>HG993139.1:0-1467500 GCA_905231865.2 Boloria selene | reverse complement strand
CACTTGTCCAGCGTGGTGGACTATGGCCTGAACCCCTCCGTATTGAAGGGCGATCTGTGCTAAGCAGTGGGACGTTAAATATGACTGAATCTATACTAATATTATAAAGAGGAAAGATTTGATTGTTTGTTTGTTTGAATTGAATAGTACCGATATAAAAAACCTTATACCATTAGAATCCTACATTATCCCTGATGAACATAGGCTATATTCAATACTAGCGGAACCTGCGGCTTCGCTAGCGTTAATTCTAGGGACGAACCCGAGCGAAGCGTGGGTGAGCTAGTACTATATAACTCTGGCAGTTTGACATCGACGGCGGCGTCAGTGTCGTCGGCGTCGGTGCCGTCGGCCGCCATGGTACTGCTGCTAGTTGTGCTGGCGGCGTTGGATGCACCCGCGCACGACGTGTCGCTGCTCTTCGCAGTGGACTGGCTTGTGTGAGTGCTGTTTATTTATATAATATTTTAAGCATAAAAGAACAATACTAAAAACTGTGGTACATAAATCTAACAATTAATAAATCATTCTTAAGCTTATATTAGTTTTAATCGTATATCGTGTTCCCGCTATTACGATAAAAAGTAAAAGTCAACTTGACAGCTCGGTCACAGATTATAAAATATAAAAATAAGGAGTTCATCCTTATTATATTTATTAATTGTTATTTTTTTATCATCACTTCATATTATAAAACAAAGTCCTCCGCCGCGTCTGTCTGTATATTCGCGATAAACGTAGTTAATGCTGTTTTTACCATTGGATAGAGTAAAGTTTTAGTATATAACTAGCGGAACCTGCGGCTTCGTTCGCGCTAAACCCAGCGAACCAGAGCGAAGCGAAGGTGAGTAGCTAGTATTATCTGATCTAATATATATAAATCACGTGTCACGTTGTTTGTTCGCTAAACTACTTAACCGATTTTAATCAAATTTGCACACCGTGTGCAGTTTAATCCAACTTGAAAGATAGGATAGCTTACATCTTAATTTATATTTAACATATATATAAATTACGTGTTACGTTGTTTGTTCGTGATGGACTCCTAAACTACTTAACCGATTTTAATCAAATTTGCACACCGTGGGCAGTTTAATCTAACTTGAAAGATAGGATAGCTTACATCTTAATTTATATTTAACATATATATAAATTACGTGTTACGTTGTTTGTTCGTGATGGACTCCTAAACTACTTAACCGATTTTTATCAAATTTGCACACCGTGGGCAGTTTAATCTAACTTGAAAGATAGGATAGCTTACATCTTAATTTATAGTCGCAATATAATTTTATTTCAAATTAAATGTTTATTATACGACTTAAGTGTGTATTTATCGGTTAGTTCTATAAAATTCTAATAGATGGCGGTTTGGCATTTAAGTTGCACAGATATCCGGTAGATGGCGCCGTATTTCTATTTCTAGATTATAGATGGCGCGTTAGCTAAAATGTTGTAAGGAGTAGTATTTTTATTTTATTAAAATATATATAAATAACGTTTAATTTATGTTAAATTACGCCCAGCGAAGCCATAGTTAAATATTAAAATATCTTTTCGGATTAATTTTGATTTTTTATTCCCGATGTTTCGAATGCTTTACAGCAATAAGCGACAAAAGAGAGACAATGGAATAATTTGTTTGTATTTTCTGGGTTTTAGAGCAAATGAATTCATTATTTCAGTGACCGTATTCGTACAACCAATAACATGTTGGGAGATTGTTACGCTGCGGCCGTCGTCGAGAAGATGTCGAAGAATGAGCTGATGGCTTGTGATGCTGCGTCAATGGTGAGACATATCTATATTTATACAGATAAATAAAATTAAAGTATCTGTTTATTATTATAAAATAAATAAAAAAATATATAACATTTAGCATTGGTTTATTAAGTACGTACCGATATTTCCATGGTTGGTATAGAAACCTTTACCACCTTTTAATCGCTCAAAGGATGATTACTGGCATAAAAACTATCCAATGTGTTTTTTTAGAGTCTACAAGCTATCTTCTCCACATCAAACTTTATTTTTAGCTGTTCAGCAAAATTTTAATTTATTCATTAAATACAAATATATTAACATAACAATAAAAAAATCTTTGTAATAGATAGATATTGTTAAATGAACATTTCAGGAGCCCTCCCTTACAAATGGCTTGCCTACATCTAACACAGAAATCGAAATTGGTATCGTCACACCGGGCAAGAAGTCCATCGCATCTGATGACGTCATCATCGATATGCATTTACATCAATAGAATAATGGTAATTATTTGGAAAGCCTTAGTATATATAGTGCCATATAAATGAAATACAACTGTTTTTTTAAATGCCCTGTTATCGAACCTATGACCCTTTCGATCTTAGTTTCGGCCTTAGAAAGCAGTGTATATCATTTTAATATTTGTATACTATAAAGTAATAATAATCTCAAACTATCTCATTATGTTTATTTCTACGAATATATTCCTAAGTTGTGTTATTCTGTTGTGTTAATATAGTGCTGTACTGTTGCACTATTATGTAGGCATTTGTAGATTAAGACACTATAGTTTTTGTACACAGATGGTAAATTGAGGATAAAACTTTGCATATTGAAAATTTAAACTTGAGCTTTAAAAGGTCTATTTATCATTTTTGGAAATATACAAGTTTACTAAATTTCGACAAAACTAATATTTGAGTATTCTCTTCAATTCTTCATATCATTTTACTATACAAATTTTATATTTTTACAATTTTTGATACCTTATTATTATTAGTTTGGTAAATTAAACTTGAATGAATTTAAATTGCTTTGCTCGAAAAAACTTCAATTTGCCATCTGTATTGTAATTAGTCATATAGTGTAGATTAAGTCACTATAATAGTATTTATATAAATAGTGAGAGACTGTCAATAAAATTGAAAAAAAATTAGAAGTAATAAGTATTAAAGTGGCACTTGTTCTTTTCTCACATCTCGTAATCACAAGAAAAGCTTAGTACTTCATAATAAGGTTTTATATTTGTAGTTAAATAGTGATTTTCTATCAAAATTTTCACACTAAAATTTGTAAAGAACACTATTGGTGCTAAATCTTTGAAATTTTAAATTTCTTTTAGTTTTGTCATAAATTTTTAATTGTAATTTAACTTGTAACGCGTTTATACGTAGTTTTAGATCCAACTGTGATATGGTGGTTCATAGATGAAGGAGTTGTTTCATTATCGTGCTAGCATTGTTTGTATTGAAATTATTAATATATGTATTGTAATTTTTATATAGCACTATTATATGTATGTATCATTTTAGTGATTAGTGATTGTATACATTTTACTATTATGTAATTAACTATAATTTATGGATTGTGATATTCTAACTTAGAACACAAGTCTCAATAAACTGACTAAACTCGTAATATTGTATTAAAAAAATTGTGAAGTTTATTTAAAGTATAATAATTATATTTCTTTAAATTAATATTATTTATAAGTAATATGAAATTTTATCTATTAATTTAGTTTCCTTAAATTCAGAACAGCTTGCATGGGACAACTCTGTACACCTTCTATCTTATCAAGGCTCTAGCATTGTGATAGTATAACCTTTATAAGCATTGCGTATGATAATATCGCAAATAAAACCAATAATCAATTTTACAATTTCGTTTAATTTCCACAGCGTAATAATAGATACAAAATCGAACAGTCGTTTGAAACTTATATTTACAATTAATTTCTTCATTTAAAATAATTTGATGAAAATATAATACAATTATTTTACAAAGATTGAACAACAATTACAGTTGCGTTTGTTCGTAACAATAATAATTTATAACCGATCTTGTTTATTACCTTGAACTACTTGAAGTTTTGTGAGCTTTACTATAAGCTTAATTATAGCTCTAACAGACCATCAAATTATTTTAAACGAAGCACGTATAGTATTTTCGATACTTAAACGAAAATCACAGTATAATATTTTTATGTATCAAGGCACAATTGTCTTATGAGTATAGTTACATTTTCATATTGCAATGCTATGAAGGCTAAAATTTAACAAGAGATCTCTTTTCGCACATATATAAATAATTTATAATGTCACTATATTTTCGATTCCAAATTACAAATTCACAATTCATAAATCTGTAGTGTCACAATTTTATAATATAAAAATGGTATATTATTATATAATACAAGTTAAAAGACAGTCAATAATTTTAAGCTAAGATTTGTAAAGAATTTCATCGAAAATAAATACTTCGTATAGCTCTTGTAAAAACCACATTGGCCCTCTAATAATATATTCAACTACAAAGGAATGCCTCCTTAAATTGCCGTATCTAACTTATAGCTTACAGTAAAGCTGAATTGTTTGTTACACGTTATAATAAAATGGCAGTCTTCATTTCATTTTTACAAGGCACTATCATATACACTATTATATACAACTAAAGTTATAACCCGAACGAAGACAATATGTACATTTACCGTAAAATCGGTAATAAGCGCTTACAATCACTTTGAGCATATCCAGAGAAATACAAATAACATGCACAAAATGAAATTACAAGGAAACTATTCCGATTACATCGGTACAATAAATACTATTAAAACAATACTTATAAGGTGAACAGTCATGTAGTATGTACAGATAATAAAATAGTTAATTCCTTAATATCTAAGATCCCTTATGAGCGTTGGAAATATTTATTTTACATTACACTTATTTAGGATCCGTTTTAGATTACATTCTCATCGTCGAGTGAGGTTTTCTATTATTTGGCGCAGGAGGTAACCCTGGCCCTACTAATGGTGACATCGATGGCGATCTAGTCGCTAACGGTGAGAGTGATGGTGAAAATGAAGGCGACATAGCTGCCGCAGAAAATCCAGGAACGTCATGACTTATAGGTGATCTAGGTAATAAATGTTGAGGCTGTCTACATGATAGGGAAGGGGCCGGGCAGCTTCGCGGGGCAACCGTCGTTAACAAAGGCGGTGGAACACTTTTACCTCCAGATATTGATGTCCCTTTACTTTTTGCACTTGAAGCACCACTATTTCCGCTTTGCAATGACACAGCATCATCTTTTAAACGAGCTATTTCGGAGAAAACATGAGCTAAAGGCTGGTATTGTGGGCCCCAGTCTAATAAGTAATCCCAGTTATAACTGCCTGTTAATTCTTCCTCTGAATGAACAATGGAACTCAGACTGCCCGTCATAGAGGGTCCAGCAGTGGGCACAGCGTTATTATCTCCTGAGGTACTAGGGAAAGCTCCCAGCGCCATCGCTCTATCAACAGCGGCGCTCGTTTCATCTGCACTACTAGCTCTTTCACTGCCAGTTACTTCGTTTAATTTGGCGTAAATCAAGTTCGTTATGTCATTTTCATGAGCACTATCTTCGTCAAAAATATGCATTGAGTCTATTGGGCCATGATGCATCATGTTATCTTTATTAGCTACATTTTCTGAACATCTGCGAGAGGAAGTTGAGGCACCACCACCCGTACCAGTATCTACAATTCCCAATCTAGCCAAATATTCTTGGGTGTTATGAACAGACACGTCCGATAAATTATCGTCGTCAACACCGCCTGCTTGTCTAAGCATACCTGAATCTCTTTGTAATGGGCCTTCATTTATCATTCTAATTTCCTCATCTTCTCCATCTTCACCATCTTCTGCTGATCCACGCCCACTTGATCCAGATTGATCAGAGCCTGAGAGTTCAGAAGTTGTTGCTGCTCCCGAATTTGAACTGCCTGTATGTGGTCCATATGGAGGTATCTCATCATACTTTGGAGGAGCAAATTGAGCTGTATTTACAGTACTAGTATTCCGTATTGGTATAGTATCAAACGCACTAGGATCCACATAACTATTCGTAGCTCCAATTCCTTCTGAATTTAGTCCTGGTTTAGTGTGTACTTTTTTATGTTTGTTTTTTAAGTATAAGAATAAAAGTACTACCATGAAAATTATTATAATTAATATCCCTGCAATTAACAATCCTAATGCCCATGAGGAAAGACCACTGTTTTGTGCCATAGATGCATCAGTAATCATATTCGGCTGGTCAGCAGCTACCGCCAAGGGATCGAGGAGTATTTCTACTGCAGTTTTATTGGTAAGTGATCCCTGCCGACCGGAGCTTGCTGTAATAACTAAACTTATTGACTTATCTACGCCGAACAAGTTATTAACAGATTCTACTTTCTTTTTCAATATAATAACACCTGTCGTTCTATTAATTTTAAAGTACGAGTGTGACGTTGATAATTGATATACTATGCGTCCATCTATACCCTTGTCTCTATCTGTGGCTGTCGCTTGACCTATTACATAACCGGCTGGCAAAGAACCTACTTTTGGTACACCAAAATTGTAGGTTTTTTGAGTAAACTGAGGATAAAACTCGTCTCGACTTTCTATGTCAATTCTTACTTTAACAGTAGAGCTCTTACCGCCCACATCCGAGGCTTTTATCGAAAACTCATATTTGTTCTTTTGTTCGTAGTCGAATACCGCGTTAGTGTTTACAAGACCAGTTGCGGTGTCTATTTGAAACATTTTCCAAGAGTCATCGTTTCTATTGTAATTTGTAGACAATGGTACTATGGAGTAATTTAGTTTTCCATATTTGCCTCTGTCAAGATCAGTAGCTCTAGCAGTGAATACCGATGTCCCGACTCGTTCGTTTTCGCCTATTGTTTCGAAATATTCGCTTACAGGGAATGTGGGCACATTATCATTTTCATCGAGTATTTCTATATCAATATATACAGCATTACATAAGCAAAGGACGCCTTGATCACACGCAACTACAATTAGTTTATATTTTGCTTTGCCTAAGTCACAGTCGAGTGTTTTATTAACCGTCAAAATTCCCGTTGTAGGGTGCACATAAAATGATTTTTCATCGTCTCCTGAGGTTATATCAAAAATGATTGCTGAATTAGGCGTTCCAAATAAATCAGCATCAGTGACAGATAGTTGGGTAACTGTATAACCAATTTTGACGTCTTCACTAATTGTTAATTCAAAGTCACTGACAGAAAATATCGGAGCATTATCGTTTGCATCTGTTACTGTCACATATATCAGAATAGACGTTTTGTTTTGGTTATAAGATAAAATTTTCCCTTGTTCAACGGCAGCCAATCCGAGGATGTAGGAATCTTGAGCTTCCCTATCCAGTTTACTAACTAAAATTAAAGCTCCTTCATTTGTCATATCGAACGCTTCCCCATCATTGCCAGATATTATATGGAAATTTAAATTATACTTTTTCAATACATCGTTGATTCCACCAATTTGTAGGAGCGAAGATCCCTTTTCTGTATTTTCGTTGACGGTGATTCTGTAATAAAAAAATATTTATATTTAATATGGTTTACATTGTAAAACTTAATATTAAGAATGAATATAAACTTTACAAAAATAAAACAATGACAACTGAACAATAATATATAATTTTCAAATTTAATAAATGTAATAAAAAGTTTGCACATAATTAGTAATATAAAGTACAAACCTATAAGTGTCTTGTCCTATGAACGGTTTTATTTCGGATGAAGCCCCAGTACTAATTCTTACAGATGCAACAGCACTTCTATTTGGTTTTCCATGGTCTGTGGCAATTACAGCCAATTGTATATCACTATGATGCGACGGCAAAGCACTGTAATTCACATACAAAGCTCCAGAATTTGCATCCACATAGTATCCCGGGACAGGCTGAAGAATAGAATAAGATATCTTCCCGTTATCATCAGTATCGATATCTTTTGCACTGACAGATCCTATTTCCATAGTACCACTGCCTTCTGTAATGGAAAAAATATGGTTAGCTGTATATAACAAAAGGAAGTATTAATTTATTTAAACCACAAATTTAAATCCAAATAATATACATAAAACAGTACAAAGAAAATTTCTGATTTTCATAATTTATGCAATACATATAGACTAAGTATATCGTATCAAGTATGTCGTTTTCAGATATTTTGAATATAAGACTGTATGAAACTATGTCACTTTATTTCAAATTGTTCATTACAAATAATTCAAAGTATTATTAAAATAATTTGTAAGGGTGCTATCGCGTTTTATTTAGATTTTGTGAATCTCGACATTTCGTATACTTGGTTGGCAAAGATGGTCGCGAGAGAGACCTCAAAACGTCGGATCTCATAAAATCTATTTAAATCATGAAAAATCCCTAAGATCCCTACTTTATGACAATGACTAATTAGTTTGTAATTGTACTTGTTGGTCGCGGGTTCGAGTCCTACTGGGGACATTCTGTAAGTTTATACACCAGTCATGGGTTTTTATATTTATAATACGTATTATATTTAAAGTTATATTATACTACATCAACCGTCTGGCATCCGTTTTTGTATTTTCTATTTATAATTAATTTATAATAAAAATATCTAATATACATGGGTGTTAGTTGTAAATATCATTTCTAGGTAGGTATAATGTTTTTTGTAACTAAATACATTTTATTGAATTGAACTCAATTCTAATCATAATAATAATAACAAGTAGATATTTAATATAATTATATAACATTTGTAAATAACTTTTTCTTGAATAAACTTATTTTTTTAATAATGAAAAGAATTAAGATAGAGTTATCTTCAATATGAATATAAAAATGAAAAAAAATGAACATTTTATGATTTTGATGTAGTCATAAGAACAGTAGGTTTTTTTATATTTACTTACCAGGCAATACGGTATTATAGGATATTTCATCAAACATAGGCGTATTATCGTTAACGTCAGTCACTTTTATAGTTAATGTAGTTTGTGCGACGTGCTCACTATCTGAAGCGCTTATATTTACTTCATAGACTTTTTTATTTTCGTAATCCAGTGGCTGGTTTAATACTATCTTTCCACTATATCTGTCTATTGTAAATGTATTATCTCCTTGAACAATCGCATATTTCAGCGCTGGATACGTGTCAACATCATTTGCAGTAACAGATGTAAGCACCGAGCCGACTTCCGCTCCTGTAAAAGGTTAAAATACAAATAAAAAACAATATACACGCAGACGCTACTCTCGTTTGACTGCGACTTTAAGGATTCGTAAAATAAAATGCTCAAAAACAAAACCCGGCCGCAGTACAATGATATAAAAACAAAGAAACAAAAAGATAGCGCGGACCGTTGGTTGGGGAGGCACCAGTAAAACATGCACTCGAAAAAAATGTAATACCGTCCAATAAATATTGATCCTAAAGGAGTCTCTTTTAATCTCGACTTTGGGATCGAAAAGTCGCAATGTAAGCCAGCCGCGGACTCGAGAATACAAATTATGTAAAATGCCTCCCTCTTTGTAAATCGCTTTTTGTAGTACCAATTTATATCGAAAACTCGATAGGCTGGCCTACAGCAATTTAAAAACGAATATGTAAGTAGGTGAAAAAAGTTGGATATATACCTTCCGATACAGAAATTATATTCGGCGGTGGGAATGTCGGTTGATTGTCATTGATGTCAACTATGTTAATCCGTAGAGTAGCCGTTCCGGTCATTTGAGGGTTGCCTTCATCAGTTGCTATTACTGTCAGCTTATACGTTTCACGTATTTCACGATCTAAGACTATATTTGTTTTCACTGAACCAGAAAAGGCAGGTTCTATAATAAATGCATTATCGTGATTTCCATCGACAATATGATATAAGATTCTCGCATTGACTCCTCGGTCGTCATCTTTAGCTGCTAATTGTACGACAAACTCGCCTTTTGTGTTTCCTTCGAGAACATTGGCTGTATATAGCTGTTGAGTGAATCTAGGAGCATGATCATTTTGATCTATGAGATTTATTATGACTTTGCAATATCCATATAATATTGAAGTGCCTTCTGTCCGAGCTACAACAATTAATTCTCTTTTTGGGCCTGGATATGATTCGTAATCTAAATTCACAGAATTATTGACCTTTATGACTCCCGTGTTAGAATCTATTTCGAAAGCATATTGATCATTCCCATTACCAATTTCATAAATTATCTTTTGTCGTCGCCCGTCGCTTCTGAGTGCTGTTACTTGTAGGACATCTTTACCATAACCTAAATTTTCCTCTATAGACACGTTATAAGTGGAATTTTGAAAACTCAAAATAGGCGTTTGATCAGAAAAGTCACCAACGCGTATTTCAATGAGTCCAATAGAGCTTTGCGGGGGAGTGCCTTTATCTTTCGCTACAACTTTTAGGTGTATTAAGTTACCATTTTCACTAGCCAAACTCTGTGTAGCGGTGAGAACTCCTGTAGTTGGATTTATGCGAAATTTATTATTCGAAGAATCTAAAAGTTCAAAAAGTATTTCAGAGTTAATGCCAATGTCATTATCAGTAGCAGATACTCGTAGTAAACTTTGTCCAGGAGGAGTTAAAGTAGCCACTTGTTCTTTAAAAGGGTATTTAGTAAATATTGGCTTGTTATCATTTACATCATTTATTGTGACTTCAACTGAAACTCGTTGTGAACGTGCAATGTACCGTCCCTGATCTGTGGCAACAGCCTCAAAACGGTAACTACCAGTTGTTTCTCGATCAAAATATCTGCAAGAAAACCAGTCATAATTAATTATGGTTATATTACATTGTAATTACTGTATTATAGTGATGATGAAAATATATAAAAGTGTTTAAATTATCGTTATGTTTGCGTTTGAATAACACTTACCCAGTTGTATAAATAATGCCACTTTTGTTGTCTATTCTAAATAGGCCTTGACTTTCATTTGCTAGTGAATAAACAATACGTTTATTGTACCCCAAATCTGCATCTGTTGCTCTTACTTTGATAATTGACGTATCAATAAGTGCATCCTCAGGAATCGCGGCAGAGTAATGACCAGTATCAAAAACTGGATCGTTATCATTTTGATCTTCTACCATTATAGTCAAATTACATGAGCCTTGTAATGCTACTGGTGAACCATGATCATAAGCTGATATCGTTAAATCATATCTGGATTGGGTTTCTCTGTCTAAACTTTTTGCCGTAAGTTTTCCAGTTGTAGCATCAATTGAAAATTTATTTCCGTTATTTCCAGATGTTATACTGTAAGTAATTATTCCATTGGCACCTATATCCTTATCTGTAGCAGTAACAGTATGTATTACTTCAGGTTCATTATTTTCCGGTACTGTCAATGTATAGCAAGAGCCTGGTTTGAAGGTTGGTGAATTGTCATTATCATCTAATACGCTTATATAAACGGTTGCTACATCAAAATTAGTGGAAGATTGAAATGTGCTTGAATCAGTAACATATACTGGAAATATGTATTGATCTGCTTCTTCTCTATCTATTTTAGTTTTAACAGTAACTGTACCTAGGCGTTCATCAATGGTAAATTTATCATCTGCTACTCCTGATGGTATCATAAAGCTTAAGTTGCCTGAAAATATTGTATATTATTATATATTTGAATAAAAATAATTTTTTGGATATTGTAAAATACATACAATTCTTTATGTTACATACCTGAATTTCCTCTAGATGATTTAGCCGATAATCTTGTCACAAAACTGCCTGGTCGAATATCTTCGCTTATATTTGCTCTATAGTAGGATTCTGTAAATCTCGGTGGGTTGTTAGTAGATTCTTGCAAGTTTAGTAGTAATGTCATATGACTCTGTCTAGGAAAAGGTATGCCATGGTCTGAAGCAGTTAGGTTTAATTTATATTGTCCAGATCGCACTCTTACAACGTCTGACGAAAATTTCTTCATTAAAGTCAATTTACCCGTATCATATTCCATTGAGAAATAAGCGTGATCGTTACCCCCTGAGATAAAGTATGAAATTCTACCATTATCTCCAGAGTCTGTATCAACGGCTAAAGCTTGGTACAAAATGCCAGATAAAGTATTTAATGTTACAGAAACTTTATCAGTAGATACAAATATTGGTGTGTTATCATTAGCATCTATTACAGATATATGTACCGTTGCAGATGTAGCCATTCTCTCCGAAATATTCGACGCGAGATCAACAGCATTAATAACTAACCAATATTCTTTTAAATCTTCAAAATCAAGTGGAGAAGTAAGAGTTAAGGAGCCAGTGAGAGGATCTAAATTAAAAACTTGTCTTTCACGTGGAAGAGACGATAATATTTGATAGTTTAGTTCTCCGTTGGGTCCTGCATCAGCATCTCTGGCAGTAAAGTTATAAATAATTGTCCCTACAGGTGTGATTTCAGAGACCTCGATATTTATTGGATCTATATTCCATTGCGGTGCGTTATCATTAACGTCTACTATTTCAATCCGTACTGTAACTGCACTACTTTGTGGATTGTTAGTGGCAGATGTATCTAACGCTCTAACTTCCAACCGGTATTCGTCTTGAATTTCTCTATCTAATTGCCTTGCAACTACTAGGGAACCCGTTCTTCTATCTATTTCAAAAGTACCAGGTGAATAATCTGATGTAAGCGACATTAGTAAGTATGATATTTGCCTCTCTTCATCGCCGTTTATTAAATTATCGTGCAGTTCATTATCACAACACGTGACGGCACCAACAACATATCCTATTTTAGCATTTTCTTTTACCTGAAATCAATCAATATTGTACTATTAATATCTAAACTAAAAACTACTAAGAGACAATATGCGCTTATTTTTTATGAATAACTATACAATTTTGAAATATTTTTTTAAGAAAATAAGACAAACCTTAAACGATAAGCTAGAACTTGTAAATGTCGGCCGGTTATCATTTAAGTCAAGCACTTCTACTTTTAATTGTCTAACAGACTGTCTGGGTGGCTGGCCTCCGTCCGTTGCAGCTACTGTTAAGCGGTATATTGACCTTTCTTCATGGTCCAAAACTGTGAAAATAAAATTTCATTATATATATTGTTTAAAGTTTTTACAAATAAGTATATAACATCATAATAAGATTATATTAGAATAGTGAGATTTAAAAATTACCTGTACTTGTTTTTATGACCCCAGTGTTTGAATCTATAACAAAAACACCAAACCCATCCATGTCTCTTTCATTTAGAATAGAATATTTGACAGATGCGTTAACACCATTATCTCTGTCTATAGCTTTAACTCTTGCTACTTCTGCACCAGGTTGCTGCTCTTCTCTGACACTAACTACATCTTCTCTCGGATCAATTATTTCAGGAGAATTATCATTAACATCTGTCACTTTAATTGAAATGGGCACTCTGCTTGACCTAGGCAGTGAACCTTGATCTCTTGCTTCGGCAAATAAAGAATAAGAATTTTTATACTCTCTATCTAGAACTTCTTTAGTAATTATAATACCTGTAACAAAACAAATAAATAAAACAGTTAATTTTGTGGTATTTTATCAAATTTAGATACATAATATAATAGATTAAATTGAAAATATTAATATTTTATATCTTTAATTATTTCAATAATTCGATAAAACTTGGTCATACGTAAATAAATAAATTATTTCCAAACCAAAAGACTATGATTACGGATAATCATCTACTCCATATTCGGAACCTAAAAATTGTCATGACATAAAGTTGAAAGAACGATAAATGTGGTTTTATAAAATGCACGCATAGTAAATCAATCTTTATTTCAATTGAACTTAAGCACGCATTCCAGTTGACGAACGGAATCTGAAGAGATAATAAGATGTGGCAGAGACCGTCGTAATGAGCAATGTGATGCGGATTCTAGAAAAAAAAAGATATTTTCCTGTGTAAACAGCGACTGGCTTTCGTTTCAATGTTGTTAAAGTAAGAATGCATTTTATACATGACTACAAGTATTTATCTTTGAATGTAAAAGGAGAATATTTCAACCAAATTTATATAATATATATGTGTATAACAAAAATGGCGTCATGTTGTATAATATCAAAATATATATTTACAAGAGTATGTAGATATAGACTAAAATATAACGCATAGTTGTATCAAATGCAATGACATTTCACACCGTAATTCATATGAGAGCAGGTGAAAATAAAAGATATCAGTCAACCAAACGAGTTGTACGCCGGCACACGTACATTCGTAACATATGAGCATTAAATACTCGACGACAGTATCTGGCCGGTGAGACTTGTAATAAAACATTGGAGAGAATAGCGAAGCTGCTACAAAGCAATATTTTAATAATAGTTAATGGTGGGTCACGGCAAATGCGCCCGAGACGTTTATAACTTGCCATTGACGCGTATTAATTCATCTTTGCTGCCCATAATGAATATTTGTGCTTAAAATGTAACTTAGACTTATTAATCCAATAAATTCTGCGATTTATGTTTACTATGTAACAAATGTAGGCAAGAGAAAATTTTATATTAAACCTGAAATTCGTATACGCGAATTAGATATAATATAAAGGAAATATACATATATTTTAATAATTTGATTAATATGCTTTAGGAAAAATAATATAAGTCACCTAATGTTATTTTTTATTAAAAACTTTGTTTTTGTTGATTATTATAAAAAAGCAGCACTAATATATAATATATTATGTATAACTTTTTATTTTGAAAATAATATTTAAAAGTAACATTAACAAATGAAGCTATTATCATATCACCTATCATACTATGTATATGAATTGGAGAACGATCTCTTTTCATTCGAAAACTATTAAATTTTCAATAATTGACATTAAAAGTTGATCCAAGTATGTTTTTCATCGCATAGTCTTTGAAGTGCCGACGAATAAAAAAGTACTGCTATGGATATACGAGGTTAAGTGCCTACCGAAAAAGCACCTGTTGAAATCTGAATTCCCTATCAGCTATACAGACTGCATACAGTTGTCATTGCGAATGATTTACTGATTCACTTGGCTTAAGATGCGCTAACTAGCTCGCGGGGTGTTGATCTCTGATAAGCCAAATTGAGATGGAATGCCCCACCATTGATCAGTCAGTTAGGCGATAACGACTACCCCTTTTTATTGGCCCACATCGATATTCAGATTAAAATCATTAACTGGTCACGAAACATGAGTCTCCTATAATTATGTAACCCTCAGGCTTTCAATTCACATGGTTCCTATATTGGATTATTTAATTGGTGTTAACATTGTATTGAATGTTTATGGAAATTGATAGTTTACGGTTTCCTAGTATATAATGTACTCTTTGGTTTACGGCCTTTTAAGTGAGCAAGCAGACCTGTCAATGTGACTGCGTCTGATTGAATGTCAGTAATTTACATTACTATTTTCTTTAATTAAAAAATGGAGAGGCTATATATTTATAAATTAAAATACAATAATAATTGCTTAAATATATTTAAAATTAATAAATATCCGCCTTATTATGTTACGTTTTCATATTTATTTTACATTCTCGACGTTTCGAAGAAATAATACCGCGACAAAATCCGAAAAATAATCTTACTCAGAAATATTGTAATATAAATTTGGTAAGTTGAGCTGGGGACAACGGACTTTTATTTTATAAATCGATATTCATGAGAAGAAAGACAAATAAACTTCAAGCTGCTCCCTATTTCTTTAAATTGTGCAGGTATTAATGCGGTTTTGTTTATCCAAGAATATTTGTTCAGTCGATGTGTCTTAAGTCACAACATACTTTGGGTTTTAACTTTCAAAGGCACCGGCTAGTTAAACAGAGTTGAGTGGTTGACGGCAGGGATAATTCTTGGGCTCACCAAATAGTAGTGAGGGCCCATTCGTTTGGAATTACGGTAAATTGCATTGTTTTTGGTCACTTAAACGTTGTCAAACGAATTGTTCCGCCTTAATTAGTGATGAAATTTGGTATTGGTTTACATGTTTTGATTTAATAAATTTGATATATAGCGATTTTTGTTTTGTTATTATAATATACAAGACAGAGTACGCATAGTGAACCATGGCAGTGTATTTTTAATTAAAAAAAATATTTTTCTATTCTTACCTGTGCTCGGATTAACAACAAAGCTTGTATTCGATGGGAACAAGCTATATCTAACAATAGCATTATCTCCCAAATCCGCATCAGATGCTGCGATTTTCCCAACAAACGCACCATCTTTTTGATTCTCTTCAACCTGAAACTCATAGGCTACTTGCGAGAAAACTGGATCATTATCATTAGCATCTACTACATTGACAATAAGACTAGCAGTCGCTGACATCGGCGGAATACCATTGTCTGACGCTATTATTGTCATTTTGTGTTTAGATATCGTCTCTCTATCGAGGGGTTTAGCGAGGTACACCCAGCCAGTGGTCGGTTGAACTTTAAAATGCTCTTCGTTTGTATTATTCTCTGATACGACGCGATAGGTTATGCGCGCATTGTTACCGGTGTCCTTGTCTATTGCTTGAATTTCTAAAATCTGGAAGAGAAATTCTCGGTTTAAATTCAGTTTAGCTCTGTAACAAGCGATACAGAAAATACAATATAATTTATATACTACTATTACGAAAACAAGCCAATTTTACCGGAAAATATCCATGCCGATGGAATCAATATATTTTATTTAAGAAACTGGTTTTATTTGGTAAATTTGCAAATCATTACCAATTAGCTTTGGCGTGAGAATGAAAAATATAATAGTGATAAACGAATATCAGTGTTTCGAGCGGTAATTCGATAATTGTACGAATGTTTTTGTTTAATTACGTTTACGAGGAAATTTCTAATCTTAACATTCCAATAACTTTTTATTTTTTTAACTCCCAAAGTAAATCTCTTGCGTGAATAATTTGTTTTGATAATTCTTAGTATTTTATTAATTAAATTAACAAAGTTAATATTTTTTCATATATATATTTCATTTAATATTGAATTCAAAATATATATTTTACAACTACATCCACTAATAAATGTCATAATTTCAACTAGATAACTTTTAGCATAATTTTGACATACGAGTATGAGGGTATAATTAAAAGATTAACAAATTATAAGTGTAACCAATTTTTTTGATCCACTTACTTTTGTTTTAACAGCTTCGGATTCCAGCACATTAGCGCTATAAGTATCGTGCTCGAAAACTGGTGCATTATCATTAACATCTTGCACATCAACGGCTAGAGTGAGATTTGAGCTCAATTGTGGGTTTCCATTATCTTTTGCCGAAATAATCAAGGTGTGTCGAACCAAATTTTCGTAATCCAAGGGTCTGAAATAAGAATATTACATGTAATTTACAGTATGATATTTAAAATCTACATGTACGTTTGTTGAGCACATGGATGTACTCCAGTCATGGGTATTTAAATTTATTATATGTATGTATTTAGATAGAAATGTAAAGTGTATCCACTATCATACGTAACACAAGCCTCGTTTACCACGGAACTAGATGGTGCTGTGAGTAATAATGTATCAATATAAAAAAGTAATTACCTCAATAAAGTAACTAAGCCATGTTGAGGGTTGACTGCGAAGGTGTTAGGCGGCCCAGTAACAGATACCAGGTGGTATGTTATCTGGCCATTTTTCTCATCATCTTGATCTGTGGCTCTCGCTGCGTACACAACGGATCCTATCGCAGCAGATTCTGCTACAGACACCCGTACTGAAGATGTACCGAATTCTGGGGCGTTGTCGTTGATATCCTCTAATGTTATTTGGACCTGGATACAATTAAATGTTATATAAACAAACTAACAATAAAACGTTTATATACATATCGAAATATAAATACTGTAGTACATTATGTACTTAATTAAATCGTATATGGAGTTGAAAAATCAAACAAAACCAATGAAAACAATAATATTTTTGTACGTATCAGTCACAGTATTAGAGTTTTTTTACACATTTTTTTTAATTTATAATGCTAATGCTTCACTTTAAAATAATATTTAAATTAAAGTCAAATAATAAATTAAGCCATATTATATTCTTGGAATTATAATTTGTTCAATACACGTGTAAACGTTTTTTGAAAATGACAAAATTATCTAAGGGCATTGATTGCTTTTTTACATCAATTATAATCGATTATTGACAATAAAAAAGTATTACTTTATTAAGTACCTAAGAATGTAGTACTTTATTATTCGACGACACGTTTGGCTCAGTTGATAGTGACCCTACTTTCAGCGCCAGCGGTCGCGGGTTCGAATACCGGTGTGGGCATTTATTTGTAGAGCACGAATGTTTGTTCTCCAGAAATAGGCGTTAATATTTATATTATGTATGTATTTCAAATTTATATGTGTACTATATCAACTATCTGGTATCCGTTATACAAGCCTCGTTGCTTACCACTGTTGTAAAAATGTACCCACATATTTATTTATTTATTAAATTAAACATAAACAACCCATATTAACTGAACAAATTCTTAAATTTCTTCGATGATTATACTTCTTGGCTTAGAAAATTTGTTAAGACATTTCTTATAAAATATAGCAAACATGTCTCTAAGAGAGATTTATTTATTTATTTATTCCATAGAATCTCCAACAGAAGTACATAAAAAAATACAAAAAATAATAGAGATTTGAAAATAATACAGATTTTAAAGAGGTTAACTAAAAGCTGAAAATTTCTTGTGCTTATATTTATGAATTACTGCTTGTTTAAAATATAATCTACCTGAGTCTGATCAAAGCTGGCAGGATTGCCAGTTGAAGCTTTCACGTTCAGTAAGTAGGAAGCAGTGGTTTCTCTGTCGAGCTTTCCTGAGGTCCTTATGGTCCCGGTATGGGGTTCCACAGTGAATACGTTATCTACATCCCCCGAAATAATGCTGTATCGCACTAATTGTTTACCTGTGAACAAAAAAATTAATATTTTATGTTGTTTTATAGGAAAAAATGATTTATTTGTATATATATTTTTTATAAATATTTTTGCGTTTTAACACATTTTTTTTAAATATCGAGACTTCATTATTTTTATATATAAATTATAATTATATTATTAAAATTAAATTAAATTAAATTTTAACACGACTTCTGCATTTACACAAGTAAAAAGATTAATTATTATCATTATAATCCTACAAATTTTATAAATATAAAAGACTAGACACGCTGATCGGTTCTGGATAAAATATTGTATAGAAATAGATTATACTTGAACAGCACAAATGTTACATTTTAGCCTTTTTTTCCTTTTTCGTATCGCTAGTAGGTAGTTCTTATATTTTTCTGTATAAAAATAGTACAAATTAAATTCGCAATCCTAAAATATTCTTATTAAAATATATATCACGCTTGCGGCATAAATGTTAAGATATTTAATAAAGTACATAATTTGATTATTCGCGAAAGCTTTGTATGGTGGAAAGCTCGCTATAAAAGTTTCATTATACAATGATAGTATCACAGAAAGCAATTCCGAGCACGACAGCATCCGACTATCAAACACTTAAATGTGCAACTTACAAGCTGAGATACATATTTGTTAAATATATGATTATTTCTTTCTCTTAAAGATCTCGTGTGTTTAATAAGTGTTATTGTGATTGAAATTTATATTTATCATATTTTATTAAGTGAGTACATTAGCCACAGACGGAAGGTCGAAAAAAACCAAAATCTATTATAAACTTATTAATTATAATATAAAAGTTAACTTTAACAATTGTAATTTAAAATCTTCAATTTAAAATGTCTAACCTACTCGATGTAAGTTATTAATCTACTCAAAAAAATATTTGAAATTAACATTATTTTTCGTATCGAAATTATATCTATTTATTGTTATAGTTGTAGGATTTTTTTAATACGTCAGCTATCCTCCTGGAGCTGGAGCATACATATGCGTAACTAGTGTAGTTGTTTATTTTTTTAATACATAGTTGTGTATTTTTCTAGAGAAAGTGTGGTTGTTTATTTTTTTAATAATATATTGCTTAAATCGATAGGAATTTTTGCATAGAAATAGTTTACAGGTAACGTATTACAAACAAAGGTCACTAAAGGAACCAGATCAGAAGCTATTCTGTACAGTTACATTTATTTGGTTCTGAAATGTCTGAACATATCATAAAAACTTGTTTAGCAGTTTTATTAATTTAAATTGAACAGACATAACGATAGGCAGACAGGCTTTCTTTAATATTAATGCTATATCAAAATATATTCATAAAACTCTCCACAACACAGAGTATTGACGACACGTTGGCTCAGTTAGTAGTGACTTCGAGTCCCGCTGGTGATATTCATTTGAGCACGAATGTTTGTTCTCTAGCCATGGGTGTTAATATTTATATTTTGTATGTATTTAAAATTTATATGTAGTATATCAACTATCTGGTATCCGTAATACAAGCCTCGTAGCTTACCACGGAACTAGATGGCGCTTTTGTGAAAATGTCCGAAAATATTTATAAAAATAGTTTATATTCAATTTAAATTTTTTTAATTGTCAAGTATGAAGGAATCGATGCACTCAACAAATAGGCATGATGACTGATTTTGAAAAACTGGCCTACAATGATTTAAAGTATTTACTATTTCCAAAAAATACATTATTTCTGCAGAAAACAAAGTTTCATTACGAAAAAATGCTATTTAAATTTTAAGTTTTAAAATTTGCTTCAAAACGATCGACGGTGTCATGGCGTCTGCTTGTGACGTCACGGCCGTATAATCTGACTGTAAACACTAGGGAGCCAAAGCAACAAATCAGATAATTTGGGTTTAAATATGAATTCAAAAGTGTACAAGTGCTGTGCGGTCCCTCAGTGTGTTAATACGTCATTAAAAACACCTAACAAATTGTTTGTTTACGTTCCACGCAATAAAAAATTGCGAAATAGGTAAGTGGCTTAATCTTGCACGGCGAGATCCAACAGTTATATCTATAAATTCTTCACTTTATTTCTGTGAAGATCATTTTGACGTAAGTTTTTACTTTATTTCATATATTGTGACATGATTTGCGACTTTGTTTAACTAAATTTAATTATAAAGTTCATTCTTTTTGAGATAAAATTTCGTCTTTTAAACATGTTCACTATTTTTATCTTATTGAGTATTTTATTCATTTTGCAGTTGCCAAATGATATGGAAAATTTTATGTGGTATCATGTAATGAGGTCAGTGTCGCAGGTCCGCATGAAACCAGGGTGTATACCTACAAAATTTGAATGCCAATCAGATAGAAGAAAACGAACGTCGAATACTACAGAACGACCATATATTAACTCCCCCAACATCAACAAATCAACTCTAGGCAAATTAGAGCTATTTGCCTTGGTAAATCCTTGTTCCATGTTATGAAAACACAAACTAAGCAACTGATTGATAGAAATAATGAAATACTTCACAAAATACAAACGCAGAATGCAGATTTAAACGTCCTAGTTAGTACTTTATACAAAAGAAATTGACGTTTATACGGCCGTGACGTAATTCACTCTGATTGGTGTTCAACTTATCATGGCGGACTGCTGTATTTTGTCGTTTTATTTTAATAAATAAAATATCAATCTCGCCCTAAATATGAAAATAAATACGCTTTTCAAAACCTATTAATCTTATCTCATTAGATGAACACATTATTTTAGTGGTTTTTAGTTACTGTCATCATGCCTATTGTTGGCATGCGTCTTCAATGCTGTACATGGTTTTAGAAAGACGTTAAAAATTTCAGCTATGTACTTAATTAGGTTGTAGGTGCTAAACTCAAAACAATGGGCGATTTACCACCGTTAAAAGTTTATGTAATTGAGGAAAAAGTTTAAATGGTCAATGAAGAGAAACTTATATAAATGAGAACGTTAAAATCTCTAATGTTTGTTGCTTAATCACTATAGACTCGATGGCTGTTATAACAGAGTTTTATTAGGTAATTATTATATCTTAGACTGACTTTAGTGTTAATTTCATCAATCGCAAGATAAAAAAATATTCATGTATTATCATCTGACATGATCTTTTTCTCCACTAATCCTGTACTTTTACAAGGCATTCGTACTATAGATAGATGTTGTTTTGCTTTTTTTTTTCATATTATTTATTTATTTTATGAATGTTAGTGACTGTTTGCTTAACGCAATAAAAATTTGCATAAACCAATAGTGATATTTACTGCGGATTCGAAATAATGTCCTTCACATAAACGTAAATTACCAGTACTATACATGAGTATAATTTGGTTATTAATCTCCTAAAGGGACGCATTCTTTTCCTTACATTATAGTTTATAGACTGCACCGTTATTTACGACGAGCATAAATATTTATGAATACGTATCATTTTACTTTCACCATCGAATTGTCTATTTAATCCTAAGAAGAAACATTTACGACTTCTTTAAGGCATCGAAGCAATGAAGATAAAATATTTCAAGGTAACATTTCTAGGGATGTAAGAATCAAGAACTAAGAACATATAATATTTGTAAGAGTTGTTATGTTATTCCTGAATAAATAAACAATGTAAATTCAACTTAATGGTTCTCAATTATTTGGTTTTTACCAAATGGTCATGTATCAATCAATCTTTTATTCCATAAACTTTTAAGGGCCAAATGTCGAAATCCTCGAAATTTAATACTCGCAAATCTATTTACAGAAGCCAAAATAAGAGTCAGTCGAAAACCGCTTTATATCTATCAAATTTTAATTGGCACTTCTCACAGTGTAAGCGATTCAATGTCGTATATTTTTTTTCCGCAGGCCCTTTTTGCGGGTGCGTTTTTTCGTCGGTCGTTTTCGGCAGGACAGTTGACGCAATGAGATTGATATACGGTCTTATTCGGCGACGTGCCGGGCAGTCTTTGTTTCTGTAACAGGTCCGCGAGCCCCCCCCCCCCCCTGCGGCACTCCACCGCCCTCCCTTTGTGCCTTCCCTCTTTATACAGTCTGTGATGCGATTGTCTTATTTTCGAAGATTTTACGGCCCGACTTTAATGTTATGTTTGTTTTTGAATTCACAATTTTCGACATTCGTGGGGGTTTCAATAGGTTTCCAGACTATTAAAACATAAAATTAAAATATGCGTTTATACGATCTCATTGTTGGGGCAAACCAGTATTTTTGATGGTGAAATGACATCAGATTTATGTTCTTTTGCTTGACTATGCTAATTTCTCATTCGAGCAAATGAAAAAAAAATGGAATAAAGAGGGTATTATTTAATTTCTGACAATGGTTTAGGAAGATGCTACAACTAAAAATATCCGAACAGGTCGTGTGTTTAACCTTTTGTCTGAATCCTGAATCAATTCATTAGTCAAATTTAACCAGTGGTATACTTGTCCTGTTTCAAAATATATTCACAAATGCCCTTCTAAACTGAAATCATTAATGGTACCGCGATTATCTCGCTCACGAGACTCCATTTGGCTTCAATTAAGAGTTGTAAAGATCTTCTATGCGAATTATTCGATTCTCGATTTGAGTTTAATGAATTAATTATCTGAAAGTTCGATTATCTCTAAAGGGCATTGGGATCGTCGAGAAAGCTTGCCTCATTTCTGGTGCTTATCTGAGATCTACAGTTTTAAAAATAAAGATTATAATTGAAAACTTCTTTGCATAGTATTTAATTGTTTTATTTAATATGTATTTATGTAAATAGTATAATATAATAAAATATTCACTTTCAAAATTAACTCAGATAAAGAGAGCATATCAAGTTTATTACTAAAAACTCTTGTCTTATTTGTAAAATACTGAGCTACTGTGTTAGATAGTGATTACATTCCGTCATGGACTTCAACACGTAACTGCTAAACATTTTAACACATAAATCCTGTAAACAATTTCAGTTCCAGTCCGCCCAAATAGCGTGGAGCAAAAAATTGAAAATAATTGTGCTGGTGTTCAAAAAAGAACTGTAGAAAGTCTTAAGCAAAAACTGTCGTCGAGGGTTCGGTTTGTTGACCTCGAAGTCAGGTGAATTTATTCGGTTGCTCGGCCGCATTCGACTGCAGCCGTATCCTTGGACTTCTTGAGATTGAATTTCAAATTTTCAGTCGTGTCGCCTTGCAAGAACGCGTGAACTATATCTTGATTTTTTTATAGCTTAAAAACTTTTGGTGGTCACCGGCTTTATACACATAATATTAAACCCGTGCAGAGTAAGGGTGGGTCGCTAGTTCATAAATAGAATCTCACTCTATGAACTACAAAAAAGTATATTTTCTTAATTTTTTTTATAGAAACTGTCAAATATAAAACATTTGCTGCTTTTTAAAATATCTTATACCGAAGCAACATAGTCACATCTGTGACTCAGCTCTTAAAATGAGAATAAAAAAAAATATCTTATTTTTATACCTATTATTGATTTTAGTCCACATGGTTAGCTTGATAAGGTTAGGCATTCCCATCTATGGCTCTATCTTCAAAAAATCTGTTTCGTGGTATAAACATAAAAAGTAACACAGAGACACACATAGGTACGTACATTTCTATAATATTAATATGAATGACACGAATTTATACTTGTTCACATAAAAAAGAACTAGCAATATTAGTAATATTATATTACTATCTCTACTATGAAATTAATAAAACTTTAATATACATTTTATTGTCCCTAAGGCTAAAAATTTCATGTCATAGATCTTTGAAGAGATTAATTTAATTAGTGTTTATATAGAGGTGTTATGATCGAAACTTGACTAGGCGGTGGACCACACGCGTATTAATTAACGTTATATGTTGCGTAATAGCAGTAACTCTATTTTATTAGTCGAACGTTAAGATAAATCATTATTAGTTGTATGACATACCTAATATATATCAATCTTTAATTTGATACCGTTTACAACCAAAATTAGTTTGCTAAGAGGCGACTATAAATAAAACACAGTATGCCTTCGAATTTACATTTTTCCAAACATATTTTAAAATACGTACCACAAAGTTACGAGGCACCAAATAAAGCTTTCGCGCTCACATTAGTACATCTAAGTCTTAAATAACGAAAACAAATTGGTTTTACAGTTGAAGCAATCAAATTTGAAACGCTGGCCTGTCCAGACTCATTAAATTATATTTTTTTAATTAATGGATGTTTATCTCCGGGCATGTTAGCTATAAATCTGATGGGGGCGTGCGTTGGGTAGTGGTGTTCGGTATTATGGTTCTCTTTCTAATTAAACTTTGCTGCTATGTCCGACTGTGTGTTGTGACCTATGTCATATACGATAGCGATGTAAGAACTAAGTTTTTAGCCAAATTTGGCGGACTACCGGTTCGATTCTCGTTCGATACAGACTAGAAATATATTACTGCGAATTCTTCTACAGTATGTCGTGCATATATTAGTATGTTTTTGAGTTCTTAAAGTATTTTCTATTTGGCATCAAGTATTATTATATTTATTACTTTGTTGTTGTATCCAAAACGAAAGATGTTTAAAAAATGGAAATTTATATGTATAATATAATATGCTGTTTTTAATGATGATAGATTTCAATGAAATTTAGTACACAAAAGACCTAGAATGACCAGGATAGGATACTGCCAGCAATAATATTTCCAAAAGAGTGAGTGAGTGAGACGCTTGTTATATCACTACATAGTATAAAACAAAGTCGCTTTCTCTGTCCCTATGTCCCTATGTACGCTTAAATCTTTAAAACTACGCAACGGATTTTGATGGGTTTTTTTTTAATATATAGAGTGATTCAAGAGGAATGTTTATAAGCATAACTAGTGGATCCCGCGGCTTTGCCTGTGCTAAATCTAGGGAAGAACCCGAGCGAAGCGAGGGCGAATCGCTAGTGTAATTATAAAAGGCTTAAAAACAAGTTGTTATTGTACTTGTACCAAGCGTAAACAATGCAATACCGGGTCATTTTTGAGCGGTATCTTTTCCATCTGGAGGTTTGATTTGCAATATTGCTTCCTCCGATCGCGGGTTAATTGCGAAAAAATTTATTGATATCATGCTCTGCCACAAAGGATTTACATTTGAATTTAAATTTAAAATATTATTCTGCAATGAATTTATGTTTGTAGCTAATTTGTCTCACAAATATATTTATATTTATAGGGATTTAGGGTTATATTACATTTTGCTAAAACTTTTTCTGAAAATAAATGTTCCAAGTTTGAAACAAAATAGCTGTCTTATAATACAGTAATAATAATAAAATAAAATAGGTATATTGAATGTTACAAATTAAACTATGTTTTCGGATTTTGTCGCGGAGAGAATCTTTTTCTTCCGTGACCATGATTGCTGTAAAGCATTCGAAACGTCGGGAACCAAAAATCATAATAAATCCGCGACAAAATCCGAAAAGATAGTTTCATTTATAATGTCAAATATTCGTGTAAACCTAAGAAAGTAGTATATATTATGAATTTATTTTAAACTTTTAGCTTTCAAAATATAAACGAAAATTAAAAGAACGATTTTTAGAACTATTAATACAATAAACAACTTAAACTATGAAGAATCCTAGCACCAAATGATATAAAATGAAGTAGAACAAGCTAAGCGACACTTTATTCTACTTACATGTTAAGTTAACAATATTATTATGGTACTAGCTCGAATAAATTATTTGCAGTACGAGTACCGTGAGCGTAGTGGCGAGGGACAAGGTATTTTCTGAAACATGAAAGTTTCCTCACGACGAAGTCCATTTTAGCTTTGGTTTTCTACACTTGCATTCTTAATACATGGTAAATTTATGTAATAGTATAATACTTATTGTAATAATTATATAAATCCTCTTTACATTTGTATATATTTATTCAAAAATAATACTGAATTAATCTATAATTTTAATAATAACCACGTATACGTAGTTAAGGCAGAGAAGATAACGTTTTTAAAAACCGAGTAAGGGCTTCACAATCACGGGCTTCGAACCCCCTATATCTTATCACTTTTCTATAACGAGGCAGTGGCCCAATGGTCATGCACTCGTTTGAAGCGGGCTTCGAGAGCAGCGGGTTCAAATTCAGGTCACGCACTTCTAAAACTTTCATGTGCAAATCATTTACAACATGATTACCACTTGTATTACGGTGAAGGAAAAGATCATGAGAAAACCTTCATCTGAGAGAAAAAAATTAAGACATGTAAAGTATGTCAACCCGCACTTGGGAGCATAGTGGACTATGGCCCTCGTCTTGAAGGGGAGCTCGTGCCCAGCAGTGGGACGTTAAAAAGGTCTAAATACATACAGTTCTCGAGGCATAAGGTCAGCTTTGCATTTGTGTGAGTGCAGTGTACGCATAGGCACGACGATACGGATAGACGTTGCGTGATTGGTTTAAACCCGTTTTAACTGGTTTTTGATGCGCGGCTATTCGCTTTTAGCTATCACTCACACAAATGTAAAGCTGAGCTTATGCCTCGAGAACTGTACATCTTTGCTACATAATATCTCAATGTCCTGCATAACTTTAAATAAAAAAATGACTTATGATAACATTAGTTTTTTTTTAATTTCTATATAAGAAATTTATACACATATCTATATGAATATATATTAAAGTAAAATAGCTCAGAGGAAAGGCGTACACGCAAGCTAAACTATGAATCTTAAATGCCGCTATCTACAAGCATCTTGGCAGAAAATATTTTAGAAGTGACATGTGCGAATAAATTATTGTATTATAAATACATAAATTATTATACCTCAGTTAGTTGATATTAAATTATTTAAAATACGTTAGATAGATGTAAATAATGCAAATGCCACGCGTTTTAATCTATATTTTCTTATATTTTTTTTAATTTCAACTATCTATGTATAAAATGTATCTACGAGAACAGTATTAAAATATAAATACCAATATTAAAATAAAACCTGGTTCATTATCGATCCTATCAAGATAATAAATATCTTGGAACAGAATAATAGAATAAAATTAGATAATAAAAAAAGAAAGAATAATAGAATCTGTAATATTTTCCTACTTTTATATTATATAGAAAAAAATATTCCCATTTAAACGATCTAGATTAAGTCTAACTCGACTTATGGCATACGTTGTATTGAATTAAGTGTATGTGAAAATTGTAAAAGATACCTAACTTATGCATAGATTTTTATTGTGATAATGATATCATTTCTATAGTTCTGATCTAGCCCGACAAAGGTCTATGGAATTCCCATGGACAAGTGCACCACGTACTATAACGGTGGGGTTTGCAATTCAGTGATTTACAGCGACTCGACTTGCAACAGAATAAACGTGGACTGGAATAAAACGATCCTCCTTTACACCGAAATTTTCTAAAAAAAATTATTTATTTGGTACGATTGTTAGTTTTTGTGTTATTTTCATATAAGAAAATGTATAATTTATTAAAATATCAAATACCTACATACGTTACTTCCTAGCATTAAACAATATACAGTAGATTGTAGGCACTCGCTAGTTACATATAACGCTATTCTAAATTTTAACGTAACCAAAGCATCTATTTAGTTAGAAAATAAGAAAACAATTTCTAAATTTAAGTACAATATTGTACTTACTCCGTACAAATTATTTTGTATAAATAAAAATACATAAAGAAATTCTGAGTAAATTACGTTTTCATGAATCGAATCAGTGCAAACTCCATTCACGACTATGCAACGAGTCACTTTAAAACAATAATTTCGAATCAATAAATTCGAGTCACTATAAAAGAATATGTCTATCAATAAATTCGCTTCGTTGTAATAAGCGGCCTAAGTCTAGTTGTATAAATATTAGTGAAACAACGCATTGCCAGTGATACGAAGTTTATACGCTTGCTGTGATTTAGCAAACATGTTCCGATGAAGCTTACGGCTATTAAGTCACTTATGACATTTTCTTTTATATTCTTGACCTGATCATAAATAGTGTAGTTGAGAATATCGCATAATAGTATAAGGAATCTATAATCTCTTTAAATGTGTATCTTACACAAATCGAGAATCAAACCAATAATATCTTTATGACAGTTAATAATTTAACCAATAAACCAAAAGGTCAAATTAATAAAAAACCAAATAATGATTAACAAATATTACAATTCATAACTAAAAAGAAAATTGAGATCGAAAGCGAATGAAATCGTAACGCCCATTTAATTTATTGTTGGATTTTTTGCTCTTAACATTTCTTGGAGTCGTTCAGATTCCATGCATATTAACAATAATGCCTGCATTAATTACATCCAAATTACAGATATGTCTCGCCAATTACAAGACGATACATTGCAACAACTGTGCGAGTGCGTGCGTAATCGATGTTTGATTCTACATGATACGTTAAGTTTATCATTTTTATACTTTAATAAAAAAACTCCTTATCGTTACAATACTGGATATCTCATCACAAATCAAATCAAAATATTTTACTCAGCATAAAAAATTTTACATTTTCTTACTGAAAGTCATGAGTCTACTACCAGTTTGGAAAGAAGAAGCCTCTGACCTGAGAAGAACTGGCGAAACTCAGCGGGACTAATAAAATATGTGTTAAATAAAATCTGGGAGCTAAAAATGGGGGCTGACAGATTTTACTTTTAAAAACTAGTTAGATTATGAGGATATAATAATTATTACTTTATATTGTATTTACGTAATAGTCGTAATAGTAATGATGATATTTCTAAAAAATAATCTCGGATGTGCAACAATGAGATTTGAAATTTGATTAGATTTCCAAGTACGCATGCTACTACTGAACACAAAATGTGCCCTCTATTACCCATTTTTTATAAAATTTTTGATAGATCAAACCAAATGGCATTTAAATGACTACCAATTAATATGGTTTCTTTTTTTGAATTTATTTTGATGTTCCCAATGTAAACTTAGTTTAATACGTCTCAAATTCGATAATTGTTATAGATATGATTACTAGCATATATAAAATTATAATAGAAAACAAAAGTCCATGTAGATTGTATTGTAGAGCACTGAAAACAAGTCACAATAACGTATCATAAGTTATTGTTGTATGAGCCTTAGTATTACAGTCCATAAAACATATTCAATTAAAAACAGGCTTTAGGCTCTAATTTCAACTATTCATTTAGCTCGATGCGACGGTTTGATTATCTTTACTTTTCAATTTGCAGTTAAACAAGAAATCTAGAGTCTTGCTTATAACAGTCCTGTGTAGATAATTTTAAACCTAGTGTTTTTGTATACGAAGTAAAATAATATCTGTGGGTAATGTAATGCGGCTTATTAGACTAACTAATTTAAAACTTTAGTTGTTGTCGCATAAAATTATTATGATTACATACACATTATCTTAACACGTTCACTGTGTATGCCCCACATATGGGGCACCACGAGGATCAGTTCATACGTGCGTGGCACATATGTGGGGCACGAGCTAAAATAAATTCTATGGCATGTAATTCCGCGCACGTATGAAATTATTTTGTTTTACTTAAATACACGTGTGAACAATGAATATAATAATTATTTACCATGGAGTCCCAGTGACATTTTATATTGGTGTTGCTGGTATACGTTATGCACACGGAAAGTGACAATTATTTATTTATTAATAAAAATTATTTTACTCATTAGCACAAAATATTAATGATATTTATTATAACAAGCCAGACAAAAAGCTTTTTTACATTTCGTATCCGTTTTTTTGATTTTTTTCGGGCTTGAGCGGCAGTATTACCTTCTTCCACTAAACTTCTGTTATAGCACAAAACTCAGATAAAACTGTCCTCCAATGCTCTGTTTACTCGGCAAATTATCGCGGCAAACTGATTTTGACAGATGACTTGTCACATAAATAAAATATTTGTGCATGCATTTCATTAAATTTAACTATATTTACTCCTTGATTTAAGTTCAGACGTGTGTGACCCCCATATGTGACATGGAGGAAATTCCTAATATCTTATTAAAAAATAAAAATAATAATAATTAATAATAATTATAATATAATAATTTCTTTAAAATACTTTAAATGTAATAACTTTACCTTAAGAAGCTTTTTCTTTAGTTTTAAATTAAATCACTTTTTGCAGAATGACTTGTTTATTGAGAAATGGAATTTTCAATTTATATATTACACAAATAACTACAACATTGAGTATTTCACATTTTTTGAAGTTGGTCATAAACTACATCAAATACATTGACCAAAAAACATATTAACCAGTTTTATAAAATATTTTTCATCACGAGATAAAATCTACAGGGGCTCTAAATTGAATGCAAGATTGCGCTCGGAGCATACAAATATCGCTATTTCAATACATTTATTGGTTAGTGTTGATGATTACAATACAAAGTTATTCTAAGATTAGAAAGTATAAAGAGATATATAAAAGTGGGAGTCAGCATAACGACGACTGCCCATCACAGTCGTGATCTTACTCTTAAACAATGGTCGATTATGTTATGTGCTTATACTTCAGATTTGTGGTGCGATTCACAGACTCTTGTAATTATTTTCAAAATTTACCAACAAGTATTAATGAATTGTCGAACGATGTTTTTTTCTTTTTTATTGTACTGAGTGACCACAACCTTTTATTCATGTCTTTTTATGAGGTTTTGTTTTAGTTTGATTTACCTGAAATTTTAATCTATTTGGTTATATATTAGTATAATTATTTTATTGTTTAAAATATTGTTCCACAAATTTCTTAACTATTTCAGATCAAGCTATCAAAAGCTTGCAACTGAAACTAGACTTTCCTATTTAAAATATTACCACCTAATACTATCAAAATATTTCATGGAGAACGAATAATATAATCTAAGTTCAACACTTGTACCAAACACGGAAATATATTAAAACTTTTCTTCACCACCGCTTTTCTCTTGGATACGTATAAAAGTATCACGATTTCAATAAATTTGTTTAAGTAAAATGAAGCTGTAATGCCTTACACTCGGATTCAGTAGTCCCGCATTAATATTTACTCAGTTTCTTAAGTGATTTCCTTTTCGTATAGCCCCAAATGTCTTTCGTGTTTGCTCAAGGTGCTTTCTATTCGAAGAATGCTATCAATATGCATTGTGACTTAATCACTAACAAAATAATTGTATCATATTTCGTCATCTTTACTATATCGTGTTTCATAATTAAAGAGGTTTATGTATACTTTGTAATCATAGTCAATTTTACTAAAATGTATTAAATACTTCCTAATTTATGTAAGAATTATCTTACTCGTAACAGTATACTTTTCTGTATTGTGTTCTAACATTAGGTATAAATATTTAAGTTATAATTGTGTCCTTTGGAACACATAATATTATGTTCAAGTATTACAATGGCTCACAAACCTACTATGTCCCATATATAAGTTTTAGGCAAAACAAAATAATTTACTAACAGAATCAATTTAATTGAATTAATATTTAATGTAAAAAGTTTAATAACTTACCTCCAGCTGTAGCTTTAAGAGTGCCAACAATAGTTCCGCTTCTCACGTCTTCACGCACACGAAAATTGTATCTCGGTTTATCGAACAATGCGGAACCAACCCCAGCAGGCATCACGTTCACATGCACTGTAGCCCCTTGCGGCGCGGACAGCCCTCCACCATCCGTCGCTGATATCTCTAAATCAAATTTGCCATTAGCTTGGATCAGAGCTGGCTTCGTCACAAATAGTTCTCCACTACTCCTATCTATCCGGAACACATCATTATCATTCCCATTAACAATCCTATATGTGACAGTTCCAAATTTTCCAGAATCTGCATCATTTGTGGAAACAGCCACTATTGGCTCGTTGTTGGATACTCTTCCCTCCTTCAAAGAAACGTTGTAATCTTTCACAGTGAAGGCCGGAACGTTGTCATTGATATCGAGAAGTTGAATCTTCACCATTGCGGTCGTGGACAGGCCCCCTGCGAATAAATAAATAATTGGTCTCTTGATTGTCTGTTTTGTTGTAATACTATGTTTAATTGACAGGCGCTTGATTTATGCTGATGTCAACGCGTTTTCGTTACATGTTTGAGATAAAATGATGGTCGCTATACTTTAAGTTTTTAATTGTGACGCAAATAGCATCGAGGGAACAACACAACATTTAAACAGACGTTTCGTTGATTAACGACGCAGATTAATAAAATTCGCGACGTTCAAACAACATGGGGTCTATATTGAGTAAATATTAATATATTTTCATCTTTAAAGTGTTCCTTAAAGACTAACGTCATATATAAACATACAAGCAAAATTTTTTAAAATCATTAATAAATGTAAGTAAACTCGTCAGTTTCACTATTGAATGTTGAAATTACTACCGAAATTCTTTGGAGGCAAAGTCGCCGCTCGAAATAAAAACGTAAAGTGATAGTTACGTCTTCTCGCTCCATAAATCAGAGGTAGGACAACGGCCGACACTCTCGGAATTTATTCCCTTGCCATTTTGCCGGTGCCTTATTTCAAGTCGTATGCATAGCTATAGCTCTGTCACTGGCAAACTTATTACTTCCAATTGATAATGAATGGGTGGACACAAAAAATGTACACGGACCATTCATTGTTTCTCTTAATGCTATGAGTAATGGTCTGCTTGATTGGTAAACTGACTTGACCGATTCTGTATTTTTCAAAAGACTAAATTTAAGTACTAGTATTTTGTGCGGCTCCGCCCACGCCTCTAAAGACCGCAAACTTAATTCATAGATTTTATATATTACTGAAGAATTAGTATAGATTTCTAAGAAATGAGATATTTCCCTGCAGCAAAAAGTATTCCATATTTTGACTCGAATAACCAGCTATTATCATACTAAATATCATCAAAACTGGACAGCCAATGGTTTTCACGTTATGCGGTCACCGAGACAGACGGACAAAAAAATCTACAAACTGCAGATTTAGCCTCTGTTAAATTTTATCATAATATATACAGATTAATAGTTTTTATTTTCTAGTTTTTTATTTTATTTAAATCTATATAAATACCTCGATCTGTAGCAATGACTGGAAATTCAAAATCACTGATCATTTCGTGGTCTAGAGGATTTGCAATGCAAAGCTCGCCAGTGTCCGCTTTTACAGCGAACTGGGGTCGAGCCAAGCCTTCACCGAGAGTGTAGTTGACGATCGCGTTGACACCGCAGTCTGGGTCCATAGCTGAGATCTGAGAACAAAAAAATAGTATGTTATTAGGATTATTTAACATTATCTACTATTTACAGATACAAAAAAAAAAAAAACAATCTTAATAACTTTCCAAATGGTCTTTTATTTTCGTAATTATTCGAGTAAACATTGGAATAGCCGACAAGTCTTTATATATTTTTTCAGAAGCATATCTTAAAGTTAAATTAAGCTGAATAACCACGCACTTATTATGTATATTTAGTTACTCGCTGATATACATACATTATCAATAATAAAATAATAAAATATTACAATTCATCAAATGACAAAAGTCCACTTATATATTTTTCATTCGGATAAAATCTTAGTTTGTGCTTAATTTTATATGTTGATTGAAAAAATTAACCTAAGTCAAATATTTTAGTGCTACATAGTATAGGTACTGTTACTAATTTCTGCTTCCCCAAAGCCATTCTCGTGTAACAACATATTGAATAATATCTAATAACATCGGTATTTCATTTATAACTAACGTAATTTCATTTCAAATTAGAAATATAATCTCTGTAACAGTAATTTGCTTTAACACACGATTCGATAAATGAAGAACATTACTAATTCAAACACATTCGCAAAGGAAAATCATCCTTATTTTCATTGCAATAAAGTTTTCTTTCATAACTTTATCGCGCGAGCTATCACTTTCCAGTATCCTTCGCAAATACAGGAATAATTGTCAAACCCCGTCTATAAGATAACTATCGTAATTAATAATATATATTTAATTCTATAAAATCGTATGTCTTTCTGTGCGGTCTCTGTAAAATACTCTTTGAAGGTATATCCATTGATAAATTCATAGCTTTTATTGCTACATGTTAACGGTACAGAGTAGCTGACATTAAGCTTTTCTCTTCCTGATACGCTGCACAGTGATTTTATTATGTATCAGCTTTCAAAATTTGTTTATGTTTTATAGACGAGTATTACATAGGATATAACAAAGTCGCTATGCAATGGATTTTGATGCGTTTTTTAATAGATAGAGTAATTTAAGAGGAAGGTTTATATGTAAATACACTACCGGAACCCACGGCTTCGCTCGTGCTAAAAAAGCGAGAGCGAGTCGTAGTCGTCATATGTCTTTCGGTTAGCCAGCTTGTAATAATGTCATCTTAATTGGTTTCGGTTATGGCTGTCTATCTCATTGAGACCATAAAGTACAAACGTGTTTGTCAACCTAAGTGCACCCTTTATTTCTTTCATAACACAGCACTGTCGATGGGAGATCATGCCAAGGGCCCGGCGGCTTTAACGACAAGGTGCAAAAGTTAGAACGTACCTCAATTTTCCAATTTCGGTATGTTACTAAGTATTTAGCAATTGAAATCTTTGTTACGATAGAATCAGTACACCATCTCGATCCGAACTTAGCTGCGACGCACCCTAAGAGTATTATGCTAACTACTAGACAAGGTAGTCTTACAATAACAGATCAACAGATCAAGCATTATACATATTATTATATTGAATAGATATCTTTTCGACTATCTTAACTAATTGTAGTAATTTGTTGTACGGTATTTATGTATTTTAAGTAACACTTTAAATGTGAGCATCTCACTTTAAATGAGAACATTAAAATAAATAAAGCCATCAAAATAATAACACCCAGATTCTAAATGTGTTTCGATTAAAAAATAAAACACGTTGACTTTTGAGGTGTTAAGTGGCGGAAAAAAGTAGAATCTTTCTACATTGCCGATAATTAGCTCAAAATCATCCTTTTTATCTTTTACTACACCGTGGGCGACACAGTAATTTGTATATGTCACTCACGTTCAGGCTATTTTCACTCTTAATAAAAAGTTTTAAGGAATAAATTAGTATGCATCTATATGACAGCTTCGTAAAACCAGTGTCGAGGTATGCAAGTGACAACGTCTTCTGATTAATTGCGACTGAGTGTAAGGAAAGATAAATGGATACTGCAGCAAAATTATTGATACTATAAAATTATGCTTTAGCATTTGTAATAAAGTCCATTACAGATTCACGTATAATGCCATTTGCTATGTTCTTCTCTTGAGTCAAATGTATGAATTATAGTATGGTTTTTATTGGTCAATTAGAATTATCGCTTCCCACCCCTTTGTAACTTATCCCTATTAGTTACGCGAACTTTGGGTCACTTCCCTAATAAATCATATGTACTCGAAATAACACATTTACCAATAACTTTATTTAATAGTAATAATAAATAAATTTTCAGATGTTAAATTCGATCAGAATTTTCAAAACACAACTTCAAAGTGTATTCCGAAATTTCATTCATATACGAGTTATATGTATTCGCTTAGTCATTGAAGCGGAAAAACTTATCCTCAATCTATAATAATACTTGGTCATAATGAAAAAACAGTAAAAGTGTATCTCGCCATACTAATGGCCCTACAAATTCTGAGTCGAGCTCTGGTATTGTTCAAAGGTTTTATTTGCTTCGCTTAGCTCTTCCTTTTAACGCGGACAATTTTTAAATGGCTTATAGTTGATTCCATTATTGTGTGCCAATCACGATGAATTACAATGTCCTTTGCAACGACCGAGGTTAGTTTGTTTTTGTATAACTCATCTATTTGTACATTTTTGCGGCTGTAGCTTGTGAATGATATTCCACTTCTGTACGAGTGTGGATAGTTGCTTCACAAGTGTATGTTACATAGCGTTTTCTGTCATTTTTCTAGTCATTTTTATTTGCGGTACTTTCTGTTTCTAGTAATAAAAGTGTAGCCCCAAAGACGTCCGATTGAGCTTACCTGTTTTTTCAAGCATATTAGATATTTCGTTCTTCGCTAGCTGTTTTTAACAATTGGTATTTTAATCATAGTAATTGAGAAAATATTAGTTAAATAATAGATTTACAGCCTAAGCCTTGACGCAGTTTTAGTCGTTAAGAAGATGTACAACTTTGAATTTTATCTGAGATGGTATGTTATAGATATAAAGTGATCAATTATTGTCCCTTTATTACAAATATTTTCTTTTGGATTATAAAATCAACAAAAATTGCACGTTCTAAAAATTGTTTTAAATTAGTATTAAGTAGTATCGCACTCAATTTCAGACACTTGCAAGTGTAGCTATTGTTTCAATAGCGTATACATTACCATCAGTTTTGTAGGCGAATGACGGGTCTAGTTTAACCGGTATTCTTTCGCTTTATTGTAAGTCGGTGTTAAGTTGACTCATGTTGATGATATTATAATAGACTGGCTTCTGCTCACAGATTTGCCTTTAAAAAATCTTTTTATCAAATATCAACTTTCTTGCAGGTGATCTATAGGTAGGGTGTCTAAAGAAAATTCTACCATAGAAACGTATTAGTCAACATCTCGAAATAACATATAAATTTTAAGCATTAAATAATATGGCCTTGGAAAATTACTTTTTCGCTACCTAAGTTAAGGAAATATATATTTGAAGATAAAACTACACTTGCAAAAAGTAACTTCAAAAAAGGTATTTCAGAAGACATCTCACACAGACTGCATTAGAAAACTTTTTCTTTATCTCACACCATTTAATTAATGATTATTTAATTTATAATGTTTGTTATTTTGCAGACTTATAAGTAATCTTCGACAAAGATTAATTATGCCAACGATTTTAATGGTTTATGCGGGATGAAACTTTATTTTTGATCTTCACTACCTCACTGGGAAAAATAAGCGGTCGTATTAAAGCTAATTGAGATGTGCGATACACAAGTAACACGTTTGTAAAAAACGTTTTTAACACACTCTGTTAACGCGAGTGTGCAATAAATCTCATTGTGGCCTTCTTATCTCTCACTCTGAGGTAGCCGATAATAGCTACTGTCAAGTTGTTCGAAAATTTAAATATAAACAACTTAAGTACTTCGCTATCAATTTTAAATGCATTATCTGGCAGTCGTCATATTTTGAAAGCCGATAGCCCGTTGTTTTGGATTGGTGTCCATTTTAAAGGTATGGTTTTAGTTTATTTTCTTATACGAGTGACTAAGTGTGTATCATTGGGTTAAAACACAATTGATATATTGTAACAAATTTGATTTTTTTAAGTATTTTGAAAATAATATTATCTCTTATTTATCTAAAAGCTTAACATTTGTTTATTATTTAATTCAAATTGTCAATAATTTTTTTGAGTAACTTCCAATTGACAAAAGATTTAAAAGTAGACCTTATTTTAAAATAGCACCTAGTAGCTTTTTATTTAAAAGTAATTAATCAATATACGAATTTATCTCGCAAAAATGCGATTGCTACATAGCAAGAGATACAAAAGGACATATTAATGAGTTAGCGTAGCCGTAAAAAGACGACCGTTAAGACTTGAATAGATTCATACGCGTTCATTAGATCTAACTAGTGTCTTCCCCTCACTCCACTTGGGTTCCTATGATTTTAATTTTTATACATTTCTCAGAAATGACATTTTCCTGAAGTAAAAAGTATCCTGTATGTTGATACGGATAACAAGTTAACACTAGGCCCGCCGCGTGCTAAGGTGCAAAGTGTGCACCGCACAAGGGCGGCATTTTCAAGGGGGCGGCAAAAACTGATATCGAAACCAAAACGAAACATTTTCATAATTTGCATGTTAAATATATTTTTATATAACTAAAAATTAAAGGATAGATTCGATGAGTTAAAAACGTTTACTGATATATTCGGCTTTTTAAACCATAACTTATTTAATTAGGTACTGCGATGATGTCTTGGGCGGTATAATCGGTATTGCACAAGGGCGCTCAAACAGCTAGCGGCGGGCCTGGTTAACACCATACCAAATGTCACCAAAATCGGTCCAGTGGTTTTTCTTGCTGTGGACATAACAACAGACAGACAAACAAAAATTTAAAAAACTAGATTCGGCCTCTGTATCGTTGATATTGACTATATATCAAATAGGTATTTTAAAAAAAGATTCAATGTACAAATTTTGCTAAGTTAGAATTTTATATATATAGATTAAATAAAAAATGAGTATTGTACGGATAAAATGTCGTCCCCACCCTTTTGAATCTAGTTAACGTATGAACAGGTACCTGAATGTAGGGAAAAAATATGACGACTTACTTAAATTGAGGAACTATCATTATAAGAATTCCATTTATAGTGTACGACATGAATGATTTATAGATCAATTTTCACATTCTATGAAATCGTACTAGCGTATTTAGATTATTAACAATTATTATTAATTATTTATTCTCACGTTTTTATTTTTTCATCCAATATACCATGGTCATAATTAATCCTGGTAATGAAAAAAGTGAAATTATTAAATTTATATACTTAAGTGATCATAAATTTATAATTTCAGTGGTAATAAATTAGGCATTTTCTACAAAATTTTCACAGTTAATTCAGATTTAAGAGCTCTAGAATAAATTAATAATAATATGATAAAAAGCAAAACAATTCGATTATAGTTATATATAATGCATAGGTATGCAAATATATGTGTAGACTTGGCATTACACAGAATTTTTTTTTCAGACTTATATGGTAATGAATAACGAGTACTATTATTTTTGTTTAAAATAAAAGTCAATTTTAATTAATTAAAGACGATAAATCGTCAGCTGTAAGTTGGCTTAAGGACAGTAAAAAGTTTCACAGTAACAGAGCTGTCAATACCTAGTTGGACGTGGACCGTATCGGGTTTTTATAATTTTATCAATCATAGAGTAGGTACTTGGAACAATACCAATAGTGCCTTATACATGAAGTATTCTTTCAGAGTAATAATAGTAATATATTATAATATTGATTTGGGCTTTAATTACCGAAAGAAGTCATAAATTGTAGTAATTTTACCACTTTCCACATTATTTTTGAAGTTGATTTACAAAAATTATTAAATATTTTTTTTTGGGAAATGTCCTAAATATTGATAAAAGTTAGCATTTACAGTATTTTGTGTGTTGCTTATAGCTTGATCGCTACTCATATTATATAGTATTAGCTTTTGGTCGCGACTTAATTTGTTAATTAAACGATACTATATTGCTTTCCATGTTCTTGCCAAATGAAGCAATCTGTTGAACGTGTAACAAAAGCGACAGACAGTCAGATTTATTTTTTACAATTAGTATACCTTTTAGATAGATAACGTACTGCAAAAAGTATTAATTTAATTACAAAAATAACTATATAAAGTAAAGATACACAGTGAAAGTATAATCTTTCAATACGATCTTTACCTTTATCCCTGCGGTTAAAAATCGAAGAGCAACCAACGCTATCCGTAAAACGTATATAAGAAATACGTTTAAAAATATCTGCTCGTTTTAATTATAGGTGCTCAGTGGCCTTTGCACGCCTTCTTTACCTGCAATATTGAGTTTCATTGTCCCGTCCGATTTGTTCTATTTGGTTTAATATGACCATATATTCGATCGATTAATATATGCTATTTGTTTTCTGAAGACAAAAGAACCTTTGCACTGTAAGTGTAAATTATTTTTTAACAAAAATGAAAACCGACTTCAAAACGCTACAAATCGAAACTAAAAAGAAAAAAAAATAATTTTAATTACTTAGTTATTGTTGGAGTCGGTGCCAGCCAAGAAGGACAGTTTTATCCTGCCTTTGCAATGAACTTTCGAACGGATATTTTGATTATATTTACAAATTGATACATTAATTAAATTGTATTAAGATTATTTTGCTTTGGCTGGCACCGACTCCAACAATAACTAAGTAATTAAAATTATTTTTTTTTTCTTTTTAGTTTCGATTTGTAGCGTTTTGAAGTCGGTTTTCATTTTTGTTAAAAAATAATTTATTTTAAATTTTTTTGTGGAAATTATTATGTTTAAATAAAATATTGGAAGGCTAACTAAACTACTGCTCCAATAAGTCAGCGAAGTTTTGAAATGAACGACAATAGTCCATAGTTTGTCCACGTCTATTTTTCCACGTAACTCGTAGACGTTAATAAGATTTACCTTCTATTATCAATCCACCTAATATCCAGAAGGAATACGACTATCAGTTCATAAGTACGTCTAATATTATAAAAGAATTTTCTTTCAACTCCTAACCGTTGAGGATATATACCTTACATCATCACAAATTCTTGAACAGCTTTAGAAAATATATGAAAAAGGTAATCAGTGCCGATAAAATTTAAGGGTTGCCCTCGATTTCTCTAGGATCCCATCATCAGATGCTGACTTGGTGACAATGAGAACATCTTGAATGTATACCCTACCGAACAAAAAAGAAATTTTTAAAATCGGCCCACAATTCACGGAGAAATCGGTGAAAACACATAAAAAACAACTGTTGAGGAATTTTACCTTCCATCATTAGCTCATCCACATGAGATGATGATTTTCATACGTAAAAGCTTTATCGGGTTTAGAAAATATATCAAAAACATAATAGGTGCCTGTAAATTTTGAGAGTTGCCTTCGATTTCCCTGGGATCCCATCATCAGATCCTGACTTGGTGACAATGGGACCACCTCGGAACTATACCCTACCAATGAAAAGAAAAATTTTTGAAATCGGCCCACAGACGGCGGAGTAATCGGTGAACATACATAAAAAAAATACATACAACGGAACATATAACCTCCTCCTTTTTTGAAGTCGGTTAAAAAATATATGATTTATTCTTATTTCTTATTGAGGTATAAAAGAAACTTGATATTTTAGTACACAAAAGCTTGAGTAGTATCGGTTATTTAGTTAATTCTCTAGGCTAGTGATGGATGTCCACTGTAAATATTATATAGCCCATAGGTTATATAAATGTAATTATAAAGTGTCTTGCGTACTTAGGCTGTATAATTTAATATTATATGGCCTAAGTACGCAAAACCCTTTAATTATGTTGTCTTTATATAATGTCAATTTTGTATTTCTTCAACTATTTTAATTATTTTTTATGTAATATGTAATAAATCAAATGCTAATGTACACTTATAACTGATATACGTGTTTGTTTTCGTCTGCTTAACACGTTCACTGCGTTACCAGGTCTAAACACCTTGTATTACGTCTCGCGTACAGTGCGGCTAAGAAAAGTGTAGACTTCCCTGTCGTGTGGAAGGCATAACTTCAATTTGGTTCGGTGTAGGAAAGAGATGAATATATATCTAAGATGTATTTGTTAAATAGAACCCAATGGTATACCTACCTTAATACCTTAATAACCTTAATATAAACCTGGTACCGCACAGAAGAAATAAAATATCATCACAGTGCGAAACCAGGTCGAAGCACCTTGTACCTCGCGCACCTGGTACCGCACCCCACGCTAGCTTCGCGCGGCTAGTGTTGGCTTGCATTCGCGAGAAACGCAGGCATCGACATAGGACTAACAAAAAGGTGCCGAAGAAAAATAATCCACGGCTTTTGTGAGGACAGTAACGCGGTTAATATTAAATCTAATCATAGATTGATTGATCAAAGACAGGTGAGTCTTCATTACTATATATTTTATTCTTTTACAAAAAAGGACTTTGACAATGATACAGGTAATTTCAACGCAGACGAAAACGTATGCACACATACACATCCACATCCAATCCACGCACACATATACACCTATAAATAAAAAATAAATTGATAAATTTATCTTTTTGAAAACCCGCGCGAAAAATTAAGAAACACAATTTAATAAAAGGTGTTAAGAAGAGGAATTGGATGCTACGAAAAACTCCGAACCTTTTACCGAAAAAGCTGCTAAGCTAACAAAAAGTTAAAAAAAATTACCGGAATGTGTTCAATCTAAAAGAAACTTTTGTTATCCATGCTTTATTGAAAAACATTAAATCATGCTTGTTTTTTTCTTTTTGTCATTATATTAAAACTTAATTAAGACTCGATATTTTTATTTCACATCCCTAAAATACGCACCAGACTTCCCATATTCAGTGCGGTACAGGGTGCATAAACCCGGTATTTTAAAAATAGCTATAATTTTTAAACTAAAGTTATTTACAAACGGCTTCAGATGTATGTCAATTAGTTCATTATTATTAATATTCAAAGCAAAAAAAATCAAATATATTTTTACATAAAGCTAAAAAAAGGATTTAAGTTTCTTAAATGTTACAGGGTCTGTAAGCCTTGTACCGCAGGAATGGAAAGTATAGAAAAATCACAGCCGCAGTGAACGTGTTAATAACAGTGGAAATTTACATAAATTTATAATAACAGCATGTTCATTTCGGAATGATAACAATATTATAACAAAGAAATAATTTTGAAATGTAGATATTTTTTAGTATAACGGTTGTTTTTTTCGCTAGCATATTAATTAAATTCTATTATTTAGTTTAGGTTTGTCCCTAGATACATTATGATAGTTAGTATGGATTTCTCAGAAATGAGATATTCCCGAGAAATTACAAATAGATTTATCCTCGTTATATCGTTAATATTGAGAATTCCAATCAGATTTTCAAAAAATATTCAATTTACAGATTTGACTAGGTTAGAATTATATTATACTATATTATATTTTTTTTTATATATAAATTTTATTTTATTTTTATTTTTATTTTCACAAGAGTCTCCAACAAAGATACACACGTTACTTTAAAAAATACTAAAAGTTATTATAAAAACAATATATTATGTGCTCCTTCAATTTTAGGAGACTACACCTGCTTATTTATCTATTGTGACTACCTGCGACTCAATCTAGTTGCCAACTGATTTATTATCCAAATACCCACACCCTAAGAATATATTAAATATCACTACAAATACTTACCCAAAGATCCTCGCAAGAACTTTCGTATTGAGGTAGTCTTTTAGGTTTTAAATGTTTTAACAGTATAAGTATAAGTACCCCACCTCCCCTTTTGCGTGTTTTCAAGCATTTAGATTCGCGATCACGTCTGAAAACTATATATCTGTCATCGAACAGTTTAGAATCATAAATATCACCACTAAGCCAGGTCTCAGAAAGTACAATAACATCATAGTTTTCCAATGATATGTTGAATAAAAAATTTACAGTTTTTGTTCTTAAAACCACGTACGTTTTGGTATTAAACTTTAAGACTATCGAATTTATACAAATCAACACAATAAAAACTAGCAGTATCCTATAGTACACAATAATGAAAAAAATATATAATTAAATTAAAAAAAAACTTTAATCAATACATGTAAATAAAATTATAGTGTCTGTTTTTAATTTCAAATTAACAGCTGTTCTCTAATTGTAGATTATGAAAGTATATATGGTACTTATCTCAAACCATTTTTATCAATTATGTCTGTCTGTTTGTTTGGGCAATTTCTGAAACGGCTCGACCGATTTTGACAAGACTTTTACTCGCAGATAACAAAATAATGTTATACGGAGTAACTTTGCCTACTTTTCTTATAGAAATTCTATTTATTCGAATCACGGGATGGGTTTTTGTGCTACAAACTTTAAATTTGGCATCCAGGACGAGCCCGAGTGAAGCGAGAGTGAGTTGCTACTAGTATAGATTATAATTTTTAAACATATAACAGTAATAATTTACAGTCTTTTAGTTTATCTTATATTTAACTCAATATAGTTTTTCAATCTTATTTGTACAAGGAAGTCCATTGTTAACCTACTTGCATGGGAAACTGTTAACTGTTTCCGATCATTTTGCACTACAAAGAAAAGCATCGTAAGGAAATACATGACTCAAATTGAAGGAAAGTAGTGGGTCGTTAAAAGGGGTTTGGAAAGTTCTTTGTTCTCCATGAGAGTTGATTTTAGACAATCCATTTCCAGTGGACTGTATCAACGGTAGCCAGTAGTCGTGCATCTTTTGGGAGGCATGCGTTTTAGTATAAAGCTATCACTTGAAAACTTTATTCCCATCCTCTACCCGTTCACTATAAATGCTATTAATTCTTATTTTTTAATTATTAACCGAAATAATAGATTCACTTCAAGCCCCAATTAAAATTAATGATACATTTGTGAAATCGTCACCCAAATAAAAAAAACAGATAACTTAACAAACAGACAAAAGTTCTAAAATCATCGTTTTGGCTTATATTGTACTACAGTTTAGTGTAATGTATAGTAATTACATTTTATGTAAAATTTTCATATTTTGGTATTTTAGAGCCGCAATTGACTATTTCAGAAAGTGTATGGAGGTGTAAGGACTGTTCGAATAATGATGAATCAAAACTTTTATGTGATGAATTCTTAAAAGTGGATACAACTTATAATTTACATATGGAAAAGCAGGTACGATTGACATTTGAGATTACATAGATATATAGCCTTTTTTTAATGTTGGGTGGTTATGTGAGGCTAATCAGTAGAAAAACAAATGCTACCCACTAAAACCAACGGTTCACTCTTCTGTCAGAGAAGTACTAGGAAAAACCCGCATATTTTATATTGGTTTGATTCAATTTCAAGTTACGTGTAATGTTAACATTTTTTTGCCTTCCAATAAAAAACCGTGATGATCTCATGGAAATAAAAATGTGAATGAAAACACGTTAAATCTGTAATCAGTAGTAGGTAGTACTAGTAGTAGTAATCAGTTATACTAGTAATCATTTTGGTTCTTAAAGTTGTGAACGCTTTACAGCATCATACTTACAGGCGTATTGTCATTAAGATAATGTTTTTTGTATCATAAATCAATTGGCCATGATAAGTGATGGGCAAGAAACTTTTTGGACCTACTCAAAAACAGTAAGTATACTATACGATTCATATACTATACGATGCATCTCAGATTCAACTCTTGTTTCTACTCTAAAACTGTAACTTACATACAGGTATGACAATACATGTATGTAAGTTACAGTAACTACTAATATGGGATAATGGGATATAATATAAAAGGTTTAGATTGAAACTACCAAAAACAATTGAACTATTTTAATAAAATATATATTTCATTATTTTTTGCGCATAATACTACTGTTCACATGATTTTGTAGATACTTTTAATATGAGTTTTGCCTAGAAATCTCTTAAGTCGTCACTTTATCTAACTACTACTAGTACTAGTTAATTAAATTTGTAAGCTCAATAATTAATAGGTTTTTAAATATTATTTTCATCAGATATTTCGAATATAAAGCAATACAGGAAAATATTTTTTAATATAATACTTCTATATTTTAATAACAAATTTTTTATTCAATAACATAAAATTTAAAATTATATGTTTTTACTAAAAGGAAAAAAATTTACTACGTATCATCCATAATATACAGTTAAATAAAATTGGTTTGTCTATATGTATCGTATCATTATCCGACTAAATGATATAAATGTGTACAATTTTTTACATTTAGTCCTTCTGTTATTATATTTATCCGGCAAATAACTGAAGCTTGTTATAAAATAATATGGGAGAGAAATACTTCCGAATTTTTTTTTTATGGTAAAAAGGGGGCAAACGGGCAGGAGTCTCACTTGATGGGAAGTAATCACCTTCGCCCTCTCTGGCTCTCTGGACATCTGCAAGCCAGGCTTGCAGATGCGTTGCCGGCCTTTCAGGAAAGGGAGGGAGGGAGGAGGGAGGAAAGGGGGAGGGAAGAGGGAGAAGGAACGAAGACGGAGGATGAAGGGAAAAGGGAGGGAGGGAGAGGGAGGAGGGAAGGAGAGTGGGTCTCCCGGCCTCTCACTCACCGGACGAAACGCGACAACATAGCTGCCACTTCACGCCGGTCTTTTGTGAGAGAGTGGTACTATACGGGGCGTGCCTGCCCATTCGGCTGCTACCCGAAGGTAACAAGCATGGCACTACCACTAAAATGTTCGATTAGGAAAGGAGTTAATATGCAAACGGACAAATTTGTTCTTTCTTTGATCAAATAATGAATCTTAACAAAAATACTTTTCGTCAAAAATTATTTTGGAGACATATATTAAAATATTTTTTTAATTGAGACGTTCTTAAGGCGCTGCTCAATAAATATAATAAGGTGAGTTAATTAAATATAGTACACGCTTTTTTATTTATTATTTAAAAAGATAAAAGTTAGGTTAGGTTATTTTGTATTATATAAATTATATAAATTATTATTAAAATATATAATTTGAATTAATATTTCCATCCTCTTTAGATTTATCAGCATTATTCACGTTTTAACAAAAATTGTCTTATACCTTTGCAGTAAATTGGAACATAATCCTTCCAGTCAATATCAATAGGATCGAACGGAAAATTTTGTTTATCCGAAGATGAGAGTGACTCTGCAAGGGCCCTCGTCTTCGATGAACTAATTTCCCAAGTGTTGAATGTGAAGTACTCCAAGAATTTGCGTTGTCTAAATATTTTCGAGAAAAACTTCTTGTACCTAAAATATAATCGATATCTAGATGATCGTTTTTATATTACTTATTTAGTAGCTTCTTTCTATCCCTTATCTAGCCCTTTTTAGGGCTTATACTAATGTCTAGATAATTAATGCTTCAATAAAAGGGAGAGAAAGCTATAGTTCATAACGCTAGCCAACTGAGCATGTCTTTTGAAAAGTTTCAAAGTTTTACATAAAATTCATATACACCTACACTTGGCTAGCTCTGTCCATTTCATACTATAAGGGAATCCTGGGTACGGACGGACAGAATGTTAAAATAGAGGGCATAAAGAATTGAAGAATATACCAAATTTTAAAGAATTTTCGTTAATTTATCTATTTAATTACCTCGGTTTTTTCCCTTGCAGTATTAACATTGTATCCATAACGTATGCTGGAAAGGTATTGGAAATAAATAATATAAATGACTCGACCCATTTGGAAGAAGTAATACATAAAGATGGGAATGGCACAACATCTGAAAAAATATAAAAAAAGTTTATTTTTAGCAAATACATACATACATAATAATTATAGTACCTATGATTGTACGTCATGTACAATGTACATACTTTTTAATGTTTAGTATAAAAAGAAAGTATAAATTATAATAATATTGCTATTACTTATTTTAGAGATCACTACATGTTAAAATACAAAGTCCTCCACCGCGTCTGTCTGTGTGTGAAAAACTCAAAAAATACTGCACCGATTTTCATTTTATTTTCACCAAAGGATAGGGTAGTTTTCCAGTAAGGTTTTAGTATAGAATTTGTCAAATTTTTTTTTGTTTTGTATACATTGCCTAAAATGTCGAAATAAATAAGCCGTCTGGGAGTTTTCAACGAAAACTGTGCCTTTGAGATATAAAAAAATGATGTATGGTGAAATTGTACACCATATATTATAAGTCTACAGAATAGTCTGCGATGGCATATTATGTCTCTTAAGGATAACATATCATATCCAATTTAATACCTAAAAAATAGGCAATTATAAAACGGTAATTAGAAAGCTATTTACACAAATACGGTATTAATCCTTATAATTTTAAATAAATGAGAGTCTTTAAGCATTTCTGGCACGTTATTTTACTCTTTTACATCATATGATTTAAATGAATATCTTAAGTGTGATCGCAAAAAAATTACGGATGCGAGAGTAAAATTCAAGCGCCTCGCTTCGCTAATGCAATCGCCGACACTCCCCGCACCGTCTCGCCTTCAGTTCAGCTAATAAGCCGAACGATAACGCGTGCGTGATCCTCGAAAATACCATATCGTATCAAAGTTGTTATATCTTTATCAAAATCTTGTTTAGATGCTTTCTCGTGACATCAGATAGACCGACAGAATGATAGACAAAAATTCTAAGAACTACAGATTCGGCCTCTACATATTATAAAACAAAGTCGCTTTCCCTGTCCCTATATCCCTTTGTACGCTTAAATCTATAAAACTACGCAACGGATTTTGATTTTTGATTTGATTTTAATAGATAGAGTGATTCAAGAGGAAGGTTTATATGCATAACTAGCGGATCCCGCGGCTTTGCCTGTGCTAAATCTAGGAAAAGCCCAAGCGAAGCGAGGGCGAGTCGCTAGTCAATTATAATAGCTATTTTAATAAGATTTTCTGAAAACATTTAATGGATCTTGCCATAAACATAAAAAGTAATTATCATCTTTCTTTTTAAATACAATATTTTACTTATTACGTCTGTTTTACTTACATGCTTTGTTTTTTTTACAATCCTCAAGTGCTAACTTGCTTAGTTCATATAAAGTGATAGGATTGACTTCACTAGTAGAGCTATTGTATACTTTAACTTCTTGACAGCTGGAAACAAAATATATGAAAAATAATACATATGTACATCTTTTCAGTTTTTTTTTCACAGATATAATATGCTATTTCACGAGGTTCCTAAAATTAAAAATATTTTAGAGCAAACATGCACTGTAAAAACTTAGGTGTGTTATAAAAGGTTTATTCAAAGGACTAATCAAAGTAAATCGAAAAAGATAGTTAATTCCAAACATTTATATCTAAGAAAATATCAGAAACAGCAACGGATTTGGATGTCAGGAGAAATTAAATGGAATGTTGTCAATTTGATCCACGTACATGATTTTTTACTAGAGAAAAATTATTTTGGAGACATATATTAAAATGTAAAACTAAAATAGGTCAAAATCGTCGTTACTAAATATTAATATTTATTAGAATACAGTTCATAAACTGTAACAAAAAACCTATTAAATTAGTTCTAAGTTCGTATAGAAAATTATAAATTATGTTAGTGATTGAAAAAAAGGACTCTTCATTTTCTATGATCCAAAAAAGAAATACTAAGGTAAAGGCACCTAATTCCGCGGTATTTTCACCTAAACTAGAAAGAACTTTAAATATTAAGCATTTACTATATCTTTCTGCAGAATTCGCTATTTTTATCAGAAGTATTATTTATCTAACTCTTGAAATACACTTACAGTTTAGCAATAGAAAATTTTATATTATCTTTAATTAATTAAAAATGTGAAGAAGTCGAGAGCACCTAATTGCGATGTAAAAATCCTAATTCCGATGTATTTGGTTCCTAATTCCGAGTGTTCAAAATACAAAGAAATGGAGGTGGGGAGAATAATACATGGTGTTCAAAAATCAAGTCTATTTATTTATTCTGGTCTTTAAATCAGTCTTCAGTCTTTTATGGTAAAATGACACCACAACATGTTCTAGATTTATAATTTATTTAGATTAATAATATTATTCTAAGTAAAAATGTAAAAAACATAGGAGTAACTAGTAACTATATATATAATTAGTTCGTTAAAAGTATTTTTTGTTTTCTTCATTATATTACAAATAGATACACTACTACACTCATTGATTGCTGTAATAGCATTTCGGAGATCTTCTTCCGTGTGTTCTTTTGGCTTCATTATCATACAACAAAAAAAATAAAAATATCAATATTTAAAATACTGTGAGCCCATACCTTATGAATTTCTATAAAAGCTGCATAAGATAATGTAACAGGCAGTTTTTCAATGTGTCATGATAATTGATTTTTAATTTGTTAAATAGGCAGCGATTCGAGTACTAAGAACTATAATACAAACATTTGAGAGAGCAATAAATGAGATTGTTAACTGTTATATATTATTTTCTGGAAAATCTTCTGAACTTTTTAATAATAATTAACACACTGTATTTTACTTGTGTCAATACCACGAGATTAGGTGCTCATAGAACCTTATTCCGACTTACATACATCGGAATAACGTTTTATAATACCATATCACATTTTTTAACTCCGATTATTAAAAACCAAGAGATTTTTCAATATTTTATAAGTAAATGAATCTATAATTGCAATATCTTCGAAAAAATACATAGAACACAAACAGAAATATATCAAATACATTAATAATACAGTTTAAAGTTATTAGTCTTTCCATATAATAAATTAATAAAGTACCTAAATAGATAAACTTTGATCATGTATAATTAGTGAGTTTGACGCCAAAACATACATCGGAAATAGATTTTTATATTTATTGGCCATTTAATTAATCAAAACCAAAACAGTAAATTTTGTAATTATAAAATTACCATCAAAATTTAAAGAAAAGAAAACGTCTATGAAATCGCAATTCCGTGGTATACATCGGCATTAGGAACCAACTAAAATATTTGGCACCTAATGCCGTGGTATTTTTAAACTTTATTTACTCTTAAATTGTTAAGAAAAATACACAAATGTTACGTGTTTTAAATAAAAAATATAACTCTTCTACTATTTTAATCTAAACATGTACTCATATAGCATTAAAATATCATCTAAAACACTATTTAGTAAAACATAGTACTTACGTGCGTAAGGTCCAAAATGTATGGAGCGTGCGTTCAAGTCAGCTGCTAGCGCAAAATTTACGCATTATTTTAAAATGTACACACATTAACACACTCTTTTACTCATATAAACACGAACAGATAAATTATGAATTCAAAATGGTATCTTACACACAAAAAGAACCTGTAAATTACTTGAAATCACTGTTTGTTTAAATACCTCGGAATATGGTGCCATTTTTAGAACCCCTCGGAGTTAGGTGCCTTTACCTTAGTAAAATTTCACAAATAATTGATATTTTAAATAAAACTATTATTTTGGATGCGTAAATCAATTTTATTTTAATTTTCCTACTCATAGAATGCTTTACAGTAAATATAGCTACGAACGAGTATACCAAATAAACACATGCGTACACTAATGACTAATGTTGTAATCATTAAAAAGAATTTTGGGGATACAATTTTAGTATTAATACATATAAATTCTTCATCAAATAATGTACATACAAACCAATATAATTACTTTGTATTGGTCGCAGCTGCAACTATGATGAGGTTGGCAACATAATCCACAGGTATGATGTCAACAATATTTGTTTTTCTACCCCACACCACACGATTTATGCCCAAAAGTGTCAAACACACTGGACCATTAGTTCCGAACCAGTTATCGACCCAACCAACTACAGGCTCATTTTTACTCGAAGTCACTGAAAAATAAATATAACTGTGTGGGCTTCACATATAACACTTCATTCAACATGCTGACAAAATCTATACTATAATATTATAAAGCTGAAAAGTTTGTTTGTTTGGTTGAACGCGCTAATCTCAGGAACTACTGGTCCTAAATGAAAAATTATTTTTGTGTTGTATAGTTCGCTTATCGAGGAAGGCTATAGGATATTTTACATTACTCTACGACTAATAGGAGCGGAGCATCAATGAAGTGTTGCAAAAACGGAAGGAAAGTGGCCCTGAGAGGGGAGGGAAGCCCGTAGCTCTACGAGGTATTTGGATTCCAGCCTTTAGATCGCGAGCAAAGCCGCGGGAAAGACTAGTACCACTACACAGGTACGTATTTGGTAAGCATTGCGACACTTCGTTCAATCTAACAGATAATTTAGATCCATCCAAAGTAAAACTTTTAAGAATTTCAATTTGAATAGAAATGGTCTGATGATTCCTGATACTAGTAAAGAATTAAGACATTGTAAAACAAAATTTGAGTGCTATCTGTCAGCCTGCATTTGGCCAGCGTGGTGGACAACAGTATCCCCCTTCGTGTTGATGCATGGCCTGTGTCCAGCAGTGAGACGTTTTTTTTCGGATTCTGGGGCGTGTTGTGATGATAATATAATTATTGCTATCAACATTTGTACGTTTAAATTATAATTTTTACTCGACGGATTTAGTAAATTTTTTTACCCATGTTCCATCACCACAGAATGCGTGACTACGCCATTGGCCTAGTAGCTCTAATCAAACGGAATTGTTCTGAATTGGATTCTCGTATAATGTTCAGTTTTTGTTTTAGGCTTAATAATAAATACTGGTTTATGATAGGTTTATGATAATTAATTTATTATCAAGAGAGAGGTCTTACCAATTGTTGGTCTAACAATAGTTGTGGGAATATTTCCATGACTTTCTAAAACTAGGTTTTCTGCGAGTGCTTTAACAAAAGCATACGTATTTGGCTGTTTATCTGAAATCATATGCAGGATTATATTTTATTCTAGTGAACAAAAAACTAAAACAAATATATTTCACAGAAACCGCACTGTTTCTCGGAATAAAATTATTCTAGGTTTATATGCTATTTATTCTAGACCATTTCTTTATCGTTAGGAGATTCATTTACGCATACGACCTGTAGGAAACAGGTGGTTATGTGGGACTGTCTGGCAAGCCAGTACTACCCACTAAAACCCAAGAACCCATCACGTGATTCACGTCTTAATGGGATGTCGTAGGATCGCTTGAGCATTCCACTTCGACGCCCCGATCTGCCGAAGTGGACCACACAGTCAAGGGGGTGCTCCACTGTCCACTCTGCTATCCAGATAAATACCAGGAGCAACCCGCAAGACACATGGCCCACCGAAGTGGGCCCTCCCTAAACTGCCCACTAAAGTAGGCCCTAATTAGGCGTTTACTGTTTTCGCGCCCGGCTTGCCGGACGCTACTGAGCAAGAAAGTGTAAAATGTAAATCCAAGTAATAAACGTTACTTACTCAGCAGTTTTTTAACTTCTTCTTTAGTAAAATTTTCTTTAGCAAGCATTTCATTTACTTGATCTAAGGAAGCTGGCGCCGGATATATAATTTCTTCAATATAAGGTTTATCCGTGTTACAGTATGCAGTTGAAACATGAATAAACGACTAAAATGTATAAAAATTGGTTCTACCAGAACTCGGAATATAATTGCAAATAGGCTTGTCTGTAAATTTATATCAGCACTATACTGAAACACTTTTAAGATTTAGTAAGCCTTTTCATAATTGAACTTTTTTAAACGAAAAAGATGGAGCATTGATTTTAAATTTCAGTAAAATATTTTTAGTGTAATATCGACTCCAACAAGAAACTATATTGAAATTCATGCTGTTATAATTTCAAGACTTAATTCATATTGCATTATTTTAAAATTATATTCAATTATTAAATTAGATTATTCTTTGAGTGCATCGATCTCACAATCATATTATATGATTTTAGAAACCTAGACATTGACTGAAAATTACAAGGTTGTGTGTTAGATCAAATTCAATACATAATTATTTAAACCCATGTAGGTACCTCCTTTAGTATAAGTTTTTACAAACTTTGTTTTTTTATTATTAAAACCTTCTGTGTGCCTTAAGCAATATACAAAAAAAATATTAGCCGAATCGGTCGAGCCATTTTCGAGTTTTGCGCTTGGCAATATTCATTTTCAACTGACTTCAAAAAGGAGGAGGTTCTCAATTCGTTTGTATTTTCTTAATTTATTACCTATATAGTTAGACCTTCTAGACGTTTTTTTAAATATTAATTTGCAACGCTTCCAATGCTTCATAGTAGGTGACGTGGCAATTTACAGTTTTAGACGTCTCTTTTAACGACGTAGACAACCAAAAATCAAAATAAATCTGAGAAAAAATCCTTAAACATGGATTTATTTCAAATTTCAAATATCTATTGAAAAATAATAATGAGCTTTCTAAATACAACATTTTAAAAGTTTAATCACTTACCTTTATTGCTTTCATACGAAGACAAAGATTAAGAACACGTTCTGTGCCCCAAAAATTAATATTCATTGCTACATCTAAAGGCTCATCAAATGAAACACTCGCTGCTACATGGAACACCATCGACACCTATAAAACATACATTTTTTATAATAAATTCAAGAAAATAAAATGTATCTAACAAGGACTCCGTCGTAACAATAACTATCTTCATAAAAATATTTGTTAAATGTACTTAAGTGAGGAACATCTTCATCATAGCTGAGGGCAAGTCTGTGAAACAGACTATACAGTTAAGGGGTTACAGTAAGGCTCCACAGTCCTTTCTGCTAGATCAGAAAAATGGAGCAACCCGCATGGCACACCATGCACTGATGTGGGCCACTTCCTAGAACGTAACTTAGCTTCACGGCCGGTCGGATTATTGGACGCTACTGAGGCCCCCAACATGACAAGGTAAACGCAAACGCAATTCAAGGGGCTCTAGTGGCCATCAAGCGCTTGTTTAATTTTAAAAAATCAAGGGAGGCCCTCATAAAAGCCTAAGATTTTTTTAAAAAAAAGCACAATGTAAAAGTGTCCTAAAGAACATTTATTTTTTTCCTTTAAGGCACGAAAAGAGTAATTACGCCACTACACACAGCTACGAGTAACACATATTTCCTGATAATACCAGAGCAGATGGTATACATGGTTACATTTTCTAAGGCATTAATTACTTACATTATCAATTAAAAGACTTTGATCTTGAGTTGACATCCCTAAATCGGGACTGGAAATATCACCCGCTATAGGTACGATTTTGTCTACCATCTGAGGTTTTTCTTTCATTAATCTTGAAAACACCTATAAGAAAAATAAAACAGTCTATTAAATGTATCGAAGTGTCTATTCATCCGATAAGCGGACGAATAAATTAAATATTAGTCGTCCGACAATTGGTGTTTGATATATCGCGACTGAGACTTTTTTGTTTCTTAAATGGCTCAAAGAGAAATCAATTTGTTTTTTAAGTTTTAACATACTCGTGAATGCAATTGCGGACGTTTCTATAGTACTTTTTACAAAATACCATTTTCTTGTACATTGTTTTGATGTAGGTACATACTCTCAGGGAGTGTTAGTAACGTAAATTTCATAGGACGACTCTATAGAGCCAGCTCTGTTACATATAAAAACTCTTGGACTTATTAAAAGTGGGTGGGATCTAAATAATAAATTATCAGCTCGGTAGGTTAGGGTTATTTTTTTTTTATTTTTATTTTTTGGCATAGCTTATTTTAATCGCTTATTTTATATTAGAAATCAAAGAAGTGATAGATATTCGTACAAACCGACAATAGTCGGACGAATAATATATTTTTTATTAATACGATTATCGGATGACAACAACAGCAACAGCCTTTAAAATTTTTTCAACGTCCAACTAGCAGACGACTAGCATCAGCCTAAATGTATAGGTAAGAATAAATGGATAGTCTAAGATATTCTTTGAATAATAAAATTTAAATGAAAATAATGCATACAACAAGTATTAAGTCTGTCTCACCGGTTGGTCAAAAATGTTTGAAATCCTCTGGTAAGGCTTAATATTTTTCTTCTCTCGCAGTAAAAGATAGACTTTGTCTATTTTCGGACACTGATATAATAACTTCTCTAAAAGAACCTGCATTATAAATAAAATGTGTTAAATTCATACGCATAAAATATATTTTAGTAGGATAAAATTATATATTAGTCTACAGTCCCGACATGCTTTAGAAATGACTCACCCTTACTCCGCTTGGATTCTTGTCTAAATACATTTAACGGTTCGTATCTCAAAAGTGAGATATTTTCCTGCAGTAAAAAATATCTTATATGTTCACCTGGGCAACTAGGTTTATCATACGAACTTTCATAAATAACTATCTAGTGGCTGTTGGTTTCTCGTGATGAACACTAGATAGACTGATAAAATTTCGACATAGTTAGAACTTTACTATACTCGTATACATATACAGTACCTATAGATTGATTAATAACAAGCTAAAACTATATGAGTAGTAGTAGTAACTAGATGATGCTTCGTTTTGTCGAGACGCCCAATTCTTTTTTCCACGTGAGTTAGATAGTACCTAGTAATAAACAAGAGAAAATGTTGTCCTACATGGCTGGCTTGGATTAAATCGTCTCCCTCTCCGAACTTGTTAAAATATAGAAAAGTCCCCTCGTGAATTGCGCAACGCAGACATCTTGAGGAGATTGACAGTTTAAAAATGAGACTCTTACCCGAACTAGAGTGTTTGTATGATATAAGTAATTCGTGGAGGGACGTTAGAATTTTGAAAACAGGAGCTATAATCGTCAAACTCGCACGAGCGTCATTGACGACAATATCAACTCAGTTAAGAAACTTCTTGAATATGATAGGCCATTATTGAAATTGTATCTGCAGTGGCTAAAGAGGCTAGGTTTTCGTAAGGTGTGTGCTTATTAGACATCAATTGTATCATGTACAGCCTCCTAGCAAAATTTAAGAAAGAATAAGTCACTGACACCTGCGATGAAGCGTGGGTTTACTTTTATACTGCCAAATCAAAACAAGCGAGCAAAAAGTGAAGATTGTAAGGGAAACATAGCCCAGTGTAAGCCAAGACACGGCTGTCAGCTGACACGGTTTTAGCTATGTATTTTTTTGGATCAGCATTTTTTGCATCAGCATAATATTTTATCTTAATGTTTACATGGTTAGAAGACAATTAATAAAAGAAGTGAAACTTCTCAAAGATCTTATCCTCATACAGCAACTTTGACCAGAGAAAAAATTTAACAAATCTGTTAGTAGACACTTGAATGTTTAAGTCCTATGAAGCAGACTCCCTATATAGCAGACTCCCTATAAAGCAGAGCTATGCCCCTACGACTTTCATTTGTTTGGTGCTTTAAAGAAAGCTCTAGAGGGACAAATATTGAAACATGATGAGGAGATTGAGGCATACATTCGCAATTGGTAGGAGTCACGACCGACACGACGTATATTTTTAGGTCATGTAAATAACAAAATAATCTGTCGTTCTTTTCTCTTTAAATTAAAATTTAAAACAATAAATGAAAAATACTCGTTTATGTTTCATTTATACTGCTAGTTCATAGGTGGCCTAAAATTATCACAATTATTTCTTACGTAGGTATCTGAATAAGTATTAAGTATTACATTTTGCAATTAGCTCTATGACCTATGTATAATTGTAATGTACTCGGCGCTCTTTAACGTCCCACTGCTGGGTACGGGTCTTCCTTCTATAATAAGGGATGCACATTAAATAATAACTATAAGAACATAATTTTATTTATTACCCATATAAATAAATAAAAAAATACATAATATAAATATTAACACCCATGACTGGAGAACAAACATTCGTGCTCAACAAATGAATGCCCCCGAACCAGCGACCGCTGGCGCAGAAAGCAGGGTCACTGCCAACTGAGCCAAACGTGTCATCATATAATATATCCCACGTTGTAACCCTAAGCTGCTTCCATAGTATAGTGGCTAGCATGTTCGACTGCACATCTGGAGATCCTGGGATCGAGACCCGGGTCGGGCCTAGTTATTAAGTTTTTCTGTTTAGTAAGCCTCAGTAACAGCCCAAAGTTGGGAAGTTGGAGGTATTTCATCTCAGTGCCTCGGGAGCACTTAAGGCGTCAGTCCTGTATCAGCTCATACTGATCGTAACGAGAAGTCCTGCCACTGTAGTATGGGAGTTACAGGAATAGAGAGTGCACTTAGGTTTGCGTGTACACTGTATACGCGCTGCACTATAATATCTCCTGCACAGTTGGCTAGTTCCAATGAGATTGACTGCCGTGATCGGTCGGAGAACATTATTATACGGTATACCCCATCACCCCCTATATTAAATCCACCACCCTTTCCACGTGTTCCGTATATTGAACCAGTAAAACAGTTTGAATAATTGATATTTATATTTTATTATTATTTTTTATAAATAAAAACGTTCATAAAATTATTCTGACACATGCATGATAGTATTAGATATTTACCTTTTTTATTTAAAATATGTTTTTTTTTCATTATATTTTTTTCTACTAACTTTTTTTTTACTGAATGCATAATATTATGAAAGTATAATATACGGTACTTACAGCAAAAAATAAATCATATTTTTATCTCTCTGCCTGTTTGTTCCGGCTAATCTCTGAAACAACTGGACCAATTTTGGCGAGACTTTCACTCACAGATTGCTAATGTTATAAGAAATAACGCAGGATACTTTTAATTTATTTTAAATAACGCCCAACGAAGAGAATGGTTTGCTATTATTAAATAAATTTACCTTTCCAACGAATCCTGTGCCCCCAGTTATAAACACAGATTGTCCTTCATAGCTTTCGGCTATACTTGTATGCGTTTTACGTGAAGACGCATGAAAATGCGTGAGGCGAGAACGTAACATGATAAAACCTAATGGTAATTTTAAAACGTTTATAATTTTATTGAAAAAAAAATATTAACTATATATTAGCTGTAGACACTACACAGGTTACTTTGTACGTTCAAGACAAATACGAGTATGCGCTTATTGACATGAACAATTAATTTGTCCTAGCTTTTATATCATATTGTTGTTTTATATTCTTAAAATAAATATTAAATTTAATAAACCATTCAATTAACCCTTTACTGCTGACATAGTAATATGCCAAACTAATAAAAACATTGAAGTATATAAAGTTGAGTTTCTGCTATCTATCCTTACAATAATTGCAAGAAGCATTCAGAGGAGCGTCGTTTCGGGGTCCGAATGTCGTTGCAAATCTGGAGTTTATGTTGAACTAATAAAGTTATTATATGAAATAATGAATGGTATCCACCATTTAACTTGATACTTTAAACTTCTTTTAAACGTCTCAGCGTAGATTGTCGCCACTTTGACTTCTAGCTAGATCCTCTCAAACCTGTAGAGATGTTTGTTGTGATGATGTGTTTCCTCACGATATTTTCATTCATCATATAAGTGAATGGTAATCATGTTGGAAATGATACGGACATAAAAAAAAGAAATGTACAATAATCTAGATATGAAACCACTTCATTTGGCTTCCAAGTGAGTGCGATATCATTATGATGTCACTGTTAGCTTGCACATTGTTACCATAGGTTATATTAAAAGAAATAGGTTATATTAATATAAATATTTTTTTTTCAGCTTATAACCATCCCCATCTTAGGCAGCCTTCATCCATCCCTACCTGTCACTACGGTACAAATGACACGTCAAACGGCGCATCACTGTAACTCACCTGCCTTCTTACGGGTTAATGTCAATTATTACCTAAAGTAATTTACAGTGGTTAATGCGTAATAGGGGCACGGCATCAAGTATGAATATAAAAATGTTTACATCATATTTTTTATTTACTTCCGTGTTTGTCACTATTATCATTGGCAACTAACGGCTCACCTTAGCTTCGCTCGGTTTAGCTTAGCTTAGTCCCTAGGTACGTTTTAGGACTACGGAATAGATAATCAAAAATAAATACATACTCGTAATTACAACCATATTTCCAATAAGTGTTCTTGATTTAAAACTATATAAATAAGAAGATTTTTAAGATAAAAACGCGCAGCATAAGATAGGCAAGTGTGAAATTGATCCGCTTAGATGTCAGACCTCTGTCAATTAATGTAGTTCAAGACTTGATGGAGCAGCAGAATTAACAAATGTTATAAGCTATTTATAGAATAATCTATGAACTATTTACTACTAGGTTACTTAAAATTATGAGTTACCCTAGAAATGAATTAATTTAAGTGGTCATATAGCATTTTGTACATGTAAATTTTGTTTATGCCATTTTTACGTTGACCTTCACGATAGAATCTTTTAAAATATAGAAAATAAATTACAACACACCATAGACTTGCTGCGGGATAAAACCATGATAATAATTAACTCCATGACGTCTCATGAAGATCGAAGTGTGAGAACTCTACATAAGTCCTTTCTATCAAAAGAAGATAATTTGCAGATAAGTACATTTAATAGAGAAAATCTTATTACATAAATATTATTAACTTTCAGAATTTTTGCATCTCTAATTGTCTTACAATGGATAGCGTTAAAACCAATTGACAGATTTTGATAAAGTTCGGTATGATGAGCTATCAGCTATGGTTATCGGGGTCAATATATAGAATACTTTTTACAGGAAAATATCTATGAGACATTTATACTAATGAATAAAATGTAACTAGCGATACTGTAGTTTTCTTTTTTTTTACTAGACGCATTTATATATTAACTAGCCATTGCCGCCGCGGCTCCGCCCGTTTTCTGATCACTATTAAAAATAGGAATTAGTGGTAGTACCTTCTACTTTTTGATGCCAAATCTAAAAAAAATAAAAAAATAAAATAATTGTAGGGGGTCATCTTGATAAGGGTTTCTCTTCTTAGACCTACCAAATATATACAAAAAAATCATAATAATGGGTCAATCCATTTCGGAGGAGTTCGATAACAAACACTGTGACACGAGATTTTTGTATAAATTAGATATATTACATAATTATTATACAAGTGCAATAAATATATAACTTATGACTGACTATTAATTTCCAGGAAGAAGCTTTACATATATTTTAAAAGACTGAATGTCTGACATATTATCTATAATGGTACCAATCCAGCATATTATCAACAGTATGCAAGGTGACTGTGATAACCTAACTTGTGATAAATACAATATTTATTAAAATTAAAGTTAGTTAACAGTCTCATATTATAATGGTTAAGCGTTTCATTACTTTAGTAACTCTGCTTATTTTTAATGTTTGTGCTGATGTGCGATATAATGACGACGAGATAGATTCATTGTTTCTAGATATAATTAATAATGATTTTTACGATAATCCTGAATACACTGCAAATGAAAGTGATTACAATGAAGGTAAATACAGTATTGATCAGCAAGATCAGAGTAGCATATTCTGAAATTAGGCAGCGGCAATGTAGGTAACCAAACCGCCTACACGCACTAGGCCAGCGCGGTGGACTATGACCTGATCCCCCTCGTACAGAGGGAGGCCCGTGCCCAGTTGCGGAACATTAAAAAGGGCTGATGCTGATGAATATAGGGTTTGAAAATCTATTTTATTCCTATCGACCAAATAGAGCATGGTAAAATTATAATTGTAATAACAACACGTAATACAAGTAAGACGAAGTGCTTACGTCTTACTTGTAATTACTTCGCTCTGTTATTACATGCAATAAGCAATTATAATTATTATTATCATGCTCTATTTTGTGGATAGGAATTAAATAAATATAATATTATATTAATTTTGATCATGGCTCCTTAGACATGATCAAAATATATTCGAAAAAAAAAGAAAATACGTTAAATAAGAATTAAGACTATATATAAGGCAAATCTATATTAGCCAATGAAGATGACAAAAAATAATTTTAATTTTAAAATAATATTGTAATATTGTGGGAAGACAATGCCCTCAACATACATTCTAAAACCTTCAGTCCCTCCTGTGATCATGCTTCCTAGCGTTCGAAACATCAAGAGCTAAATATCAAATTAAACCTGAGTAAAAATCCTAAAAAAAAGTTTAAAATAGTGACTTAGTGATGAATTAAGAGGATGATTTGTTTTTTTACAGTTAAAACATCGATCAATCAATACTGTGTGTATTCATAAAATTATGTTCTTCTTGTGTTCACTCTAGTAGTAAAATTATTTAAATATATCTTTATTCAAACATTTAATAGCAATAATCTTTTTTATGGTGTTTGCTCAGTACGCCTGATGGTATTTGGTTATAATCAATTTAGAAAAATTTACATTTTGGCAATAAAAATATATATTTTCTTTCGTTACACTACTACAAGTATGTAGATACTTGTCTACATATTATGTAAGGCCAGGCTAATAGGTACTAAACAGAAAAAAATATTTTATATTTTGACATTTCAGAAGAACAGCTGACTTTTTCTGAAGGTAGTTGGAGGTGTGGGGACTGTTCCAATATTTATGAATCAAAACTAATATATGACGAGTTCTTCGAAGTGGACACAAATTATAACTTAAATGAAAGTATGGAAATGCAGGTACAAATGAAACTTATGATTACAGTATCTCCTATAGATGTAACTTTTTTTAAATGTTGGGAAATGCATTTACGCATACCACTTGTAGGTAACAGTAGTTATGTGGGACTCAACGGCTAGAAAAACTAGTACTACAAGTATATAACCCCCTTAGACGTCTAATAACTTAATCTCTCCCGTGACCATGATTGCTGTAAAGCCATTGAGTTATAATATATATATCAATGTGTAAAGCATTCGAAACGTCGGGAAACAAAAATCATAATAAATCCGCGACAAAATCCGAAAAGATAGTTTCATTTATAATGTTCATTTATAACACTAAAAACTCATTTTAATTCATACTCGTTTTAATGGGACGTGGCAGGATCGCTTAAGCATTCAATCATGACACCGTTACGGCAGGTCTGCCGAAACAGACCAAAGGCTGGCCAAAGGGTTGCTCCACAGTCAACTTTACTATCAGAAAAATACCTGGAGCAACCAGTATGGTACAACACCCACCAAAATGGTTCATCTCCTTTTGCGATCAAAAATAAATAAAGTGAACGCATTCACTTTGTTGTGGTTGAGGGGATACAGTAGTAGTAAGATGTAGCTTATACTAACATTAAATTGAAATAATTGAATACAATATTATTTTTTATTTTTTATTATTAAAAAAAATCATTTTTATTTTTTTTTACAGATCGGATTTGCATTCAAAAATATGCGATGCATTATGATTCAGATCGACCATCTTAATACCATTCGCCGTGTTACCGGCTCGTGTATTGGTGATGAAGTTACTTTGAGTGTGCTATCACCTTTAAGTACCCACATTAAAATCTATAGCTAGTAATAACTCAATATTTAGTCTATAGCTTTTAAGTGAATAAATATTGTAATCACTTTTATTTTACTACTTCCAATGTTTGTTTGTAATTTTAAAGCTGTTTTCGTGGATAACCTTTCTTTTTAATTGTGCCTCACAAGGAATAATTTAGTATATTTGTTATGGAAGGGCGAGATCCTCTAACATAGGCAAAAATTTGCTTAAAATGGGACCTCAACCAAAATTTTTGTTATTTTAAACTTTCCTTATGCAAATAAATAAATTATTATTATCAAACCGAGTAATGTAGACTACATTAGTCATCATTAATCCGGGTCTCGCACCTCTAATATTTACATGGGCGAATCATTTCTAACATGATTACCAATTTTCTTATGGTGAAGAAAAGCATCATGATGAAACTTGTATCTGTGAGAACCTATCAAGTTCTCAAAAGACTTGTGACGTCCGCCAACCTGGCCACTTGGCCAGCGTGGTTGACTATAGCCTGAAAAAGGACTGAATACAATACTCTGAACCTATATATATATAAAAGTGTGTCTATCACTACATTTGGTACTTGGCTTACCTGACCTACTTCTAAAATATTGTTATAATAGCATGTTCGTAATAATTTGGTGATTTATCTACTATGTTGTATTGAACGACGCCAAAAGTTAATGAGACATTTTCGTAAGCCTTAATTAATACCTCGATCGCAGTCTTGGACGTATGTTTGTAAGAAATAATGAATCGGAATATTATATATATATATAACGAAATAATTATATATGATGTTTTTCTTTTATTATATTTAATACTATATTATAATATTCTTTTATCCTACATTAATCATTATACAAATACAGCAATTATTCTTAAGATTAATAATATTTCTTAAAATTAAAAAATTAAATGCAATATTTAATGTCAATATTACAAATTCGATTAATATAATACTTTACCAAGTTTCAAAACCGCAGCCTGATTTTAACCACGGTATTCGCGGGTTCCCGCATACAGGAATTTGTTGTACATATTTACATACGACAGTAAGGACGTGAGTCGAAAACAATGTATATACTAACATACATAATATATATTATACTTGTGTATAAACTATAACGTAACTCCTTCTGGAGTAGTGGGGTATTTAATGTTATATTAGTAAAGGTACTTCTAAACGGGCAATATGTGGCTGCAATACAGTGGCCGGCAACATTGCAAGCAATACCAGTAACACTATGCAATATTGCAGTATTGCCCCGGCCATATCTCCAATCATGTTTGGTATGGTCGCATATGGCCGATATTGCCCGACACTTACGATCTTTACCCGACCAGTCCTATTGTTATTTCGGTCGCTCTCTAGTGTTATAATAATAATAATAATAATAATAATAATTTAATTCAGACACCAGTCCATATCTTGTTAGTTACATTATAGTTAAAACTATGTTAGTTTTAATAATAATAATAATAATAGTAATAATAATTGTGTTCACTCAAAAACATACACTTAACATCATAATATTCATATCATCATAAAATCAATTAATATTTCAATAATTAAAAATTAAAATTAAAAATCAATAGCAAAATCAACATTACAATAATAAAATTTAAAATCAATAAAATTACAATTAAAATCAAATCAATCGACATTAAAATTAAATAATCCAAATCAAAATTAAAATTAAATGTCATTTACAATAAATTGTTTTAAATATATAATATAGAAGCAAATAATAATATCTAATAGCAAATAAATTCAATAAAAAATAAAATAAATCAAAACAACTCAAAAAGTAATGGCTTTCTGGACACCACCCTTCGTCAGCCAGAATGCAGCCTTATCCAGTGGCGCAGTATTTCCGAGTCCCAGCGGTCCGCCAGTGCACTCAGAATGCCGTTCGAGCTGGTTCGTAGCCTCCGGAGCATGGATGCACACCTCTTACGAATAATGGCACTCAAGCTATCAACGCGCCTCGTAGTAAACATTTCGGAGGCACTGCAGTAACGCGGCAACCCGAACAGCACTCTGAATGCATTGTTGTACTGGACTCTCAGGGCGCTGAACGCACGCTGTGTATACCTGACCCAAAGGCTGCAGGTGTAGAAGGATTGGCAATATGCCTTAAACAGAGTTATCTTTACACTATCAGTACACCGTGCAAACCTTCGGGCCAGCATGTTACAGCGCACGGCCAGTGCCCTGCGCTCTCGCTCCAAATCCCCGTCATCGCTGAGGTTATCCGAAACCCAGTGACCCAGATATTTAAAACGTTCTACTCTATTTAAAGCATCACCTCCAAGATATAAAGGTGGCACATTCGCGTAGACTTTCTTGCCGGCTTTAAACACTAAGAATTCGCTCTTTTTCGAGTTGTATCTGAGTCCCTGAGCTTCAGCGTACCTTTCACAGATACGCATTAATTTGCGCAGTGCACCTATTGATGGGCTTAACAGTACCATATCATCAGCGTAACTGATGTTATTTACGCATACACCCCCGATATGACAGCCAATGTTGCTATTACTAAGCTCACCAAGCAGCCCGTTCATGTACAGGTTAAATAGACGAGGCGAGGTCAAGCCCCCTTGTCTCACCCCACACTCCAACCCATACATTTCCGAGTGCGCGTCCGCCCATTTTACAACATTCCATTGGTTGTGGTACCAGTATTCTAGGACTGATGCGACCTCGCAGGGTACATCAGTCTCCTCCCTTAATTTTCTCCAGAGCACATCATATTGTATTGTATCAAACGCCTTTGATAAGTCCAGAAAACATGCATAAACGGGAGTTTTTCTTGCTGTATAGTACTGTACAGTCTGCTTGAGGCATAGGATGGCACTCTCTGTAGAAAGACCTGGTCTAAAACCAAATTGAGAGTCGTGAAGCTTAATATGCCCCTCCAACTGCTTATCAAGCAGACTGTCCAGTACCTTAGCTATGACCGTAGCTAGTGAGATTGGTCTATAATTGGAAACATCGGATACATCCCCTGTTTTATTTTTCAATATAGGTACTACCATAGTGTACATGAGATCCTCCGGCAGGTAACTGTGACTTATACACAAGTTAAAAAACATTGCGAGAACTCTCGACAAGTCAGGCTCCGCATACTTCAGATGCTCAATACTGAGCCCATCGTGACCGGGTGACTTACCTCGTACCATCTGACTTACGACCCTCTTTACATCGTTAGCGGAAAATCTAACGCTTATTGCCTTCGGTTGCTCAGTATTGAGCATCCGAGTACCGGAGCCGCTAGGTAGATCAACCTTGAAATGTTGTCTAAAAGAGTTTGCTATATCGCGGGGTTCGTGAAGGCCGGCAACGCTCGCAGGACGGCTATTTGACTTTGGATTCAATTTATTTGTTTTCCTCCAAAATTTACTAAAATTTTTACTCGCGTGATGTTGCGCTATTATATCTAGCTTTATTTTATTTTCATTTTCCTGACACAATTTTAATTTTGACTTAAAAATCCGTCTGCTTTCCTTCATTTCGTCATAAACGGATCCCCCCCTCGGCTTACCCATAAGAAGCCAATTTTGATAGAATAATCGTGCCGTCTTGTGAGCGTCACTGACATGCATATTCCATCCCGGTACAGATCTATGTTTTCGAAAGGTAGGACCAACATAGGAGCTCACAGCCGCCTCTCGAAGTATTCGCACTATGTTATCATACATTAGTTTTAAATCGTGTCTATGTTTAATGTCACTACAGAAACTATCGGCGCATTCGTAAAAATGCGCCGGAAGCACTATCTTACTAAGTTCATTTTGACACAATTTCGAGTATTTACTGGTCTGTTCTGCGCTTCTTTCCCCCCAAATGACTTTATTTAGCATGGAGTTAGGGGATATCAACTTAGGCGTTATAAGTTGAAGATTACACTCAACAATTAAAGGTAAGTGATCAGACCAGTAAACATCATACAGTATAGCAACATTACTAATCGTGCGCCTGGCCGCGTCGGTCGTCACGCAGTGATCGAGCCAGCGCCGACAGCCGTGCGCATCACTCACGAATGTATAACTGTCCATAGGAAGTATTTCCATGTCCACACACGACCACCTTTGTTCTACACAGAAGTTCAATAGTTCGTTAGAAAATAACTCACCCGGATGTGCATTAAAATCCCCAAGCACATATACAGACTCCACGTCGTTGCTTTCTATTAACGCGTTTATTTCACTAAGACACTCCGTATATTCGATTAAGTTTTCCGGTTTCGCGGTAGGCATGTACACCGACACAACTAAACTCGATCGATCACCGTGCACTATTTTAACAGCCGCCACTCGAACACTAGCACTAGTTAACGCAGTGACACACGGGAACGTTGACTTTCTCCATAGCAGAGCCACTCCACCGTACGGCCTGCCTCTCAATACTCCAACAGACGTATCTACAGCAGAGGTCCCGGTATACGCAAACCCGTCGTCGATGGTACCCAGGTAGGACAAATCATGTGGCAGCAACCAGGTCTCCTGCAGTGCAACAATATCTGCCTTGTGGCAGAGCTTTCTAATACATTCCGTCGATCGCACAACGCTCTTACAATTAAAACTTATTAATTTTATGGGCGTACTGTTATCCATTACGATGCTTTATTAATACATGTTTCTCGCTTGGCCCCTGACACTCTTTCGTTCCAATGAAAACTAATAAAACGACGGAACGATATTCCTTCTGGCCAAAAGTCTTCACACAAAAAAGTTTCAAGTTTGTACTGCGGTACAAAAATTTTAAAAGCACAATACGCCTTATCCTGCCTCATATTCCACTTAGTTAATTTAACATCTAGACTTGCTTTATTTTTAATGTAATTGAAAATATCTTCTTCCGTCGTCTGTTTTGATACATTGTATATATATATAGGAACACTAATATCCGCGGCTCTAAAGTTATTTTCTGGATGAACAACAGCTTTTCCTTTATTTCCCGTAAAGCGATTTCTATATTTTTTCCTTTGTACTTGCTGCCACTCACCCGTTTTCTGTTCATGTTTCCATTTCCCATTTCCCTTGGCTACGCTAGCAAACGATTTCACAGACGTTACAATTTTTGTTTCCGTATTTGATTCGCCCGCAAGTTGTAATGCATCGTTGTTTACATTACGCGTCGCCGCCGGCAGCGTTGACTCAATGGGCGGGCTAGGCGCGGGGTGCGGAGCGCGAGGCGATCGCAGCTGATTCATCGCCGATTCAACGTTTAGCACGCCGTCAGCTGTTTCTTTGTTTCGTTGCGGTGTACAAGTTGTGTCCCTACCCTCTTTCATGTAAGCAATATCATTTGCATTTATTATAGGAAATATTCCTGTTGGCCCACTATTCAATTCAAAACTATTAATTAGACATGCACCACGCTTAGTATTTATAATGTTGTTGGTGTTACAGTTGTAATCGCCCGGATTATTTATACTCATATATTTTTGTTTTAATTCTAGCACTTCTTCTTTTGTTGCAAAAATGTCTGTAATCCGGTCTATATCCTGTCTTAACTTAACAAGGTCCTTAAGGATTCGAGTAGCGTCCAGGTGATCGAACAACACTGGGGGTAGTTTGTGCAATTCCCGTGCCACAAATACGGGAACTATCTCTGGATCGCTTTCTTTAAGACAACAAATGATGTCCTCTATGTCCCTCACCACTTTTCCTTTCCGTTTTCTTACCTTCTTCTTGCTGTTCGCGATAGAATCAAAAAGTAAATTCTTTGCGACTGTTATTTCGTTCTCCGAAAACGCTGTTTCGCAGATTCGACATATACTGTCCTCGTCCATCACGTCTATTTTATTGCAGACAAATGCAAGGACTTCGTTAATAACTATATTGCACGAATTGCATTTAACTATTGTAGTTATTTGTTCACCACTATCTTTCGTCTTATGACTCATCTTCGCAACCGTCCGCTCGTAAGCGCAAGCGACACACGACTGGTTATGGCATAGTGTGTCCTTCTCTACGCCACTGAAGTTTGCTGTGAGTGACGCCGTGCTTAATTGCTATATTCTGTGCTATTGTTGTTTTGCCAGTTGCTACGTTACCTTGACAATGATAATCGCAACACATTGCACGGCAACATATTGCTCGGCCATCGTTGCAATATTTTTGTGATGGTTCTGCAATCAGTTGCCAATATTGCAGTCACAAATATTTCCCGCTTAGGAGCACCCTAATATAATACTATTATAGTCATGTTAGTTAAAATTAACGGTCAATTTTAAGTCTGCCAAGTGACAACATTGTAATTCATAATTTTCCAAATGTTGTATAAATATTTGAGAAATCAATATCTTGTTTTAAATTATTATCTCAATATTGATTTACAATGTTTTTCTTTGCAGATCTCGATTTAAAAGGTGCATGCAGATTTTATGATTTTGTTACTTTTAACACTAAGACACTTATTAAAATAATAAAAATCACATCATTATCATTAATTTACATACTCATAGAAATACAAATTTTATCAGAAGTATATATTACATATAATCTTATATTAACATTAACTTATAATCTTCATATAGAAAATGACAAAATTAATTAATAGACTTCATTAAACGAAAATAATGATTATTATATGTTTTCAAGAATTAATTTTAAAATAATACAAACTTTCTTAGATTTTCTATAATATAAAAAAATATTTCTCGTAACTAATTTAATACAAATGATTCCTGATGACCCTGTCACTTGAAAATCTAAGTAAAAATTTGCAAATATTTGTAAAACTTAATATTTAAAATATATATTTGGACATTATTACAACAGCGCCATCTAATTCCATGTTAAGCTACGAGGCTTGTGTTACGGATACCAGATAGTTGATATACTACACACATATACATTTTCAATACAAACATATTATAAATAAAAACATTCACGACTGGAGTACAAACATTCGTGTTCAACAAATGAATGCTCCCAGTGGGACTTGAACCCGCGACCGCCGGCTCAGAAAGTAGGGTCATACCAACTGAGCCAAATGTGCCGTAAATAGTTATTTTAATTATATAAACGACTAGATAATTATATCATAAAATCAAATCAGTCTGATTCGCAGTCTGAATCTTCCACAATAAGTTCCTGTGAAGACGCTTCAGCCAGGTTACCGGAAGCGGAAGTACTCGCCTCTTCCGACATTTCCTGTTCTTGAAGTCTTTGGAAGTCTTCTAGGCGCTTTCTTGAAAAAAATCCACACTGAAAAGTAGTTTTTAAGACATTATGATTTGCTACGACTTCGGCTGCATTGTTAATGCTTTTATCAGGGAATTTCGGAATGTGGGTCTTGAGTTTGTGTTGAAGTGTGAGCAATAAAATTTACAAGTAATAATGATATTATAATGTACTGTCTGATATAATAACAACTTTAATCGAAAAAGAAGTTAAATTTAAAGTAGTAAATATAACTTACTTTGTAAAGTGTTAATACTATTGGTAACAATAACAGGACGCCTGCCAAGCCTCCGACAATATGGGGCCAAATTGGTGGAGCCGGTTCCAATACTAAGGTCGTAGTTACTGAAGCAGACCTATTTATTGATTAAAACATATTCATATATGTATTAGGTAATATAAAAATATTTAATTTCAGATTTTCTTATGTGTGGTTCTCTATCGTATTTTTTATTCTAATGCAACGTTTCGAATACATTCGCGCAATCTAAAGTATTCAAAACGTCGGGAACCGAACATAAAAATAACCTTGCGATGATTTACAATATAAAACATTTCGGTAAAACTAACAAGGCTTTAGATACTCGTAATATACCTACATAATATTATAATAAATTTATATAATAATATGAATATCATTATCAACGGATATCGTAGTTCGCCAGTCTCAATGAGATTAGCCGCCATAGTCGGAATCAGTCAGAGAACATTATTATTATTATATTATGAATTAACAATTGAATTAATTTAGTTATTCATTGCATGACTTACATTCATTTAGAAAGGATGTAAGGAAATACAAAAGAAAACTTACTTATTTTTTCCTTCCAATATTATAGTAGAAGTTATGTTATACTCTACTTTTTCTTGTAAGAAGTCACCTAAAAATGAAACATTATTAATAAAATAAATGAGAATGAACACCAAAAAGTTGTGTTTGTGTTCTTTTGGGCCAGTAAAAATAGCATTTTATGATATATGAGATTGAACTAAAAAAAGACTATTTTTACTGACTTACTTCTGCACTTATCACATATATTTTGTAGGTATTTACTATACGTAGGTAGATTTTTTTGTAAGTTTCATTTATTTTAATATTGAGAATAATGTGAAAGTGTAGTGTGTAGTGGAAATGAAACAAGCCTTATATTTTGGTCTAATATTTCCATTATTTTTAGGGTTTATGGAGCAGGATTGAGAGGAGGATGATTATTTGTTATTACTATATGGAAAGGAAAACAAAAATTGATGCAACAGGAGGCGTTGTATATTTACCATATACACCTAAATCAAATTTCAAAGGCAGTATAATCGATCGGGAAACTTTCGCTGGTATCTTCCACTTGCACTCCGCACCGTCTTCAGAACATTCCGTAATTCGACTTGACAAGTTCACCTAAAAAGAACTTTTATCAACATTTTTCCTTGTAACGTTCAACGTAATTTGAAAATTCACGAAATTCCTTGAGCAAGATAAGCATTTGTAAGATCATTACACAAAAAGTTTTAAGATTATGCTATTGAGAATTGAAAACCAATATTTATGAATAGATTCATCAATTTGAATATTTTTAAGATTTCTTTGTATACATTTTTTAACTTTGAAAGTCTATTAGAAGATTACATTCAAAAATCACGAATCAAAGCTTGTAAATAATTTAATTGAAATTATATAGACTATATTATCTTATAAACAATTATAAATGAAACAATCTTTTGACTGACTGACTGACTGAATGACCTAGTCTCTCCCGAGACCATTATTGCTGTAAAGCATTAGAAACGACGGGAACCAAAAATCAAAATAAATCTGCTACGAAATCCGAAAAGATAGTTTCGACGGGTGAAAGGCTATTTGGTTTAAGCGACACTATGGTCGAAATAGAGTTATATATATATTCGGAATCAGCGAATTTTTCTGCGTCGAATGAACCTACTTTCATGTCAATCGGAGCACTTTTTTGTCGCTTGAGACATCCCTGATTTTGCCTTCATTTCTCAAAACTTTTGTATGATCCGACATAAAATACGACATAATTTTTAGGTATTGGACATTGAACATATGCACAACACCCATAAAATCAATTAAGCCGTTTTTCCTGACATCATTTTCAATAACAATGATACTTAAAGCATTTTTCTTGTCACCGAATTTTATAAAGTGGAATCTTAAACTATTTTTACCCCCCACATTAAAATAGTTTTGCGTCGCTTAAGACATTGTTCCTTCCGCTAAATTCGATGGTGTATGTCGCTAGAACTGTTTTAGCTGAAATTGCGCTAGTAGTATATGGAGGTAAACTATTTTTGCTTATTGCTGATAAAGAAGTCTTTGTCATATAAATCTTTAGCTCTTCCAATTATTTTTGAAACTTATTACATCAAACAATCTTTCAATTTTAATATGGATGTTAAAACAGTTTCATAAAACTATGTTCAAGTCAATCTCGTCATTTAAACAGTCAAATTTTTGTATGTCCATTTTAATGTGAGTCGTTTAAAACGTTTTTTGTACTTGATAATCCCGCTAAGTCCAGATATTTTTTGTACCTACCGTCAATACGCTGGCGTTTCAGTCACTGTTGAGTGATGGAATAAGCAAAACGTACGCCATTTTCGCGTGCTTTTTAGTGATTGAAGTGTTTTTTTATTTTACAGTAAGTACAGTTTTTGGTTAATAATTGATAATTTAATCAATCGTAAATTTTTATAATGGTATTTATGACTGTTGTATATATTCGATTTCCTATGTAAGCAAACGAAATTTTTATATCTAAGAATCTAGTAATTGTTTGTTATAATTACTTATGTTTATTAACACAAGCAATGTAAAATTACAATCATAACGTATTAAATGTGTGGTTCAGTCAGTTTACAATCGTTCTAAGAGTGTTGCTTACATTTTAATGTTTTTTTATAATGGTAAACAGTTAGGCTATAACATAACGTGCGCTTTGTTTGAGTCATTGTTGAAAAAAAGCGGTTATAGGCTGATAATAATTAATGCTTTTTATTCAGGTTAATATTTATTTTGTGTATTTCATTTCCATAGGTCGGGTAGGATGGAGTCACACAGACAACAATATTATAAACATTAAAAAAATATTATAGTAAACAACAACACTAGAGATGAAGTTATGGATGAAATAGATAAAGAGCAACAAAAATCAGAAAAGAAATATAAAATGAAAAAAAAAAGAATATCAGTAACATTATTAGGAAGCCCTTCATACCATAAACAAAATCATATAAATGTAAATTCTAATAATTTTATGCAACACAGTATTTTACGGAACACTGCAGAAGATGGCTTATGTATTGAGAACATTGCTGAGGTATATTTTTTTGTTTCAAATGTTTAAAGTGACGCATGACGATTTTCAAAATTATGAAAACTTAGAAAGGCATCTCCGAATTATGTTAAAATTATATACTTAATTTAAATTTTTTTGATTACTCAATGAAAGAAGATACACATGGAGAAAAAAATATGATTTACTCTTAAGCCTAAATTAATGAATTCAAAGTATAACTATCTTATGCCAATAACAAACTCGCAGAACGGATATAGAGGGTGAAGCAAGGGGGTAATAGTAGATTATTGCACAGAGCAGCAGAAAGTGGGGGGAACAAAGACGGAGGATGAAGGGAAGAGGGAGGGAGGGAAGGAGATTGGGCCTCCCGGACTCTCACTCACCGGACGAAACGCGACAGCATAGCTACCACTTCACGCCGATCTTCTGTGAGAGAGTGGTACTATACGGGGCGTGCCGGCCCATTCGGCTGCTACCCGAAGGTAACAAGCATGGCACTACCAGTAGTAATATCCCATAAATTAAATACAAAACCTCAGTTAAATAGTTGGTAGAAAAAACAATGTAGTAACGAGTGTTTGACTTTTTCATACCTATATCGCTAAACCATCAGCCCTTTTTAACGTCCCACTGCTGGGGGTGGGCCTCCCTCAGTACGAGGGGGATCAGGCCATAGTACACCGCGCTGACCTAGTGCGTGTTGGCGGACTTCACATGCCTTTCGAAAACTTGTTAGGTTTTCTCAGACATGCAGGTTTCCTCACGATGTTTTCCTTCACCGTAAGACAAGTGGTAATCATGATATAAATGATTCGCACATGAAAATATCAGAGGTTCGAGACCCGGATTTGAACCCGCATCACTCGGTTATCCAAGCGACCGCTAAAACTGCGTAGAAATAACTGCATTATTTTAGCGATGCAGAAATATTCCGTTTTCTGCTGACATTTTAAGTTAACGCTGTAGTTGAAAGAAAAATTAAATAACTTTATAATTGAGTATTTTTAACGTGCTGTTAAAAATGCATTTTTTTTAATTGTAAGGCCTTTATAATTAATTAGTTCTTAGATTCTTTTGTTCCTATAAATATTTTTTATTGCTATACTCATCAATGAAGCTGTGATTTAATGATAGCAAATTATTATTTTTATAAAAAGAAAAATAATGTATTTAATAAATCGTATTTTGAGTGATGCATTTATTAAATATCTTCTTTTTCTTGACATTGAGATTGATTGTAAAAATTAAGTAATAAATGTTATTTCTATAGGCAGGTAAAGCCTAATTATGATTGTTACAAAGTTTAATAAAAGATATTTGGTAAATAATTACTGTTTCATTTACATAATGTACTATCTAAATTTCCTGATATGGTTATATAAATAACTAATAGTTATCATTTTTTATATTTGGTCCATTTAAGTTTTGTCTCATTTGCCAGGTGACTCTTAGCGTTGATATGAAACGGTAAATAAACCCAATGTTTTTTTGATGTGTTGTCACTTCAATGTTTCTTTTTAAAGTCTAGTGATAATTGATTGGCCGTTACGCCAACTAGTCACATACTAACATTTGACTATAATGTCGGTTAAATCAATTAGACATACTCTGAATAATGTCAATGAGTTACATAAAACATTTTTCCTGAATCTAATGACATGTTATACTGTTGTTTAAATCATTTTTCCCAATTCTATAATAAAGTCGATAGTGACATTTTGTATTAAGTGACAGCTATTTTTGTCAATATTAGTTATTATTGCATAGAAATTCATTATTATTATGGCTCTTATCATTTAAAACCCTTAAACTCAACTCACTTATGAATCTTTATTTTGGTTTTCAAGATATGATTTTTTTTCCAAAAATTTTTCTTTAAATTGGCTCTCCTGTAAAGTTAAAAAAATGTCGCTTAAACCAAATAGCCTTTCACCCGTCGGTTTCATTTATAATGTCAAATATTCGCGTAAACCAAAGAAATTAATATTTATTAACAAACTAAGCTCTTATAATAAAATTTCATGCACATTTTAAAAGTCTTAATAAAATCTTTAATTGTTTCATTTATCTTACCTTTTCCGAGAGAGTTATTTGAAGCCGCAAATGAAACCAATCAGACGGGCCGAAATTGGTAACCTGTTATTATAAGAAATGATAAGAAAACTACCCAATTATTAGAAACGCCACTCTGCTATCGTATCAATACATAATATTAATTACTTCCATAGTGCTGAGTTTGGGTTTGTTCGAGCTAATCTCAGAAACTACTACAGAAGCGAGGGTAAGTCGCTAGTAATAAATAGAAATGAAAATGAACCGTTTTTTCATAAATTCAAATATTTACTGAAAGCTTTTTATATAAGGTATTAGGGACGTACAATGTGCGCTTCCAAGCGCGAGAACAATAGTAATTTACTTAATTAGCTGTCGGTATCCGCTCGTTGTACCTTGTTTTAGATTTTTAACAACATTTTTACGAGTACCCTCCAAACCCAAATTTAGAAGATTACTTCACTTTTTTTCATGATAAGTTGCGTAATAGCGGTATTATGAGATTGCGAGGTCATAAAATGAGTTTTACGTTCCTTCTTAAATAATGACGTGATTAAAATATTAATTTTACAAAATATAATATTTCAATCTTGTATTTTTATTTAACTAGTCGCTGGTACATCCTATGCCCAATCTACTATGATGAGGGATAAGATATAGAAGGGGTAAATATCTTTTGGCTCAGAGTGTAGTGATCGCAGAATCGAGTCCTGCTGAGGGCATTAATTAGTGTGATAATGGGCTCAAATGTTTGTACTATAGTCATGGGTGTTTATATTTATAATTTTTATGTATTTAAAGTTGTATAATATGTGTAGGACATCAACTATCTGGTATCTGTAACACAAGGCGGAACTTACTTTGGAACCAGATGGTGCTGAATGTTAAAATAGAATTAAGTAGAAAATATTTTGACTGATCTAGTGATATATGGTATATGCACAAGCTTTACTTAATCAGTTTTATTAATATCACTAAATATATTATAAAAAACGTCGCTTTCCGCTGTCTGTCTGTTCCTATGTATGCTTAGATCTTTAAAACTACGCAACGAATTTTGATGCGGTTTTTTGAAGAAATAGAGTGCTTTTAGTTTCAAGAGGAAGGTTTGAATATATTAGTTGTTAAGTTTATGTATACATTTAGTAGCAGAACCCGCGGCTTCACTCGCGCAAAATTCAGGGATGGACCCGAGCGAAGCGAGGACGAGTCGCTAGTAAAGTATAAATATCATTTTCTCTGTTCAAAATACACTCGAAGGACTACGTTATAGGAAACAGATGTCGCATTCACTTTACATATTTTAATATTCAGAATGAATAATCAGGCAAACTATTTTACCGAGTTTTCATAAATGAAGCTCTACATTCACTAAACAATTAAAAGCAACAGCGCAGAAAATGAGAGCAGCCAATGGCTAGAACGTACAGTGTACGCGTAGGGTTCTGTTTAATATAAAATAATTTTAAAGATTTTTACTATTTAAAAATTATAATTTTTATAATACAACTAGCTATGTACTCTCGCTCAATTGGTGGTGCCTGCATTTATAATATTATTATTCTATACTACGATTTCTAACGCCCCACTGCTAGGCACGGTCCCTAAAAACGAGGGAGAATACTCGTAGCTTATAGTCCACCGATGGCCAAGTTGGCAGACTTCATATTATGTTTTCTCTTTAGGTAATCGCGTGGCAAGTGACTCATGAAACTATCAGAGGTGCGAGACTCGGGATTTGAAACCGCTTAACTGGTATCACATGCAAGAGCCGCCACTAGGCTACTACTTACTTTATATATTATGTATATGTTATACAGTGAATTTACTACCTAAAACAAAACTTTAATCTTTTCTGCCGTTTTAGAAAGAGACCAATATTATTAATTAGATTTCAAAAGAGATGTTTTGGATCGTATTTTTATTTAGGTAAATCTAACGACACATTGATATTATGATTGTTTAAATATTCAAAGAATTATTCTAAATTGTGTTTACTATTTACGTTTAATATCACTATTGTTTATAATAATAAATAAAGAAATATCTCAGAGGAACCCAACTCACCTCAAAATGATGTTGAAAAGTAATGTTGGCAGCTTCGTCGAGTTTGTCTCTCGTTACTGCAATCGTTGCATTTGGCAGCGCTTGTCTGATATTACGAAGATGCCAATATTATTGTAAGCTTTTGTTTTCATATCTATTATTTCCCTTTTTAAGAGATATTCTTAAACTCATAAACATTGGGTCTAATAATATTGTGTAAGAAAATTACAAAAACAAATTCTAACTAAATTAGGTATTAATTATTACCTACTTCGATGTGTATTAAAATTAACCCTATATCACACTCACCCACTTATTTCAAAAGTAGCTTTTGGTGTCACTAATATTATTTGTTCTTCAATTCTTTTCTCAATATCAGTTTCATTGTACATAGGATCATCTAATATTGCCTCTACTTTTATTTCTTCAACAGCATCGTTATACGTATATTCCATTTCTATCTCATACACAATACTTTCTTCTCGTCGCAATGGTCCAGGTAAATTGCAAGTTACGTTTAGTTCTTCAAGAGAACATTCGCTTGGCAACCTCATTGGTGAATATGGTAATATAAGGTAAACTTTTGCTCCAAATGATGGTTCTTCTTTGTTTAAAACTGTTAGTCTTATACCAAGTTTATCATCCGATCCCGGTACATAGGTACTGTAAAAATGTTACAACTTTAGCTGATAGTTTTTTGAGCTTTGAGTTAATGCAAAAAGTCTAATAAATGTACATATAACCTTTAAGACATCCAAATCGGTAGTCTTTCCTGTGACCGTTACTGCTTTAAAACAGTTAAATTGCGAATTACAAAACTTTGGAAAATATTTTAAAAAATCCCGCGAAAACCTACTTAAAAATACCAGACGAGACCAGATCTACTTAAAGAAGTACCCAGACGCACCCAAGTAAAGCAAAGGTAATAGCTGGTGAAAAATATATATTCTTACCTATTTAAAGGTTGTAGGGACATCACTAGCCAGGGTTTACAAATCATATCCTCTCCACAATCTCTAATAAGCTGTATATCAAACGAGGTTTCCAGTTTCGAGTTATCTGAGAGTTTACCAGTATGCGATGCTACTTCTGTACTATCTGAAACATGCTACAGTTATCATAAAATTGAAATAAAGTATGATAAAATAACTTAAACATTATTTATATAAAAATCTATATAGTATAAAAATATGTATTTTGATTCTTAAGTGACATAGACAGACTAATACTTTTTTTATCTATTTACAATCGAAGGGTTTTTTTTACCTTCCCAATCATTGCTTACTTCTAATTTAAATCTCATTGAAATGGGTCTTGACAGGTCAGCAGTTGGCTGTAAATAAATAAATTTGCTAATTAAAATAATTACTGGCTTTTAATATTCGTGGCTGATAAAATAAAATCTGTGATAAACATTATCTTTTGAAAAGATTCTACACATTATGCAAAATTTTTACAAAAAACAAAAAACATTGAAATTCAATAGCTAGAAATTCTCTTTATAAGTTACAATATCGTATACTACAGTATAAAATTTACACTTATCACATTTGCACAGAAATCTTATACATGATTACTTAATAGATTAATATGCTTTTTTTTAATTCTATTACCCTCTTTTTTCCAAATCGATTAATAAAAAAAGATTAGTTTCTTATACCTTAACTTCAACCACTTGTTCATCACAATTCTCACTTCCAGCGGAAATGGTTACATCATATTCTGAATCTCCATTGATTTTCGCTCTGTTTTCTTTCGGGTCTATTACTATTTTTGCTTTAAAATCTTGAAAATATAAAAAGAAGTATGATAGATATATGTTATGTATGACATTTATGTATATGTTGTTGTCATTTAACGATTAATTTATGTGTATTCAGCATGCAAGAATAATTTATCTTTTTGCAAATTCATGCAAGAAGAGAACTCGAATAAAAGCGAATATGATTCAAGCTCTAGGTTCAAAAATAAAACTTAGAATTTCCTAATGAAATACGTAGATTACAATTTAGTTTCATTTACTCAGTTAAGAAGATTTTAAAATTAACAATAAGAAAAACTTTACCTATTTTGACATGTGACCAAGTTTTTAATTGTAAAGATTTCACGCAGAATAAAGCTGTAAAATTCGTTGCATTTTGCTGTAAGTTCATAGCATCAGGTACTTTTATTATCGCTTCCACGTACATACTTGGTATACAAGTAAATACGTACGCGGCATTTGTACTAAACGCTCCTATTGATATATCTGAAAATAATAAAAATTAAAACATTTTAGATATATATTATCATAACCACAGTCAACTAATCTATGCAGTCGTCTAACGAAAGTAATAAAAAATTAAATTATAAATTTAAAAATCTCCCGACCCAAAAACTTAAGTTCCCTTTAAAAAGTAAAAAATAATAAAAAAACTCAATCCTATCGTCTGTCCGTCGTCCATTATTCATGTGATGTTTTTAAGCAACTTTTTAAATTAGTCAATGGTTTCTGACCTGACTGACATAAAAATAATAAAGAAAATTGTAATCATGTGTGTCACGAGCATGCCCTAGAGGCTAGATTAGGGTTTCGAACATTAGAAAAATATATATTTTTGTTCTGGTACATTAATATATTTAATAGACATTGTTCTCGGACCCGAATTACCGAGTCCTTTTTCAACACTAACAAGTGGATAAGCATCTTTGCAAATCAGCTAACACTGTGCTTTGTTGAAGATCAACTTCAGTCTCATCAAGCCACTCGGTGTCATCATTTCCGCGCATTACGCATAGAATATCTCTCGATCTAGCGACCGATCGTTGCGTGAGGATGCGCGAAGAACGAATGTTGTGCATCTCTGGAGTATATATTGCTCAATCTCCTAGCCTCCCTCAGTACGAGGTGGATCAGGCCATAGTCCACCGCGTTGTTTATTATTTACTATTTTTTGTTTGTCTGGGTTAACATAACTCAAACTCAACCGATTTTCATCAAACATGTCGAAATAAAGTCACCTTTAATATAAAAAACTAAATTGAAATCGCTTCATCCGTTCGGGAGCTTTGATGCCACAGAAAGACAGACAGACACACACACAGACACGTCAAACTTATAACATCCCTCTTTTTGCTTCGGGAGTTAATTACTAAGCAAACGTACTGCCTATCCTTTAAAATATATGGTTATTCGGATAACCGTGGGAAGAAGAGCAGGGGAAGACTTTAATACTTTTTATTAAAAAAATTATACCGATTGATTGGATTTTCGACAAGGAAAACATATTTTTTAATTAATTCTAATCACTTACCGTTACATTTATCTCCATTGATATCCAAACTATTCGATATTGAAAAACCAAAGGATTTGGAATTTTCTACCATAATCTTTTGTATATATTGAGATTTTAATCCCTTTTTACTACCTTTGAAGATATAAACGGCTCCTCTCCCATCATCTTCCCATGGTGCTCCTACAGCTATATCTAAAATTAATAAATTTATATTGAGTAAAGCAATAGTATAATGCTCAAACTTATAAAAATTTTCGTCACTAAGTCGAATCTGTACATAAAATATTGTATGAACATTTTTATCGAAAGAAATTATTATTATTAGATCAAATCAAATCGAATCAAAATATTTTATTCAGCATAAAAATTGTTACAATTTCTTACTGAACGTCATGAGTCTACCACCAGTTCGGAAAGAAGAAACCTCTGATTTGAGAAGAACTGGCAAAAGAAACTCAGCGGGACTATAGTTCGAACTTACTTTTTAGATTTTTTGTTTTTCTGGGTTAATATATAGCATAGCTATACTCCTATATTATGGGAAAACATCCCATATCTGAGTTTATACTAAGCGTATCATTTATTTGTTATATAAAAGATTTATTGTATTAATAATAATAATATGTTAGGACAATATTACAACAGCGCCATCTAGTTTCGTGGTAAGCTACGAAGCTTGTGTTACTTGTATACCAGTCGATATACTACACATGTATAAATTTTAAATACATATATATTATAAATATAAACTAAATGTACAATGTCTGTTGTACTCGCCACACACCTGGACATATTTAGTAAAGCTATTTATATGAAAAACACTCATGACTGGATGTTTCTAACATCCGAGTTTAACAAATGAATGCCCCCAGCGTTACTAGAACCCGCGACCGTTGGCGCAGAAAGTAGGGTCACTACCAACTGAGCCAAACGTGTAATCCACATTACATGTTTATGTCAGTACAAAGGGTATGACGGTACTGACAGTAGAATTTAAACAGTTTTGGAATTGATTTTTGTGCTGGACGTATGTGTACTTTCCAAAAAGGAAAGATATTTTTTCTGAACGTAGTTATATTTTATTTTTTAGAAAATTACCATTGTAACCGTCCCCGTCTACATCGCCCAAGCTTGCAATAGTACTGCCAAACCGATTTCCACTGCTACTAGAACCAGTTATATATCCAACAGGATTCATAATAAAACTGGAATTCTGAAAATTATTAAAAAATGACAAAATAAACTAAATTTACTGAAACACTAGTATAATTTATTTTGAAGAGTTAATAATTTTAAAAAAATAAACCGCTTTCACAATAAACGGTAAAATTTACAAAGGACTATATGTTTTAAAATTCTTCTACCACAGTGGTTTTAGATACCCTAATACAAATTAAATATCTACAAAACATCTTACCACATGTTCAGTCAAGTATACGAAAACAGCCCCCTGATCGTAGTGCAAGCCACCGTCTTCCTTAACAAAATTCGGCGCACCTACCAACAAGTCGGTGACACCATCGCCGTTTAAATCAACGCAACATAACGTACCACCGAAGTATGCCCCAAGTTGGGGCCCACGTAGTTTAGCTTTATTATTCAGAGTCTCGTTTTCGAGGGATCCCGGTTCGAATATGAGAACCTGAAGTTAAGAAATTTTAGGACTGTTTATAGTATTGCTATATCGATTATTTATGCTTATATGGCTAATTAAGGAAACAAATGGATATAACAATTTTCATATTCTAGTAACAATATTTCAAAAAGACATATTTTATAAGTTTGACGACACGATGGCTCAGTTTGTAGTGACCCTATTTGTTGCGCCAGCGGTCGCGGGTTCGAGTCCCGCTGGGGGCATACATTTGTTGAGCACGAATGTTTGTACTCCAGTCATGGGTGTTTATATTTATATTATGTATTCATTTAAACTTATATGTGTAGTATATCAACTATCTGGTATCCGTAACACAAGCTTCTTCGTAGCTTACCACGGAACTAGATAGCGCTGTGTGTAATAATGTCCCAACATATTTATAAGTGTGTTGTTGTTGTTTACGTCATAAGTTAGAGTATAGTAAAAAAAACATTTGTATAATCCGTAATGCCTGAAATACTAACTTGTAGTCATAAGTCAATAGTAGACAAAAGAATAACTATGTATTAAATATAAATTAATTAAGTATTATTAAGTATTATTACATCAAATTCTTTAATGTTTTCATATTTAGGTATTAATTATACAAAATACTATTTTTGCTATTTTGAAACAATTCATGCAATTTTTCTAGGCTAGCATAGCTATATATATACGGTCGCACCCTAAGAGGTCCTGGGTTCGAGTCCGGGTCGGGCCAAGTTTAGTTATTGAGTCTTTCCCTTTCTCCCGCGCAGGCTAGTCTCAATGAGATTGGCTGCTGTGGTCGGAATCGGTCGGGGCTCGGTAGGACATTTTTTATTTCTTAGTGTGAGTTTGACACGTACTTGCCCATATCCCCCTTTTGACCTCGGTGCTCCGGCTACATACAAGGTGCTCCCGTTTGGTTCGAATACGCCTGATTCTACGCTATATCCTGAAAAATAGGATGATTATCTTCAGCATCTTCAACTTGAAAGCTTCTTTATCCAATTGGGTGTAGTTGTTATCCAGTTTCTAATTAGTTTATAATAATATCTATCTTAAAAGTAACTTCTCACTATTTCACAATCAATGGTAGAATATTTTAAATATTTATATTTACATACACGTTTTTTTTGTATTTGACCTATTTTCTAAATATACGTATATTTTTAGATTTTTCAGTAGTTAAAATATTATGTTTTTATCCCTTTAAACTTGGCCACAAAAGATAGCTAAGTTAAAGATATTTAATATTTTATTTATTCAGTACAAGTGGCTCTAAGTGTTAATTCCCCGTCTCACGAGCGCTCCAATATTAAAGACACGAGGCTATACGATATCATGAATTTTAGCATAAATTAATTATAATAATTTAAATCAAGGTTTATCTTTATTCTGCGATTATAATATAGAATTACTTATTAAGATAAATAAAAAAATACGACAGTATTAGCTCAGTTGCTGCACGCTCGCTTGGGAAACTGAGTGAAGCGAGTTCAAATTCCGGGACGCGCATTTCTGATGTTGTCATCATTTCTAAAATAAAACCATTTTGACCTGCATGTTTGAGCGAACTTAGTAAGTTTTTGAAAGACATGTTTAGTCCACCAACCCACACTTAGCCAGCATGGTGGACTATCACCTCTCGTACTGTGAAGTCCAAAAGGTAAATAGGTCAAAATAATAATAATTTACAAATATATCGCGTAATGTACAAAAACTCGATTATACTACAGATATAGTATAGTAAAGAAGATATACCTTACCTAAATATTCATCTGGTCCCAAATCTAAGGTGTAATAGGGATTCACTGTCTGCTGTAAGCCAAAATAGTCGCCCTCTGAGGTATATCTGTATTCGATTATACCACCTAAAATAAAATAAAAAACTAAGAAATCACAATTGCTCTGAAAAATATAAATATTTATCATTGCCAGCACGTATGTAATCATCATCCTTGGGTTCTTTCAGATAGCTGGAATACAGGAAAAAAACATGGGAATTTTCCGCCTATTTTGATTTGGTCTCATAAAACGTTGTAGTGAAGGCCATATGACTAGCCTCTTGGTCATTAGGTACCTAAGGAAGGTAGAAGAAATAGAGGTCGTCGTCGTTGACGTCCACCGACGACTTGGATGAGGATAACAGAGTTGACGATAATGCTAGAAAGATCGCCAAGAGTGCCGTTAAAATATCAGGGTCAAAAAGTATTAAAAAGAAGATATTTTTTTATTCATATTACCTGTCCATTGCAAAAGTCCCGGGGCTCCTAAAATCACGCTCTCATTAGATACTTTAATAGCAAAACCAGCTTGACCGTACGCGTAGAAGTTGAGATGCGTACCATATTCGCCATATTCTCGTCGTGCTGGCGTCGTTTTTGTGTCCGGGGTTTTGAATGCTTGCTTACCTATAGTTATATGAAAAGAGGTATAAGGTACATATTAAACAAATAATCAGTAATAAGAAAGTCTTATTTAAATTATCTAAAGATCGGTGTTGAAAAGAAATGAGCACTATTACTCTTTTATCACTAGGACTGTAAAAATATCCATATATGGCAGAACAACCTCCTCACCTAGTATGTATGTATAGACCTACATAATTGCATATGCTAAATTACTACTATTAAATATTACTTTAAAAAATCTCTTCATAAAACTTTTAAATATTGTTCTAAGTATGCTTTATGTTATTTAGATTATACTCACCGTTATCTGACAGGGGATACAAATTCATGCTACGTCGTTTAGAAAACAAATAGCAAGCGCCATTTTCAAGAAAATGGGTATCTTTATAAGGCTTCATCCAACTGGGAGCGCACATCTAAAATTTCAAGCAATCATTTTCAATATTCCAGCACGTCATATTAAAAGCTATTATGGACTAATACTAAGAATAATCGTCCCATAAACGAATTAGCCACTGGATCCGACATATTAGCGGACGTACCTGTATCGGTCTTGTCAGTAACCAGCCTATTTCTCCTCCTATTCTATTCTAGCCTTGGTCGTTTGTTTCTGTGTCAGTCTCAAACACTTACTTGTCAACAAAACATCTCCCAAATATGACTAAAAGTTCAGTTAAATGGTGTAAAAACTAAAGCGGCAGCACTATTTCTTTTCACTAGTAAATATATTATTTCATTACATTTATTGTTATTTATCACAAAATTTAATCAAATGTAAAATAACATTTCGTATTATCCAAAGATGTTAAATATAGTCGATATTTCTATGTATTGTTGACATCTGACAACAATCGTAAAATGGCTGGATTATACCATTTAGAACGAATGACAAAAGTGTCGAGTAAGCCCATTTGGCATCGACTAGTGCATGACAATGTCGAAAAATATATCGATATTTGACGAAATAACTGAACGAATGATGATGTTATTTGTACAGTACAATAACATAAAATATTTTATAAATAAATATATTATAAATCGTATATGTATTTTATCGACTATGTTTAAGCACTAGAAGTAGAATGATTATTTATGTATTTTGTATCTGTGTGTATAATAATGAATTAAAATCTTTGTGTGCGTTATGCTCATGCATTTGTATTTTATGTCGGGTCCAGTGGCTAATTCGTTCACGAATCGTCTATAAGTTTACGGAGAATTTTGTTTCTTCTTGTCTCATATCACACTTTTCAGCAAGTTACCCGCCACAGTAGCCTACCATATATGTTTTTCAATATTTCTAACTAGTGAATTTTTTTTATATTTTAATTGACTGCTCTAGACACAACTCCCTACACAAAGGACAAATATTTGGTGAAGATATAAAAAAGAGGGCAAGGTATCGCCCTATGTTAATCTGCTTGAGCCCTCCCCAACCATATTAGTAAGCCAAACGTCTTTGTTTTGTCATTCAATGGTTTAATGCAAATGTGGAATAGATCACTACTTATTATAAAACAAAGTCCTCCGCTGCCTCTATCGGTCTGTCTGTTCGCGATTAACTCAAAACTGTTGCACCGATTTTTATGCTGTTTTCACTTATGGATATAGTGGTTCACGAGGAAGGTTTAAGTTTATAATTTGTCAACTTTATATATATATATATATATATATATATATATATATATATATATATATATTTACTGGTGGTGCCCGCGGCTTCACTCGGGCTAAATCAAGTACATATATTATGTAAATATCTTAGTTATTATGCCCTTACATTTGGTTCGATTATAATGATTATTATTATGGATGGAATATTAGAGTTAGTGCAAAAACATATTTTAGAAAAAAAATACCATTAACTTTCCATTTGGCACGACTGCAATCGTCGCCCCGAGCCACATGCCGTTTTTAAAATTATCAGAAAATAAGTCCAGTCTTCGATATAATCTACTCTGGACTGAAAGGAAATACATTATTTTAGCTCTAAAACTCTTAATCTTACTAACATTTCATATATGTATGAAATGTTTGAAGTACTTAATGAAATATTGTATAGATAAGCCAATAATTTTGTAAACTAAATATTTACTATCGTCATTCATTCCAAAAGGGTGGCAAGTAACGTTCTTAACGCTTAGATTACTAAGTGGGCAAACGTAGACGAGACCAGATGTTAAATTTGGACGATATCTGCTGTGCGCCACTGGAGCTCCGACTATCAGCCTGAAATAAAATAATGAAAACAATAAATAATTTATTTCAAGTTACCACGACTAAAAAAGTATACAAATATATGACTTAGTTGTTCTTCTACGAAAGAAGAAGCTTGATGATATCCCCCAGCAGTCGTGGGTTCCAGTCCCGCTGGATGCATTCTTTTATTGATAACGAGGAAACGGAGTATACATGGGTGTTTATAATTAGATTGTCCTAACTTATTTATTTAATAATTAAGAAGATACACATGCACTATACTTGTCTCTTAATTACTAGGTCATTCAGTACAATTTAGGTAGGCCGTTTTTGCGTTTTATAGCCCGTTTATTGAGCAAGCTTTTAGACCAATAAACATCACGCCTGACCGTTAGACACATACAAACACTAGTGTTAGTAGTGTTAATACTTTCTTAGGTTTACGAGAATATTTGACATTACAAATGATGAATTGTCGTGGATTTATTGTGATAAATAATCAGTCAGCAGTTTCTCCTGGGACCATATTGCTGTAAAGCATTCGAAACGTCGGGAACTAAAAATCAAAGAAAAGATAGTTTCATTTACTAGTATTTTCATAAGTATCAAAGATTTTACATCCTTGTTAGAAAGGATCATGTGTGTGATTGACTTATTTTATTTCTTACAAAACCCACAGCAATTAAATGATACTCGAGGGAAATAAGCAAGCATTCGTGTATCTTAAAGGTATAACGAATCAGAATAAGGAAGGATAGATGATATCCTAATCCAATTTGATTTAGGGACTTGTAAATATATAATATTGTATGTTTATATATGAAGATAATCAAAATATATGTAGGTTTGATTCCTAGAAGCAAGAAGTACACATAAAATAAACAAAAGATAGTAAACATTAATGAATTTGAAGCCACGGAAATGATTAAGCGTAAGTTAAAATAAATAGAAGATTTTTTATGATTTTCTAATTAAATAAAATTAAGTAACCCTAAGTTGCTCCTTATAACATTTGCTATCTTCGAATGAAAGTCTTGTCAAAATCAGTCCAGCTGTTTTAGAGATTAGCTGAAACAAAAACAGACTAGAAAGGCAAATTAAAAAAAACTATTTAAAAAATATTTTTTTAATGTAAATAGCTACCGTACAATATGTATATTCATAGTCATTTATTGAATAACTGTTTATATGAAATTATAAACAGACACTTCAATTTTATTTATGTGTATTGATGTTCTTACTAATATTATAAATGTGAAGTGACTCTAGCTATTACATTTTACACTTAAACAGATTTCGATAAAATTTCAGCTTGGATATAGATTACATTCTGATATCGAATCAATGAACCCCGCCCGCTATGTATAGAAAAGAAAAAAATGTACCATTCTTAACATATGGTTGCGAAAGTTAGTCACTAAGAACAGAAGACGAAAACAGGCTTCTGGTTTGCCAAATGAAAATGGAACGCAGTCTTTTAGGAATAAGATAGAGTAAGAAACTCAATTATAAGGGAAAAAACAGGAAATAAAGGATATAACAAAAACTATACGAACTTTAAATTGAAAATGGGCAGGACATATATTATGTAGAATGGACAGATGGACGAAAAGATCAATAGCAAGATTGGATAGGTACCAAGAGATGAAATAAGACGGATAGAACCAAAGCAGACCAAAGAAAAAGGGGCCAGATTGGATGTCAAAAGCTAGAGTTAGGAAAACTTGGAAAAAGACTAGGGGAAAGCAAACATAAATCTGCAATAATTAAATTACGTCATAAGAAAGGAAGTAGCCTGATTTTATAACTTTACAAAATTACTTTTAAATTGATAAAGTTTTAGAATTTTTTGCTCGGCTACGCTTCAATAAATCAGCAACAAATTACAGCTTTTCATTCGTAGCTAAACCTCGTACAAAGTTAGTGAATTTGATTTTTCGGATGTAGCAATAGACCAATCAATCAACCGAATCGTTTTTTTATTAATTCTAAATGAGTCGAATTAGTAGCACGAGCGAAGCGGAACTCGACCACTTGTTATGTATTAAAACTTTCCTCGAGAACCACTTTATCCGTTGGTGAAAACAGCATGAAAATCGGTGCAGTAGTTTTAGAGTTGACCGCGAATATACAGACAGACGCGGCTTAGAACTTTGTTTTATAATATTATGTATATATTTGTATAAAGACAATGGTAGCCCAGCGGTAACGCGGTCGCTTGGATAACCGAGCGATGCGGGTTCAAATCCGGGTCTCGCACCTGTGATATTTTCATGTGCCAATCATTTATATCATGATTACCACTTGTCTTACGGCGAAGAAAAAGATCTTGAGGAAACCTGCATTTCTGAGAAAACCTAACAAGTTTTCGAAAGGCATGTGCCATTTCGCCAACACGCACTAGGCAAGCGCGGTGGACTATGGCCTGATCCCCCACGTATAGGATGATGATGATGACGATGATGATGATGTAGTATAATACTTTCATACCGAAATAGAAAATTACAAAAATCTCTTCGAGAGACTCCGTGTCAACATATAAAACTACAAAGAAATAAATGCTAAAATTGTTACAGTTTACCATGAGACGAACCCAAGCTAAGCGAGGGCGACTCACTAGTGTTATTTTAATATCTTTTTTTAGCTTAAAAGTAAAAATGTTAGTCAGTAGTTAGGCTCAAAAATTATATCGATGCTATAGTTGTAATTTAAAGAATTTATAACGTATGTCTCCTTTACCACCTTAAAATATTGTTTTTATTATATAGGCAAAGACAAAACAGTATATTTTCTTTGTTTGTCAGCCGACTTTCTAGCTGTTTAATGTAATAATTTGTGTTATCAATCTATATAAAAAAAATGAATGTTGCTAAGCGCAAAACTCGAGAATGTCTCGACCGATTCGACAATTTTTGAGTGTTCTTTCACACGGATGGTTTTAATAATTGTAATAAAATAATAAAAATTCAAAGTTTATTAAAATAAATACTAAAGGAGGTGCCTAGGGACGAATCCGAACGAAGTGAGGGCAAGTTCCTAGTAAGAAATATTTGTAAACTGTTAGTAGGTATTTCTTAATATATCTAGATTCTTAGTGCTTATGTTATCATTATAATTTAAAAAATATAAACTAACCTAAATTACAACTATAACACAACATAATACTCGTATATTACAAACATATTTCAAAGACAGTAAGTAAAAAAATATGTACATACTTGTTGGAAGCTAAAAGCACAGAGTAGCCAAAATACTCAGAGACATTGCTGTCTGAACGAAAATAAATTTTGGATTTTTCATGAAATATCCCAGAACACTTACAAATAATAACATTTAAAGTCAACATTGCACTGTGGAGTAAAAAATTCATTTTTATAACAATTTATTTCTACCGACATCAAGTATCTATCAATGAAGAGTCGGTTTCGGACTGAGTGATAAATACTGCATATATTGTAAGCAAATAAGTAATTTATTAATAATAGATCTAATTACACGGGTATAGAGTTTATTTTTTTGTGTCATCGATTCGTAAGCATTTGTTTGCTTCGTAATGTATTTGTATATTATAAACTATAACTAATAATGTACCCTTACTTCCCTCAGAAGTTTTCTACAGATAACTATCTCGTAAATTACTTCAGATACTTACTAAACTCAGCGATTAGGATGAAACCTATATTAGCCAAAAATATAATGTGAGAGACATGATAATGATACAGGGATAATAAAGGGATAATAAAGGGATAAACTAACACACATTTTTACAATGATTTTATATAATTTAAGACTTAATTTAACTTTATTATATATAACTTAACTTTATAATTAAGCGACTATTATTATTAAGATTTAATTTAACTTTATTGTTAATAACTTAACTTATTATTAAGCAAGACAATGCGTTAAATGGTGAGTGATTCTTGTCCCAGCGCAACGTAGTGATTCTCCGCTTATTTGTGTATTAACAAAGTTTACTGAATGTTATAAAAATTTATAATATGTGTATATTTATAATATGTGTATATTTATAATATGTATATATTTATAGTTATTAATGTTCTCCGACCGAATTCGGCCACGGCGGCCAATCTCATTGAGACTGGCCAACTGCGCAGGAGATATTATAGTGCACAAGTGCACTCTCTATTTCTATCACTCTCATACTCTGGTGGGACGACTGTTCGACTATTTAAGAACTAAGGCGCAGGACCGACGGCTTTATCTCTCCGAGCCACGAGGGTGACACACCGCCAACTTCAAAGCTCCGGGCTACTGAGGCTTACTAAATAGAAAGACTCAATAACTAAACTTGGCCCAATCCGGAACTTGAACCCAGGACCTCTTGATGTATGACCGTACATGCTGCCACTACACCAGTGATATATTTAATATAATATAATATGTAGTATATCTGGTATCCGTAACACAAGCTTCGTAGCTTACTACGGAACTAGATGGCGCTGTTTATTATGATGTTTATTATGATTATTACACAATAATGTCTCAACATATTTATTTATATATTTTGAGATATATCAGATATACATTGGAATCCGTATCAAATAATTGATCATACAAAACTGTCTTGTTTTTTTTTTGCGTTCCGAATTTTGTCAAGGTTAGTGGAGTATGTGACTATTGACACTTGCATTGCCTACATCAAATATTAGTGACTTACCCATAGGTGCCTATAAAATTTAAGAGTTGCCCTCGGTTTCTCTGGAATCACATAATCAGATCCTGACTTCGTCTAAATGAGAACATCTTGAAATGTATGCTACCTTACCGAACAAAAAAGAAATTATTGAAATCGGCCAACAATTGACGAAAAAATCTGTGAAAACACATAAAAAATTACCGTTTAGGAATTTCGCCTTCCATCATCACCTCATCCACACGAGATGATGATTTCATCCGTTTTAAAAAATATATCACAAACATAATAGGTGTTACAAATTTTGAGGGTGCCCCTCGATTTCCCTGGGATCCCATCATCAGACCGTGACTTGGTGACAATGGGACCCCTCGTAACTATACTCTACCGAACAAAAGAAAAATTTTAGAAATAGGCCAACAGATGGCGGAGAAATTGGTGAACATACATAAAAATATATATACAATGGAACATAGAACCGCCTCCTTTTTTGAAGTCGGTTAAAAACGATGTTATTTTAAACTACAAATGGAAGAATTATTAAATTTTTTATATATAACATAACATAATATCTGTATAGATAAAAATGAATATTTTTGTTCCTCCATATCAATTTTGTCTACGTGTCAAAATAGTGTTAAAATTTTGTGTCTTATACACTTGCAGACTACCGATAAATATTCATTTAAAAAACAAAGATAGTAAGTGAAATATAAGTACATAGTGTGTAATAATCTAATAATAATTTATACGTTAAACTTCCTGCGAAATGACGTTTCCGCCAGTATGACTAATTGTAAAATGAGTAAGAATTTCAATGACGATAGTTAAGAAAAATAATGAAAAAGATATTTACTGGTTTTGATACAATTTAGTACAAAGATAGTCCATCTGGAGTGAAGTAGTCATCTAGAGTTGCTATTTATTACTTTTCTACATAAAATATAATGTGTTACTTACACTTTTACCACAATCTTCATATATGTGGTAAAAGCATAACACGACACAGTTTAATGACTCAGTTTGTAGTGACCCAAATTCGTCGTCCAAAAATTAAATTCACATTGAAATTTTACATTCTTTTCTTCTATATTTTAATCTATTCTTGACGACACGTTTGGCTCAGTTGGTGACCCTGATTTCTTCGCCATTCGCGGGTTTTAATCCCGCTGGGGGCCTTCATTTGTTGAGCATGAATGTTTGAATTGTTTATTTAAAGTTATATATCAACTATCTGGTATCTGTAACACAAGCATCGTAGCTTGACACGGAACTACTACCTACACATCCGGTGCAGTGCAGTTACGCCTAGTGCGCGCGGACCTTTAAAGATATAAACACCCATGAATGGAGTACAAATATTCTTGCCCGCTACAAAAATAAATGCGCCCAGCGGGGCTCGAACCCGCAACCGTTGACTCAATACGCAGGGCTATACAAATTGAGCCAATTGGATTGACTTTAGAGTGCCAAGCGCTTTGATGTCTACATACCTCTTGTGCTTTTTACATTGTGAGCATTATATACTTACACTCCCATCAGTAAGCCAAAAACAAAAACTTGGTCTTCTAATGTTTGTTACTGGTTCGATTCGCTCTTAAGACCAAAAAACTTAAATGATAAAATGATAAAAAAAACATAATATGATGTGTGTGCTGCTGATCGATTTCATCCACTGTGGTCAACTTTATTGAGAGTAGTGCAGAATACTTAGTATTATAATCATAAAGCAAGGCTAATGCATTTTCTGTTCATTTCACTCCCAAAGTTTGGTCATGACCTGAGAGAGGTCAGGCGCAGAACTGATATGATCTCCGAGAGACGGTGCCAATTTACTAATTTCCGATTTTATTTTTAGTGAATCTATTCACTTAAAATTTCTTGACATAAAATCACCACATACAGTAGACAGTCAAAACCAAAACTATAAAACTTGCAGCTTTACATATTAGCCAGTTAACAAAAAGAAGAAATGAAGCTCAAGTATGAAATATCGAATAAAATATAACAGCTTGCATAAACGTTTCATCTGACTTCCGCTTACTCTACGTATTAAGGCAGCGATGACGAACGCTTTATCTTCCGCGTCACTTATAAAACTCTATTTATTTGGGTGGAAAATATATTATTAAAATAAATATATTTTGCAGGGTACTAAGTCCTTTCACGCATAAAAGGATTACGTAATGTTTATACAAGAATAACTCAGGTGACTTTTTCATATCATTTACAATTAACGCGCTAATCTCAGGAACTACTGGTCCGAATTGAAAAAATCTTTTTGTGTTGGATAGTCCGTTTATCGAGGGAGGCTATAGGCTATATGACAGAACGCTACGACCAATTATAGGAGCGTAGCATCAACGAAAAATGTTGCAAAAACGTTCTTTTGATTTTCAGTCTTTAGAACGCAAGCGGAGCCGCGGGAAAGGCTAGTAATATTATAAAAAGCCTGAATGGCATACTTAATTAATGTATAATAAACTCAATTTGATTTTAAATATTTCCAAAAACAATTTCTTTTATATCTTATAACTGCCTCGGTGGTGTATGTAGAGTAGTACGTAGCATGTACAGTCGCACATCCAGAGGTCCTGGGTTCGAGTCCCGTGTCCTTCTATTTAGTAAGCCGAAGATGTTACTTACAGCTAACAGGCTGGAGTTAGATAGTTGGCGGTGATTCACCACCATGCCTCGGACTGCGTTATAACTCTCACTGGTCGAGTTGGCTAGTGTCTGCGCGTACACTTGTGCACAATAATATCTCATACACACCCCGTAATAGATCGGAGAATATTTATATTAAATGTATTTTAAATACGCTTGTTAATCCTTTGCGGTTTCTATTTCCACAATCTGAATATATAAGTCTAATATTAGTAACACTGACCACATAGTAGCTATTTATTATATCGACTTTTACAACATGCCTTTACATTTTGCCTTTAGGTCTGCTTAGGAGTTCAATTACCTACCTATAATTACTAATATAGCTTATAACTTTCTTTAATAGGCTGAAAAAAAGGTAAAAATCTATACTAATATTATAAAACTGAAGAGTTTGTTTGTTTGTTTGTTTTAAACATAGGTATGTACCGTTGGAATTACTTTCACTAACCCCTGCTAAAAGTGATTATCGCTACATAGTATAAAGCAAAATCGCTTCCTGCTGTCTGTCTGCCCCTATGTATTTAAAACTTCGCAACAGATTTTGCGTTTTTTAATAGATAGAGAGATTCAAGAGGAAGGTTTAAATGTATGACTAACGGAACCACGGTTTCGCTCACGCTAATCTAAATAACAGCCGGTGTCAGGTCAGTTTGATGAAACGAAAATATTGTAGGTACTATCATCTGCCACTTTCGTTAAACAAACGAAGATAAGGACATGGATGTTAATTAAACGCGTTGATAGCAGCAAAACGATTTTGACAGAAAAAATAAACAAGTCTGACAAAATAAAATGTTTAAAAATCATTTATTTTCATGTAATTTTATTTTACCGTCGTCATACACAAATTGTGTAGATACTTTCTATATCGTTTGAATATTATTTAATACATATACTAGAGTTGTAATTTATATCAGTAGGTCGACGTTTTTACTAATTTTTAACCTTTAAAATTATTTACTTCTCTCAGGTTCATTTTGAATGCCTAACAAACAACAGTAGCCGATAACACAACTACACAATATTTTTTCCTATATCAGTACATATAAATTAAATTGAAGTGTTTGTTTTTAATTTTAAATTTACTGCAAAGTATATACGGTATTTACATCAAACAATATTTTTTTTGTCTGTCTGTCTGTTTGTTCCGGTGAATTTCTGAAAGTGCTGGACAGATTTTGACGGGACTTACACCAAAAGATATTACATAACAAAAACATCTCTTTTTGTAGAGATGAGTAAAGCTTATACATATAAATGACGTACCTACTAATGTACAGATAAAAAATGTTATTGTCATAAAACATTCATTATTTATACATTATATAAATATGTATAATGTACACATATTATTATTATTATATCATAAACATGTTAATTTAAGTCTAAAGTCTAAATTAAGTAGCTGAGATACAAAAAGAATTGTTTACAGGCTACTATCTAATCGTGCGGAGGAAATGGGCAGTCTGTTTCGAAACAGCAATCATGACAAAGATGGGGGACTTATCGGGTTAGTCTACGCTGTTTTGTTTATATTATTTTTATCAACGCAATAACAAATGTCTCGAGTTTGTGAATGTAACCTATTCAAGGCTAATTTTTAATTGGTCGTGCTGTATATTATGTAAGTACAATGCACATGTTATTCTAGTGACTAATCAAATAAATGCTAAAATTTACGCTGTAGATTAGGTATTCATGTTTTTAGGTGGCCCGAGTAAAGTTATTACGATTTTTCTATCACAAAATTCCTGAGTGAAAGAACCTGGAGTTGGTAGCGTTACAACAACGCGACGTTGGAGAGCAAGGTTTACGTCCTGTGCCTGATCTTTCAATCTCATCGAACTTTGAGAGGGACAAAAATAGAGAGGACTCCATCACAAGAAACAAGGCATTTCTATTACACAGCTAATATTTACAATCTCTCACATAAATAAATTTTACACTCATACAAAATATAAGTTTATAATTTTTAGAATGGATCAACAACGATAATGGACGAAACACCTAGTTCTTATACAGCTACCGTTTCACGGCCATGACTTCAAGATAGATTCTAATGTTATACATACATATATAGTAGTTTTTATTATAATATGACATTAATAATTATATGCTAATTTAGTGTGGTGATAGTGACATAGTACTTCATATATGTTTACTCGTAAAACGCGTAGTTATAACTATTTTAAAAGCAATAGCATGTATTAATGTAACATACCAGGTGAGTATTATTTGGACAAATTATTTATTAGATTGAACTATCGGAATTTATTTTTATTGTGTGTGATTTCAACGTATTAATTAATATGTCAGAGGTAGACGTGAATTTTATTCCTGCGAGATGTATTTTATAAGACTATATGGGTCATGTTTGATGGGGAGGAAAGGGTTCCCATAGGATATAAGACAAGAAAGAATTGTTTAATTTTTTCCCTACGTTCCCTATTCTTGGAAGCACTTACAGGTTTTATTAATTTTTGCATGTGTAAACTAATATTTTCATTTTAAAGTGGTCAGTTGACTATTTTAAGATACACTTGTAAAATACAAACTAATAAAGTTAAAAATTCACCGTTTTTTTACATAAATTATAACTTAAAGCTGTTTTTGTTCCCCAGTTGTAACACGTGTGTTTGGGAAACCGAGTAAAACGAGTTAAAATCCTGAGTCTTGCCTTTCTGTTATTTATATTTGCGAATAATTTTCTTCATGAACATTTATATTTTATCTTATAGTGAAAAAAGTAATTAGTGAGGAAAGCATGTCTGGCCAATCAGTTTTTAAAAGACATGTGTGGCTTGGCAAGACTATTTAAGATAAGACATTCTTCGCGTTGAAAAGAAGCCCGTACCCAGCTGTGGGTTATAGGACTGAATACATAAGTTTATGTACTGAGGAAATATGGGCAAAACCGTAACTAATATTTATTATAGTGCTTGTGTACTATGTATCGTCTGTTACTTATATTTTGGCGTAGGTCAGAATGACGCAAGTAGGATATATTTGCGTACGAACATTTTATAGTTATATCTATTCCATTTGACGACACGTTTTGCGCAGTTTGTAGTGACCCTACTTGTTGCGCCAGCGGTCGCGGGTTCGAGTCCCGCTGGGGGCATACATTTGTTGAGCACGAATGTTTGTACTCCAGTCATGGGTGTTTATATTTATATTATGTATTTATTTAAACCTAATATATATGTAGTATATCAACTATCTGGTATCCGTAACACAAGCTTCTTTGTAGCTTACCACGGAACTAGATAGCGCTGTGTGTAATAATGTCCCAACATATTTATTTCTAATAATAGCTGCATTGATTATTTACAATACCTAATGAACAGTTGGACGTTGGCACCATATTAACTTGAATCTATAATGAACTAGCGACTCACCTTCGCTTCACTCGGGTTCGTCTATTTCGTTATACATATGTATGTATAGACTACGTCTGAAATAAAGATTATTATTATTATTATTATTATTATATAAACCTTTCTCTTGAATCACTCTATCTATTAAAAACCACATCAAAATCTGTTGCATAGTTTTAAAGAACTGAGTATACATATAGGGACAGACATACAGCGGGAAGCTTTGTTTTATACTGATACTAGATTCCTAGCTTCCTTGATAAACGGACTGTCCAACACAAAAAGAATTTTTCAATTCAGACCAGTAGTTCCTGAGATCGCGTTCAACCAAACATACAAACAAACAAACTCTTCAGCTTTATAATGTTCGTATAGATAAGTAGTGATAATAATTTTTAATCTCTATTGCACCTTAGATTCTATTATATAACCTTTGGTCACGACTTCAATTCCAATATGTAACCAAAGTTTGTACGAACTGAACTACGACCTACGAACCGACTGCAACGAAGCCCAAAAAAAGTTTATGAGTTTCTTTATGTCTGATTCTATGTTTTCTCGGAATTACTAAACTAATTTTGATGAATTATAGAATTACTCATCGAATATAGATTACGCAAATGTATAAATGTATCTAAAAGAATAAATAAAATCTGTTCATTGTTTATCGATCACAAGTAAAGAAACTTTTTTTACATTAGTATCGTAGTAGGAATCCCTATAAAAAAGAAATATTGCGCGTCTGCTATATTGAGTTACAGTTAACTTAGAAATTGCAAATAAAATAGATTTCTACATAAATAAACAATACAAGATCAAGTTTCAAATATTTTGGCTGAGACGAAACATATCATCGAGTTAGGTTTTATTTAAAGTACAGATTCAAATATCAAACGATTGAGATTGAATCGCACATCAAAGAGACGAATTCGAAAGCAAAAATATATTGTAACGTGAATCTGTTAGAATTTTTCTCACGATAACGTGATACACAATGCTGCGTCTTTTTTTTAATTCTTTCTTTCTTTCTAACCAAAATTTTTTATTGGTAGGTATATCAGTAAAATGTTACGTTTTTTTCCATTCTACTCGTCATTGGCGAAGTAAGTTGTGCTTACATGGCCCTCCGAGAAGCCACTATACAAATGAATTGAGATAATTATTGATTAAAATAATAAAAATATAGTTACTGGTTGTTATTACTTCAGATATTTTAATAGTTTTTAATAAGTTTGGTAGGAAAATGTGTAATTTTATCACATTACCGTCATTTGGCTGATTAGTGGCGATCCAGCCGGACCTGAAGCCAAGAGATACAATAGCAGGTGTCCACTTCATTGGGCAGTTTAACATGCTTTTTGGTCCTGGTATTTAATGACAGTAGAGTGGACTGTGGGAACAACCCAACAACTTATTCATTTGGTGCATTTGGTCTGCTTCCAGACCTGCCATAAGAGCGTCGCATCGTAGTTGATTGTGCAAGTGTAGAATACCACTTGGATCTGAGTCGGTTAGTTTGTATTATAATGTCAAAAATTCCACTTCTGCTCAAAGTGAATGTTGCATTGGAAATTCCCTTTTATAAAACGAGTACTGTAAAATGTACCATAGATGCAGGTAGATTAGCTTAAACATAACACGATTCGAACTACCGACTTAGATGACTAGTTCTTATGAATGATTGAAGGCTACCGACAAAAGGGCAGTAAAGTGTATTATGATATATCTATTTTTATTATAATACATACCCACATACATATTACACAATGTCTTCGAATTTTTTCGACTTATTATAATATCGTTCTTATCTTTACTAAATAAACAAGGGATATTTATCTATTTTCTTATTGAAAACTATATATTTAAAAATATAATTATTTTTCAAACTTGACGTTCGTGTGTATTGTTGTGAATGTAACAATAATGCGAGCTGGCGTCTTTTTAGCCCCAATTTTCTGTATTCAGACGGACCTTTAGTAGGATTTGTTGGGCTTATTGTTCAGTCAGCTATTTTAATGCTTTATTCTAATTTGATACTTTTATAGCAGTGGTAGCACAGTGGTAAAGTGGTCGCTTTGGAAATATAATGAAGTGGATTCAAACTTTATGCCTCATAAATAATACATTACTCTGATTAATTATAGATTCGCAAAAATGTACTTACTAGGTACATACCACCTTAGGTCTCCATAAATGTTCTTTAAAAGTTAATTAAATTTGTTCTGAATTAAGTTATTTTATTACTTAAATTAAGTGTTTAAGTCTACAAAAGTTTTATAAATGAAGAAATAGTATAATGTAACAGCTTGTATGTATATATTAATTAAATTAGATACTAATAAGCAAACTCAGTCAATTCTATATTTATTTACAATAAAGGAAATTACAAGTAAACTTAACTATATGTACAAAGCAAATATACACTTGATTATTATTGTAATGATACTAATTACTATTAATCACTTCTTTTAAAAGCAAACTCTTCACCATCTAATGTTCTTTAGAATAATTTATAGTATTTTTGATAGATTGAAAACGTATACGTTCGTTTTTAAATAAGAAAATATGTTGGGACATTGACACACAGCACAACCTAGTTTCACAGTAAGCTACGAGGCTTGTGTTATGGATAGGAGATAGTCAATATACTACACATATATATCTATAGAACTTTTAATGTAAACATATTATACTCGTAAATATAGCAGCAGAAGTACTAGCATTCGTGCTCATTAACAAATAAACGCCTACAGCGGGACTCGAACCCGCGACCGCTAGCACAGCAAGTATGATCAATACAAACTGAGCCAAACTTGTCGTCACATCGTTTTATATCACTTGTCCCTTACATAAAGTAGGTATATTTTAATTATAAAACAATAGAAGTATTTGTTTCCTTATAGATATAATATATTTATTTTAATTAACTCATCAATAAAGTACAGACACCTAATTATTTGTAAATACATTATTAACTAGTAGTAGATACTTAAATATTTTTTTTACATAGTTTTTATTATTTACTTGGTGAAAGACCTTCGCTTCGCTCGGGTTCATTCCTATATTTCTTTTTCAGCCCCTTTTAACTTCCCACTGTTGGGCATTGGCCTCCCTCAGTACGAGGGGGATCAGGCCATAGTCCACCGCGCTGGCCTAGTGCGTGTTGGCGGACTTCACATGTCTTTCGAAAAATAGATAACTTTCCTCAGATATGCAGGTTTGCTCACGATGTTTTCCTTCACCGTAAGTTAAAATACATAAAAATTAAAATAGAAGAACCTAAGTTACTCCTTATAAAATTAGCTATTTACGAGTGAAAGTCCCGTCAAAATCAGTCCCGTTGAATGACTTTTTAATGTTAGTAACGTATAATATACTTTCATATTATTATGCATTTACTCAGTGAAAAGCTGTTAATTTGAAAAAAAAACAGACACTCCAATTTTATTAATATGTATGGATGTATAGATTATCTACATATAATTTCTCACAGATCGGAACAGATAGTTATTAGACATAAGAAGTAAAATAAAAGCCTATAATTCCGAATAAAGTTTTTTCAATCGACATCTATTAAACTCTTTATGCACTTCGCTGTAGTCATTTGTAGCGCTTCAATCCTCTTAGAGATTTTATTTTAATCACATAGATGGCGCTGTGTTTGAGGGCGCTATATAATATTAATTTCTTGTTTGTATTAAGCACATTCAAACAAAACGTAATAAAAAATATAATATTTACATTTTTTACCATATTTAATTAATTAATAAATATTAAATATTATAAGCCACGAAATATTAGAGAACCGCGTCCATAAAATTACTAACTATTCCTACTAAAATAGTTTCTTACGTTTGTGTGAAATTGTATAAATCACATTACTGTTTTATCAATATTTTTTACCATTTATTTAACCATTATTTATTGATTTTTCTTTAAATGTTATTAAAATTACATTACTTAATAATTCTACACAATACTTTTTTTTAATTTCCTAATTTTAAATTTAAAATAATTATTCATATTTTTAATACGTAGATTGTAGATTGCGGTAAGTAATATCCATTAAAAGTCAATAGCAATACATTATAAGCTTATTAAAGTGCCTACCGATGCCCATCATAAAAGACCAATACATTTTATTAGAATAGCCTTGCACTTCGCAGTCACGTGCAGTCACTAAATACACTCAGAAGACATCACTCTTCACATAGTAATTTAATTAAAAAATAAAAGTATAAATAAAATATTATTAATGAAAAATAAGAATTATTATTGATACGTATAAGTGTTGGCTGAATGTGTTTGACCTGTTTTAATAATTAATTCCTTAATTGCATTTTTAGCCTGTGCCGTGAAATAAACGCGCGAATTTTTTTAATACGTTTTTAAATTTATTTATTTATATAGTGAATTTCTGTTGAGTGTGAATAAAAGCTTCCAAAATTAAACAAATACAGAGTAAGTTTTCATTTTTATTATTTAGAGAGATAGCTTATTGAGATAGTTTAATTAATTTGTTTGCATTATAATTTTTGTTTATTTACTTAATATAAATAATATGTCAATCGTACGTAATTTGTGTACTATTTTAAAATATTATGGTACGAGTATGGCTTCATATTAAGGTCTATGACATTCTGCCTATGTTGTACCGTAGTCTAAGGCACATAATTAATTAATTTAAATAATTTTACTATTGCTTTTAAAATTGAGTTACTGTACGATAAATGTTAAGTAGATACTATACTACGGATACTCTATTCCTTAAAAATCTATAACATCGCGTACGTAACATAATAAATGTTTGTAAGTAATAAGTATTGAGTTGGAATCTCGCAGTTTAAAATAACATGAAAAATTAATTTATGACACTTGTGTGTTTTCAGTTAATTGATTTATAATATCTTACTTGTGTCTTTTTAAAATAAATAATTAATGAAAAATGCACTATTTTAACTATTCTTATTAGAATACAAAACTTGCACTACAAAAATTTGGGGACATTGATAAAAGCTCTTTTTTTAATTTATTGTATTCATAAAATATCCCCCTCGTACTGAGGGAGGCCCGTGCCCAGCAGTGGGACGTTAAAAAGGGCTGATGATGATTCATAAAATAGCATAGTAACTGACTAATAAATGCTTAGTTCGTCTAAGCCGTATCGAGTACGACTCTTGCAGGCAGCAGATAATCGAAAATGCGAATAAATTTCATTCTTTCCAGATTAGAAGTATTAATAAGGGATGATTTTCATATTAATTAATATTTGTATGGTTCGTACCCAGCAGAGTCACGTCAAAAGAGCTGAACATAATTTTAATACACAATATTAGAATTTAGCCATATTTTTATATTTATTATTATTATTACAACAATAATATAGAAGAGCAACAATACCATAATTGCATAAAAAATAACGCGAAAGAAAAATCGAATGTTATTTAAAGGTTTTTATAGCTTTTATTTGATACTCTAGTCATATAATTAATCATTATAATTTATAATACTATAATATGTTTTTATTCCACTAGCGACTCAACCTCGTTCTACTCGGGTTCGAACCTACGTACGTTAGCATGAATTTCTTAGCGATGAGATATTTTCTCACAGAAAAAAGTATCCTGTATGATGACTTCAATTCTAAAAGACAGACAGACTATAGATGTTAAATTTGAATGCTAAGAACCCTATGTAATAAGTAGTAATTTACAAAATTAAGAAGATCTTATATGCACTATTCTGGTACGGTTATAGAAATTAATAAACAAAGCTCTTTCTAGAGCATTCTGAAAAACAACTTTAAAGGGAGTTTGGCAATGGAGAGTCTTGCAGTCTAGACTCTTGGTCTACTTCCTGCCTAGACGTTAAATACATATGTATCAAAATAATGTGCATGAAATGCTTAAAACCTACATAACTTATTAAAAATGATAAGAATGAATACCGTATTTGTGTTAATATCTTTCCAATTACCTCTTTATAATTGCCCATTTTTTGAAGTTAAAATGGATATAGTATGTTATTCAGATAGACATATTATGCCATCGTCGACTTTTCTGTAGACCTATATAAGATACAAATCAAATCAAATCAAATCAAAATATTCTTTATTCAAATAGACTTTTACAAGCTCTTTTGAATCGTCATTTTTACATTATCATAATACTATATTATCATAATACTACTATACAGAATACTACCATACATAATTTTGTTATATCTCAAACGGCTTATTTTTTCCGACACCTCCTACAGTTATCATTATATAATTGCCAACGTATACAAAAACTTGACAAATTACATACTAAAACCTTCTCGGAGAACCACTATGTGTGGTGAAAACAGCATGAAAATCAGTGCAGTAGTTTTTGAGTTTATCGCGAACAGACAGACGCGGCGAAGTCATTTTTTATATAATATGTAGTAGTGATGATAGAAGATAGTGACACGCGCGATACGACAAAGATCAACGATCTATCAATGCTGCAAATTATATTCTATTATTATATAGGAATGTTGGCATAGTCATTTGTATTGATTGGTACAAATTATATCAAATCAAATCAAAATATTCTTTATTCAAATAGACCCATTTTTACATTATTAATATTAAATGTTAGTCTGTAAGTCTGTGAGTAAACTACCACCGGCTCGGAAAGCTGTTCTGCTGAGAAGAACCGGCGAGAAACTCAACAGTTGCTCTTTTCAAAAAAAATATTTGGTAACAATATTGTATTACAATATTTATCTATTTATCCTACGTGAGACACAACCAGACATTAATCTTACACATTTACATCTACTAAGTATTCCGTGATGGTGTAATAAGCCTTATTCAACATCTTTTTTTTAATTTTAAATTGCATAAGATATATTGACTAAGGTAAATAAGAAAGATAATGTAATTGCTGTCATTTTTTAATCTTTTTATCATATAGTTTTGAATGCAAATGCAAATTTACCAATGGCCCTAAACATTAGTTATGTTAGTTCTTATTTAATTCGCAATCTAACATTTTATGATTAGTGTATTATATAATAGTTTGTATTGAATAATATATTTTGTTAAGGCCGTGATAGCCCAGCGGTAACGCGCTCGCTTGTATAACCGAGTGATGCGGGTTCAAATCCAGGTCTCGCACCATGTGCGAATCATTTCTATCATGATTACCACTTGTCTTACGGTGAAGGAAACACCATGAGGAAACCTGTATGTCTGAGCAAGATTTCGAAAGACATGTGCCGCCAACACGCACTAGGCCAGCGCGGTGGACTTTTGCCTGATCACCCTCGTACTGAGGGAGGCCTGCCCAGCAGTATAAGAATAAGAATAATACATTTTGTTGTTATGAAACTTAATCAAAATTAGTATAGCAATTCTAAGCATCATCTCCCAACCTCTAATTCTCCTAGTAGTAATCTCTATTTTTGTTAACATCTGTAAGCATTTGCTTATTTATATATGTAATTGTACATTCATAACCATATGACGAGTTAAACGTGATGCGGAAGCAAATGCAACAAATCGACAGTGGCATGCAAAATACTGTTACTTGAAAATAACTCAAGGCAATTTTTCTTGGCAATTAATCCCATAGTAAGCAGGGCCAAGTCTATTTAGTGTGAACGAACATCTGTTTAACATGTCTTTGTGATGCTGCAAATCACTAATTAGGTAGATATTATTCATCAAAATTATATAATTATAATAGCATTTCCCGCGGCTCCGCCCGCGTTTTAAAGACCGGAAACCAAATTCTTAATTTCTGTTGTGAGTAGTATAGATTTCTTAGGAATGAGATATTTTCTGGTAGTAAAAAGTATCGTATATTATGTTGACCGGGATAGCTATTATCATACCAAATTTTACCTAAATATGTCCGGTTTCCTAGTGATGCGATCACAGACAGACAGACAACAATTCTAAAAACGATAGATTCACATAATACTTTCTTAGGTTTACGCGAATACTTGACATTATAAATGAAACTATCTTTTCGGATTTTTTCGCGGATTTATTATGATTTTTGGTTCCCGAAGTTTCGAATGCTTTACAACAATCATGGTCACGGGAGAGACCCTCATTAGTTTCATTTATAACGATAGATTCGGTCTCAGTTTCGTTAATAATAACTATTTCAATTATATTTTCTAAAAATATTCAATAATATACAGAATATTCGACTAAGTTACAATTTTATTGTACTCGTATATACAGGTTATGTTTAAAGTTGTATAACTCTAGTGTTTTCAGCAACATTTTACGTAAAAAAAGCCAAGTGCGCATGTCACGCACCAAACAAAGCATCGTCTTTTGCTTATGTCTTAGAATACAATCTATAAATAGCATGGTCTCGTAACAAAACCGTAATACCAGTAATTTAATAAGTAATACGTTCAAATTTAATAATATACAAATAAGTGAATGAATAGAAGAAAATCGATGAATGCGCGCGCAAGTCTTTTTCCGGCGCTACATATCATCGACACTACCAGTTTACTTCTGTTACATTACCGCGCCAACTCTAGCCGGTACTTGTCGTTGATAAATAAAATAGTAATGGACAAAAGACTAAGACATGTGAAAGAGAAAGATGTATAAATAGTACGGTCTATAAAACACAGTGGTCGGTGTATACGGAAATGACAATGCGAATGCATTTCAAGTATCGATTTGAATGCAACTGTGACCGATCTTACTGAATATAACAATAGAAGTAGTCCAATATGAATACTTAAATTCTTAAGCTAGAATTTGTATCTCTATTCAAATAAAAAAGAGATAAACAGTGTAAACAACAGTAAAACCGAAGGTCCAGGTGTCTGGACTTCAAGGCTGAACTGCCTGTAATGGAGAAGAGTGAACGTTTTTCAGAATACCTGTTTGTGAAGATGGGCCCAGGAGATAGGGGCCCAAAGACTACGGAAGACCGGTCAGCTCCGATTGACCATACCGGTGTTAAGAAATGGCTTGTGGAGAACACACTTCTCGTAATCACGTTAGCTGGAGTACTTACTGGAATTGCTATTGGTAAGTTTTAAGGCTCTAAACTATATAATTAAAATAACAATTTAGCTTATTGCTTACAAAGCACTGTCTAAATACGTCTTTGTCTAAAAATATACGTAACTGTGACAAACAAAGGAACTATGGAAAGGTGTTAGAACAAAGAGAAGTAATAATTTTAAACATTTTTGATTTCTAAATTAACTTTCAGGTTTCGGTCTCCGGCCATACAACCTGGGGCCAGATGCCTTAATGATAATATCGTATCCAGGGGAACTTTTTATGAGGTTATTAAAACTCATGATCCTGCCTTTAATCATTGCTAGCCTTATTGCTGGCTCTGCAAGTCTAAATGCTAAGATGAGTGGAAAAATTGCAGTTAGGACGTTACTGTACTTTATTCTAACGTCCATGTTTAATGCGTTCCTTGGCATCGTATTAGCTATGTTAATCCACCCCGGTCAACCGGAACTGAGGGAAGATTCATTTACTGCTATTGAAAATAAAAGGGATCACAGCATTTTGGACAGCCTTTTAGATATAGGCAGGTATGATAACACACAATGTACACTAGTTCATTTTAATTAATTTATAGTGTTTTTATTTAAAATGTCATAGAGATTTACTCATGTGATTATATTAATACATGGAGGACTTTGTGACCCTTTGTATTTTGAAAACTGTATGTACGCAGTTATATGAGCTTTTACATTATTGATGTTTGTTTGTAAACCTGTAAGTGCTATTATCGATTGGGACATTCGGGATCACTGGCCAAATTATTTTCCTCATTCTTTATTTTACATAACTGTGTAATATATTTAAATAAGTAAAAGAAAGTAACAATCAATGATCTCAAACTAGAAGTTCATTTCAGGAATATATTCCCAGATAACATAGTACAAGCTGCATTCCAACAAGCGCACACTGTGTATACCGAACAAAAGACGATTTTCGCTAAAAACGCAACAGATGGCGCTGTGCCAGTTTTAGTCAGAGATATAAGATACAGGTAATAATAACCAAAGCTATTTAACTGCCGTACTCTTCAGATCCGGAAGTCCTGGGATCGAGTCCCGACTTGGGACATGTTTAGTTATTTTTTAACTCAAGAACAAAGACAAAATATGCCAAAGTATAGAAAATTTACTATAATTGGAATGTTAAATTAATTTTATTTATCACTTTTTTATATTTCAGATCAGGAACTAACACATTAGGTCTAGTATTCTTTTGCTTAGTGTTCGGTAGCTTATTGGGAACTTTAGGGCCGAAGGGCAAGGTTGTAATAGATTTCTTCCAAGCAATATTCGAGGTTATCATGAAAATGGTGACAGGAGTCATGTGGTTCACTCCATTCGGTGTCAGTAGTGTAATTGCGGGAAAGATCCTTGGAGTTACTAATGTTGGTAAGTACTTAGACACTTGCAAAGTTTTTGGTTCCCGATGTTTTAAATACTTTAGAACAATCATCAACAAATCAATCATGGTTTCGAAAGACTAAGGTCTTAGACCTCTCAAAGTCATAACATACTTACTACTTACTTCTTACAGAGGGGACCCACAAAAATCCGGGAATCAAAAACCAAAATCCAATAAAAACGAAAAGTTAGCTCATCTTAACTTTTATTTCTTTGCTTTTAGGCCAAGTAATGTCTCAATTAGCATGGTTCATAGCCACAGTTACAATTGGTGTGTTTTTTTACCAATTAATTGTGATGCAACTTATATACTTCATATTTCTAAGGCGGAACCCATACAAGTTCTATTGGGGACTATCTCAAGCAATGTTGACCGCCTCCGCTACAGCTTCTACGTGAGTTGCATGCTTTATGTGTATGTTTATCTATATCTTTATATATTGGTACAGTGGTAAGCTACGAAGCTTATGTTACGGTTACCAGATAGTTGATATATGTGTAGTATACACATTACACATATATAAATTAAAATACATACATATTTAATATTATAAATATTAACACCCATGACTAGAGTACAAACATTCCTGCTTAACAAATGAATGCCCCAACGGAACTCGAACCTGCAACTGCTGGCGCAGCAATTAGTGTCACTTCAAATTAAGACAAGCGTATCGTCGATATATATTGGTTGTTGGAATGGAGTCAATATTTATTATAAATAGTGTGGTCTATATATAGAGTGCCTATATTATATTAGATGCCGTTATATATGTGTAGCTTAATTATCCGCTATACGTGACTATTACTCATTGGCAGTACCCATACGAGTAGGTATTACCTCCGTTTATGCCTCTTGCCATGGTAACCCAGGTAACGCGCTTGTTTAGAATGTTTGGAATTGAGGGAACTTATGATATTCGACATGATTACCACTTGTTTTAGGTACGATGAAGGAAAATAAATAAATAATAATAAATATAAATGTTAGTTACATTTTTGTTTCTTTTCGGATTTTGTCGCGGATTTATTATGATTTTTGGTTTCCGTCGTTTCGAATGCTTTGCAGCAATCATAGTCACGAGAGAGACTAAGGCATTTGACGTCTCAGGGGGTTATATACTTGTTACAGACAGTGCCTACCCACAATTTAAATTGTGGTAGGCTCTGTCTGTTACAATTTAAATTGTATGCAGTCCTCATCTTCCTCGTTAAAAGGAGGTCCATTCCCAGCAGAGGGACATTAAAGTTGGTTGAATACAATACATAATATCATAAATACTGTTACATACTTCCAGCGCCGCAGCACTACCAGTGACATTTCGCGCTATGGAAGGACCCCTTCGTATAGACGCTCGTATCACGAGATTCGTGTTGCCCATCGGTTGTAATATAAACATGGACGGCACCGCCTTGTTCCTAGCTGTGGCTAGTGTGTTTATTTGTCAGATGAACAGTATGCATCTCGGATTTGCACAATTGGCTACCATATTGTGAGTATTTTTTTAAATTAAAATGAACTTCATCCAATGAGATTTTACAGGTATTTTTGAAGGATCGATTTCATTTGACTTCAGTGTAATTGGTGAGGAAGCTACTACCGGCTTATTAACAGCAACTTCTTTTAATTTATATATTACTATATATAAGTTAATACAAGCTCTACTGTTATATTAGTAGTCAAAGAGAACAAATATCTTTTATTGTACTTCAAATTATAGACTTTCTGTATACTTATGTTTCAAAAAAAAAACTGTCCAACCTCTGACATTGTCATGTGCGAATATCTACCAATAGTCTAACAGTTAAGGGAAATATTGTGAGGAAGCCTGCATGTTTGATAAACTATGCAAGTTTTCAAAAGACATGTCAAGTCCACCAACCCACACTAGTCCAGCGTGGTGGACTATGGCCTGATCCCCCTCGTATTGAAGGGAGATCTGTGCCCAGCAGTGGGACGTGAAATATGACTGAATCTATACTAATATTATAAAGAGGAAAGATTTGATTGTTTGTTTGTTTGAATTGAATAGTACCGATATAAAAAACCTTATACCATTAGAATCCTACATTATCCCTGATGAACATAGGCTATATTCAATACTAGCGGAACCAGCGGCTTCGCTAGCGTTAATTCTAGGGACGAACCCGAGCGAAGCGAGGGTGAGTAGCTAGTACTATATAACTCTGGCAGTCTGACATCGACGGCGGCGTCAGTGTCGTCGGCGTCGGTGCCGTCGGCCGCCATGGTACTGCTGCTAGTTGTGCTGGCGGCGTTGGATGCACCCGCGCACGACGTGTCGCTGCTCTTTGCAGTGGACTGGCTTGTGTGAGTGCTATTTGTTTATATAATATTGTAAGCATAAAAGAACAATACTAAAAACTGTGGCACATAAATCTAACAATTAATAAATCATTCTTAAGCTTATATTAGTTTTAATCGTATATCGTGTTCCCGCTATTACGATAAAAAGTAAAAGTCAACTTGACAGCTCGGTCACAGATTAACAAATATAAAAATAATGAGTTTATCCTCATTATATTTATTAATTGTTATCTTTTTATCATCACTTCATATTATAAAACAAAGTCTTCCGCCGTGTCTGTCTGTATATTCGCGATAAACGTAGTTCATGCTGTTTTCACCATTGGATAGAGTAAAGTTTTAGTATATAACTAGCGGAACCTGCGGCTTCGTTCGCGCTAAACCTAGCGAACCCAAGCGAAGCGAAGGTTAGTCGCTAGTATTATCTAATCTAATATATATAAATCACGTGTCACGTTGTTTGTTTGCGATGGACTCCTAAACTACTTAACCGATTTTAATCAAATTTGCACACCGTGTGCAGTTTGATCCAACTTGAAAGATAGGATAGCTTACATCTTAATTTATATCTAACATATATATAAATTGCGTGTCACGTTGTTTGTTCGTGATGGACTCCTAAACTACTTAATCAAATTTGCACACCGTGGGCAGTTTAACCAACTTCTACTTTAGTCCAACTTGAAATATAGGATAGCTTACATCTTAATTTATAGTCGCAATATAATTTGATTTCAAATTAAATGTTTATTATACGACTTAAGTGTGTATTTATCGGTTAGTTCTATAAAATTCTAATAGATGGCGGTTTGGTATTTAAGTTGCACAGATATCCGGTAGATGGCGCCGTATTTTTATTTCTAGATTATAGATGGCGCGATAGCTAAAATGTTGTAAGGAGTAGTATTTTTATTTTATAAAGATATATATAAATACCGCTTAATTTATTTTAACTTACGCCCAGCGAAGCGGGCTGGGTGTACTAGTATAAATATGTAGTTAAAAATTAAAATATCTTTTCGTATCATTTCGCGGATTAATTTTGATTTTTGATTCCCCATGTTTCGAATGCTTTACATCAATAAGTGACAAAAGAGAGACAATGGAATAATTTGTTTGTATTTTCTGGGTTTTAGAGCAAATAAATTAATTATTTCAGTGACCGTATTCGTACAACTAATAACATGTTGGGAGATTGTTACGCTGCGGCCGTCGTCGAGAAGATGTCGAAGAATGAGCTGATGGCTTGTGATGCTGCATCCATGGTGAGACTTATATCTATATCCATACAGATAAATAAAATTTAAGTATCTGTTTGTTAATATTAAAATAAAAAAATATATAATATTTAGCATTGGTTTATTAGGTACATATTTCCATGGTTAGTATAGAAACCTTTACCACCTTTTAATCGCTTAAAGGATGATTACTGGCATAAAAACTACCCAATGTGTGTTCTTGGGTATACAAGCTATCTTCACATCACAATTTTATCTTTAGCTATTCATAAAAAAATCTTTGTAATAGATAGATATTGTTAAATTAACAATTCAGGAGCCCTCCCTTACAAATGGCCTGCCTACATCTAACACAGAAATCGAAATTGGTATCGTCACACCGGGCAAGAAGTCCATCGCATCTGACGACGTCATCATCGATATGCATTTACATCAATAGAATAATGGTAATTATTTGGAAAACTTAGTATATATAGTGCCATATAAATGAAATACAACTGTTTTTTTAAATACCCTGTTATCGAACCTACGACCCTTTCGATCTTAGTTTCGGCCTTAGAAAACAGTGTATATCATTTTAATATTTGTATACTATAAAGTAATAATAATCTCAAACTATCTCATTATGTTTATTTCTACGAATATATTCCTAAGTTGTGTTATTCTGTTGTGTTAATATAGTGCTGTACTGTTGCACTATCATGTAGGCATTTGTAGATTAAGACACTATAGTTTTTGTATACAGATGGTAAATTGAGGATAAGACTTTGCATATTGAAAATTTAAACTTGAGCTTTAAAAAGATCTATTTATCATTTTTGGAAATATACAAGTTTACTAAATTTCGACAAAATTAATATTTGAGTATTCTCTTCAATTCCTCATATCATTTTACTATACAAATTTTATATTTTTACGATTTTTGATACCTTATTATTATTAGTTTGGTAAATTAAACTTGAATGAATTTAAATTGCTTTGCTCGAAAAAACTTCAATTTGCCATCTGTATTGTAATTGTAGATTAAGTCACTATAATAGTATTTATATAAATAGTGAGAGACTGTCAATAAAATTGAAAAAAAATTAGAAGTAATAAGTATTAAAGTGGCACTTGTTCTTTTCTCACATCTCGTAATCACAAGAAAAGCTTAGTACTTCATAATAAGGTTTTATATTTGTAGTTAAATAGTGATTTTCTATCAAAATTTTCACACTAAAATTTGTAAAGAACACTATTGGTGCTAAATCTTTGAAATTTTAAATTTCTTTTAGTTTCGTCATAAATTTTTAATTGTAATTTAACTTGTAACGCGTTTATACGTAGTTTTAGATCCAACTGTGATATGTGGTTCATAGATGAAGGAGTTGTTTCATTATCGTGCTAGTATTGTTTGTATTGAAATTATTAATATATGTATTGTAATTTTTATATAGCACTATTATATGTATGTATCATTTTAGTGATTAGTGATTGTATACATTTTACTAATATGTAATTAACTATATTTTATGGATTGTGATATTCTAACTTAGAACAAGAGTCTCAATGAACTGACTAAACTCGTAATATTGTATTGAAAAATTGTGAAGTTTATTTAAAGTATAATAATTATATTCCTTTAAATCAATATTTTTTATAAGTAATATGAAATTTTATCTATTAATTTAGTTTCCTTAAATTCAGAACAGCTTGCATGGGACAACTCTGTACACCTTCTATCTTATCAAGGCTCTAGCATTGTGATAGTATTAACCTTTATAAGCATTGCGTATGATATTAATATCGCAAATAAAACCAATAATCAATTTTACAATTTCGTTTAATTTCCACAGCGTAATAATAGATACAAAATCGAACAGTCGTTTGAAACTTATATTTACAATTAATTTCTTCATTTAAAATAATTTGATGAAAATATAATACAATTATTTTACAAAGATTGAACAACAATTACAGTTGCGTTTGTTCGTAACAATAATAATTTATAACCGATCTTGTAGCAGCATGCTTAGCATAAGCTTAATTATAGCTCTAACAGACCATCAAATTATTTTAAACGAAGCACGTATAGTATTTTCGATACTTAAACGAAAATCACAGTATAATATTTTTATGTATCAAGGCACAATTGTCTTATGAGTATAGTTACATTTTCATATTGCAATGCTATGAAGGCTAAAATTTAACAAGAGATCTCTTTTCGCACATAATATAAATAATTTATAATGTCACTATATTTTCGATTCCAAATTACAAATTCACAATTCATAAATCTGTATAGTGTCACAATTTTATAATATAAAAATGGTATATTATTATATAATACAAGTTAAAAGACAGTCAATAATTTTAAGCTAAGATTTGTAAAGAATTTCTTCGAAAATAAATACTTCGTATAGCTCTTGTAAAAACCACATTGGCCCTCTAAAAATATATTCAACTACAAAGGAATGCCTCCTTAAATTGCCGTATCTAACTTATAGCTTACAGTAAAGCTGAATTGTTTGTTACACGTTATAATAAAATGGCAGTCTTCATTTCATTTTTACAAGGCACTATCATATACACTATTATATACAACTAAAGTTATAACCCGAACGAAGACAATATGTACATTTACCGTAAAATCGGTAATAAGCGCTTACAATCACTTTGAGCATATCCAGAGAAATACAAATAACATGCACAAAATGAAATTACAAGGAAACTATTCCGATTACATCGGTACAATAAATACTATTAAAACAATACTTATAAGGTGAACAGTCATGTAGTATGTACAGATAATAAAATAGTTAATTCCTTAATATCTAAGATCCCTTATGAGCGTTGGAAATATTTATTTTACATTACACTTATTTAGGATCCGTTTTAGATTACATTCTCATCGTCGAGTGAGGTTTTCTATTATTTGGCGCAGGAGGTAACCCTGGCCCTACTAATGGTGACATCGATGGCGATCTAGTCGCTAACGGTGAGAGTGATGGTGAAAATGAAGGCGACATAGCTGCCGCAGAAAATCCAGGAACGTCATGACTTATAGGTGATCTAGGTAATAAATGTTGAGGCTGTCTACATGATAGGGAAGGGGCCGGGCAGCTTCGCGGGGCAACCGTCGTTAACAAAGGCGGTGGAACACTTTTACCTCCAGATATTGATGTCCCTTTACTTTTTGCACTTGAAGCACCACTATTTCCGCTTTGCAATGACACAGCATCATCTTTTAAACGAGCTATTTCGGAGAAAACATGAGCTAAAGGCTGGTATTGTGGGCCCCAGTCTAATAAGTAATCCCAGTTATAACTGCCTGTTAATTCTTCCTCTGAATGAACAATGGAACTCAGACTGCCCGTCATAGAGGGTCCAGCAGTGGGCACAGCGTTATTATCTCCTGAGGTACTAGGGAAAGCTCCCAGCGCCATCGCTCTATCAACAGCGGCGCTCGTTTCATCTGCACTACTAGCTCTTTCACTGCCAGTTACTTCGTTTAATTTGGCGTAAATCAAGTTCGTTATGTCATTTTCATGAGCACTATCTTCGTCAAAAATATGCATTGAGTCTATTGGGCCATGATGCATCATGTTATCTTTATTAGCTACATTTTCTGAACATCTGCGAGAGGAAGTTGAGGCACCACCACCCGTACCAGTATCTACAATTCCCAATCTAGCCAAATATTCTTGGGTGTTATGAACAGACACGTCCGATAAATTATCGTCGTCAACACCGCCTGCTTGTCTAAGCATACCTGAATCTCTTTGTAATGGGCCTTCATTTATCATTCTAATTTCCTCATCTTCTCCATCTTCACCATCTTCTGCTGATCCACGCCCACTTGATCCAGATTGATCAGAGCCTGAGAGTTCAGAAGTTGTTGCTGCTCCCGAATTTGAACTGCCTGTATGTGGTCCATATGGAGGTATCTCATCATACTTTGGAGGAGCAAATTGAGCTGTATTTACAGTACTAGTATTCCGTATTGGTATAGTATCAAACGCACTAGGATCCACATAACTATTCGTAGCTCCAATTCCTTCTGAATTTAGTCCTGGTTTAGTGTGTACTTTTTTATGTTTGTTTTTTAAGTATAAGAATAAAAGTACTACCATGAAAATTATTATAATTAATATCCCTGCAATTAACAATCCTAATGCCCATGAGGAAAGACCACTGTTTTGTGCCATAGATGCATCAGTAATCATATTCGGCTGGTCAGAAGCTACCGCCAAGGGATCGAGGAGTATTTCTACTGCAGTTTTATTGGTAAGTGATCCCTGCCGACCGGAGCTTGCTGTAATAACTAAACTTATTGACTTATCTACGCCGAACAAGTTATTAACAGATTCTACTTTCTTTTTCAATATAATAACACCTGTCGTTCTATTAATTTTAAAGTACGAGTGTGACGTTGATAATTGATATACTATGCGTCCATCTATACCCTTGTCTCTATCTGTGGCTGTCGCTTGACCTATTACATAACCGGCTGGCAAAGAACCTACTTTTGGTACACCAAAATTGTAGGTTTTTTGAGTAAACTGAGGATAAAACTCGTCTCGACTTTCTATGTCAATTCTTACTTTAACAGTAGAGCTCTTACCGCCCACATCCGAGGCTTTTATCGAAAACTCATATTTGTTCTTTTGTTCGTAGTCGAATACCGCGTTAGTGTTTACAAGACCAGTTGCGGTGTCTATTTGAAACATTTTCCAAGAGTCATCGTTTCTATTGTAATTTGTAGACAATGGTACTATGGAGTAATTTAGTTTTCCATATTTGCCTCTGTCAAGATCAGTAGCTCTAGCAGTGAATACCGATGTCCCGACTCGTTCGTTTTCGCCTATTGTTTCGAAATATTCGCTTACAGGGAATGTGGGCACATTATCATTTTCATCGAGTATTTCTATATCAATATATACAGCATTACATAAGCAAAGGACGCCTTGATCACACGCAACTACAATTAGTTTATATTTTGCTTTGCCTAAGTCACAGTCGAGTGTTTTATTAACCGTCAAAATTCCCGTTGTAGGGTGCACATAAAATGATTTTTCATCGTCTCCTGAGGTTATATCAAAAATGATTGCTGAATTAGGCGTTCCAAATAAATCAGCATCAGTGACAGATAGTTGGGTAACTGTATAACCAATTTTGACGTCTTCACTAATTGTTAATTCAAAGTCACTGACAGAAAATATCGGAGCATTATCGTTTGCATCTGTTACTGTCACATATATCAGAATAGACGTTTTGTTTTGGTTATAAGATAAAATTTTCCCTTGTTCAACGGCAGCCAATCCGAGGATGTAGGAATCTTGAGCTTCCCTATCCAGTTTACTAACTAAAATTAAAGCTCCTTCATTTGTCATATCGAACGCTTCCCCATCATTGCCAGATATTATATGGAAATTTAAATTATACTTTTTCAATACATCGTTGATTCCACCAATTTGTAGGAGCGAAGATCCCTTTTCTGTATTTTCGTTGACGGTGATTCTGTAATAAAAAAATATTTATATTTAATATGGTTTACATTGTAAAACTTAATATTAAGAATGAATATAAACTTTACAAAAATAAAACAATGACAACTGAACAATAATATATAATTTTCAAATTTAATAAATGTAATAAAAAGTTTGCACATAATTAGTAATATAAAGTACAAACCTATAAGTGTCTTGTCCTATGAACGGTTTTATTTCGGATGAAGCCCCAGTACTAATTCTTACAGATGCAACAGCACTTCTATTTGGTTTTCCATGGTCTGTGGCAATTACAGCCAATTGTATATCACTATGATGCGACGGCAAAGCACTGTAATTCACATACAAAGCTCCAGAATTTGCATCCACATAGTATCCCGGGACAGGCTGAAGAATAGAATAAGATATCTTCCCGTTATCATCAGTATCGATATCTTTTGCACTGACAGATCCTATTTCCATAGTACCACTGCCTTCTGTAATGGAAAAAATATGTATATAACAAAAGGAAGTATTAATTTATTTAAACCACAAATTTAAATCCAAATAATATACATAAAACAGTACAAAGAAAATTTCTGATTTTCATAATTTATGCAATACATATAGACTAAGTATATCGTATCAAGTATGTCGTTTTCAGATATTTTGAATATAAGACTGTATGAAACTATGTCACTTTATTTCAAATTGTTCATTACAAATAATTCAAAGTATTTTAAAATAATTTATATGGGTGCTATCGCGTTTTATTTAGATTTTGTGAATCTCGACATTTCGTATGCTTCGCAGCAAACATGGTCTCGAGAGAGACCTCAAAACGTCGGATCTCATAAAATCTATTTAAATCATGAAAAATCATAATGACTAATTAGTTTGTAATTGTACTTGATGTATCAGTGGTCGCGGGTTCGAGTCCTGCTGAGGACATTCTGTGTATTCTGTTTTTATATTTATAATATGTATTGTATTTAAAGTTATTTTATACTACATCAACCGTCTGGCGTCCCTTTTGTATTTTCAATTTATAATTAATTTATAATAAATATATCTAATATGTGAGTACCTACGTGAGTGTTAGTAGTTAATATCATTTCTAGGTAGGTATAATGTTTTTAACTAAATACGTTTTATTTAATTTAACTCAATTCTTATCATAATATTAATAACAAGTAGATATTATAGAATATTTAGATATTATAGTAACTTCTTCTTGAATAAACATTATTTTTATGTTTGTAATACGTTCAGTAATATGTAAGTAATATGAATATAACATATCGTTAATAATGAAAAGTTTTAAGGAAGCATTATCTTTAAAATGAATATACATATATAAATAGTAATTATCATAGATTTTGATGTAGCCATAAGAACAGTAGACTCCATAATTTTTATATATTTACTCACCAGGCAATACGGTATTATAGGATATTTCATCAAACATAGGCGTATTATCGTTAACGTCAGTCACTTTTATAGTTAATGTAGTTTGTGCGACGTGCTCACTATCTGAAGCGCTTATATTTACTTCATAGACTTTTTTATTTTCGTAATCCAGTGGCTGGTTTAATACTATCTTTCCACTATATCTGTCTATTGTAAATGTATTATCTCCTTGAACAATCGCATATTTCAGCGCTGGATACGTGTCAACATCATTTGCAGTAACAGATGTAAGCACCGAGCCGACTTCCGCTCCTGTAAAAGGTTAAAATACAAATAAAAAACAATATACACGCAGACGCTACTCTCGTTTGACTGCGACTTTAAGGATTCGTAAAATAAAATGCTCAAAAACAAAACCCGGCCGCAGTACAATGATATAAAAACAAAGAAACAAAAAGATAGCGCGGACCGTTGGTCGGGGAGGCACCAGTAAAACATGCACTCGAAAAAAATGTAATACCGTCCAATAAATATTGATCCTAAAGGAGTCTCTTTTAATCTCGACTTTGGGATCGAAAAGTCGCAATGTAAGCCAGCCGCGGACTCGAGAATACAAATTATGTAAAATGCCTCCCTCTTTGTAAATCGCTTTTTGTAGTACCAATTTATATCGAAAACTCGATAGGCTGGCCTACAGAAATTTAAAAACGAATATGTAAGTAGGTAAAAAAAGTTGGATATATACCTTCCGATACAGAAATGATATTCGGCGGTGGGAATGTCGGTTGATTGTCATTGATGTCAACTATGTTAATTCGTAGAGTAGCCGTTCCCGTCATTTGAGGGTTGCCTTCATCAGTTGCTATTACTGTCAGCTTATACGTTTCACGTATTTCACGATCTAAGACTATATTTGTTTTCACTGAACCAGAAAAGGCAGGTTCTATAATAAATGCATTATCGTGATTTCCATCGACAATATGATATAAGATTCTCGCATTGACTCCTCGGTCGTCATCTTTAGCTGCTAATTGTACGACAAACTCGCCTTTTGTGTTTCCTTCGAGAACATTGGCTGTATATAGCTGTTGAGTGAATCTAGGAGCATGATCATTTTGATCTATGAGATTTATTATGACTTTGCAATATCCATATAATATTGAAGTGCCTTCTGTCCGAGCTACAACAATTAATTCTCTTTTTGGGCCTGGATATGATTCGTAATCTAAATTCACAGAATTATTGACCTTTATGACTCCCGTGTTAGAATCTATTTCGAAAGCATATTGATCATTCCCATTACCAATTTCATAAATTATCTTTTGTCGTCGCCCGTCGCTTCTGAGTGCTGTTACTTGTAGGACATCTTTACCATAACCTAAATTTTCCTCTATAGACACGTTATAAGTGGAATTTTGAAAACTCAAAATAGGCGTTTGATCAGAAAAGTCACCAACGCGTATTTCAATGAGTCCAATAGAGCTTTGCGGGGGAGTGCCTTTATCTTTCGCTACAACTTTTAGGTGTATTAAGTTACCATTTTCACTAGCCAAACTCTGTGTAGCGGTGAGAACTCCTGTAGTTGGATTTATGCGAAATTTATTATTCGAAGAGTCTAAAAGTTCAAAAAGTATTTCAGAGTTAATGCCAATGTCATTATCAGTAGCAGATACTCGTAGTAAACTTTGTCCAGGAGGAGTTAAAGTAGCCACTTGTTCTTTAAAAGGGTATTTAGTAAATATTGGCTTGTTATCATTTACATCATTTATTGTGACTTCAACTGAAACTCGTTGTGAACGTGCAATGTACCGTCCCTGATCTGTGGCAACAGCCTCAAAACGGTAACTACCAGTTGTTTCTCGATCAAAATATCTGCAAGAAAACCAGTCATAATTAATTATGGTTATATTATATTGTAATTACTGTATTATAGTGATGATGAAAATATATAAAAGTGTTTAAATTATCGTTATGTTTGCGTTTGAATAACACTTACCCAGTTGTATAAATAATGCCACTTTTGTTGTCTATTCTAAATAGGCCTTGACTTTCATTTGCTAGTGAATAAACAATACGTTTATTGTACCCCAAATCTGCATCTGTTGCTCTTACTTTGATAATTGACGTATCAATAAGTGCATCCTCAGGAATCGCGGCAGAGTAATGACCAGTATCAAAAACTGGATCGTTATCATTTTGATCTTCTACCATTATAGTCAAATTACATGAGCCTTGTAATGCTACTGGTGAACCATGATCATAAGCCGATATCGTTAAATCATATCTGGATTGGGTTTCTCTGTCTAAACTTTTTGCCGTAAGTTTTCCAGTTGTAGCATCAATTGAAAATTTATTTCCGTTATTTCCAGATGTTATACTGTAAGTAATTATTCCATTGGCACCTATATCCTTATCTGTAGCAGTAACAGTATGTATTACTTCAGGTTCATTATTTTCCGGTACTGTCAATGTATAGCAAGAGCCTGGTTTGAAGGTTGGTGAATTGTCATTATCATCTAATACGCTTATATAAACGGTTGCTACATCAAAATTAGTGGAAGATTGAAATGTGCTTGAATCAGTAACATATACTGGAAATATGTATTGATCTGCTTCTTCTCTATCTATTTTAGTTTTAACAGTAACTGTACCTAGGCGTTCATCAATGGTAAATTGATCATCTGCTACTCCTGATGGTATCATAAAGCTTAGGTTGCCTGAAAATATTGTATATTATTATATATTTAAATAAAAATATTTTTTTGGATATTGTAAAATACATACAATTCTTTATGTTACATACCTGAATTTCCTCTAGATGATTTAGCCGATAATCTTGTCACAAAACTGCCTGGTCGAATATCTTCGCTTATATTTGCTCTATAGTAGGATTCTGTAAATCTCGGTGGGTTGTTAGTAGATTCTTGCAAGTTTAGTAGTAATGTCATATGACTCTGTCTAGGAAAAGGTATGCCATGGTCTGAAGCAGTTAGGTTTAATTTATATTGTCCAGATCGCACTCTTACAACGTCTGACGAAAATTTCTTCATTAAAGTCAATTTACCCGTATCATATTCCATTGAGAAATAAGCGTGATCGTTACCCCCTGAGATAAAGTATGAAATTCTACCATTATCTCCAGAGTCTGTATCAACGGCTAAAGCTTGGTACAAAATGCCAGATAAAGTATTTAATGTTACAGAAACTTTATCAGTAGATACAAATATTGGTGTGTTATCATTAGCATCTATTACAGATATATGTACCGTTGCAGATGTAGCCATTCTCTCCGAAATATTCGACGCGAGATCAACAGCATTAATAACTAACCAATATTCCTTTAAATCTTCAAAATCAAGTGGAGAAGTAAGAGTTAAGGAGCCAGTGAGAGGATCTAAATTAAAAACTTGTCTTTCACGTGGAAGAGACGATAATATTTGATAGTTTAGTTCTCCGTTGGGTCCTGCATCAGCATCTCTGGCAGTAAAGTTATAAATAATTGTCCCTACAGGTGTGATTTCAGAGACCTCGATATTTATTGGATCTATATTCCATTGCGGTGCGTTATCATTAACGTCTACTATTTCAATCCGTACTGTAACTGCACTACTTTGTGGATTGTTAGTGGCAGATGTATCTAACGCTCTAACTTCCAACCGGTATTCGTCTTGAATTTCTCTATCTAATTGCCTTGCAACTACTAGGGAACCCGTTCTTCTATCTATTTCAAAAGTACCAGGTGAATAATCTGATGTAAGTGACATTAGTAAGTATGATATTTGCCTCTCTTCATCGCCGTTTATTAAATTATCGTGCAGTTCATTATCACAACACGTGACGGCACCAACAACATATCCTATTTTAGCATTTTCTTTTACCTGAAATCAATCAATATTGTACTATTAATATCTAAACTAAAAACTACTAAGAGACAATATGCGCTTATTTTTTATGAATAACTATACAATTTTGAAATATTTTTTTAAGAAAATAAGACAAACCTTAAACGATAAGCTAGAACTTGTAAATGTCGGCCGGTTATCATTTAAGTCAAGCACTTCTACTTTTAATTGTCTAACAGACTGTCTGGGTGGCTGGCCTCCGTCCGTTGCAGCTACTGTTAAGCGGTATATTGACCTTTCTTCATGGTCCAAAACTGTGTAAAATAAAATTTCATTATATATATTGTTTAAAGTTTTTACAAATAAGTATATAACATCATAATAAGATTATATTAGAATAGTGAGATTTAAAAATTACCTGTACTTGTTTTTATGACCCCAGTGTTTGAATCTATAACAAAAACACCAAACCCATCCATGTCTCTTTCATTTAGAATAGAATATTTGACAGATGCGTTAACACCATTATCTCTGTCTATAGCTTTAACTCTTGCTACTTCTGCACCAGGTTGCTGCTCTTCTCTGACACTAACTACATCTTCTCTCGGATCAATTATTTCAGGAGAATTATCATTAACATCTGTCACTTTAATTGAAATGGGCACTCTGCTTGACCTAGGCAGTGAACCTTGATCTCTTGCTTCCGCAAATAAAGAATAAGAATTTTTATACTCTCTATCTAGAACTTCTTTAGTAATTATAATACCTGTAACAAAACAAATAAATAAAACAGTTAATTTTGTGGTATTTTATCAAGTTTAGATACATAATTAAGAATGCACAAATGTCTTCAATATGATGCTCGCAAACTGAGCAAAAGGCGCAAGCATACTGTAGCTCCAGTTGAGAGATCTTATTCAGTGTTTGCCGTGAGACAATTCCGATGTCAAGCTGCTAAACTTTACAATAAATTAAATAAAATATTAAATATATACAATTTGAATAAGTATGAATGTAAAACATCTCTACATAACATCCTAAAAACATTGAGCTATGATGACACCGAAGCCTTATGTAGGTAATCATAATATACACTAGTAAACACAGTCAAACTCTACAATCAGTCATGAACCTTCATCCTCATAAACACACACACACACACACACACTCACATACACACACACACACACACACACACACACACACACACAGACACACACACACACACACACACACACACACACACACACACACACACACATACTTTTCATCTTAGATTCTGCTAGTAAATTGTAAAATATATAGTACTTAGCTTATTGTTGAAATTGTTAACACTTATGTAATGGAAGAGCGGTTTCTCCTAACACAAGTGCTTATGCGCTTAAAAGGAGGTTCCAATCAGTTATCAGATATTGTAAAAATTTTTGAGATACCGAATAAAGATTATTATTATTATTAAAAATTTAATAGATTAATTTGAAAATATTAATATTTTATATCTTTAATTATTTCCAATAATTCGATAAAACTTGGTCATACGTAAATAAATAAATTATTTCCAAACCAAAAGACTATTATTACGGATAATCATCTACTCCATATTCGGAACCTAAAAATTGTCATGACATAAAGTTGGAAGAACGATAAATGTGGTTTTATAAAATGCACGCATAGTAAATCAATCTTTATTTCAATTGAACTTAAGCACGCATTCCAGTTGACGAACGGAATCTGAAGAGATAATAAGATGTGGCAGAGACCGTCGTAATGAGCAATGTGATGCGGATTCTAGAAAAAAAAAGATATTTTCCTGTGTAAACAGCGACTGGCTTTCGTTTCAATGTTGTTAAAGTAAGAATGCATTTTATACATGACTACAAGTATTTATCTTTGAATGTAAAAGGAGAATATTTCAACCAAATCTATATAATATATATGTGTATAACAAAAATGGCGTCATGTTGTATAATATCAAAATATATATTTACAAGAGTATGTAGATATAGACTAAAATATAACGCATAGTTGTATCAAATGCAATGACATTTCACACCGTAATTCATATGAGAGCAGGTGAAAATAAAAGATATCAGTCAACCAAACGAGTTGTACGCCGGCACACGTACATTCGTAACATATGAGCATTAAATACTCGACGACAGTATCTGGCCGGTGAGACTTGTAATAAAACATTGGAGAGAATAGCGAGGCTGCTACAAAGCAATATTTTAATAATAGTTAATGGTGGGTCACGGCAAATGCGCCTGAGACGTTTATAACTTGCCATTGACGCGTATTAATTCATCTTTGCTGCCCATAATGAATATTTGTGCTTAAAATGTAACTTAGACTTATTAATCCAATAAATTCTGCGATTTATGTTTACTATGTAACAAATGTAGGCAAGAGAAAATTTTATATTAAACCTGAAATTCGTATACGTGAATTAGATATAATATAAAGGAAATATACATATATTTTAATAATTTGATTAATATGCTTTAGGAAAAACAATATAAGTCACCTAATGTTATTTTTTATTAAAAACTTTGTTTTTGTTGATTATTATAAAAAAGCAGCACTAATATATAATATATTATGTATAACTTTTTATTTTGAAAATAATATTTAAAAGTAACATTAACAAATGAAGCTATTATCATATCACCTATCATACTATGTATATGAATTGGAGAACGATCTCTTTTCATTCGAAAACTATTAAATTTTCAATATTGACATTAAAAGTTGATCCAAGTATGTTTTTCATCGCATAGTCTTTGAAGTGCCGACGAATAAAAAGTACTGCTATGGATATACGAGGTTAAGTGCCTACCGAAAAAGCACCTGTTGAAATCTGAATTCCCTATCAGCTATACAGACTGCATACAGTTGTCATTGCGAATGATTTACTGATTCACTTGGCTTAAGATGCGCTAACTAGCTCGCGGGGTGTTGATCTCTGATAAGCCAAATTGAGATGGAATGCCCCACCATTGATCAGTCAGTTAGGCGATAACGACTACCCCTTTTTATTGGCCCACATCGATATTCAGATTAAAATCATTAACTGGTCACGAAACATGAGTCTCCTATAATTATGTAACCCTCAGGCTTTCAATTCACATGGTTCCTATATTGGATTATTTAATTGGTGTTAACATTGTATTGAATGTTTATGGAAATTGATAGTTTACGGCCTTTTAAGTGAGCAAGCAGACCTGTCAATGTGACTGCGTCTGATTGAATGTCAGTAATTTACATTACTATTTTCTTTAATTAAAATAAAAAATGGAGAGGCTATAAATTTATAAATTATAATACAATAATAATTGCTTAAATATATTTAAAATTAATAAATATCTTCCTTATTATGTTACGTTTTCATATTTATTTAACATTCTCGACGTTTCGAAGAAATAATACCGCGACAAAATCCGAAAAATAATCTTACTCAGAAATATTGTAATATAAATTTGGTAAGTTGAGCTGGGGACAACGGACTTTTATTTTATAAATCGATATTCATGAGAAGAAAGACAAATAAACTTCAAGCTGCTCCCTATTTCTTTAAATTGTGCAGGTATTAATGCGGTTTTGTTTATCCAAGAATATTTGTTCAGTCGATGTGTCTTAAGTCACAACATACTTTGGGTTTTAACTTTCAAAGGCACCGGCTAGTTAAACAGAGTTGAGTGGTTGACGGCAGGGATAATTCTTGGGCTCACCAAATAGTAGTGAGGGCCCATTCGTTTGGAATTACGGTAAATTGCATTGTTTTTGGTCACTTAAACGTTGTCAAACGAATTGTTCCGCCTTAATTAGTGATGAAATTTGGTATTGGTTTACATGTTTTGATTTAATAAATTTGATATATAGCGATTTTTGTTTTGTTATTATAATATACAAGACAGAGTACGCATAGTGAACCATGGCAGTGTATTTTTAATTAAAAAAAATATTTTTCTATTCTTACCTGTGCTCGGATTAACAACAAAGCTTGTATTCGATGGGAACAAGCTATATCTAACAATAGCATTATCTCCCAAATCCGCATCAGATGCTGCGATTTTCCCAACAAACGCACCAGCTTTTTGATTCTCTTCAACCTGAAACTCATAGGCTACTTGCGAGAAAACTGGATCATTATCATTAGCATCTACTACATTGACAATAAGACTAGCAGTCGCTGACATCGGCGGAATACCATTGTCTGACGCTATTATTGTCATTTTGTGTTTAGATATCGTCTCTCTATCGAGGGGTTTAGCGAGGTACACCCAGCCAGTGGTCGGTTGAACTTTAAATTGCTCTTCGTTTGTATTATTCTCTGATACGACGCGATAGGTTATGCGCGCATTGTTACCGGTGTCCTTGTCTATTGCTTGAATTTCTAAAATCTGGAAGAGAAATTCTCAGTTTAAATTCAGTTTAGCTCTGTAACAAGCGATACAGAAAATACAATATAATTTATATACTACTATTACGAAAACAAGCCAATTTTACCGGAAAATATCCATGCCGATGGAATCAATATATTTTATTTAAGAAACTGGTTTTATTTGGAAAATTCGCAAATCATTACCAATTAGTTTTGGCGTGAGAATGAAAAATATAATAGTGATAAACGAATATCAGTGTTTCGAGCCGTAATTCGATAATTGTACGAATGTTTTTGTTTAATTACGTTTACGAGGAAAATTCTAATTTTAACATTCCAATAACTTTTTATTTTTTTAACTCCCAAAGTAAATCTCTTGCGTAAATAATTTGTTTTGATAATTCTTAGTATTTTATTAATTAAATTAACAAAGTTAATATTTTTTCATATATATATTTCATTTAATATTGAATTAAAAATATATATTTTACAACTACATCCACTAATAAATGTCATAGTTTCAACTAGATATTTTTTAGCATAATTTGGACATACGAGTATGAGGGTATAATTAAAAGATTAACAAATTACAAATGTAACCAATTTTTTTGATTCACTTACTTTTGTTTTAACAGCTTCGGATTCCAGCACATTAGCGCTATAAGTATCGTGCTCGAAAACTGGTGCATTATCATTAACATCTTGCACATCAACGGCTAGAGTGAGATTTGAGCTCAATTGTGGGTTTCCATTATCTTTTGCCGAAATAATCAAGGTGTGTCGAACCAAATTTTCGTAATCCAAGGGTCTGAAATAAAAATATCTCATGTAATTGACAGTACGATATTTAAAAATGTAACTTAAGTATTTTATACAAAAATTATAGATAAATATACACTTACATTACATGAAGTACCTACTTTAAATAATTGTGTGTAAAAATGCTGCTGCGCCAGTGGTCGCGGGTTCGAGTCCCACTGACGACATTCTTTTGTTGAGCACGAATGGTTGTACTCCAGTCATGGGTATTTAAATTTATTATATGTATGTATTTAGTTAGAAATGTAAAGTGTATCCACTATCTGGTATACGTAACACAAGCCTCGTTTACCACGGAACTAGATGGTGCTGTGAGTAATAATGTATCAATATAAAAAAGTAATTACCTCAATAAAGTAACTAAGCCATGTTGAGGGTTGACTGCGAAGGTGTTAGGCGGCCCAGTAGCAGATACCAGGTGGTATGTTATCTGGCCATTTTTCTCATCATCTTGATCTGTAGCTCTTGCTGCGTACACAACGGATCCTATCGCAGCAGATTCTGCTACAGACACCCGTACTGAAGATGTACCGAATTCTGGGGCGTTGTCGTTGATATCCTCTAATGTTATTTGGACCTGGATACAATTAAATGTTATATAAACAAACTAACAATAAAACGTTTATATACATATCGAAATATAAATACTGTAGTACATTATGTACTTAATTAAATCGTATATGGAGTTGAAAAATCAAACAAAACCAATGAAAACAATATAATATATTTTTGTACGTATCAGTCACATTATTCGAGTTTTCTTGCACATTTTTTTTTATTTATTAAACCAATTCTTCACTTTAAAATAATATTTAAATTAAAGTCATATAATAAATTAAGCCATATTATATTCTTGGAATTATAATTTGTTCAATACACGTGTAAACGTTTTTTGAAAATTACAAAATTATCTAAGGGCATTGATTGCTTTTTTACATCAATTATAATCGATTATTGGCAATAAAAAAGTATTACTTTATTAAGTAAGAATGTAGTACTTTATTATTCGACGACACGTTTGGCTCAGTTGGTAGTGACCCTAACCTTCTGCGCCAGCGGTCGCGGGTTCGAATCTCGGTGGGGGCATTTATTTGTTGAGCACGAATGTTTGTTCTCCAGTAATGGGCGTTAATATTTATATTATGTAGATATGTATTTAAAATTAATATGTGTAGTATATCAACTATCTGGTATCCGTTATACAGGCCTCGTAGCTTACCACGGAACTAGATGGCGCTGTTGTAAAAATGTCCCCACATATTTATTTATTTATTAAATGAAACATAAACAACCCGTATTAAGTGAACAAATTCTTAAATTCCTTCAATGATTATACTTTTGGGCTTATAAAGTTAACACATTTCTTCTAAGCTAATATCACTAAGAGAAATTTTAAAGAGGTTAACTAAAAGCTGAAAATTTCTTGTGCTTATATTTCTGAATTACTGCTTGTTTAAAATATAATCTACCTGAGTCTGATCAAAGCTGGCAGGATTGCCAGTTGAAGCTTTCACGTTCAGTAAGTAGGAAGCAGTGGTTTCTCTGTCGAGCTTTCCTGAGGTCCTTATGGTCCCGGTATGGGGTTCCACAGTGAATACGTTATCTACATCCCCCGAAATAATGCTGTACCGGACCAATTGTTTACCTGTGAACAAGAAAATTATTAATATTATGTGATTTTTTTCTATAGGAAAAAATATTTTTTTTGTATACATTTTTTAATAATTATTTTTGCGTTTTTCTTGCTAACTTAAATTAATTAAATAACAAGACTTCGTTTTTATATTTCTATATATAAATTTTTATTATATAATTAAAATACAATGAAATTAAATTTTAACAAGAGTTCTGCATTTACACTAGTAAAAAGATTAATTATTCTCATTGTAATCCTACAAATTTTATAAATATAAAATATCCGCTGATCGGTTCTGGATAAAATATTGTATAGAAATAGATTATACTTGAACAGCACAAATGTTACATTTTAGCCTTTTTTTCCTTTTTCGTATCGCTAGTAGGTAGTTCTTATATTTTTCTATATAAAAAATAGTACAAATTAAATTCGCAATCCTAAAATATTCTTATTAAAATATATATCAGGCTTGCGGCATAAATGTTAAGATATTTAATAAAGTACATAATTTGATTATTCGCGAAAGCTTTGTATGGTGGAAAGCTCGCTATAAAAGTTTCATTATACAATGATAGTATCACAGAAAGCAATTCCGAGCACGACAGCATCCGACTATCAAACACTTAAATGTGCAACTTACAAGCTGAGATACATATTTGTTAAATATATGATTATTTCTTTCTCTTAAAGATCTCGTGTGTTTAATAAGTGTTATTGTGATTGAAATTTATATTTATCATATTTTATTAAGTGAGTACATTAGCCACAGACGGAAGGTCGAAAAAAAACAAAATCTATTATAAACTTATTAATTATAATATAAAAGTTAACTTTAACAATTGTAATTTAAAATTTTCAATTTAAAATGTCTAACCTACTCGATGTATGTTATTAATCTACTCTAAAAATTATTTGAAAGTAACATTATTGTTCGTATTGAAATTATATCTATTTATTGTTATAGTTGTAGGATTTTTTTAATACGTCAGCTATCCTCCTGGAGCTGAAGCATACATATGCGTAACTAGTGTAGTTGTTTATTTTTTTAATAGTTGTGAATTTTTCTAGAGAAAGTGTGGTTGTTTATTTTTTTAATAATATATTGCTTAAATCGATAGGAATTTTCGCCTAGAAATTTACAGGTAACGTATGACAAACAAAGGTCACTAAAGGAACCAGATCAGAAGCTATTCAGTACAGTTACATGTATTTGGTTCTCAAATGTCTGAACATATCATAAAAACTTGTTTAGCAGTTTTATTAATTTAAATTGAACAGACATAACGATAGACAGACAGGCTTTCTTTAATATTAATGCTATTTCAAAATATATTCATAAAACTCTCCACAACACAGAGTATTGACGACACGTTGGCTCAGTTGGTAGTGACTTCGAGTCCCGCTGGTGATATTCATTTGAGCACGAATGTTTGTTCTCTAGTCATGGGTGTTAATATTTATATTTTGTATGTATTTAAAATTTATATGTAGTATATCAACTATCTGGTATCCGTAATACAAGCCTCGTAGCTTACCACGGAACTAGATGGCGCTTTTGTGAAAATGTCCGAAAATATTTATAAAAATAGTTTATATTCAATTTAAATTTTTTTAATTGTTATGTACAAGTATGAAGGAATCGATCCACTCAACAAATTGTTGGCATGCGCCTTCAATGCTGTACATGGTTTTAGAAAGACGTTAAAAATTTCAGCCATGTACTTAATTAGGCTGTAGGTGCTAAACTCAAAACAATGGGCGATTTACGACCGTTAAAAGTTTATGTAATAGAGGAAAAAGTTTAAATGGTCAATGAAGAGAAACTTATATAAATGAGAACGTTAAAATCTCTAATGTTTGTTGCTTAATCACTATAGACTCGATGGCTGTTATAGCAGAGTTTTATTAGGTAATTATTATATCTTAGACTGACTTTAGTGTTAATTTCATCAATCGCAAGATAAAAAAATATTCATGTATTATCATCTGACATGATCTTTTTCTCCACTAATCCTGTACTTTTACAAGGCATTCGTACTATAGATAGACGTTGTTTTGCTTTTTTTTTCATATTATTTATTTATTTTATGAATGTTAGTGACTGTTTGCTTAACGCAATAAAAATTTGCATAAACCAATAGTGATATTTACAGCGGATTCGAAATAATGTCCTTCACATAAACGTAAATTACCAGTACTATACATGAGTATAATTTGGTTATTAATCTCCTAAAGGGACGCATTCTTTTCCTTACATTATAGTTTATAGACTGCACCGTTATTTACGACGAGCATAAATATTTATGAATACGTATCATTTTACTTTCACCATCGAATTGTGTATTTAATCCTAAGAAGAAACATTTACGACTTCTTTAGGGCATCGAAGCAATGAAGATAAAATATTTCAAGGTAACATTTCTAGGGATGTAAGAATCAAGAACTAAGAACATATAATATTTGCAAGAGTTGTTATGTTATTCCTGAATAAATAAACAATGTAAATTCAATTTAATGGTTCTCAATTATTTGGTTTTTACCAAATGGTCATGTATCAATCAATCTTTTATTCCAGGAAAAGCATAAATAAACTTTTAAGGGCCAAATGTCGAAATCCTCGAAATTTAATACTCGCAAATCTATTTACAGAAGCCAAAATAAGAGTCAGTCGAAAACCGCTTTATATCTATCAAATTTTAATTGGCACTTCTCACAGTGTAAGCGATTCAATGTCGTATATTTTTTTTCCGCAGGCTCTTTTTGCGGGTGCGTTTTTTCGTCGGTCGTTTTCGGCAGGACAGTTGACGCAATGAGATTGATATACGGTCTTATTCGGCGACGTGCCGGGCAGTCTTTGTTTCTGTAACAGGTCCGCGAGCCCCCCCTGCGGCACTCCACCGCCCTCCCTTTGTGCCTTCCCTCTTTATACAGTCTGTGATGCGATTGTCTTATTTTCGAAGATTTTACGGCCCGACTTTAATGTTATGTTTGTTTTTGAATTCACAATTTTCGACATTCGTGGGGGTTTCAATAGGTTTCCAGACTATTAAAACATAAAATTAAAATATGCGTTTATACGATCTCATTGTTGGGGCAAACCAGTATTTTTGATGGTGAAATGACATCAGATTTATGTTCTTTTGCTTGACTATGCTAATTTCTCATTCGAGCAAAAGAGTAAACAAATAAAAAAAATAGGATTAAAGAGGGTATTATTTAATTTCTGACAATGGTTTAGGAAGATGCTACAACTAAAAATAACCGAACAGGTCGAAGTGTGTTTAACCTTTTGTCTGAATCCTGAATCAATTCATTAGTCAAATTTAACCAGTGGTATACTTGTCCTGTTTCAAAATATATTCACAAATGCCCTTCTAAACTGAAATCATTAATGGCACCGCGATTATCTCGCTCACGAGACTCCATTTGGCTTCAATTAAGAGTTGTAAAGATCTTCTATGCGAATTATTCGATTCTCGATTTGAGTTTAATGAATTAATTATCTGAAAGTTCGATTATCTCTAAAGGGCATTGGGATCGTCGAGAAAGCTTGCCTCATTTCTGGTGCTTATCTGAGATCTACTGAGTTTTAAAAATAAAGATTATAATTGAAAACTACTTTGCATAGTATTTAATTGTTTTATTTAATATGTATTTATGTAAATAGTATAATATAATAAAATATTCACTTTCAAAATTAACTCAGATAAAGAGAGCATATCAAGTTTATTACTAAAAACGCTTGTCTTATTTGTAAAATACTGAGCTACTGTGTTAGATAGTGATTACATTCCGTCATGGACTTCAACACGTAACTGCTAAACATTTTAACACATAAATCCTGTAAACAATTTCAGTTCCAGTCCGCCCAAATAGCGTGGAGCAAAAAATTGAAAATAATTGTGCTGGTGTTCAAAAAAGAACTGTAGAAAGTCTTAAGCAAAAACTGTCGTCGAGGGTTCGGTTTGTTGACCTCGAAGTCAGGTGAATTTATTCGGTTGCTCGGCCGCATTCGACTGCAGCCGTATCCTTGGACTTCTTGAGATTGAATTTCAAATTTTCAGTCGTGTCGCCTTGCAAGAACGCGTGAACTATATCTTGATTTTTTTATAGCTTAAAAACTTTTGGTGGTCACCGGCTTTATACACATAATATTAAACCCGTGCAGAGTGAGGGTGGGTCGCTAGTTCATAAATAGAATCTCACTCTATGAACTACAAAAAAGTATATTTTCTTAATTTTTTTTATAGAAACTGTCAAATATAAAACATTTGCTGCTTTTTAAAATATCTTATACCAGAGCAACATAGTCACATCTGTGACTCAGCTCTTAAAATGAGAATAAAAAAATATCTTATTTTTATACCTATTATTGATTTTAGTCCACATGGTTAGCTTGATAAGGTTAGGCATTCCCATCTATGGCTCTATCTTCAAAACATCTGTTTCGTGGTATAAACATAAAAAAGTAACACACAGACACACATAGGTACGTACATTTTTATAATATTAATATGAATGACACGAATTTATACTTGTTCACATAAAAAAGAACTAGCAATATTAGTAATATTATATTACTATCTCTACTATGAAATTAATAAAACTTTAATATACATTTTATTGTCCCTAAGGCTAAAAATTTCATGTCATAGATCTTTGAAGAGATTAATTTAATTAGTGTTTATATAGAGGTGTTATGATCGAAACTTGACTAGGCGGTGGACCACACGCGTATTAATTAACGTTATATGTTGCGTAATAGCAGTAACTCTATTTTATTAGTCGAACGTTAAGATAAATCATTATTAGTTGTATGACATACCTAATATATATCAATCTTTAATTTGATACCGTTTACAACCAAAATTAGTTTGCTAAGAGGCGACTATAAATAAAACACAGTATGCCTTCGAATTTACATTTTTCCAAACATATTTTAAAATACGTACCACAAAGTTACGAGGCACCAAATAAAGCTTTCGCGCTCACATTAGTACATCTAAGTCTTAAATAACGAAAACAAATTGGTTTTACAGTTGAAGCAATCAAATTTGAAACGCTGGCCTGTCCAGACTCATTAAATTATATTTTTTTAATTAATGGATGTTTATCTCCGGGCATGTTAGCTATAAATCTGATGGGGGCGTGCGTTGGGTAGTGGTGTTCGGTATTATGGTTCTCTTTCTAATTAAACTTTGCTGCTATGTCCGACTGTGTGTTGTGACCTATGTCATATACGATAGCGATGTAAGAACTAAGTTTTTAGCCAAATTTGGCGGACTACCGGTTCGACTCTCGTTCGATACAGACTAGAAATATATTACTGCGAATTCTTCTACAGTATGTCGTGCATATATTAGTATGTTTTTGAGTTCTTAAAGTATTTTCTATTTGGCATCAAGTATTATTATATTTATTACTTTGTTGTTGTATCCAAAACGAAAGATGTTTAAAAAATGGAAATTTATATGTATAATATAATATGCTGTTTTTAATGATGATAGATTTCAATGAAATTTAGTACACAAAAGACCTAGAATGACCAGGATAGGATACTGCCAGCAATAATATTTCCAAAAGAGTGAGTGAGTGAGACGCTTGTTATATCACTACATAGTATAAAACAAAGTCGCTTTCTCTGTCCCTATGTCCCTATGTACGCTTAAATCTTTAAAACTACGCAACGGATTTTGATGCGGTTTTTTTTAATATATAGAGTGATTCAAGAGGAAGGTTTATAAGCATAACTAGCGGATCCCGTGCTAAATCTAGGGAAGAACCCGAGCAAAGCGAGGGCGAGTCGCTTGTGTAATTATAAAAGGCTTAAAAACAAGTTGTTATTGTACTTGTACCAAGCGCAAACAATGCAATACCGGGTGATTTTTGAGCGGTATCTTTTCCATCTGGAGGTTTGATTTGCAATATTGCTTCCTCCGATCGCGGGTTAATTGCGAAAAAATTTATTGATATCATGCTCTGCCAGAATGGATTTACATTTGAATTTAAATTTAAAATATTATTTTGCAATGTATTTATGTTTGTAGCTAATTTGTCTCACAAATATAATTATATTTATAGGGATTTAGGGTTATATTGAATGTTGAAAAAGCTTTTTATGAAAATATATGTTCCAAGTTTGAAATAAAATAGCTGTCTTATAATACAGTAATAATAATAAAATAGGTATATTGAATGTTACAAATTAAACTATCTTTTCGGATTTTATCGCGGAGAGAATCTTTTTCTTCCGTGACCATGATTGCTGTAAAGCATTCGAAACGTCGGGAACCAAAAATCATAATAAATCCGCGACAAAATCCGAAGAGATAGTTTCATTTATAATGTCAAATATTCATATAAACCTAAGAAAGTAGTATATATTATGAATCTATTTTAAACTTTTAGCTTTCAAAATATAAACTAAAATTAAAAGAACGATTTTTAGAACTATTAATACAATAAACAACTTAAACTATGAAGAATCCTAGCGCCAAATGATATAAAGTAGAACAAGCTAAGCGACACTTTATCCTATTTACATGTTAAGTTAACAATATTATTATGGTACTAGCTCGAATAAATTATTTCTACTACGAGTACGACTGTAGTGGCGAGGGACAAGGTATTTTCTGAAACATGTAAGTTTCCTCACGACGAAGTCCATTTTAGCTTTGGTTTTCTACACTTACATTTTTAATACATGATAAATATTTATGTAATAGTATAATACTTATTGTAATAATTATATAAATCCTCTTTACATTTGTATAAATATTTGTTCAAAAATAATACTGAATGTTCCTATTAATTATTATAATTTTAATAATAACTACGTATACGTAGTTAAGACAGAGATGATAACGTTTCTATAAAACGAGTTAGGGTTTAAATCACGGGCTTCGAACCCCCTATATCTTATCACTTTTCTATAACGAGGCAGTGGCCCAATGGTAATGCGCGTTTGAAGCGAGCTGCGAGTGCAGCGGGTTCAAATCCAAGTCACGCACTTCTAATACTTTGATGTTCGAATCATTTACAACATGATTACCACTTGTCTTACGGTGAAGGAAAAACATGAGCAAACCTACATATCTGAGAGAACCGAGCATGTTTCCAAAAGAAATGTCGATTCTGTCAACCGGCACTTGGACTGGTGGACTATGGCATGATCGCCGTCATATTGAAGAGGAGCCCGTACCCAGCAGTGGAACATTAAAAAGGTCTGAATACATAGATTTTTTCTGCATAATATCTCAATGTCCTGCATAACTTTGAATCAAAAAATAACTTATGATAACATTAGTTTTTTTTATTTTCTATATAAGAACAGATATTTTATACGCATATCTATATGAATATATATTAAAGTAAAATAGCTCAGAGGAAAGGCGTACACGCAAGCTAAACTATGAATCTTAAATGCCGCTATCTACAAGCATCTTGGCAGAAAATATTTTAGAAGTGACATGTGCGAATAAATTATTGTATTATAAATACATAAATTATTATACCTCAGTAAGTTGATATTAAATTATTTAAAATACGTTAGATAGATGTAAATAATGCAAATGCCACGCGTTTTAATCTATATTCTCTTATATTTTTTTTTAATTTCAACTATCTATGTATAAAATGTATCTACGAGAACAGTATTAAAATAAAAATACCAATATTAAAATAAAACCTGGTTCATTATCGATCCTATCAAGATAATAAATATCTTGGAACATAATAGAATCTGTAATATTTTCCTACTTTTATATTATATAGAAAAAAATATTCCCATTTAAACGATCTAGATTAAGTCTAACTCGACTTATGGCATACGTTGTATTGAATTAAGTGTATGTAAAAATTGAAAAAGGTACCTAACTTATGCATAGAATTTTATTGTGATAATGATATCATTTCTATAGTTCTGATCTAGCCCGACAAAGGTCTATGGAATTCCCATGGACAAGTGCACCACGTACTATAACGGTGGGGTTTGCAATTCAGTGATTTACAGCGACTCGACTTGCAACAGAATAAACGTGGACTGGAATAAAACGATCCTCCTTTACACCGAAATTTTCTAAAAAACTTATTTATTTGGTACGATTGTTAGTTTTTGTGTTATTTTCATATAAGAAAATGTATAATTTATTAAAATATCAAATACCTACATACGTTACTTCCTAGCATTAAACAATATACAGTAGATTGTAGGCACTCGCTAGTTACATATAACGCTATTCTAAATTTTAACGTAACCAAAGCATCTATTTAGTTAGAAAATAAGAAAACAATTTCTAAATTTAAGTACAATATTGTACTTACTCCGTACAAATTATTTTGTATAAATAAAAATACATAAAGAAATTCTGAGTAAATTACGTTTTCATGAATCGAATCAGTGAAAACTCCATTCACGACTATGCAACGAGTCACTTTAAAACAATAATCCTATCAATAAATTCGAGTCACTATAAAAGAATATGTCTATCAATAAATTCGCTTCGTTGTAATAAGCGGCCTAAGTCTAGTTGTATAAATATTAGTGAAACAACGCATTGCCAGTGATACGAAGTTTATACGCTTGCTGTGATTTAGCAAACATGTTCCGATGAAGCTTACGGCTATTAAGTCACTTATGACATTTTCTTTTATATTCTTGACCTGATCATAAATAGTGTAGTTGAGAATATCGTATAATAGTATAAGGAATCTATAATCTCCTTAAATGTGTATCTTACACAAATCGAGAATCAAACCAATAATATGTTTAAGACAGTTAATAAATTAACCAATAAACCAAAAGGTCAAATTAATAAAAAACCAAATAATGATTAACAAATATTACAATTCATAACTAAAAAGAAAATTGAGATCGAAAGCGAATGAAATCGTAACGCCCATTTAATTTATTGTTGGATTTTTTGCTCTTAACATTTCTTGGAGTCGTTCAGATTCCATGCATATTAACAATAATGCCTGCATTAATTACATCCAAATTACAGATATGTCTCGCCAATTACAAGACGATACATTGCAACAACTGTGCGAGTGCGTGCGTAATTGATGTTTGATTCTACATGATACGTTAAGTTTATCATTTTTATACTTTAATAAAAAAACTCCTTATCGTTACAATACTGGATATCTCATCACAAATCAAATCAAAATATTTTATTCAGCATAAAATTATTACATTTTTTTACTGAAAGTCATGAGTCTACCACCAGTTTAGAAAGAAGAAGCCTCTGACCTGAGAAGAACTGGCGAAAGAAACTCAGCGGGACTAATAAAATATGTGTTAAATAAAATCTGGGAGCTAAAAATGGGGGCTGACAGATTTTACTTTTAAAAACTAGTTAGATTATGAGGATATAATAATTATTACTTTATATTGTATTTACGTAATAGTCGTAATAGTAATGATTCAATTCAATTCAATTCTCTTGTTAATGGCTTCAAAGCGTGCCAGTTGAGCACAAATTATTTCGCCAGTGTCACGTAGATAGTAACGTCGGATGTGCAACATTAATATAAGTAATATATACTAAACACAAAATGTGCCCTCTAATACCCTTTTTTTATTAAATTTTGGATAAATCAAACCAAATGGCACTAAAATTACTACCAATTAATATGGTTTCTTTTTGTGAATTTATTTTGATGTTCCCGATGTGCACTTAGTTAAAAACGTCTCAAATTATATACTTGTTACAGATATGATTACTAGCATATATAAAATTATAATAGAAATCAAAAGTCCATGTAGATTGTATTGTTGAGCACTGAATACAAGTCACAATAACGTATCATAAGTTATTGTTGTATGAGCCTTAGTATTACAGTCCATAAAACATATTCAATTAAAAACAGGCTTTAGGCTCTAATTCCAACTATTCATTTAGCTCGATGCGACGGTTTGATTATCTTTACTTTTCAATTTGCAGTTAAACAAGAAATCTAGAGTCTTGCTTATAACAGTCCTGTGTAGATAATTTTAAACCTAGTGTTTTTGTATACGAAGTAAAATAATATCTGTGGGTAATGTAATGCGGCTTATTAGACTAACTAATTTAAAACTTTAGTTGTTGTCGCATAAAATTATTATGATTACATACACATTATCTTAACACTTTCACTGTGTATGCCCCACATATGGGGCACCACGAGGATCAGTTCATACGTGCGTGGCACATATGTGGAGCACGAGCTAAAATAAATTCTATGGCATGTAATTCCGCGCACGTATGAAATTATTTTGTTTTACTTGCATACACGTGTGAACAATGAATATAATAATTATTTACCATGGAGTCCCAGTGACATTTTATATTGGTGTTGCTGGTATACGTTATGCACACGGAAAGTGACAATTATTTATTTATTAATAAAAATTATTTTACTCATTAGCACAAAATATTAATGATATTTATTATAACAAGCCAGACAAAAAGCTTTTTTACATTTCGTATCCGTTTTTTTTTATTTTTTTCGGGCTTGAGCGGCAGTATTACCTTCTTCCACTAAACTTCTGTTATAGCACAAAACTCAGATAAAACTGTCCAATGCTCTGTTTACTCGGCAAATTATCGCGGCAAACTGATTTTGACAGATGACTTGTCACATAAATAAAATATTTGTGCATGCATTTCATTAAATTTAACTATATTTTCTCCTTGATTTAAGTTCAGACGTGTGTGACCCCCATATGGGACATGGAGGAAATTCCTAATATCTTATTAAAAAATAAAAATAATAAAAATTAATAATAATTATAATATAATAATTCCTTTAAAATACTTTAAATGTAATAACTTTACCTTAAAAAGCTTTTTCTTTAGTTTTAAATTAAATCACTTTTTGCAGAATGACTTGTTTATTGAGAAATGGAATTTTCAATTTATATATTACACAAATAACTACAACATTGAGTATTTCACATTTTTTGAAGTTGGTCATAAACTACATCAAATACATTCACCAAAAAACATATTAACCAGTTTTATAAAATATTTTTCATCACGAGATACAATCTACAGGGACTTTAAATTGAATGCAAGATTGCGCTCGGAGCATACAAATATCGCTATTTCAATACATTTATTGGTTAGTGTTGATGATTACAATACAAAGTTATTCTAAGATTAGAAAGTATAAAGAGATATATAAAAGTGGGAGTCAGCATAACGACGACTGCCCATCACAGTCGTGATCTTACTCTTAAACAATGGTCGATTATGTTATGTGCTTATACTTCAGATTTGTGGTACGATTCACAGACTCTTGTAATTATTTTCAAAATTTACCAACAAGTATTAATGAATTGTCGAACGATGTTTTTTTCTTTTTTATTGTACTGGGTGACCACAACCTTTTATTCATGTCTTTTTATGAGGTTTTGTTTTAGTTTGATTTATCTGAAAATTTAATCTATTTCGTTATGGTGTATGGTGTAATTTTATTGTTTAAATTATTTTTCCTCAGATTTCTTTATTATTTCAGATCAAGCTCTCAAAAAGCTAGCAACCGAAACCAGAGTTTTCTATTTAAAATATTACTACCTTATACCTACTATCAAAATATTTCATGGAGAACGAATAATATAATCTAAGTTAATCACTTGCACCAAACACGGAAATATATTAAAACTTTTCTTCACCACCGCTTTTCTCTTGAATACGTATAAAAGTAAAAGATTATTTTCTATCTCAAGTTACTAATTAATCATCAACTCTATATTATCAAGTATTTATATGTATAGTATGTATGTAGTATGTATGTATGTATGTATGTATGTATGTATGTATGTATGTATGTATGTATGTATGCATGTATAATATATATATTAAATAATATAATATATAAGATATACTCGTATATACATAAACATCTATATATTTTATATGAATATTTTTCCTTTTATGAATATCTTTTTTTTTTTGGTATAATCTTGCACTTTTGTATGATCTTGTCTGCTAATTAACAATCTCTCTGACCCCATAGGTTGACTGGAAGAGATCTCTGTTAGAGATAAGTCCACCTTTGCCCTCAACTTCTCTATTATATGTATGTTTGTTTTTTTTTCATGTGCAATAAAGAATATATATAAAAGTATCACGATTTCAATAAATTTGTTTAAGTAAAATGAAGCTGTAATGCCTTACACTCGGATTCAGTAGTCCCGCATTAATATTTACTCAGTTTCTTAAGTGATTTCCTTTTCGTATAGCCCCAAATGTCTTTCGTGTTTGCTCAAGGTGCTTTCTATTCGAAGAATGCTATCAATATGCATTGTGACTTAATCACTAACAAAATAATTGTATCATATTTCGTCATCTTTACTATATCGTGTTTCATAATTAAAGAGGTTTATGTATACTTTGTAATCATAGTCAATTTTACTAAAATGTATTAAATACTTCCTAATTTATGTAAGAATTATCTTACTCGTAACAGTATACTTTTCTGTATTGTGTTCTACCATTAGGTATAAATATTTAAGTTGTAATTGTGTCGTTTGGAACACATAATATTATGTTCAAGTATTACAATGGCTCACAAACCTACTATGTCCCATATAAGTTTTAGGCAAAACAAAATAATTTACTAACAAAATCAATTTAATTGAATTAATATTTAATGTAAAAAGTTTAATAACTTACCTCCAGCTGTAGCTTTAAGAGTGCCAACAATAGTTCCGCTTCTCACGTCTTCACGCACACGAAAATTGTATCTCGGTTTATCGAACAATGCGGAACCAACCCCAGCAGGCATCACGTTCACATGCACTGTAGCCCCTTGCGGCGCGGACAGCCCTCCACCATCCGTCGCTGATATCTCTAAATCAAATTTGCCATTAGCTTGGATCAGAGCTGGCTTCGTCACAAATAGTTCTCCACTACTCCTATCTATCCGGAACACATCATTATCATTCCCATTAATAATCCTATATGTGACAGTTCCAAATTTTCCAGAATCTGCATCATTTGCGGAAACAGCCACTATTGGCTCGTTGTTGGATACTCTTCCCTCCTTCAAAGAAACGTTGTAATCTTTCACAGTGAAGGCCGGAACGTTGTCATTGATATCGAGAAGTTGAATCTTCACCATTGCGGTCGTGGACAGGCCCCCTGCGAATAAATAAATAATTGGTCTCTTGATTGTCTGTTTTGTTGTAATACTATGTTTAATTGACAGGCGCTTGATTTATGCTGATGTCAACGCGTTTTCGTTACATGTTTGCGATAAAATGATGGTCGCTATACTTTAAGTTTTTAATTGTGACGCAAATAACATCGAGGGAACAACACAACATTTAAACAGACGTTTCGTTGATTAACGACGCAGATTAATAAAATTCGCGACGTTCAAACAACATGGGGTCTATATTGAGTAAATATTAATATATTTTCATCTTTCAAGTGTTCCTTAAAGACTAACGTCATATTATATAAACTAAATTAACTTAATTATATATTAACTAAATTTTTTAAAATCATTAATAAATGTAAGTAAACTCGTCAGTTTCACTATTGAATGTTGAAATTACTACCGAAATTCTTTGGAGGCAAAGTCGCCGCTCGAAATAAAAACGTAAAGTGATAGTTACGTCTTCTCGCTCCATAAATCAGAGGTAGGACAACGGCCGACACTCTCGGAATTTATTCCCTTGCCATTTTGCCGGTGCCTTATTTCAAGTCGTATGCATAGCTATAGCTCTGTCACTGGCAAACTTATTACTTCCAATTGATAATGAATGGGTGGACACAAAAAATGTACACGGACCATTCATTGTTTCTCTTAATGCTATGAGTAATGGTCTGCTTGATTGGTAAACTGACTTGACCGATTCTGTATTTTTCAAAAGACTATATTTAAGTACTAGTATTTTGTGCGGCTCCGCCCGCGCCTCCAAAGACCGCAAACTTAATTCATAGATTTTATATATTACTGAAGAATTAGTATAGATTTCTAAGAAATGAGATGTTTCCCTGCAGCAAAAAGTATTCCATATTTTGACTCGAATAACCAGCTATTATCATACTAAATATCATCAAAACTGGACAGCGAATGGTTTTCTCGTTATGAGGTCACCGAGACAGACGGACAAAAAAATCTACAAACTGCAGATTTAGCCTCTGTTTAATTTTATCATATATACAGATTAATAGTATTTATTTTTCAGTTTTTTTAAATATTCAAATCTAAATAAATACCTCGATCTGTAGCAATGACTGGAAATTCAAAATCGCTGATCACTTCGTGGTCTAGAGGATTTGCAATGCAAAGCTCGCCAGTGTCCGCTTTTACAGCGAACTGGGGTCGAGCCAAGCCTTCACCGAGAGTGTAGTTGACGATCGCGTTGACACCGCAGTCTGGGTCCATAGCTGAGATCTGTAACAAAAAATATTATGTTATTAGGATTATTTAACATTAATATAATAAATTATCTACTATTTACAGATACAAAAAAAAACAATCTTAATATCTTTCAAAATGGTCTTTTATTTTCGTAATTATTCGAGTAAACATTGAAATAGCCGACGAGTTTTTATATTTTTTTTCAGAAGCATAATATCTTAAAGTTAAATTAAGCTGAATAACCACGCACTTATTATGTTTATTTAGTTACTCGCTGATATACATATATGTTTGTATGTATACATTATCAATAATAAAATAATAAAATATTACAATTCATCAAATGACAAAAATCCACTTATATATTTTTCATTCGGATAAAATCTAAGTTTGTACTTAGTTTTATATGATGATTGAAAAATTAACCTAAGTCAAAGATTTTAGTGCTACATAGTATACTGTTACTAATTTCTGCTTCCCCAAAGCCATTCTCGTGTAACAACATATTGAATAATATCTAATAACATCGGTATTTCATTTATAACTAACGTAATTTCATTTCAAATTAGAAATATAATCTCTGTAACAGTAATTTGCTTTAACACACGATTCGATAAATGAAGAACATTACTAATTCAAACACTATCGTAAAGGAAAACCATCCTTATTTTTATAGTGATAAAGTTTTCTTTCAAAATTTTATCGCGCGAGCTATCACTTTCGAGTATCCTTTGCAAATACAGGAATAATTGTCAAACCCCGTCTATAAGATAACTATCGTAATTAATAATATATATTTAATTCTATAAAATCGTATGTCTTTCTGTGCGGTCTCTGTAAAATACTCTTTGAAGGTATATCCATTGATAAATTCATAGCTTTTATTGCTACATGTTAACGGTACAGAGTAGCTGACATTAAGCTTTTCTCTTCCTGATATGCTGTACAGTGATTTTATTATGTATCAGCTTTCAAAAATTGTTTATGTTTTATAGACGAGTATTACATAGGATATAACAAAGTCGCTACGCAATGGATTTTGATGCGTTTTTTAATAGATAGAGTAATTCAAGAGGAAGGTTTATATGTAAATACACTACCGGAACCCACGGCTTCGCTCGTGCTAAAAAAGCGAGAGCGAGTCGTAGTCGTCATATGTCTTTTGGTTAGCCAGCTTGTAATAATGTCATCTTAATTGATTTCGGTTATGGCTGTCTATCTCATTGAGACTATAAAGTACAAACGTGTTTGTCAACCTAAGTGCACCCTTTATTTCTTTCATAACACAGCACTGTCGATGGGATATCATGCCAAGGGCCCGGCGGCTTTAACGACAAGGTGCAAAAGTTAGAACGTACCTCAATTTTCCAATTTCGGTATGTTACTAAATATTTAGCAATTGAAATCTTTGTTACGATAGAATCAGTACACCATCTCGATCCGAACTTAGCTGCGACGCACCCTAAGAGTATTATGCTAACTACTAGACAAGGTAGTCTTACAATAACAGATCAACAGATCAAGCATTATACATATTATTATATTGAATAGATAACTTTTCGACTATCTTAACTAATTGTAGTAATTTGTTGTACGGTATTTATGTATTTTAAGTTACACTTTAAATGTGAGCATCTCACTTTAAATGAGTACATTAAAATAAATAAAGCCATCAAAATAATAACACCCAGATTCTAAATGTGTTTCGATTAAAAAATAAAACACGTTGACTTTTGAGGTGTTAAGTGGCGGAAAAAAGTAGAATCTTTCTACATTGCCGATAATTAGCTCAAAATCATCCTTTTTATCTTTTACTACACCGTGGGCGACACAGTAATTTGTATATGTCACTCGCGTTCAGGCTATTTTCACTCTTAATAAAAAGATTTAAGGAATAAATTAGTATGCATCTATATGACAGCTTCGTAAAACCAGTGTCGAGGTATGCAAGTGACAACGTCTTCTGATTAATTGCGACTGAGTGTAAGGAAAGATAAATGGATACTGCAGCAAAATTATTGTTACTATAAAATTATGCTTTAGCATTTGTAATAAAGTCCATTACAGATTCACGTATAATGCCATTTGCTATGTTCTTCTCTTGAGTCAAATGTATGAATTATAGTATGGTTTTTTATTGGTCAATTAGAATTATCGCTTCCCACCCCTTTGTAACTTATCCCTATTAGTTACGCGAACTTTGGGTCACTTCCCTAATAAATCATATGTACTCGAAATAACACATTTACCAATAACTTTATCTATAGTAATAATAAATACATTTTCAGATGTTAAATTCGATCAGAATTTTCAAAACACAACTTCAAAGTGTATTCCAAAATTTCATTAATATACGAGTAATATGTATTCGCTTAGTCATTGAAGCGAAAAAATTTATCCTCAATCTATAATAATACTTGGTCATAATGAAAAAACAGTAAAAGTGTATCTCGCCATACTAATGGCCCTACAAATTCTGAGTCGAGCTCTGGTATTGTTCAAAGGTTTTATTTGCTTCGCTTAGCTCTTCCTTTTAACGCGGACAATTTTTAAATGGCTTATAGTTGATTCCATTATTGTGTGCCAATCACGATGAATTACATTGTCCTTTGCAACGACCGAGGTTAGTTTGTTTTTGTATGACTCATCTATTTGTACATTTTTGCGGCTGTAGCTTGTGAATGATATTCCACTTCTGTACGAGTGTGGATAGTTGCTTCTCAAGTGTAGGTTACATGGCGATTTCTTTCATTTTTCTTGTTGCATTTTTTTGCGGTACTTTCTGTTTCTAGGAATAAAATTGTAGCGCCATAGACGTCTGATTGAGCTTACCTGTTTTTTCAAGTATGTTAGATATTTGGTTGTTAGCTAGCTGTTTTTAATAATTGGTATTTTAATCATAGTTATTGAGAAAATATTAGTTAAATAATAGATTTACAGCCTAAGCCTTGACGCAGTTTTAGTCGTTAAGAAGATGTACAACTTTGAATTTTATCTGAGATGGTATGTTATAGATATAAAGTGATCAATTATTGTCCCTTTATTACAAATATTTTCTTTTGGATTATAAAATCAACAAAAATTGCACGTTCTAAAAATTGTTTTAAATTAGTATTAAGTCGTATCGCACTCAATTTCAGACACTTGCAAGTGTAGCTATTGTTTCAATAGCGTATACATTGTCATCAGTTTTGTAGGCGAATGACGGGTCTAGTTTAACCGGTATGCTTTCGCTTTATTGTAACTCGGTGTTAAGTTGACTCATGTTGATGATATTATAATAGACTGGCTTCTGCTCACATATTTGCCTTTAAAAAATCTTTTTATCAAATATCAACTTTCTTGCAGGTGATCTATAGGTAGGGTGTCTAAAGAAAATTCTACCATAGAAACGTATTAGTCAACATCTCGAAATAACATATAAATTTTAAGCATTAAATAATATGGCCTTGGAAAATTACTTTTTCGCTACCTAAGTTAAGGAAATATATATTTGAAGATAAAACTACACTTGCAAAAAGTAACTTCAAAAAAGGTATTTCAGAAGACATCTCACACAGACTGCATTAGAAAACTTTTTCTTTATCTCACACCATTTAATTAATGATTATTTAATTTATAATGTTTGTTATTTTGCAGACTTATAAGTAATCTTCGACAAAGATTAATTATGCCAACGATTTTAATGGTTTATGCGGGATGAAACTTTATTTTTGATCTTCACTACCTCACTGGGAAAAATAAGCGGTCGTATTAAAGCTAATTGAGATGTGCGATACACAAGTAACACGTTTGTAAAAAACGTTTTTAACACACTCTGTTAACGCGAGTGTGCAATAAATCTCATTGTGGCCTTCTTATCTCTCACTCTGAGGTAGCCGATAATAGCTACTGTCAAGTTGTTCGAAAATTTAAATATAAACAACTTAAGTACTTCGGTATCAATTTTAAATGCATTATCTGGCAGTCGTCATATTTTGAAAGCCGATAGCCCGTTGTTTTGGATTGGTGTCCATTTTAAAGGTGTAAGTGTGTATCATTGGGTTAAAACACAATTGATATATTGTAACAAATTTGATTTTTTTAAGTATTTTGAAAATAATATTATCTCTTATTTTATCTAAAAGCTTAATTTGTTCATTATTTAATGTAAATTGTCAATAATTTTTTTGAGTAACTTCCAATTGACAAAAGATTTAAAAGTAGACTTTTAATGTATTTTAAAATAGCACCTAGTAGCTTTTTATTTAAAAGTCATTAATCAATATACGAATTTATCTCGCAAAAATGCGATTGCTACATAGCAAGAGATACAAAAGGACATATTAATGAGTTAGCGTAGCCGTAAAAAGACGACCGTTAAGACTTGAATAGATTCATACGCGTTCATTAGATCTAACTAGTGACTTCCCCTCACTCCACTTGGGTTCCCATGATTTTAATTTTTATACATTTCTCAGAAATGACATTTTCCTGAAGTAAAAAGTACCCTATATGTTGACATGGATGACAAGTTAACACTTACCAAATGTCACCAAAATCGGTCCAGTGGTTTTTCTTGCTGCGGACATAAACAGACAGACAGACAAACAAAAAAATAAATAAAAAAGTGCGTGTGTACAAAGTACACATGTCAGAAGTAAAACTTCTTTGGCAAACTAATTTTTAAATCTCGTTTATATTTATATTAAATAACCCCGTCTAAGCTCGTTGAGAGAGGGAGATGGCGCGAAAGTCACACCCACAGTTAGACAGAGTTAAAAATGTCACTGACTCGCGGTGGGCGAGATCTAACTAAGGCTAACTCTTCCCCGTCTCTGAGCGCCTGGTACTATGGACTTATTTTTTCGTTTCATCGAGTTTGAAATCACAACGATTTTAAAGAAGTTTCCTCTGTATCGTTGATATCACTACATAGTATAAAACAGTCGCTTTCTCTGTCCCTATGTGTCTGTATCCCTGTGTACGCTTAAATCTTTATCTCTTGATGCGGTTTTCTTTAATAGATAGAGTGATTCAAGAGGAAGGTTTATATGCATAACTAACGGAACCCGCGGCTTTGCCTGTGCTAAATCTATCTTGTTGACTATGTATCAAAAAGGTATTTAAAAAAAGTTGTTGCTAAGTTAGAATTGTATTATATGTATAGATTAAATAAAAACTGAGTATTGTACGGATAAAATGTCGTCCCCACCCTTTTGAATCTGGTTAACGTATGAACAGGTACCTGAATGTAGGGAAAAAATATGACGACTTACTTAAATTGAGGAACTATCATTATAAGAATTCCATTTATAGTGTACGACATGAATGATTTATAGATCAATTTTCACATTCTATGAAATCGTACTAGCGTATTTAGATTATTAACAATTATTATTAATTATTTATTCTCACGTTTTTATTTTTTCATCCAATATACCATGGTCATAATTAATCCTGGTAATGAAAAAAGTGAAATTATTAAAGTTATATACTTAAGTGATCATAAATTTATAATTTCAGTGGTAATAAATTAGGCATTTTCTACAAAATTTTCACAGTTAATTCAGATTTAAGCGCTCTAGAATAAATTAATAATAATATGATGAAAAGCAAAACAATTCGATTATAGTTATATATAATGCATAGGTATGCAAATATATGTGTAGACTTAGCATTACACAGAATTTTTTTTTCAGACTTATATGGTAATGAATAACGAGTACTATTATTTTTGTTTAAAATAATAGTCAATTTTAATTAATTAAAGACGATAAATCGTCAGCTGTAAGTTGGCTTAAGGACAGTAAAAAGTTTCACAGTAACAGAGCTGTCAATACCTAGTTGGACGTGGACCGTATCGGGTTTTTATAATTTTATCAATCATAGAGTAGGTACTTGGAACAATACCAATAGTGCCTTATACATGAAGTATTCTTTCAGAGTAATAATAGTAATATATTATAATATTGATTTGGGCTTTAATTACCGAAAGAAGTCATAAATTGTAGTAATTTTACCACTTTCCACATTATTTTTGAAGTTGATTTTCAAAAATTATTAAATAGTTTTTTTTTTGGGAAATATTAGACCTTTGTCCTAAATATTAATAAAAGTTAGCATTTAAAGTATTTAATGTGTTGCTTATACCTCGATCGCTATTCATATATAGTATTAGCTTTTGGTCGCGACTTCATTCGCTTAGTAAGCGATACTAGATTGATAGAACACCCTTATCCGTCCCAGCAATGCTTTCCATGTTCTTGCCAAATGAAGCAATCTGTTGAACGTGTAACAAAAGCGACAGACAGTCAGATTTATTTTTTACAATTAGTATACTTTTTAGATAGATAACTTACTGCAAAATGTATTTATTTAATTACAAAAATAACTATATAAAGTAAAGATACACAGTGAAAGTATAATCTTTCAATACGATCTTTACCTTTATCCCTGCGGTTAAAAATCGAAGAGCAACCAACGCTATCCGTAAAACGTATATAAGAAATACGTTTAAAAATATCTGCTCGTTTTAATTATAGGTGCTCAGTGGCCTTTGCACGCCTTCTTTACCTGCAATATTGAGTTTCATTGTCCCGTCCGATTTGTTCTATTTGGTTTAATATGACCATATATTCGATCGATTAATATATGCTATTTGTTTTCTGAAGACAAAAGAACCTTTGCACTGTAAGTGTAAAAAAATATATGATTTATTCTTATTTCTTATTGAGGTATAAAAGAAACTTGATATTTTAGTACACAAAAGCTTGAGTAGTATCGGTTATTTATTCTCTAGGCTAGTGATGGATGTCCACTGTAAATATTATATAGCCCATAGGTTATATAAATGTAATTATAAAGTGTCTTGCGTACTTAGGCTATATAATTTAATATTATATGGCCTAAGTACGCAAAACCCTTTAATTATGTTGTCTTTATATAATGTCAATTTTGTATTTTTTCAACTATTTTAATTATTTTTTATGTAATATGTAATAAATCAAATGCTAATGTACACTTATAACTGATATAAGTGTTTGTTTTCGTCTGCTTAAAATGTATTAAAAATTGTTTTAACGTGTATATTGTTAGAGTGCTTTAAATAAATAAATAAATAAAAAGACACTTTGTTTTTTTGGGTAGCTTCCTAGCATTCTGCAATCTCGCCGAGTTGTAGTAGGTAGTATGGATTGAAACCCGCATACCACCTGTACGAGCAATAGTACATGCAGATTTCAGATATTATACGTAAATGCCAAATTTTCCAACGCTAAAACGTTTTTAATTTTCCAAAAAAATTGTCTAAGTCTATGTACAATATGATTTATGTTTACCTTCCAAGATGTGATATGTGAACAAGACAATGTATCAGGTAATAAAACAAATTCCTTTACAGTCTTTCAAGGATTAATTTATGCACTGTAATGTATACGGGGTACCATACTGTCTTTATGTACAGTCAACAAAAAAACTATTAAAAATGAGTATTTTTCTGCTTATTCTACTACTAGCTACTCACCCTTTCTTTAATTGAGTTCGTTCCTTGTAAAAGACAAATATAATTCTACCCCACAAAAGCCCAACATCTTTTGGTACAAAAATAGCCTGTCTATCTCTATGCCACATTTTATCTATAAGCAGTTCAGTCGTTCTACAATTCATCATAGTATCGCTAGCTTTGTCATTATTCATTGGGTACGTTTTAACGGATATTGCGGATATCCGACGGATATCATGTATGCAGTTTTTTATTAGTTTCAACAGTTTTTAATTAAATGTATTAAAATACTACTATTAGATAATATTATGTACGAAAATATTATTTGTATAGGTATTTTTCCGCCACACCGTTCTGAAGCAATAAATTATTTTTTATGTATAAATATGAAAATTATTTTAAAACACCACTTTGTATGTTAATAGTAATGAAATTTAAAACGCTTTATGTGTCAAAGAGTCAGAAGATTTCATTTATATTGTGTACCTAACGTATACGGTTCTCACAGACTTCCTACAATGTCTTCAAGTGAGTACAGATTGCAAAATATAAGATCTTTCAAATAATGTCTTTGCTCTCTTTCTATTAAGAAACAGAAAATAGTACCGTACCAAAAACTTATTATAATAATAATATTATAAATTAAAGCCTATTTTTACTCAACCGCAACGAAAGTCAAAAAAGGGTTTTGTGTTTGAACTATGTATCTGTATACAAGCTTTATTAATAATAATAATCAATGATAATTTTTATGTACCTATTTAATGTTTCGATTTTTTTATAATTTCTTTTGACTGAAGTACAAACATTCGAGCTCAATAAATGAATGACCCCAGCGGGACTCGAACCTGCGGCCCCTGGCACAGAAAGTAGGGTCACTATAAATGCGCCAAACGCTGGGAAATTTGTTTATTATATGGTATTAATAGTAATGATATAATATTTAACTATTTGTTTTTCTAATAAAACAAAATAGAAAAAACATTATTATTATAATTGAAATTATATGTTATTTTAACTTAACCAGCCTCTACATTTGCGGAAGAGTCACCTGATACCCGTGCGGTCGCGGTCGGGGCAATAATCTCTCGACGAGCTTTGATTGAAACTAAATTAACGCCTGGCCATCGCTAAGACGTTTAGATTACACCTTTTTTTATCCGTAAGTGTTAATATTAGATGTTAATCATCTTTTTGTCATAGTGTCAATTGATATGGGAAAAATATAAGTATGGCTTCTTTGGGAAACCTTTTACCCTACTTATAATATGTATGTATTTAAACTTATATATGTAGTATATCAACTATCTGGTATCCGTAACACAAGCTTCCTTCGTAGCTTACCACGGAACTAGATGGCGCTGTGTGTAATAATGTCCCAACATATTTATTTATTTATGTAGTTTGTTAAAATCCGAAAATATTTCTTATTACTTTCTATAACTATTGTAATAACTAATACGTATTAGTAAAACTAATACTATTGTAAAAACTACTAAATACGTGATATTATTAGGTAGTAAAAAGTATTAATATATTTCTTCGGATGACCTATCATTATACCAAATTTTATCAAAACCGTTCTAAGTTTACTCGTTATACAAATACACGAAAAGTCCATGAACTAAAAATTCGCACTCTGTATCGACAATAAAATGAATATTCTAATAAGGTATTTAAAAAAAATATTCAGTACGTATAAAAATAATTTATAAAATTTAATCATTGCTATGTCACCAAAACAAAATCTCGCTAAATGGACGTTTTTAAACCTTTTTATTGTTAAGGATTTTGAGCAAGATAGAATTATTATTAATCAGGTTGAAAGGCAATATAAGATTTATTTCATTTATATTAAAGCTTTTAGCGATGAATAAATTATTAAATATCAGTATACAATAATAATTTATTCATCACTAGTTGGATACAACACAATATATGCTACTGGTAATGAAATAGTTAAATAGTGGCACTATTTTATATGTATTTAGCCCTTTTTAATGTCTCACTGCTGGGCACGGACCTTCCTTCAATACGAGCGGAGTTAAGCCTTAGTCCACCACGCTATAATTACTTCAGATGTCTTTCGAAAATTTGCTAAATTTTCTCAGATATGCAAATTTCTTCATAATGGTTTCCTTCACCGTAAAACAAATGGAAATCATGTTAGAAATTTTTCAAATGAACAATATCAGAGGTGCGAGACCCAGATTTGAACCCGCTGCATTCAGTTGCTTAAGCGAACACATTTCCACTGAGCTACCACTGTCTTTTAAACTACTTGTATGTACAAAAGTACAAAAGGAACCAAACGAAGCGTAGGCCTAGTAATGATATAAATCAACATAGGTATTTGCGCAAGCTTTGCTTTCTTTAAAGAGGTGTCATTATTTTTTACCCTCGAATGAATAATTTCTGTTTTAGAGCTACACGCGTAAATATACGTTAACGGGTTCAACCTACGCGGCTCATGTTTCTTGATACTTAAAGGCGTTGACGTGCGAGAAGGAAATTAAAGTGACGTTGTATCAGTTGATCGCTCAAAATGATAGCACTACGCTATAGTCATTGATACACATAAATGACATCAGGGTTGTCAATTTTGTTTTTTTTTAATTGTTTGGATTACTACTAATAATAATTAATTTTAAGTTTTGCGGTAATAAAAATATGTAACTTAATTCTTTTATGATTACACATCGGCTTATAAATATTTATCTATTATACTTAGGTTTTAAAATAAGTTGATTTCTGCGAACGTTGATTGTATCTATAATTGTTAAATGTGGAACATTAGACATATTGTTAATACACTTTATATTTTACAATAACAAAATTTCCATTCTACTTCGGCTTTGTTATATCATCATCTTTGTACATATACTTACATATGTTCGACCTATTCACACTTATTGTATTTTTCAGTAGAGTTTAATTAATCTGTTTTAAGAACTAAGCTTTATTTTAAGATTTCTCGCTTCGTTAGGGTTCGGTCCTAAGATACGCTTTAAAGTATATTGGTTCCCTTACAAAATAAATAGCTTCCAGCTTTTTTCGTTTACACTTTTTTGTACTTAAGCTATTGCTGGCATACCCCCAACAAAGTAAATACCAAATCGGTTTATTCGTTTTCGTGAGATAAACAAACATTAATAGAATTATATATTAAAAATAAGACTGTGTTGCTAAATTGGTCGTTCGGAAATAAGCAATGAGTCAACAATTTGTCTATACTATGTATCCTGGAACGATGATGTTACGTAAGGATGTAGGAAGAGGTAGCTCGTAATAAGTTTTTAAATGATTTTTGACAACCTTGAAAAGTGTCTGCGATATTTTTAATTATCAGTGAACATCGTTGTTAAACTTTGCGGTTGTCTTTTTTGTTTAAGCTCACATAAAAATGTCTTAAACAAGTTTTTAAAAAATAAATTCAAGGAACTTTGAGTATTTTTCAATATATATTATAAGTAGTTATAGATATTTATATGGATTAAAGTATGTTTATATAAAATATGTAATATATAGACTACTAGCTGCGCCCCGCGGTTTCACCCACGCAGTTGCCGTTCCCGTGGGATTACAGGGATAAAAAGTAGCCTATGTCCTTTCTGAAGGTCTTCTCTATCTGTGTACCAAATTTTATGGAATTCGGTTCAGCGGTTTAAGCGTGAAAGCGTAACAGACATACAGACAGATAGACAGAGTTACTTTCGCATTTATAATATTAGTTAGGATTTAATTGTCAATTTAGGTTTTCATCTAACATTCTATTCAATGTCTAGAAACTGAGATGTGACTCAAACACGGTCATTGACCTCCACTAATTAGGAATTTTATAACTAATGAAGCTAAAATCAATAGATTATAAAAAAATATGTAAATGAGTAGTCAAATGTGATTTATCGCGAGACAGCTGATAAATATGGATTTCAATGTCATTTTTAGGGTTCTGCATTCAATGTCTCTTTGGGCGTCTATTTTCTATTATGAATATTCCCTATGTAGGTATGTATGTCAGTGGTTTATGTATATTTTCTTAGATTTATACGAATAATTATTAATGTTAATGATATAAAAACGCGTGTAAGTTTTATTTTACTATGGTATTCCTTTAAAAGTCTTGAAGACGATTTTTTGTGTAATAAAAGCTCAAATTCACAATTAAAGGATATATTATAAGTAAATAAAACATACATATTATAAGTAAATAAAAAGTTATTGTCATTATTATTTATTTCATTAAAGTCTGACATAGATTTTATCTAATTATATTTAAACAGAACTAGCCACCTTTCTACAAAATTTACTATAATGACATTTTGTATTTTTTACATGATACAAACAAAAAGACGAGCTAAATACTTTATTATGCCATTTATTAGCTGTTCTATAACTCGTTTGATAAATATAACTCCTGTTATATTTCCATAGCCAGTTCGACACGTGCTTTTCTAACAGTTCAAAGTATACTGGCAAATATCAGAAAATATCTTCTACATTTTCTTGAGATGCGTTTATTAAATAGATAAATAAATAAATATGTTGGGTTAAAGTAAATAAATGCTTAAGTAAAAAAATATGATAGTATAATAACTTTGACGTACAAAAACTCAGTCTCTCTCGTGATCACGAATCCTGTAAAATATTCAAAAACTTCGGGAATCAAACAATTAAATAATCTTGAAAATATCCGAAATGATAGAATGTACTAAAATCGCAAAAATCTAAGAAAGTGTTCGTGATTTTTCCCCTATTTGCGGCTATAGTATCACTGCGATCATATATTAGGTCTACTGTGATCGCCACAAGTATTCATCAACATCATCAGCCCTTTTCAATGTCCCACTGCTGGGCACGGGCCTCCCTCAGTGCGAAGTTGATCAGGCCATAATCTACCGCGCTGGCCTAGTGCATGTTGGCGGACTTCACATGTTTTTTAAAACTTGTTAGGTTTAACCCGTAATACAAGTGGAAATCATGATAAAAATGATTCGCACATGAAAATATCAGAGGTGCGAGACCCGGATTTGAACCCGTATCACTCGGTTGTCCAAGCGACCGCGTTACCGCTGGGCACACTGTCTCACAAGTATTAGTGATGCCTTATTAAGTGATTTTTAATCATATATAAATAAATAAAGCCACAGAATTAATTTAACAACTGCCTATTTTGATTTATTTTCGATGATATGCAAGTATGTGTATCCGAACGTTTCAAAATGGCGTTGCGCAAGACGCAATCTAATCTTAGATTTTAACACGACACTAATGCGGTACGATTATTGTTTAATCTTCGATAGATGTCACTCGTGTGTTATAAATTACCATGTCTATTCACTTTGTTGTTTTAATAACAAAATATTGGATTTAATAACCTTATTTATCTACATACATTGTATACTACATATACAAAATAGTAATAATAAATAAGTTTGAGGTTAAAAAATAATATTTTTCCTGGAATTGTTTCTTTTTCGAAGTTATTTTAATAAGTTTTGATAAAAAAAAGCAAGAGAGAGACTCTGCCATAAGCATGATTGATGTAAAGCATGTTTGAAATGAAACAGCCTGAAGCAAAAATCTATAAAAATCGCGAATATTTCTAGTTTAATTTAAATATTAATTACTCCCTATACCTAAAAATATTATTTTTTATCGAACTGCAATGAAATTACGGCACATTTACCACGAAAAAGTTATATGCTAAAGTAACAAGTGCGAGTCAGACTCGCGCACCGAGGGTTCCGTACAAACCTGTACGGAACGGTGTATGAGTAAAGGGGTAATAAGTTTAAAATTATTAAAAATATTTTTATTATATGATGTAACTAAAATAATATTATAAAAAAAATAAAACCTTTATCTGTGTTATAAGACGTTGCTTCGTACCAAATTTCAAGATTCTGAGTTCACGGGAAGTACCCTGTAGGTTTTGATTCCCTTGCGAGTGTCGAAAATTTGCGGCATAAACGGGAGTATCTTTTGATCGCGTTGACTTAGAAGTTTGATTTTTTCACAGCTCCAAGAGACCATAAACTTGAGTATTTGATATGAATTTCAGCTTGATACCTCCACGCGTTCCTGAGAAAAAAGGACAGACAGACAGACAGACAGACAGACGGACAACAAAGTGATCCTATAAGGGTTCCGTTTTTACCTTTTGAGGTACGGAACCCTAAAAATGATGACAAATAACTACTAAGTCGCTTTCGTGATAATACCTAACATCTGAACTTTACAATTATTCAATTTTTATGCATATTAATAAATAAAATTACTTCATTGTATTAATTAACATGATATTTCAATAAATTGATAGTATTATTATTATATTTTTAAATTTATCAGTTACAGACGAACCGCAAAAAGTGTCCTTCCAACATATTTGGTCGGAACCAGTTCTGCACTTACTACATGCATTTTATACCTATTTTTTAGCTACAAGCTTAGTTTATAAGTTTTTATGACAAAGATAAGCTAAGTGAACTGATTTTTAATTACAAGTTATCACTAATAACGTCTAGCACTTTGATGGTGTATATAAAGTCTGGCGTACTTAGTTATTACGTTTTTATAAGTTACTTGTAATAAAAAACAAGCACCAAAAAATGATAAATCGAAATTGTAAAAAAGTAAATTATTAATTTTGACAAAAGTATTCTATGACATAATTTAATTTTTTATATGGTGTACCTACCTATATATCTATTCATTTAATGCCTCATTATCTATACATAATATAATAATATCTAATAATCTAACTCGAATCTATAAATAAAATATTTTTTGGAAATCCTTATTAGAATTATCATTATACAGACAACGTTTGTCTTTCTGTGTGATTGCATTATGAGAAAACCACTTAACAGATTTTCGTGAGCTTTGGCACGATAGCTGTTTATCAGGGCAATATATACGATACTTGCAGCAGTAATATAACAAATTATTAACTTTTTGTACCTTGAGTAAGTTTACAAGTATATATATAGGTAATCTTGAACGCGAAGGGCGAGTTGTTTGATTTTACTCCCAGTGTTCCGTAGAATAAAATAATATTTATATCTTAAGTATATAACTATGAAAAGATTCAACAAAATTGTATCTTAGAAACATGGATATCAAATTTAAATATCTTCGTGTGGATAAATAAATAAATAAAAAATATGTTGGGACAATATTGTACAGCGCCATTTAGTTCCGTGGTAAGCGAAGGAAGCTTGTATTACGGATACCAGATAGTTGATATATTACATATATAAGTTTAATTACATATATATTATAAATATAAACATCCATGACTGGAGTACAAGCGTACGAGTTTAGCAAATGAATGCTCCCAGAAGGACTCGAACTCGCGATCGCTTGCGCAAGGAAGTAGACTCACTACAAACGTGTCGTCAAGTTTATTTTAATCAAGACATACATACATCAAGTTCCTCAATTTTCTATTTTTCCACAAAATTGTCTTGGTTCAAATAAAACCGTCTTCTTCTTCCTCCTGTCCTTATTCCACGCTATAGGGGGTCGGCACAACTTGTCTTCTTCTTCCACTCTCCTCTGTCATTCGTCAACTTAACATCCACCCCTTTAACATACATACTGTCCTCTGTTATACAATCCATCCATCTCTTTTTCGGTCTTCTCCTACTCTTTTTTCCTTTCACATACATACGTAACATTCATAGTTCATATAAAATCATACTTATCAAAAATGTATCTCGAATGATTTTTGAGTAAAATGGCTTAATAAAATTCATGCAGAAATATGATGGATATGACGAAATTATAACAGTTTAAGACTAAACGCTACGGATCTCTAAAATTGAATTCAACGCGCAACGATCCTGGAATATCGCACTGGTATGTATACAAGGCCATTAGCGTTATCTCATTATTCAAATAGGTATAAATCTTTAGCTACTATATCTTATAAATCTCTCGCTGGATGCTTAATTAGAATGGTAGTTCTCGTATGTTACGAATATTGGATACGGCAATGGGGTATGATATCATACTGATATAAAAAAAATAAGTTTTTCAGTTAGTTAGTGAAAATTAGTAACTGTGGTAAAAACGTAAAAGGATTAATTCTTAATATGTATATTGTCAAAAATATCAATCAAATATTAATAATTATTTGTTTTACTAAAATATAATGTATGTGAAAGCTGATCTAATAAAGCTACGAGTAGGTATATAATTTTTATTTATTTCGTTTGATTACCGCATCTGCTATTAAAATATTATTAATCTACTTTAAATATAACTACAGTATGTAGTTATATATTATAAGATTGTTAATAAAACAATAGAATAGTATTAACCCTTGAAATTTGAAAGTTATCAATAAGTATAAATCCAGTACAAAAAAAATGTTTTTACTCAAATGTATTTTATATACTACATGCACAATTACATACTCGTATATTACTAAATAATCAAATAATAATAAAAATTACTAGTATTCGTCTATCAGTCACATTCTGACTATATACTAGGGAATGCAATCTAGCGAGAACGAGATCTCGCGAGATCTCGGCCTTTTTTAGCGAGATTGATCTCGAACGAAAAAACGACGAGATCTCGCGAGATTAACGAGATTGCGCTCGAGCATAAAAACGTCCTATTTGAACGTCCTATTTTATTTAATTGATAATAATATCTCAGTTTAATAGTCAATGTTTTGTTTGTTATTAAAGAACTGTTTTATTACTAAAAGATTTTTGTTTGATATTAGAATAGAAGACTAGTCGTTTTTTTCATTTGTTATTTGATAGATACGTACGTCAAAGTTTACTTCTTAGAAGTTTATTAAAAATTGTTTGACACAATGTTTGTTGCATAAAAGTCTATTGAAAAAATTCGTGAAAATAAATGTTATCTTATAATACACACAATTTTTTTTATTTTTTCCTAATCAATTTAAATTTTGTGATAATTTGCAAAAAAACACACAAAACTACCAAGCTCGCGAGATCTCGAAATTGGCGAGATCTCGCGAGATTGGATTCATAAACTCGCGGGATCTCGCTTGAGCCCTAATCTCGCGAGATTTGCATTCCCTACTATATACCTATAAAAGAAAAAATACTACACATAAAAATCCACTGATTACAGGAGAAAAAGGTAAGTATATACTTTTGCCTTTGCCTATTACTATCAACATAATATTTAATAAAAATATTATTATATTATTATAAATTATGTTGTGACATAAACAAATGTTTAACTATACAATTGCTATCAGAAAATCTAATACAAGATATTTCGCCATCATAAAAGCGTCTGTTAGGACACGCACTTTAAAGTTTAAACGATGCTGTATATCGATCAATAGATTAAGTCTAAACAAATTATAACTCCTGTACAATGCTTAAGATTATTACATTTTTGTGTATTTTTTTGCAAATGTATATAATCGTTAGTTATAAACAGTATTATGTTATTTTTTACTTTAGAAAATAATAGGTTATTCCAAAGTTATTATTAGTGGTTTGAAAAACTTTACTTATTTTACCTTCCACAGTTTCTATGAAATTTCAAAAATAACTTATAGTTGTTATAAACTTATGGTTCTTATACAAAAAAATCACAAATCTATTATATTTGATAATTATCACGGCATTGAAGTTAAAAATGGGTTAATATTTCGTATGATAGGTTATGGTATTTTTATCTCTCATACTATAACTTTATTTAGCGCGAGCAAAGCCGTGGCCTTCCTCTTGAATCAACCTATCTATTAAAAAACCTCATCAAAATCCATTACGTAGTTTTAAAGATCTAATCATACATAGGGACAGACAGACAGCGGGAAGCGACTTTGTTTTATACTATGTAGTGATTACAAAAGTTCAAATAATTATACCTTTGACGATTTTGACGATTAAATAGCTAAACAAATTTCGATTAAATTTGGCAATGATAGAAGAGATTTAGGTTAAATTACGCAAGATAGAAAAAAAAGGAAGATGAGGTTGCATACTAGGATCGGAGGTAGAATACCCTTGGACTTATTACGCTAGTAACGGATAAAAACGAGCTTGTGCGAAAACATAAACCAAAATTTATACTTACTTCATTAAAATAAAATAATTCAATTATATTTAGATTTATCATATTAAAGAAGTTTATGTAAATATAATATATTTTTCCACCGACAGTACCGTCTTAAAAGCTCCCTTCAGGCGACAGGCGCGTTAAATGCGAAACAGCTACCGCATCTAGGTCAGGCTTAAGCACTACTTATTATTTGCATCTGTGAAAGTCTAGAATTATCTATTACTAATTTACTTCCGATGTTGAATTTATTATTTTAATATAAAATTGTTTTTGTTGTACAATTTTCAGATTTTTAAAGCTTTGTTGAAAACCCTTTTTGTTACGCTTTTAGCTTAAAATGTAATTTTATTTATATATTTTTTATTATTTTATATTTCATTTTACGCGAGTTTAAATTTGACTTAAAAGTACATTTTTAGAATTAATCGAAATATTCATTTGAAATACTTTTTCCATTGAATTTCTGATTTCAATATTTCAATTATGATAGATTAACTGAATGAATAACTAATAAATAACTAATAAATATAAATAATTCTAGAAGACATTTCGATAAAACTGAATATTTTATAGACAAATCTATAATAAGCTAAATTTTAAATCAACTAAAAAACAGAAAGCTAGAACTATAATGATTTACAAATGTAATGTTTCTATCTATTACATGAATAAGGTACTTTATACTGCTTATGTCCTTACGAAGTAACTTATATAATTAAATATATACAATAACTTATATTGCAAAACATCGGATCTCAAAGACTTTCACAAGGCTTAAGTAATTGCCTTGTTAGAGCTGTTCTGCCCACGGCATAGCAAAGATTTCATTCCAAAAATATATTTCTAGTGTATTAAATGAACAAATCATTCGTTCAAACTGAGACGTAAATCTTAGAAAGTATAGAAAGATCGATTTTCGTATGAATGAATTCCTAAAATCCTTAAATTTGTTACTCTGAAGTAACAACTAGGAACTTATAAGTTTGAAGCATTTCTATTTACATCTAGATTTTATCTAGACTTCTATCAATTTTTATATCTAGAACTTTATATGTGACATGACAGACATGTCTTCACCTAACTTCGTGTTTTTATGACATTGTGTCGTACAATGACGTCTTGACAGGTTACGTCATCCCGATCAATCATTTCGACAAGTCTAGACTAGATTCGATATGTAAATGTATAGTATTACATTATACCAATAAATATATTATACGGAAACATAGTCTTATTTCTTTCACGTTATTTAGGGAGTTTAGTTGCAGTGTACAAACACAGTACACTAAAACAAACTACAGTGTATGAGTGAGTTTAATTCGAGATACTCAGTAACAAATATGGTCTGCTTCTAAATTAAACCCAGGAATCGCAGATCTATAAATATAAATATGTTGGGACATTATTATAACAGCGCCATCTAATTCCGTGATAATCTACGAGGCTTGTGTTACGGATACCAGGTAGTTGACAGGCGCGGTCCGAAGGTCACAGGGGACATGACCCCCCCCAAAATCTAAGGTCAAATTGAAAAATCTCAAAAATTTGCCAAATAATAAAAGGAAATTTCTAGCTATCGCCTAACAGCGATAAATTTATAGTTTGCTGACATCTAGTGGTGTTTTTATGAACATGATGAAACATGTTAGAAGAGTGATTAACAGGTTTAGCTCTTCTAAACATTCACCCGGAAATAGTACTAGAATAGACGTCTCAAATATTATCACCCGATTTGCAAATACAAAAAGACGACTTCCATTTGTTTTATAAGTAATGTATAAAAATAAAACCGACTTCAAAACGTTACAAATCGAAACTAAAAACAGAAAAAATAATTTTAATGACTCAGTTATTGTTGGAGTCGGTTTGTAACGTTCTGTTAAAAAATAATTTATTTTTATTTTTTTTGTTTAAATATAATATTGGTAGGCTAACTAAACTACTGCTCCAATAAGTCAGCAAAGTTTTGGAGTGTACGACAATAGTCAATCGAGATTTGTCATCTATTTTTCCACGTAACTCCTAGACGTTAATAAGATGTATCTTCTATTATCAGATCAACCTAATATCTTAAAGGAATGCGACTATCGGTTCATAAGTACGTATAATATTAAAAGAATTTTCTTTCAACTCCTAACCGTTGAGGAGATACCTATACCTTACATCATCACAAATTCTTGAACAGCTTTAGAAAATATTTGAAAAACGTAATAATTGCCTATAAAATTTGAGAGTTGCCCTGGATTTCCTTAGGATCCCATCATCAGGTGATAATGCGAATATCTTGGAAGTATACCCTACCGAACAAAAAAAAATTGTAATCGGCCAACATTTGACGCAGAAATTAATGAACAAACATAAAAAAAAACCGTCGAGGAATTTTACCTTCCATCATCAGCTCATCCACATGAAACAATGATTTTCAGACACAAATGCTTGAACATCTTTAGAAAATATATCAAAAACTTAATAGGTGCCTATAAAATTTGAGAGTTGCCCTCGATTTCCCTGGGATCCCATCATCAGAATCTGACTTGGTGACAATGGGACCCCCTTGGAGTTATACTCTACCGAACAAAAGAAAAATTTTTGAAATCGGCCCACAGACGGCGGAGAAATCGGTGAAAATACATAAAAAAAATATATACCTACAATGGAACATATAACCTCCTCCTTTTTTGAAGTCGGTTAAAAAAAATTGTGTCTTGTGCAATAATGTGTATTGAGTGACCCCCTCCAAAATTTCAGGCTGCGACCGCGCCTGGTAGTTGATACATTATACATATATAAATTTTAAATACATACATATTATAAATATTAACAGCCATGACCGAAGTCAAACATTCGTGCTCAACAAATGAATGTCCCCAGCGGGACTCGAACCCGCGACCGCTAGCGCAGAAAGTAGGGTCACTACCAACTGAGCCAAACGTGTCGTCAAAATCTATATAGACTGTTAAGCCCTAAAAACGATTAATTATATTAATTCATTAATGATAATAAATTATTATTATTAACTTATAAAATTGTGCATTAAACAAAAGTAAAAATCTCATCAAGAATAAAAAATGTATTTCGTATAACTTTTTAACTATTAAATATGAATCCTTAGAGACATTAAATATAAAATTTATGATCAACGCCGCGGGTAATTCTAGTTACATATATTTACACACCAATTATGTCAGTTTCGAGTTGAATAAAAAAAACAAAACGCCGGCCAATTAGCGCCTCTACATCAAACGTATGCAATATAACCGATGCTAGGACTACAGGTGGTTATCGCTCAAACGGTTCAGTTTTAAATATTTCACTTATCTTTTGATTGAAATAACTAATTGCGCTTGTTAAATACATTTTTTTGGTAATACCTATCGCATTTGAAAAAATATTCGTAAATGGTACTTTTATATTACTGACTAGCAATACGCGCGGCTTTGCCCGTGTTTATTTTTATAATCGCTACTAGACTTTATTAGATCACTCGCTGGGTTGAAAATTCTCTAAAATTACTCCAGCTTTATTATACTCCTGAGCCGCGCGGCTACCTATTTCATATATAATGTGAGGCGTGCACTCCTCCTCATTTCCTGTTATTGTACTTATAGTAGGGATCCTTATTTTTTATTGCAATTAAAATAGCCTATATTAATCAGTGATAATGTAACATTCAAATGGTGAAAGAATTTTTAAAATCGGTCCAGTACTTTTTGAGCCAATTCGTTACACATACTTACATACAAACTTTTCCTCTTTATAATATTAGTATAGATATAAAAAGGTGTGAATTTTTCAAAACAGACTTATTGCTCATAATATGTTGTATTTCGATTCCAATTAATGCAATATGTATTGCATAAACATTTTCAAATATTACAAAATGTTGAATTATTAACCAATACGTAATTGCGATGTATGAGTGTATGGGAACATTAATTGTGAAGTATGGTTAATACTGATCAATTACGAATATTTATTCCGTCAATTATAAAACGGTGTGGAAAAGATTAAATATATTATTAAATTTTTTCTGGCGTAAGCTTTGATACGATATTCCAGTACATGTGATAAAATAAATAAGATCATTCGTTATCTTAACTAAAACTATTTTAGTAAATATGTCGATCCATTACTGGCATGTGTTTGTTTGTTGGTTTTTATGACATATCTATAGCAGTCTAAGCAGTGGTAGCCCAATGGGCAGTGGTAGTAGTCGAAAAGATAAGAGATTATTACGTCAAACAGCTTAAATAAGTCAAAGCTTACGAAAATATTAATAATAATATATAAGCAAAAATAACATTACAAAGTTATTCAAGTCAAAGTCAGTCAGTACAGTTTCAGTAGACTGAACCAAACCTCTATGTAAATAGGGAACGGCATTTTTCCAATCGTTTGCATGTAATATTTCACTAGCCACATCTTATTTATGTTAGTGAATAAGACGTCTGTCTTTGATTTCTGACTTGATTCGGTGCACTAATGATGTGAAGCTTTTTTGTGTTTGAAATGTTGACATTTGACAGTTTGTTAAAAGCTCGGCTTGACTGGTTCAACGGTATACATGAATCGCAAAATAATGTGGGATTGGGCTTACTTATCATGTTATTGCGAATGCGAATATTTTGTTCGATTAAAGCTTACGTAGTTTATAACCGCATATAAATAACGACCGGTTTTTTACTTTAAAAAATAATTTGAGTACGTAACAGTTAAATAGAAAATGTAAACTAAAATTTGATGCCGTTACCAAAGAATTGTTCTATTGATTTTTGCGTTATAAATAGATGCTTTTTGTACGTTTTTTGGGATCTTTTTATAAGTATATTCGTATTGTCCGTAAAAGGAATTACTGACTCGATGTAACCAAGATTTCTTTTCATCTTCATTTGTAATGTAAAGAAAGCGAATCGTATTTCAAGCTTTGTAATTGTTATATCGATTTCTAAATACTAGTATTGGGACAGTAATTATTTGAATAGAGTTATCACTGACATTTGTGAATAACATTATTATAGTAAAATATTAAATAGAATGTATGAATATTTGCTTATTATCTTGAAAAAAACAAACTTTTTTTTAAAACAGTTTTATAGATTGATTGAAAGTTAAGTTCATTAATAAGCTTTTATTCTAATAAAACTACTACAAAAACCTGAGCTATTTTGTATGCCTGTTTATATAATGTTTCTAATATTTTTGTATACCATTACTTATATAGCACGTTTAAAATCGTCATTTTAACTCCGGTAACTCTAGTATCAATGTATGAAATCGCAAACACATAGTGTGTTCCAGGCATATGAATGCCAGTCATTACGGACTAACAATTACATCTGCGAACAAAAGCTCGGATAGCGTATCTTATACGTGCGAGTGAGTAGAGTGACCATGTTAATACTAAACTATATAAATAAATAAATATATAGGGACATTATTACACACAGTGCCATCTAGTTCCGTGGTAAGCTGCGAAGCTTGTGTTACGGATACCAGATAGTTGATATACTACATAATTCAGTACAAACATCCGAGTTTAACGAATGAATTCCCCCAGCGGGACTCGAACCCGCGACCGCTGGTGAAAGAATGTAGGGTCACTACAAACTGCACCAAACTTGTCGTCATAAAACGATCCATGCAGGTTTATAGTCCAGAATTCGATTTCGTTTTGAATATTTGTATTAACATGTTGTTACTATAATAGCCCAGTGGTAGAAAGTTGTTTGAGACACCGAGAGATGCGAGTTCAGTTCCCGAATCCATTTCTACTACAGTAAAGTAAATTGTCATAATGGTAGAGGAGACCGTGGTAGATCGACCTTCACCGATCTGATAACCAGATGAGACATATTTTTTATCGAATATAATTTATAAACAAATATGCCTATAATTACTTGCCTATCTGAAAGTGCTCATGGCTATTTTTAGCTAGGTAACAGTGCTTTAAGTATGATTTTTTGCAGGCAAGTCTATATGACTGATTTTGTAATAAAATGATCTAAAATTCGATAAGTTAGCAGAACGATGGAGTCACCTATATTGACTTACCTGTTCACATCGGCTTGCCAGGTAGCATACACAAAAATGAGTAGGTTACCTACTGAGGCATATTCTGTGTGTTAAAAACTAACAGTGAAATAAAATTCATTTGATTATCAAAAGAATGAAAGTGATGAAAAAAAAATCGATTAAAGTTAATTTAATTAAAAATAGCCATGAGCACTTTCAGATAGGCAAGTCATTATAGGCATATTTGTTTATAAATTATATTTGATAAAAAATATGTCTCATCTGGTTATCAGATCGGTGAAGGTCGATCTCCCACCGGCTCTTAGACCATAATACATTATAGAATTGCAATAGTAAAAAGAAATATCTATTTGTGATAGTTTTTTTAATCTTTTATATAATTATAAAAAAAATATTAATATATTATTAACCACTATTAGTTTATCCACATATTTTATCAGTGTTAGTAACCCTATGAAGTTAATGTGAGGCGAACCAACTACCGTCATCCCGACCCGCTTTCTACACCACGAAATAATGGCTTACAATTAATTAAGTCTGTCTAAAGATCCATGCGGCCTTATATTGAAGCGATACGCTCTATTGGTGTGAAATTAGACTTACAAAATGTGGGTAGAGAATTCATTATATACATTATTTTATATAATTATAGTACTAGGAATGTTCTATATAAAATTATAATAAAATAACATTTATTTTTTCTTGTTTACTCTAAAAATTATGAATCGTCTTTTAGAAATATCCTTTTTCAATATAAAAAGAAATTTAGTGAATAAAAAGATATAAAAAATATTTTTTGTAGCGTTGAAGTTTTTCTTTTAATTTTATAGGATTTAAAGGTCTTTAAGATTTATTTAAGAAAGAATCTGTCTGTCTGTCTTTCTTCTTTTAACGATATATAATTTAAAACTAATTTAGCTTGTTCTTCTATAGAAGATAGAATACAATTAAATTTACCAACATCTTTGACATTAAAATCGTAATTTCTAATTAAATCATTTCGCAAGGCTTTACTCCGAGTGATTCCTCTAAAATATGATGTACATCTTCTACGATATCACAAGTACTATAATTAGCTGACGAGGTCTTCTGAATAGAATTGAAGTTTCTTCTGTGAAATTTCACAGTGTAATATAGAGTACATAAGCTTTTAGATATTATTACGAGTTAAACTTAAAACCGAAACAGGTTGGTCATTCATGAACGAGCTTTTTCTTCACGTCTCGATTAACAATTTATATCCAGTTATCATTCCATATATAAAGGAGGTCTCATCAGTTAATACTAATAAAGTCATTTAGTTAATTTATTAAGATTCTCAAGCATTTTGATGTTTTAAATCTACTTCACTGGAGTACGTAATTTTATTTTTCTGCTTTGTAATAAATTTTGGGCAATTTGAACCATCAACTAATTTGTCTGTCTGTTACAACGATTTGAAAGTTAAAATTTGATAAGCTATAAGATAATTTTATACCTAGCTAACTTGATTAGGAAATGGAAAAGGGAAATTTCCAATGGTAAAATTTCTAGTTAAAATTGAGTTTGAGTTACTCCATTGTAACGAGCTTCATATATCAAAGTTAATTAATGTTATTTTTTAGATCTGTACAAAGCTATGCTGCCAACAGATGGCATTATAGTCTAAGCAAATGCTTTTGTTGACTAAGCCTTTTCATTTAAAATATTAATAGTTACGTTCTATTATTTAAAGGTTTATAAAAAGGTGCTTTAAAATTAAAGTATCTGTTTTAAACTTAAAATTAACAGCTTTTAACTAAATGCACATGAAATTATATACGGTACTTACATCAAAAAATCAATTTTAAAATTTTTATCTGTCTTTCAGTCTGTCTGTCTGTTTGTTCTGGCTAATCTCTGAAACGGCTCGAGCAATTTTGACGGGACTTTCACTTGCAGATAGCTGATATTATAAGGAGCAACTTAGGCTACTTTATTTCATTATAAAATTATAAAAACTGTTTAATTTATTGTAACTTACGCATTGTAGCAATAAAGTAGGGAAATACGTATAATTAAATTATAGCAAATATTAAAATCTGACTCATACTCGGAGAACTGTAACAGTACTGTTATTCGATTAAATTAATCTTCCATTTACACTTGAGATTAAACGACTTGTTTGGGAGGATTATAAATTGAAAATAGATTTGAACAAATTATATTATGAAACCAGTTTTCTTCTGCGGTTCTACTCGGTATATCTGTTAAATGTATTTATTACTACTCAGGAACAGAACTTGTAGCTTATTTTAATTTATTTTTCTATTAATAATCTATATTTCTACTTAGTTCAGGCTAGGTTAGTTGCAGGGTATGCGTAAGCGATACTGTAATGCTCTATTGCACCGCGGTGATGGGTTCTAAAGTGGGCTTTAGTACAGCTACTCTACCCTAGATGCTACGACTAGTAGGGGTTCCCGTGAAGGGTAGAACAAGAAAAAGATTATAATCTCTATACAGAGTTTCACTCAAATCGGTCAACCCATATAAATGAAAGAAATGAAACTATCTTTTCGGATTTTGTCGCGGATTTATTTTTATTTTTGGTTCCCGACGTTAATGCTTTACAGCAGTCATGGCCATGGAAGAGACTGACTCACTCATTCAGTCTATCCTGTTAAAATATCAAAATAAATCCGCGACAAAATCCGAAAAGATAGTTTCTTTTATAATGTCAAATATTTACGTAAACCTAAGAAAGTAATCCGGTTTTAGTGATAAAAGCAACTAACAAATAAATTTACAAACTTTCATATTTATAATGGTTTAGTCATTATAATATTAAATTAATTCCCTAAACGGAGTCGACGCGAATCTATTAAGGTCGGGTCTCAAGGTCCCTTACGCAACCGTTAATTCAATTAAACTTCATCATTAGTTTTATCTTAGACAGCGTTCATCTTCAAAGAAATGCTAGAAGATGGGTAGATTACTTACTTAACTTATTATTATTCAACATATTCTATAACTTACCACTTTTTGTGACTTTACCTATATAAATGTGTCACACAAATATTTAGAAAAACTTGTTGTGAAGGAACGTTTGTATACTAAAAAGGCTATTATTCGATTAACGATTTTTTAGAAGACAGTACGCCTTGGGAATGATGTGATCGCCGCCAGGCTATTCCAACATATAGAATTATTGTTAATTTACAATTTAATTTAAAAGAAAATGAGATTAAGATAAAAAAAATATTAGTCCCGCTGAGTTTCTTTCGCCAGTTCTTCTCAGGACAGAGGTTTCTTCTTTCCGAACTGGTGGTAGACTCATGACGTTCAGTAAGAAATTGTAACAATTTTTATGCTGAATAAAATATTTTGATTTGATTGACTAACCTAGAAACAAAAAATCATACACTCGAATAAGATAATTAATTTGTCTATTGATCCCTGGCCATGAAGCATCGACGATTTATTAATATCATTTATTCAGAGGATTGTCATTCTTGCACGTGAAATATTTATCATGGGAAAGTCAGTTGCAATAGAATTTTATTATTACTTAGGAGACATCTGAACGGAATAGATTGCTACTAATTTTTTTTCGCAGATTCATTTTGTCTAATATGCGAGCTGTCGATAATCGGAATGTGTTTATTGAAAGTAATAACACTTTATATTGATTACACTAAAGATCCTCAATATCTAATAAAACAAATACTACGAACTGATAGCTGGGCTGAGGAGAGGCCACTTGGCTATGTGGTCTGCTTCGGCAGACTTGATTGCGCCATAGATTCTGCCCCATAAAGATGGGTACTTGGGTTTTAGTAGGTACTACTGGCTTGCCGGTTCCACCTGTTTTTTTACAGGTTGTATACGTTAATACATTTCGCAAGTGTAAAAAAACGTATCTACTCAATAAATTATATTATCAGGTCACTTATAGTAATTGGCCTTATTTACAAAAATGAACATGCTGTATCTGTACGGTCAGATGTAACGTATGTATGTAATTAGTATAATCAAATTTAATTCAACACATATCGTACGATAATGTATGGAAATAGTGTTTTAAATAATAAATTACTAATAAAAAAACCAAATTAACGTGTAAAATCTATTTTGATTAGTCGATAATTATTTTAATATTATACACCAATAGCTTATACTTACAACTTCTACTTTTTTACTTAATTAGAATTTAAACACATGTTGTAAATTGCTACTAGCAACATTGAATTTTAAACATTGTACGTATCAGTCAGAATTACTTTGCGTGTATGCTTAAGATATCGAGGTCCTAGATTCAAGTCCCGAGTCGGGCCAAGTTATCTAGTTTTCTATTAAAAATCTGATTCAATACGTCCAGGGCTGATGGCTAATCTGATTGAGAATGGTCACGGCAAACAATTTGAAAAGTTAGTAGGCGATGCATACATACGAATAAGAATATTATTTTAAATTATATATATTACTAGCAATTCCCGCGGCTCCGCTCCCGTTCTAATGGCTTTTAAAAATAGGTATATGTGGAAGGGATGAAAATTGAGGATTATAAGTATGCTTCGTTAAAAGTTATGTCTTTTTACCTCGCTACTTTGTAATAATTTTACATTATAGGCTAAATACAATTAGAAATTTACATGAAAACTAATAAAATTTACTTTTATGTGTTATAATAGGAAGTTACCTAATCTTTATCCTTGCTCTAATAACATTAAATAAGATCTAATTTAATTTATGTCAAATAATCACCGACAGAAACAAAAATGTTTAACGAACCGACAAATTTATGAGTTGTAGAAATGAAACATTAAAATTGGAGTGAATTAAAAACCTTATTTGCACCTGTTGATATTATCAGTTCTTCAATCTATCCATCAACTGTTTCCCAGAGTCGACTATATTGCAAGCAATATTGAACCTTATCTTGTTGTGACAACGGTATGTTTTTTAACTATAGCAAGGTAACTTACTAACTTACTAACTAAAACAGTTTTTGTAACAGGAAACTGGTTCCAAATTGTTTTTTGCCACCTTTATGACTACTTTCGTGAATGAATTTTGAGATTATTGCAGTGCTAATATAATATATTTGGATCTAAATACTTTAACTTAGCGTTTGAAGACAATATATCAAAAATATTACCTAAAAAACCTCCAACAGCCAACACCCTCAAACAATACCGCGGGAAACGATATACCTTTCCTCAATTACGATTTCTACAGGAAAGGCAGTATCGAATTCATTAAAATTAATATATTCTGTATTGATAAGAATTTTATATTTATAATTAGCGTATTTTTCCCGACAACTAGAAACGGATTTTAAAAAATTAATTATTTGTGAACGCAAAAAAATATTAGCCTACTTACATACTCTACTTAAATAATAAAAGCTATGTTTTCGGATTTTTCCACGGATTTATTTCGATTTTAGTTACCGTTCGGAATGCGTAACAACAATCATAGTCACGTGATATACTAAGGGTTTAGACGTCCCATTAAAATGTACTGTAAGGTAATTTAGCACCATTTTTATGAAATCATTATTACAATGTGAGGATACGTCTGCGATAAAAGTTTTATTTAAATAATAAATCATATATACTATATTATAAAGCTGAAGAGTTTGTTTCTTTGGTTGAACACGCTAATCTCAGGAAAAACTGTTACGAATTGAAACATTCTTTTTATGTTGGATAGTCAGTTTATCGAGGAAGGCTATAGGCTATATAACATTACGCTACGACCAATAGAAGCGGAGCATCAATGAAAAATGTTGCGAAAACGGAAAGGGCGGGCGTTAGTTCTGCAAGATACCTTATCGCGTGACTCAAAAAGAATTTGGTTTCCGGTCTTTAGAGCGCGTGCGAAGCCGCGGGAAATGCTAGTCATATATATATATTTGCGTAAACCTAAGAAAGTATTAAAAATCTTTAACAAATTCTTCCAATACACGAGATACATGCATAAGTCAAATTGATCACTTGGCGAAATTATTGTCTTAAGGAAGTCAATTTTAAAAACCAGTTATAATAACACCATAGGATATTACACTGAAGACTTGATTCTTAGCGGTTCTTTTGAAGTTGGATTTATTTAATAGTTAAATATGTTCTTCTACCGTTAATGTTAGATTGTGTTGAATATGAAGAGTCCTTTGTACAAGACTAACAATAAGCGCGGCTTCGCCCGCGTTAATTTTTTTAATCGCTACTAAACTTCATTCGATCACTGGCTGAGTTGAAAATTCTCCAAAATTACTTCAGCTTTAATATACTCCTGAGCCGCGCGGCTACCTGTTTCATATATTATTATGGCGGCGTGCACTCTTCCTTCTCTCCTGTTTTGTAGTTTTATTAGAGATCCTTATTTTTTTCTTGCAATTAAAATAACCTATATTAATCAGTGATAATGTAGCATTTAAATGGTGAATTTTTTTTTAAAATCGGTCCAGTACTTTTTGAGCCAATTCGTTACAAACATACTTACATACAAACCTTTCCTCTTTATAATATTAGTATAGAAAAGCATGAAGCATATTGCATTACATAATGTCATATATTAAAATTTTATTTAATAATGCTAGAAATGACAAGGCAAAATTTGTTACAAAGTTATCTCACTGCGAACGTATTATTAAGTTAATCCAGCGTAAGAGTAGCAATTTAGTAATTAAGATTTCGAATGAATTTATATTCCACACTGTATTTTAAACCGACGGATACTACTTGTCGTACAGAATTACGTTCAGATTATTTAACTATAAGTACATTTCTCTGCCTAGATATTTTTAGGTCACAAGATGTAGTGGGTTCGTTTTAACTGCTATAGTTAATAGATAAAAATTACGAAAATATTACGATTTTAAGATTTGAAGAAAACGAAACTGGCCAGATGACAAGATATGGGACGTGAGAAAATATGTTTATAATAATTAAGCGGAAAGCAACCATTCTACATCAAGAAATAACCAGTAATTATATAAAAAAAAATATTTTATCTATGACATTAGTAAACATTTCGTTTTTGTAGACATCGCTTTTGTAGACGTCAATGATTTTGTGATTTTGCATAAAATCTGTGTGTCATTTGAATTCAAAAAAGCTTATGACTGCGAGAAGCTCCTTTAATTAATTAATAGCATATATTATCATCCATCCTTAATCATTGATTTACTTTTTGGTTAAAATATCTTGCCTTAAAAGCTCAGTTTAATGTATACTTTATTGTTTACAATTTCCTGCGTATTTCAATACCAATTTGATTAAAATATACAATAAAATATATGTTAGGTTATTAATACATAATATGAATGCCCCAAGCAGAAATCGAACCCGCAAGTACATTTACTACAAACTGAGCTAAAGGTGTCACAAATAATAATAATAGTTTACAATGTCAAATTTTAGTGCCAACAGTAAAAAGAATGTTTTAATACAGCTAGGCAAATTCTATCTAGGTATATATATTATTTTTTTTACTAATTTTCCAAATAACTAAGCAAGTACATAGTAAATATCGACTGAATCAAACTTCCACCATTCAAGCATTGAATACAGTATAAAATTTAATATGTTTTAATATAATTTGTCATTGTCGCTGTTTTCGTATTAACGCCTTGCCATTTTAAACAAATTCCTTGCTTGTGTAAAGCGTGTTTTACTCTAGATAAATGTTATCTTACACAGAATAATGTTATAGTACAATTTATATGCATATCTAGGATCTACGGGTAACTGCGTGTGGTCAAATCAAAACTTGTTTCAAGGCATTTTATAAATAAACCTTAATTATATTATCAATGGAATATTTTTCCATAAGAAGAATGGTGTATAACACGATCGGTATGTAATACTTGAGAGTTGGCTCCATGTTCGACTCCTGAGTCAGACAAAAACTGACACAAGAAACAGAAACAGTTAAGAACCCTAAGTCTTAGTTACTATTAGTCCTTACGAGAGACTTTATTATACAGCAATCTATATGGAACATTTGATGGTGTTTTACCCATATTTAATGGAAACAGTTTGAGCGAAATATAAATAATATTAGAAAATTACAAATAAACATTAGCTATTATTAACATTTTAGATTAAGTTATGTGAATTTGTATAGTAATGTATAGTATACTAGATATACTTAGACATATATCTCAAAAATCCTTGTATTCAGCCCTTTATAACGTCCCACGGCCTCCCTCAGTACGAGGGGGATCAGGCCATAGTCCACCGCGCTGGTCTAGTGCGTGTTGGCGGACTTCACATGTCTTTCGAAAAGCTAGATTTTCGTAAACATGCAGGTTTCCTCACGATTTTCCTTCACTGTAAGACAAAATATAATACCTAACCATGATAGAATTGATTGACACATGAAAATATCTGAAGTGCGAGACCCGGATTTGAACCCGCATCACTCGGTTTTTCAAGCGAGCGTTACCAATGGGCTACCACAGCCTTTGCCTCATAAATCCTTCCCCATCTGGAATACATTTTCATACGATTCCATTATAAAGTAACCAGGAAAACCAGACGCCATGTATAATAATCTACGCTTATAATAATTTATATTAAGATTATGAGTAAAATTGCGAAAGCTTGTACTGTGGAGGGACGAAATCAATTACGTTCATAGTAAAACATACAAGGCGCAGTAAGCCGCTAATGGTTAAGACCCATCCTTTATATTTCATAATTGTAGGGCTTTAGATTTTCGCTATATCATTTTCCAATAAATAAGTTCAATAATCAAAATAATAAAAATGGTAATATTTTAAATCGAAATTAAAAAATGGGGTTTAAACTAATAAATATTACTGATAAGCAGTATATTGCGGGTTCGATTTCCCACAAAATAAACATGTACTTATTTTCCGAATTCTGGGTTTTGTTTCTCATGTTTGATGTGGATGTCAGTATTAAAGTTGCATCTTTTAAATGAACAAAGATTAAAATTCAACAATTCAATATCAAAAATTCAAAGATAACCGCGTTCCAACAAACCAATTGATTCTACAACTACTACTACTATATAACAATGTATAAATTACAGGTAACAAGTGTTGGTATATTTTGTCTATTGATTTGTCTTTGAAGTAATAATTCATATTTGAGAGCCGATGATATTTTTTAAATATTTAGTATTTACTCCTAAAATATGCCTATGAGGAAAATGATAAAATAAAAAAATTGTATGAAATAAACTCATATTTTACTTATTATGCACATTTATCTCAGCTACAGAGTTTCATCGAAATATGTACGTTCTCTACGATTACTATAAAGACATAACACCCACAAGCAAGTGACTTCATTATTAACATAACTTACACTTTTTATGGGTTCTATTTTTCTTATCTAATACTTTATCTACCTTAAATGCCCCTTACGACCGGAAATGAGAAGTTTCTACGATAAATGTTAATTAAAACCTAATACGATAAAATACTGAAATTGAGATTTGAATATATTTTTTTAATAATTACTATTGAACTAAAAATTAACCATTCGACTATAGAATCGATTAAAGTAATCAATTTGCCCTTATATTAGGTTTTCTTTCTCTACCTAATTTATATGACATCTTGCTTTATAATAAAATCATTGGAAACATTTTTAAAATCGATTAACGAAGACATCTTATAACTGATATTGTGATGATGAATTCTACTTTAGTATCTATTTTATTTAATGTCGGTTAACTACATATATTATTTTCTAAGTGATTAGTAACAGGGACTTCTGTAGATTTGCAATATTATATACAACTCGCTTAAATGGTAAACATCATTTAAGAAGGTGAAGAAATTCAAGAAGGACAAGAAAAGAAGAGGGAGAAAGAATTAAGAAGTAAGACAATTTAGAAAATATATGAAAAAGGTAATCAGTGCCGATAAAATTTAAGGGTTGCCCTCGATTTCTCTAGAATCCCATCATCAGATGCTGACTTGGTGACAATGAGAACATCTTGAATGTATACCCTACCGAACAAAAAGAAATTTTTAAAATCGGCCCACAATTCACGGAGAAATCGGTGAAAACACATAAAAAACAACTGTTGAGGAAATTTACCTTCCATCATCAGCTCATCCACATGAGATGATGATTTTCATACGTAAAAGCTTTATCGGGTTTAGAAAATATATCAAAAACATAATAGGTGCCTGTAAATTTTGAGAGTTGCCTTCGATTTCCCTGGGATCCCATCATCAGATCCTGACTTGGTGACAATGGGACCACCTCGGAACTATACCTTACCAATCAAAAGAAAAATTTTTGAAATCGGCCCACAGACGGCGGAGAAATCGGTGAACATATAACCTCCTCCTTTTTTGAAGTCGGTTAAAAAGGAGCCAATCTCACTCATTCTACAAAACTTCATAGTTCAGCTAATAGTAACATTGTAATTTATTGAAACTTATTGAGCCGATGGTAGCTTACTCACAGACTTACAGACTGATATTTAATTTAAAGTTTAATAAAGAAAAAAGAGCTTGCAAAAGTCTATTTGAATAAAGAATATTTTATATACATTCGTTCCTTTAAAACTTAAACGTATTGTTTTCTCTTTCTTTCTTCTCGAGTTTAGTTAATTCCCATACTTAATTTTCCCATGAGAAAACATTTGCAGACGAAGTTTGAATGCAAAAGCTAGTTCATAATTGGGTACCACATTTATATAAGTAATTGAGCGATTACATATAATCTCACGTTCGTGGACGCCTGAGTATTTTCGGACAGCCACTTTTTTCTTCGCCGAGTAATTCTCAATTAAACGTTGACGCTTTCTTATGAAAACTATGCGAGGGGTAATTGTTTCGCTTTTTGTTTACAAATTGTTCAGTTTTTGTTTGTTAATGTCATATTGTGGTGTAAAAAGTCGTGGAAAAATCTAAAAAAACGTAAAGAATCTTGTAATAATATGTTGAATACTTGAGATTGTTACTGACATTATGGTTTTCTAAATGTGTCTATTATTTTTTACATAGTTACATCTATACTAATATTATAAAGCAAAAGAGTTTGTTTGTTTGTTTGGTTGAACGCGCTAATCTCAGGAACTACTGATCTAAATTAAAAAATTATTTTTGTGCTGGATAGTCCGTTTATTAAGGAAGGCTATAGGCTATATTATATCACGCTACGACCAATAGGAGCGTAGCATCAATGAAAAATGTTGCAAAAACGGAAGAATTTTTTTTTTTGATTTTCAGCCTTTAGAATGTGAGCGGAGCCGCGGGAAAGGCAAGTTTTAAATAAAATCTTGAGACGAATTTATACATCATTTTTTTAAAATCTCAACGAAATCCGATCTCCTAGCTATTATTATCGATATTCAAAGCTCAAATCTATAGTTTTACTAGTTTTTGTGAATAGAAACACTAAATGTTTATTTTTTTCGTCATGACAAAACCTCTAGACAGATATTGATCAATCAATCAGTCTGGAGTAGTCTGGATCAACTTACGTAGGACCCAACCGAAATGAGTTTCTATAGAATGAATATGATATGAATAAACCTTAATGAATAAACTGTAATTATATTCCTTCGTCCTTCAACAGTATTACGTAAAGTACCTACATTCAGTAAAGAAATTTGTCATTCTAACAATATATACGTTTTGATATTACATAATATTTTATTAAAGCTCTCTTTACGACTTACTAGATGTTCTAACACATCGTGACACGTAGAGAAGTCCTACCCCACTAGGGATATGCTCATAACACAAAATAAATTATTCATTATCAGATTCATTTTTACAAGGGATATAAAAAGCTGCAACAAGATAAACCTGTCCTACAAATTTGGATCATACAATCAATTATATAATTTTAAATTGCTTTTAAAGTTTTGATTATAAAAGAGAAGTTCATGAAATATTGAATAGGAAATACAGCTTAAGTCCTTTGTTCAGAACACGTATAATTGTTGATTTAAGCTTTTATTGAGCTTATAAAGTTCACCTTTATAAGCTCCAGAATGCGGACTTTCATAAGCTTGTATAGAATTTCGTATGTGCAACAAAGTAGTCAAGGCAATATTTGGTATAAGAAAATTAGGAGGACTGAATATCTTTCTCATTTCATTCATTTTTGGTTATGACTGATCTTACTAAAGGTCACTATGACACTGAACGATAATAATTAAAAAAATGAAGTACTTTTCAAATCAAAAGCAGTAAAGGTCTGTACACACATTTTTATATAGCTTGTACAATTATCTGATCATATAAAAATAGATAATATAATAGATTCATTCATAGAAATGGAATAAAAATATAATTATATGCGCGTCTATAATAGGGGGTAAAGTAAAGTAGGGCAACTAATATATATTCAGATAAATAAAGTGTTTATTTGTGATATTAAAATAACAGCTGTCTACTTAATATGCATATAAAACTATATACGGTACTTATAAGAATAACATAATTTAACATTTTGTCTATCTGGCTTTTTTTCAAATAGTCTCAAAAACGACTGGGAAGATTTTGATAGGACTATCACTAGCAGACAACCGATGTTATTAAAAGTAACTTAAGCTTTAACTAACTTTTACTTTTAAATTAGAAAAATAATTTGACGACACGTTTGGCGCAGTTTGTAGTGACTCTACTTTCTTGCGCCAGCGGTCGCGGGTTTGAGTCCCGCATTTGTTAAACTCGAATGTTTGTACTCCGGTCATGGGTCATATTTATATATATTTAAATTTATAATATGTATGTATTTAAGTTTATATAAGTAGTATATCAACTGTCTGGTATCCGTAACACAAGCTTCCTTCGTAGCTTACCACGGAACTAGATGGCGCTGTGTGTAATAATGTCTCATCAATATATAAAATGCAACAAACTAACTCTTCTAATTCATAAGCTTATAATATATTACAAAGTCAAAATGTGTTTATGTAATACTAGCTGATACCCGCGACTTCGTCCGCGTTGCTAGAAATATTAACAAAGTTTTCCGCATGCGTGCTACGCCGCTTGCCCCACTACTCCGCGAGAAGGAAACATACATCACTGAACACGCAGTGCATATACAAATAGTTGTTTCTTGAAATTTTAATAACTTTTTATTAAATGAAGACATCGCAATCATTTTTTTATAAGGGCCAAGTGTCTAAGAAATAAAACTTAGAAAGTTTCATTGAAATCTATCCAGTAGTTTTTCCAAGATGCGCGCACAACTGCAGACCTCTATCATTTTATTTATATAGATTACTATAAGGAATTACCTTGTATGAATACTTTGATTATCAAAACATTCACGTATCGATCCGCAATAAAAGCAAAAAGGAGTGAATATGTTAATTATAAAATTAAAACACTTCAACAAGTTTGAAGTAAATAAAAGGACACAAGCGGCAATCCGACGACAATTGTTTAAAATTTTAATTTCTTCAACGAGTGATTGATCGCGGTTCATAACCGAGATAACGCGACACGGCGCGTCCGACACCTCACTTTTTTATGTTTTTTTCACCAGTTTTTTTTATTTTTTCCATACAATGTTCTCAGTTTTATAAATATGTATAAAGGATGTTAAAGTGCAAAATGTATTTTATAGAACTAGTTGTAACATTTTAATAACTATATAAAAAAATAGATTTTTTGACTTTTTGGCCATTTTCAAAAAAGGCGAATTCATTCGAAACGGATGTTTCGTTTGTGTAGGTAAGATATACAATATTAGAGGTCAACTCATAAGGTAACATAATAATTATTAAAAAAAAGTAATTGTACTATTTAGGTTGAGAAGCAAATAAGAAAACTTTTCAATGCAAAAATAGAAAGAGAGAATAAAAAAATAATAATATTTTCTCTCTTTATCATAAACTAGTTACAATACTCTCATCAACGACAAGCAATAAATTAGTAATAATAAAGTTTTAATTTATTCGTATCATTCAAGCACTTAATTGTTTATCTTGTACTTCTATAAACATCTTAATTCGCATAAATTGATATTTTTAAGTTTTTTTATGTTGCAGACGACTTTTTGCTCTTATAATTTTATTTATTATAGAATTCAAACGCACACGCAATATGCCTTTTTTATCTATATAATATAATAGCCTTTCACGCGGCTGCGCTCGCGTTCTATAAAATCTAAAAATCGAACGAAATATTTTTTTCTCCCGTTTTTGCAACATTTTTCATTGATGTTCCTCTCCAATTGGTCGTAGCGTCATATAATATAGCCTATAGCCTTTCTTGACAAACGGACTATCCAGCACAAAAATAATTTTTAAATTCGGACTAGTAGTTCCTGAGATTAGCAACTTCAACTAAACAAACAAACAAACTCTTCAGCTTTATAATATTAGTATAGATATAAAAGCAATATTTACTCATCACAAAATATAAAACAGCTTGACGTATAATCATGAAATTTTAAGGACAAACCCGAGTAAAGCGAGGGTGAATCGCTAGTATGTATATCAAAATACAGAGCTTTAGAAGAGACGACCTTCTCATTATTATAGTTTATTTTAACATATTCGGAAATCGAACCTGCGATAAAGAAACCTGAATTCACAGAATCTTGATTCCGATTTATTTCGCTGATATTAAACATGATATTCACTGGCACACATCGGAAAGATATTGTCAGATAATTTATAAGGCAATTACTTAGCGGTATTTAAAGCGTATTAAAACTAAATTAAACAATTTACAACGTTAATATAAAGTAATAAAGGTGACTTCTTTTTTATTTTTCGTACATAATTCACTGATATCTACGCCGGTTTGCACGCAATGGCATTGAGACGTAAGCAATTACATACTGTAATATAACCCTGTAAGTAACTTGGTAAAGATACCTTCACTTTTTTTTAGTTTTAGTGTTATAGGTTCGATTCCTGGAATTTTTTGGGGCTAAGTGATTATGAACTATATTATTGCGCTGTCACCAATTTGGACGGATTTTTGGGGTCAAGTGATTTTAGACTATATTATTTCACTGTCACTAATAAAAATAATAACTAATAACTATTTGTCTATGTCTGTATGTAAGTAATAAACGGTTTAAACACATTGTTATTATTACAATTTTAATTATATTCTTTTTTATTTAAATTTCTCTAAATAAAAACCTTTATTTAAAAAACCATACATGTAAAACCGCAAGATTAAAGTAGTATTTAAGAAAATAGAGCTAACTCAAACAGTAAGCTATATCATAGTAAGTATAAATCAAGAAATACATAAAATATGCAAAAACTACAGCCTTCTATTCAATAGCAAAGTTTAATTGAAATATGTGCTTGTAAAATGGAAAAGAACATGTGAAGTAAATTGTAATACCTCGTGGGAATGTTAGAAAAAAAATTGTGAACATTTACTTTGTATGGCTTTACGAGTGACTTCTACTAAGATATCGAAGATTTATGAAAATAGTGTACTATTAGGATGTCATTCTCATGAAATACAAACCACGGTATGAATTAGTATATAATATTTATTATATATAATTTTTTATAAGACAGATTAAATAAAGAGCCGATTGTATTATTAAACGGATATTCTTATATTTATTAATAAAAAAATATTATAATAAGTAATATTTATGTACTAAGAAGCTTAAATATATATAATGTAGGTATGTATCTTAGTATAGTTAAATAATTGCGGATGAGCAATAAGCGCATGTTTACTTTTAAAAGTTTGAACTTTATTAAACTTTCATCTTTATTTCATCTGTTAAATTTAAATATCTGAAAAATTAATTTAAAATCGATCAAGTCGTGTGACGTCACAAAGTTATAATAAGCTCAAGTTTAAAGTTTCATACTCGTAGATTTTCATTTGTATTTTAAAACATAATTTGCTAATTCTTTCATAATTTTGCTAAATTTTACTTATTTTTTGTATAATAATACATAAAAATTGAAAATAATTAGCATAAACGACGAATCACACTTGATTTTCGATTTTAACATGTCTTTGGCTTCCTATACAATTCTTCCTGTAAGCCTGAGTCAATATATCAATGAAACAAAATCGTAAACAGGACTCGAAACTCCAACAAATCTAACATCTGAACCACAAATAATAAAAGTCTATCTCAGAAAGCCTTCTGCCTTCAGTACATCGACGTCAGGGGACGGAATGCAAAAAAACATTTGCATGGAAAGTTTGTCCCGTGCGGTTCTACAAAGCGATCAATTAGCATTTTGTTAGAAAGCCCGTTTCTATCCCTCTGATTTATTAAAAGCTTTGCCTTTAGTCTAAACTAATATTATAACGCTAAGAAGAGTTTGGTTGAACGCGCTAATCTCAGGAACTACTGGTCCGAATTGAAAAATTATTTTTGTGTTGAATAGTCCGTTTATCGAGGAAGGCTATAAGCTATATTACATCACGCTACGACCAATAGGAGCGAAGCATAATATGAAATATAATTAAAAATTAAAAAGTTAAGATACGGTTTTGTATGTTATGAGGTGGTAGTTTGATTCGCGTAAGTTAAACGTGTATAAACCACAGAATATAATTTTACTTGATAAGTATATGTAATACTCAAAGCAACTAGATACATGCATATATTCATAGAATTTAGAGTGGGTTTTGTTTAGTAATCAAAATATATAAAGAATAGAAGAATCCTTAGTATTTTCTTCATATATTAAAAAATGCAGTTTAAGTAGATACCAATTTTCTTTTTTAGGCTAAAAGAGTGCGCCATGGGTAATTTATTGGTTTCTGTAAGATATGAAGCGCGTGCGAAGCCGCAGGGCAGGGCTAGTTAAAGAACATAATTGTGGGCGTATTCATGTTTTGTCAAATCTAATTGTAAAACTTGCTTCTATGATTAATTAATGTATGGAACCTGTTGTACAGTGTATAATTAGACGTCAAAATATAATTTATAATGTATTTATTTGGTATACTTTTGACTAAGTTTTTTTTGGTAAAACTAGTTATTATGTGTTCCACTAAAAATTGGCTGAAGTTCGTTGCAAAAAAACTAGTGTTTTTCTCGTGGGTATGTTCGTTTCCAAGGCAATTTTAATGTCAAATTCTATTAAAATATATATAGCAGTTCAGAGGTAAAATGTAACATACAGACAGGCACACAGATTTCTGCAATGACATTATTTTATATATTATATTGCGATTGAAAAATGGAAATTATCTTCACAAATATTTAAACTCCAATTGCTATATATACGAGTATAATACTTATTTACAACATTGAATTATACAGGTGGCAATATTTATAATATTTGTATTAAGTTAATGTATTTATTTTTATAAGTATATACCATCACTTCGTTAAGATGCGTTTTTTGCTACCAAATTATTAATATTTTGTTATTCTTTTACGCTTAAAAGCTTAACAGTTTTAGGTGAAATTTAGCACAAAGACAGACTATTAGCTGAGCGAAACAAGAGTAAGTCACTAGTTGTCATATACGTATATACCAAAAATGGTTCAATAATAGAGCTTTTGTCAAAAAATCGCTTTTTATCGTTCAATATAAACGAGCTTTCCGCGATAACCTTTGAATAGGAGAGCTTTTTTGCAAGCCCTGAGCGGTGTTCGTTCAACTTTACGTGAAGACTAAAAACACTAATGTTATGTAGAATAAATTATGTAAATATAACTAAACATGGATTTAGTGTATGTATTGTCGTAATTTCTTACTTAGCTTTCTGTTATAGTATTATAATTTAAAAACGAGCTTTAGATTTCCATAGCGAGTAAAATATTTATCGCACAATTCGCTGAGTTGTGAACATCACAAGTTTAAAAATAATCAGTTTTTAAAGTATATTAGTTGGTAGAATATAAATCATTATTATTTTAATAAAAACTGCTATAGAAAGTTTATAAGTACAGGCATTTATTTGCCGAGAACAAATGTTTGTACTCTTTAGTTTTATTTATAATAAGTATGTTTAAAAAAATATATAGGTATGTGTAGTGTACCAACTACCTTACTGTGGAACTAGATAGTGTTGTTAGTATTCCAACAAATTTATTTACTTATTATTTTGATTCTAAAATACTGTACACGATAAACTTTAACTGAGACCATTTTACGAGTGCCTCAGTATAGAGCTCGGCTTGAAATATTCTAACAGTTAGATGACGTGTACGATACAAAATATGCCTCTCGTTAAGTTACTTTCTAGGGAATGTTAGAGGGAAAATCTCGTTTTTCACGCTACAGTTTTTGCTTGAAATGCGTGTTAATTTAAGGTTACTTTCGACCATATCTTTACCATTCCTTCCTACTATTTTACACCATCGTATAATGAAGCTGAAACCTCTTACTCTAACATATAGAGTATTTTCTATTGATGTATTTATAACATACTGCTCTACATAAAGTAGATAATTGGTGGCAACTAATGAGTACTTTTAGTTTACATTTACGACTAAGAAGCTTATTTATATTATTATATTTAATTATTATTTCGTATCAAGACTTTATCTGGGGATTAGGGAATATTTACGCTTATAAGCAAGGAATTAATTACAAAAACTTATGATATACTAAATATAAATGTTGATGTTTGTTTGTTTGTCGGTTTTTATTTCACATTGAAATGGAGTAATGGTTTCTATTCCATACTAACTCTTAAAAGGTAAAAAATCAAGCGATCTGAAGCTGAGCCATTAGTGATCAACATATCTAATATGAATTTTCAAAAATAAAATATTACACCGTTGCCGTAATATAACCATTATATAAATAATATAACCATTGTGTCAGTAAAACACAGTTTAAATTTTTGTTGACACCAAAATATGTACGTTAAATCAAAAGTATTTCCCGCGTGATAAAAGAGCTCTACATTTTCAACAAAGTGTTGATTATGCCAGCGATGCGTGAACTTAAAAACAATTAGTACGCTCAAAAAATTAATAACAAATTCATAATTTGCTTTAATTAGATACTTCTTAAGTCACTTTATGGTAATGTATGTTCATATACAAAAGTGTTAAAATAAATTAAATATATTAAAATCGCTTTTTGTATGACAAGTTGAATAATGAATCATTACTATTATAAAAAAGGAAGTTATGTGTGTGTGTCTGTGCATTTCTTACTCTTTCACGCTGCAATAACTGAACATATTTAGATGAAATTTGGTAGACAGCTGATAAGCTTAGGATAACCCAAGGGCTCATTAGACATTAGTTGTAAAATTAGCCAGAAGATGGCGATAACTTCTCAAAAATGCAATCATACAGATAAAGCAAAATGTGCTTGGTAATGGTAAATACTTAAGACATATTGGAGTAAGGCCAAAGTAACTAGTATAATAATATGTTAGCATTATTAAGTTGTCTCTCTCACAGTACGTAGATAGATATGCTCATTTTATCGTGTATCCGTCAAAAGCGGCGGTGTATTAGCGCGTCGGCTTTATCTCATCTGTCAAATTTGAAATAGATTGAATAATGTTAATTATCAAGAAATGTGTAAAAAATATATATTAAAAGTCAAAAAAGACTAGTGTTTGTTGAAATTCGACAGACATTACTCGCATAAATAAGGTATTAGCCATTTGGGTATAATAAATTGATAAATTTTGTAAACTTATTAGTATTTATTATTTAAATGAAAGTATTTTTTTGGATTTTATCGCGGATTTATTTTAAGCTTTAATTCCCGACGATAATAATGTGTAAATTACAGTATAATTACATTTTATTAGAACGCTAACTTCAATAATCACTCACTTTAAAAAATAAACCAATCTTTAAATGGGTACATCCGTTTAGTTAACGACGAATATGTTATACCTATTTTATATACTACTTATGTGTATTCTCATGTACTCTCATGTACTCATATACTACTTATGTGTATTCTCATGTAAGCGACTTATGTATATGTCTTTTTTGAGAATAATTGTCTATAAACTTAATAATAACTTACCAAACACGCGTGTTTACTTTTTATTCGCTTAATTACCTGAAAAAAAAATTCTCATTAGTATTTAGCACATTAAAAAACACAACATAGTAATTCCAAAAACTATAGAGCCGTTCTCTGTATCGATAATATTATGAATTATTTCGATAAAAATATATAATGTAGAGATTCAAATAAATAACAATTTTATTATATTTATAGATACATCAAAATCCCTCTTTACAGTTAGCTCAAAACAAAAGAATAGCGGTTTATCCCAGTACGTACATAGATAACAATCGCATACGTCTATGAGGCATGTTGGAGATAAGGAGTTTCTCAAGACCTCAAACTAAATGTGCCTCAAAAATGTAGCAATCACGATAAAATATGTCACGACTAACTTTTTAAAGTAATTTCTGGTAACAACATACATGTTTTAATATATTATTTACACAATGATTAAAATTTATGTTGCAAATTCATAGTTGCTTTGAAGTTAGAATAGATCCCATCATATGTAAGTATACTAGACGAATTCATTACTAGAACTCGATTTATTTCATATATTTTTAATCCAACTCGCATCACTCGGTTTCTTAATGAAGCGCGTTACTCTCGAGAACTATCTCTAAAAATAGAATTTTACAAGCATTTTTATAACGTCAATTATGTATGTTTAATTTAAATTAAATGCACATCTAGTGCAAGTGTAAAAGGTTTGATACATTACCTATAACTAAAGTATAAACATTAATGTTCATAAAATAAATGCCTCCAGCGGGACTTGAACCCACGAGCACTGGTATACTAAGTAGGGTATAATTCAACAACAATAAAAACATTGCTACAAACGTAAGCGCTATCTAAACAGTGAAAATATAGAGCCAAGAACATTACTATGCTGATTTTGTAACTCGTTTAAAGTTAGCCGCATCGTGACAATTTATCTTTCTAAGACGTGTTGTAAATATATTATATTAAAATATATTATGTGCATAATACTTGTCGTACTCTGAAAGCGATAAATTTTTGGTAGATCGTGCTTTTCATTGGCATGATAGAAAGTTTGGTTTCTGTGAATCTATATTAAACCAACATTAGAAATAACATGTTTTTTTTAAAAGTAATACATTTAACTGCTTGCAGATATAAAAAAAAGTCTTTTCGAGAGAAATTGCAACTTTTTTGACTTTCGTAATGAGGAGAATATAGAAAGTAAAAAAGGAATTTGAAATTTTACTTCTGGTTATCTGACAGTATTGTTTAAAAATATGCCTTAAATAAGAAAGTTTTAATTAATTTTAAAGTATGTAAAATCATGAATTAAATATTCTTAATAAAAAAATGTATAATATTTCTTATATATAATACTCAATTATATAAATATTATTTATTTCATTTAATTAAAATTTACTTCAACGTTACGCTTATCAAATTACGCGTTCGCAACGTGTCATGCGAACTTCGTAACTAGTTTATTATAAGTTAAGATTGGATCGTTTAAAGGAAAGCAATTTTGGTGCGTGAGAGAAATCATTTATTCACCCTTTACACCACTTGTATACAGTTTATATAGCAGTAACATGACTAAAGTGAGTCCAACATAGATGCATCAATCACGCGAAGGAACCTGACCTATGGAAGTATAATAAGCTGCTAATCCACTGTACGTGTACTATACTATGCTATGATATACTATAGATGTATATTTTTGTTTTTTTTTGTATTATCTGCTGTAAGAAAACGTTTTTTAACCCAATGATGTATTTAGTGTTAGTACATCATAATATACAAATACATGTATGGTTATGGTAACATGTACTTTTAATGTAAACTTCTTTTATTGTAATTTTTTTCAAAAAGTCCAAAATTTTATATTTTTGAGATGTCAAATATTCGCGTATTATTTAAGAAAGTTTCATCAAAAATCATTTGTTAAAAATAAAAATTAAACTATCTTTTCGGATTTTGTCACGGATTTATTATGATTTTTGGTTCCCGACGTTTCGAATACTTTATCATGTTGTATCATGTTCACGGGAGATACTAAGGTATTTGACGTCTCAGTGGTTTATATACTTGTCACAGGCAATGCCTACCCACAATTTACAAAAATTCAAAATGGAATTTTCCGCGACAAAATCCGAAAATATAGCTTCATTTATAATGTCAAATATTCGCGTAAACTCAAGAAAGTATTGTTAAAAATTGTCTGAGTCTTAAAATTAACACTTAGAAATATATTGAAAATGATTATTCTATAGGAATATAATTATATATTATTGCAAATTTTGGAATATAGTTTTATTTGTCATTGGAACACTAGCATTAGTAGTTACCAGCTCTGTGACGTAGAGCATGACAGGAATGAAGAAATACAACGATACGTTTGAGTTTTTTCTTTATTACTGCTCTTTAATAGTTCTAATTACTGGCAAAATATACAATATTAAAAATGATTTTTTTAGTTGTCTTTACAAATTTTCCAATAAAAGACAAATACCTATTCTATTAAAAATATAATAATTATAAATCTTACTAAAGAAAATTAACACATTTGTTCTTTGGCTAACAACTTTGGCTAAATGTCAATAACAAAGCCTAACTCTATATCCATTTTAAATGTTATCAAAATAGGTCCAAGTGTTCACATTTATAATATCAATGTTATTATTATAATAGAAACATTAAATAATTTATAGGAGATAGTTGAGCTTAATCAATACTATGCCTTAATCAACTAGATATCTTGATTATGTGCGCAAGAAAACTGCAAATCTCCAGTGAAATATTGCCAAATCAGTTTAATTAAGATAGAGCTCAGTGTTAGTATTGCGATATTAGGGTTACTCTTCCCGTTTTCAGTAAATATTTGTAATATTGCTCTGTAATAAACATCTTTTCGGATTTATTTTTATTTTTGGTTATCGACATTTAAGATGCTTTAAGCAATCCCTTAAGTTTTCTTTAATATTTCGAATATTCGCTCGAATACTATCTATATATACTATCTTAGGTATTCAATTTATTATTGTTAAGAAACTAATAGAATTAAATTTGTCATTTAGATCTAATAGTTCAAATCAAGACTTCGCGTCGTAAATACATAGTTATCCATTAATTAAGCTTTTCCTCAAATAACAAATAAAGCTCTAAGCAACAACTAGTTAAGACAAAAAAATAACAAGTGTAAATCTCAACAATGAACTATGCTTCATAGCTTGGTTATATAAAATAATATGCAATAAAATTACCATAACCTGTTCAAGTTATAATCTTAAAGCAAATTTAATGCATTTTGAATGCAATCAAATAAATTCAATGTGGAATGACTACAGCTTTTACTATAAAAGATATTAATAATTGTGAAATAGTGAAGAACCATACTAGCTCTTGTATTAACAAACATAAAACTTTGTAACACTACTTCGTTTGTTTAATACCATAATAGACACATACTTTCAAATCCTTTACAAATTATTAACATAAAGACAAAAAATATTTTTATATTATATACTATATAAAAACTTATATGAAGCAAAACCGAGTAAAATAGTTTTAGTTAAACGCACACTATTCTAATCTTAGTGCTTAAAAGTTTTAATTAATTAATTTAATATAGTCGTTATGTCTAATGTTACAATTGTATCAATAAACATTTACAATCAACACCCTGTATAAAATTTAAAGGGGCATAAATCTAAATCGATATAAAAAGCACCATTGCTTTACAATGCTGTTGTTTTCCCAATTATTACGTGAGCATCTCACTACTAGTCTAGGTACATGTATGTATACTAATGGCGTAAGTGATAGACTAAGTCAGAAAATATTATAATAATCTTCTTTTTAATATTTAGTTAGTTAGTTAGTTCGATTTCCGTGCATTCTTTAATTATTTTTTTTGATTCATGTAATAAATTATGTAAATAGGTTATTTTAAATATAATGTTAACTAGTTTCAGCTCACGGCTCTACACGCGTTATACTTAATAAAAAACCGATTAAAAAAGTTTATATTTTGAGATAGTAAAGATTTTTTAAATAAAGCAGTCCCTGGACTATCTCATGCATACAAAATAATAAACAGTGTTTTAAAATAATTTAAAGTCAAAGATAAAATCTAACCACCTTTTGATTACCATGGATTGTTCAAATCGCTTGTGACTTAACTCCTACAATACAGGGTGTTGTACAAACGGAACGCGTTTAATATTTATGACTTCGGACAGATTAAATTATTTCCCTCGTTCGGACACCGCTCGCGCTGACATTTATATAACTGTTTTAAAATAAATCTATCGTAAAGTTCTGAGTTTGCTGTGTAATAGACGTCTTTACACAGGCACAGTAAATAAAAAAATAAGCTAAAATATTTATGTTTAATTTTAAACGTCCTACTAATATTATAAAATACGCGGATCGATGGATGTATTTTTAAATAGTGCCAAACTACGAAATGGTACAATTTGTATAACGTTTTGTTCTACTTACTATTGACTTATTTTAAATATTTATTTTTGCGCATACATATTACATATTAAATAGAAACAAAATTATTATGTTTTCCAATCCCCTTAAGCAAAGCAAAGGCATAACACTAATTATATTAGAAAAAATATTTTAAAGTTTACGCTTCAAAAAAGTCCACACATCCCAGTTCATTAAGTGGATTCCGTAGGAGATATAAGTACTACAAAATTTAATTAGAGATGACTCTTTACTAGTTATTATATCGATTTTCTTATTTTGTAATAACTTAAGGCAATAAAGTTTTAAATAAAAAAAAACAATTACTAATACATGTTTTAAAGTTTAAACAAATAAAAGAATAACCGATCGTCGGACAAAATCTGCAAAATAAAAAAAAAAATGTTTAATAATAATAATAATAATAATAATATCTTTATTCAAGAAATTGTAGTAACAATTATTTATGCTGAGACTTCCCAGTAAGTTATCAAAGATACTTGTAATGGGAATGACTCGCAACTTCCCCAAATGGGTTACATAATTTCTAGATGAACAAATAGATTTTAAGTAAGCAAAGGAAAATAATTAAAGTATGTTAGTCGTGTACGTGTGTGTTTTTAATCAACATTTTAATTTTCATCATTTGAAGTCGTAAAAGTATTAACATCTTTAGTCTACTCTTTTAATTACTATCCAGTTCTAGACGCCTGAATCGATTTTACTAAGACTTTCACTGGTAAATAGAGGATCTAGTGACAAATGCTTTATATTATAATCATAACAAGCACAGCCGCAAGCACAAACTATTAAATAAAATTATAAGCCACGAGTTATGAGAGCCAACACAAAATTGATAATCTAAGAGCCAAGTATCAAACATGGTATAAAATAAAATGAAAGTTTTATCGAAACGCTAACTCCTTGCACTATCACAATAATTCATTAAGGACATTTATTGAATATTAAACATAAATAATTACTTATTTTGAATATTGCACAATCAAATATACATTTATTTATGAGTGCTGTTATTTGTCATCACATTGCTAGAAGTTGGTCTTAGAACCAGTTTGACTTAATCAATTATGGTAATTTTAGCGATTACTTGTGACCTTGTACACCTTATTTTCTATGTTTAAGTGTAAATTTCTTATTTTTCTATACCTAAAATGGACATTTTGTAATGCCAGTAATAAAAAGAAGTAAATCAATATTAATACTTGTGTTGATATTTTAATAATAAAAGTTAATATTTAGATATGAGAATTTTAGATTTTAATCCTGTATCGCTCGGGTTCATGTCTGCGTATGTTTTATGCGTATTTGTGTTTACCTGAAAACTTATTCTAAAAAAAGCCTTAGTTATTAACAGACTGACTTGAAACATTATTTTAACGTTTAATGGCTTAATTATTAGGGTAACTTATATTCTGTCATGTTGCGATTATTTACAGAAAAGCAGTTTTTTAAAAAGAAATTAAAAGCGAATAAAGTCGCTGTAAAATGTTAATGTGAATTAAAATTATACGACAATTGACTGGTGAAAAGTAAATTTATGAATGATTTGAATATTTTATCTTGTATTTATCATACAAAGTATTTATTTACATAATTTGTATGTTAGTCATATAAAATCAAACAGTACATAAATTGAATATGGTAAAAGTAAACAAAAGAATCTAAAAGTTAAAAACAACTAATACTGGTAAATAAAAGGACTAGTCTAGGACTATTGATAGTGTTATGTATTAAAAAAGTATACTGTCAAAGCTCGATAAGCTAGTAATCATTAGTAATAGTCAGAACATTTTAGGGACTTTGTTCTAGAGATCAACATAATTATTTATTAAATATAATATAAGATATAAAACTTAAAAAGCAAATCATTCTCAAAATACAAAATTTAATCAAATTCATTACAGGTACACGATATTTTATACTATAATATATACAAGAATTTCTTATTTAACATTACAAGATGTATATAAAACTGAGGTAAATAAGCGTTGTACATAAAGATACCGAATTACCTAGCTCGTGCTCTCCGCAAATGCCAGCCTCCTATCTCGATGTGTTAATATTATTTACGGCTGTCCGTTCTAACGTAATTACACCTCGAACAGCTATTGAGGATCAATACGTGTGAACGTTCATTTCTAATTATTTCTAGCCTTTATAAATGAAACTATCTTTTCAGAATTTGTCGCGACAAAATCCGAAAAGATAGTTTCATTTATAATGTCAAATATTCGCGTAAACCTAAGAAAGTATTATATTTCTTGCCTTTTTGACTGATTTTAGAATTTTGAATGTATGTTTTTGTGTAATTTTTTTGAAGTGAAACTTCTTTAGAATCGTTGTGATTTCAAACTCGATGAAACGAAAAAATAAGTCCATAGTACCAGGCGCTCAGAGACGGGGAAGAGTTAACCTTAGTTAGATCTCGCCCACCGCGAGTCAGTGACATTTCTAACTCTGTCTAACTCGTGGGTGTGACCTTTGCGCCGTCTCCCTCTCTCAATGAGCGTAGACGGGGTTATTTTGTATAAATATAAACGAGATTTAAAAATTTGTTTGCTAAAGAAGTTTTACTTCTGACATGTGTACTTTGGTACACACGCACTTTTTTTAATTTTATTTCACATTTTTAAATACAACCAAGAGGCTGATTGCTGGTTGAGAACTAAAGATAGTTAAACGGTTATTTTAAGATATTTGTTCGATAATAATTATTATTTATATTGACAAGCTATAATATTGTAAAGAAGAAACGACAAAGACATGTGAAGTCCGCCAACATGCACTAGGCCAGCGCGGTGGACTATGGCCTGTTCCCTCGTACTGAGGGAGGCCCGTGCCCAGCAGTGGGACATTAAAAAGGGCTGATGATGATGATGATATTCGGGTCAACATATAGGATAATTTTTACTGCGGTAAAATAATAAGACCCTACTTTCTGTGCCAGCGGTCGCGGGTTCGAGTCCCGCTGGCGGCATTAATTATTTGTTAAGCACAAATGTTTGTATTCCAGTCATGGGTGTTTATATTTATTATATGTATGTATTTAAAATTTATATGTGTATTATATCAACCATATAGTATCCGTAACACAAGCCTTGTAGCTTACCACGGAACTAGATGGTGTTGTTGTAATATTGTCTTAACATATTTAGGAACTAACCCGAGCAATGTGAGGAAGAGTCACTAGTAATAGAATAATATTAAAACTTCGATGGATAAAATACAAAGTTAGGTATAATATATCTGAAGCTAATCATAAAAGTGATATTAATTTAAATAAATATGTAACTGATACACATTTACATATAAAGCACCTGGTAATTACAGCAAGGTAGTCCAAGGTTATTCAGACAAATATAACTAATTCAATTTTTAACGCATAACCTATTTTTTACATTTTATACGAAGTTGGTTTAAAATTTAATTTAACCAGGCATCAAACTCAGTGCCTACTACTAGTTTTAGTCTATACTAGTATAAGTATTGTGAAAACAACAGAAAATGAGTCCATGCAGTATACACAAAGTGCTACGTTCACTTATATTCTAAATCACGCATGCAATTTCATAGTAGATAAAGGTCAGATGTAATTTCAGATGGCAACTAAGTTAGCTGATGAAAATTAATTGTAAAATATAATGTGATGATCATGTACAAGGAAAAGGTTGCACCTTTTGATAGTATCGACAATAAGTACGTTGGGAAATTTAACGGTACTTGTAGTACCCAATATTAGGAAATACGTAACTTAAATTATTTATTTATTATTTATTTATGTAACAGTGATATAAAACAGACAAATAAACAATAATAATAATTATAGAATGTTTGGGATTATTACTTCCCAAAGCTGGGCATGGAAAGGAAAAGGGAGATTGGGACCCTGGAAAGGACATAGAATAGTTTTGTAATAGTTTTTAAACCGGAATGAAAGTTATGAAAAGTGACATGAAAGTTTGTATACACATATTTCAATAGTTTCTATTCTAAACTAAACTTTATAATCTACCTTAAGATAAACCCAAGTAAAGCGAGGGTGAATCGCTAGTTTCAATATAGTCTTAACGCTGAGATAGGATGGTCTTCTAATTACACGTAAATAGTATTTATTCGTTTATTCTTATTTTAATTATTTACACAGCAAACATTTCTAGCAAAAACTTCAACAGTTATAATACAGCAATTATATTATAATATTTACACTGTTCAAGGTAAATGAATCAAAATTTATAGATCACTCACCGATTAAATAGAACTTATAAAAAGTTAATCCCAACCATTTTACAGCGCCCTCAGATAGTCAACACAACTTCCAATAAAGCAAATTAATAATACAAATAGTCAATACAAGTCCATATTAATTATGAATTAATAGTTAATTACAATAATATAAGCATTTTACACCAAAATCCACCATTAAAAAACTAAAACACCTATAACATATCAATTTCTACCCTCAAATACCAATAATTCCATGGAGAATAAAAACTTTTTCTATAGAATTCATAAGACCATCTCAGTTTCGCTATGAACGCTACAGGCATGACATTTGCGAGTATACGAAACATTACTCATCGGCGTATTGTCCGCAGCAGAACAGCTGTAAGATCAGAGATTGCGTCCTTAACGGTAAAGCTAGGCCTACACGAAGGTAAAGCCGCCTATTGATTATACGTTTTAGGTTAATGTAATTGATGTTAGCTCTCCTGTGAGGAGGTCACGGGTTCGATACTTATATAGAATTAAATTGTATTAGAAATAGAAATATTCTGAACAGTTATGATTTTTTTTGTTAATATTGTTGTGTGTGTCAGACACACAGTATGTATTAAAAAATATAATAATTATGTGTATCAATCGCTTAATTTAAGTTTATTTAAGTTTGATATTTTAGTTTGTGTCATTATATTAAATAATACATGAATAAATAAGGGACTCACCTCTGTTTCGCTCAAATACAAACCTAATTATGTTTTTACGATTAGTGATTTCCATACAAAATAAAGATTTTGGGTTTTCCTTAAATATCCTCAACAAAATAAAATAAAAATTATTCGAATCGGTCCAGTTGTTTACAAGTTTTAGCAACACAGGCAGCAATTGCAATTTTTATACATATAATATATTTTCCTAATGAAAACATAAATCTATATGATAAAAGTAAATTATGATAGAATACATCATAAAGTGTATCATGCTGTCGCTTCAATTACAGCGGTTACTTGTCCAGCCTACACAGTAGATGTTAGTAGGGGGTAAGTGCACTTAATCGTATATGAATGACCATACTTCTAACTGAAGTGTATTTATAACTAGTTATAAACCACGGGTTTGGTTGCTTTATTTCGTTTATTTACCTTTAATTTTAAAGATAAATCACTGTAATGTAGAGTTGACTCAAGTGTTAGATCAAATCCTACTAAAACAGAGTAGGAAGTAACTTTTTAATAATTTATAGGAAAATATGACTAAAACCTTAATTTTAAAATACATGTACCTATTAAAAAATAGATGAAAAACTATTATAAAAATTTAATTATAAATAAAAAAATCATAATAACATAATAAATACCATGAATAGAACAGAAGAAAAGACAATTATAACGTCATTTATGAATCTTCTAACTACACTTTGAATACAAACATTTTCGATATATCGAACCCAACCCTACCTAAACACAATCACTGCACTATACAGCATCTAACAGCTTATTTTCGAGAAAGCACAGACAGTTTGATCATATTAATTACTAGCCTTTCTTGCGGCTCCGCTGGCATTCTAAAGGCTGAAAAGAAATATATTTTCTCCCGTTTTTGCAACATTTTTCATTGATGCTCCGCTCCTATTAGTTGTAGCGTGATATTATGTAGCCTTCCTCGAAAAGAATTTTTCAATTCGGACCAGTAGTTCCTGAGATTATCGCGTTCAACCAACCAACCAAACAAACAAACGAACTCTTCAGCTTTATAAATATTAGTACATATAAATGCTAGAAGTACATCATCTGTGTATATTTCACCTACTGAAGCGGTTGGGGGTATAAAGTGCCACAGTTAATCGTTCGTGAATGGCAATCTTTCACCAATGTGCGGGCGTTCGAAGCAAAGTTCCCGACTACAACACAATGTAGGTACAATTTTATCATTGTCTATGCATATTCCTGTTTTATCTAACTTAAGGATTATTTTAATTTATTAATCCCATATTAATGATATAAATGTGAAGGTTTGGATGAATTCATGCCAGAACAGCTGAACATATTTTTACTTTATCTATGAAAACGGTTCCCGTGAGAAAGAAAACTATGCATCTCTAAACATAAATAAATAATAATAAATATGTTGGAACATTTTTTTACAACAGCGCCATCTAGTTCCATGGTTAACTACGAGGCTTGTATTACGGATACCAGATAGTTGATATTATTCTACACATATAAATTTTAAATACATACATAATATAAATATTAACACCCATGACTGGATTACAAACTAGAACGGGACTCGAACCCGCGACCGCTGGCGCAGAGTAGGGTCACTACAATCTGAGCCAAACGTGTTATCAAATATTACAATATTATCTGATAAAACTATTAAAGCACGCACAAACTGTTACTTCTATATTAAAGTGGTATAGATTTTTTTTCTATCATGATTACCACTTGTCTTACGGTGAAGGAAAACATCGTGAGGAAACCTGCATGTCTGAGAGAACCTAGCAAGTTTTCGAAAGACATGTGAAGTCCGCTAACTCGCACTAGGCCAGCGCGGTGGACTATGGCCTGATCCCCCTCGTAGTGAGGGAGGCCCGTGCCCAACAGTGGGACATTCAAAAGGGCTGATGATGATGATGATGATAGATATAAAATGTAAATTCTTAACACAACATCATGTTAACAAGTACCGGCGAATAGATGACAATGCTACAACAAAAAACGCTAATATCGGCCTATAACCTCTCTCAATCATATATCTTCAATTCAAAAACAAAATGCAGTCAAAAAAATAAAGTTCAAATGAAAATGAACTTTATTACACTGGTAGAAACTTGTTTACTATTTTTTTAAGCACATTATATATGAAAGCTAGAACCGTTACCTTAAATGGGACTAACTTGAGAGATAAGTGAAAATAGACTTTAAATTTAAGTTGATTAAGTTTTATTTCACTTATTAGCGGTTTTTAAAGTTTATCATTTCACTAGATAAGGAAGATTGATGGGTTTATATGAAAAGTATTTAGGTTCTCCCCGTGGTAATGCGGAAGTGTGAATTTGTTAGAAACCTAGTTATGAAATATTAGTTACTAGCAAAACGCGCGGCTTCGCCCGCGTTTTTTTTAATCGCTACTAAACTTCATTCAATCACTCGCTGGGTTGAAAATTCTCCAAAATTACTCCAGCTTTAATATACTCCTGAGCCGCGCGGCTACCTATTTCATATATTATGTGCGGCGTGCACTCCTCCTCCTCTCCTGTTACTCTAGTTTTCGTAGGGATCCTTATTATTTTTGCAATTAAATAGCTTATATTAATTAGTGATAATGTAGCATTTAAATGGTGAAAGATTAAAATCGGTCCAGTACTTTTTGAGCCAATTCGTTACAAACATTCTTACATACAAATCTTTCCTCTTTATAATATTTAGTATAGATATAAATCATTTCGCAATAAATTTTATGTCTACAATAGAAAAGAAAACCATTTATTCGCCATACAAATTTGATCGATGAAACCTACATCACAACACGCGGTTGGAACGCGCGGTTCACAAAAAGATATGAAAACTGGCAAACCTGTTTGTTTGGTATCAAATTTTTCTTAACTTTTGTAATCAATGGATTTTTTTTAACTATCTATAATATTTTTGTACAAAAATACTTCGTAGTAGTCGCATAAATTGTATAATTATATAATAATTCATAATATTTTTTACGTATAAACTAGTAGTTTCATAATCAAGAAAAATCGAATAAGTGATTGTTTTGAAGCATTAATAATCACCTTCTATTATTATACACGTGTAATTACAATTTAGTTATTTTTATTCACACTGTTTAGTATTTCGCTCTGACTGATTGCTTTACTGCTGCATGAGAAAAGGACAGACAAACAAACATACTTTCCATTTTATAATATTCTTAAGTAAATGATTATTTATGCCACATTTTGCAACGATTAAATTTTATAGATAATCTATATACTTATATGAAAAACAGAACGTTATTATTCCACTTAGTATGGTACAAAGTTTTTGCATATCCTAATACCGTCTTTAAGCCAAATCACAATGTTTTAATCAGTTTTATCAGTTTAATCGAATAATAAATCGATTTACCAAACAGCACTTCTATTACAATTTATTAAAGTCCAATTTAGCGAGTAGTGATGTGAATGTCGGTATATCGATATAAATTGTCGATAACAATCAGATGATCCAACTTATTGAATAGTCGCGAAATGTTATATACAAATTGAGGCTTTACATTTACTCAGCGGGGTTTCTATGTAAAAGAAATAGGAATGTTAGGGAGTAAAATCTGAAATCTGTTTTATCATGTACACACGTCTTTCAATTCGTGCGGCTTGATTGATATAGCTGGATAACTTAGAACGTACGTACATACGAGTTCTTTGGATAAGGTTATAAGTAAAAATAAAATTTTGTGCTGACCTTCACTAACCCTTTAGTATTTGAGTAGGTTTTAATAAGTATTGTAAACAATTGTTTTTTTAATGATAATTTAAACACAAAGTAGTAATTTATAAAACTAATACATTAGATTGCATTTTTCTAGAATTTAATTAAAATTATACACATATATGTACAAATTATTAGGTATAATATGTAACTCACTATCGTTTTGTTGAATAACATTTTACGACTTCTCACAGAAATATCTTATATATAAAATTCTCGTGTCACGGGGTTCGAACTTGAACTCCTCCGAAACGGCTTGACCGATTCTCATGAAATTTTGTGAGCATATTGGGTAGGTCTGAGAATCAGCCAACATCTATTTTTCATCTCCCTAAATGTTAAAGGTAGTCCACCCCAAAATGTTTATTTTTTATTTTTTAGACAATTTTTTTTCTTACAGATCAACCCTGAGGTTGATTAGCAATTAAAAAATGAACGCGAGCGAAGCCGCGGGTACAGCTAGTATCTAAATAAAAAAATCTCGTCATGAAGAAATCTCGTCTCGGTCTTAATATATGAAAAAAACTTATTAAAGTTTTAGTTACTTAAAGCTTATATTCAATAAAAATTTAATATATTTTGTTAATTAACTTATGTACATAAGAACTTTATTTTATAAGTTTATTATAATTTTATAAAGTAAACTTTAAGGCTTAATAATATTCCTTCCAGTGTGCACTTAAACCAGCTTGTGATCGATCGAATGTGACCGTGTGACCCACAGATTACATCATTGCGAAACTATCGTGTAATACGATTCAATAACGTATTAGTGACAGACATAAATCAAGTTACACTTAACAAGTACTAAAATTTCAAATTCAGCATATCATTTTATTTACTTGTTGTAAATACAATGGTTTGAATTAGAAATTTAGTCGACTCAGCCTTGTTTCGCTCCAGTTGGTTCTTAGGTTGGTGTATTTTAATTTTTTAAGCAAAACCCATAATACTCGCTTTGCTAGTGAATTTTTCATCATAATCTATCTAGTCGCTTCAAATATTAGCGCAAATAAAAAGACAGACAGACAAAAAAGTTAAAATATTATTATTCTTATAATAAAATTTATATAATAATATTGACGACACGTTTGGCTCAGTTGGCAGTGACCCTACTTTCTGCGCCAGCGGTCGCGGGTTCGAGTCCCGCTGGGGGCATTCATTTGTTGAGCACGAATGTTTGTTCTCCGATCATGAGAGTTAATATCTAATTATGTATGTATTTAAAATTTATTTGTTTAGTATATCAACTATCTGATATTCGTAATACAAGCCTCGTAGCTTACAACGGTACCAGATGGCGCTGTTATAAAAAATGTCCCAACAAACTTCTTATAAGTAGTATTCCTACCGTACACGTTTAGTATGTATTATTATATGTATTTTATTATATGTATAGTCGATGTTCTATAGTAAACGCAACCGTTTCTCTCTAAAGTAAGTAATAGTAAAAGCCTTTTCTATAACATCCGTTAAAAGTACCACTAGACTAATAAACGCCTCAAACTAGAATCAAACCTGTTTCTGCATAGAAAAACTACCACTGATAATAATCAATAAAATATAAATATCAATATCTAGTAGCATTCCAGCTAGAATAAAAATAATATAGATACTAAAATTCTAAGTTACTCATAGTCAAATCTTTACATTAAATATTGTTTTTAAACTTATTGTTATAGTCATTATTATGTATACAGAGGCCGAATCCATAGTTTTAAAATGTTTTTCTGTATATCTGTTTGTTTGTGACCACATTACGAGAAAACTACTAAACCGATTTTAGTGAAATTTAGTATGATGATAGCCGCCGGTTCATAATTTATATAGAATACATTTATCAAGAAAATATTATGCCATTTCTGAAATATCTGTACAACCGTTAAAACCGCTATAATATGGCCAAATAAAAAATAGTTGCCCGAGTTACAGTTACTCAGCCATAATGTGATGAGAGAGTTATGTTATTCAATGCATTCAACTCGCTATGGGGCGCAAGTGGAGGAGATTAAGAAATATTCAATTACATGAAGCTATTCATAGAGGGATCTGATTTGAAATGGGTCCAGCAGTAATTGATTTTTAGCATATTGTTCAAGGTATAATCGAAACGAAGATTTGTTTTTTGTAGTTTTTACTAGCAACACACCCTTGCTTTACTCGCATTTGAATGAGGTAAATTTTAACCTTTGTCTAGTAAGTCGAGTACATATACACAGACGTTAAAGCGTTTAAAGAAATAGTCCAACTAACAAAAAGTTATGCTACGTTTCGGCATGTAATGTACCAAAACCTGCCTGCCTCATTGTTTCCGTCCGATTACAATATGGGTGTCTTCAAGGCAATAATGAATACTGAATTAGGTGGCTACTGAATTAGTGTGCCTTACCATCTATGACTGCGTTAAAACTTAACATCAGGTACGTAGTCAAGCACTTATTCAAAATGGTATAAAAATACTACTACGCTTCTTTCTATCTTATTTTTTCCATCTTACGTCTAGCAGTAATCATTAGCTTTTGCCAAAAATATATTGCCTATATCTCTACCGCATTGATATTTAAGCTTAAAAACGCTAACGTAACTTATACTAAAGTATAAAAAAAACACAGCACAAAATTACTTTTAAAATTCAACATCAACGATCGTTTACGACAATATTACAACAACATAAAAAATAGAAACATTAACCAACAGATATTCTCACAGGTAACTAATTGCTATCATACCATCGAAAATGTCAAAATAATAATGCAAAGCGAAATCAAAGTGGTCGAGAGCAAACGGAATGAAACTTTAAACTTAAAATAATAACCATCGAGTTTATGCGTTGTAATACATTAATAATAGTTTTATCAGCCACCGAAATGACCCATAATCATATGGGATAGAAGATTATTTCCGAAATGATGGTGATGGTAAAAAATGGATGGAGATTCGCATTACTTGGTTGATGAGACTAAAAAGTGGTACAACCAAATTTAGTGCGCGTAAGGGAGAGGCAAATAAGAATGTAAGTTTCTTTGATTAGCACTTAAGTCAATCAAGCGAGGCAACGACCTTTTCGAGACACCTGCTATGAAATTACAAAACAATAGTAAACACCTTAATTACTGTGTGGATTTGGTGTTCTAGGTGTATGTACATAACTGTGCTTTAAAAATTACATTATTACTTTTAAATGAGTTTGTGAGTGAGTGAATGAGTTAGTAAGTCAGTTAATGTTAAACGCGGTGCAGCTCATTAACTACCAGGAGATGTGCTGCGGGAAAATAGCCTTAGCCTTAGGGTTTATTTAGTGATTTCCATTTTGACTATATATATAACTACTGTGTAGACTCACTATATGCTACTAATTTGCCTTAAACAAAAATTGAACCCAACATAACTCACCACACTACCATCTAATGGAATCATAAGAGATAGAGAGAATCAGAAGATTACAAAGAAAGCAAGTTGAACAATGAATATTAGTAAATCCAATATACAAGTCAGTCTTGACAGCTTATTCAGAAGGAGTACACTCACAAATTGATTAGCAACCATTCAACCCTCGTAAGGCTTTCGATGTGGTAACTGCAAGATTAATTATTTGAACCAAAACAATTTTGACGTAACCCTAACCGGTTAGTGTTGTGTCGCGACGATAAAATGTTTAATAGCCGATAAAAATATTTTGTTTTATTGCCTATTTCTATACTAACATAGTGGAAATATTTTTTTATGTTTGTTTGATTGAACTAATCTATGAGATTTTTTTACATTTATAGCCTATTCATTGAGGAAAGTTTTAGGCTATCTAATATCATGATTACACTTAGGCGAAGGAGTAATTTTACATAAATAAACTACGCAAGCAAAGTCACAGATAAACACAAGTATTATAGGTCATTTACTCCACTTCATTAGTCTCATCCAAATCCATCTGGACCAAATCCAAACTGACATTTTAATTGAACATATTAAATATCTAAATATTTATTACAATAACCTTCGACTTATTATTTAATGGTTATACATAAGTTATATATGAATAATAAAATTAATAATAATTAGTATATAGAATAATAAAATTAATAATTAGAATTACAGAAAAAACTACACATTACATAATAATATAAATTCATCGACAAACATCTCGCACATCGCGTTTGATAAATGGATTCCCGAAAATTGCATGTCAAAAACTAACCGGCGTGTCTGTTGCGTTACGTTTTAATACGGTCCGTCATCAACAGACAGGAGGCATATTTAGCTTGGAAATTTTGAATGCATTCATAAAATCAATTGTTCAAACAACAATTAAGTTTATGTAAATATTTTAAACTCGTTGTCCGATGTGGCGTTGCTTGTGTTTTGTTTTTTTTTTGTATTACTGACTAGCATTTCCCGCGGCTTCACACGCGTTCTAAAGACCCAACCAAATTCTTTCTGAGTCGCGCGGTATGATACCTCGCAGAAATAACGCCCGCCCTTTCCGTAGATAATATTGATATGTTCTTTAATATTGTGGAACATTTTTTTTGTTCTATCATCAATAGTTTTCGCAGCGCATGCGATGAAAGATATTTTATAAGCATTTTTTTTTACACCTTGGGTAACATTATTGTAGTTTTAGTAGGGATCCTTATTTTTTTCTTGCAATTAAAATAGCCTATTTAATCAGTAATAATGTAACGTTTAAATGGTGTTAGTGAAAAAATCGGTCCACTACTTTTTGAGCCAATTCGTTACAAACATACTTACATACAAATCTTTCCTCTTAATAATATTAGTATAGAAGTATAGAGGAGTAGAAAATAATAGAGAACTATGTAAAACTTTGTTTGAAGAATAAGAGGATGGTATGATAAAAATGACATCCTCTAGACTGATGAACAAAAGTGTATGAACAGGCAGAAGTTAAGACTCTATTCTAATTACTCTTATACAAGGACAACAATTTGACGCAACCAGTTAGAGATCAGGATACTGGCGCCTTTATGTGCTTTCCGTTGCAATGAATAATTTACTACTGGGACTTTCTTAACTCTAAACTTAACCAGACCCGGGATGCAAACTCAGGACTACTGTCTTCTTTGTGCATCCTTTTTTTATAATCGACATACTCGTATATGTAATATAACATTATATTTACCTGCGTTTTTAATCTATGATCAACTCTGTTACTGATGTTAAAATGAATAACGGTATGTATAATTACATTTCATCTTAAATATAACTTGATGCATTAAAATAAAATAATAATTTTCTATTATTACTGTAAAACAAATACTTAATAGGTTTTAAGAAAACACAAAGAATTTTTCATAAAATTATATTTTAACGATTCTCCAATTCAAATATCACGAATGAAATCTAAAATTATTATTTAAGCTTTCTGAGAAGATTTGAAATGTGCAATTTGCCGGCCTTAGAGTTTAATGCGTTTTGACGCTGCGCCCGCGCAACCACTTTAATTAAAAACGGTAAACGAAGGGATGGTTAACTCGCTTACGTGAATCTTGTTCTTATAAATGATTAAGATGTACCTTCTTTCAACATTTATATACAATATTTTAAAATCTTAGGATGGATACTGTCAATCCCTAATCAATTTTCTCAACAGTCAAGTCGCTTTTGATATGTAATGACATTGCATTTGAATAGCTTATTCAATTTATTTTCACCTTTTTTTGGTTTGTATGATAAATTGCAACTTTTGTTGTTTTAAAAATGTCTTATGTTCTTCCTTATCCTATATTATGATAATTCAAAAATGGTAGGACATAAATTGATAGGGCTGTTGCATATTAGTTAAATTTCCTGTCAATTGCGGATATTTAAATTATAATAAATAATTTAAAAACTTCACTTATAATGGTAGTGGAATCATTTTAATTACTTTTGATGTCAATTTCAATGCATCTACCTTCTTGATTTTCAATGTAGATTAATACATTCTTAGGATTACGCGAATATTTTACATTATAAATGAAACTATGTTTTCGGATTTTGTCTCGGATTTATTTTGATTTTTCAATTGCGTTACATCAAACATGATCACGGGAGAGTATCTCCCGTCTCCGTCACAATCAGGAACCAAAAATCAAAATAAATCCGTGAAAAAATCCGAAAAGATAGTTTCATTTTATGTATTTATTAATTTTGGGAGAGGATCTGAACTAGATACGATCTCAAAAAAATTATATATCCAAGCATATATTTCATAGTTCATAGGAAATCTTAGTCTAAATGATAAATTACCCATTTCCTTTGAACTAAAAACACGCAAATACGTATTAAAAGCTAGTGTTTATTAATTAAAGATGAAGCAAAAGCGTTTGCTAGAACATCGCGAATAAATAACTCTTATCAGCAAACTAAATACTTGTCATTGGATAACCTGTATATTCCTTTCACTTAATTACTAGGAAGCTTGTAATTATTCACTTATCTGTACAAATTGTATTTCGAAATTAAAATGGATACGCTATAAACTTGTATAGCTATGAGCTTAAATCCAACGCTTATTTTCTTTCAAAGAATATTGTATACTAAAGACTCCCACTTTCTCCACTCTATTCCTAGATTAACTTTAAAAAGTAGTATGAATTTCTCAGAAATTAGATATTTTACTATAAAAAAATATAATGTAAAATATATCTTACACGTTGACTCGGATAATCAACTGCAATGGTTTTCTCTTGGTGCGGTCTTAGACAGACGTACGTTAATTCTATATACTAAAAATTAAAAATTTGGCCACAGTATCGATAATCATCATCATCATCAGCCCTTATTAATGTCCCACTGCTGGGCACGGGCCTCCTTCAGTACGAGGGGGATTAGGCCATAGTCCACCGCGCTGGCCTAGTGCGTGTTGGCGGACTTCACATGTCTTTCGAAAACTTGTTAGGTTTTCTCAGACATGCAGGTTTCCTCACGATGTTTTCCTTCACCGTAAGACAAGTGGTAATCATGATATAAATGATTCGCACATGAAAATATCAGAGGTGCGAGACCCGGATTTGAACCCGCATCATTCGGATATCCGAGCGACCGCGTTACCGCTGGGCTACCACTGTCTTATGATGATGAGATGTATCGATGATAATAAAAGAATATGTTTAATGTATACATTCGGCAATGTTAGAATTTTATTACATGAATAGATTACATGTTACAAAGGATTTGTCACTATTCCTGAAGTATAAAAGTAAAAACTTTTATTTATAGTGAAGTTTACTACAATAGCCATAGAATTAATGGTATCCTTCAGATGATATTACGTACTGTTGGAATACCACTCAGAATAAAAGACTCACTTATCACTTTTTGTTTATTAACACACATAAATGATTATACTTTTACAAATAATACACAATAATCGAAATATCACACCGAGGCATAGCTCATGCTATCACCGTGGTCGTTAACGTACTGCCCTCTGATTGACACCTCTCCTATATTTATAGTAATCAAAAGTGACAGCTGTCAATGTTTCTATTAGCTGTGTTGCATCGATGTTAACTTTTATTATTGCTCTGTAAATTCAAATAATATTATTAAAGAAATGTAAAAAAAACTGTGAAGACTATGCTTACACATATTAATAAAATTAATAAATAATTATTAATTCATAAATTATTTCTTTCTTATTAGTACAGATTATATTAAACATTGATATTTAAATTTAAAAAATGTACAGATTATAAAGGGTATGCTAACAGACGGCCGTCCTGTGAACGGAATGTCCCCATTCCGGCTCGGCCATCCGAAAAGAAAGCAAAAAAAAAATGAAACATAATAATGTAAGATAAATCAAACATAATAAAACAGAATAACATAATATAACTCAACAAGAGAAGTAATATAAACAATAAGAATTATATAACAATTCCTGCTTTCTCATTAGTAGATTTAAATCATGATATAGAATTTTGATTTTGATGTACTGTGCACTCTCAGATGATTGACGTAGCTGGAATTTTACTGGGACACCTGTAAAACTCAAATAATAATTAGAAGCTGATTTAGTATAACATTTAAAGTATGTAGTAGTTTCAAATAACCAGAGTACAATTTTAATGTAAACGACACACAAATATAGTTATAGAACAAAACAATAAGTAATAGTTTAAACCATACCGTAATATTCAGTGATACATATAGTGATATATTAAAAAGATGTCGTTGCAATGTATGACAGCATAATTCACTTGTCAGTATTTAACAATTTATTCGACGGAATGTCTCACTTCTTATAACTTAAACGATTATCACCCCATATAGACATAGGAAAGTTTACTTAGTTATTTCTAGTGATCGCCGCATACAGCGGCATATTTCACTTATTGATTTTAATAATCATTATCGGTTAAGCAGCACACCTCATTGAGAGCTCACAGAGAGCATGTCTCACTTATAATTAGTGATCACTGCATTCAGCAGAATGTCTCACTTAAATCTTTCGTGATCACTGCATATAGCAGAATGTCTCACTTAAATCTTTCGTGATCACTGCATTCAGCAGAATGTCTCACTTAAATCTTTCGTGATCACTGCATTCAGCAGAATGTCTCACTTAAATCTTTCGTGATCACTGCATTCAGCAGAATGTCTCACTTATTGTCATGGACTGTATGGGGGTTCTTCAATGAAACACTAATTTCACTTGTATTCGCTTGTTTTCTTTATTGTTGCTTCTTCAGTAGCTGTCGTCGCTGCCTCGCCATCGGGTGTCGTCGCTGCTGTCTCGCTCTCGCGTGCCGTCGTGCACGCTCGGCCATCATCGTTCTTCATCCACAACACTTATAATTAGTGATCACTGCATTCAGCAGAATGTTTCACTTAAATCTTTCGTGATCACTGCATATAGCAGAATGTCTCACTTAAATCTTTCGTGATCACTGCATATAGCAGAATGTCTCACTTAAATCTTTCGTGATCACTGCATATAGCAGCATGTCTTACTTAAATCTTTCGTGATCACTGCATATAGCAGCATGTCTCACTTAAATCTTTCGGGATCACTGCATTCAGCAGAATGTCTCACTTAAATCTTTCGTGATCACTGCATTCAGCAGAATGTCTCACTTAAATCTTTCGTGATCACTGCATATAGCAGAATGTCTCACTTAAATCTTTCGTGATCACTGCATATAGCAGAATGTCTCACTTATAATTAGTGATCACTGCATTCAGCAGAATGTCTCACTTCATATGACCTAGAGTTTAAACAACTGATCACCCCATTTATGGGCAAATTTCACACAATTATTCCTAGTAATCACCGCATACAGCGGCATATTTCACTTATAATTACATATATATATGATAGACATATAAAGCATCGTATCTGTGTAGTTAAGTATAATATACCATTTACACATAATTATTCCCATCTGCGTTATTCCATACGCATGGCAGCATCATCAGGGCATCGGTTGGTTATGATACCACTAGTCGATAGGGAGGACCTTTTTTTTCCGCTAACATAACATGACCCTTTACGATATTATAAAGGGTTTAAAGTCCCTTTTTTTTTTGATTTCGTTAAAATATATATAAATTCAGGGAACCCTTAGTTTTTGATATCAATATCGTCTCTCGTTTTTGATCTATCTTTCTATTATCACTTTTGAATGATAAAGTAAATGATATCTTTTGAACGCATTCGCGTAGTAAACTTTTGTATTATATTTTATATTTTTGTTATAAACTTTTGTATTTAGGTTTTGTAACCCCGTCAGTACTAATAATTTTATTTCAACAACAATGATTTGTAATCAGAACGATCATTGAGAGCAAATATTTTTTTTTATCCATGTTATTGTTGATTACATGTTCATTCTTTCAAAGCAGTCTGACTTTTCTCAGTGTTCGTAACAACAATCTGTCCTGTTGTTGTTTTGGAATTTTCTGAACAATCTTGAGTGATGTTTAGGATAGGTGCCTCTTCCAGACTCACGATCTTACGATCGAAAACTATTTTGGATGTACTACTTAGTAATCTCCGTTAGTGTTATTAAAACTCCACTGCACTTTGTTTGGGTGATTGTCTCAAACCTTTTCGTCCAAACTTTGATTGGATTACTGGGATGCCGCTTGTGATTCCAATATACGAGAAGTTCGGTTATATCTCTCTATTTATCTATTTGTTCAGGGGGTTGCGACAGCGTTCACAACATGTTTGGTTTCAATTTCTTTTACATATATATTTTTAAGTATTGACAACGTAAGACTAATTCCTCTTTCTAAGTATCCTCTCTTCTAATTGTATATCTTTCAAAATGTTTAAGTTGTCTTGCTTTAAGATTCCGAAGAGTTTTAATGAATATAAATACGCTAAGTCCATCAATTATTCTCAAAATATACATATTTCCACTTTCATCTATAAGAAATTGTTCTACATGGTCCATTGTAAAGTGAGAAACGGAACTGTGTTAGCTTTATGTTTGGATGCAAAAATATTTTCCATTGTAGACGATTTGTTGTATGTGCAACTGAAGCATGCGGATACATAGTATTCTTGTACAAATATACTCATTTTAGGACAGAAAACTTTACCTAAAGTTATATCAATCCTATCGCGATGTCCTGATTCACTGTGGCTATAGTAAAGAAAACCCATTTCAATCTATTCATATATTTATTCTTTTATCCTTTATGATATTTATTTATTATAATAAGATAACTGTAAGTATTTGCACCGCTTGTAACTATTCGGTATTTGTAACTCATTATACGTGTATCTTCGGAATGATCACAGTTTGTGACTTGAAGGCATTCGTTCGGCAGCCCAAAGCATACACATGTAATGCAATGCAGACTGCGCATCAACAACAAAATATGTACGAAACTTCCTTACTGAAAGAACTTCCTTGGTTGTCTTTTTGCTGTAGTATGCAACAGGTTTTAATAGGGTTTTCTCATCGGGTCTCTGCATGAAAATATCACCCACACATAGTTTTACTTGCGTAACATTGCGCTTCTGCAATGTACTTCGGATAATGCAGCGCTGCGATGAATGTCATCCCAATTTCGAAGATGGATTTGAAGACTAATAAGTCTTCATAAGATTCGTAAATAGTTTTGCTATGCTAGCAATCCAAAGATAAATCTCCAAGAAAATGTACTAACTATACAAACTACCTCAATTGGTAAAACTAATTCATAGGTGTAGCAATTTAGGATACAGCATTCGCCTTCTTACTACCCAGTCGTAATACTTCCTTCATATACCAAGTGGTCGGGCTGTTTCTTTATCAGTGGCAGAAGCAGGAGATAGAAGGCTACCCATCTATCGAATTGCCAAATCATACCTATCTTTTCCGAGGAGTTCATTTATTATATACACAGCTGGTGCATAACAAACATCAGCGTAAATTCATAGTGCTCTTCTGGCGTCACAAGTGCTGTTAAGTGCTCTTCTGACTTGCATATTTGATAATAACCGGATTAGGATCTAGACTGGTAATATAAACCTCACCACTGAGATAAACTAGCTAACAATCGTCTTTTAATGTTCTCTTGTTCAACCCCTGATAATCAGAACATAATCGGCGTTCACCTTTGTTCTTTTGAACTGGGACTATTGGGAAGCATATTTTATTATTTCATTTTTATAATTGGTATAGCTATTCATATATCTCTCGCTGTAGTCTATAAGGTTTGTAAACTACTGCCACTTCGTGCAATCCAATATGTATCTCAGTTATATTGATTTTTCTCGTTTCATTCAGACTTAATGCCACACATTTTCTTAATTCGTTAAGTAAGTCCAACACCTATTGTTCTTGATATTTCGTTAGACTTTCTTCAATATGTAACTTTTCCGTTTATACTCGTAGGCTTGTCAGGATTCTTATCGAGATTCATTAGTCTCATCGTCAATTCAGTTGAAAGCCTTTTTAAAATATAATATTCTTGTACATAACATATGATCACAAGCTAAAAGTTTTCCTTTCTTTAACGAAAAGTACGCCAAGTAGTAATTAGTGTGTTTTCTCTCTTTAAATTATGTATTTTCCAGTAAATAAACATATCTAGTGTAGTTTTCGTCGCTATCTTTACCGGTATGTGTCTCACGGCGATGAAGTGTGCATTATATTTATTCTATCCATTTCTGCCTCATCGGAGGACAAAATTAAACTAATATTTGTATATCTATTTTCATTCGTGATGTTTCTTATCTAAATAGCAAATTTATTTAAAAATGCATTCGGTAATACTAAACGGCCTCAATTTTAAACCTATATAAAATCCAGAGAAATATTGAGCTCGATTCTCGACCATTCCTAAGCGACGTAAACTCCCAGAGGCAAACCCTTTGATAAGTGCATTCATCCGTCTGTTCTACTGTGAGAGTCAATTGCTCAGAATAACCAATTTTTTTTTTTAATAGTGCACTGACTACCAGTATAATATTGTGTATGTATCTTATAAACCTCATCTTGGGTCGTGATACGCAGAACCTTGTTAACTGCATTATTGTCACTTTTTTTTAACGTTTAAGAGTGTCAGTCATTTCAGTGCGTTTGCAATATAATGAGCCAAGTGCCTTAATCTAATGCTCTTTTTTTTTTTTTGCCTCACTTGAAATTTTAGTGTAAATTCCTTGTTGTAATATTTCCTTTCCGCTTACGTTACACGAGTTGACTAGACTGGATTTCTCACAAAAGTAGTCTCCAAGTGTATCCTCACTACGGCTCCCTATTGCCAAAATTTCAATCTGTCAACTAATTAAGATCTTTACTAAAGTAAATTTAGTAATATTTTTTTTTTCTCTGCCACGCTTTCTGTAGGCATTCAAATGAGGATAAACCTTCATATCAACTTCGTGCCAATCCAGACATCTTGAGCAGGACATAGAAAACCGCCACTCTATTTAAACGTAACGGCCGTCTCCTTAACCTTTTGATCTATTTAATGTATCGAGTTTCATGGCTATGGTTGAAACTACTCGTAGGTATCATTTACTTGAACCACCAATCGTGTTCTGTGTATGACTACTGGGTGTATCGATGAATCTATCCATCAAGTTATACGGTCCTAGATTCGAACTTGTGAATTTGGACGATAGCGCTACCTGAATGCGTCTAACTGGATTTCGTTTCGATTTTCACTTTTCTCTTTTTTTTTGGCAATGGTACTGCACGTTGAGCTCAATCTCGTTAACTGAATCTCAACACTTAACTGGAAACGGGTAACTCTTTATGCCTTGGCATTCTCTCTGAGTTTTCGATGTGATGAATGGCTTCTATCTTCGCATTATTATGAGCTACTTCACTTCTTCTTTGTATAATATTTCTTAACCATCTCCGATGAACGGACGCGTGATTCCCAACGTATTATGTATGTAACATATGCTACGTGGGCTTGTAGTTTTTTTCCTTACTTTCTTTCTCTTGTGTTTATCATGCGTCACTTACGGCGTATAGCCGCTTTGCTAAGAGCCCAAAGTTTTACTGGTAGATATTGTCATTTATCAGTATATGGGTATTAATTATTTGAATTTCTTTGAATTTCAATGACTTTGAAACTATCTTTTCGGATTTTGTCGCGGATTTATTATGATTTTTGGTTCCCGACGTTTCGAATGCTTTACAGCAATCATGGTCACGGGAGAGACTAGGGTATTAGACGTCTCAGGTGGTAACATACTTGTTACAGACAGTGCCTACCCACAATTTTTACAAATATTCAAAATGATAGACTATAAAATTATACATTTCAATTCTAAACATTTAAGATTTTAAAATTCAAATTACATTATAAATATGGCAACACCATTAACCCATTCTTAACTACTATAATTATAATTATTACAATTCTCTAACATTTGTTAAAATAATATTAAGTAGCGTTGCTATTATCAAAATATGTATAATGTGTCATATTAAAATATAAATTATTAAAGCAATATTAAACTTTCATATATTATAATTTAAAGATCAACAGTTTAAAAACAACTTGTGTTTTGATTATTTTAAGTTAAACACTAAGCAACACCACTGCAAACTAAATCATTTTTTTTTTTTTTTTTTTTTTTTTTAAAAATTGAAAATATAATATTAAACAAATCTAACTATGCTCAATCCACATTCGATTGATTATAAAAGTTGATTATATAACATTATTATTCTTATCCGATTCCAATTTTCTTTGAATGTGATTTTTTTTTATAAGAAATAATTTATTAAGTTAAATTATCATAAAACAAATTTTACAACTATAAAGAAAAACATTAAGCACAATATCATAAAATATATTATAGTAGTAAATTCATTATAGTGCAATCTATTCAATATAAATACTATTACTTTGAAAAATCCAATTGATAATAATAATAACATTTAATTTAGTCATGAATGTCTAAAGAAAATTTATAATTATTTTACTTAGGATATAAGACATGTTTAAATCCTTCAAATAAATGAAAAAAAACAACAGTAATGCTAATATTCTCAATTTATTTTGTTTAATATATTTATGATCATTAATATCATGATAATGATATTTTAAACCGATAATATAATTAAGAAAAAAAATATAAAATGAGGGTAGATTGACAAATGATGTTGAGTAAGGACAGTAACATTATGTAGATTAATAATTGTTATTTCAAAGTGAACATAAACTGATAAATATTTTTACTTTGTCCGACTTCGTTTTGTAAAATTATTTTAAAATAACAAAGAGTACATACCAATGTGAGCTGATCCACCACTTCTGATTTGTTGGAATACCACTCAGAATAAAAGACTCACTTATCACTTTTTGTTTATTAACACACATAAATGATTATACTTTTACAAATAATACACAATAATCGAAATATCACACCGAGGCATAGCTCATGCTATCACCGTGGTCGTTAACGTACTGCCCTCTGATTGACACCTCTCCTATATTTATAGTAATCAAAAGTGACAGCTGTCAATGTTTCTATTAGCTGTGTTGCATCGATGTTAACTTTTATTATTGCTCTGTAAATTCAAATAATATTATTAAAGAAATGTAAAAAAAACTGTGAAGACTATGCTTACACATATTAATAAAATTAATAAATAATTATTAATTCATAAATTATTTCTTTCTTATTAGTACAGATTATATTAAACATTGATATTTAAATTTAAAAAATGTACAGATTATAAAGGGTATGCTAACAGTACTTAACTATTTTACGGAGTTGCTAACGAACTAAGGTTATCTAGGTATGCGATTAACAATAGGTTAAGTACTGGCCTAAGTTTTTTAATGATAGCAAGTTTGATTTTTGTAAGATACATGTTCTTTTTCTTACAATAAATAGTTGGATTCAGCCCTTTTAATATCTCACCGCTGAACACGGGCCTTCTTTTAATACGAGGATGATCAGGCTATAGTCTACCTCGCGGGCCAAGTACGAGTTGCCAAACTTTATATATCTTTCGAAAACTTCCTAGGTTTTCTCAGACATGCAGGTTTCCTCACGATGTTTTCCTTCACCGTAAGACAAGTGGTAATAATGTTTTAATTAATTCGAATGTCAAAGGTGCGAGACTCAGGATTTGAACACACTTCAGGGTTTCCCAAGCGAGTGCGTTACCACTACGTTACCACTGCCTTTTTTTTATTATACAATACAATAAATGGCTACATCAGTTATACCACCCAAGTCGTATATCCTACATACCTGATATGTGCCTTAAGCTGAGCCTATGCCGTTACTATAACTGACACTTTAATTTAAATATAACGCTGGTTTCAAACTAATCTTTAACATAAACTGTTTATAGCTAATTCCTTATTAAAATAGATATTCTGATTCACCGCAACATAGTTCGCATCTAGAGGATTACTAAGAGAAATTCAAAATGAGATGTATAATATGGAATTTATTTGTTTTAATAAATAATATTATAATCAAAAATGACTCGACGATGTTTTGTTATTTGGTTTTTCGTTTGAGTTTTAAGCAAATTTATTGATATTTATATTAATTATATTCAATGAATATGAACGTCAAAAACTTTTTTGGTCTTTTTCTTACTCTATCTCTTCTCGTGTAAACCTAATTTTGGAGATAAATGGGTATAAACAGAGCGACGAATTTTTTTTCAGTTATATTATATTGATTTAAAATAAAAAAAAGATATATTTTTATGTAAGTATTTATTAAAAAAAGTGTTATGTTAAAAATAAGTTTAAACTATTACAACTTGACGTGCAAAAACTCTTATAATTTAAATAATAATTTGTTCTTGGGTAGTTTTTTTTTCATTTATTTTAATTTCACTTAAGCAAGTACTTTTACAATTTACTCAAGAAAAAATGCACTCATGATTTCCTCAAGCATATCGATCACCCTAATCTCAGATCGAACATTTCGGCTGTCGGAACTCGATACTTTATCTAGTCGATTCTGTTATCTCGAATGCGCGAATAAAACTCGATTTCTCGATTCGTACCGATACTCCATTACTCGATAACGAGTTGATACGCAACACCTGCTTCAATGTTTTATGTACGTACAGAGGATAGGAGCTGAAGTATTAATGGGTTTCTTTTTACTTGTGCTATTTTACAGTGAACAGTATTGCTTTACCCTGTGTAAATCTGTTGATGCTATAGTGAATGTGTCCGGTTATGCCTACATTAATTGTATATTTTTAGTATTAACCTTTTTATTATATATAGTTAAAACATATTTTAAAATTATTCTTTAAATTATCTTTAAAATAATTATTAAACTGCCCTTCTATTAATATAAAATCGGTTAGTAAATATGTTTTGTTATGAATGATTGTAGGTTATTAATGGGCATCCTTAGACTTATAAAACTTACAACGTTAAGATAATTCCTCTTAAGTAAAGCAATGAACTCGAACCCACACCGCTGGCATATCAAGTAGGGTCACTATAAACAAAGTTTAAGCTTTTAAATGTATAACGGTCAACTTTCTAGTTATTCCTAGTACATTCTAGTTTAAGCTATAACTTTCTCTTTTATGTACATGCTGTATATATTTGCTTCAAATATAGTTGCATACGTAAAAAGAGACGTGGTAATAAATCAAACATGTCAATCATTTCAAAGTTTATCTGACGTAGCGTACGTGATGAGAAAATATATATATTTTTGTATAAATACCATCATACTCTAGGAATGGTAAACTAGTGTTGTGACCCGATTTCGTCCGTGAGAAAGTCTAAGAGAAAAAATATTAAAATATTTCAAATAGTTGGTTTTTACTGCATCTGTACATATGATAAGTCGAATCTGCACATAACATATTTTTAGAAAAATCTTAAGTTTTGAAATTGTCATTTTTATCTATGAAAAAGCCTAATCTATAGTTTTGGGATATTTAATCTGTCTGTCTGTGACCGCTTCACGAGAAAACCACTTTTAATGTATTGAAGTATATTCCTAGCTGGTTATCCGGATACTTAATAAAGATATAAAATACTTTTTACTGAGGGAAATTATCTCTGCGAAATAATACGCTAATTGCCATAACTTTCCTAGGGACGAACTTGAGCGGAGACAGGGAGCATATATACAGTGAAACCTGGTAAAGTGAGACATCAAGGGACCTGCAATGTTGTTTCACTTATAGAGGTATTCCACTTACCCAGTGTCTCAGATATCCAGGTATAAATAAATATCTGTCTCATTTACAGAGGGTTCCATTGATAGAGGTTATTAACAGGTTATTTCAGTTATACAGGTGCGATTAAACAAAACAATGTTATCTCGGTTACAGAGGTTTATCCATATAAAATTTACTCCCTGTCTCAGTTATAGGGGTAACTATGACGATAAATCGATAGAACAAATCCCAGATATATAGGCTTAGCTCGTCCCACAAACAGGGATAATTCGGTGCCAAAGTGTTGGAACACAGCATGAGTTCCATTTATGGAGGTTTCTCACTTATCCAGGTCCCACTTAACCAGGTTTCACTGTATTAACTATCTTATTTCAAGACAAATTCTGAAACTAAATTACATAACATATTAATCATAAAAGTTTTAATAAAAATAGAGTTTCAACATCAATGACTTTATCTTATGTAATCTATACAAAAAAATATTCAAATTAAGTATATTAAGAAACGTAAACGACTAAAGAATCTGATACAGTCCTTTCCACCGATGCCAAGCTCCGACGAACACCTGACGTCTGACCCACATTCTAACAAAATTATTGCGCACAGAAATTTCTCACTAATAGTCCTTTGTACCAACACAATTCAGATTAATAGCTCGGTTTTTCACAAATTAGCATGTCTTAGCCATATTGAATGAAATAGTGATTTGGTAGAATTCCTTATAGGTAAAGCGCTAATTAGGCAAAGTGCTAATATATATTTGAAACATATGATTGTTCTTATGTTATTAACGAATTCTTAAGTTTTTAATTTTATTGTATATAAAGAAATTCACGTTAAAACTTAAAAATACATATTACACCATTTTTAATATATAGAAAATAAATACTAACTCTAAGCAAATGCAGTGTAGAATAATACCTTAGGCATTTTGCTGTCAAAAATAAAAAAATAACAATCAGTGACATATCAATCTGTCATACCTGAACAAAATGTTAGTTCTAATTTAAAATAAAGAACCCATGACAGATATTTAGTAAGAATCATAATTCAAGCTAATTCCACTACAAATCCTTGTCAACCACTAATTCTAGTTACAAACGGTATATCTAAAGTGTTTTATGTACAAGATATCGCGCTCTTAGTCTTATCGACCCGCCTTATAAGATGAAAGGCTAATAAAATTATTACAGGCCACAAACCAAATATGTATCAAATCGATTTATTAAGTGGAAATTAATTTTACTCGCAAAATATATGGCGATGACGAGTTAGAGAGACAGATTTGACTGATTTTAGGAACATTTTTTGTTTTTTGATGACACGATTGGCGCAGTTACCCTACTTTCATGCGCCAGTGGTCGCGGGTTCGAGTCCCGCTGGGGACATTCATTTGTTAAACTTGGATGTTTGTTCTCCAGTCATGGGTGTTTATATTTATAATATGTATATTGTATGTATTTAAAACTTATAATATATGTAATATATCAAATATCTGGTATCCGTAACACAAGCTTCCTTCGTAGCTTACCACGGAACTAGATGGCGCTGTGTGTAATAATGTCCCAACATATTTATTTATTTATTTATTAATAGTGAACTTAAACAAAATAATTCTATCTAACATAATAATATATATATAGGTTGCTTATAAAACTTTAAAATTTCTTGAAGGTATATTTGAATACTTCTGGATCAATTAATTCGATTTAATTATTTCTTTCTGCATCCTTATAAAGGTTTAAAAATTGTTTCATTTAATCAAATGACGGGCGGACCTGCGAGAAAACGCTAGTGCTAATATAATGATGTAAAAAAATGGTAAATTACATAGCAAGCAAAGTTGTAATAATTCGTATTATACTATTTTTTAGTTTTCATTAATAATATGTAATGGTAAAAACTCTTATCTAAACTAATATACATATATGGTATTTATATAAATACCATATTTAGGCTCTCTTATATATGAATTCTCTCAATATAGTTTATATAAGAAATAAATTAGATACTAACTTTAAATATATATCAACAATTAGAGTAAACATAAGTTAAACTAAAATATGTAAAGCACTAACCCAATTTATTGCTGTGTAACAAGTAGAGTTACATTACATGAACTATAAAGTAAAACTTTCTAGTCAATAAAAATTTTTTGTACAAAATCGACAAGTGGTAAATTTTTCAACTACTATAACGCAATGTATTTCAAAATAAATATTTAAATAATACTAGTTTTATTGGTATTAATTTTTAAATTTAATAATAATATGAATAACTAACGACTCGTTCTTGCGTTTCTCGTATTTATAAATATAAATAAATAAATATGTTGGAACACTGTTACACACAGCGCTATCTAGTTCCGTGTTAAGCTACGAAGCTTGTGTTACGGACACCAGACAGTTGACATACTACATATATAAGTTTTAAATACATACATATAATAAATATAAACACCCATGACTGGAGTACAAACATCCGAGTTTAACAAATGAATGCCCCCAGCGGGACTCGAACCCGCGACCGCTGGCGCAAGAAGGTAGGATCACTACAAACAAAACGTGTCGTCAAATTATATTAATTATAATTTGTCCATAGATATGTATTTGCGGTCAGTATGAAATAAACTCTATCATTTATAATGATTCAAGGCTAGGCTAGGCTCGCCCTCGCTTCTCTCAGCTTAATTTAGCGCAAGTAAAGCCTCGGGTTTTGCTAGTTATACATATAAATCTTCCTCTTGAATCACTCTATCTATTAAAAAAACTGCATCAAAATCCGTTACGTAGTTTTAAGGATCTAAGCATACATAGGGACAGACAGCGGAAAGCGACTTTGTCTTATACTATGTAGTGATATTTACAAGTAAAATGACAGTCACGTTGAATTTCTTTTACCAGTTCTTCACAGGTCAGAAGCTTCTTATTTATGAACTGGTGGTAGATTCATGACGTTCAGTAAACGTTCCTCAATAAATATAAGCAAAAGGAATTTTTCAATACGATTAGTAGTTCCTGAGATTAGAGTGTTCGAACAATCTCTACCTCTTTATATTATGAGCATAGATTTCAAAAGCTTCTATTAGAAATGGTAAAATAAAGAGCTTATAGACGAAAGCATTAAGAAAGTCATTATTTTTTATTGCCCTCCTTACTTTAAAGTATAGGTTTGAATACAGATAATTTTGACTTTGATTACTGGAAGTAAAATTTTGCAATTATTACTAGCGATAGTAATATCTAAATAGTGTTTAAAATAATTTCACATTAACGGTTATGTGGCTTTCATGTTTTGATTTACATGAAATGACTGCGTTTGTTCACACTCGTATTGCTAATTGGTAAATGGTTCCACTTATACTAGTGTTTTCCAGTCTAAAGAAATTCTAAATTTTGAAATATGTCTATAATTTTATAAGTGGTAGTGCCATGCTTGTTACCTTCGGGTAGCAACCGAATGGGCCGGCACGCCCCGTATAGTTCGTTAGTACCACTCTCTCACAGAAGACCGGCGTGAAGTGGCAGCTATGCTGTCGCGTTTCGTCCGGTGAGTGAGAGTCCGGGAGGCCCATCTCCTTCCCCCCTCCCTCTTCCCTTCATCCTCCGCCTTCGTTCCCCCCACCCTCCCACTTCCCTCCCTCCTCCATCCCTCCCTTTCCTGAAAGGCCGGTAACGCATCGCATAATGTCCATGGGCGGAGGTGATCACTTCCCATCAGGTGAGCCTCCTGCCCGTTTGCCCCCTTTTTACCATAAAAAAAATTGTTTTAATTAACTCCTTAACTTATATATAATTGTTGTTAAGAAACAATCTTATTTTTGATTTTTTTAACATTAATGTTTGAAGTTTTATATTTGCCTCTGAAAGACTTGGGTATGAGTTTATAATGCCTATTTCTTTCGATAATTTTACACAAAATTTTTAGAAGCAAAACTTTAGATTCACTTTCATGCTTGTGTAAAAAAGAATAAATTTTTAAAAGAATAAAAATATCAGGAATGAACTTGCTTTAAAACGCCTCATTTTTAAGATATTTGAAGCACCATATATAAGAGTTATTTAAAACGCTACCTCAAATAATTTTTTTTTTAACAAAAATGAAAACCGACTTCAAAACGCTACAAATCGAAACTAAAAAGAAAAAAAAAATAATTTTAATTACTTAGTTATTGTTGGAGTCGGTGCCAGCCAAGGAGATTGTATTAGGATTATTTTGCTTTGGCTGGCACCGACTCCAACAATAACTAAGTAATTAAAATTATTTTTTTTTTCTTTTTAGTTTCGATTTGTAGCGTTTTGAAGTCGGTTTTCATTTTTGTTAAAAAATAATTTATTTTAAATTTTTTTGTGGAAATTATTATGTTTAAATAAAATATTGGAAGGCTAACTAAACTACTGCTCCAATAAGTCAGCGAAGTTTTGAAATGAACGACAATAGTCAATCGAGATTTGTCCACGTCTATTTTTCCACGTAACTCGTAGACGTTAATAAGATTTACCTTCTATTATCAATCCACCTAATATCCTGAAGGAGTACGACTATCAGTTCATAAGTACGTATAATATTAAAAGAATTTTCTTTCAACTCCTAACCGTTGAGGATATATACCTTACATCATCACAAATTCTTGAACAGCTTTAGAAAATATATGAAAAAGGTAATCAGTGCCGATAAAATTTAAGGGTTGCCCTCGATTTCTCTAGGATCCCATCATCAGATGCTGACTTGGTGATAATGAGAACATCTTGAATGTATACCCTACCGAACAAAAAAGAAATTTTTAAAATCGGCCCACAATTCACGGAGAAATCGGTGAAAACACATAAAAAACAACTGTTGAGGAATTTTACCTTCCATCATCAGCTCATCCACATGAGATGATGATTTTCATACGTAAAAGCTTTATCGGGTTTAGAAAATATATCAAAAACATAATAGGTGCCTGTAAATTTTGAGAGTTGCCTTCGATTTCCCTGGGATCCCATCATCAGATCCTGACTTGGTGACAATGGGACCACCTCGGAACTATACCCTACCAATCAAAAGAAAAATTTTTGAAATCGGCCCACAGACGGCGGAGCAATCGGTGAACATACATAAAAAAAAAAAAAAAAAAAAAATACATACAACGGAACATATAACCTCCTCCTTTTTTGAATTTTTTTTGAAGTCGGTTAATAAAAAAAAATAAAAAAAAAAAATACATACAACGGAACATATAACCTCCTCCTTTTTTGAATTTTTTTTGAAGTCGGTTAAAAAGATGATGGCGGATCACTATCTTTCTCGATTCCTATGACGACCGTTTGGCTTAATTTGTAGTACCTGTGTACCTACTTACTGTGCCAGGGGTCTCGGGTTTGACTCCCGATGGTTCATTTGTATAATATTTTTATAGTAACTGTGTAACTGTCATCCAAGATCTGGAAGATTCCACATGGACGAACACACTAATAATTTGATTATAAAAATATAAAAGTGATGATTTCTAAGTAGTGCTTGCGAGTAGTATATTTAAATGGAGTATGATTTCTTTAAGAAAATACTGGATTAAAAGCATTCAATGTTACCAGTACTATCGAAAAGTACTGTAACACAGTTGAATACTAATTTCACGGCTATTTATTTGTAATTTGTACGAGATAATGACATGACGAAGTTTGTTAATGACTTTTTTAGTTTTAAATATAAACAGGTTATATTAACTATTTATGAACGATAGAGTTTTCTATTGGACTTATATTAAAACTATATGTTGGGACATTATTACACACAGCGCCATCTAGTTCCGTGGTAAGCTACGGAGGAAGCTTGTGTTACGGATACCAGATAGTTTATATACTACTTATATAAGTTTAAATACATATTTATTATAAATAGATACACCCATGACCGGAGTGCAAACATCCGAGTTCAACAAATGAATGCCCCCAGCGGGACTCGAACCCGCGACCGCTGGCGCAAGAAAGTAGGTTCACTACAAACTGCGCTAAACGTGTAGTTGTAAATTATTAAAGTTATAAGTTCGACAACGATAATTTCATACAAACTCATATCTATTTACTTCTAAGGTTATTTTATATTTTTACCTCTTAGAAAATACGTTATTCAAGCCCTTAAAGCCATTAAAAAATATATTACACCAAATCGAACCTGCAATCTTTACTAAAGAGCCTAGTACATAATATATACATGACTACTGTACCAGAGGTGAGTAAGCTCTTCGTGCAGATAATGCACCTATTGACCTACAAGTTGCTATCAATCAATCAGAGCTTTATCATCCGGTCTTCTATTTCTAAGAAGCAATAATTATTTCACATGGAATAACTGTAACTTAAAATGTTAATGGATATTGAGAAGTAATTATCTGTAGAGCTATAGGGGGTCGTAGGAAGTCTATACGAATGTCTATTTCTCACAGTTATCTAGTATAATGTCCAAAATTCGATTCTCAGTTAAGACAAATATATTTGAGGTTCATTGAAAAGTACTTAATGACAAAAATCATATCATCAATCTTAGTTGTGATTCTCATATCAAAAATATCTAACTAGAAAATCTAGTTAAAATTTTTTATTTATATATTTTTTACTAAACTTATTTTTACAAAAAAATAAGCCAATCCTAAAACTACTATAGATTTTAAAATAAATAAATAAATAGAATTGTAGTACTAATCCTAACCAGCCCTTTGACTTCAACAAAGTAAAAAGCCTTTAAAAAAAATATTTCTCCTTATCTATACAAGAAACTGTTTTCATTACTATATCAATATACTTACAAAAACATATAAAATCCATTGAAATACAATTTATATCCAATTAGATCAAGAACCGATAGTTTACGTCCGTTTTTGCGTAAGCTTTGACGCTGGGCAGTCCAAAGAACAGACATAAATGAAAATGGCATCATAGTCATTTGTTCTTGCAGAGATATGCAGATATTTGACTCAGACTATACTTACCCTTTTAGTCTGTATTAGGACTAAAGACTATATACAAATTACTTCTAACAAAAATAAAATTGACATGTATATTTTAGCGTTAGAATGGACTATATAACTCAAACAAATGTTATAAATGAAACTATCTTTTCGGATTTCGTCGCGGACAGTTAAAGTTAAAAGATAGTTTCATTTATAATGTCAAATATTCGCGTAAATTATCAAACAAATGACAAAATTCCTTTATTTTAACTAGTATTACCAGAAAGCTAATTAATTTACAAGAATTATAAATTAAAACAAATTAAATGAAATTGAAGCCCTTTCAAGAATATCTGTTCTATGGCGTCAATATATTCACTTGCAAGTACCAGAATACATTATTATAGTGCAAGCGAGCTATAATTTACACGAGCTTATCAAATGGTTCAAATAAGTTAGTTCAACTAGTTTTCCGAGCAATCTAGTGTATGTCAAAGCAAACTAATTATTTTTACGTTTTTCCATGTATTTGTGATCAATCAATTCTATTCTATGAAATTTTTAATAAATAGTCGTGGAATTTGGAATGTGTCCTATTTTAACCGATTTCAAAAATAAGGTAGTTAATTTGGATGTACTAATATTATGTTCTTTTGTACAAGGTAAGGAAATTAATAAAAAAAGTTTCAAGCTTAACCAAAAATCGAACTACTAATATAAACATATTAATAATTATAATTGTTATTTCCTAATAACACATTATACTACTATAAATATTTTCTACCATAGAAAAAGCTATGGAAAGGAAAACTAAAGCTCTACTTTATTATTAAATAAAATACAGTTAAAACGAGTTTGTCTGTCGGTCTGTAAAATTGCAATCATAAACCATCTTGGTATGTTGATAATGCTTGCGATACTTCCATTTAAACGTAGATAAGATGTTACCAGATAGCTGAGAGGATACCATACGTTATAGGTTCGATTTTTTTGTAACGTATATTCTACTTATATATGGCAGTAGATATACTAGCCTTCGTTAACATTTAACTGACTAGTTCGTTACGACAGAAAAAAATATGTTTATAAAAATAGCAAGTTTTGGTTTTGTTTTTTAATTTTGTTGACGACTTTTATAACGGTAAATATTATTTTTGTAAAGACAAAAGGAGAAGAAATGAATGCAAAATGTATAAAAATTTATATAAAACAGCAATCTCTTCCAAGCAGACTTCAAGTGAACCCTACATCTAGCGAATTATCGATGGACAATAAAAAATGTTATTATATTATGTATATCAATTTAATAAAAATATATATGGACTATATTTAATATTCAACTTTTATTAAGTTTTTTTTAGCATTTGAAATATTTGAAGAATTTTTAAAATAATCAATTACGATTCATGTACATGTACTAGTCTTGTCTTATTTAGCCATATAAGCTTTTAAACTAAAATGCACAAAAAATATCTAATTCAAAGTAAAGTAATTAACTATGAAAATATATTTTTTTCTATAACACACACCGGGTTTTACATCATAAGTAAATGCTAATAAACTTGTTATGTCGTTGGATAGAAGGAATGTGATAGTATCTCAAAATAATGACATAATGGTTCGTATAAGTAGACGTGGGGACTTAAGTAGCCGAGACAACGCCGTAATTGGCCACAATTCAACAAACTAGATGCATGGTACGTGGAAATTACAAAAAACCTAAAAAGTAACGAGAAAGCTTTAAAAAAATTAAATTATGATTGGTTATAAAGTACTTATAGTTTGTTTGTTTGTTTGTTTGAACGCACCAAACTCAAGAACTGCTCATACGATTTGACAAACATGAACATAAGTAATATAAGGTTTGCTTTTACAGAAAATTATATAGATTTTAAACTAGTGAGTTACCTTTGCGCCATCTATATAAACAGTATCAGGCTCGATTCAGAGTTATACTTATAATCTATACTAATATTATAAAGCCGAAGAGTTTATTTATTTGTTTGGTTCAACGCGCTAATCTCAGGAACTACTGGTCCAAATTGAAAAATTATTTTTGTGTTGGATAGTCCATTTCTCGAGGAAGACTATAGGCTATATTACATTACGCTACGATCAATAGGAGCGGAGCATAAATGAAATATGATGCAAAAACGGGAACGGCGGGCGTTATATGCGAGGTGCCATACCGCGCGACTAAGAAAGAATTTGGTTTCCGGTCTTTAGAACGCGTGCGAAGCCGCGGGAAATGCTAGTAACAAATTAAAATAAAATTGCACTGTATATCTTAGAAGAAGCTAATTAGCATTGTGGACTCGAAATCTTCCATCATACGTAAAGATCCACTTTAAAATACTATGCAATAAAAATTTATACCTCGCCAATAAAACTAGTTAAATATGTATCAATAAAATGTATGAAAATTATCATAAGTATCAACACCATTCTATGGAAGGTCCTTTAAAAGCATTCTAGATTGATAAATCGACCACAACCTAACTAAACTACGCGGCTGTGTTAAATGTAGAATCTATACTAATATTATAAAACTGAACAGTTTGGTTGAACACGCTTATCAGGAACTACTAGTTTGAATTAAAAAATTCTGAAAGGCCATTTATCGAGGAAAGCTATATATAGAAAGCATATATCACATATTATATAATTTGGTTTCCAATCTTTAGGAAGTGGCTAAGTTTTGTTTATACATATAATTATAAAAAAATATTTTGTATAAAGTAATATGGTTCATATATAAAATGCCTTATTGTGGAAATACAGGCTACAACAAACAAACAAACAAACATACACACATGGCTCAAGCTATAAAGCTTTAATTTTTCTAACTAGTGTACGGAGCTATTTGTAATTTTCCTAATGCACGCATACTACAGTAAAGTGCAACAAAAATGGTTGGGCTGTGACAAGCTATAACTTGACCGACTTTCTAGAAATAGCCTGATAGCATCTAATTACCTCGGTATTTGTGAATGGCTTATGGTTAACGCGGATAACATGAAAAGCCCATACCTTTTCCATATTATACTATAAATTCTTTAATGAAGCAAGTAAATCTATAAGGCAGATACAATATATTAGAAGTTTTTAATTTTCTTATATCTTTCTATGAATCAAGGCATTCTCTGTTCGATTCTCAGCGGTGACAAATATTCACATTAACTGGAAATAAGTTTTAAATGTTACGAAGTATTTCAAATGTATGTCAGCCTAAAGTACCGAATTTGAATATATTAATTTTTACTTATTAAGTGATATTTTTCTCAATAATTTTAAATTAATTTTAAAGAATTCCTTTTTTATGGATAATTTATCAAAAAAGTTATCAAAAAAGTATGATAATTTAAATAAATATATTAAATTAAACAATAATAACCCACTAAATAGCAAAATACTTAACAATGAATAAGTAAATATGCTGAGATATTCACATTATTACAAACATTCTAGCTCACCAAACGAATGCCCCCAGCGGGACTCAAACCCGCGACCTCTGGCACAGCAAGTAAGTTCACCAACTGAGCCAAACGTGTGATGTTAGAAATAACCGTATTAAAAAAAACAAACTAATTTCAACGTAACTTTTACGGTATCAGAACACGTTTAAAATGCAAATTATTTAATCAATTAGCACTTGTATCTAACAACCATATATTTTTCTCTGTACAAGAGAATCTAAAACATCTCACTCTTATTAACTTGAAACCTGGTTAATCCATAACTGGTCTTCACACGAGCTTTGAAAGCTTTAATTGTAAGCTCGATCAATAAATTGTCTGAATCAACTTGAATGTGTTGATTGGTGACGTAAGTTCTTGCATTACTTAATAGGAAGTCTATTCTATATATTACAACAGCGCCAGCTAATTCTGTGGTAAGCTACGAGGCTTGTGTTACGGATACCAGATAGTACTACTTATATATAAATTTTTAAATACATACATATTATAAATATAAACACCCATGACTGGAGTACAAACATTCATGCACAACAAATGATTTTGAATGAAACATTCTATGAATAAGTTATTTGTTCATAATTAATGATTGCTGTGTAGTGTCATTTTGGAATTTATGGAGCTTTTTCAAAGAATTTGTTTAATTTTTGAAATCCAGCAGGTCATGGATCTATAAAATATAAGCTACTAGCGACTCACCCTCGCTTCGCTCGCGTTCGTCTCTAAATCTAGCGCGCGAAGCCGTGGGTTCCGCTAGTAATAAATATAGCCTATGTTACTCAGTCATAATGTAGGTTTCTAATGGCAAAAGAATTTTCGAAATCGGTCCAGTTGTTTTTGAATTTATTCGTTACATACAAACATACAAATTTTTACTCTTTATAATATTAGTATAGATAGGATCTAATATTAAGTATGATATTCTTTAAATTAAGTTGTTTATAACTAACTTATATTTAAACTAAAATTTTAATTCGTATAAAAGCTCAGAACCTTTTTAATTACAATAATAACCTGCTTCACATTTCTTTGAAAAAAAAAACTTGTACTCATGCGAAACTGAAGCGGAACCATATTAATATAGAACCGTATTTTATTTTACAAAGCTTAGAACTTTTTCAAATTTAAAAATGTCATTTTAGATTAAAATAGTCAATTAATTTTTGCAATTCAATGCAAATAGTTATCGATACTACTAATTGAGTACAAACACCGACTAATAGGCGTATATACTGACTTATATTTCGTTATCAATATAAGCTTTCATCGTTAACCTTTAAAGCTCTATAGATAACCTAACGCTATTATAACTCGGGAATATCGCAAGATTCTAAACATTTACTTACGGAAATTTCGAAAATAAGGCCTCGTGTACACTGCAATAATTTTATACTTATAATATATACACACATGATTGTAAAAACGTATGTTTGTTGTTCAGTTGTCAGTTTTTTGTAAGGTTGCAACAGATTTTTAGGCCAGAGAGTATAATATTATAAAACATAGGGACTTTCACTATTTTTAATATGCAAAATTAATTCAATACCTAGATTTTAATTTCTTCATGTAAGTTTCTTCTTTTACTAAAAGAGCTTTAATAAGCTTCTTGTGCACATTGTACTGTCAACTAGCTTATGTCCATATAAAAATATTATTAATTACTCATATTTCTGAAGAAACGTCACCACTTAGTACTCTACAGCATATTTCTTTGAAGATACGTACTTATCTAGTTTAAGAATCTCTACATTTACACATGCCTAGTTATCACACCCTACTGAGACTTGTCAAGTTTTTGTACTTAGGAAGCTTTATAGAAATCTAGTTGCGTTTAATTGCTGATGTACTTGCTATTGATCTAACATTATGAGAAAATAGTGAAGTACTCTCGCTTTAGTCATGTGCGTTTGTAGGTTCTTTGAATCAGTCGAGCCGTTTTGGAGATAAGACCGAACCAACTGACAGACAGATTTTCGTGGTTATCTTAGAGTTACAGCAAAAAGAAATTGGCTTATACATGTTTAAAAAAATAGTTGGTGCTTTTCGTATTTTGAATAATTCGCATATTTAATTTCTAGAGGTGCAATGACTCGGGTCTGAGCTCGATTGGTTTAGCTTTTCCTGAGTGTAAATTTAGTGATTTTTTATAAATATAAATTAATAAATATTCTACTAATACCTCGTAGATATTATTAAAATATTTATTAATTGCGTATTTAAATATTTATATTCTACCTAGCATCTAATCTTTTTTTTAATAAAGATAAACGTCTAAAATTGAATACAGGCTGTATTACATTAATTGTGTAACTTCTAAATTCCAATTACCACTTCCATAAATAAATAGATAAATATGTTGGGACATTAAGACACAGCACCAACTAGTTCCATGATAAGCTACGAGGCTTATGTTATGGATACCAAATAGTTGATACACTACACATATTATATAAGTTTAAATACATACATATCGACTCATCCGAAGAACAAAGTCCGATCTGCAGGATTGATAGTTTTCAGTAGAGGTAAAAGAAGTTTGTGACTTGTATAACTTTTAAATGGTGAGACTTGCCACTTATATGTTTTGGTATGTTGTAACAGCTACCCAGCCAATTTAAATGCTATGTAGTGTATCTTTCTAATCCTGTTATTTTACGAGATAGTGAGTTCCATATCAACATAGGACATTTTATCGTGAAAGAGCGAGGGTCCGTAGTGAATATTGTACGTTGTTTTACGGAGACGTCTGAATTAAGTAACGTTCTATATATAACATAGGTCATTTTTGTCTGGAATTACTGATCCCCTATAAGTCCTTTGTGAATAGCTACGTTAAAATATTTAAACGTAACTTTAGTCATATTGTGACTACCTTCCCATATAACTAAATAAGATAATAAAATTATTATTTAAAATCGTTTATTAATTTTAAAAATCTCACAATAGACAAAAAACCATAAGATGGCATCATTTTAATTAGTAATCACATCACAGTCATGTACGGATGTAACATTAGAAGCCTAAAACATACAGATCTATATTATACTATTAGAATAATATCGGAGACGCTCATGAAGAGATCTAAACTTCGCATTAGTTATAAAATAATGAAATCAACAATAACATATTTTTTCAAAGTAACATTCAGTCTTTTATAGTTTTACCAATCCGAAGCATCTTGATGTAGGCGTTGGTCTCTCTCTGAAGTATAGAAAAACTTTACAACAATTATAATTAACGTTTACTTAAAACTGCCATTGTGGCGTAATAGTTAAAACTTAAAATAGTAATAAAATGGCACAACGTATCACAGCATGGTAACTATGTAACCTACACGACTACGCAACGAACTACATAGTATTCTAAACTTCTAAATATACGTAAATATTTACCATAACAAATACGTATATGAAGAAATTTAAACTTAGCACTAAATCATAATAAATCATAATTTGTAACAACCAGCCTTCAATTAAAATTATTTTTATCAATCAGTCTTACATCGTGGCCTAGACGTGAGTGCACATACTTAATTAAGAATTAAATTATAAGTAGGCAAACATTCAAATCAAACTATTCTTTATTCAAATAGACTTTCACAAGTTCATTTGAATCGTCATTTTTACATTATTAAAATTAAATGTCAGTCTGTAAGCCTGTGAGTAAACTACCACCAACTCGGAAAACTGTTCTGCTGAGAAGAACCGGCGAGAAACTCAACAGTTGCTCTTTTCAAAAAAAAATTGATTTAAATATTGTATTACAATATTTATCTATTTATCCTACGTGAGACACAACCAGACACTAATCCCACACATTAACATCTACTAAGTATTCCGTTATAGTGTAATAAGCCTTACTCAACAACGTACTTATAATTTTGGATTTAAAGTGCCTCAAAGGCAAGTTCAATATGCACTGTAGAATTTTGTTATACATGCGTACACCTTGCCCCATAAACGATCTGTTTACTTTTTGTAGGCGAAAACTAGGTGTTACAAATTTATCCTTATTTCTTTTATTTATACCGTGTTTGTCGCTGTGTCTTGAGTAGCAACTAATGTTTTAACGAACAAACATAATGTTACAAAATATATATTGCGGAGCAACCGTAAGTATTTCTATTTTTTTTAAAAGTCCGCGGAGAGTATCATGAGCGCTTATGTTATAAATAGCCCGAATGGCCCTTTTTTGTATAATAAATATCGATTTAATGTCCGCTGCATTACTCCACAACAAAATACCATAACATAAAATGCTATGGAAATACCTGAAGTAAATTAAAATACTTAGTTGATTACTTATTATAATTACAATTACTTCGTTAAATCTGTAGGAAGAATGCAATTATAATTCAGAAACATCAACAGTGGCAAAGCGTTAAATTACGGGTGATACTCTAAGTCAATTACTTCTGAGCGGCACATATCAATTAAGTCTTTATATTTAGCAGTAAATAGGCTTTGAATATGCAGGTTTTAGTTCACTTTGTACTGAGTTTCTTGTGTCTTGGCGAATCAATTTAAAGAAAAAAATATTGGGATCACTACAATCTGCATGAACTTCTCGAATGTTATTCCAGTTACTCTTCTTGCCCTTAATGTCTTGCATCCAAATCTTATTATTAACAAGACATTTAAAGTTAAACACGTCATTCTTCGATCCCTTGGTCATCCTTAGCCTGAACAAATACTAAAAGGCAACTGCTAACCTTATTTGCCCCACGTTTTGCTACAAATTCATCCCATATAGCAAACGGTCTTCCTTTTACCCATAACCAGGGCAGAATGTACTGTTGTAGTATGATTAGACATTAGCAGGAAATGGCATTGGAGTTAGCACTGACAGTTTCAAGTTAACCGGGGTAAATGAATTGTGAGAAACTTCTAACAGCTCTTTAAGTTGTATTAATGGTGATTTTTCGAAACTAGAAGGCACTTCCAAAGACAATGTACTAGGTTGATTGCTGTAATATATAGATCAGGCATGAAATTCGTTATTGAACTGCCGCAGGTAACTTCTTTAGTCCCACCATCTTCATCCAGAACTTCTTCCTATAATATATCAGCTAGTTTCTAACTGATTTCTTCTGCACCGGGAGGTAAAGGTGAAGTTTATTGTGTCATGCCTTTTTCATCAACATACATAACTAAAATAAAAAAACCGTATAATTATTATTATCGGTATTCATAAAATACTGTTTATAATATGAATATTAATAATTTAATTAAATAATTTAATAATTTAACGATATTTTTAAATGAACAACGTCCTAAATGATTTCATTATCCCAATAACAACGTCTCATCTTAATATCGAACCAACAAATCGTATCACGGATTTCGTAGACAAACGTCCTATATTCACATGAAACGCTTAGAAGTTCAGTAATGTTCGTGTAAAATCATCCTAATATTTCATAAGACTTTAACTTTTTACTGATTATTATTACAGTAAGAATGATTACCCTGTGAATATACATTACACCAATTCTATTTTTTCATTAAATATGTTATTAAATACCTCTCCGTCAAAAAACGTCTTATGTAAAAATCAATCGCCAACAACTGTTTACTGAGACAAAAAAGCAATAATAACATGATGTTTATTAATTTAAGAACTAATTAGTATGTATCACGAAATAGCACAACTGAAATCATTAACTTACCAGAATTTACATTTTTTTTTTCATATAAATGGCAGGAACATTTGAAAATGGTAGAAAAGCCCAGACCCTTTCTGCGTCTTCTTTTAACATTTTCAACATTTTCCGTGATCGTGACTCTCTTAATATATGTTTTTCATGAAAAAAACTTAAGTAAAATATTTTTTTCATCAAAGCAAGCAAAAGCTAAGCGCATGACACAAAATCGTCCTCCTTCCAACAAACAGCGGCCGAAATGACGAACGGCCCTGGCGCCCGCGCCGCCCACGAACCCTGCGCGCCGTCACATGTTCACTCCGTACGTTTATGTGCGGAGCTAATGTCAAATCGAACGTTATTCGACACTATTATTTCCGAAACTAAACAAGATACGAAAATTCTAAAAACTGTCGTCTGTAGAGTTTGTATTCCTTATCTCGTCTAGCTATTAATCTCGTTTTTGCTCTATGATCACATCGGATTTTGTTCTTCGGATAGGACGATATTATAAATACAAACAACATTGTATGTATGTTTATACGTGCTCATTACATGAATGCCCCAGAGGGATTAGAACCCACATAATGGCACAGTCAATAGGGTCACTACAAACTGAGAAAACGTGTCGTCAAATTCCATCTTAACAATTAAATGTTAAACAGAACGAACGAAGCCCGAGGTGTTAGCTAGTCTAGCTCGCAAGTAAACGATAACCAAGAATTCTCCCTTTAGCGAAAATGTCAGAAGGTGCAGTCACTTTCACAAAATGATTTACAATAATCTTTGAAGTATTAAATTAGATGCGAGGCCCATTTACTGCGTAGATATCGCACGCGCTTCCTGAGTGACCTTAGCTTTCTCTAGAGCTTTTCGAGCCAAGTGAATTAAACATGCAAACTTTATGCAAGTACGATATTACTGAATCATTATTTCGTAAGCTTTATATTTAATAAGCATTATAATTAATTTCTTTAGTGTGTTACTAATAGATGTTTTAAGAAGTCCTAAAAAAACGTGGGAGTTGATAACTCCTTATTTTTATTAATGAGTACTGTTGAGACGTCAAAAACCTTAGAATCATTTTGCCTTTAACCTATTTATAACCTAACTATATAAAAAATATAAGTCATCTGTTCTTGCGTCACTTAAACCCTTTAAATTGGCTACTGTACAAGTTTAAAAATTTATAAATTTTAATCGGAAACATAAATATTAACAAAATTCACTAGATAATGGTCAGAAGACCTTAATGGATATATGAATTTGGAATACAAGAAGCTCTGTGATTGGTCGAACGGCCGTTAAACGCACCGAAGGCTTATACTTACGTTTTATTACAGTGTTTTAATTTTATTCTTAATATTCACCGATTGATTTTGATACGATACGATGAGTTAACATTAAAACTAATACTAGTATTTACCTGTGACTTTTCATGCCTAAAAAAGTTACCTCTATCTATATTCACTAGCAAAAATCTGAGGTTTGGTTCGCGTAGTTTTTCTAACGGGAATAGTTTTTAAGATGTGAAATTTTTTAATGGTCATAATTTTTTTTTAAGATAACACATCTAGATATGAAGTTTAATTACTATGTTAAAGCACAAATCTATAGGCGTGATACTTTTTCAGTAAAGTGTACCACAAAATCAGGTCGTGGGAAAGTGTTAGGGATCACTTCGCTCGCCCTAATAAAAAAATATTAACGAATAAGTACACTTAGGTCTTAGACGTAGTGGCCCACTTCGGTTGGCGGTGTGTCATGTGGGTAGCTCCTGGTACTTCTATGGATAGCAGAGTGGACTATGGAGCTATCCCGGCTATGTGGTCCACTTGGGCAGCTGGGACCGTCGGTGTAGAGTGGTTAAATTGGGAAGGGATCCTGCGACCTTATTACACGGTTGAAGTCTGTTAGATTTTAATTAGTAGTATTGATTTTTCTACCGGGTAATTTCCATGTAATTATTCGTGGTATGCGTTATTGTATTTTCTAACCATAAAAAAGGGGTCTTATTACTTATACTCGTAGGTTCTACTTGTTTTGAAAAACTTGATGACAGCTAACTAATTTTAAATATTTTATCCCAAACATAAATTTATCTTTTATTAATATACATAAAAATAAAGATAAGATTTTCTGTAACTTTAATTCCGATAGCATTAAAGATTATTTTATTACGTTTAATTAATTAAATCGGTTGCATTATAGTGGGTTTATTCGAAACCAGTATACATATAACTTGTTGAATAACAAAAATTAGCTTGAAAAGAGATGAACTGTTAATTTTAAGCTCCGATTTTCCAATCACCCCATAAAGTTGGCCATTAAATAATTTATAAGCTGTATAATTAAAATCGACTAAAGCTTCATGGTAAATGTATGAATTGCATGCGTTAAAATGCATATGTTGCTCGCCAACTGATTTAAAAAAAAAAACTAACAGCCAGTCTCTTCTTTAACCATCATTGCTGTAATGGGTCTGAGGAAACAAAAGCCTAAAGAAAAGATTTTAAATCGCCTAAATAATTTAATGATGTTTATTATCTATCTATACTAATATTATAAAGCTGAAGAATTATTTTGTTTGTTTGTTTAGTTAAATGCGCTAATCTCAGGAACTACTGGTCTGAATTAAAAAGTTCTTTTTGTGTTGGATCGTTCGTTTATCGAGAAAAGCTATAGGCTATATTGCATCACACTTCAACTAATAGGAGCGGAGCATCAATGAAAAATGTTAATGAAAAAGAACGGGATAAAAATATTTAAATATAATTATTTATTTTATTTTTTTATTTTATTTATAATATGCATATAATAAAATTCTATTCTAGTCGAATCGGTACATTGATTTTTTTTTAAATCTAATCGAAGGCATTATTTACGATACAAAATCTATAGTTTTAAGATTTTTTGTCTGTCTTTCTGTCCGTGACCACATCGCGAGAAACCCACTGGACAGATTTCGATGTAATTTGGTATGATAGCTGATTATCTGGGTAGCCATATAGCATAGTTTTTACTGACGGAAAATATCTAATTTCTGATAATTTCATACAACAGCTAAACATTTTTTTCTAGTGATAAAAGCAGAAAATGCTAGTCATATTTTGTAATGGTAAATAATCATAATAAAATTGTGACATTTATATTCAAAACGGCTGTGTTGTGAATAAATCTGCCAAGATATGCCCTAAAATATTATTCAATGCCGCACGCTTCATTATGATAATCTATTCTTCAAACTGCTTTGAGCAAAGACATAAAGCGGTTAAATTGATTAAACTTATATTGCAAAAGGCATCTTAATGCAAGGATGTATCTTATGGGAATAATTATTATTTAAAAAATGTACATATGTACACATAGGATATATGTTTAAGTATAACTTATCAACTCAAAAGTTATAAACTTAAAAATTATATCAATTGACTGAGCTATCACGTAATAAACAGACAAAGAGACTTACACTCGAATTATGTATTTCATTTTTGAAATCGGTCAAAAATTACTTATGGCTTATGACATTTTACAGTTCAAAAACTAAACCAAAGCTTCTGATGTTATTTTAAATTCCATAAATAAGTAGCCAAGCCAAGGTCGTGATGACTTCTCATTTATCGTTGAACCGACGACCGATGGGGGTAGACTGATAACGGTTCTGAAGTGGAGACCATAGCTTGGCAAATATGGTTTAATCAAGGAATATACATAATATATATGTAAAATTGCTGGCAGATCAACGATCGTTAAAAGCAAGTTCTTGGTAGATTCTAGTAGTAATTACATTGACTTCTATAACTAGACTTTAGAGGACCTACATCTTATAACTTGGGCCAGCCTCCCAACCGGCGTATGCGTTCACCCGTCTCCTAGCGCTATTGTTGCCAATAAAATGGCAAATTATGCAATTCCACGGCACTATACACTACTGAATATGTATTTTCGTATACAGTTTAACATTGGCGTACGTGCTGGATTGCGATCGTATTCAAATATCGATTTTGCCTAAAAAAATGATTAAAATATAAGATTGTGGACGCATCGAGTGGTTTAATCATTAATTTCATTATTTTTATTTAGTTTCATATTAACTGACCGACTGAGGATTTTTTAAATTTTCACCACACTAAGGCATATTATCAAGAAAAGTTGAGGAAAATTGAAAGATTCATAAGTAAATCTTTGATAAACTAATAAGAAAATACGATAGTGTTCGCTTATCCTTCTATCTCGCAAAAAGAAAACAAGATATTGAAGTGACTATACTGAGTATAGGGAAAGGTTTATTATAAGTATATACCCGTAGTATAAATATATAACTAATAGCGAATTAAATACGCATATATCACCATAATATTATTGAAAATAATGTTCGAATTAATATATTATTACTATATGGATATACACAAAAATATTCTTAATGGGCGTTTTTTCCCTAACATTTTGAGTTACGTCATTTTATAAATAAAGTATTTATCAACTACAATGCCTTTATATGATGGCCATTGTTCAATACACAATTGATTTTTTACAAACATTACCTGAGTTGAAAGTCGAATGTGCTAACATTGTTATTTTTAAGCTTAACCTACCATGTTATCTGGGGATTATTATTAACACTTAAGTTCTATCTTTTTAAATATTTTACTCGTAGCCCTAAACTAGTGACATTCCCGTGGTTTGCTTGAGATTCTCAGTCAAAAGAAGCGCATGCTACTTTCAAGGTCTATAAAGTATACATACAATTGAGTTTTATTATAACGTATATAGATGATTTTTTACCTTCATACCGTATCAAGTACGTATCAATGATACGTGTAGCTTATATCATTTCGAGGTTTCAATTTAGTACATGCCAAAAACCATATCGATTAGAGGCTATTTTAATTATGCTTAGCCAAAATACTCTGTACCAAGTATAAGAAAAAAACATTATTAAAATCGGTCGAGCCGTTTTGGAGGAGACCGACCACAAACTTATCCTGGGCAAACTAGATACATCGTAAACCTTATCTATAAGATAAAGGTCAAGAGTAAGCCCATCTATAATTAAAAAAAACACATTGACACGAGATATTTTTATAGTTATAAAGATACTTTGTATATATTTGCGTGTAAGGAAGTACTCCAGCCATATTATCAATATACACCAAAGCCGGTCTTGGAGAGCGACAAGTACAAAATATACTTTGATAGAGCTATTTTAACTGATAAAACTATCCACAACAATAGACCAGACATTACTTTAACAGACAAAATAAATAAAATAACTTATTTAATTGATATCGCAGTTCCAAACACACACAATTTACAAAAAACTATAACAGAAAAAATACATAAATACACAGAATTAAAAGAAGAAGTTATTAGAATATGGAAAATGAATAAAGTATATTATATTGTACCATTGGTGCTCTCCAGTACAGGCGTTATACCAAAGTATCTGTTGCATTCTCTCCGAATTCTAGATTTATCACCTAACACTTTCATAAATATGCAAAAAGCCACAATTCTTAATACATGTTGCTTAGTCCGAAAATTTCTACAAGACGATTCCCCTAACCATCAAAGCTTGAATAATGATGATTCTCACTTGGCATAAGCCCGTGAGATTCATTACACCGAAATATATATTTCGAGAAAATAAAAAGAAATAATAATAATAATTAATCTCTACGAATGGTGTTATCCCCAACCATCTTATGCATAGCCTTAAATTGTTAGATTTAGAAGAAACTATTTTCATAAGTTTGCAGAAGGCATTTTAAATACCTGCAGAATAGTCCGGAAAGTCATGCAATTGGAAGAAGAAAACACATTTACAGTTTAAATACGCACTCAACACATGCTGCATTTACTTGGTTTCGAACCGTAATGTAGTTAAAACCAGCCAAGAGCTGAGAAGAAGAGCATATCCGATAATAATAATAATTATTATTATTATAGTAAAATACATACTATACTATTATTCCCCCGCTATCAATGTTTTGTATGCATTTAGCAGTCCGTCCATTTAACGTATGTACCGAGTGAATGTACTTAGTGGCATTTTTGCATTCAGAGGTCAATCATTTATATGCGAGGCACTATCTCGTATAAACTCAATAGAGTATCCGCCATGTTGTTTTATAAACTTAGCTATTGGTTTTCGAATATACCCACTTATGGGGTTATATGGTGTACAAATCATCTTTGTCACTTCGGAAATAGCTACATACGCTTATTTCAATGGGACAAGACACATATTGTGCAAAATGATAATTTACAAAGTAACACAAATAAATTATATTTATACATATACCCATTATATTATAAGAAAAAAAAATGTCGCCAATTTTTTCATTGATAATGCTAATGCGCAAAAAAATGGGTTATAAAACACTGGAAAAAAGAGGAGGTAGTGATTTGTTAAAACGTTTCCTTATTTATATATTATAGATAAAAAAGAAAAATAAATAAAAAGAAACGTTTATTTAGTATCGGTACTTACATTAAGTTCGAGTAACAGACTTGATTTAAACATGAACCAAACAATGCAAATTTTACATAAGATAATTAAAACAAAAAATGAAGTTGGACGATAAATAAATATTTCAATCGTATGCAGGTAATTAATCTCGTTGAAGGCGTGCTCTAAAATTATGCCTTTGTATTGTGCGTAGGAAAATTTAAGACTTGATGTTTGGTACAAATTTAAGTCAGACGCGATTTTCTATATAAAGTTCCATATTAAGTATCAAAACCAAAAATATCTTATACTTAATATAAAAGGAAAATTGTTTTTTATTATGTTGGGACATTATTACAACAGCGCTATCTAGTTCCGTTGTTCGCTACGAGGCTTGTGTTACGGATACCAGATAAATGACATGCCACACATACATACATTTTAAATACATACATATTATAGATATAAACACCCATGACTAGAGTACAAGCATTCGTGCTGAACAAATGAATGCCCCCAGCGGAACTCGAACCCGCGACTGTTGGCGCAGAAAGCACTACCAACTGAGCCAAACGTGTCAATTTTTGAAGTATGTTTTATTTAAATTATATCAATATTGAGTTGCTGTAGTGGTCCTTATGTCCACTTTTACTAATTAACAAGTTTATTACTCATACTTTGTCAGTTTTAACCTAAAGTTAAAGCTCACAACAAAAGCTCCACTAGTTGAATATTATATGGATTATTTTGATGGAAAGCCAAAATTTTAATCAATGAAAAATACTTAATCTTCTACAACACTTCTATCACGTCGTATATGTCCTTTTTCCATGCATATTATATACATATAAGCTATTTTCATCTGAACATGACATTGAAAGTGCAAACTGAGAGTTTTTATATACTCCCAAATTTTATATTAACCCATAAATAAATAATAATTTAACCAATACCAATAATATGATGAGTAAATACTAAACTAACTAATTAAACTATTTTAACTAAAAAGTTACTTAAGTTCATAAGCGTCTGTAATAATCGCTTCCCATTGCACCACACGCCTTCATCTGCAAATCAAATTTACAACCACGCACAAAGACCCTCCGGATGTCTGCACTAGTGTTTGAAGTCAATGGCTTCGCTTTTACCTTTATTCGTCTCAAACTTATTGTATATTATACGATGTTAATAAGTGAATTTCTAGAAAAGCAGTCAGAAATTAATAAATGGACGAAATCCTACTAATATTATAAACGCGAAAGTTTGTAAGTATGGATGGATGGATGGATGGATGTTTGTTACTCTTTCACGTAAAAACTACTGAATGAATTTTAATTAAAGAAACTTTACAATAATATAGCTTACATTTCAGAACATCATATAGGCATCATCATATTTATAAAGATATACTAATGGAACCTGCGGCTTCACTCGAGCTAAACTTAGTTTACGCTAGTGTGTACTAATGTGAAACAGAACAATTTCTTTTAAACTAAATTAATTTAATAGGTGGCTTTTTCTCCTAAATATAGAGCTACCCTTAACTTAAACGTACCTAGCGTTCTAGCTAGGTACGTTTAAATTAAGGGTAGCAGTTAAAGGTACCTAGGGTTCTAGTTACCTAGTACAGATTTCTTAGAGATGAGATATTTTTTAACAGTAAAACCCGGATAATCCAGTAGAACCCGGGCGGATCAATGATGAGTCACTAGTATATAAAAGTAATGATTAGTAATTATACTCAGTGTGCATTCAGGTAGTTTCAATCAGGACGTGTTACGACTTTAGCGGTAACAAGTCAGCCGTCACGTGCGGACCACTCGTTATAACCAATAATCTACCTCGTCACGATCGCCTATAATCATATTTTCTAGCGAATCAGGGAATAATACGGATTTTAAAATATACTTTTGGCTATTAAAACAGCGGGATGTGTTCATTTATACAACGAAGTTTTTAGCTGTTTGTTCGACTTTTTATGTTGGTTAATCTCTTAAACGACTGGACAGATTTTAACAGGACTTTGACTAGCAGACAGCTTGTGTTATATGGATATTTAGGCTACTTTCGAAAAATAATCAGGGTTCCGCTCGCAAGCAAAGAGAAACGCGAAAAAAATGTAATAAACGTGAGCAAAGAGAGTCTAGTATATAATACTGATGGTCTTTAGGTATTTAGAAGAGATAGAATGTACATTATACATACATTTCGTATAATATCGAACCTGCTTAATACTAGTCTATATCCAGTTACTATACCTATGTTAAACTGTTGTATACATTATAACAAATTGCATTCCACTAGATCAAACTAAAGTCGCTAGTTTCAAGGCGCCAGAGTTAAAACTTTGACGGTGCCGAGTGATTAACATACAATGGTTGCGAGCGAGCGGTGACAGATATGTTTCCTCAAACACAAACGAGCGGCCATTTTGTTTTGGATATCACGAAATGGCGTCTTAGTAGTTAAATCAAATTGTATTTCATAGAATTTAAATGGTGAGATACATAGTTTTCTATAATCTGGAGTAGTTCTTGAATCTAGAATAAAGTAAACATAGTAAAAAAAATTAAAAGATATTTATTATAGTTATTACACGAATATTCGACATATTACATGTGCATTCGATCCATTTGATTACATTTGAAACAGCTTTATCTTTATATATATAATTATTCTGTGAGTGTGTATGTCACTGAACTCCTCCTAAACGGCTGGACCGATTTTGATGAAATGTTTTGTGTGTGTTCGAGTGTATTCGAGAATGGTTTAGATTCACAATTCGGTCCACTAGATAATGTATTTTTTATATTATTTAGTTATTTATACATTTGCACAATAAATGACATATTCAATTATAAATAAGTCGTTGCTAGGCAACGCTGTTTTGCGCATGCATACTAAATATTTCACCGGGAGCAAATGTTTATAAAAATTTTCTATATGTACAGGACAACGTCTGTAGGGTCCGCTAGTTGTTTAATAAAAAACTATTTGTAATATGAAGTAAGATATATTTATTTCATTTAACATACCCGAATTATCCCAAAAGAAGGTAATGCTTATAGTAATTATGTCATCAAGGGAACAACACTAATCAAGATATCGCTAATGTTCTTTAATAGGGGACTTGAGAAATAAACCGATTTAGCTTAATTATTTTAAGCTTCGTAGTGGTCATTAAGTATTAACTAAATATTTGTCTTCTTGTCTTCAGCCCTTTTTAGTGTCCCACTACTGGGCACGGGCCTCCCTCAGTACAAGGAGGGTTAGGCTAAGTCCTCCGCGATGGCCTAGTGCGTGTTGGAGGATTTCACATGTCTTTTGAAAACTTGCTACATTTTTTCAGACATGCAGGTTTCCTCACGATGTTTTCCTTCACCGTAAGATAAGTGGTAATCGTGGTAGAAATTATTCGCACATGAAAATATTAGAGGCGCGAGACCCGGATTTGAACCCGCATCACTCGGTTATTCAAGCGACCGGGCTACCACTGGGCTAATATGTAAAAACAAAATATTGTACTAGCTTAAAGACGACGAAATTGACATTTGGACTGAACGTATCTCCGGTGAAATTACTATCTCTGATATTTTTTACTAAACGACTGCAAGTTAAGCAATATTCACAGTAATAATACCCACGTACGTCATTATATTGTCATTTCAAATAATAAAATATTAGCAAAAACAAACCGACGCCATGATTGTTGCGGACGACGAAAAAACCAATCCCATCATTTATAGGAATCCGATTTCTTTTGTTTTTAATACTAAAAAATGCTTCACATTATATAATACTAGCGGTTTAACCTGGTTTCGTCTGTAGGTTATTGTTATTTTTATAATATGGCAATTAAATTGAAGTTAAATGAAAAAAATAACATTTTTATATTTGTATATGTCATAGCAAAATCATTATCGGCTATCGTCCTCTCTCTCACTCATCCTCTCTTTGCTCAGGTTCATCCCTAGATAATTTTTATCGGTTAGTATGAAATAGCAACTATACGTACATATATTAGAAACTTACTTGAAAGTCATAGAAGGAATGACTTCCGGTATAAAAACTATATTATGTCCTTCCCTAGACGCTATATAAATAAGATTTCGATTAAATACTCAAACCTTCAATTTCGCTACACTAAAAACTAAGATTATTGATATTATTAATCATTATATTTTAATATCTTACTAATTTTAGTTTTGTAGAAAAGCCATACCATTAGGTGATTTTGAAGTCTAGCCTTAAACTTTTTGAACAGGAGTACAGGAAGGAGAGAGATAGTAATCGAACCTGAGACCACAGTCATATCTTAACATATTGGCCAGTCTAAGATATAAGATTTTAGTATATAATATTTGTATATGTGTTATGTCCATCGATCAGTGGTCACGATTCTACAAGATATGTGCCCGTTCTCATGCTTCTAGTATTTATGAAGTTGTAATGCAGCACGTAGCGCATATTTAAACTCCGCCAGTTTAGAGCTAGGATATCTTATCGTATCGTTGACTGTTCTCCAAATCTATCCCGTGACCATGATTACTGTAAAGCATTCGAATCGTCGGGAACCAAAAATCATAATAAATCCGCGACAAAATCCGAAAAGATATTTTCATTTATAATTTTCTCCAATTTTTAAGCAGTGGGAACTTAGATGTAAAACTATGTGAAGTGTATTCAAACTCATTCAAACTGGGTTTCGCACCTCTAATATTTTAATGTGGCAAACATTTCCAACATGACTATCACTTGTATTACGAGAAGGAAAACATCGTGAGGAAACCTATATGTCTGAGTAAAACTAGCAAAATTTCTAAAGACATGTGTAATGTATATTATGTAGTTCGCCCACACATGGCCAAAGATAAACTATGGCCTGATTCCCTTTGAGCCGGGGCCCATGCCCAGCAATAGGACTTTAATAAGAAGGGTTACACACATTTTAAGTTAAAGAAAATCGACCTACTTTATGTCTATCCTTTTATTCTTATAATATCATAACTGAGAAAGTAACACTGTCTGTCTGTCTGCTGCGCTTTTACACCAAAACTACAGAACCGATTTAAATGAAATTTGTTACACAGATAGTCTAGAGCCTAAGAACGGCAAAATCACTTTTCAAGGCAACAAAAGGGTTTGCATTTCAAGGGTTGTAAGGGGTTGAAAGGGGGAATGAAAAGTATGGAACTATCGTAATTTTTATAGCTAGAAGCTTGAAACTTATTTTTTAGGCTTTTGATTCGAAATAAATAAACTACCGGAACCCGCGGCAGTGCTTGCGCTAATACTAAGGACAAATCCGAGCGAAGCGAAGTCGTAAGTATTTTATTAAGCTTTAAAATTATTTATAGTGAAGCATCTAGTAATACCAAATTTCAATACAAAAGATTTATTATGTTTTATGTTATGTTATATTTATATTTTATGTTTAAACAGCAAAAGTCATAAATATCTCAAATAAATACTAGGCTAACTTAAATAATGAAGAAAACAAGATAAATAACGTCATACCTCATACATTCTAAAATATATTCCAAATGTTTCAGCCATATATCCTGCCGCGTGGCGTCGCGATCACGAATGTCTTTGCTTATTCGTAAAACTTATATATCGTAGTGCATATTTTGTTTATCTGTACGTTGGTTGAAATCTTGATAGTATCTCAGTCATTTAAAAGGTCGTTATACTAGCTCTGGATATGATTAAGTGAATGACTACGTGTATTTTAAACGCACAAGGGTGGTACGAGTAGCTAGTTCGATTCTCACATACGATAGTAATTTGGGTAGAAATTCGTTGATAAACTAAGTTGATAAACTCTATATTTCAGCTAATAGATAGTTATTGATCAAAATCGTTTCAGACGTCTAGTAGTTACGAAAAAACTTAAGATTTGATCTACATATGATGCAGGGCTCGATCCCGCGACTGCCGAAACAAGTAGAGTCACACTAACTGAGCCAAACGTGCGTTTAACTTTATTTACTGAATTATTTTTCTTTATTTTCATCTTTTCTACTTTGTTTGGTGTATTTTTGAATAATTTATTTACTATACAAGTAACTCAAAAGTGTACGTACTTGTATTTGAAACCCACACAATGTATGTAATTACAACAGTGGGAACATACACAAGTGAATAACAAATTAACATTGTTCAAACAGAGACCACGTATGCAAGCTATCATTTTCCAGCATCACAATTTATCTCGGCTTTAGATAATAGTGCTATTAGAGTTTTTTCATTACAAAATACATACAAACTAACGACTTTTGAGAATTACTTACTCGCTTTATATGCTTTTTGTGGTGAATATTAAAATGCAGTACGAATTACAATAATATATAAGCAATTTTCATGAGGATTTTTCCTACGATTGTACTAAAATCTTGAATTAAAATTACTAAACAAAAAGAAATTCGGAGTCAGCAGAGTTAGTGTAAGTTGGTTAAAGTTTAACTATTATTTTACTTAACTATAGGTATATACTAAAATCAAAAAACAGTATCAAATAAACCATATTAAAATCCCATAGCTGGACAAGGACACCTTTAATTGTAAGAAAATTACATCATATCTCACCACACTAACTAAATACTGGCTTTTCACACGTATTTAAAAATTTAGTGAGGTTCTCTGAGAAGTTATTTTCCTTCACCGCTACTAGCAAGTAGTAATCAGATATGTTTATTTCAATACAGCATCACGATTGACATTCATATCCATAACCGCCTGTCAAATTACACTTAATAATATAACTGAGAACAGGGTAATTGTCTCAAAAGCTCAGAAAACATAAAAAGCCATTTATCTCCGCCGAATAAGAAAAAGGATTGAAAATTCATTTATTTCTTACGATTCTCAGTCGCGATGATTACCTACCCACCTCAGTTTCCGCACCACTAATGCCAGCACAGTGTAACGTATCAACGCAATATTGCTCTGTGTTTATACTTTATTACTCTGTATTTTTTTTTAATAAATAAATTAAAAAAATATATTACAACATACAACTTATAGACTTAGTTTATATAAACAATGTAACTTTCATTGCTTCAATGTTTTTTATGATACACTAGCATTTCCCGCGGCTTCGCACGCGTTCCAAAGACCGAAAACCAAATTATTTCTGAATCGCGCTGTACTTTTACTTTTACTTTCTTCATTGACGCTCCGCTCCTATTGGTCGTGGCGTGATGAAATATAGCCTTCCTCGATAAACGGACTATCCATCACAAAAATATTTTTTTAATTCGGACCAGTAGTTCCTGAGATTAGCGCTTTCAACCAAACAAACAAACTCTTCAGCTTTATAATATTAAGTATAGATTCACGTTTCTTTATAATAATTTTAATGCCTGTGGAAAATGTCTTCGGATTGAAGGTATGTTATTAGTTTATGGAAAAACTTATGGTATATGAAAACTATATAATATAAGACATAAGACAGTGTCATTTCGTTTCAAGAACTGACAGTTTACGTGTAGCACACCGTATTCAGTGTGCTGGAACACAGCCTAATGATAGTGGGTTGTGGTTGAACCATCATTAAATATCTCGATTCTCGCTCTCACTGGCAGAGTTTGTGTAAATTAAAGCGGGACGTTACATCCAAAGCAAGTACGTGATCTCCATTAACATTAGGGTTGCCAAAAATAAGTTTTTGGTCTAAAAAATATTCAAAAATTATATATATTTAAATTAAATTGAAGTTTTCACTGTATATTATTAATATACCACATAACAGTCAACAATTCTCATATCTATGTATGATTCATACAATACTCTAGTAAATTTGTTTTATAAATGAGACTATGTTTTTGGATTTTGCCGCAGATCTATTTTGATTTTTGGTTCCGATGTTTCTAATGCTTTACAGAAAACAGCAAAACATCGGGAACCAAAAATTAAAAAAAAATCCGCGACAATATTCCAAAAGATAAGTTTCATTTATAATGTCAAATATTTGCATAAACCTGAGAAAGAACTTTACTTTAGTATGAAAATACTATGTATTCTAGCCTCATCTTAAAAATGATGAAGCTAGCAGCCCAAATATTTCAAGGCCTTAGGTTTAGGAAAAACCATTGTATGACACATTATTATTCTATGTTAGCGAATTCTTTGTAAATGTGAACTGAATTTTAATGGACTTTTTTAAGCAAGTACCATATAACAATAACATATTAGAAGCTTTTGTACTAGTAACGTTTAAAACTTGTTGAGGATTTCTTCATTTCGAGCACATTAATGCTTGCACAGATATTGTAAAATCGGTTAGAAATTAAAAGTCAGCTTAGCTCAGTGAATTAAAAAAATCAAAAAAAGTAATAAATAGTAAAATTTTATCTAGTATTAGAAAAGAAATCTATCTTATTAATCTATCTTACGAATTTTATCTAGAAAATAAACATTACAAATATAATACTATTATATTAACAAGATATAAAAAGCTTGTAAAGACTACATGCTTGACTTCACTAAAGATAGGAAAGTTCACACAAGTGAAACATTAGATACTTTAAAAAACTAAGATAAGCTAAAACCGCGAAAGTTCAACCACGTGGAACGTAAAAGTATGCTTTTAATTAAAGAGGGTGGAGTTATTATATAATTATATCAACACGTACATCGCTCTGACCAATCAGAATCGAGGCGGGGACGCCTAATTTGGTACTTGCCCGGATGCGCGGGAGTCGGTTTTTGCGCCATCATGGCCGCGAAGTTTTCTTAAAAATTGAAAATTACTCAATTCCAAGTATTATAAAGAAGTAAGTTTGTATATAATATTATATTTGAATTAAATATTCATTATCATCAACACATTTTAATGTGTAAATGTTATGTTTTTTTGGTTTATAAAATCTATGAATAATAACTTAGCTTAATGACGTTTATATAGCGTCTAGTCTGCTCGATACAAAATTAAAGTTGCATTGCAATAAATTAAGCAATTCTAAAGATATTTGACCGAGCGTAAGCTTTTAATATAACATATTCTAAACTTTACTGTGGGCGTCTTGCTTAATGGTTGAAAATGAACAATAGAGAGATTAATCAATCAAAAAACTTTAAGCATAAAACATTTGTACCTACGTAGTATTACTTTATCTAGATTATGTTAGCAAAATAATGATCTAGCACTACTTGCTGTACTAAATGTCACGAAATTGGTTTTAATTTTGTGTAAACTTATTATTGTGAGTATAATTTAGATATCTGAACTAAACAAGATAATGGATTGAATGAATGATATATGGGAAGGTAAAAAAGGGAAGAAAATGTTAAAAACATTATCTGTGACAACGTTGAAAAGGAAAGAAAAGTTGAAAGAAAGATTCGGAAAGATTATATGGAAAGTTGTCATTTGGTAAAGATTAAAAGGAATGAGCAATCTATAGTCAATATTAAAAGTGTTAAAAATTGGACCACACTCATCAAATGGGTCTAAAAGGTATCAAGTTACAGCGGTTTCCTCGCAAAATAAAATAATATTCAATCCTAACACAATTTCAACCTTAAGTAATGGGCTTAGACTTGAAAGTCGTTTAATATACAATTTTCTACATCTTGAAGGTGATATGGTATTATGGTGTAAAATCGAAAAGCTACTTCTCTGATGACAATACGAATTGACAGCGGTGATGCGAATAACTAGTTGTTACATACATACCTTGTTCTTGAGCATTACATAAAGATCTTTGCCCTTTAATAATATATACTTATGAACATAAAAAATGTAAATTTTAATAAAGTGTACAGTTAAACTAGTAAGTTGTGATAATATTTGTAGTTTAACTATCCAAAGTCTTTAAAAATCTAGAAAATTAGGGCTAAAAAGTAGAAAATGAGAGTAAGAATTGTCTATGAGCTGAAATATTTTAATTAAACTAAAATCTTTTGACAATATTGGAATACAGGATTTATTTAGGGTAAAATGTAACTACGATTTCAATAAAAATACTTCTTAATAACTTTTTTTATTTATTTACTGATCATTAGACCTAACGACTGCGCAAATCAGTTGAATCCCCCAGCACCCGATAACTACCCTTTACTGGACTACGAGTAAAGCTACGTTCACAAGCTAGTATGTAACATATCCAGATAGTTTAGCATAAGCAACATTACCAACAATACCAGAAGACATTATCGCATTGTAAATGATCAACGCGCCGTGTAAGCTCTGGAGAACGCGTTTCCATATTACATTACTAATGTTAAATATTTTGATTATTAAAATATATATTTGTGTAGATTTATTAGCATAAATATTTAGTATTTTAGTAGATTTTGCTGTATTGACTGTAGAATTCGTTTTTAATTTAATCCCATGAATATCTTAAATACGAGAGTTTGGATGAACGTTTGTTACAATTTATTCAGTAGCTTTATACGAATGAAATAATTATTATCTACTTTAAAGGCTCAAATGGCTCAAATTGTATATATACATTTAAACCGTTCGTAGTTCATTTTATTTATATACTAAACTACATGATATTTACTTATTTTTATATAGATTTTGCACATTTAAGTCATTACATAATACAAAATAATTAAAAACGTGTAAGAATGGAAACAGACTCAAGACATATCGTAAAGGAAGTGACACATGTAGCCAACTCCCGTCATAGCACCATACGATAGTGAAGTTAATGTTGGCTCCGAATCATTAATAATAATCGCAGGGTGTGTGGAATTTGTCATTTGATAAGATTCAAAGATATGGAATAGACGTAAGAATAGTGTTGCTAGTATGTGTATATGGGTTCGAGTCCCGCTGGGGGCATTCATTTGTTAAGCACGAATGTTTGTACTCCAGTCATGGGTGTTTATAACTATAATATGTAGTATGTATTTAATATTTATATATATGTAGTATATCAACTATCTGGTATCCGTAACACAAGCCTCGTAGCTTACCACGGAACTAGATCGTGCTGTTGTAATAATGTCCCAACATATTATTATTTATGTATATGTATAATATTATTTTGCGGTATTTCCCAAAGATATAGCTAGAATGAAGTTAGCTATTTAAGTTGAACGTATTTAAATCCCTCAAATTTAATGATGCTAAGTCTCATAGTCTTTAATTATTTCGTATACATATTATTAAAATTTTAAATTTCATGTAAATGAAATTATGCGGACATTGTCATGGTTTTATATTGACTTCTTGGATCCGACATTTCTAGTAGTTTATCGTAATATTAGTAACATGAGAGGTGAAATATTCGCTTTAGAAATTATGTATTAACTAGCGACTCACCCTTGCTTTACTATACATTCTTTTTTTTTTACTATACATTCCTTAGAGGTTAAATATTTTCCCGCAGTAAAAGGTATCCTAAAAGTTCAAAAAACATAGATTCGGCTCCTGTGTCTATAAAAATACCTATTTCATTAAATTTTCCTAAAACTATTTAATTCAACTCTCGAATTTAGATTACATAATCTAGTATATAAATTCAAGTATAAACCCTATGTTTATTCGTTTTATTTTAAACCCTTGACTCAATATGTAATTGTCAGTGAAACCATTATCATACATCATGTATGAGTTCGAGCGAGTACTTAACATGGATTTTTATTAGAAAACTAAGAACCGGTAGCAAGCATGCTGGTTTCAACAAGTCTCAACTTAATATGAAAGGTTTCAACAAGTTATAAACTATTATTTTTAATAACCAAAGTAAACTATTGTCATTTCTCGGCCCACAGAAAACAGTAACATAAAGATCGTTGATATATAGTTGCCTCCATGCCTTGTACTATGAACGCATCGTAATTCCTCTCTTCACGTACTCTTGGGAACTTGTCGTTAAATTTATGGTGATAGGGTTCAAAATCGTTTAAAATATAGTACAGATAGTTCATAACTTTTGCCAGGTCCCGTCATAAAGTGGACCACGCGGGGGGCGCGATAACCGACTATTTGCATATAAGCTTGATGGATAGTATAGGAATATAGATGAACTTTTGTTATATTTGATTAATATTCAAAATTAGGTAACATTAGAATATATAGAAATCTAGAATTTCTAAGAAACACGGATCTTTTAAGAATTCGGGTAAGTTCTTACGTGTACATCAATGGGAGAACGTTAATGGGAGAAAATTTGTTTTTTTTTTCCAAAAAGTTGATTAAAAACTAATGACTTTCCCGCTTTACTCGGGTGCGTCCCTAGGTACGTTTTACTTTTCTGAGCCCTTCTTAAGTAACTCCTCATAACATCAGCTATTTGCTAATTTCTTCAAGACCAGTCAGTCAGTCGCCTCTAAATCATAAATAACTTCTAACTAGTAAGATACTCTCTAGAAAGAATAAATTAAATAACACGAAGACATGTTATTGTATCTATTTATTACAGAAAAAATAAAAAAACAGTCCACCATCTTTGGGAATCCGCCATATTGAATTTACAATGATGTCATTTGTAGAACAGACAACAAACATGATCGCATGCAAGTCTTTATCTATATATAAAATCTTAATAGGAATATTTCGATAAATATTTTAACCAAAGTGATACATTCGATTAATTAACATTTTAAACGAATAAACAAACATTTTCAAAGAAACTTTAAATATTAAACCAAAAATACTTAGAAATGAATAGTTGGATGTCACATGCACGTGGGCAGTATGAGTACTGGCAAGGTTTTTACAAATAAATAAATATGTTGGGACATTATTACACACAACGCCATCTAGTTCTGTGGTAAGCTACGAAGCTTGTGTTACGGATACCCGATAGTTGATATCTATAAGTTTAAATACATACATATTATAAATATGGACACCCAACCATAACTGTAGTACAAACATCCAATATTAACAAACGAAGCCCCCAGCGGGACTCGAACCCGCGACGACTGGCTAGAAAGCAGGATCACTATCCACTGAGAGTAGTGTCGTCAATTTTAATGCTAATCTGATATAACAGATAGGGGCTTTCGACGCTCGTATATAATGCTTTATCGGTTTGGATTCTAGGAAGCAAAGCTGTCAATTCTACCGCAATACACTTATTCGCAATAGATCGGATTTAAACGGAAGTGATGTCATAAGGAATGATTTTATGAACGTGTAAAGTTAAAATTGAAATGCATAAATTTGTAACATATTATATGTTGTATTTTCATATCGTATACATAAATTTATTGTGAACTAGTAAACCCCTTGTTCTAACAGGAACTTTAGTTAAATCATAAAATGCCAAATTACTATGAATTCAGTCAGTTTTAACGCCTCTGCTAGGTACAGCCTCTTTAATATGTGAAAAATCAGGCCGTTTGACAGTTGACTTTCAACTACGCTAGCTAAGTGCAGGCTGATGGAATTCAAGTCTTTCGTAAACTTGCTAGATTCTCTCAGACATACAAGTTTCCTCACGATGGATTTTTCACCGTAATGGCAATATTGGAAATAATAAGCAAATATCTAAGGTACACAAACCAGGATTTGAACCCACTTCATTCGATTTTCCAAACGAGCGCGATACCATTGGGTCATATAGATTATTTTGACACTTGTAGCACTAATTCTATTGCGATTTAATATGAGCAAGTGTAAATCCTTCCTAACTCGTATTACGTCTTCTAGTTATATCATTTCATAACCGAATGACCCCTGACTGTACTGAATAGATTAGCTTTTCTTTGAAATGTCTGAATTTATCGAACATGATTTATATGGAGAGTGGATTCGAAATAAATATCTATTAAATCCTAAAAATATTGACTCGCGAGACGATTTTCATCATAACTTTGCGAAAGCTAGCCGATATATTACTTTTTACGACATTTGTAAGTGATAGGCAAGATTTATAATATTTTTACATCGACCGTTAATAATATTATGATTTAATAGTTTTATGGTGTTTGCGAATATATGAAATAGTATATATATGCAACTACTTAGTAGAGAACGGTTAAATAGTACAAAAAATGCCTGAAAAGAGAGCTGAATGTTATTTATGTTGTAGTTAAAACGATATATAAGAACTTTAAATATTAAAAAAATAATACAATCTTCACATCTTAAGGAGTATAAAGTCATTGTTATACATTACATAAAGAAGGATAGGTTAAAAAATTCATTCGATAAAAAGGAGGAAAAAAGGTATTGAGCTGTTGTTTTTGCGTAAAAAGGCATAGATTTAGATTTTTTAATTATAACATAACTTAGCTTTTTGTCAGAACCTTAATACAAGATAGCTAGAACAATAGCTATATAAATAAATAAATATGTTGGGACATTATTACACATAGCGCCATCTAGTTCCGTGGTTAGCTACGAAGGAAGCTAGTGTTACGGATACCAGATAGTTGGTATACTACATATTATATGTTTAAATACATACGTATTATAAATATAAACACCCATGACTGGAGTACAAACATCCGAGTTTAACAAATGAATGCCCCCAGCGGGACTCGAACCCGCGACCGCTGGCGCAAGATAGTAGGGTTACTACAAACTGCGCCAAATGTGTCGTCAGTGCGGAACACAGTTGTGAAACTATCTAAGTCTAGTATATTAAGATCAGAATGATTACGTCAAAGATAAAGATAAATTACTTACAAAATACACTTAATAAGCTTCTTCAATTTTTGTGTCGTACCTGAAAATAAAAATAAAATGTTATTAAAATGAAATAATAGAACCATAAATAAACTATATTTATATATAAAAGTTATTCTCAACTAGACTATTAAAATTTAAATTTTCGTATTGCTAAGTCTATAGCCTTTCTGACTGACTGCGTTTCGAAGGTAAGAAGACGTAACCTGAAGACACAACGTAGCGTGAAACGTGAAAATACTTTTTTAACATTATAAAAATAAAAGAATAGACAGTCTCGCGTGTTCCTAGGACCGATAATGATGATGTACTCTTTGCATCTGATAATCCCGCTCACGACTTCTGTACAAAGCAAATAATTTTGTCCCTACACGATATTAAAGTTATTTCTTTTATTGAATCAACATTTGCCATCTGATACAATATCTGATTGCTCTTAAATATTAATTTATAGTATGTTTCTCGGAATATCCTTCGCTTTTTTGATATCGGACACGCAATGGTACGTAATGATTATGCCAATTAACAGGCTAAAGGTTTGAGACGTGTATAGCTCTGTCAAGTTAAAAAGGACTTTATTTGTTTAAAATACGTCTCAAATTCCTTTAATTAATCAATTATAGTGACAGTTGGAATGCGTTTAATGTTCGAAAGACTACAAATCTTGCATTACAATTGTTTTTTTTTTTGCTACAGAATCTGTGGTAGCAGGTTTATGCCTATTACGATGTAAATTATAAGTGGAGGACTTTAAGGTCGTAGGTTAGATTCTTGTTGTGGCAATTATTTATATTTCATATTCAACTAAAATGAGGTGCAGATCTAGAGAAACTTAATGTTCAAACTATGTTTTTATAAGTAGTAATATGGCATGAAGTTATAAATTAAACTACTTATCTTTTCAGATTTTGTCGCGGATTTATTATGATTTTTGGAGACAGTCTCTCCCGTGACCATGAATGCTGTAAAGCATTAGAAATGTCGTGAACCAAAAATTATAATAAATCCGCGACAAAATCCGAAAAGATAGTTTCATTTATAATGTCAAGTATTCGCGTACTCCTAAGAAAGTATTATGGCATGAAGTTATTTACGTTAACTTTGCAAGTGCAAGAAACCTAATCAAGATCTTATTATGGCAATCGATAACCGTCATGATGAGTTAATTAAAAACCAAGCACTCATTAAAATGGCGATTTTTATTTTAAAAACAGAAATTGCGTTCTGAGTGCGCTCCCTGTACCCGTACTGTACCTTTTATAATTACAACGCTAAAGTACAGTCCTAGAGTATTTAACATTTGCATATATCCATACATTAAATATAGATATTATAAACGCGAATTTGTTTGTTTGTCCTTCTTTAACGTCAAAACAGAGTTACGGATTGGCGTGTTTTTGTGTAAGGATAGAGAGATGGAGAAAGCTGAGAAGCTAGAACAATAACTCATTCCCACGGGAATATGCGTACCGGATGTCCATGCCCAGCAGTGGGGACGTTAAAAAGGTTACACCGAGGTCTTAGTCCCTATATTATTGAATAAAACTTTCTCAGATTCGCTAGTTAATCTGGAGTTACAAAACTTATTACTTTTCCACCCAACAGTACAGTAAGTCAGTATCTAATTAATTTTAAAAGCAACGAACGCGGCAGGGATCCGGCCATTATCCCGGATTGCAATATATGGATATTAATAACGTCGTATCTATTGAAGATGCGCGAATTTGCTTTGATCTAGTAAGTTTGAAATTACTTGTTTTTTATGTTTTTACCAGTTGCGAATGGAAATGAGTTTTACGACTTTAGTTGTATATTGGGTGGTAACTTTATTTTTGGTTTTATAGCTTAATAGCCGATTACCTACCATTTCTCGGTTGTTAAACCTATTAAGACGATGCGTTACTATAAGACATAGTATTAAATATGTACTTTAGTTCATTTACAACAAGGTACAATTGAATACGTTGGCTTAGCGAGATAAAGTAACCTTACCCAATCATAATATTAGTGACTAATACTAGAATTGAACCTGTGACATGTGATTGCACTGAGTTAAATTAAAACTAGGTATATTCAAAACATAAAAAATCTTAACATTAGACTTTGTTCTGATAATATTGACTTATTATTTATAATTCACGTCTGAGTACTGATTTATTTAGGCTTGAATGGATCCTTTAGCAACAACCAAAGCAAAAATGCCGTTTTTAACATATTCAATTATCTCAACCAACATTGAAAATAAATGTAATCAGTTATCCATTTTTTAAATTCAGTCACAAATTAGCATATTTGGACATCACTATACGAAGTTTGTTCTGTCACGAATGAATGACATGCGCATACGGTGCGGTTTAAATTTATTCGCATGATAATTATATTCGTTTTAACATCAATCTTATCTTATATATTGTATACATAAAGTACTTGTGTCACAATGTTCATCCGGGATAAGCTCTGGAACTACTTATTCGATGTTTTTTAAGTATGTGATTTGTTCTAATTAAATGATAGTTTTTCCGCAATATAATTAATTTTTTAATGCAAAATCAACGATTTTTATCCAGGGAGGTATTCAGGAGAGAGAGAAAATATGATAAACTACCCTAAGCTACATATTATTGTAACGCACAGTAAATATACAAAAATCCTATGTTACCATGTTGATCTGCGATGACTCCGAAACCGCTTAACCGATTTAGATGAAGTTTAGAATTTTTTGTGTAATTCGGTTTAACAAATTTAATTATTTGACGACACGCTTCGCGCAGTTTGTAGTGACTCTACTTTCTTGCGCCAGCGGACGCGGGTTTGAGTCACGCTGGGAGCATTCATTTGATCAAACTCAGATGTTTGTACTCCAGTCATGGGTGTTAATATTTATAATATGTATGTATTACATGTAGTAACACTGGTGACCAACATCACATGTGAGTTGTCCTGTACGCATAGAAACCCGAAAGACGTCGCATACGCCATCAGAGACGTCTATGGTAATATCTACTCCTCCAGTAAAACCATCCACTCCCTGAGCATAGAAAGGTTCACCGACGCGCAAATACCATCTACCAAAGAAGGAACCCTATACTTGGTCCACACCCAGGAGGAAAAGAAGCTCCTGATAGACCAGGGATACGGATCCGGCGAAGGGTCGCGCGTCATGACCATCCACGAGGCACAGGGCCAAACCTACAAAGAGGTCATCATCGTGCGGACGAAGACCAAAAGGCTCCGCATTCACGATAGTGTGTCACATGCTGTCGTCGCTGTGACAAGGCACACCAAGACCTGTGTCTATTACTCTGACGATGGCGACGACGCAATTGGCAAATTTATTCGTCGAGCGGAGGGAGCCTCAGCGAAGACCATCCTAGAGCACAGCCTCAAAATGTCCATTCTAAAACGCGACAAAAAAATCACAGAGGCTGTGCTTGCCCAACTGCGGGATGGGGCGGGGTTCTAGAGTCCTAAAAGTCGACTGAAAAAAAAAAAAAAAAACAAAAAAAAAAAAAAAAAATCAGTGTCGGCCCACGTTACATGATTAGCATGTATCGCTAGTTTTAAGTCCAAAAATGTAAAACGCCAAAAAAAAAAAAAAAAAAAAATTAAAAAACAAAAGGCACGGGCGCTTAACGCCTGTGGATGACACATTTACATTAAAAAAAAAAAAAAAAAAAAATATGTATGTATTTAAACTTATATATGTAGTATATCAACTATCTGGTATCCGTAACACAAGCCTCGTAGCTTACCACGGAACTAGATGGCGCTGTGGGTAATAATGTTCCAATATATTTTTTAATTATCCACAGTAATGTCTGGTTGTGCCTACTAGCATTATATATATTATACTGCATTTAAATGTGATGATATTGTGTTTGACTCGAATGGTAATTACTTATTAAAACTACCGTTAAGTTTCATAATTTATGAGTAATATGTAATAACTTATACAGACTATTTATAACTATATAAGTTTTCATAAAAGCATGAATGTAAGTTCATTATTAATTTTAATATGCATTTATCATAAATTTATATTTTACGTAATTTGCAGCTTTACCGTATATTTTTTTTGTAGGTACATGAAGTTTTTGTAATATTATTTGTTATTTAAACTTTTTCATATATATATATATATATATATATATATATATATATATATATATACTTTCATACTTTGTATTGCCTTCCTAAGTATATTTTACTTAATAAAGCTATGTCGAGATCTAAGCTAGCTTAGAATTATTCAACATAAAAATAATATTTATTTACTAGCGACCTAATCTCACTTTGCACATTTCTTTTTTTTAATGGGACCCTAATTCTGTTTCTAAAATTAAAGTAGCTGAAGCTATCTCTATTACAGCAGCAAACTGCTACCGAAAGTCCAGTCAAAATCAGTCCAGTTGTTCCAAAAGAAGAAGCAAACATACAGAAAAAATTAAAAAACAAATGTGATTTTCTTGTAATTTTTGTAGTCGTTCCGTTTTTTGTAGTCGTGTTTCCTCCTTTTTTGAAGTCGGTTAAAATAAAACTCTTATTACGATGTCACAAGTATCCACTTCAACTGACGCTTATGGTCTAAGAGCCGGTGGAAGATCGACCTTCACCGACCTGATAACCAGATGAGACATATTTTTTATTAAATATAATTTATAAACAAATATGCCTATAATTACTTGCCTATCTGAAAGTGCTCATGGCTATTTTTAATTAAATTAACTTTAATCGATTTTTTTTTCATCACTTTCATTCTTTTGATAACCAAATGAATTTTATTTCACTGTTAGTTTTTAACACACAGAATATGCCTCAGTAGGCTAGCCTACTCATTTTTGTATATATCTACCAAAGCCGATGTGAACAGGTAAGTCAATATAGGTGACTCCATCGTTCTGCTAACTTATCGAAAGTTATATCAAATTTTAGATCATTTTATTACAAAATCAGTCATATAGACTTGCCTGCAAAAAATCATACTTAAAGCACTGTTGCCCAGAAAAAAATAGCCATGAGCACTTTCTGATAGGCAAGTAATTATAGGCATATTTGTTTATAAATTATATACGATAAAAATATGTCTCATATGGTTATCAGATCGGTGAAGGTCGATCTTCCACGGTCTCCTCTACTATTACACTTATCTGTATAGATTAGTCTATCAAATCTATTTATCTCAATATTTATAACAGAAGTCTTAAAAACCATTAGATATTTCGTTCCATGGTCCCCATCAAAATCACAACAATGCATACTTTGTGAATTTTCAATAAGGTTCAATTTAAAGCAATTATGTTTGAAAAAAATGTGTAATATTAATTTAATGGTGTTTTTATCAGTGCGATCGCTGATTTGTAAGACGTTACATTACTCCAGAACTTAAGGCCAAGTTTGCTTAGAATTTTTGTGGCAGATTAAAAATTAAAGATTTTTTTACACAGTCTAAGGTCTCTTATTGATTTTCTTTGATTGACTATTTTCATATAGAGCCAGTATAAGGACTCGTTCTAATATTATAAAGTATAGGAAGTATGTTTGTTTATCAAAACGCAAAGAGCTCAGATTTACGACGTCTTTATGTATCTAATAATATGGTGTGGTACAGAAAGTGTGTTTATTTTTTATCGGTAAGGTCTGAAACTACTAAACAGATTTTAATAATAATTTCACCATTCGTAAGTTTTATTATATAAAAGTTGCATATATTATATTAAAAAAAATTGAAACGTCTTTGATAGTTATAACTTCAATTATAATTATTATTGAGAGCAATTTTTATGCAAAGTTTATGCAAAAACAATTTAGTGGAAGCTGTCAATCCCTATGAGTCGCTACTATGTAATATTTAATATAAATCTTATATTAAGTCGTATCTTAAGACTTAAATTTAAGAATCATTGTAGCTATACCTTCTTAAGATGTTTTTTTCCTCACAAAAAGTTATAGCATGCAGATGTTGATCGATGACAATGGAGTTTTGTTCAGTTCAATACTCTGTTTATCCGATTCTTTAGAACCTATTATGTGGAAATGAAAAAATGTGTTGGTATTTTTTGATGCGACTTAGTGCTTATCGTACTTGGTCACAAGTTTGATTCTAGTTTGAAAAATGTGTTTAAAGAATACTCAGTAAAATTTTAAGTTGAATAGGTACATTAATTTTGTTTTTTGAAAAAATATGAAATTAGTTATTTTTCTAAATTCAAAAGTTAAACTAATTCTAAAAATCTATTGAATTAAAATAGAGTTTTAGGAATTTCTCCGTCTGTCAGTGACCGCATCACGAGAAAATCATAAGAAAGATATAGACAAATTGGTCTGATGATAGCTGGTTAATATGTAGAATACTTTTTAATGCGGGGAAATATCAGATCTATAAGAAATCTATATAAACCGTTAAAATTATCGTGCGGACCCGAACGGATTGAGGTTGATTCACTAATTCTAGTAGTTCTTTGAATCGATATCCTTTTTTTTTGCTTAGTTACTAAAGAGCTAACAGTAGTTAAGAACTTCAAATTAGTTCTGCGAAAAAAGCCTAAACATAGCGCTTAAAACTTAAACACTTTTTTCCCAAAACAAAACCAAGTGAAGTCGCTAGTCTTTTAGATATTTTAGTTAAAAGGCGTTTAGTTCGACCAATTTGTATTAAACGTGCCTAACCCTACTTCTCAATTCGTTAGAAATTCCTCTTAAGGCAGCATCTTCACTATCGATAGCGATCTCAAAGGAGTAGTCACGAAATCTATCATGAATCTTATGTAGCAAAAAAATGTGCAAAAACAAGATTGTGTACGATTAGTTAAGTGAAAAGTTACTAAAAACTTTTCACTTTTTTACCTAAGTAGAACCCAGTGATTTTTTTTTATTTACCTTACTAAATGCCTAGTGCTTTTAACTTATCTAAGTTAATACCTAGTGCTTAAAGTTAGACTATGTGCGTTCAAATTCTTTATTAACTTATTCTTTATAGCCTTGTTATATTTTTTATTGTTATTTTAAAATAATTAAGGAATTTGTCATAATTGTGTTTTTAATTTATTATATTTTCATTATAGGTAATAGAAAAATTCATTAAGGTTTAGTTCTTAGTGCAAAATTAAATCAAAATCGGTATACTAATAAGTATATATTATTATAGTTAATAAACCAAGCTATCATAAAAATATGTAGGTATATAAAAAATATTTCATTTGCTTCTGGTATTTAACTTTACTAGTAAAAATTACTTTTAAATTATAAACAGTTAAAAGTAATTGAATAATAGAAACATAGAAAATTAGAGTAAATTAAAAATATTATTGCATTATTAACGACATACATATTATATGGCTCAGTTTGTAGAGCTGCTTGTGCCAGTGGTTGTTGAGACATTATTACACACAGCACCATCTAGTTTCACCATCCGTGGTAAGCTACGAGGCTTGTGTTACGGATACCAGATAGTTGATATACTACATATATAAGTTTAAATACATGCATATTATAAATATAAATTTAAAGTGATATATTATGTATATGTATTAGTGTCCGACCGAAACTGGATTTTACGACCGAAACCGAAACCGAAACCGAATTTCGGCGACGGTCTCAGTTTCGGCCGAAACCGAAACCGAAACCGAAACTTTCTTACAAGGATCATGTTTTCAGAGAAAAATGAAGAAAATGTATTATAATCAGTCACTTTTAATTAGTAAAATAAATATAAGTGTTAATTTTATACGGATAACCAGGTAGGTTTTTATAATAATTATAAGTGTTAATTTTGATGAAGTGTTAATTTGTAAAAAAAAACAATTATTATATTGGTACCTACTTAATAATTATTAAATTGAACGCGAAACTCTAAATCCTTAATATTATCACCACTAATGCACTAAATACCATGTTCCTAACTAATGTTTGTTTACATATCGAGGATTTACTACGAAAACCTGTTAAACTACATTTTTTGAAAAAATGAGTTTTAAATACGTGAAAATTCTTATCTTTTCAAACTTTATAAACTGGTAAAATCGGCTTAGTGCTACGTTAAATACTTTAGAGTTAGTTGTATACAACAAATCGTTCAATACTCTACTGCTAAAATATCATAAACGACATTACTAATAATTTACCTAATAAATGTTTCCTGTAAAAAAATGAAATAGACATTTTTACCCGACTGCGCCAGAAGGAGGGTTATTTTTTTCGAGAGTATGTATGTTTTATCGATATAGAGGTCAAATATATTGTTTTTATAATTTTTGTCTGTCTGTCTACCTGTCTGTCCGCATCCGAATCACGAGAAAACCACTGGACGGTATTGCATGAAATTTGGTATGATGATAGCTGTTTACCCGGGCTAATACATAGGATACTTTTTACCGCTGATAAATATCTCATTTCTGATAAATCTCGAGTAACTGTTAAAGACCGACTGTAAAACGTCACGCGGTATGTGAAATCTGAAAATTTAGTTTAGGGTCCTTAAAACGCGGGTGGAGCCGCGGGAAATGCTAGTAATGTGATTAAAATAAGTCATTAGCATACAGATTGTGCATTTACTCTTTCTACTTTTTGTTAATATTTCTTGAAAATCAATAAATATTTACAGGAAGTAGATATTTATATTTATTTAAAGCTACCTAATTTTCAACATAAATTAGATTTTTAATTTTTTATGGTAAACTTGATTCTGCTATAATCTAGCTACTCCTTTGTTATATTAAATTACTTTTCGAGGTACTCTTTTATTATATGCACTGCAAATAAACAGGTTACGACATGATTACACACGTGGACGCGGCCAATTATCATCGTCGCTTGGATGATATTTACCGCGCCGAACACACCCGAGCACAGCGCGGAAACTCCCGAATGCTGTTTCGGTTTCGGTCGTAGTTTCGGCAGGTTTGTTGCCGAAACCGAACATAATCGAAACTCGTTTTTTTGCCGAAACTCGACCGAAACCGAAACCGAAACCGAATATTCGGTCGGACACTAATATGTATCCATAACACAACCTTACCATGGAACTATTTATTTATTAAATCTAATTCTTATTTTTATAAGACTTATGATTTACCTTTAAAATCATATTTTTTTCTTAAAAAAGTATAGACATAAGTAATTTCAATTCAACCATAAAAAAGAGATTCTCATTACATTCATGTACTTTTTTATATACATGATGTATAAGCAAGGTGACATTTCAAATTCTACACACGTCAATTAAGAAATATATAGCTTTTCTTCACAAATATTTGGACGTACAGACGGACTGTTTACGACTTTATTATACGTCTAGATGCGCATTCTTTATGAAGAAGGCAGGTTTGGGCCGACTGTTCCTTTATAGCGATGCACTATAGTACGCTATATGTATGATTTTTCAATGATTTTTAGTAAGTACTAAAATGTTTTTATGACCTAGTAACTTGCCCTTACTTCACTTGTATTAATGGTTTACCCATAAATTAAGAAAATACAAAATTTTTATTGAGAATATCATAATTCTTTCATTCTGGACATGAGAAATTATTTAAAAGTAAAATTAAAACTTAACATTTGTTTACAATGAATTCTAATAAAATCTATATACTTATAAATGAGTTAAGTGAAAAAAAGTTCGAGAGCTTTTTCTAATCTGTTTATTGATCAATTTCCTTATTTTTTGAACCTTTAGTGTTATACCTAAGACTAACTGTAATACTAACTAACTAACTAACTATAAACGAATAGTACTCTAAATGGCCCCAAAACAGAGAGCAAAAGTTATATAACGTTAAATATTTATTAAAAGTCAGTTAAAAACAAAAAACTCAGTCCAGTCAGGTAGTGCTGATTGCCTATGAACGAGATCCTCGAGTCTACGCGTGTCTACGCTGTGATAGCGCACATCATCAAGTTCTGTGCACAGAGTGTTTAAATATATAGAAGTGTAAAGCAAAAATTTTTTATATTGTAATAGTGAAAACTTAAAAAATAATTTGAAAATATTGATTTAAATCAAGGGCTTTTAATAAAGGCATTAAAATATAATAAATTTATTATTGTAAAAAATATTTTCGTATCGTTTTATTTTTAAAAAAAAATCTTAAACTTCTTTTTTTCATTCTTTACACCATTTTCTTTTTCACTTTTTCATGTATCATTTACATCGAGTTCGAAATATTATTTTAAACACATGAAATAAGAGGTTATTTTTACAAAATTTTAATTCTCTTTTTTAAATATTCTACAAAATTATTTATTTTACATGTAAGTCATATCTATGATATCATTAAGTCTGCGAGAGAGGTTCAACGCCCCAACGGAATGCCACACCCCGTGTGCTCCATAGAAACATAATTAGTGTTCTCATCTCCTTCATACAAATGCCTTCGTAATGTTTCACATACATTGAATCTACTTCACTACTTACTAACACTTTTTATATGAAACAAGAAATGCTAGATATTTATATTACATATCACTATAATATTGTATAATTAAAAATACATTACATGCTATAAAATGGTTAATAGAGTACATGGCTTTATATGAGCCAGCAATGGTTGGGAAAATGGGTAAGTGATCGATATAGTAGTGCTCTATCTAAGGCTACCATGAAGAGCGATAGCAGGCCACTTTAATTAAATCGCAGTAATTTGATAGGAAGTTATATTGAATATAGTCTATGTTTATAACGAAATTGTAACTTATTATGGTTGTATATTACATATAAGTCGTGTGTAAATCTTTGAAAGTAAGCTTTAAGGAAAGCTTTGGACTTATAAAAAGCTTATAAGAATTAGTGTACCAAAGTTATTTTAATAGAATTCTAACTTAGTAGAATCTGTACATAGAATATTATTTAGAAAATGTAATTGAAATAGTCATTATTAATAATACTGAAGCCGAATCTACTGTTTTTTGAATGTTTGTCTGTTTGTCTCTCTGTGACCGAATCACAGGAAAACAACTCGGCAGATTATGATGATATTCAGTATAATGATAGCTGGTTATCCGGGTAAGTATACAAGATACTTTTTACTCTCGGAAAAAGTCTCATTTCTGAAAAATCTTAAGTAACCTTGACAAGCCAGCTGTAAAAATACGGTATAATAACGGGCGGAGTCGTAGAACATACTAGTTTTAAATATATCAAAAATTACATAAAGCAATAAAAGACTGAATAATCGATTAGGTTGTAACTTTCCATTTTATATTTAGGCATTTTACTATAAATGTGTCTTTAGTTTGTACATAAATCATCCCACATTTTATATCGCCCCTCCTCACGACTACTGCCATTCAACTTTATAGCATATTATTGGCCCACTTGGTATTATTTGATTGACACAATTTTTATTAGCGATTTATGAAATAAAATTTTAATATAAATGAATATTTTTGTCACAAGCAAGTATGTACAATACATAATATAATATTATGTAGTATCATTTTTCTTCATTTAGTATATTTATTTGTCTATATTTATTGCGATTTTAAAAGTAGAACTTAAGCTGAATGCTTAATCTGAACATTTAAAAGTTTCTTTTTTGATACGATATTCTATGATACTTACTAGCTATCTAGGGCGAACAAAGCCGCGAGTTTCGCTAGTTCCTCTAGTAGAGTTTCCTCTGGAATCATTCTATCTATTAAAAGAAACCGCATTAAAATCCGTCTAAAAATACATAGGGACAGACAGCGGGAAGCTACTTTGTTTTATAATACGAGTATATTTACTATATATGTAGTACAATAAATTGTAAAACGAATTCATCTATCGATTTCAAAAGTTTAACAGAATGCCAATACAATAGTCATAAAACTTTAATTTTACATGGTAATTTGTGATGTTAGAACTCTACAAAACGCAAAAAATATTAATGGTAGCCCAATTCATACTTCAACTGATATAAATCTAATTATGTACATATTAAAACTTGTTTCGCGAAATTCTTTTATTATTACACAGTCTAATATAATCGTAGAGACTATCCAGAAAACAAAAGATTGCTAATTTTATTTAAGTATGAGATTTTTTAAAAGAAATTTTAAATTATTCCAGATTAGTCTATGCATAATATTGTAAGATGTTGAGTCGAATTAAACATGTTTAGGAAAATTTTATTGAAACAGTCATTACTAGTTCTAGCTAGTTCTTCGATTTGTGACAAGTATAAATCTAACATTACATATAAGTACATATAAAATTATTTTTATATAAATACATGTATGTTTGTTAAATAAAACGGCTGGACCAATTGATAATTCTTTTTTTTTGTTTTATTGAGGATTAGCGCGTTTAACCAAACAAACAAACAAAGTTTTCAGCTTTATAATATTAGTATAGATGTTTAAAGGTAATATAAAACATCTGTATAAAGCATTGAAAAGTTATGAGTTTTTTTGAATGAGAATCACTTAAGTAGTAGGTAATAGTAGTTTCTAGCGTTAGTAAAGGATTAATTCGTAAAATTTAAGTTGGAAAAAAATAATATTGTTATATAGGTGACCCTATCTATTAAGGAAAACGCGAGAAAAGCAAGGTTGATTCACTAGCTACACTCAAAATATTAATATAAATATTTATTAAAGGTATCAGCGTACCTGTTCACAACTTGATATTTTTTCACGCTGATTAGCAATGTAAAGATAAAAATTAAACATACGTGATTATTAATAAACTGTATGGTAATTTGGTTTAATTTGGCGTATCCTATCATTTGTATGGTCGATGATTACATCCTTGATGTAAGTAATTAAAAAAATAATCTTATTCAATAATCAATAATAATTAAAAAAATAAAAAATTATTAATGAAATCATGAGATTTCTAATAAAATACAAGTACATTCGTAATGAAAATATACTGGTAGAGTATCAGATGGTACTATCTTTTGTGAATTGGCATATTTATTAGAAAAAGTCAATACGTAATTATTACGACGTTCCACTTAATCTATACATATAAGAAAATTCCAACTAAGTCGAATCGAATATTTTTGGAAATGTTATTGAAATAGTCAATATTAATGATACAGAGGCTAAAACTATAGTTTTTATAATTTTTGTCTGTCTGTCTGTTTGTGATCATCTAATCTTCATCTTAAAAAAGGACTGGACCAGTTTTGATGCATATTAGTGCAATGATAGGTGCTAGGTAGTTATCGCTGTAAACATATAAATTATTATTTTTTAATGGGAAAAAGTCACATCTCTGAGGAATCTATACAAACCTTCAAAACGTACCATGGCAGTTAACATAACATAACAAAATGAATCCGAAACGATTATGAGTCACTGAATAATATATAAAAGATTCTTTATTAAACTAAGTTGAAATATAGAGTACTTCGTTGACTATGGTTTCTGTATAGCTTATGGCATAAAAAATAATAAATTAAGCATTAAAAAAAATTACATTGATATTGACGACACGTTTGACGCAGTTTGTAGTGAGCCTACTTTTTGTACCAGCGCTCGCGGGTTCGAGTCTCGCTGGGGGCATTCCTGGTATCCGTAACACAATCTTGCTTCGTAGCTTACCACGGAACTAGATGGTGCTGTAAGTAATAATGTCCCAATATATTGAAATAATCAAAATATTATTATTAATTACGGTTTAACACATATATCGTTATCGGCAACTCTACATACGAAAATATTCGGTGAAGTCACAGGAAATCATTAGCATTTTATATGAATTGGAATAAATTTCGTAAGCATTAATCTACATAGCTAAAGTTGATTAATATTAGGAACAACAAAAAACCTAAAACATGTCTACAAAACAACATAATTCTATGATTTTTCTGAGAAATGTAGATGCTTGTCTGAGTAACTTTATTGAACGTTTAAATGTTCATAATAACTTCAACTTACTGCTTAAATATGTGTATCTCATACAAAGTTTCGAACGCTATAAAAAGGCGTTATAATCTCTTTTGTTGTGGTCGTCAATGAAACACGATTAAGGATTTCGTAAATCATCAACTCGGACTTCATTGTAAATTAAGTCGAGAAAGTAAAATAACTTATGGTTATTCAAAATGTACACATGTGAGCTTAATACATTTGGTGCTTAGCTTTAAGCTTTCTTTTAGAAGGAAATCTTCTAAAATGTGATCTAGAGATATATACTGTTTTTAAAGCTTTTAATAATTTATAAATATTGACTATATAATACTTTTTTCTTAAATAATACTAGTAACTATGATTTAATTATATCTTAACACATTCTCTTTGTATTTTAACTAAATTGTTGGTAAATTAGTCGATCTTTCTCAAAATTGCTTAATAATCATAACATTTTAAAATCGGTTAAATGTAATACTAAGCACAGCAGTTTATTTTAAACTGTGCATTAGCTGGTGATTTATCCTCGAAGCTTCATTAAGCAACCGTAATATTCACATATGTAGAGTGAACTGATAAAATTTTAAACACGCGTTAAGCACTTAGCTTTAGACGTTGAGCTTTTCCAATAGAAACTCTACTTTCGAACTGTAGAGTTCAAAATGTAAATTAGTAGAGATCATGTATTTTCTTGTATTGAATAGCAAAATTCATTAATTCAGTGTACAAGTGACTGACAGAGCAATAAGTGACCACGTATCGACCCTAAGAGGCCCGTTGAGAGAAGATTAATAGAGCGAGCAGTTATTAAACTTTCAATAGAACAATTATCGAGTTTCATGACAGATATGTAAATGTGGTAAACGTTTTTGAACATCTTATTTTTAAAAAGCATTACCACAAGCATTACTATGCAACAATACTATTCTAATTTTAAATAAAACTATTTTTTTTGGTGTTTTTGAGGTTAAAGAACATTTATTTGCTCATATAAGACATAGTTCACTTGCAATGAGATACCGAGTAGTGACCGATAAAAAAAACATAATATAAGTAAAAATGAATTAGTTAGAAACAGCTTCAAAATATTTTTTAAGTTTATTTTTTAATGCCGGCAAACGGTTTTTCACGGATTTATTTAGATTTTTACATCCCGACGTTTTGAATGCTTAACAGAAATCATGCTCAAGGAGTGACTTAGAGTTTATAGTCTCAAAGACATTACTTGGCTGTTACAGGCTATATGTTAACAAATAAAATTTCAAATCATAATGTTACAGTATATATTTCTAAATTTTTCAATAAACCCGTGTACTCCATAAATCTCTTTAGATAACCAGATGATAAATTATGATAGACCGTTCATAATATTTAGTTCAACATAGTCATAAAATGGCTATTAAAATCATTTAAAACAAATTTTTTAATGAAACATTTGACAAATTTCACTCATCTCTTAATTTATAATATTTTAAGATTTATATATTTTGTATAGGTTATAATTTATGTTCCTTTTCCCGTCTGAGATTTTTAACGTTATCTCTACATAATATAAAACAAAGTCGCTTCCACCGTCCTTTAACCCCACAATAGATTTTAATATGATTTTTAGGTTTAGATGTACATTGTACAAATATGGAAAAAAACCGAGAAACTATGTCATTTGGAAGAAACCTATATTAATCGTTAACCTAGTATACTTATAAGATATATCCATTTTCTAAAGACAAGATGATGACAAGATGTCTGTTAAAATCGAATCACTAGAGAATCATTACCGTAAAATGGTCTGAGTAATACTTTCAATGGAACAAATCTGGAGACACTTTTCATTTCTACGCCCACATTAAAAAACGAAGGATCAAGCAATATAATAATTGTGAAATATAATATAAAAAGTATTATAGTAGGATTCGGCCCTTTTACTATCCAACTGTTAAGCACGGGCCTCCTTTCAATACTAGCAGGATCAAGCCATAGTCCACCATGCTAGCTAATTGCGGGTTCACGGACTATTATATAATATTATATACATAGTACATATACATAATACATAATACATATACATATACATACATATTTTAATTTGTATAAAATAGCAAACTAAGCTAAACGAACATAATATAAGTAGGCAGTTAGGAAGTAAATAAAGCATATATGTATATCTATATATATAAAAATCAATGCCATTTTTCGTTGTAATTTTATAACTCAATAACGGGCTCACCTATCCAAACCAAATGTATAGGCTTTGTTCGGACTATTTAGTAGATGGTTTATGTGAAGTTTGCACAAAATCGGTCAAGCGGTTCTTTATTTATCACATTTTTGTAACAAATGAATTCATTAAATGGCGGAACATTTTGTTAATGTGGATTTTGCTGCATGTTGTTATGTATAAATAGGACATTCAAAGTTTGTAAAAAATGTATGCCAAAAGGGGTACCCAGAGATGAACCCGAGCGAAGCGAGGGTGATTCGCTAGTTGTTTATACATGTATATATGTTAGGATGCACTATATAAATATAAAACTTTTCTACTACCTAAGGAAAGAAGAAAAAGCCAGAGCAAATCACTAGTTGCCAACAAAGTCAAAGTACATACAGAAGCGGTATTTACATCGTAAATTTTAACTTTGCCATACGTGATTGATATATCAATCAGCGTTCACAATGTTTTCATCTAAATGGTCGTATTTTAATACATTAGTATTTACCTATTATTACATATTGTTAAATAACTTTAAGCTCTATGTCTTTACCATAAGTTTTAATTTAGTTTGTATTTGTATATAATATCTGCGAACAAATCATAAACACATGTCCAAAATTATTTTTTTGTTCTTAGTACTGACAATGCTGTAGTCAGAAATTTAGTTATAAATTATTTCGCCTTATGTCTTTGACATTTGGGTACATTGAAGTCAAGACTTTCAATTAAATCAAAGGACTCAGATATGATGTCATTCTTAATAGAAGTTTGAATATTGTATTGAAACGACAAACTTAATCTATACTAATATTATAAAGCTGAAGGTTTTGTTTGTTTGTTTGTTTGAACGCGCTAATCACAAAACCTACTAGTTCGATTTAAAAAAATCTTCTTGTGTTGGATAGTCCGTTTATCGAGGAAAGCTATAGGCTATATAACATCACGCTACCACTAATAGGAGCGGAGCATCAATGAAAAATGTTGCAAAAACGGGAAGGGTTGGCGTTAGTTCTATGAGGTATCATACCGCGCGACTCAGAAAGAATTTGGTTTCCGGTCTTTAGAACGCGTGCGAAGCCGCGGGAAAAGCTAGTTATAATATAATCAGATTCATAATATGTCATAGAAACAAATATTTTCATGATGTATTTTCTTACATCGACTATTTTAAAATCTTATAATTACATCTTCATTAAGCTTCTAAGACATGCAGAATTTAAAGAGACTTTGAATTTTACATTTTTTTAAAATTAAATATTCCATTGAAGTCTGTTAGAAAGTTAGCCCCAACCAGTTCTTCTGAGGAGTGCTAACGAATAATTCAACAGTTATATTTTTAATTAATATTTGTCAACGTTAAGACTCACTAAATAATACTAGACTTGACCTTATATTCTTACCTTTAGATATACACTATTTGATTCTAATTGATTCACAATTGACGAAAACAAAAGTCTTTCTTGAAGTCGGTAAAAAGGCATCATGGGTTCATTTATGCCATTATGTTGAATTTCATAGGGACAATAATAGGTTGATAACAATTAAAGCTATATATCTGTAATATATACATTATTAACAATTCGTTCTACCGCCGCCATCAAAGGTTGTATCGTTTACAATTATTTAATAGACTCAAATTACAAGCTAAGGGTATAAAGAATTTTATTACAGACTATTTCCAGTATAGAAGTGTACGGTTCTATTATTTTTAAAAATACATTTTTTTCTACTGTGAAATTTTTAATTGTTTCATTTGTTTTGTAATATATAAAATATTAGAAAAGCTTTTAGAAGCTTTTAGGAGCTTTTGAAGTTTAACAAGTATTTGTATAGGTTAAGCTTTCTTTATGGATTTTAATTAAATCTTAAGCACGATAATTTGACACGCTTTGACGAATATAGGGAAAAACTTTTTGCCTTCACCTATTTATATTGTATAGGTTTATAAAAAAAATGTTAGAATTTAAGAAAATAAAATGTGGCTATTTCGCACTTTGCCTAACAAAGTTCAATTAAAATTATTGACACGCCACAACACTGCGTACAATTAGAGAGGAATTTAAAAAATAAACGTAGGTCATTAAAGTAGATAATCTATAAAAACCAATCAAGCGATCAGTTACACTCTTCGTGTATTGGGAACCGATCGAGCTGTTTTGAGAGCCATCATTCAGAAACGATTGATACTAGTACTGCCCATGGCTTTACTCCACATAATATATTTAAGTGGATGATTTTGATGGTCTCTGGTCTAGAAGGAAATAATCTAATCATAATTATAATATGTAATTTCTATTTCTTTTTCTACTAATTTACAATAAACAATATATTTAAACAATATATTATTGTTGTAAATGTAAAAATAACTCGGTCTATTACCTTTTCAAACTGCACAGATTTTGATAAAAGTTGGCAATAAAATTAATGGTATTCTAAGGATAGACCTACGGGATTGAAGCTATGGGTAAGCAAAATAATAATATTACATAGATGAGGTACAATAACGAATTACAGTAAGTCAACAAGTATTAAGTTTTCAATTTAACCTTCACGTTCAAAAGCTTCAGATAATTAGTTTTGGATCTTATTTCACAGTTACATAATTAAGTTGATATTAATCAAAATATGAATTATTATGTCTATTGTTATATAATTAAATATTATATAATAATTTATTATTTAAAGTTTATTGCTTTATGTTTCTGAAACGGTTCGACAAATTTTGATAAAATTGTATATAGACGTAGGCTTAAAGCATTTATGTTACTTTAACTATAGATGACTGCCCTATTACAAACTAACGTCACACGAACAAAACTAGGGTACATCACTAGTTTTACTGTATATTCTTAAAATAAATTATAGTATTCTCGTAGAATACAACAACCAATTCTGTGGCCGGAAAAATTAAAGTATAGAAAAAAATCAATCGGCCATATTACCGTTACACTGATTGCCGGGCAATTTGTTATTTAGAAACGTTTGAACTATTCCCATGGGCTGGTACATATACGTATATAACACCGGAACGAAATATAATTTGTTTGTTGGTTCACACACGATTTACTCGAATATTATGTAACTTTTGGTTTTAATGATGTTTTGTCATTATAATTAAAAATTTCATGCTTGAGCTTTTTTCTCAAACTTATTTATACTTTCTTAGGTTTACGCGAATATTTGACATTATAAATGAAACTATTTTTTCGGATTTTGTCTCTCCCGTGACGATGATTGCTATAAAGCATTTGAAATGTCGGGAACCAAAAATTAAAATAAATCCGCGGAAAAATCAGAAAAGATAGTAGTTTTTTTAAATGTTATTAAAATATATACAACATTATAATACAGATAAAGAAAAGACCTTTCCTTCAAAGACATATTCTGATAAAGATTTAAAATATTTTTATAACCTCCTTGTGAGATTTCTTAATAACTTATGAGAAGCAGCCTTCAAGTAAATTCATTGTATATTGTAGTACATCATCAGTGTTAACGACAAATGACGATTTCCAGCATTATTCGGAGCAATTGTAATTCGCGTCATTATGTAGAAGCTGTAAACTGTCCTTTTCCCATAAACTTTTAATGTAAGGTAATTGTACCATTTCCGAACTTAATAATGACTAAATAGCATTCACTAGACTCATCTCCAATTAAAGTTTGAATCGGGTGACAACAAATGGGTTCAATTATGGCACCCCCATTATAAACACGACAAGTTATCACGCGATATGTGAATTAAAGTAAATAGTACCTAAATTGCAGGGTAGAGTATTAAAATAATTTGTTTTATAAAGTACAGACGGTGTAAAGACCTTGCTATAGCCGTTTTGTAATCAGAAGGCCAGCCAGCTAAAGATTCTTCATTTAATCGCGACTCAATATAAAAAAAAATATTAAGAAATGAAAAAATCGTATTCGAAAGCAATATTTTGTATGTATGTATGTCTGTTACTCCTTCACATTGACTGGACTGACTAATATGACTTGCTATATAGATTGCTTCTTGGCTCTTAAGTAAACATCTGAACAAATCTAGGATAAATTGCTAGTACAGAGTGTAAATAGTTGTTATGCGTTTTAAATCAAACGAAACGAGTTTCTATCATTGAGTTTTTTTAACTTGTACAATTATTTACTATCGCATTACATTCTAAGTATCAAAATAATCGTAAACAGATCAAATTAAGCCCAAAAGTTAAATTTGACATTGAAAATTTGAGGAAATTATGTATGAATGATACATAACTTTATTGATAACATTAAAGCTCTTCAAAAGCTACTATTTGAAATCAATGCATAAAGAGAGGTGAAAAAAACTGAACTGTTTCATCGTTGCCTATTAGTAAATAATAATAAATAAATGTGTTGAGACATTATTACACAGCGCCATCTAGTTCCGTGGTAAGCTACGAAAGAAGCTTGTGTTACGGATACCAGACAGTTGATATATGTATATAAGTTTAAATACATACATATTATAAATATAAACACCCATGACTGGAGTACAGATATTCGAGTTTAACAAATAAATGCCCCCAGCGGGACTCAAACCTGCGACCGCTGGCGCAAGAAAGTAGGGTCACTACAAACTGCGCCAAACGTGTCGTCTATGTATATGTGTAAAGTACAACGTTCTTGCATTCTTATTTTACGGTGTGCTCGGACCATGTTCTACGGTTAATACTTTAACTCGTAATGCTGGTAATCGTGACATGAACACGACGCTAACTGTTAGCTTTGAGTAACTTTGTCGTGACAAACTTACAGACGTCTGTGCTAAAAATTCTAATTTACGTACAAGTGAGCTCTCAATTAAACCTTAAAAATGCAAAGTTTGTTGTTTAGTTTCGTCTTACTTGTTGATTTTGGTTCTATTCCTGTGCTAGGTACTTTAGTATTCTTGCGATGGGATTTATTTGTTTTGGGAGAGGGTGTAAACTACACCTTGTTTTAAAACTTAAAAGAAGAAAGAAAGAGGAAAGATATTATATCTTACTAAATTAAATATTTTTTACAACCATTTATATAGAATCCTACATCATTTATACGATAAAAATATAATACCAAGCAAATCATAATAATTATTATGTTTCTACTCCAATCTTATGCCTAAATTATATTTCAAAAGCTTCTAATTTATTTATAACAAAAAAGCTCTAAAAACTAAGTGGTTTTTACGAGATAAAAAAAAAATATATATTCTTTTGTACCTATATGAATGAAGTTTTATAGAAAGCTTGCATTTACGCGGATATATTTTCATTGATTTTAAGCTTTAAGCATAACACCCCTTTACATAGAACATAAAAGGGAATAGCTCTTTCTCTAAGTATTCTTAAAAATATTATAAGTTACGTATTTGAAAAATCATAAAAGTTCGATTGAAATACCTTTATACGAATAGGTACATGGTAAGTGCATTAAAACTCTACAAAATTATAAATGTGAAAGTGTGTATGCATGTTTGTTACTCAATCACGCCTGAATGGCTGAGCGGATCTGGTTGAAATTTATCAACGAAATAGATTATAGTCTGGAATAGCACATAGGTTACTTTGATAATAGTAAAATATAAGTTTACCGTGAGATTGATTTTATTTTTCACAGTGTTTCTGTTTTTACTTATAAAGCATACAGAATATTTCTTAAATGTTTTAAAATGTTGTTTTTAGTTAGTAATATAACAATTTTTTCTAATTTAATTAATAGAAAATTATTTTTAGACTTCATCTGTTATATTTGAATCGCATAGATAAATTACAACATAGAGCAAATTTCCCTACAAATAAATTAAATCAGAATTCAAAAATAATATATAAAATCAAAATGTAGAGTCTGTAAACAAGCCATCTATGCCATTCGTCATTACAGTTTTTTGTTTCGTCATTATCCATCCGGATCCCAGTTTCGGTAATGATATGAAGGCAAATTATATAGCAGCGAGTTTCGAGGGTTATTAACATAGCTATGTATTTTTGAACGTTAGATTGTGTTCAACGAAATTGGGTATACGTGATTCAGACGCTTTTTTGTCATTTTGTTCTAAAATTTGTTTTAGTTCAGAAATTATATAGAAACTAGTGACTTAACCAAGCTTTGCTCGGGTTAGAGTAGTTTTAACTGTTCGTATAGAATTCTAAGTTACGTGATATATTTCAATAAAAAGTATCCTATATGGCAACTATATAATAAAACCAAATTTCATCAAAATCGGGTAAGTAGTTCTTTTGTGACGCGGTCACAAACAAACGTTACCAAATATTTGTTGAGTTTCTCGCCGGTTCTTCTCAGCAGAACAGCTTTCCGAGCCGGTGGTAGTTTACTTTCAGACTTACAGACTGACTTTTAATTTTGATAATGTAAAAATGACGATTCAAAAGAGCTTGTAAAAGTCTATTTGAATAAAGAATATTTATTTATTTATTTATTTATTTATTTATTTATTTCACAACCATAATCTACAGTGTATTTATTAAAAGATACAGAGTATTATTATGGACCCCGCTGGGGCACGAAATAATTGGGTAGAAAAGAGGAAGCGCTTTTTAGTAAAATATGTATTGTTATATAGACTATCTGTTTTGTTGTTTTTATTTTAGTAATGTATCTATATATTTTTATCGACATATATATTAAGTCTTATAGTTTATCATCAAAGTATTCCTTTATGTTATAATAACTTTTACTAACTAGTAATTTCTTTAATTTATTTATAAATAGGTTATTATTCTCTTCTCCTATCCAATCTTTAGGTAGTTTATTATAAATTTTTATAGATTGGTTAAATGTACTTACATTGTTTATTTCCAACCTGGTAATTGGTTGTATTAATTTATTTTTGTTTCGTAATAAGTATTTATTCTGTATTTCTTCACGCTTTGTATAAAAGTGTTTATATTTACGAACAAATTTGCATATTTCTAAAATGTATAGGCCAGTTAAAGTGAGTATTCTGTATTTTTGGAAATAAGGGCGGCAGCTATCAGTTTGTTTTAAATTGGCAATAATTCTGATGAGTTTCTTTTGAAGGGTAAATAAAGTGGGAGCATCGGTGCTATTTCCCCATAAGATAATGCCATAGTTCAGCCAAGAGTGTGCATATGCATAATATGTGGATATAGCTGAGTCTACACTAGTGGTCTTTTTTATTTCTCGTAGTGCGTATGAAAAACTGGCTAACTTTGTTTTTATTTTTTGTATGTGCGCCTTCCAATTAATATGACTGTCTATAATAATACCGAGCAAAGTGAATTGATTTACACATTCTAATTTTATGTTATTATATCTGTAATTTAAATTTAGTGCACATTTCTGGTAAGGATGAAAGGTCATTATTTTAGTTTTTTCAAAATTTATTTTAAGATGGTGTTCATTTAACCAGTCCGAAGTTTTTTCAAATAAGGAGTCAAGTTTTTCGTGTAAATTATCATTATTATTATTTTGACATGAAGTTAACAAAGATATGTCGTCAGCGAACAATACGCATGGCTCTTCCATGATCTTAGGAAGATCATTGATGTATATCAAAAATAATAGACATCCAACGACACTTCCCTGAGGGATGGACGCGTTTATAATTTTGCAGTCTGACCGTACGCAAGATATTGTTTTAGTTGCAGTATCAAAATACTCGATGTCGACAAACTGCTGTCTGTCCTTTAGATATGACGCCAGCCACTCGTGAGCAGCACCGCGGATGCCTATACCGTACAATTTATTTAAGAGTATATTGTGCTGGACGCGGTCATATGCCTTGGTCATGTCTAGTAACACGCCGATGCCGTATTGTTTATTGTCCAATATTCTTAAAATCTCTCTAATATACTTATACACCGCCAGAACAGTAGATCTATCTTTACGAAAGCCATTTTGGCAGTCATCGAAAATATTGTATTTTTCGCAAAATTTAGTAATTCGGTTGCATATAGCTTTTTCAAAAATTTTGGAAACTGATGGCAAAAGGGCGATAGGGCGATAATTATTTGGGTCTGTTTTTTCGTTTTTCTTGTAGATAGGTTTAACTATTGTCTTTTTTAGTAGAGATGGAAAAGTTGCTTCATCAAATGATTGGTTTATTAAAATAGTGAAAGGATATGTTAGTTCTGTAGCACAATATTTTATTAAGTTTGGCGGCAGCTCATCAATACCATGGCTTTTTTTATTTTTTAGCTTTCTAACGATAGTATATACTTCTTGACAGTCTACCGGATTAAGGTACATAGAGTTTTCAGTTGTATGCAATACAGGACGACCGCTGCTGCAATCGGCGGCGTCAAGCACACCGATTGACGCAAAGAAATTATTAAATGAGTTAGCTACTGATTTTGGATCTGTGACGAGCATATTATTTATTTTTATTTGGATATTTGACTTTTCTTTATTGTTCATTTTATTTGTTCTCTGATTTATAATTCTCCACATAGTTTTAACTTTATTATTTGAATTTTTCATTATATTTTCATAATGTAATTTTTTTGATTGTATTATTGCTTTTTTTAGTATTTTTCCATATCGTTTGTAATATATTTTTAGGATCGGATTTTTTGATTTGGTTGACAGTATCTTTAGCAATCTTTTATTTTTACAAGATGTTTTTAAACCTGTAGTTAACCAATAGTTTTTTCTTTTAGATTTTAACTGAATTCGTCGTTTAGGTATATGCTGGTTTAATAATTTAGTAATTAACTCATTAAATGCATTATAGTTGTCATTTATATTTTTTGATGAATTTATAACATTATGCCAATCTATTATTTGTAATTGTTTTTTAAATAGAGACATTTGGGAATTATTGAATAAGCGTTTTTCTATATACCATTTTTGTCCTTGTTCTGTTTTTTTAGGTATGTTTAAAATCATTATTGTTCCCGCATGATCTGAAAAACCGAGTTCTTCAACAAAGCTATGTAGATTATAATTCTTAAAGTTTGTGAAAATGTGGTCAAGACACGTAGATGATGTTTCTGTTACGTGAGTTGGCGTTTTTATATGCTGGTAGAATTTATATTCTAACATTAGATTTAAGTACTCTGATGTTTTGTTATTACATTCTAATATATTCACGTTAAAATCTCCTCCAATTATTATATTATGTTTATAGTATTTATTATTAATGTAGTTTAATATTAACCTTAATTGCTTAAAAAACGTTTCTTCCTCTCTCCTATTCCAATACATAACAATTATTATGATATTTATACTACATAGTTCAATTGCAGTTACTTCTAATACATATTCAAGGGACATATTTGTGATATCACATCTCTCTAGAAATTGAATATTGTCTTTTAATAAGATACAAAGGCCTCCTCCCGTGCGATGTTTCCTACAAAACGATGCCGCGATCCTGTAGCCACTGAACTGCATTAATTTTAGTTTATCGTCTGTCAGCCATGTTTCAGAAATACAAAGTGCTTGATAATCAGGGTTTTCATTCAAAAATGCTTCTAATAGAGGCTGCTTGTTATAGATACTTTGCATATTTTGGTATAATATTTTAAATTGTTGTCCTGTAGGTTCGAAAATTATAATCATTGCTATTATCTGTGTTTGAAAGGTGAGTGATGTTTTGTTCTTTTCCTTTATTTTTCTGCCTTGTTATTATACGGGGTTCGTGGGTTCTTTCATCGAGGGTTACTAGTTTTCCTTCTACATAGAGTTGATTATTGCGTAATACGGCATGTAATCCTTTTTTTCGGGCAAGATGCATTTCTTCTCGCATAGATTTTAGTTTCATTCGTTCAGAGCGATCCAAAAATGCAGAAATAGATAATCCCGACTCTTGGAGATATTGACTATTTTCCAGCAAGTATTTAACCATTCTTTTGCTTATTAATTCAACAACAAGTGGTCGGTTCCCATCTCTATTGTATCGGCCGACTCTGTAGGCATCTTCAACGTAGCCTGTTAAATCCACGCGCAACGCACCCCAAAACAGTCTCTGTATTCGGTCATATAGGTCGCACTCAGGCTCTTTATAGTATTCAGAAAGTCCATATAGTACGATTTTGTTACGATTGTTTTCCAAATTTTTATTATCACTTGAAAACATTATTTTTTTCTCAATATTTTGCATTTCCTTTTTTAAATTATCATTTTCATTTTTGAGTTCATCAATTTTGTTTGAAAGTTGTTCTATTTCCTTCATCCGGTTTATATTCTGTTCGTATAATTTTTCTGTATCTTGTTTCAGTTCTTCTTTTAGTGAGTTAATCGCTTTTTGTACCTCTGTCTGTATTGTATTTTGTAGATGTGATATTATATTTATGTTATTTTCTTGTAGCCGTTGGATAATGATTTCGCTAATATTTTGCAATGTTAAGTTAGTATGGACATCATTTACAATGTTTTCTTCTGTTTTTTCAGAGCATATGGTATCTCCTGATATACTTGTGTCTTCAAAAGATGATGTATCATTTTTTTCAGTGAATGTACGTTTTCTTTGTGTTATATTGTTGTTTTCCGGACTATTGTCATACCTTTGCGTTGGGTTTTGGTCTATTGGCCTCGCTGGGGTATCCAAATTTCCGGTTTTTGGAATTTTACATTTGCAGGATGGGCATTTCCAACTTTTCTTCCGATCAGGTGACATTACATTATTAAAAAGTTTACTAGAGACATTTGCACACTCTAGGTCATATACGCAGTTACATTGTGAACAGGTAAGATATTGCCTGTTTGGTGGCTTCCGACGGCATCCAGCACACAGTGAAGACATTTCTGATTTTTTATAAAAAAGTTGAAAAAGTTGAAACAGCGTCCTCTATTGGTGAGTAGCACGCCCAATATGTTGTAGCGCCCTCTGTTGATGAATAGCAAGTCTAGGTGGTATGGCTGCTAAAAACTTCACTAAATCAATAGGTGGTGATTGTGGCAGATGTCACTAGATGTCGCTATGACGTGAAAATTTTAATTATATATTCAAACTTTCCAAAATAACGGCACTAAACTTTTTAAAAGGAAAATTTTTAGCTTAAAATTTAGCTTGATAAAAATAATGGTTGTGTTTTTTTCTCATTTACCACAAGTTAAGGTTCACTATTTTTAATTCTTTGTTTTTTAGTTAAACAAGTGGGTATTCCAAACTGTTTACGCCACAGATCACTGGTTTTAATTTTTCGCTCACAACACTTGATGATCTTAGCCAGTCACTGTGATAACAATTGTACGTAATATTCACTGGTTCACAATTATTACGCAATAGTTTTCACACTTAGAATTCCGAAATTTCTATTTTTAAGATAATTTATTACTCAGATCTAATGTTTACGTTGCGCGCAGCGCCATCTCCTCGTGTTCTTCTCTCTCGTGTTCCTCTAGATACTTTAATATAATTAACAGCTTATAGGTATATATACACATTATTAAAAAAAAAGTAAAAAATAATGATGGTCCACAAAGAAAAACTTATGAAATACCTACTACTGAAAGAATAGTGACGACCCCTAACTTTAACGGTAAGAGTTTTGGTATTTATTGGTATGTTAATTGTTTGTATATTATTAATGGTAATTAAAAGGTAATTTTATATAAAAATTCACTGTTTGATTTTAAAGTGAAATGAACGCGAACTAGATTTAAAAACATTTTTCAGAACGTCTATTGACTCGAACGGGTGGACGGAATATTTTGATTTGATTTCATTTGACGGAGATGCAGACACATTAATGTTCCAAAAACATTAGATTCGGTTTATATATCGAAAATATTACCTATTTCGATAAGTTTTCCACAAACAAAGTATAGATTTTTATATGTGTAATAAACTGCAGATGCTGATGCTTGATTATAAACTGTTTTAGATGTTATATTTATTCATAAGGAACAGTATTCATTTTAGTATAGTTTAAAAACAATTCTTCTATATACTCGTAATAACGATATTTGAATCTTTTTGGAGTATTAAAATTACTACTTTTTGTAGAATATTAATATCAAAGCAATTGTATTCAAGGTTTGAATTATTTTTTATTAGTTAGTAATATCTTATTTAGTAGTTTGTAGTGATCCTACTTGCTGCGTCAGCGGTCGCGAGTTCGATTCCGTCTGGAGGCATTCATTTGTTAAACTCGGATGTTTGTACTCCGGTCATGGGTGTTTCTATTTATAACATGTATATATTTAAACTTATATATGTCGTATATCAATTATCTGGTATCCGTAACACAAGCTTCCTTCGTAGCTTACCACAGCACTAGATGGCGCTGTGTGTAATAATGTCTCAACATATTTATTATTATTATGCAAGAACAATCAGAACCACAGAAATCATTACAATACGTACTATTACTTCAAATTGAAGAAATACTAAAAAATTGGATAAAAAATTATAAAAATATACTTAAAATGCAATCAAAAATATAAAATTACTTTGTTACGTCATCGCCGTCGGATCAAAACTTGTGGTGTTTTAATATAGACTCTATCTCCAGTTTTTGAGGGTTATTTTGGGTTGTACAGCATCCTGATCTTCCATTGGTAACAACCTGTAAGTTTTTCTCGAGCCTTTTTATAATCCTGGAGCTAATGGTAGCTTTAGTAATTTCGTCTGCGGAGGAAGAGGGGTAATTACAGGTCAGGTCCGTGTCATTGTCGATGCCCCTTTTCTAACTCTACCGAAATTGAATAAAAAGAACGCCATGAAAATGATGGTACTGGTTTAGGGTTTGTAAATTATGGGTTTCCTCACTTTGGATATTGCTTATTCGATATTATATCAGTGGAGAGATATTTTTACATGTATATAAATTATTTACTTTCTTTCATAATTGTTTTTGTGCATGTAATAGATGTAGATTTAGTATTATATATATACCTATATAATCTCGTCTTGTATATATAAATCTCGCGTCATATTATTTGTTATCGAACTCCTCTGAAATGGCTGGACCGATTTTTATGATTTTTTTTGTGTTGGCCTACCAAACTCTACTCAGTCCTAACGATAAGGATAAGGTTGGATTTATCCAGGCTTTTTATTTTTTAATATTTAGGTCCAATTTTCATTTTTTTAGCATCCTATATATAAATATACTTATAACCCTTAATTTTCAACCTTCTACCAATCGCTATTTTTAATAGTGATGAAACGCGGACGAAGCCGCGAGAATCGCTAGTATTATATCGCTTATTAAAGAGCGATTTCTTCCAGACCACTAATGGTATAGGATAATGATATAAGAAAAATATTATTAATGTGAGGAATTTGTAAATTTTATAGTAAAAACTTCAAAACGATCTGAAGTGAAGCAAGAGTGAGTCACTAGTCTTACATATAATTAATATTAAATGTATATTAGTTTTACAATAAAAATGTCTTCAGCAAAAATAATCAAATCTTCAATAATATGAATGAATTAAAATTAATAGTCGTTCTTATTGTACTTTATGACCAATTATATTGTATGTGATGGTTTTTATTAACGATAAAGTAAATTACTATTTATTTTAAGATGTAAACCGACTGCGAAATTGCTTTAAATGTAATTATTTTGCTCTAAGGGGTGGTTTTTTTAAACTTATATGTAAGACCACCCTTGAGTTTGTCTTCAAAATATTTTTAAAAAATATTCAAAAAAACTTTAGAAAGGAGCAAAACGAACAAAAAGACATACTGCATATTTTCGAATTGCATAACTTCAATGTGATGTAGGCTCTATCAATTCCGATCCTTTATTTTGTTATCAAGAGTCTTGACTCCATATTAATAATATAATCGTAGAATGTATAATATAATATGTACTACAAATCAAAACTCAGATCATTAACTTATACACATATCGTATCTATACTAATATTATAAAGGTGAAATGTTTGTTTGTTTGTTTGGTACAACGCGCTAATCTCAGAAACTTGTCTGAATTGAAAAATAATTAAGTTTTGAAAGTGATGAACTAAAACTATCAAGCTCTTTTAAATGAATCGAAAAATAGAAATATAGAAAAGATAAAAAAAGAGAGAAGTAGTATCTAAGTGAAGATCTCCTACTCATTTTACAGAATTACACCGTGAACCTATCACATTATATATGAAACTACTAAAACAGAATGGTAATTAGCAAGAGTTCAACAAAATTACTTCGAATGTCGATAATAGCACGTGCTATAAACCCAAGACTGTAATTATATGGCTATATTAAAAAGTCCTAATCATTACGATCGTAAAAGGGTGCTCTAAAATAAATTCACCCTTACATTAATCAATATACGACCTTATAATATAAGAGATAGAGCTTAAATTCACAAATTGAGTTACGTACAAACATGCAGTTCAATTTTACAACTTAAATCTGTTGTTTATCCTATATTAAAAGTAGTTTAAAATTTATTACAGTGTATATGCACTTTCGTGTAATAAATGTAAAGTTGGTATTCCTTGTCTTAGTTCATTATTATATACCTAGATGTTGGTAGCGTGAAAATATTGTATGTGCGTTCAATAGATTCATTTTTAAAGCTTTTCGATATTTAAAGGCAAAATAAGAGGCTTGTGTTATAGAAACCAGATAGTTGATACATAATTTCGTACACCTGCAATTTTACGTTACATTCGATCTCATCACACTAATGGTAGCCCCCAACGGGATTCAAACCCGCTATCGCTAAAACAGCTAGGACTCAAGTCTCGCATCTCCAATATTTTCATCATTTCCAACATAATTACCACTTTTTCTATAACTAGCTTAGAACATAGCGAGTTTTCGAAATAAGTTGCAGTCCGCCAACCCGCATTTGGCCAGACATCGATCATCATTATCATGCACTTTGACCATCTTCGTATTGAAAAAACTCATGCCCAGCAGTGGGAAGATAAAAAGGGCTGAATACATACATTAATTACTTTTAATGACGAGGACACACAAAACGGCGGAGGGCTACGAAGTTTATAGTATAACGCCGACATCCAATTTACCTTTAAAATCCTTATAAGCTAATTCGCGCATTCGCTGTCGTATTTAACAAAATTACTATCTAATAAAGCACGTTTACACGTATGGCTATAGAGCTCGTGATGCGAGCCACTATGTATAATTGTCACAAAATGGTTAAGCTACCAAATATGGGAGGAATAAGGGACTTGCAGTCACGCGGAGAAGAGAAATATGGTGTTGGTTTAATGTTTCACGGTGTTTTCGAACACACTTTAAATCTATCGGACTATAATCACTTGAATATTATAAATGGACTATCAGCTTAGCCTGGTTTCGCTTGGGTACAGGTCTTTTAGTATGACTTATTTTCGATAGCCTATGTATTTGTTTCTCAAAGCTTATAATCTATGTGTCCGCTAAGTTTTATAGAAATCTGTTAAACTGATTCTAAATAAAGCAAGATGTACTGATTCTTTAAGGTCTGAAAATAGACTGGGAGAGGCAAATTAGAAGATCTGTTCAGGCTAGCCCTGAACACAGAAGAATTAAGGATGACTGCTGACCTTCAGTAATGGAGGGACACTTAAAGAAGAAGACGTAGCAATAACAAATATACATACATGATCTTACTTAATTATGAATAGTGGTGAATGAAATAGATTTTATGATAAAGGTGAGCTTAAACTTTTAAATGAATTGCCAAAGTTTTAAAATATTCAGCGCTCCCGCGCGAATGTAAAACTTTTAATACTAGACGCTTAGTAAAATACTAGGCTATGTAAGAACATACATATGTCTATGTATATTTACTAAATATACCTTAATATTACTTTCTTAAGTTTACGCGAATATTTGACATTATAAATGAAACTATCTTTTCGGATTTTGCTGTAAAGCATTCGAAACGTCGGGAACCAAAAATCATAATAATCCGAAAAGATAGTTTCATTTATAAATACCTTAATATTATAAAATTTTTATAAAAAGCTTACAATAATGTATAAAATAGCAATTCAGATTCTGTATATTTTTTACATTTCTATTCTACAATTGTAAATTGACATCTTGTTTAAGCCCTTAGTGCAAAAGTTATAGCTATTGCCTTTAAACTGGATTTGTTAAGCATTAACGAACTTAGTAAGGGTATGTGCAATTTTGGTAGGAATTTTTACTACTTCACAGCCTTTTATGACTTTTGATCAGCACAATTATATGAAAATCGGATTTTTGGTTAACGAATGCTCTTCAAACTAAAAACTCTCAATTGAGTCTTGGGTTATTATTTTATTCATTCAGTCGTTGTTAAAATTTTATTATGTTATTTTAAACTCCTAAACTAAACTTCTTTCGAAAATCTGCTAGACAGTGGGACCAACCCGAAGAAAGCGAGGGCGAGTCGCTAGTTTACAGATAAATCACAATCTTGCTTTCCAATTAAAACATGTTGCTTCCAACTACTCGTATCTATGAACGTCGACCATGTTTCAATACATAACTACAGTAGTTACATAGATAGATGTCTTATTAAAGAAAGTCAGACTCTAGATCTTATATTTCACTTATAAGTACCAGTTTTAATCGTATTGCTTTTAATTCAATAATTTTATAAATAATAATATCTTTTCGGATTTTCTCGCCGATTTATTAAAAATTTTGGTTCCCGACGTTTCGAATGCTTTACAGCAATCATGGTCAACAGAGAGACTGTGGGAAATGAAAGGGAAAAGATAGTTTCATTTATAATGTCAAATATTCGCGTAAACCTAAGAGAGTATTATCAATAATTTTAATTAAACTTTTTATTAATATAGCTTGATTTTCTTTCAATAGATTGTAAACTAAAAATACAAAAACTTGAGCAAAGCTGGAGGCTATATTTAGTGTACAAGCATGTATACAGTCGAGTAGTGACCTGCCGCTAACTAACCGTTCGTACAATGGCTCCACCAATATGGCAAGTAAGTGGGAATGCTAAGCGTTTATACTGAACTAATACAAGAACAGTGCGAGCCCTTTTAGGCTTCGGGACTGTTAAGGCATTATTATAAACTTATAGTCCAGATCTACTTTATGTTGGACTATTGTATCTAAAATAATTACTTGCAACCGTATTCAAATGAAAAATCTTAATGTTGAAATTTTTATTAGTACTATTTGTTTATCAAACACATTCAACCACAGAAATTTGCATCTTTTCCGACAACTACTTTGGCTTAGTTTATAAATAGCAAGTCTCAGGTCTTCTTGCTATGTCAGTGATCATGGGTTCAATCAAGTCCCCCTAGGAAAATTCATTGGTGTGACGATCACAAGTGTTTGTAGTCCAGGCATAGGTATTTATGTTTATTATAATATGTATGTACAAATTTAGTTATAGGTATAATTATAATGTATCAACTATCAGTTATACATAACACAAGACTCGTAGATACAATACCATGTAACTAGATGGTGTGTTCATTTCTCAACATATGTGTTATTTAAAATATTCAATTAAAAGTCACAATGAATATACAAAGTGTTGTAACTATTTCACTAGGGTAAAAGCCGGATAGTTGCCTCGGACGGATACATGCCCCGGTTTTTATTACACTATTTTAGAAATATAAGTTGTGTTAGCGCTTTACTACAATAAGTAGTGACCCCCCGCAGGCCTTAGTGCCGCATAAGCCATCGGAATAGGCGCAAGTGTTTTGTCCGTGTGAGCAAATATCTTCCGCGGCGAAACTTTGACGGGCGTTAAAATTATATTGGTACGTAATTTTTATTGAATATTTTTATTACTGATCGTGGTTTCAGTCAACTTTTTGTTTCTTTGCATGCATTAGAGTTTAAATTACATTGTTTATTATGTTTTATTGCAAAATAATTTTTATTTATTTTGCAAATGTAAAGGGCAAGTATCCGCATCAAAAAGGATAGTCGCCCTACTTACTTTCGCGGATAGTTGCCCCTAGAGAAACTAAACATTTTTTAACAAGTAAAGACGAATTTCATTTTTTTGTTGTTTTTTAGAATCTACTGTGACTCTAACTTGTTGTAATTAAAATAAATATCTACTCAACTGTTTTATATATTTATTCTAGATAAACAAAATACCTCGTAAATATATGCGAAAACGAGGCGTGGTGCTACGCACGCAACATCAACTGGGCAGAAGATAGTCTAACACTTGCCTTGGAAGAATTGAGACAAAAATAAGGTATTAATGAAATTTCTCGAACATACGGAATATCCTCTCGAACCTTAAGAAGACGCTACGAAACAAGTAACCAGCAACTACTAACTCAATGTATACTTATTTTTGATTTAAAGGTGTATACCCTGCAGTATAAATACAAAATTCTATCTACATACATTCTTAGCTGACGTAATTGTATTATTTGTTACTTCTAGGAAAATATCCTGTTCTTGGCTTCGAAAATTAAAAAAGACTGGTAGCTCATATATTGAAGCTCGGAGACGCTGGTTTTCCTCCTGACAGAATTGTGATTCGTCAATTAGCTAAATAAAAGATCTCAGTAAATTATAAAGACTGTTAAATAAATAATAAAGATTTAATGAATATAAATTTCTTTCTTTCTAAAATAAAAATCATACCGAGGTTACTATCCCCGCACGAGGCAAGTATCCCTCGAAGCATTTTCCACGCTAGGCTACTATCCGCCATAGTAGGCAACTATCCTTTTTCTGAGAGGTGAAATAAAACAATATTTATTCAAAACCATTGTTAATTATGTACACAAAAATAGGCTATTATAGAAGATAAAAGGCCTATGTTTTAAGATACATACTAAATAATTATCTGCAAGTTCATATTTTTAAAAAATTAAGCTTTTTCGAAAAGTGGGGCAACTATCCGGCTTTTACCCTAAACTCTCATATAAAGCTCTATTTTCTCAACAAACAAATTAGTTTTATGAAAATATTTAAAACCGCAACTTTACACCGAGTTGTTTTACGATACAATTCTACGCTTACAATCGAGCTGAGCGAAAATAATCTTAAATGGTTATGTAATAAGCGTGGTAGAGAGTGTAAAATGGATACCATAGTACGTGCTTTTAAAAGCTTTTGTTGACATTTTTCAGTTTTATTTTTTATTGTAAGAAATTGTGTTTATTATTTATTACCCGGCGGGTCGCAGGAGCTAGGCCAGGAGCCGAAGCGAAACCCGTTCTCTTCATTTTATTTGTCACGGCAATTACTTTGTATTGCGTAGACTGTTTAATTTGCTATACCTACTTTTACTACAGGATTCAGTATTTTATCGCTCAGGGTATATAGTAAGCAAATTCCCATTTTAATAGGTACCTAAAATGGAATAAGTATCCAATATCAACTTAAGGGTATAATAGTAATTGGTTAGTTATTTTGATGTATATTATATTGAATAGTCACTAGTTTTTGTTCGATATAATTGTATTAAAGTTGTTTTTTAATGTTTCGTTACTTTTTAAGGTTCATCAACATCATCATCATTCCTTTAAAAACGTCCCACTGCTGGGCACGGGCCTTTCTCAGTACGAGGAGGGATTATAATCTAAGTACGAACCTCTATAGAATACTTTCGTAGGTTTACACGAATATTTGAATTTATAAATAAATTAAGTATCTTTTCGGATTTTGTCGTGGATTTATTTTGATTTTTGGTTCCCGACGTTTCGAACGCTTTACAGCAAGCATGGTCACGGGTATCTCCCGTGATCCCGTGAATCCGCGAAAAAATCCGAAAAGATAGATTCATTTATACTCTTTATAGAAAAAAATGACTAATACGTCTCCTTATGCTAGTTATATTCTAATAACAATGTTTTTCAACATATAAATCGTAAATTTAAATAAATTAATGTTCCTAAAATAAAGACGTGTAGTATAAAAAAAGAAGTATACACGGTGGAGCGTTAAAAGAAATCTTTAAAGTTGGCACGACTCGAGAAAGAAAAAAATACGCGGTGACAGTAGGTTGTTCAAATTAAATTAGTTACGAAGGAACATTATCTTGCTTATTCGAAAGTGTCTAAGATTGCTATTAATTGGTTTTAAATCGCATTATTTATTTCAAATCAACGCTTCTCACTTTCGTAACGAATCTCTAGTAATAAGAATATGCAAATTTGTTTGTTTGTTCGTATTTTTTGTTTATTATGTAATACTGAATGATGTGTTTTTTTAAGATAGTATAAACCAAATGTAAAGTAAAGTGGTTTAATATCAGTCTATTTAAGTTGGTATTATTTAAGTTGATATTATTTAGTTAATGTAAATATGATAATGCATGTTTATTTGTCCATTCTATATATCATATTAAATCAAAACAACGGAATGTTGTTTCTTATGAAAAAACAGGGGCTTAGAGTATAGCAGTTTATTAACTGACAGAAAAATATCATTCCCACAAGACACGCGATAAAATAATTCCTGTACATAATGATTTTCTATTGATAAAAATATCTTTAAGTACCCTTTTCGATTACCTCGAGAATAGTAGGTATTCTTCTGTTTGCCTACAGAGGCTACATACTAAAGAGCCTATTACACTATGCAGTAACTAAAATATTATAACTCTCTTAAAGTATTACTCGCTATTACACCGGCCGAAATACTACATGCAAACTCATTTGCAAGGCGTATGTAGCCGGTGACGTTGACGGTTGTTGCGGTGTCATGGGAAGCCCCGGAAAATCAAACGGACATACTAACTTGCTTGCTCTTATTACACTAAACTTAACTTTTAAGCTTCACTTAACTTTTTACAATAAGCTTAACCTTTGTAACTGTCTTGATACAGCGTAGTGTAATAAACTCTTAAAAGAAGACAGTACTTGTTCTAAATAGGAATCGAACTAGCAATCTCAAACCATTATTTTTACAGCGAATACATACTATAATCTAGTAGTAAAGTAAAGAGTTTTTATCGCGCTTCAAAGTATTAGTTACAGTTATTTCTCAGAAGAATTTACATTATCCAATTATAATAAGTAAAATCTTTTCAATTGTGATTTCTATTTTTTATTATTATAATTGCGGAACGTCAGTATCCATTACGGAAATGAGACGGCGTATTTCATAATGGTTAAGTTAATATCACATACAAGTTAAGCCCTTAACAGTACTCGCACTTGCTTTTTATATTTATATATTTAAATAGGTAAAAAAATCAGTTCTTTTTTGTTTGTTTGTAAACAAATTTCTCTTTTTTAGTTTAGGAGTCATTGTCAAGTTTTAGTGTTTTCCTGAAAAAATATATTATGGTAGAATTTTTATGAATCAATGAAGATAGACAAACAAAGTAGTAAGCTGTAACATACAGTATGATGTAAACATTTAAAAATTTTAATAATATTTATTTTAAACCCATTCTTTTAATACTTTTTAATATGACGTATACTTACCTAGCATAGTGATGTGCAGTCTCAGTCTAAAATTAAGTCTCGCTCGAGACGAATATGACATTATTATGAGAAAGTTTTGGTGAGAGTCAAGACGATAATAGGTTCGAACTATAATTCTTTAACCAATTTAGCATACAAATAGCATATATCGTAAAATAAATATATACTACTATTAAAAATCACACCTATCATGAGAAAAGTCGCGGGCAAAATGCAATTAACGTCAGTAAGTTTTTCTTGACATTTAAACATGACGTGAATGTTTTACCTGCGTTCACTTACAAATCAATCATCTCTTATTTTCATGTAAACTCAACAATAAATATAGATAATTTATTAATAAATGTAAACGTCAGCTCTTGGTCTATACTCGTCTCGTCAGTCTAATCGTGTCCTAGACAAGTTTTTACCCATCCCGCTTATGCAACGCAAAAGTACAATTTGCAGGGGGAAAAAGTAAATGTATCGGAGACGAAGACGCACAATGACTATTGAAACATTATTTGTGTATAAATGAAGGTATTGAAGACAGTCGTTTTGTTTACTATGAAAGCCTTTTAGGTAACTTGTAGTCGATGTTAAATATATGCTGTATATAAATATTATATATAGCATATATTTAACATACAGCAATATTTGACGTCAGGTTGGCTCAGTGGATAGTGACCCTGCTTTCTGCTCCAGCGGTCGCGGGTTCGAGTCCCGCTGGGGGCATTCATTTGTTGAGCACGAATGTTTGTACTCCAGTCATGGATGTTTATATTTATAATATGTATGTATTTAAACTTATATATGTGTAGTATATCAACCATCTAGTATATCAACAATCTAGTATCCATAACACAAGGCTCGTACCTTATCGTGGAACTAGATGGTGCTGTGTGTAAATGTCCCAACATAATATTTATTTATTTATTTATTTAAATATTAAATATCTCTTAGTATTCAAAGTTAACATGTAATTTTTAATCTATACATTTATAATCTATACATACAGGTAAGTGAAATTGAGGTGCCACTTTTTAATTTAAAAATAAATTTAATTTGTCAAAATAATAGTTTCCACAATGTATAATGAAATTACGCATAAGTATTTAAATTTTGTTTTGTTGCTTAAATTTTTTTTTGTTGCCTTAAACAAACACAAATTTTTTACATTTTTGTACTAAGAAGTAACTTTTCTTTAAGGAAAAAATAATTAAAGTGCGCCAAAAAAAATATCGTAACCCTAGTAAATCGAGTAAAACTAAGAAAAAAATGATTATACCAAATACAAATGTAGGTACTTCGCCTAAAAGAATTCTTCGATGACGACTTTCAATTCATTACTATTATAAAGAAACTTTCTATGTACCTATGTATGTTTGCTACATCTTCACGTTCAAATGGCTAGACGAATTTGAATGAAATTTTGCATATAGATAATTTAAAAATAGGCACCAAATAACGCACCTATGTAGGGAAGTACAAGATCTAAGCAACGGTACATAGAGTGCAAGTAAATTATGTAATTATGTAGTTTATCTAGAAAAAGCTCTACTATCTTCTGTATATTAAAAATACTTATTATTTTAGCCATATAAGTAAAAGCAGCTAGGTCTCATTCTAGACTACTAGGCTTTTAATGAAACGGTAAACATAATAAGCAGGGAGATTAATTCAAATATCGATTAGAAAATTGATTATAGTCCAAGAGACAGATCCCGTTTACATCCGGTCGTTTCTATTCAAACATAGGGTTCACGTAATAGCTGCATACTTGCATCTATTTGCTTTGAAGTATTGATGAAATAATTAATAGTAATTAATGTAAAATATTAATAGTTAACTCTAGACGTATAGTAATAAGTTGTAGGTAATAGTAAATTACTTTTATAAAAATGTTGATGACAATATTCGCATCTTGGTCGATTTTAGCTGTCCTTACGCATGACATAGCTAACATGTGTACAGAAATTGTCATGGTGGATATATATATATGAGTGTAAACATAATATCATAGTCTTAATTTCTATTACTCTCAAATTGTTACACGACCGATAAGAGATTAAACGTGGAACCGACCTTTTTACATACTCAGTAGGGGGTGTAATAGCCTTAACTTCGCAATACCTTGCCTGACATTACCTAGGAGTCAAACCCACAACTATCACATTTGCAGCCCTGCAACTGCCACTAGACAAACAATAGGATTTTTTGTTCGACATATTGCAACGAGATAAAAAGTTGCGCATAATTTTTCATTTCATTTTCATAATCATTCATTCACATTCATCATCACATAGTTATTATTTGGATTTTTTACACATTCACTAATATTCACTTCATTTTCATTTATGGATTCAACAAGGTAATAATTCAAAACTTAGATTTTTGATTTTGGTTTTGATCGACTTATAAAATATCATATTACATTTACATATATATAAACAACTTTATGAGGAGCCTATTTATTATAAATAGGTGTGTAATTTCAAAGTGAATATAGAAGTCAACGAATTTCACATAAAATATTTTATTACTTCTACGAAAGCTATTGAAAGTAATAAAGATCCATCCAAAGGAATAAACGTTTAGAGTTTTTTTGATGAAGTTATACCATAAATGTATAATATACATTACATTACATATTTACCATAAAGCTATTAATATTTATATTATTTCTGTTTTTTGTACAGAAACACAATTATTTTGTATACATTTTTCTTATATCTATTAATACTAATATATAGTAATATTATAAAGCTGAAGAATTTGTTTGTTTGGTTGAACTCACTAATCTCAGGAACTACTGGTTTGTATTGAAAAATAGTTTCAGTAGTTACGATATTGTTTATTTATAAATAAAATTGAATTAACATCAACCCTTCAACTTATTACTAAATGCATATGCATTATTATATGCAGTACTTATATTTAAAAAAAAAACATTTTTTACATTTTTTTTTTGGTTTTTCTGTCTGTTCGTTGGTTCCGGCTAATATTCAATATGAATGGACAGATTTTGTCGAGACTTTCACTTTCTGCATTTCTAAAGAATTAATTAAAACATCATCAATTCCAGCAATCAATTAAACTATCTTTTCGGACTATTTCACGAAATTAAGATAATTTTATTTTAAATTTCCAATATTATTCAAGAAAATACTACAGAAATTAAAGCTTTTAGTACTTCACGAAAGCTCTGTTCACAAGTTTAGCGGAACAAAAGAGCCAACAAACAATCACAGGCGTAGTATTGCCCAAGCGGTGACATTTGGCGCAATCGGCTAGCCCATCTGCATACATTAAGCTTAATAAAGCCTACAGATACCTCGGTTTTCATTAACGCATCTGATATACTACCCGGAATGGAGCTTATTTTTTTGTTAGACTTTTTTTAACTAATTAGTATAATGATGTGTTTCGCGGGCGATTTTAACACAGTTAATATAAGTTATTTTTGAACGTTCTCAATAAATGTCCCCTTGTTTATCTCAAAAGTGGAGTTAGAGTTTAAATAACTATGTCTCGCCAGCGGCTTCACTCGTATGGTAAGAAGAAAGGGCTTAAGTAGCCATTATAATGGTCCTCGTGATAAAGTTTATTATAATAACAAAATTTTATCAGCTGTTTTAGTGTTGAAAAAGCTTAAAAAAGTTTTTTAGTTTTAATATTTGAAATATAAAACTTACATAGTTTATACTTACATAGGTATAAACTTACATAGTAATATTTTAACTGATGTATTAAAAGTACCATATATTTAATAGAAGCATTAAGCAGTGATATTATGAAAAAGCGAAACTTGCGTGCGCTAACCGAGAAGTTTTATACACATAATATGAATAAAATAATACGCGAATAACTTTTGATAATTCTACAATATATAGCACATAATATGTAACTTTTTTATTTAGAGTAGATTTACCCAAAGTACTTTAATTCTTTAAATATTTAGATGTCCATTGAAAAAACACAACATTAATGGTTAAGGAAATAAATCATTTATCATAGCAAGTGCTAAATGAGATCAGACCATTTTACTAAACCATTCGGTTATATTATAGTATGTAAATATCGAATATTGAAATTAATTGCAAAATATCTAGGGTATGCGGTTTTTATATAAACCTGTACAATAAAAACGGTCTTATTGAACTTATTATGTTTTAATAATAATAAAATAAGAAAACATGTCTATGTTACAGTTAAACTAATAAAAACGGTTTGTTATATAGTTCCTGGTAATAATTAATTATTACTGTAATTTTCAAATTATGTTTATACTACTATTTTAGTAGTTTAGTTTAGTAGTATCAAGTATGCGTGTAGTAAGATTAAAGGAACAGGACCGACGACTTTAAATGAGTGAAACACCGCCCACTTCTCTACTCCGGGCTACTATTGAAGCTAATAAACGAAAAAACTTACGAGTATTAAGTAATCTTTGCAGAACTCAAACCCAGGACCTCCAGATGTTTATTTTATCCACTATACCACCGAGTAGTGATAGTAAAAACATAATTTAGTACACCGAGTAGAAAGACAGTGGTAGGCCAGCGGTAAGGTCACCTCATCAGATATTTTCATGTGCGAATCATTTCAAGACTCAACTTAAGACTATGGCCTAATACCCTTCATACTGAAGGAGGCCCGTGCACAGCAGTGGGACGTTAAAAAAGGGCTGATGATGATACCACCGAGACAGTTTTAAATTAAAAATCACAATCTACACTAATATACTAAGATTTATAAAAATATTTGCAATATTTTAATGTCTGATCGAATCAACGAATAATTACGTTTAAACAAAAAGCGACATCGCTCAGCCGCGATACAACTTATAAGCGATTCAATATTGAAAGTGTAGTCCAGTAAATAATAAATAAATAAAATGTTGGGACATTATTACATACAGCGCCATCTAGTTCCGTGGTAAGCTACGAGGCTTGTGTTACGGATACCAGATAATTGATATACTACATATATTAGTTTAAATACATACATATTATTAATATAAACACCCATGACTGGAGTACAAACATCCGAGTTTAACAAATGAATGCCCCCAGCGGGACTCGAACCCGCGACCGCTGGCGCAAGAAAGTAGGGTCACTACAAACTGCGCCAAACGTGTCGTCCAGTAATTGGAACGGTATTCAGAATGCACAAGCCCAATATATTTGTTCAAGGAACCTTTTTTGTCGCGTATTTGGTTGCGTCATAATTTTTTACTTCGTACCGTCTTTACTTTTTTGTTTCTGCCTTTTTCGATACATTCGCAGATAACTTCTACTTCGCTTTAAATGCTTCTATTATAATAAATCCGCGACAAAATCCGAAAAGATAGTTTCATTTATAATGTCAAATATTCGCGTAAACCTAAGAAAGTATTATGCTTACTTTCTCTATGTATGTATGGATATTCTTAGTTACTTATAATTTCCTACGTACTGGGGTGTCATGAAACTTTCATATGAATTTTACGTATTTACTGTTAACAAAGTTATTTACATGTCATTACGTAAATGGCTTCAATAACGATTTCAATAAATGGCGACAGGCAGTTTTTATTGATTGACGATTTGGCGTAAGAAGTTTATTCAATTTTCCAAAAATTTAATACTTAGTAAATGTAAGCAAGAGTGATAAATCTTTGTACTTTCTGCCCATTCTCTTTATTTATATTCTCAATTTTTCTTTTAACAAGAAACAAGTATTGAAAATATTTCGTTAACCAAACAATGTCTTCAAATAATAATATTAATCGAGAAGTATTTGCATTGAGCGAGTCAATAGCATAATTTAGGCCGAATATTGGCGCGGGCCATCAGATAAAGGTATTATCCGTACCGAATATCCAGGTACACTGGAATGCTAAAGTGTTAAATTAAAATGTATTTTGAAAATACAATGAAAATTAATGTTAATTCTTTTGAGTTCGTATTCAAATAAAATGTTTATAGAAGAATTCCTTTCAGAAGTTCAAAAAGAAGAATTTATTTTAGTAATCTTCGTTTTACTTCTGATCAAACTACAAAGCTACTTTTATTACTATACCTTTTTCGTTCCATTGGTTCAATTTAAAGGAATAGGCAAAGGATATTTCTATTTTTATTTCTGTCATACTATTTAGAGCTTGCGAAAAAACGTATTCTATCCCTTTCTATTTATTACTGTCGATACAGCTAATACAAAACTACTACATATTTTATATTGTAGCGGCATAATTTATGCGCAAGTTGTAGCTTTGCTCTTTTTTTTTTCAAAATAATAGTTTTTTTCGGTCAAAAGTTTTTTCAAATCGTTACTAAAAGTTGATTATAAATAACCGTTCTACACAGATATAACATATTAGAAAAAAACATTTAATATACCTTTTGTGCATGAATGTACAAGAATTTCTTAGTAAAGGGCGGGTTATCAGGGTCCATTTTGAAATACGCTGGCGAATTATGGGAATATTTTAATTCAGACACACTTATCTGTTGCTCCGTTACTGCTTGCTCTCATTTGTTTTCCTATTTGTGATTTTGAAATTGTACGACTATCAATCTGTTAAGTCAAACCTATAAATAACATGCAATTTAAATCATATTTCTACTTTACTAAGCGAAAAAACTAATAATGTTGATATAAATGTCTGTTTGTTCATTTTTTCCTCTCTCATTTATTGGTTAAATACACATGTATGACGTTTGATGACACTTTAGGCTCAGTTTGTAGTTACTCTCTATGTCACAGGTTCAACTCCCGATAAGAGCATTAATTTGTATGAATTTAAAGTTATATAATATTATGTGTAGCGCATCAACTATTATCCATTACTCAAGACTCGTACCTTACTATGAAACTAGATGATGCTGTGTCCAGTATAAAAATGGTATAGAAAAATATATTGAAGAACAAAAAGTAGCATAAATGAAATTAAGTTAAAAATCCATAAATTAAAATAAACATTTTCAAACCGGCTATAGCTATATAAAATACAGTATGTTTTATTTTATTTAAAACATTTTTCACATCGTTAGTAAAAAGATAACTCAAGCAATAAAGTCTTTTGAACGTATTAAACGTGGGCGTTAACATGAATGGGGATGAACAACCTTAATTTATGAACATGAGGTCCGTTAAAAGTATTACAATGTATAACATGACCGATTTGCTAATTTTAGAACATATAATTTTACGATATATATAATTTAAATTTTGTTTACTTCTCATCAGGACAGTCTAATTTTTTTTAATTTGAGTTATGTGTAAGTCCCATATATAAATGTACTAAACATCATATGTCTAATTTTATTTAATATTATATTAATATGTATCCTTATTTTATGTATAAATAACTAAGTTTAAACCGTGTTTTTACTTTCTTGGTACGTAATTATTTAATAAGGTAGCAATCTATTTACTTTATACTACGATATAATAAAGTCACTAGAATATTGAAAAAAAAACCGATAGAATCACATAACAATCGCAAAGATAGAAGAGAAAATACTTTCCTATTTTCCATAGACCTTTAAATAAAGGCGAATGAATAAACTTCAACGATTTCACAATAATAATATTTGGTAAGAATAGTTCGTATTTATGCTAATAATATGCCATACTTTAAATAGGAATCGAACTGACATACCAGTATAATTACTGGTCAGTGTAGAATCAAAAGTCAACCAATTTGGGCGATTTTCGTTTCGTTATTTATAATCCCAAGGTGGTCCTATAAAATATTGATCAAGATCTGATGATGGAACTCCTCAACTGAACAGAAATTGTGATTAAATTATTCTATTGAAGATACGTGGTTTATTTTAAATTCGTATTTTTGGGGTTGCGTGTGACACGTGAAAAAACGTTAAGCCCAAATATGATATTTTTATATGTGAGATTTTATATGTTGGTAAATTAACACATAGTACCATCCTCTTGTGTAGTAGCTAGTAACATACTTATTTACAGATTATATATAAGATTTACTATAAGATTATTTTGGAAAATGCTTATCAATACCTCATTCTATTTTATTAAACCCTATGAAACTCTTTACTCTACTTTCTGAATTAAGCTCGAACAAACACAAACTCAGTTTTAATTTTCAGTATGAAGTGAAATAATAATTATTACGGAACCACAATATGTAAGAACGTCCCGCGCTTCACGTGTTTATAAAGTAAAGAGCCGAATCTGTTGCCATGGTTATCTACAAGCTCGGTCATCACTCAACGTCAAAGAGATCCGTCCGACCCCATTGTATCGAAAACGTCTCAACATTTCGCGAATTAAATTCGAAAACCGGTGACCAACTGTCGCCCTCACTTGTCCCTAAAAACAAAACCACTTCGTCCAAAAAATTATTCTATATGCCATACTCGAATATACCAAAATCAACTTTAAGTTCTACATACAAGGTTCAAATAAGCTTAAAGCTCACATTATAAATTTAAAGTCATTTCCACATATGCATCAGTCTTTATGGCGTGTACGTTGAATTTCGTCTGTTTGGGGCCTATTTATCCTTTTTCAAATACACTCGTTCTAAAGAACAGGTTTTTATCTAACCAATACGTCATTAGGCATTAGTTAAGCCCACTGTATGTAATATTATTTTGTAATTATTGCGACCTACATAATAAATAGCTAAAATAATCAAGGAAATTAAAATAATAGATTACTAGATTTCTAAAGCAATTTACACATCAAAGCCTTACATAAAAAGTAATGAGAAGCTCGCACAAAAAAGCTTAAATTAGTAATAAAGCAACAAATAAATTTGCACCACGCTGACATTTTACTAATAAAACTAGCCATTAAATACTCAAGTTTATTGGACGTTCGACCACATTTAAGCTAAGTTTACAAAACACTTGCTGTAACAAAAGATAATTATATGTAGACTGTTTAAGTCTAGACAGGCACATGCTAGCTTTAATGATGCAAGTTCACGTTCGAGCAACAAATCAAACAATGAGTCCCTCAATTAACCCTGAACGCGCGGAGATAACTCACGACAGCAAAACGGTAGCAGCTTCGAACCCGGATACCCTCGGGTCAGAGATGCAATCGACGCGACATTCCCTTTACTTTAATTGTGAGATTTAATTGACGCCATTTTGTAAACGATGCAAGCTTCTACAATTGTTTTAAGCAACAAGAATCTTAGTTAGTGATTGTGTTTTAATTTTTGTATTTGAGAATTTGAAACTTAATACTTTCTTAGATTTGGGGAATATTCAGCATTTTCAGAAAAAAATATTTTTCGGATTTTTTCGTAGATTTGTTTTGATTTTTGGTGCTCCACTTTTTGAATGCTTTACAGCAATTATGTCACGTCTCCCGTAACCACAACTTCTGCTGATTATACAAATTTAAATTACCTACTTTTAGTTAAAGTGCATATCCTATAATATATGCCTATTATTAATATAGAAAAAATTGTAAGACTTTTGTTTCTTTATCTTTCTTGCATGCTTTTTTCTCCATTTTTTTATTAATACATACAAATAGAAATTAACAATAAGTTACTCAAATAGATCCCCCATTCCATATCTTGAAAACTGTAGTGAGTCTCTACCTAACACCTACATTAATCCTAATCACTCTTAATAATATTAGAAATAGGCTACGCTTGAGCGCCGTCCCACTTTTCATGTGAAAGAAGCCGCAGACAAAAACTAGTTTAAATAAAACAAGTTACTACTTCTATAGTGTCATCAACTAAAACAAACGGTAAATAAATAAAACTACCGGTTATTTCCTAAATCAATGCAACAAATACTAAAAGTTTTGCTTAAATAATTCTAAATATCTATCTATCTAGATTAGCGATTTGCATATGGTTTGGATCCTTGATTGGAACCCCAAGTTTTCCAGGATGAAGGGGTTCCAAGTGGAGTACATTAAAAACGTCCGGGTAACTTAAGGGTTCCGAAACCAAAAAAATTGAAACCGCTAATTCAAGACGTTAAATACCTGTCTAGAAGTGTACTCATATGTATAGTCACATTAAATTTAATAAACAATTATCAATATGTATAAAATAAAAAGACTCAAGCTAGAATCAAACTCACGACCTCAGCTGTTAAGAACCACCTTCATTACAAAATAACATAGACATAAAACGATACTACTTTTATTGTAATCATAAAACTGAACTATCTAAATCATTTATCATATTTTTAAAGAACGGCTCGCAACATTCGTAATTTAGAAGCGTTACAAATCGTTTTAGTATTCCAAAATAATAATTAAAATCATGCGAACGCAATCTTTATTACATTAATATCTAGTGGGACCTGTTAGGGTCAATGGTCGCAATGTGCTGCATTTTCAACTTATAAATGACCATTTAAACCATTCTCAAAATAAAAGACTTTAGTAATAAATGTTGTATAAAACTGATATTTTAAAGAATTAGAAATTCATAGACAAGATATCATCATCGATAAGTCGCCAACCTGTAATCAAAATATCCCCTCTTTGTCAAACGAACTAACATACACTTCATCGTATTTTCTATTCTTGTATAATTAATTAAACATAATATTAGTTTTCTTATCTTATCATCTACGAATAACAACAAATAGTAAAAAAACACAAATACATATTCTATACATTTTTTAAGTTTCAATACGCCGTCTGAATTGTTAAAAGCTAAGTTCGAAGGTTCCTTAAACCTTTTTTAGAAGTACTGTGCCACTATAAAATACATTTACTAAAATTATACGTGAATAGCATATAATTAATTTGCTTATTCATTCATTTTGTAGCTTTCTCTCATGCCAATGTATCGAATCTCCCAACATTAGTATTTGTTGCGAGAACACAAAGCTACAGTGTTCTAATAATAACTAATAACTATAAAATTATTCCAATACAAAAGTACTTGGCGAAAGGCAGACGCTATCACGCATGCACTGAATCTTATTACTATTAATAATATTATTGTATTTTGAACTCTATTTTCTTTAATCGAGGTTTCATTTTCAATAACACAATTGAGACAGACATAGCTGTTTATGTTATTGTAAAATGAATTCTAATGTAAAATATCTAAGGTTGCTTATAGCTTGTTCAGTGTAATCGAGTATCATGTTTCGTTCTCACTTCATCAGGTGTCGCTAGCGGCGGCTCTTTGTTTTACTCTCTTTTGTTCTATAGAGTGTGAACTTGATAAAACAAGTAAAGGAAGCGGGCGGCTCAGAGGGTATTTTTGAAATAAAACTTTTAAAAGGGTACGTGTTTGGGTTAGGATGGTATAACCTTTGTGAGAGACGGTGGCATTCATAATCATATCTGGAGCCTGGACTGTTTGAGACCTAAACACCTTGGTCGGAGTATTCGGTTACGAGAGTCCGATTTCATATGACAGATCGATAAAGGATTGACGTTTCGAATTTTTTAATACTTTTTTGGTTTAAATATGTTTTTTTTTTTGTAATAACACACTGTGATTTTAGGGTTTTTGTGTGTTTTTGAAAATAGGATGGGAATTTTAATATTCGTGAGTTTTGAACTTTTTACAATTACTAAATATGTGGGTTAATTCTAAGAGAATTTGAAGACTTGTAAAATATATTTAGAGTTAAAATAAATGATCAAGTAACTAGACACATTAAATTAGCTTAAATTAAACTAAATTACAAAATTTAAACAACGTAAGTAGAAAATAACCGTATAAAAATATAAAAGTAAATGACTATAAATTTTAAAAAAAGGAATAAACGATGTTAGTGCAAAATTCACCAGCCAAAACATAACTTATTAAAATTTGATTAAAACCGTGTGTATTCTGACAGAGATTATTTAAAAATAATTGTCTTATACCCATCATCGATCATCATACTTAGGTTATCTGATGGTGTAGAGATAACCTGATGTTAAATGCAATCCATTGTGACAGTTTTCACTTGGACATTAAGACGGGACACTTGTAGCGTTCGCAAAGAAAATATCTTATATCATATTTATAATTAACTAGCATTTCCCGCGGCACGCGTTTTAAGGACCGGAAACCAAATTCTTTCTGAGTCGCGCGCTCCTATTACTCGCAGCGTGATGTAATATAGCCTATAGCCTTCCTCAACAAACGGACTATCCAACCCAAAAAGAAGTTTTCAAATAGAATCAGTAGTTCCTGAGATTAACGCGTTCAACCAAACAAACTCTTCAGCTTTGTAATATTAGTATAGATATACCAAATTACCTATCATTATTATTACGATTGATGTAATTTTTACATAGATGTGTAATTCAGCCTTAAGTATCATTAAATAATTGTTTTGGAATAACCAGCAGTCGATAAAATTTAGGAGCAGTAGATAAAAATAAAACTAAGGGTCTAATGAAGTGCTTTCGACAAGGACGATTTAAAGTTTATGAATTAGACCGTTGAAAGTTACAACAAAATATGAACGACTACAACGTATGATAGAAATTTTCAAGTTCTAGAAGTAAATGTTAAAACATATTTTTTGTTTAAAACATTATATTTTCTGCTATCTGTACCTCAATGCATACGGGTTTTTAATCCAAATCTCGTGTAAGTATTTCAACACGGCCCTACTCGTCAAACGGGCGGATTCCACCAAACTCTATCCCGTTGATATCTAATACGCTAGAAAGAGATAGAGAGAGTGCTAGGTTTAACCGAATAAATTCAATTTAGATTTAGAACCATGCATTGTTTTAAAATAATGGTTTAAACTTCACTAGTAAGATGAAAACTTTCCTTTGGTTTATTACCTGTAACAGAAAACAAATAAATTATTAGTATAATAATAATAAATATTAAAGTAATAATATGATAAATAGACTTTGAAAAAGTTTTCGCACAAAAGTAGGAGTAAAACTTTCTTAGATTTACGCGATTATTGCCATTATAAATGAGACTATCTTTTCGGTTTTTAGTAAAATAGTTTCATTTACATAGTAAGGTAAATCATATTGTATGTTAGGTATATGAACTTAAGCTTTTTTTTTTTATGGTAAAAAGGGGGCAAACGGGCAGGAGGCTCACCTGATGGGAAGTGATTACCTCCGCCCATGGACATCTGCAAGTCAGGCTTGCACATGCGTTGCCAGCCTTTCAGGAAAGGGAGGGATGGAGGAGGGAGGGAAGTGGGAGGGAGGGGGGAACGAAGGCGGAGGATGAAGGGAAGAGGGAGGGGGGAAGGAGAGTGGGCCTCCCGGACTCTCACTCACCGGACGAAACGCGACAGCATAGCTGCCACTTCACGCCGGTCTTCTGTGAGAGAGTGTTACTAATGAACTATACGGGGCGTGCCGGCCCATTTGGTTGCTACCCGAAGGCAACAAGCATGGCACTACCACTTTAAAATCAATCACAAAATAATTTACCTTCATATAGATATCATCATAAGCTTTTAATTACAAAAATTCATCACTACCGTTACCGTAATATTACTACTAACCCATTCATATATATGTGTACATTGTACATATATGTACATCTCGAAGATCGAGCTTCGCTTCGAATTTTTTAGGAAAGATATAAAAGTTGCATTTTTCAGAAACAGACACAGACAGATGAACTTTAAAAGCTTATTATCTTAATACATCATTTAAACCACGAAACCTTCCTCTGGAATCACTCTATCTATTAAAAAATCGCATGAGAATCCGTTCCGTAGTTTTAAAGATCTAAGCATACATAAGGACAGACAGACAACGGGAAGCGACTTTATTTTATACTACGTAGTGTAAATATAATAATTTCAACCGTATACTGTAAACGTGTACAAGTTAAAAGTAGGAAATAGTAAGGTACTTTATCATCACACCCTCAGGTCTATCGATTAATTACATCAGGTCTTGATCGTAGACTGACGACTTAGACTTATCTCAGACCTGAATGATTGGTCAATAAACAGTAATAGCTAAACGAGTTTCACGTTTACAGATCAACTATGATTAGAGACTGATAAAAAATATATTTATTAAATAATAACGAACGCGCAGTCGTAAAGAATGATATCGTCGATAGCTAAGATATTTATAATCAGCTCTCAGGCTGATAAATATTGTACCAGGACTGGCATATAGCCTCAGTATATAATATACCTTCGATGCTAGGTATAATACATATGTACTATAAATAAATTATAAATGATTTTTTAATGTTTGGTAAAGCGATATCAAAAGTGGCGAGTGTTCAAATCTTTCTCTCTCTCTCTTTCTTTCTCTCTTTCTCTTTCTCTCTCTCTCTCTCACTCTCACTCACTCTCCCGTGGATAACAGATCCATTCCATCCGTCATTTTACTTTTATTACGTTCAGTATATTATATTGTTATAATAGAAGTAACTACAACTTGCAATTACACTCTTTAAAAACCTATTTTATAGAAAAGTGTCTAACATTTTGCATACGACGGACGGGATAAGCCTTAAATTGGTATAAGACCGAGATTTTCATGAAATACTTTACTAAACTATACTCAAAAGTAAATTCACACAAACCAGTAAACACGCATTGTCATTTATAATCTTAGTCGAAGGCATCTCTATCATTAATTTGCTCTCACAAAGAAAAATAAATTGTACAATAATTTACCATAGTGTAATGTAAAACTTTTATTCTTTAATAAAAATGCACCTTAAGCCATAGAAATGAAGTCAAAATAAGGTCGAATAAAAATTACAATATAAATTACATAGCATCTAAGATACAACGAGAATGTAGAAGTTCATCCTGGTTTTTACTGAAGATATTCTTTATAGCCCACGATTCCTAAACAAGATTATTTTGATGCCAATAAAAATATAAATTGATAATGCTACTTTAGATTTGCATGTGGAACTAGGAAACTGGGTTTGATTCACGCCCGAGGCATGTTTTTTCTAGACAATGTTTTTTAATGTTTATTATATAGTGATATATTAAAACTCTCATCACTTTATAAAATAATCTAAAGTCATTTAATATGTTAAATATATATTTCGAAATGATTATTAATAATGTCTGTTCGCTGTATATAATATATGTATTGACTAAAAGTTTTTTATTTTAATATATAAATAAATACTAATTTATGGATAAAATTAAATTATTATTAATTCTGTCTTTGCTTAAAGTTTTGAGAAAATAAAATAAAATTTAAATATATTATACAAAATATAATGAACATAAATACATCCCGAAAACAAATCGTAATCGTGTCGTAAGAAGAAAGGGACCACATTTCTCCGAACATCTCTGTGAAAAAACAACCGCGAGAGTGCTTTGAGAGCGTTTCATTTTTTACAAAACACCCTTATTTATTAGAACATAAGGACGACATTACATTAAAATCTGATGCAGACTTAATAGAGCCTTGTAAGAATGCGGTGCACATTCGAAACGCGTGTTTTTCAATTATTTTAAATCGCGCGAAATGTACAGCGTCGTTTTGGTTCGCGCGAATGGCGGATTTTTGGCGGTTTTGGCTAAAGTATTCATATCTTAATGATTACTATATATGTAATACTAAAGATTTACCCTAACTTCGTTCGCGTACATTGCAGGTGCTTATTGCTTAACTAGCGACTCGCCCTCGCTTCGCTCGGGCTCTTCCCTAGATTTAGCACAGGTAAAGCCGCGGGATCTGCTAGTTATGCATATAAACCTTCCTCTTGAATCACTCTATCTATTAAAAAAAAACCGCATCAAAATCCGTTGCGTAGTTTTAAAGATTTAAGCGCACATAGGGATATAGGGATATAGGGACAGAAAAGGCGACTTTGTTTTATACTATGTAGTGATGTTAGCGTATATGTTACTTCAGTACTTTATCTGAAAACTGAATTTCAAACATACAAACAAACATACATTCATTTTTGAAGTGAAACTTCTTTAGAATCGTTGTGATTTCAAACTCGATGAAACGAAAAAACAAGTCCATAGTACCAGGCGCTCAGAGACGAGGAAGAGTTAGCCTTAGTTCGCGAGTCAGTGACATTTCTAACTCTGTCTAACTCGTGGGTGTGATCTCTCTCAACGAGCTTAGACGGGGTTATTTAGTATAAATATAAACGAGATTTAAAAATTAGTTTGCCAAAAAAGTTTTACTTCTGACATGTGTACTTTGGTACACACGTACTTTTTTTTCATATTAAACTTAAGCTCTCAATAAATTTAGATAACATAAGAATAGTACCACGAAAAAGAAAAATAAATGAAGAAACCATCAAAAACTACTTGACATGAAATTAATATAATTATTTAAAACATCAAGCGGTAATCAAACTCATTCTATTCGCTCAATTCTACCACTACGCCTACCAATATTTAAAAACTGAGAAAATATTATCTATTAATTGTTATATTTCAAAAAATCACAATTTAATGTAGCAAGACTAGTTTACTGAATAATAAATCAAAATTAACATTATTGATTAGATAGATCCATCATTTTATAATATTTATAAAAATTCAATTATCATAATTTTACTGTTATAGTAAACGCAGCTCTTATACTCGTAATTCAAAGGTAATGTATGAGAAACAAACTCTTATAGTTTATTTAAATTAACCTAATATTTCGTTTAAGACATTAAATTGTCACCAATAAATTGACTTTAATTAGGTAACATGCTCGCTTGGAAAACCGAGTGAGGAGCGGGTTCGAATCCCGGGTCTCACATTTTTGATATTTTTATGTGAAAGTCATTTTATTACCACTTGTCTTACGGTGAAACTAGCGTGACTGAGAGAACCTCAAATTTTCAACAGACATGTGATTTCCGCCTACCCACACTAGGCCAACGTGGTAGACTGGTCAAATCTTAACTATAAAGAGTATCAGAAACATAAAAATGTAAAACGGCTATAAAATCAAAATATAATTTGGATCGCAGCAAGAATCGAACTCACGACCATTATATTTATAATGAATAAACTAGTCATACTAATATTTAATTTTTTGGACAGATTTTTGCTAATTTCATACTAATAGTATAATTTAAACATTTTATTGATTTTTTGACTCTATTTCTAGCCATTTACATGAATATTATACACTTTAACTTCGAATAAATATTTCGTCACACATTATTGTTGCAAAATAGTTTTGATGTAATCGTTTCTATATTTGGTAACTCCAATTAATATAATAATATAAAGTTTTATAATATTATTTTCCAATGGTGAATTAATTAAAATGAAGATGAATATTTTAAGATATAAATGACGCAAATTACATAAAAAAGTAGCACATTATACGAGTATCAATCATTCTATCTATCCTACCTGTCTATACAAAACTAAACTTACTCGTAGCTTAAACGAAATACAAACTAGGTTGTATAATTCCGAGCTGTTACTAAGGCTTGCTAAATAAAGTATCAATAATTAAACTTTGCCCGAACCAGGGCTTGAACCCAGGACCTCTGGATGCAATGCTTATGAGCTAGCCACTACACTCCCGAATGTCGATTGTAGAGTGACTTAGCTTACCACGGCACTAAATATTGTTTTGTAGTGTAGCTTACCACGGAACTAAATAGTGTTGTGCATGAATACCCCAAACTTTATTTTTGACATTTCTTGTAGCAGACTCTACCTACATCATTATTTAGGCCGAGATATTAGTAAAAAAGACGATATTAATTATTTCGTCACTGCAGGCATGTTCTTTTTAGCACCATTTTATTTTAATTAAATCAATTTATCATTTCACACTGTATCTAAAAGGATTTGCCGAAATACTGGTAAAGATCAGAAATATAAAGAAAACCGCCAGATGTCGTTGACCGACTACTGATCGATTTGAACATCAATTATTATCGATGCATCAGAACATTCAGAGTTACTCAAACTATGGGCAGGAAACTCAAAAAGAAAAAGGTATTGTGAAATTTGAAGCCTTTGTCGTAATAAAATAATTAGGTTGTTTAGAAAAATGTCCTTAAAATAATTTAATTACATTTGACGACACGCGTGGCGCAGTTTGTAATGACACTACTTGCTGCGCCAGCGGTCGCGGGTTCGAGTCCCGCTGGGGGCATTCATTTGTTGAGCACGAATGTTTGTACTCCAGTCATGGATGTTTATATTTATAATATGTATGTATTTAAACTTATATATGTGTAGTATATCAACCATCTAGTATCCATAACACAAGGCTCGTACCTTATCGTGGAACTAGATAGTGCTGTGTGGAAATGTCTCAACAACATGTCTCAACAACAACATATTTTTAAAATTTTCATTTGGTGATGTGTCTATAAATATAATATTTTAATCTCCACTCGCTGTCAAATGGAGTAAATTAATAGGTTTATTGTTTATCCTCTATTAAAGCACGACCACACGTTTGGCTCAGTTGGTACTTAGCTATTTTCTGCGCCAGCGGTCGCGGGTTCGAGTCCCGCTGAAGCATTCATTTGTTGAGCACGAATGTTTGTACTACTCCAGTCAGGTGTGTTTATATTTATAATATGTATGTCATTAAATTTATATACTATGTGTAGTATATCAACTATCTGGTATCAGTAACACAAGCTTCGTAACTTACCACGGAATTGGATGAATGTTCCAACATATTTATTTATAAAAAAAACGTTTAATAAGTCAGAAGTTAGATGATTATTTCCGGACAGTTATCACAAAAGATTGGAAACCACTGTCCCAAATAAAACTAGTTTGCTAATGTAGCCTTCAATAAAACGGCTAGATTTGGCTTCCACTATAACATTTAAAACAAATGGATTTCGATTGTAAATCGAAGATATCACTCAACAATACAAGGATATCTGCATTTAAATTGTATTTCGATATATTTTATTAAGATCTTATTTTTTGTATCCTCAAACTATTTATTATAATCTTTTGTGTGAAATCTATTATCATTTGCCAAATACATAATATGTCAATTTGATTAAAAATGGTAGAGAACAGTTTGAGCAACATGAATTTGTTTGATTGTATGATGTAGTGCTATGCTGACGGTTACAGGTTCATTCCCGGTATAGGATATATTTTTTTTTATACAAAGGGGGCAAACGGGCAGGAGGCTCACCTGATGTAAAGTGATCACCTCCGCCCATGGACATCTGTAACACTGCAGGGCTTGCAGTTGCGTTGCCGGCCTTTAAGGAAATGGAGGGTGGGAGGAGGCAGGGAAAAGGGAGGAGGAAGGGAGGGAGGAGGGAGGGAGGGAGGAGGGATGGGGAGTGGGCCTCCTGGACTCTTACTTACCGGACGAAACGCCACAGCATAGCAGCCACTTCACGCCGGTCTTCTGTGAGAGAGTGGTACTATACGGGGCGTGCCGGCCCATTCCGAAGGTAACAAGCATGGTACTACCACTTTATATTAAATATTTATACTAAATATTCACTAAATAGTAGGTTTTCTCACAGTTCCTATACATAGAGCCATACTTATTAATCCTCTACCGTTGTAAAAATCTCGTTAAAATCTAGTCTTCTTCTATTATCTATTTAACGGAATGTCTTTTTTAATTTTATGGGTTTTGTGATATTGAGAAATAATCATAGAAGCTTTATTTATATTCAACTGCACTATTACTTTTTTAACTTAACCTTTAACTTAAAGACTTATACCGAATTCTATGTTATTAAGATCGAAATATGAATAATGTTGAAGAAAGTAGCGTAAATGATAGAAATTCTACTAATACTATAACTAAAAGTCCCATTGTCACATCCATACATAAGTCAACGATTATAAATCAAAATGTAAACACTACGTACGTATTGTTACATAACTAGCGTAGCAAGAACTTTTAGAACACTTGTTCCTAAATAAGTGGCACAATAGCGACTCGAATTTGGAATGCCACCGCTCTTTTGATGTCAATTGTCCTTTTTTTGGGAAAAACTTTTTAAATAAAAACTTGTTTGTAGTACATTACAAGTTTTTTACAATTAGGTTCGAATTCCGTTGAAAGCAAATTTTTATATACTCAATTCCAATCAAAAACTTTTTTCATTCTATTGATTTTTAAATACTAGTTTAGATAAAAACAAATAGGTTCTACAATTTTTTTGTGAAAATAATAAGTTTCTTGTAGAATAATTCACTTTTAAGCCCTTTAATGTAGAGATTGAACGATGTAACATTCCAAGAGTTAGCATTTATTACACCGACGATCCAAGGAAGCTATTGAAAATCCTCCCATCCCTACTACAATGAATTTCTCCTTTTGATACGTAGAAGTAGAGCTTTATTATTAGATCTAATTTTGTTTGTTATAGAGCTGCTTTTTAAACAACATACTCTACAATGCCGATGCCTTTATAATATTGTTCCTTTCGTTTTAGACGAAATGGTATCGATGTTGCAAGGCGAAATATAATATTCGAATGAAACTGTAATAAAATTTTATTATTCGACACCATATTAACTTGTGTGATAATAAATAACGAACATTGTTTATAAAAACAGTAACTTTTTGTAATACGCTCTATATTGCGAGGCCATTATGAATAGTTAAACAATCTTTTAGAAAGTGTAGATTCCATTACGTACACGACAAATTCCGCTTTAAAAGTCTTTATTCTTCCTGGTACTTTTCATGTTTTAAAACTGCCAATATTAATCTGTGATTATATAAACACATTATATTTTAACACTAAGCGATTACCTATGTACGAATATCCTTGTCTTTTTAACAACGACTGCCACAGCTAAGCAAAATCCAATGAAATTTTATTTTCAGTGCAAATCCACTCACAGAGTGTAGTATAAAAATAAATTACGTATGGTAATAGTATCTATTTACGTTTATTACATCTGCCTTATCCACTCGTTGGTATAAACACGTTGCAGTAAAGAGTGCCAGCCAAAACAAGGTTCTGTTCTTTAAGCGACAACTATTGTAACTATATCGCTATCCGCTAAGATCTGAATTCTGCATCTTTGAATCTGTAGAGTTCATTATGACTTACATATGGACGTAATAAATATAGTTTTTTTATATAGGCTTTTTAAACCAATACATTTAAGTTTCATTTGTACCAGTTAAATAAAAATATTTTATTGAATATTTAATATGAAAAGCCCTAGAATTAAAAAGTAAAGTTGTGTTTTTATTTAACTGTAAACATTTCTTACGAAACTACAATAAAATAGCTTATTTTACTCAAAGATAGAGCACCTTTCTATTACTAAGTGTATTTGCTAAGTACATAGAGTCGGTTCACTAGTTCAAGAGATGTACAAACAAACACATTTATTATAGTACGTTATAATGACAGTAATAATTAAACGCTACATCCAACGAAATCTAAGGTCTACAGACTCTACAAAGTAATGTAGTAAGATTCCGTTCATTCTGAATGCTTCGATCCCACTGTATGTCACGAGAGAGCTGAGTGTGAACATATCGTATTTAAACAGTATCTAATGCGGTACGTGGACGCGACACGGCGGTTTCAACGTTATTGCTTATTTCTAAGTTGCGAAATCAAATAAACTTTGGTCGAAGAAAGCTATTTTACTCAATTCAGTTGATTTTAAAGTAACATATATAATATATATGTTTTCTATAATTCATTGCGAGTAATATAACATTGTAAAAAAGCTAATATAGTTATGATTTGGCATTATGGTTCTCGAATTTTTATTATTTGTGACCATAAAAACATCTTATAGCGTTTGGTACGACATTAAATATTTTTTACCTTTTAAAAAACTTTTAAGCTAAAACGTTCATCCAAAATATATTTTCGTTAAACTACCTTATAAATTTTATAAAATTCCAAAAGCCTGCTAACATATCATTTAAAAATAATATAATTTTATTCATCCATACTAATATCGTAAATGTGAAAGTCATTCTGTCTGTCTGTTACCTTATCACGCCTAATCCGTTGAAGCAATTGAGATGAAATATTGTATGGAAATTGTTTGAGATCCTGAAAAGGACATAGCTTTTTTTTGTAATTTTCCCTTAAGCTTGAAAAGCATCCCTTAAGCTTTTTAATGTATATTATATTCTGAAAAGGAAGGTGGAAATTTGTATTATGAATAAATCATTTCGCAAGTAATGTATATATATATTTTTAAGTACTATCTACTTTTCTATACCGTACGTATGTATGTATGTATGTATGTGCATCGTATATAGTTTTCTCTATTGTATATATCAACCGTTAAAATCTACGTAGGAAACGCAAGCGAAGCGAGGGTAAGTCGCTAGTATTTCATAATCATTATCCGTATTCATATATGGTCAAACAGATGTTTTTAAACCTTAAAATGAAAAGAACACTTAAGTTGCGCGAGAAGCTTGTTAGCTGCGTAACGAATAACTCAAATGGCGAATGTTGACTGATTTATTTCAGTACTTGTTGCCACTATGTTGGCTGTTGCTTTGCCACTTGAGAACTAACTTCATGTTGTAGAATCTAGATTAAACTTTTACTCTCGATTTTTGATCTACCAATGGATATAAAGACAATTTCCCCTTTAAAAAGGTGTTATTTTTGAAATTAGGGAAGGTAATTCTAAATCTAGTGTTTGTTTTTAAAGACTAAAAATACGTACGTACGTCTTTTGAGTAATATTTAGTAAAATTATTTTTTATATAGTCCTTTTTTATAGATATAAGCTTGTGTTACGGATATCAGATAGTTGATATATTACAAATATAAACACCCACGACTGGAGTACAAACATCCGGGCTTAGAAAATGAATGCCTCCAGAGGGACTCGAACCCGCGAAAGCTGGCGCAAGAAAGTAGGGTCACTACAAACTGCGCCAAACGTCTTGTCAAATCAAAAGTCGTTATCATCTATACCAAGGCCTAATCTATATAGTATATAGTATTTTGAATTTTGAAGCATTACGAAGCGAGCAAAGTCACGGGTTATACCAAATAACTTAAAACGAACGGATAAGAGATATTTATATACATATATTTTTTATGTAGAGTCTCAAGATTACACATCTTAGGCTTACAATCTACCTGTACAGCATAATCACGCCGATATTTTGCAAAATGAGTCTACACTTAATGTCATAACATTAAAACCCTAATCGAAGTATAAGAATTTAGTGCGATCGAATTTTTAATTAAAATTGAAAAAGCTTGGTCGATTATTGTTAGTAATAAACATTAGCGGTGTTCGGAAAAGAATCTTTGCATATAAAGATAAGTTATTTTCAAAAGGAATGACCTGTAATTAGAAAAATGTTGACAAAATATCAGTAATGGGGTCTTTATTTTCGATCAGTGTAAACAAGAATATATATTTTCAAGTTCACCTTGAAAATTTTCAATATGTTCTTGGTTTTAGTGCTTAAATGCATTTAAAAATTTGTAGTTCTAAATGTCGCTACCTTTTAAGATCTGGTTGTTCGGTTACCGTACTTTTTATGGGTTCGATCGATTAATGTAACCAAAATATATGACACCCCGTAAAAAAGGATACCCCGTTCTCAATATGATTCATTCTAAAAAAAGCTATAGTAGTTTGTTTAACTTTGATTTTTTTAAATAAATCATATTGTGATAAAGCTTAGTAACTTTTAAGAAACAATATTCCTTAAATATGAAAAATAAATATTGAAATATTTCTATGAACCTAAATGAAAATTTAGGATATTAGAGACTTATCATTACTTTGCTCGAAGACACACCTAGTACGTTACTATCTATATATTACTTTAGATGAGTATACGTTTGTACTAAATTGAAACCAAATCTGTCCAGTTTTGCTACATCAATGGGTAATACATAATATATAAATTTATACAGTAGACATAATGGATATATCTATCTATATGAATAAAAATGAATGTTGGTAAGTGCAAAACTCGAGAATGGCTCGACCAATTCGGCATTTTTTGATGTTACTTAAAGCCCACGATTTTAATAATAATAAAAAAATCCAAATTTGTAAAAACTTAAAACTTAAACTAACTTGGGTACCCAGAGACTTATGTATAAATATTATATACTATAGTAATGTATAGCTTACACGTTCAAGAAATTCAATAAAACGTTTCTTTTCCTCAAAGCTGTGGTAAGCGACAAACATAAAAGCGAATACAAAATTCCTAAGCTTTTCAATTGCCGAGCTTTCAAAGAACTTTGTAGGTTTATCCATTATATTTTTAATGCCTATAATGTAAGAAAACGAGGAGCGTCGGCCGAAATTATCGTGTTTACTTGTGTCTTTTGTTAGTCCTCACAATAGGTACTAAGTGTCTAAGTACTTGCTCCTATAATTGACTTTCCTAGAAGCTTTTTTAGTTATAATAATTAATTTATATAAAAGTTTTTAAAATAAAATCGTGATTTAAAAGCTTCACGTGGAATTTAATTAGTTTACATATCCTTATTTCTTTCTAACTATTAATTCAATACACCAAGCATAAATTTCCTTATTCCAAGTCAAATTTAAGAAATAGTTCATAAATGTTTATTTTTTAGATTTTTGACTTACAATATAAGTTAAAAAGTATATATAAATGTAAAAAACTTAAAAGCGATCTCTCTTTCTCTACTTTACCATCAGAAAGATTGAGAATTTATTGGTTGCCAACCTTTAAATCGTCCCAACACGTCATTGTAAACGTTTCCACCTAAGTATTTATTTCTTTTAGTGTCCATAATAATATAGCGTTTTAACAGCCTTTGACAAAGGTCTAAACTTTCAGAACAAACGTTAATGGCTTAAGTTAAATAAAATTTACGGTTTAAAGTACAACGTTTTGAATACAAATTAATAAGTATTCTCACCTCACCACATTGTAAAATAGAAGGACTCTCTCTCCCGTGACCATGTGCGCTGTAAAGCATTCGAAACTTCGGGAACCAAAATCCAAATAAATCCGCGACAAAATCCGAAAAGATAGTTTCATTTATAATGTCAAATATTCGCGTAAACCTAAGAAAGTATTAGAAGGACTCTGTATAAAAATTATCCTTTCTTATATTATTAATGCAAAATAAAAGCAAAATATTCCTTGTCTATGTGTCATAGCAATTTTATTTTATACTCGTTTTTGTTCGCAGCTTCTCTCGCGGGATAAGCCTTTATGATGCTGGCTAAATTCTACCGAAATCTGCGTGCGGAGTGCTTTTAGCATGAAATAGTAACAGACAAACTAACTTTACTTTTTAATATTTGTGTGGATATCACTTTATTAGAAGTTTTATTAAATGTAGTTTACACTTATAAAATTAAAAACAAACTTAATTAATTTTCTAATCTAATCTCTTTTTCCTAAAATTATAACATCAAAAAGGAAGGGAAATATGACGAATCCTATTACAATATACGGTATATTTCTTATTCATATTCATTATTGTTGTTTTTTAAATTTATCCCCAATAGGGAAAGGCAAAGGACTATAGTCCATACAGCCTAGTCTAAATTTCATATTCATTATTATAATAACTTAAAGATATTCAAATAGACTTTCTTTGAGGACATCATAGTATAAAAAAATCATTATATTATATTTAAAAGTGTATGTCCGTACGTCCTCACTATATTTAAAAAGGTAAAAAATAATCGAAAATGTGAATTTAATTACTCGTAATTCAATTTCAACCACCATTATTATGAAAAGAGTTATCGGAGTATAAGAATTGAAAATTTGCAAGCCTTCAGGTTTTATGCAATCGTATTTTCACGTTTATTTGGTATTACCAATTAGTGTAGTCATAAAACGGCAGGGACTTTACGGGAGGTCTTATATTTGGCTTGTACCGACTCGCGTTGCGACGAGCATTCAATACGTATGGCGAATCGATTAATTGTTCACTGTAGAGCAATGAGATAGTTTTATTACTGCTGTTAACCAAGATACATATATTAAAGTTTTAGAAAAGTGGCAGCGGTTTAGCAAATGCATTAGGTTTTTTGCAAATCAAACAAAATCGCACCTTCAGATTTAAAGTCTTTATTTATAGTACAGTACTACTTATATATTATATATAAAAACCTTATGTATGTATGTATATATTTTTTTATTTTTTTCTTTCCTACATCTTCTAACACTTCTGTTCTTGGACTTTTCTTCTGGGGATAACCCCTCCTTAACCTATACTTTACCATACAACGGTTATCTTATTATTCATAAGTGAAATTAAAAATGTAAGTTTATTCTCCCGTATGTTTCCAAAAAATCACTTATTACAAAAACATTGAGTTGAAATATTCGATATTATTACTAAAAGTTACGAGTTTAATTAACTGAGTGATTGATTCATTGTAAATCTCTTGTTTTGAGATCAAATTTAAAGCAACGGGATATTCGCTTTTATTTATAAGTTATTGCTGTTATTTCATTTATGAACTTATAAATAAAAAGCTTTTAGCCTTATTTATTAATTGCTATTTTGAAAAACCACATAAATATATGGTTTGGGATATAAAATTTAATTTGAAATACAAATTCAATCGTAAAGTTTCATCAGATTTTTATAGTGATACGACATTTATAAGCTTGATTGTCACACTCAAATATTTATATAGATTACTTACAACATTTAATATAGAACTAAGTATTTTATTTTACCAAACAATTATTATTATTTAGTTCAATGTTTTCTTGTATCTACATAATTATATTATATTTTACCAAAAACTGCTTAGCCATGTACTAGCATTAGCCCGTGGCTCTCCACGGTTTTCTTTATATACGCTCCAGTTCCGAGGTTCGAAGCCTGGTGCCATATAACGTATCTCAAATAGGCTACGAGAAGATAAATTTTCAGATACACTAGTAGTGTTAATAACAAGACAAAAACGAATTTATCAGTTATATTATAATATAATGCATAATATTATACATATGTATAATGTATGCAATATAAGTTATATATTAAGATAAAAAAACTCAGAATACGCAATAACTATAAGCTAGTTCACTCCATTCCTACAAGAAAAACTATTACTTTTAGTATGGCCGTACATTGTTCGAACCAACCAACCAGTGTTCGAAACGACCTCACGTCCAAAGGTTAGCCTACAAAATACAATGCTTCGTATCATATGGAAAGTAACAGAGCCTCTATCAATGGTATTAGATGAAAATAATTGTCCACATATTATATACTGAAGGCATTGAAGGCCCAATAGTCACAATGGCGCATGAGAGTATTGCTAAATGAAACAGGTTCAAATCTCGGGTGTCGCACCCTCATATTTTCATGTACGAATTACAAATTAATAAGTTCTTGTCTTAAAGTAAAATAAGATATCTTACAGAAAACTGTCTTAATGAACCTAACAAATCTACTACATATTGTGAAGTGCCAACCCGCACTTTGCCATTGTGTGGACTACAGCCAAATTCCCTATGCATTAAAAAGTATAATATCTTATACTACTAGACAAAAAGTCTTCCATGATAATATTAGATAAATGATCTTAAAATTTACTTTGAACCAATTGCAAATTTTGATTGTTTACGCCAATCTTCACAAACTACAAACAGGCTATTTGAATATTTCAATAATTTTGCATTCCGTTTGGTTGAAAACGTTTCTTATTTTGAAAATAGCTAAAAAATACAAGTACTAAGACGAAACACAAATAAATAAGGAAATATATTATACTATAATTAAAATCACGCAATTATTGTGGTCCAAATTTATGTATCCGCTTAAAAATCACGTTTTATTTGCTCACTTTACGATTGGTCGTTAATTTGTGACTTTACCACAATACATTAGTGTAAAAATCTTAAAAAAGTGAATGTTAATAAAATCCTCTGTGTGTATTTCCTGTTAGTCTTTTACAAACACTAATATTTCATTTGCAAGTTGAAAAGTAGTATTTTAATTATCAATTATTATTATAAATGAAAACATTTTTTCGTATTTCGTTGCGAAACCCACAAAATTATAGACACTGTCTGTAACAAGTACCTTTGAGAGACCAAAATTGATCCGATGTCATATAGTACTCCAAATTAATAATTCTTAAAAAAAAGTATAATCGTTATTAACTTGTAAACATAAATTAATTATTTATGTTTTTTTATAACGAATCAAACCAAAAAATTGAATTTAGAAAGAAACTATTTACTTAACAAAAAAATCACATAGGTTGACAGAGAAAGAAATATACAAAATTGCTTTGTCTTTGTCTTCTTATATGTACACATGCTATTTAATTTATTCTAGTCATAAGCAATTACTTCTTAAGTATCTCACTCTGTCTTAATACATTATATTTTTATTACAGAAAGATACCTTTTGGCCATCAGTAAGGTACTAAAGAGGAAAGCTTTTAATTGAAAAAGTAGCAAATGCCAGAGATTGTCAAACTTTAAATCTTTACCCGTAATAGAAAATAATTAATGTGGGATTTGCAAGATGAGTATGCATGGTATGATGTTGGTGGACTATACATGTCTTTCGATAACTTACTAGGCCCTCTCAGAAATTCAGGTTTCCTTACGATCGTGTTCTTCACCATACAAGTGATAATCATATTACAAAGGACTCAAGCAAGAAAAAAAGAGAAACCTCTTATTTTTATTAATATTATAAGAAGAGAAAGAAAAAATCTTAAGCAGAAAAAAAGAAGTTGCAAATTTTTACTGACTCGCACGCGGGCCTTATTTTGAAAACCTCTGGCTTATCATCAATAACCATAGCATAATGTCGCTATAAAAGCTTTTAAAGCTTAACATAGTAAAATATTAATTTAATATTTAAAATAATCTCTAAAGTTTGTATTAAGAAAGCAACACTGTAAAGTTTAATATCTTGCAAAACCTTTAACAAACTTTGACCCTTTTTGCACTTAATGTAATTCAAGTTATCACCAAGCTAGATAAAAAAGTTGGTACGATTTAACTTTATTAGCATAAAGTTTTATAAGTTGTTGAAATTATACAATAAAAAACAAATATTTTCAATGGGTTAAACTCAAGAATTATACAGTCAAGTGTGAGTCAGAAAGTTATTCACTTTTCTTTATATTTATATATTTATAATTATACTTTTATATAATATTATAAAGTTTTAAAATTTAAACTTCTTAGCAGTTTTCAGGGAAGCTATCTAAATATTAGCAAAAAGTCCATAATCTTCAGTATAAACGATTTTTATATAACATAAATATATGTAATAGGTACTTCAAGAAAATATATCTTTTTATTTAATTTATTATCACAAATATCGATCGAAACGAGATTTTATCACAGGACAGATTGAATTAAAGCTTTAGTAAGGGAAATAAAAAGCTCTGTATTGCAAATAAAACTTGGCCTCTCCTATAGGAATCTGAAAGCTGTGTATTTCACATTAACGGCACGCACTATTTATGACGCTGTACTCGCTAATTGGGAGATGCGACATGTGGAAAATGTGCTAAATGGCCCCATCTCTAAGCTCTATTATATATCCTGAATCTGCCTGCAATAATGGTAATGTCTTATAAATGATACTATCTTTTCGGATTTTGTCGCGGATTTATTGTGATTTTTTTTTTGTTTCGAATGCTTTACAGCTATCATGGTCACAATATAACAACAAAGTAAACCTAAGAAAGTATTAATGATAATGTCTGTCTTTTACGCAACAAACTAGGATGATTTTGTATAGATTTGCGCATATTGTGATTGTCTTTGAAGACTTTAAACGGAGGCAGTGAAACGATAGCGTCGTCGATTATTGTGATGTGACCTACAACTCTTATTATTTACTTTAAAAAAGAAGTATTTCCATTAATAATATGTACGAGTACATGTAGCAATGAGTAATACGCTGAGCGAAGTACATTCAATAGGTTTTTAAATGTATAAAGTTATGGCGAATGTAATGTAAAATTATTATAAAATTAGAGCTTCTAAACGAAAGGGTTTTTTAAGAGTCGTGCGGTCTTATCCTAACGTGGCCTCCTAACTACAACACGGTCGAAACATCATGCAAGTACTATTTAATTTTATTTTTATTTAATGTTATTTTTTATTTAATTATATTTATATTTTAATTATATTTATCATATTTATAATATGTGTGTATTTAAACTTATATATGTAGTATATCAACTATCTGGTATCCGTAACACAAGCTTCCTTCGTAGCTTACCACGGAACTAGATGGCGCTGTGTGTAATAATGTCCCAACATATTTATTAATATTTATTTATTTAATAGTAATGGAATCAATATCCCTAAGACGTCTGGAGAATCGTATATAGTGAAATCTTACCGTGTATATGGAAAAGGACGATGGTTTATAGATAGAGTAGTGACTTGAGAAATGTTTTATCTTCCTATGTCAAGAGTAAATCTATTACTAATTAGCATTAAATCTGAGTGAAGTCAGCGCAGGTCACTAGTATATAAGCGCAAAATCCCCATAGTTTCAATAGATTATATTAGAGACCACCATGGCTTTAACACTGTATTATGGTTACGCCACAAACTAACTTTGCGGTTCAACAGACGTATAGACTTTATAATTAATATGTAAATAACATTTTAGTAGAAATTAATTTTTGGTAAGAAGGAATTAAAAGAAATTTTATTTATGATCAAATGGCTGGAAATATTTGAGTGAAATTTAGTACACGTAGTGTCATCCATAGAGTAAGCAATGTGATTATTTTGAGTGAGAACATCTTTTAATCAAAGGTATGCGTTACATTAATATAATAAACACGTATTTCTTATTTCAATATAAAAATAATAGTTTTTAATTCATTCATGCGTCAATGTAAATTATGGCTCTAGTAATGGCTCCATCAATTACTTGCAAGTATATTTAATATTAATATATGAAGATAATATAATACGACTTTAATTTTGCAATTTTCTATAAAAACTATATCTAAATCGAATTATCTGAGAAAATTCAATAATATGTAAGTACTAATCTGCAAATTTGGCCAAAACAACTATAACTATTAGTAAAATTATACCGAACAGAGACTATTTCAAAAGAAAATAATACTTTTTTCATAGTGGGTGGTCTTCCATAAAACAATTTTTCTAAACAAACTATGTTTTTCTCAGCTTACATCTTGCGCCAAGCCCGCGACCGCAGACGTCCTGATACCACAAGCTTCATTTGAAATAATACCATGGAATTGCTATACCCGCAAATAGCATCCGAAATTGTTTTTACATACAGCTATGTTGAGTCATTTAAGATTTCTTTCTTAGATTTTGTTCTTCTTCGTTTTTTCTCTTTCTTTCTTTAAAAAATTAAAGAAGTCTAAGTTAAATTAGTTATTATCTTGCTAAAATCAAAGTGGGCTTAGTTTCTCATAATAACATTTAGCTAGCTATTGAAAGTTTCGTCAAAATCGGTACAGCCGTTCCAGAGATTGGTCGGAATTAACAGACTTGCGAAAGACGGATATTAGTTATTTTGACTATAGAACTTCTATTTTAACCGAGAAATATACGAGTTAATAACTATATTTTTAAAGTTAATATTTTTTTAAGTATTTACTTAACAAAACACAAATGCAATAAACGTGAAGAAAACGAGACGTCACTGTCTATAACAATTCAGTATAAATATTTACCCCACGCGAGAGTCAAACCTGCCACCATTAACTGAAAACGTCAAAAGCCGTAACATTCGAACAAATAATACAATAATATCATTAAAGGTTTACACGCCAACCTAAGAACTGATCGTGGCCAATTAAGTTGAACTAGTGCTGCGAAAGCAGTAGGTATATCGATAAATGTCTGCTTGACGTATATATTTTACTGTTGTGAAAGTGTAAGTTTCATTTATGTATTAGAATATTCAAAATTCTATATTAAATCAATAGATTATTATTCAATTGCTAATTGTTTTTTGGTACTATTACAATTTCATTTCTATTTTAATATTTTCTTATATTCTATATGACGATTTTAATACATATATCAATAAAACTTTCATAAATAGCATCTATTAGTATTAACACGATATTCAAATGCAAAAACATATGACTTTATGTTTGTTACAATTTTACATTGAAATCATTCTATTATTTAGAACGAAATTCTAAATTGATTAAGCTCATCATCTGCATTAGAAAGCTTTTTTTATCGATGTACAAGCGAAGTTAAAACTAAACTTAAAAGCTCAAAATTAACCAATTTATATTTGCAATTACTATCCAATCTATAGGAATTAGACCATTTCACTACAAGCTATTCTAGCAGGTTGCAACTACTCAAATGTAACCAAATTGACACTTCGATACGAAAAGGAGGTCACAAGTTGCAAAACAATAAATCAAGACGCGTCCGCATTCTGTCACCGACGTATCGACTAATGATGGGGGCGCGGTGTCGATATCTAAGTAGAATACTTGCGAAACTATTTCCTACTATCTTTATTTGCGATTTTGTCAATGCTTCAATTATATTATCCTTTCTTTCTACCGTTTGAACAACGCTATCTATCGTTTTTTTAATTAACTTTTTTTTTATTAAATACAGAAAGTACATGGGTTTAAAACCTTTACTATATATTACACTCATTTTGAAGTAGCTCTGAAAATCAAACCATAATCTATGGAATATTAAACAAATAAGCAAGTTTTTGAGTGAAAAATTTTCCCATAAAAATCGCATATAAACAACAAAATAATGAGTCTAGTGACTCGTACTTTTAGTACCTTCCTTTGCAAAGTTACTGTTATTGTCAGACACTCCTTAACTGTCCCCACAAAGGTTTTCAATAACTTGTAGTGCAATACTTCAAACAAACCATTAGCATGTAGAATACGACTCGCAGACAAAGAACAATTTTAGTATCTACATCCATATTTTTAAGAAGAAACAGCTCTATGACATTATGTGAGGACATGCATTCTTAGACGCGTTTTGATTTTGTACGCATAGCTTTAGCTAATAATATTATATTTGTACAAGTGATATTTCAAAAGAAAAGTGGTAACAAAAGACGTACAAACACTCGTTTTTATATGTATATACGAGTAGTACAGTATGAGATTTACTTGTAATGTTAATAGATGTAGATAGAAGCGTGTATGATTCACCTTCTGTTTCGAGTTCTCATGTTTGTATTATTGATCCAAAACTCTGGACAGGTTTTTATTTAGATACTTTTGAAACGTTTTCTAAATGAATACACGTTTTAAACAGCGACTTCACTCGCTTGCCTTAACTATGGATAGTGATTAGTGAAAACTTTAAATGAGTTCTCTCCTGTGACCATTATTATTGCAAAGAATTCAAATCGGGAGAATAAACTAGAAAACCCGAAAAAAATATTTAAAATATGAATTAAAAGCGTATTTATTATATTTTTGTATATCTATACTAATATTATAAAGCTGAAGAGTTTGTTTGTTTGGTTGGACGCGCTAATCTCAGGAACTACTGGTCAATATTGAAAAATTATTTTTGTGTTGGATAGTCCGTTTATCGAGGAAGGCTATAGGCTATACTATATCATACTACGACCAATAGGGGCGGAGCATCAATGAAAAATTGCAAAAACGAGAGAAAAATATTTATTTTGATTTTCCGCCTTTAAAACACGAGCGGAGCCGCGGGTAACCCTAGTTTTATATATACGTGTAAATATTTAAAAAATATACTAAAGGACTTTACATATCAATCCGATGATTTTCTTCTTATATTTAATACTAAACTGTTATATCTGTAATAGAACCCGTTAACCTTTACTTTGCATTTAGTTAATGCCTAAAGTTCATGAGGCGTATAGGGATGGCTTTATTATGTGTATTTATTGCTTAATACGTTGAAAACAAGTACAAATTACATATATTTAGCATATTTTACTTGTATCTATCCATCTGATTTCTTAAAAAAATTAAATGAAAAGAACGTTATATCTTTATATATTAGGGAATAATTTAAATAATAGTTTGATAATACTAAATGGCTTTCATTTTAATATTATCTAAAAGATATTTACTTCTTATATAAAATTAATCAATTATAGTCTTAAGAGTCTTGTACAATTTATATTTTAAGACATATAAAATCAATCTTGAGATATGGTTTATCTTAAGATACGATTATACATCAGAAATGCATCTGTTTCTTGGTTTTTTAAATAAATTCTAAACTACATATTAAATATATACTTTATAGTAAACTTATATTTATATTTAACAAAATCCATGTTAAATTCCACAGTGTATTTATTACCACAGTAGCAAGTTAACGGTCTTTAGTCAAAACATAAGTATCGATTAATCGACGACTAAATTTCAGACATTGTAGCATTTACTCGAACGTAATAAAATGATTAATAAATGTTGTCTGTGCATTAAATAATATAAAAAAATGATATTTTATTATTAATTAAAATAAATTTAACGATAATATATAAACTTAAGTGCTAGTTTTTTCTAACACCTGTTAGTATTAACTTAAATCAAGCATACCAAAAATGTACCCAAAATTCTAATTGTAGTTACAGAGTAAGAAGATGTTTATATTTTTTGACGACACGTTTGGCGCAGTTTGTAGTGACCCTACTTTCTTGCGCCAGCGGTCGCGGGTTCGAGTCCCGCTGGGGGCATTCATTTGTTAAAAACTCGGATGTTTGTACTCTAGTCATGGGTGTTTATATTTATAATATGTATGTATTTAAACTTATATATGTAGTATATCAACTATCTGGTATCCGTAACACAAGCTTCATAGCTTACCACGGAACTAGATGGCGCTGTGTGTAATAATGTCCTAACCTATTTATATTCTTAAAAACTATTAAGTCAAGTTAAAATACTATTCAAACAAATGCAAAAGCAGTTTCAACACGAAATAAATTCGTATATAAATATGTAAAGTAGTAGAACTTACATAAGAAAAGTCGAAGGCATCCACAGGTTTATCAATAGTCACAGGTCACGTACTTTATGGGTGTTGGTTTATCTCAAGTGACACAAATGCTAAATTCAAATGCCAAAACCGTTTATTCTGAGTGAATGATAAACTGAATATTTTAAAGACCAGATGTGCTAATATCTATTTTAAGGAGAAACATTTTGAATCTGTTAAGTCATCATAAATTACGCTAATTATATGCTTAATGAATTTAACAGTAGCTTTTCTTGGGCAAGACAAAGGTCGTGGGTTCAATTTAAATAAATATAAATATATATGAGTAATAGATGAGTGTGTACAGTATATTATAATAGGTACCAGTTTTGGCCTCTGGCTCCTCCCGTATGGTACGTGGCTAAAATCAATAGCTATTTGTTAGCCATAAGTAAGTAATATACATTAAATGAAATCCAATTTTTAAAATCTAATAAATATATTAAATATTTAATAATTTTATATTAAATATTTAGATAATTTTATATTAAATATGATTAATTATTATCGATACAGGCTGAAAATTTTGTTTTTAAAAGTTTAGTCAGTCGGTATATTCGTCTGGGAACGCGTTACAAGAAACCACTGAACATATTTCGATGAAATTTGATAGCCTGACAGCAGCTTATCAGGATTAATATAAAGGACACTTTTTACTGCGGGAAAATAACATTTCTCTGCGAAATCTATATTAACCTTAATAAAAGCTTATAGTTATAAAATTAAGCTTACTTATATAGTAAATAACATGTAATATATTGGCATAGCCTTTGTTCCAGTTAACTTGATGAAAACCGCTTCATCTTAATGAAAGATATTTACGTGCCATGTTGATAGGCAATTAAATGTGTAGGTTATTAAGGCAGGCAATAACCGTACGTTTTACGTCCAATATGGGATAAATGAAGGCTCTTGCTAAAATTAATGTTCATTTAAAGAATTTTAATTATTTTATCCGATTACGTATAACATTGATCTTTAACTATTATTGGAGCTAAGTAATTTTGGCATTTTTGTTGAGTTTCTATAAATATTTATATTTTTTTCACTTCATTTGTAGTAAGATGATACCTACTTAATATATTGAATTAAAAATAATCAATTACATCATAATTTGTATATCTCTTTTGTATTTTTATTACTACTACACGCAAAATGGCCGAACCTATTTAGGTGAAATGTAATACAATAGATAGATTATGTCTAGGAGTGGTATTAAACAATAGTCTTTTTGTAATAAAAAATGCGAAAATTTGACATATATTATAAATGAAACAAAATGCACCGAATAATGCGATCGAAGCCAGGTTAAATCACTAGTAAAGTATAAATGTTAGATTATCACACGGCAATAAATATTTGAAATATTACATTTTAAAATTCTACGTAGTAACTTCTATAGAAGAAAAATATATTTCACGGTATTTCCGTGATAAATAATGCCTTACCTTTAAAGTTTTTTAACCATTGATTTTTAGGCTTAAAAAGTGAGTGTTTTCCCACTAGCAGACGACGTGATGTGAATAGTATGTTTATGTCACTAACTTTATTGCGCTTCATAAAGACAAGATGATATCTCGCTTACCTGCAAGCAAAAAACACAATATAAAGTTACCTTTTAAAAAAACATCTATATATACTGTTTACAATATTATAAATAGCTAAAATTTACAAATTGTGAATGAAAAGAAAATGTGATGTAATAAAATAGGGCCTATTTTGGCCTCTTTATACAGAATTCGATGTTATTCTAAACTAATACATGTGTTATGTAGTAATAATGTAGCTCATTTAAAAAGTCCTAATAAGTATCTAATCCTGCTAAGTATAATCTATCTAAATTCAAAGTCTGTGTGCTCATGTTTATTTAAACTACATTACTCCGTACATTGTTGCGGCAAAAGTTAGTATTAAAAACTTTTTTATTTCTTCACCCGAAAATTTGACTAAGTTTCTAAGTATCAGTTATTGAATTAATATACGCAAAAAGCTACTATTATACAGCTTTTTTTGTATTTTTTTTCGTTTGTCGCAAAAACACTTCTGTATAATAAAGGATGCTTTACAATTCCCTGACGGCAGTATGCAGGTGACAGTGGTATGAACTTGTTACAATATTTAAAAAGGTAAGCTATGTTGAATTCAAGTCCTATAAACGGGCCTCCCTCAATACGAGGGGATCAGGCCATAGTCCACCACGCTGGCTAAATGCGAGTTGGCAGATTTCACATGTCTTTCGAAACTTGCTAAGATCTCTCAGACATGCAGGATTCCTCAAGATGTTTTTCTTTACCGTAAGATAAGTAATAATGAAGATAGAAATGATTCGCACATGAAAATATCAGAGGTGCGAGATCCGGATTTGAACCCGCATCACTCGGTTATCCAAGTGGGCTACCAGTGCCTTTTAAGCTAAGTTAGTGAACGTTACTGCTAAAGCTATACATAATTACATGTGAACGACTAAATCTAAGTATAGTCGAATTCTTCACAAAGAGTAAGCTTGTACACACGAAGCAAGATGAACGTGTATGATAAATACAAGAGATAGACGTTACTGAGAACTGCTTCATCTGAGCGGACTAGAGCATAAGATGTGGCGTTTTAAACTAAACTAACTTTGTTTACAGACTCTATTTCTTATAAACGTAAGAGTTTGTGGTTTGACTTCACTATATATAAATAATGAACCGATTTTAAAGATAATTGTCTAAATGAATTGGATAAATTTCTATCCCGAAACAAATAACCAAATATTAATATAACTCTATTGACTGAATTATTATATAATATTATTATGGATTATTTGCTTATGATAATGACGCGAGCAGTGCCGAAGGCAATAACTAGTAAATAACTTATAGTAAGTAACATCAAAATCCGCAAGAGCTTTCATATGTAATGTCTAAAAATTAAAAGTTTTGAAGAAACCTCACCGCTTCTTACTCGTAATAATTTTTCATAATAAAAACATTTACTATGAAGACATGGCGTTCTGATGCCTTTTTTGTTGAAAAGATACGTGCTACGTTTCAACATACGTGGGATGGATTTTTGATTTCTCAAAAGCATTTTATTACCAACCTACGTGTAACTTTGATGGTTCCTTCGCATAAAAACTTTAATGCTCACGATTGTCTCCCATATATTATGATGAAAATTGTCTGTAATTGAAAAAACTGTGGATTCACATGAAAAATATTCTTAATAACACATCCAAAGTCCTGGGTTCGAGACCCGGGAAGAGCTAAGTTACGTTATTTACTCTTTCTGTAACAGCCCGGAGTTGGGAAGTGGTAGATGTACTATCTACCTTGAAGAGCACGTAAAACAAAAGATTCTACGCTTTAAATCTCACTGGTTGTGCCGAAGCCTGTCAGCAACACCCCCGTGCCTCGGAGTGAGTGCACTTGTGTCTGCGAGTACACATATACACTATATTATATACATATCCACTGTAGTTGGCAAGTCTTAATGAGGTCAGCCGTGGCCTTATTGGTTAGATCATTATTATTTCTGCTTTAGACTTATTAATAAGTAGTAATAAGTAATATTAATAGTAAATATTGACGACTCGTTTGGCTCAGTTGGTAGTGACCCTGCGTTTTGCGCCTGCGGTCGCGGGTTCGAGTCCCGCTGGGGACATTCATTTGTTAAGCACGAATGTTTGTTCTCCAGTCATGGATGTTAGTATTTACAATCTCTATGTATTTAAAAGTTATATATGTAGAATATCAACTATCTGGTATCCGTAACACAAGCATCGTAGCTTACCACGGAACTGGATAGCGCTGTTGTAAGAATGTCTTAACATATTTATTTATATTTATAATAGCCTATACCTGTCTTAACTAACTAATCAAATCCCAACTATCAATCTAGTCTAAGAGGACTGAAACATTGGTAATCTAATCTGACAGACTGACTGAAAGAATAAGTGAAATTTTTATGGGCATTTATATACATAATAAGGCAACTCGTTTAAATTGATTACTATTTATGTATCTTCTTAACTTAGTTATGGAAAAAATAGAAAATGTAGATCTATTTTATTATAAAGAAAACGTTTAATACAAAGCCTTTTAAGACAATACGCCTCTCCTGTGAGCGTTGAACGATTTTATAGTGTACAGTGGTCTCAAAAAGTTTCGATTGTTACAAATATTGGTAGTGAACAAACATAAATGTACACACACATTTTTATGTACACTATTATTATAAAGAAGTGAAATTTATAAACTTTATGTAAATGGTAATTATCTAAGGCTATTGTTATCTGATTCTGAAAATTCTATTACTTATACGTAGCTTTATTATCTATGCTAATATAATAAAGCTGAAGAGTTTGTTTGTTTGTTTGTATTGTTGAACGCGCTAATCTCAGAAACTACTGGTCTGAATTGAAAAAATATTTTTGTGTTGGATAGTCCGTCTATCAAGGAAGGCTATAGGCTATATTATATCACGATAAGACTAATTGGAGCGGAGCATGAATGAAAAATGTTGCAAAAAGGGAGAAAAATATTTCTTTTGATTTTAAGCATTTAGAACGCAAGCGGAGCCGCGGGAAGGCTAGTATTCTCATATAAATGTGTTTACTGACACAAGATACCTGAAGGAAAAAAAACTACTACTACTACTACTACTCTATCGACTATGGTTAAAAATGCAGCCAAGCGAAACAAGGATCCGTCGCTAGTAATATATAAGAAAAAATATTTTTGAGATAGCTTTACGCTTTACATATGAATAAATAAATATATTGGGACATTATTACACACAGCGCCATCTAGTGCCGTGGTAAGCTACGAAGGAAGCTTGTGTTACGGATACTAGATAGTTGATATACTACATATTATGTATAAATACAGTACATATTATAAATATAATCACCCATGACTGGAGTACAAACATCCAAGTTTAACAAATGAATGCCCCCAGCGGGACTCGAACTCGCGACCGCTAGCGCAAGTAGCACTACAAACTGCGCCAAACGTGTCGTCAAATAATATTACTTATACATTATACATAAATCTTAAGATTATTCTTAGCCAATTGGATGATAAACCTAAGCCGCCGTTCTTACAGCCTGGAGGTGTGAATGGGCGTACAAACAGCTACCGGTCGGCTGAGCCTGGCTGTGTCAACTTGTATTGTAAAAGTTCGATCACATGGAGTGTTGTTGCCTTTTTCGTATTTTCATGGGGGTGTGAAAAATTGCACTGAAGTCGTTAACCTTTGCTACCTTTATATTTCTACTAATTTAAGTATTTTTTATGAAAACGTATATAATATATATAATTTTAGTTACACGAATATTTTTGTGACTTTTTCGGTCATCACTACATAGTATAAAACAAAGTCGCTTTCTCTGTCCCTATATCACTATGTACGCTTAAATCTTTAAAACTACGCAACGGATTTTGATGCGGTTTTTTTAATAGATAGAGTGATTGAAGGGGAAGGTTTATATGCATAACTAACGGATCCCGCGGCTTTGCCTGTACTAAATTTAGGGAAGAGCCCGAGCGAAGCGAGGGCGAGTCGCTTGTAGTATATAAGCAATGGATGAAGAAAGTCTTAATACGCACAGTTTTATCTAGAGCATATGACTCTACATTTTCAAAAAATCTAAAGGAATTCCACTCGAGTCCCAAAATACTACCAAATCTTACAACACAGTGCAATGTTTTAATAATTCTTCAAATTTAGTAAATACTTAGAAATGGTTCAATATATTTACAAAAGCATACATATCTCAGTTATTACCTCAATTAAAGTACGGAAAGAGATATTTCATTAAGTAAAAGATAAACATACACCTCACCAAACCCCAAAACTATTATCTTACTACCTCTAAACGTGATAATGAAAAGAACAGGCTGACTATTTTATTTTGGAAAGCAAAAGAATTAACAGGTAACATCCAAAGCTTACTCTATTTTAAAATCCCATGGCTCGATAGGGGACAGTGATTCAGGTAAATCACAATATACTGGGCTTGCGAAGGTAACGCGTTCGATTTTGTTCATATTGCCAGATCACTTATATAATCTTTATTGCACTATAAATAACACATAATTTTTATATAATTTCAATATTGTAATTAGAACTTACTACTTACTAGTTTAATTTTTAATTTCTTGAGCAATTTAACGGTAAATGATATGGCTCTAAGACACTTTTCTATACAAAAAGTAGCTTACAAACTCTACGACCACATAACGACAATCCAAAATTAAGAAACCAAAATTGAACACGTAAAAATACAAAAGGCAAATAATAAATATATTCATAATTATAACTTTTTGTTCTGCGTGATGGGAATATAATGATTCGAACAGGTCTAATACCGGTTGGGATCGGCGTTTTAGATTTTATAAATTGATGATTTTCTTATATCGTCATAAAATATATGTATGGTAGAGTTTGAGATGCTTAGATTTAAAGTTATTAAAGATTTATCTATTCATGCTTCGTTACTAGTACTGTGTAGAGTGTAATAGAAACGCCCTAGTTTTCATCGTCCATTACTTGGCTATATCTTTGCTTTTATCTCGTTGAATGATGAAGTAGCGGTTGGTTGTAGGTTTGATTTCTTTAGTTTATTTCTTAAAAAGCTTTAAGCTAAATAAATATAAAATGGACATTTAGCATTGAATTATCGAGGTTTCTCCTTAAGATAGAACAAAAACTTATTTGTTTTGTGAAATGTATACATTTATTCCTGAACAAACTCGTTACTCAAGAACTCTACAATCGACCTGACTTCAATTTTTATTTTTATTGTAACTTAAACTTACAGTTTTCTGCTGCCTTGTATTACAAATGTGCTAGCGGAAAATGATTACATGCTACCTGTGGTTTAAAATAATATTCTTTGAAAAGTCCATCTATTACTTTCATTTCACTTTTATTTTTACTACTATGTGCTTATACATAAGTAGGAAAAATATTCCACCATTTAGAAGCAACTAAACCTAATATATTCTATTGCAAACAAATAACTTAATATTACTAAAAAATCTAAATTAACAAATTGTTTTGTTGCTTTTGAAAAAATAAATAAAAATAAAAGACCAACAACTGTTTACATACAATATTTGGTAACATACTATGTTATATATTTAACCATCTTGACAACTACTATAGGATAAGACTATCTATATATATTTAAAAGTAAAACTTAATTTAGTAATTGTAAATTCTAGTGTTGAAAGTATCTACTAATTCCTAAGCATCCGTCCAGCGTCGGGCATGCGTCACAAGATGAAGGCGACGCTAAGAATTCCGAACGGGCCCAAATCGACTTGCTTGCAACGACTGTCTACGCCATCTGGTAACTAGGGATGGTACTTATCGATGTGGTATAGTTAGTTATACAATTATTGTTTATGAAGCATATATTTTGAATGAATATTACCCTTAATTTTTTTAGTTTGAAGAAAAGACGTAAGGTGTATTGTAGAGTCGAATATAACAAAAACTAATATACATGTATGTACTTAAACAATTTATAAGGAAACGAAATTTGATATGTTAAATACATACACCTAAGCACAAAATTGTACTTAATTATTATTATTTTTTAAATAAATGAGTTTTTTATTTTAATAACATAATAACAATTATACCTACCATTTAATACTTTTTTATTGTGTTTACATAATAAATTATTAATAAGATATATTTTTTGTAAGATTTTTAATCTAATAATTATATGTACAATATCATCAATTTCTTACTTGTACACATTATATTTTCGTTACCAATAAATAAATAAAATGTTATATCGATATGTTGAGACTCATCCCTATATCAAAGCGCGGCAACATCGCTATAACGCGTCCCATTCTCACGTACATCACTATCGCAGTCTATCCCTTACCGACTACCTTATTTAAATAAGACTACATTTGATCTTGGAACCGTTTAATTTTGAATTCTAATACTATTGTATTTAGGTACAAACCTTTCTTAGGACAAAAGGTTGTAGAGGCAAGTTAATAGCGCCCTCTAGCAGAAGACACTTTACTAAGGAGCCGGAAACTAATATACGAACTTGACATTGAGGTTTTTTTAGTAGGCCTGTCCCAGAATTTACCATTAAAAGTTGACTTCGCGGATTTTTTTTTGTTATCTCTCATTAAGAAATAGTGTTAAAATATCCAATTGGTATCAATCATCATTATTAATTGACTCTACATTTCTTAATTATACTAGTCAAATTTGTTTTATGTAAATCTGTGAAATAATTCGTTCGTAACGTTGGAATTATTAAAGTTTATTTATTTTTTTACTTAACTACTAATCTACGTTTCAATAACACTAAAACATTCACATGAATGACCTTAAAAGTCTTTTAAAACTTTAACTAGTATCGTATCATAAAATTTAAACATAATATCGCCCATAGAGAACATTAAGATAAAACAGTAGCGAGATGAAAACGATCCCTGTCTCACTAAGCTCCATAACTTAGTAGTACAAATGATTCATAATAATTCAACTTGGCTACTTCATATGTTACCAGCAAGAATATATATAAAATATAGTTATTTTAACATATTTTGTGTGAAAAGATTTGTTTGTTTGGTAATTTCTTGTAATCTTAGGATTACTAATTATTTTTACGGCATATTAAACACATAAGACACAGGCCTTTTTAACATCAATCAATCAATCCAATTTGAGGTGGATAGGGCTAGTTACCGACATTTGCGAAGCAAGCAGACCGACTTCAAATTATTTTATTCGAAAACTTGTTATGTTCTATTAGGCATGATTCCTGTAAATATTTTTCATTATTTATATATCAAATAAAACAAAGAACAATGCACTCATAAGAGTTTACTTTTTTAAATTAAATATGTTAGTCGGTAACCCCTTGCTGTCACATAAATTAATTCAGAAAGTAACTAGATTTAAATAGTTAAGTATCGAATACTGTGGTCGTGTTACGGTCTAACACCTCGGTGTAACTCTACCTAGCTAACACTCTCCGATAACGCTCTAACAGTATTTGTATTAGAAATGCGGTCTCTATTTTCCATTTTCATACTAAATTTTCGCTAACTCTACATTTACATATGTTAAATAGACTATCGAAATGGTTTAAGGTTAGTTTGCACAAAGTATAGGTATTATAGCATTAATAGAGCCATCTAACTAGTAGAAATATTTTTATTGAAAGGCCAAAGGTTCTTCAACAAACTATAGTTTTAGTAGATTATATAAAAATCAGAAATAATTAATTCAAGTGCTCTTACAAATCTAAAAATACACATAAAATAATATAACCGATGCACGCCACTTCGAAGCTCAGACACTCCAATACATTAATACTTCTTATTTACAACACACGTCCTGCCTCACGCACTTCTGAAACTATAAGTCAGTGCCCGCTAACTGCGCCTATCAGAAGCTAAGAGCGCCATCAATCTGGGCTCCTTTTAGCTAACTAAGGATGCATGCACACCAACCTGTCATGCTCTATGTTTTCACTATAACGATACATTTGGCTCAGTCGTTAGTGACCCTACCTTCTGCGCCAGCGGTCGCGGGTTCGAGTCCTGCTGAGGGCATTCATTTGTTGAGCACAAATGTTTGTTCTATAGTCATGGGTGTTAATATTTATATTATGTATGTATTTAAAAATTTATATGTGAAGTATATCAACTATCTGGTATCCGTAACACAAGCCTCGTAGCTTACCACGGAACTAGATAGCGATGTGTGATTTATTTATATTATCAAGTTATGTTGAGTTCGATTCCTGCTTGAGGTAACGTCAAGTTCTATCATCTATCCTCGTGACTACGTTGTATCTTTGCAGATATCCTTATAAAGTATTCGTCTAAAGTAGAATAAGTAATTTAAAAGTTCATAAAAACATACCCACATTACGAAGCACCCCGCTGCGATAGAACTACTTTATTTGTATTGAAAGGTACGTGGATCAAGATAAATCGCTTTGTAAAAACTTGCAATAGTTTTAACTTAGTTTTCCGATTTAATCTAATCATTTATATGTGATTAGACTTAATGGTTCTCATGGTTTTCTAATCATTACGCAATTAAAATGCTATGGGTTTGTGACAACACCTTTACTTATACCAATGTATTGGTTATACACCTAAAGTGCCTAAATCTTAACAATTTAAACTGAATTCTTAATCTTATAAAATCGATTGTTGTAAGTAAAATACCGTACAATACCATATTTCCTTGAACAAAAAGAAAACAAAGGACGTAACTAGTAATATGAATAAAAAACCAATAAAATCTTAAGCCTATACATATATCACTAACAAAAACGTTTCCCATGGAGACATATTACAAGCCTAGTCAATTCTAACAAAAAAAATGCCAAAGATATTGCTTGTAATGTCTTAATAGTAGCCAGAGCCTTACTTAATGCATTGCATTAAACATTAGTACTCGCTGGTATTTATTGATGTGAATGTTCCCGATATCATGGCATAGAGAAAGGGGACTTATAGGTACTGTTTTTGCTAAACGCTAGCAAAAACAAGAGTTTATGAACCCCTTGTAAGAAGGAGAGATGTCAAACATCCTTTAATAAATGGCTCGATGATTAATAAAACAAAGACGATTATTTACGTTTAATTGTAGTTTATGTGATGTTAGTTTTCAGTCCACTTTCGTCCGTTTTTTTTTTGTTTAATTAAAACTAAGAATACTCTGTAGCATCATCTAGTTCCATGGTAAGCTACGAGGCTTGTGTTACGGCTATCACGTAGTTGATACAATATACAAATTATATTATAATGGCTACTTATATATTACTAATACTTTGAATACAAATTATAATGGCTGGAGTACAAACATTCGTACTCATCACACTAAATCCCCCAGCGGGCCTCGAACCTGCGACCGCTGGTAATTCGTCACCTTTTATTTATATTTTAGTTACATTACTCAATAAAAATGTACCTTATAGACATTTTGCACACTTCACTCACTAAAATCTTCATACGTTTGAAACTTAATGAAGTAAGTATTTTGATGATGGTACACGACTTTTTGATTATGTAATAAAATAAATTTATTTCAACCCTACTCTACATTAGTGTTAAAGGAAAAAAATTATATGTACTAAATAAAAATAAAAAAAAATAAAAAAAGTACTAAATATCATTCCCCTGACAGATAACACAGAGAGACGTAATTAATTTAAAAACGGACATAAAACAATGTCATCCGCTCACAAGTCTTATTTTTAAAGTTTATTTTTATTACGTGGGATCAAAAGGATAAATACCTAAGCTTTGTGGGAGTGCTAAACCTTGTTATAATCTGAAGATAATTTTTTAAACAAAAAATTGACACGTACATAATGAATTGACACATTTATTTATTATGTTATTTAATATCAGTGCGGCTCGATACCTGTATTATCATACATAGTATAAAACAAAGTCGCTTCCCGCTGTCTGTCTGTCCCTATGTGTGCTTAGATCTTTAAAACTACGCAACGGATTTTGATGCGGTTTTTGTAGTAGATAGAGTGATTCAAGAGGAAGGTTTATATGTATAACTAGCGGAACTCATTGCTTTGCTTGCGGTTAATCTAGGGAAGGGCTTGAGAGAAGCGAGAGTGAGTCGGTAGTATTATTTAAAAGGCATTTAACGTGATATGTTCATCAGTCTATAATTCATATAGTATAGAAATATTCGTATACTTCACAATTGTATAATGTACGTATATACTATATACATACTAGCGTTAGTTTGTTTCACTAGGCCTACCCTCTCTAGATACGTTTTAACGGTTACTTTAGATTTCTCGGAGATGAAATATTTTATATTAATAAGTATCCTATGTATTGTCTCGGATATGCAGCTACCATCATACCAAATTTCATTAAATTCAGTCCAGTGCTTATATCATGATGCATTACCAGACAGACAGATAAAAAAATCTAAATTGAGCTTCGATATAAATATTCATTTAAATAAGATTTTTCAAAAAAAAAAATAAGTTAACACCACAGTAAATAATAATTTTTGGAAAATGTTAATCATATAAATTTATTCGACTTAAAATTTTAGGATTTGTAAAGATTAAATATGTACATAACGCATACGTACCTACTTTATATTGCTTTTACATGATTTTAAAAAGATCAAAGTATTTTTTTACAATGATTTGAACTAAAATGCTTTAGTTTTAGAGATATTATGTATACAACTTACCCACGCGATACTTTCTAGGTTATCCTTACACTAAGTTAGTGACAATTGTATTGCTGTATTTGTTATTGAATGCAGTTTCCGCTTCCCCATGACAACACTTTATTTATACACCATAGAAAATCCCCTATAACGGAGAGATAAAATATTAAAATAAGCTCTACGTATGCGTATCGTATTTTAATGTAGAGTTTAGTTGTGATAGAACGTATTCGTATTCTAAATAACTGTTTAGATATAACGTTTGAAGCTGAGATACATTTGATTGGATTTCGCTTTTGCGTAATAGAATATTTATGCCGGAAAATACTTAGATAAATGCCAATTTTAAAAGTCACTATTTTATGTTTTTTTCATGTTTTAACAAATATTTTTGATTATTTTATGTCATTAGAAATCATTTTACGTTGAAATTTTTCATTACGTACAATAATCTTTGTATATTTCATTATTTATTATTCCAATGTTCAAAACAAAATGAACGCTTTCAAGCAGCAAGGAATGAATCCTTCACATCAGAATTTAATGTCGGCAGAAAGAAAAGGGCAAGCCACCTGATACACACAAAAAATTACCGAAAAAATCGCTCTAAAGCCTGCTCAAAGAAACCCTACTAACACAAATTCATTCAGGCGTAAATTATCGATACAACGCGCTCGATAAAACTAATGCCGGAAGATTTCGATTACTCGATTGAAAAAATATTGTATTACATTTGAACTTAAATTATATACTTTCATATACATTATACATAGTAGTGGAATATAAAGTTTAGTACTTTTTATTGAAAGCTTGCAATAAGAACTTAAATCCAAAAGCTTTATGTTAAAAGCTTAAGATATAAGAACGCCTCTAATTGCCTATTGAAAAAGAAGAACACACAGATACATTTAAAGCCATTATTATAAGTAATCATTTTGTCACGGGAGAGACTTCCCGATTGCTGTAAAGCATTCGAAACGTCGGAAACTAAAAATCTAAATAAATCCGCAACAAAATCTGAAAAGATAGTTTCATTTATAATGTCAAATATCCGCGTGAACTTAAGAAAGTTTTAATCATTCTTTGTTTAATGTAGCAAGTTGTAAAAAAGTTATTTTACTAGTTATTTACTGTTTCTCAAGGATTTTATAAGGAAGCTCTCTAGTATATTAAAGTCGTAAACTTACAACTGTAAACCGATTTATTGGTAGCTCGCTCGAGACATGGACATATTTAATTGTATTCGATAGGTTTAACACTTGTGACCGAAGACTATTAAACGATCACGACTTATTGCTATATATGCCATAAAGTAACTTTAATATGGGATACATAATAAGTTCTCTTAACTTCTAAGTTATTTTTGGAACTAACAGATTTCCGTTTTCGATAATTTGATCTGTACTTATATTATAAAGAGGTAGAGTTTGTTTGATTGTTTGTTTGTTTCAAGTCTCAAGAACTACTAATATTTTTTGAAAAATTCTCTATAAATTTATTCCAAATTAATAATGTAACAAGAAGTTTAAAGAGACGAATATACAATAACCATAGTATTTAAGAATTTATACATTAAAATCAAAAGCTTACTGTAACATTAAATAAATTAAGATTTTCTTTAGTTATGTACATAATAATATATATTAAACATCAAACGTATTACACAAATAAAAGAATAATTATAACTAATAATATTTACATCTTGAAAGTGAATGTTCCTGTTTTTAATTGTTCTTTAGACAAATATTACAACTAATACAAATATTAACATTACACAGAAATCGAATGCGCAACCTTCAAAAATAAAATGCAAGACAGGAGATTTACATAGATTTTAAATACATTAGTCTTGCGTCGAATCGAACATAATTTACAAGTTAAGACGACATTCAATTCAGCTTTTGCGATCTAACAATAAGTGTCATAACATTGATATAAGTTAGCACCGTTACCAGGCATCGTTTATGTCCGTATTATTAAATCTTAGTTAGGGCTTAATATATTTCTAGCTCTACTACGGGATAAGTTGCCAATGAATGATACACTCAATTATTTATATATCGCAGAGCCTTGTTAGTTGTATCGAATAACTGCTTCGATTCTTATATGCAATAAATATCAATCAGTACAATAAATAATTTATTTATTTATTTTATTTAGGATAACTAACAAAAGTAACATTGATTCATACATTATTTGCATTTACAAATATAGAGATGAATGCACTCATCATGCAATAATATAAACGAAACATCTATTAAACAACATGAACAGTATTATAATATAACTGTTAATTAAAATAGCCTAATTACATTTAATACCATTCTAAAAATACATAATAATAATAAGAATTGAAAATTAAAAAAAAAATTGTAATAAATTCACAATAACATGCCTATTTATAAAAAAGTTATAAATTGTTAATTGAATACATTATGTGTATTGTTTAGACTGTACTGACTGTACTGATAAAAATATAAGCATAAGGGAAGTAGGTTCAAATCTTTCTCGTACAGATATTTTCCTAAGTGAATTTTCAAAATTCTTATATTTACGATTAAAAAAAATCGCTGTGTGTTGAAGCGGAGAAATATATGAGACCTGACTGAACCAAAGATAGCATTACATGTATAGTACAAACAAACACTTGAAATAAAGTAGTATTATATATTGAGGTTACACCTTTCAAAATTACTCACAAATCTATACTAATATTATAAAGAAGAAAGGTTTGAATGTAAGTATGTTTGTAACGAATTGGGTCAAAAAGTACTGGACCGATGTTAAAAATTCTTTTACTATTTGAATGCTACATTATCACTGATGAATGTAGGCTATTTTAATTGCAAGAAAAAAATAAGGATAGGGATCCTTATTTTTTTTTCTAAAACTACAATAACAGGAGAGGAGGAGGAGTGCACGCCGCACATAATATATGAAATAGGTAGCTGCGCGGCTCAGGAGTATATAAAAGCTGGAGTAATTTTGGAGAATTTTGAACCCAGCGAGTGATCGAATGAAGTTTAGTAGCGATTAAAAAAATGAACGCGGGCGAATCCGCGCGTATTGCTAAGTGTTTTATAAGTTTAAAATGAAGCAACAACAACACATAGCTATTATGTAGTCGCTTATAATCACAATAGGTGGCTAGAAGGAAGGTAGAGAAAATGAAAAATGCAATAAACCAGTTCTTCATCCGATACAAATTAGGACACATGAACAACAGTTATATAGCTATCGGCGTTGATACTCGCACTGCGGTTTTTTGTCAACTTATTATCTCTACTTGGTTGGTTTAGATCTACTTTGCCGTTGTAAAAAGAAAATTTGACGGTCTTTATTTTTAATACGAAGACAATTTTTTAACGACTCGTTTGGCTCAGTTGGTAGTGACCCTGCTTTCTGCGCCATCAGTCGCGAGTTCGAGTCCCACTGGGAGCATTCATTTGTTAAGGATGAATGTTTGTTCTCCAGTCACGGGTGCTTATATTTATAATATGTATGTATTTAAAAGTTATATATGCAGTATATCAACTATATGGTATCCGTAACACAAGCATTGTAGCTTACCACGGAACTGGATGGCGCTGTTGTAAGAATGTCCTTAAAAATAAATCTACACGCTTTACTTTAAAGCTGTAGTAAAATAATGATTACTAGCTTTTTTGACATCTAATGAAAAGTTGCTATTTGTAGTCTCTGTTCTGGCTGAATAGACTTATAAAAAGCCGAAATAGGAATGTGTAGTCTAACAATAAGCAACTAAGACAGTGGCAGCTCAGTGGTAATATTTGGAAAATCGAGTGAAACAGATTCAAATATCGCATTTCGCCATTTATATTTTAATGTGTAAAACACACGTATGGTGAAGAAAAACATCGCGAGGAAACCTGCTTGATTGAGAGAACCTAACAATTTTTCGAAAGATATGTGTAATCAGCCAACCTGCACTAAGCCAGCGTGGTGGACTATGGCCTGATCAGCTCGTATTGAAAGTCCGATCCTAAAGGCGAGAAGTTAAAAAAGAGTCTGAATACAATCTTACAATAAATAACTTCTGAAAAAGGCTTATTAGAAAACTAATCAAGTCTCAAGATAGTCAAAATTCCAAATAATATTATAATATTGTTACACTGCCATTTTGACTAAACTTAGATCTCGTAAACTTGCGCTTATAACACCGCCCTAAACAATAGCCTTTAATACTGAATTCCAAAGAAACCACGGACAAAAAGCAGTACTAATAAAGTCTGATAGGATTCACAAGATTACTCGCACGCGAGGTCATACTAATCGTGACTACGGTAGTGCGAGAAGACCCTCAATGTATAACACTAGGCTTATAAAGTGCGTATTATCTTAGGATACTGTTAGAGCTTCCTTAATATTTTGTAAATAAATGAAGATAATTGAAATAAATGAAAATATTATATTGGTTTTTTTCGCGAATTTATTTTGATTTTTGATTTGTTAACAGCAATGACCACAAGAGTAACTATGGCTTAAATATGCAAATGATTTTTTACGCATTTGATATAGAAAGTATCTCTCTTTAACTTTAAAAAAAATAGGTTTTAATGTTTTATTTTAATTACGTTCAATCTTGTATGTAGTCAATTTTTTATGGAGCATAACATATCCTATAAGAATATTGATGGATACAATCTTGTAGATAATATCATTAGATTAAGATAAAAAAAAATATTAGTCCCACTGAGTTTCTTTCGCCAGTTCTTTTGAGGTCAGAGGTTTCTTCTTACTGAACTGGTGGTAGACTCATGACGTTTAGTAAGAAATTGTAACAATTTTTATGTTGAATAAAATATTTTGATTTGATTAAAAATTACAAACTAATCAAACCATAATATGAGTGTTGACATTACATATATAAACACCCATGGCAATGAAATCCAGACATATTTTATGCACATCACACAAAGGAATGTCCTCAGCGGAACTCGATCCCGTAACCACTGGCCCAGCACGTAAGGTCACTATAGTACATCACTACTAAGCCAAACGTATCTTAATAGATAATTTACTGAACTATAAAATTTTTAAGTGTAATATGAAAAGAAGCTAAGATTATCGTCATACGTAACGAGTAAATCCATGGTAAAGACTAGTTAAAAGATAAAATTCTTAACGGAATAGATAGAATGCAAGATAACACCAGTAGTGCGAGTGGGTACTCATTGAATAACATAGTGGACTTAGTATATAGTACGCATTGTATCGGGATAAAGTACTGTTAAACCTCGCAAGACCTGAGATAGTTCGAAAACAAAGGTGTTAATTAGCTTATATATTCTTTAAGAAATGCTTATAAATGTTAAGGAGTTTCTTTCCTTTACATTAAATACCTCTTTATATTATGTTCCAAATAAGTATGTAGTTCAGTGGTAGTAAGTCTAATTTTAGTACTGTATATGTAGGACACAGGTTCAATCTACAACGTTTGTATGGAACAAAGATATTGGTAATAATAAAAGATAATAATCAGTTAGAAAATAAAAAAATGTTCTAAACTAATTTTTTTCTATAATAGAGATAATTTATGTTAATCCTTATTACATCAACTATATAGCAGTAAAAGTCTCATCATAATTGGCCCAACAATTTCGGAGATTAGCCGGAATGTACAGACATATAGATGTATCTATTATCAAAAACCGCTTACGGCTATATGCTAAAAATATACTTTTATAACTTATCACTACTTGTAAATTAACTAATAATACTCAGGATGCTAGTGCCGTAACTTTACAAGTTTAGTAATTTTGTTAACAATGAAATGTCATAAAGTTGTGCTAAAGCAAATATTTCATATCTCCCACGGTCGTCACCTAGTACTGTACTGCACGTAACGTCACTGTGTAATTATATGCCGTTACATCTTTATTTGTTGAAATATTAAAAAAATCTTTAAAAACTGCTCTTATAACTACACGTGTTATTTCATATACCTTTGTAAATAATGATTACTTTTATACTAAAAGAGATATAGAAAGAGATAGAGAGAGAAAGAGAAAAAGATATAGAGCAGCCATCTATCTCTTTCTTTTTCTCATTTTCCGTACATTTTCCTCTTAAACCTTCTATTTCTATCTCACTCACAACTTTACATTACAAACTTATAGTGATATTAAGTATATAACTTACCGCGGTTAATAAGCTAACTAATAAATATATTCAATTACAATATAACATATAGTATGTAACAAACGACATGTATGTTCGTATTTAATTAATCACCGTCAAAGTGAATCAAAAACCGTTACCAGATAGGTGGTCAAAGATCAACGCTATCTTATTACAGGCGCCGGAAGATCTTCTTTTTAGCTGTAAATCGCTTATCTTCAACGCTGTACTAAATCAGGCCCACATATTTAATGCATAGCCTAGCGCATGCCTAGATAGCGATCGCGGTCAAATTTACACTAACGACTCGTTCACACGCCTGCCTTATTAAACGATATTTATTAATTATATTTATGAACTAACAAAAGCAGTAGCATTCAATAGAATGTGATCGTATGTTAGGATATTACACACAGCACCATCTAGCTTCGTAGTAAGATACAAGGCTTGTGTTATGGATACATACATATCCTTACTTCCCTACTAATATTATAAATGTGAATGTAAGTTTGTTTATTACGCTTTCACGCGAAAACTACTCCACAATCATCATGAAACTTTGTATATTGTACATATTCTTGAAGGTATTAGAAGTAACATAGGACACTTTTTATTAAAAAAATATTTTTTACGAAAAATTAAAAAATTGTTTGTATTAACAATGGGTTCTGAAATGGCTATAGTAATTTTGAAGGTAGTAAAAGTAATTTTTAATTGCTAATCAACCCAATGAGGTTGATTAGCAATTAAAAAATGTAGCCGCGGGTAAAGCTAGTAATATATAAATTTAAATACTTAAATATTATAAATATAATCATCCGTAACAGGAGTACAAACCTTTATGCTCAACTAAACTCGCGGGACTCGAACCCGCGACCGCTAGCGCAGAAAGTAGAGTGACAATAAACTCAGCCGAACGTGTCCACACCTATCTAATAATAATTAAGCTATCTCTCTTTACCCCGCTCGCCTATAGTGACTTCTATACTACAGTACTTTGTGTAGGAAACGGTCATTTACTGAAATATTTCTTTCAAAAATCTTAAGTAGATGTACCTTACGCTTCTAAAATGAACGTGTTTATATTACGCATTCGAAATCGAATATCGAAAGTTGCATAAAGTAAAGAACATTAATAACGCATATAACCATTTCGAAGCTTAGGTAGAGACAGTTTGCTATAATTTATGAATACAGTAAAGAGAAAACATGTAATTCTTATTTTAATTTTAACTAACCGTTTATGCAAATACGCTATCGTGTGAGTAAATTCAGTAAAAATATTGTACTGAGCTTAATTTGCCTATTAATGATGCTATTTTGAACCAAATTATATACCACAATATCTCCTAAAATTATTAAAATATGTATATAAGGCAGAATATGCAGCTTTATCTTTACATATATGTGTGTTTGGCTTTCTTACTCTATGAGAACAAATTTTGTTACTTTCACAGTAGCAAGCAATTTCACTATCATTGTATTATACTAGAAATTATATTTTAATAATAAATATAAATTATAATAATTATTCTATACCAAAAAACCAGTGAAAGTCCACATATTCTCACACTTGGCTCTCACATACGAGTAGTGACGTACTACCGTCGTAGATAACTTAAACATTGAATAACGTCCTTATTAAGGCTTTACGGGAAAGATTATTATCCAAGAGGGTCGATTAAAGCAACTAAATGAGATGCGATACAAGGTAGAAAGCTGAAAGGATCTACAATCTCATAATCCGGTCAGTTAACGATGTTTTTATCTATACACTAATGTATGACCGCGATTTCACTTAAGCTTGAAAGTTATATGCAAAGGGATACGTGAGAGGATATATTTAAATTTTCGTTTTGAATGCTCTTTCCTGTGATATTTTCTGTATAAAATTAGAAACGCGGTGAAATTTTAAATAATACTGCTATAAAATTCAAAAAAAATTATTTTTGCCCACAAACGACTTTTAAACTACTTTTTATAATGGCAACTCAGTTTTCCCAAAACCGTGTCTTTATCTCAGAAAACCCAATTCATAAAATTCATGTATGTATTTGAAAAAATATTAGAAATGCGGTAAAATTTTAAATAATACGCTAGGAAATTCAGAAAGAAGAAAAAAAAATAAAGAAAAATCTAAACAGGGACGAATAATTCAAACAACGTATAGCCAACATTAATATCGTAATTTTGAGTGAATATTTTAATTATAACTTTTATTTCTACTTTCATGAATAATTATAAAAAAAAGCTTAAGTACTTTTAAATTCGTATTTTATATTACATCAATGCAAAATTTTTGTTATTCTTGCCTACAAAATACTTTTAGACTACTTTTCATAATGGCAACTCAGTTTTCCCAAAACCATGTCTTCATCTTAGAAAAACCAATTCATAAAATTCATGTTTGTATTTGAAACGAAACTTGAAAAACCATTTAGTTTAATAACTGCTTTAAAAGGTACAGTTTAAAACATGCCTATTACTTAAGATTTAAAAATAACTAAGTATATATCTTTGTATATAAGATATAATTATTTACGAGGTTATACGTAGTATATTGAATTAAGGTGTAAAATCTTATCGCTGTATCTAAGGACTGGTTAACTTTCGCTCGTAGGAAGCAATCAATTTGTAGCAAAAGTCGTTTGAAGTACGACAAATTATCACCTAAGTTCAGAGGCTCTACATTAGTTAAAGTTATTGCATTTGTTAGTTAATGTTACATGAAATTGCTTCACGCAGTCGTTTTATATAAGTTTCTAAATATTTTATATTTTTTCTTTAGTAGTAGTAATAAATTGTGATTGGACACTCTCTTGAACGTCTTTCTCTTCCTCTTTCCAAGAAATTATAAGAAAATCTTATGGAAAAATATCTTATTATTATCGATACAGAAGCCGAATGTATATATTTTAAGTTTTTTCAGTATATCTGTGGTTCTATTTGTGGCCGCATAACAAAAAAACGACTAAAAAGATTTTGATGAAATTTGGTATGACGACAGCTGGTTACTCTGATCAACATTATTAAATATTCACTAACACTAACTTGTAGTCACTAATTAATAAAACACTAACAGGAAAAGGGCACCCCCTTCCACCACCCATCCGAGCTTAGCGTGGGTAAGTAGCTAGTATATTATATAACGCATGACTTTATCATCATTTGACCAACTGCGCTCATGAAGTATCATCTTAGTACAAGAGTATATATATTCGTACACATAACATATATCTCTCTCTCTCTCCATTCTTACTTTATATATTTTCTTTGTGTAGTAAATATAATTACGTATTTATAATTGGAGTAAAAAATGGCACTCTTAATACGATTTTTTTAACTTAAACTTTTAATCAACGAATATGATATGGTTGAATCCCTTAAGAGCTGACCCAAAAGCTCGCAAACCGCTGGGACTACAGTCATAACCATCTTAACCCGCCCATTTCCGCAATCTTTTAAAGTATAGACTCATGATCCTTTTTTAACCGGAAGTCGTTGCCTTTCAAAACCAATCATATTGTAGTCTGTAGAATGATCCATATTTCTACGCGAATCGTTTTAAAGCTCTGTTTTCTACTCATTTTAATTTAGTCGTCTAATAAAAGTAGATTTTATGATCATATTTATTCAAAATAACGCAGTAATTATTTTAATTTTCACATCTCCAAGTCAATTTCTGGGAAATTATTCAATGGATTTTGTCGTTTTTTATTGAAACGTTCATAATCTTAATTATAAGTACTATTACTTGCTCAAATGTATGCAAAAAATGTTAAATTAAAACTTCGTTTCAATGTAAGTAATTCAATTTCTGGCTTTACTTCTCTATGTCGATTTCTAGGAAAACAGCGAACGGATATTATTAAGTTTTTATATTCAGAAGCTTATCTTAATTACAAATATTATGTGTACAAAAAATATACTCGTATAATATGACAAAAATTCATTTCTCGTTCCTATCTATGTATGATTATTTCTAGAAAAATCGTTGATTTTTTCAACAATTATCTTGAAATGTAATAAAAATTTTATTTAAGTACACTTGTCATACTTGATCTACCCCTACTACCTATAAGATTTCAGAGAATATATGGCTATCAAATAAAATTATTTTCGACCGTTTTTACGTTGAGATTATTCCGGAGATTTCGCATGAAATCGAGAATTTCTTTTATAAATTCTCACAAGTCACAACGATGCCCTGTGAACGTAATAATTGCCTATTCTATTCATAATTGTAAAGCCGCCGCCATGAGAATTATGACGATACAACGCAGATTTGAAATCCGTTTAATTAATGATATAGATCAAAACTATGAAAAAAATTTATGGTTTTCCATAAAGATTACAAATTAATGTACGTTTTCATGTTTGAAGGAGATAATGGGTTTGATTCTTGTTGGTTGTAAAATGTTGATATTTAAATTTAAATCTATACTTATATTATAAACTCAAAAACTACTAGAGCGATTTCAAAAATTCTTTTGCGACTTATTTATTAATTTTTTATTTATTTATTTATTTAATATTTAATACATGTATGACAGAAACAACATAACGATAATAACTGCATTAGTATAAAACTGTGTCACAGTTATTAACGCCCACCTCGCAAGCGTCATGTATGACAACATAATTTCTTACACATATTAAACTAAAGTAAGGAAACAATCTAAGTATTATTATAACAACTAAAAAAAAATAGGAAGCTATATAATGAAATATGATGACATCGAATATACATATTAGTGTGTCATGTGTGTTTGTGTGTGTGTGTGTGTGTGTATGTGTGTTTGTTTATGTGTTTGTGAGTGACTGTCGGACTGAATACTTGTGAAATACACAAGTATTTATTATATTAGCATTAGAACCTGCATTATCACCGAGTAACATAGGCTATATTTATTACTAGCAGAACTCGCGGCTTCGCTTGCGCTAGAGGGACGAACCCGAGCGTAGCAAAGGTGATTCATTAGTATATTATAATGTTACATTCAGTCAAATCTGTACATGAATATTTTTGAAAATCATTTTTAATTAGTCATTATTATCAGTACAGAGGCTTAATCTATAGTTCTTGAAATGTTTGTCTTAGGATAGCTAGTTTTACTTGTGTATACTAACCGACAAAAAGTACCCAGGAATCGAATGCGAGTTGAACGAACTAACTAGTTCATATAGTACATACTAGCGATTCGCCCTCGCTTCGCTCGGGCTCTTCCCTAGATTTAGCACAGGCAAAGCCGCGGGATCTGCTACTTATGCATATAAACCTTTCTCTTGAATCACTCTATCTATTAAAAAAAACGCATCAAAATCCGTTGCGTAGTTTTAAAGATTTAAGCATACATAGGGATATAGGGACAGAGAAAGCGACTTTGTTTTATACTATGTGATGTGTGTAAATAATATACTTAATTTAAATATTTTGTAATTTATTCATTCACTTTTAGGACTAAAGTTATTTAAGTAATTAAGTTTAGTTACGACTGAAGTACAAACATTCGTCAGCGAGACTTCAACCCGCGACTGCAAACTGACCCAAATGTGTCGTCAAAATATATATTTATCTAACTAATTTTATTACTATATTTTAAACATTATGTATTTTTATTAACATAAAAAAATTTAAAATATTCACTCCTCACATATTTAAAGCATATTAACTATTCCGTACATACCGTTAAAATCACAAGCGTGACTAAATTGCACTGCGCTTTAAAATACAAATGATGGCAATATTTATTAAGTCATTCAGGCCACCCATCACCATTTCTAACAATTTAACTTACGCTTAACCCGTAACTCTAAGTTATGAATTGTAAGAATAGCCACGAATTACGAATATACATTGAAATTATTTCAATCCTTCGCTAGACAAAAATGTTAATCTAGTAGAATGTTTAAATAAATAATAAAAAATAAGTTGTGACATTATTTCAGAGAGTGCCATCTAGTTCCGTGGTTAGCTACGAAGCTTGTGTTACGGATACCAGATAGTTGATATACTACATATTATATAAATTTAAAATATGTTGGGACATTATTACACACAGCGCCATCTTGTTCCGTGGTTAGCTAAGAAGCTTGTGTTACGGGTACCAGATAGTTGATATACATATATAAGTTTAATTACATACATATTATAAATACATATTTTTAATTGTATTGACATAGTCAAATCTATAATATTTAGGATTTTGTCTGCCTAGGACTGCATCACGAGAATACAAATGGTCAGATTTTGATGGAATTTGATTTGATGACAGCTAATTATCCAGGTTATATGATACTTTTTATTGCGATAAAATATTTCATTTCTAAGAAAACTAACTCTTAAATGTATGTAGAGACGAACCCCCAAGACGAAACTAGTATTTTAATATATTTATTCCTCATTTTATATTAATTATGTAGAATATAATTTGTTAGATGCATTCCTTCAACACAGCTTTCATCTTAACAACTAGCTTCACTAATTAAGAAAGATAGTACAATTTGATTTAATGTTATAATTGTACTAAGTTCAAATCAACAACCAATTAACAGTAAAAGCTCGAACCTAAAAATCATATAAAATAGCTTGTTAAGGAAATGTGCTCTCTAAGACAGTACAAATATGAAATGCGAAAGCTTTCTAACGGCACAGTAGTTAATTGTAGAGAAACTTAATAACCGACACTTGCGAATTCCTCGCGAGCTTTGTTTATGATGTAGGAGAACTTGGATAAGTTATGCCCTATTTAAGTAGTACCCCAATTACTGAGTAGTTAGTAGACTATCATTTCGTTAAGATTTAGTTCCAAAAGTTTTAATTATAGAGATTATTAACGACCTTACATAAGATACGTTCAATCAGTTAAAATATCAAATCAAATCAAATCAAATATTTTATTCAGCATAAAAATTGTTACAATTTCTTACTGAACGCCATGAGTCTACCACCAGTTCTAAAAGAAGAAACCTCGGACCTGAGAAGAACTGGCGAAAAGCAATAATATCTCTATATCTTAATATCGTGTAATAGTTTTTTCTGCATCAATTCTGACATATTATAATATAATGTTCATCCTTATTAATATTTTTGTTTGTTTCCAAAGATTTGATTTTTTACAGTAACCATGACTACGTGAGAGGGAGAGACAGAAAAATAATTTTGTTATTAATTTAAATTTCAAAATGTATCTACGATGGTATGAAGAAGTGATATATAATAGAAAGAACAAAACTTCAAGTTAAAGTTTACTCATTTATAAGATATAAAGTTTATTTTCTTGACATTTAAATGAATATAATCAACACTTTAGATTATCAAATTTATTACAAAAACACTATTATCCTAAGTATTGATAAGATCGTTTCTATTTAAATATTATATACACGAAAACTTTCTAAAAGCACTTTACTACTTGTTGAAAGGAAAGTATCATTATTTTGCTCGTGAAAGGAAAACATAAACACACCGCATCCACAGAAACAATAACTTAGATACTAGTTCTTCAGCATCCATTTAAGCGCAATTTATGAAGTCTATTTTTTATAAAATATTGATGAATAAGAACTATAACTTAATTTTCCTATCTTTCTAGACTCTTTGAACTTTAATATTATAATATTAAAAAAACATGTTTAGGATATTTAAATATATGGGACTCAAAATGAATAAAATACTCTCATCTTACATTATCTTAAATCTACTTCCTCGATTGATGGATTTGATGAAAAAGTCAACAAAGTCAATTAGATGCAGGGTAACACAATCCCACTGATGTTAATGAAATGGATAAAAAGGTGCATAGAAGTTATATAAGAACTATTTTACTTCTATGCACCTTGATATATATACTAGCATTTCACGCGGCTTCGCACGCGTTCCAAAGCCCGGAAGCCAAATTCTTTCTGAGTCGCGCGGAATGATACTTGTCAGAACTAATGCCCGCCCTTCCCGTTTTTTGCAATATTTTTCATTGATGCTCCTATTAGTCGTAGCGTGATGTAATATATTCTATACCCTTCCTCGATAAACGGACTATCCAACACAAAAAGAATTTCTCTATTCGGGCCAAGTAGTTCCTGAGATTAGCGCTTTAAACCAAACAAACAAACAAACAAATTCTTTAGCTTTATAATATTAGTATAGATGTATCGACTTTATTCATCTAGATGTGAACAAATTATCTATATAAACATAGAAGTAAAATAAAACATAAAGAAACCGGGAAGACAACCTGAGTGCACAGACAAGCCAGAGTAGAATTCTTTAGCGTAACCGTACAAGCAGACCCGACCTCAGCTAAACTTAGAAGAGAGTTGGGCAAAAAAGAAGAAAAGTAAAAAAAGAACTATCGATAAATCAAGCAAACCCACATTACTAAACAAGTTTATAAAAGGCAATACCGTTTAAACGTATACATAATTATTAATCAGTAGCCAATCTCTACCTGAACCTTTATAGAAATTATAATGTAAATGAAGTCAAATACATAGACAGTAAATAACAAAATGCACCAGTACCAGTCAACGAGCTACATAAACTTAGGATTTAACTGCTATTTAACGGTTAGTTTTAATAACAAATGCAGTGTGAATATGAAAACCATGGCATATAATATTTATAAGCTCATATTTAAATATCAAGAATATCACATTTGATCTTAAATGTGTAATCGTCATCACAATGTACTAGGTTTATAGCAGGTTCGATTAACACAACACAATTAATAATAGGAATACCACACCAACTATTTAGTTGGACTACTAGTTCCGATGTAAGCTACGATGCTTGTGTTACGGATACCAGATAGTTGATATACTACATATAATATAACTTTTAACTACATGCCTATTATAAATATAAAGATCCATGACTGGAGTACAAACATTCGTGCTCAATAAATGTATGATCCCAGCGGGACTCGAACCCGCGACCACTAGCGCAGAAAGTCGGGTCATTACCAACTGAGCCAAACGCGTCGTCAACCGTCGTGAATATAGGTTTATCATTTCTCCACGTTAAAACGGCTAAACAGATTTAGATCAAGTTTAATATAGATGATATGCTATCATTATTATTTTTAATACAAAACTAATTGATTGTCTATTAAAAAAATCACATTTTTCTAATTTAATTAGCTGACTAAATCTTTTAGTCAGTTTATTCAGCGTATATAGGCTATATTTAATACAATAGATATATTAATAATATTATCTTATACAATTGTTTGCCTAAAAATTTACACCTTCACCTGCTACTATTACACGATAAACGTCTTAAAATCTACGACTATGTTAATGGAAATTCGTGTTGTAAACGCATAAAATTGGGCTGTGTCAGGGTTTACAGAGTAAAAAACACCCCCTTTGTCTAAGGGACCGCGTATTAACACTTTTTGGTATGGGAACAAGTACCATCAGCAACTCAAGGGTTAAAAAAAATATTTTCCATTTCATATTTCAAAATTTATCTAAATAGATACAACTAGAAAAACAATGATTATTTAAAATTAATATTATAAAATCATTTGAGTTAGAATTATTATTATACCTTGCATAGGTCAAAAGTCTAACCTCATCTAGAACTAGGTAAAAAAACTTTATAAGAAAGGAATAGAATAATATATGTATTTTAAAATGTTTAGCACGTTACCATTTAAAAAATAAACATATTATAATAATATATGTTTTTCTAACGACTTTCGTGCACGAAATTACATTCCTAGATGCACCTCGGGCTATATTGCAGGTTTGGAGCCAAAAAAACTCCTGCGCAGGTAACCACAAAAGTTTGTATAGCGTGACGAATGCCACATTAAAGGTATTTTTGTATCGAAATCTACGCGAAATTGTACATAAAAATCAACAAGAATATCGAGTAAGCGATATTGGAACTAATACTCATTGTAGTATAAAAAAAATTAGTATTTAAACTGACTTAAGAAAGTGTAGAATCATCACTTTTTGATCATGTGAAGTTTTTGTATGTTAATATTATTAAATGTTGTTTATATTAATAGAAATTACTAACAACAAACATTGTACTGAAAAGGAAGAAAATAGTTCCGGCAAGCTTTGTTTTCGTTGAACTCTATAATATAAGTACCCCATTAAGTGACAAGGAGTCCAGTATTAAAGGGCCTTTACTTCAAATCTTTTTATACATAGTTATCATAGTATTAAAAGTATTGCAATACTATAGAATATGATTTTTTTTTTAAATATGAACCTAATATATATCAGGAGGCTTAGGAGGGCTTTGAATTTAATAATGTCAAATCCTGTTACTTCAATACATGATTAAAATTACAACAAAACATTTAAAAAATACATTATTACTCCGGTCAAAACACCATCCGTCACACACGTCCTAAGAAAATGGGTTCGCTTGACGATTTTATAATAATACAGAATAGGTTCACAAAAAACTTCCACTAGGCTCGATCCGCCCCCAACGGAATCTTTATTATACCACTAATAGAACATAATAGATTTTAAACTCTATTTATTACTATATAAGGTACATTTTTGTTACCTTTTTGTACTAGAACAGAGAAGTAATCTCTAAGCTTCATCAATTATCTGAAGTCCAAGTTAATTACTTTTATAGGGCGGTAGGGTTTAATAGCAAAGTAGGGTCCCATTCTCTACCATGATTGTTTCTGAGAATATACAAGGTTTGATGCGGTCAAGTTTGAATCGTCATAAAACTAACGTATTTCCAATACACGAACACATGACATGAAGCTATTAGGTTGAGTTTCGTTTAATGATATTAAATATGTATATCTACACGTTCTTTGCAATTATGATAAAATTTCAATGAATTTTAAGAAGCAAAGTTAGAAATAATTTTCAACTAAGGCAGTAAAATATTTTTTTACTGAAAATTTAATTTTAGTTATGAAATATGCATAACCTGTGTCTTTTATTGCCACAACTTAGGTCATTCAATAAGTAATAAAAAATAAAAACTTGGTATAAAATATTAAATGTCAATAAATATAATATTAAAATAAATTTCTGTAAAAAATAGGATATTGCAAGAAGTTTTCTAGAAAACAACTTTATTACTTTATAGTATAATGCGCCGTCTCTTATACTGTCATTAGCACCCATAAAACTTTTATTTACTTTAAACATACTATGCACTTTAATATTTGCATTACATCGTGTCTCGGTATTAATTTAGAGTTCCTTACAAAAATATGTATTTAGAAAATTCAATATTATCGTATTTTGCTATGAAATTTATGAAAATAATATTTTGTAGCAAAAACATAAGACATATAAACATAGAGCAATCAAATTAATGATCTAATTATGGGTTCATTCATCAATCACATAAGATAATTCTTTTGCGAATCATTTTCCTTGCATTGAGGTGACGGATAACATCGTTAGGAACCTTCATACCAGCGAAAGCTTAATTTTTCTAAAAGTAAGGTTGCACTTGGCTTAAATAGTAAACTATGACTAACAACCTCTTGCCTTAATCTTCAAGCCCGGAACTTAGTACCTAGTAGGTACTTTAAAAAATATTATAATACACTTTTGTTATTATTCACTAAAAATAACCTTCTAAGCATTATAATAATCTTCAACCGTGTCCCTCTCCACAGACCTATAGTTATTAGACGGGTGTAGTAAAGGAAACGCAATATATATCCATTACAATACGTGGCATTCATTTCTTAGAGAAACCATGTTATTATTTTGATGGAAGTATTGTCAAATGATAGGGACATTTTGAAGAAAAAAATAGGACTGTCTGGCGCCATAATCGTACCTGCACATTCAGTGTTTCTCAAACTCTAGCAACAATACAATATATATTATTATATTAAGAAGCTTAAAATTATTTTTATTCTGTTACTATATGTTATTTATAGTATTTGGAAATTAAAATATGTTTGCTTGTATATCTAAGCAATGTAGCTTACCACTAATAATAAAAAGATCGAATATTATTCTGTATTATATAAAGCACATTATTTCCTCTGAAAGACATAAAGTGTTAAAATTTAAAATAATATTATTTAGTTCCGAAATTAAGTTTGAGAACCACTGCCTTTAACTGCTCTACCTGTCTATTCAGTGCCCAAATTGTGCTTGAAATAATTGCCGTTATTACGCCCCTACCTGCCAGGTACAGGCCATTTATTGCTCCCAAACTTTTTTATATTATATGCATAGTAATATGCAATAATTTGAACATTTTCTGAATATAACTCGGTTCATAAAATACATACCGAATATATAAATATTAAACCAAAACTACGTCATACTTAACCCACAGAATGAGCTTTTTTTAATAATTAGGTACATACCTTAAAATAGATAAACTTTTAAACTTAGCTTTTGTATCAGTAATCAGAAATGCCTCAAATACCTGCGAACAAAAAAATAAAGTTTTAAGTAAAATAACATTAAAAATATAATAAATTAATAATATAAGTATAAAATTTCTAATCGCCATAAAAGCTTCTACAAAATAAATTAAAAATTAAAGAATATTTTAAAAGTAAGTTGACGAAGCAACTTTTTACTTTAGAACTTACTATATAACTATAAACAAATAGAGAAATCGAATCAGCAAACACCGAAAGCTGAGACATTTTTATTACTACTATGCCAGATGGTACGAAATTTTATATTTTTATTTGAATATCTATGATTAATGAAACCCATTCATTACAGTACAAATAAAACTTCACTGGGACTATTATTTCACGATTAGCCGTACAATGTTTTGGCTTTGAATTCCTTCACATATTAAAAGTTCATTGACATAAGTAATAACCAACTGTAGACTCTATTCCATAGATCTAAAGCACTGATTTCTATGAACAAGTTATCTATTTCATATTGCCTTAGTTTTTTTGTTTTTTGAAATTAAATGATCAGACATAAAAAGATATACGAATCATTAGACTTTAAAAAATCCTTTTAAGTTATATAACAACAAAAATTAAGACTTTTTCTTCTATTCTATACAAAAAGTAAATTTTTATTATCTGTTTTTAATAATAACATAATATCTTTTACTAAATGTAATATGTAAAGTACCTACTTATATAAAAATCAAAATTTTCAACATGTTTATGTGTTTGTTTGTACCTGCTAATCTCTAAAATGGCTGAACAGATTTTGACGGGACTTTTATTGGTGACTGATGTTATAAGGAGTAATTATTAGGAGTTAATAGTAGTTATTTTATATCGAAAAAGAATTCGAATTCCGCTCATTAAACTTAAAGCGAACCCGAGTGATTTTGATTCGCTAATAAAGAGGTAATGTTCCTTATATTAAAACTTAAATAATTTCTTTACATGTTACAGTTCAAGATCAAAACTCGGTTATTTGTAGCTGCCAATTAAACATACAGGTAATTGACGTTCGCAAAGTAGTGGTGTAGGGACTTATCTATCAAGCACGACACGACTGCCGAGTGCCGATACTCTCTCTTAATAATGTTTACTAATAATCAAATATTTATGGATGGCATACGGTTTTACTCCATATAGCTCAGTTTATATTGACCCTACTTTCAGCGAACGCGGTCGCGGGTTCGAGTCCCGCTAGGGTCATTTATTTGTTGAGCACGAATATTTGTACTACAGTCAAGGGAGTTCATATTTATAATATGTATGTATTCAAATTTATATATATGAAACAAACACCCACTCACAAGCAGCATTAGTTGTTACTAAAAAATATTGCGTTCATTTAGTCAAAGACTTTTTATACTTATGTAAGACTATATAAAAAAGAAGTTAACTAAATATCTACACTAAGAGCTTTCCCACCCAAACTAGAATCGAACCCACTACGAGTATTATTAAATAAACAATATACAAAGTAACTAATTATAATCATATACATATGTAAATTCCATGCATCATCTGCCCTTTAAAGCAGTAGAGTAAAAAGCTCTCCGATCACGTTCAATATTGTAAGCTCTATACGTTTAAACAATATCATGACCTCAGCCGCCCGTCAATCAGACGCATTCTACAACTATATTGATGCAAGATCACAGAACAGAGAAAATAATAGAAGATATGTATATTGTTAATAATAAATAATTCAAGCAATCCAATTTATTATTATTTATTTGTATAACTGGCAGCCCTGATTAAAATTATATATCAGTTTATTTATAAAGCACTTTTGTGTAAGTAAATGTTTTTGAATTTAATTTTTAATTTAAATTTGAACTCCTCCTAAACGGCTGGACCGATTTTGTAGAAATGTTTTGTGTGTTTTAGAGTGGATTCGAGAATGTATTAAATTCACAATTCGGTCCTGGAAAAAATGTATTTTTTGAATTATTTATTAATTTAGACAATAAGTGACATATTCAGTTAAAAGTAAGTCGTTGCTAGGCAACGTTGTTTTGCGCATGCGTACAGTACAACGTCTGTCAGGTCCCCTAGTATAAGTACATTTTAGTTAAGCCCAATCACCGAATAATAGTGATGGTATTTAGAGTTGAAAGTCTTAAAACGCCATAGCCTCACCTACACAATAAGAAAATCCTATCAAAATATGTTTATTTTTCATCAATCATCAATAGACTATTTCATAATAAAGTAAAAAATTTGCAAAGCTAGTTCTTTTTAAGCAACAAGTAACAAAATATTTAATAACTTTATAGGTATATCTTTTCTATAATAAATAAAGCAATATTACTCAAAGTCGCTGTTCTGCAAACATAAAAGTACTGTTTACACGCTAGCTATGTTAAAATTCAGGTTCGCCAAGAACGTGGTTGCTAATGGACAGATTAATGGAAGCAATAGCTCCTACAAATAAAACGAATACGCTCTTGCAAATGGTTTTTGAAATTGCAAACAAAATTTAAATAACTTGGCTGATTCATTAATTAAATTTGTTTTTACTCTAGTAATTTTAAATTTTAATTGAAAATAATAATAGACTAGTTAATTAACCTAGATTTGCTCGGCTGTGACTCGAGTGTCTTTTGACTTAGAATTTCACTTTTTCGTTATTTTTATAACTAATTAAGACTCTTTTTACTTTAAAAAAATATTGATTAAAGTCACTGTTTGAGACTCTCACTTTTAGAGGATTGTATTAAAATATATTTTCTCTAATTTAAAAGAATCGAACCTACGATTACTAGACTAATTCTTTTCCCTCAGTATATTTTTCTCTCACAAATCTAACTCCCATCGTTATCAAAGAACAACGCTTTCATTCAAAATTAAAAGCTCATTAAAAAGCACTTCCTTTGGAATGATAAGATAGGTCGGTAGCTTGTTTAAATAAAGGCGTTTAAAGTTTAAACAGGTCATTTATAAAATTTCTTTTGGCAGTCCCTTAAAGAAATCTCTGACTTTTCATTGTGAGGTAAAAATAAGATTTCTATATTCCTTTATACTTTTGTAAAAGCTCATCAAAACGTAATCGCAGTTAAAATTTATAGAATACTGATATGAAAGTAGGTTTATTTTAGTTTAGAATACTTATACAAGTACAAATAATAGTATATTTTGCTATTTTCTTTTACAAACTCATACACCAACATATTAAAATTACTTTTGATATAGTTCAGTTATAGTTTATAGAGTAACCCAATAAACCCAGCATCGAATTAGGAATTATTATAATAGAGTGTTAGTAAAAGTGCAAAAAACTTTGCTTATCATCCAGCCAATTTCATGCCCATTATGGCAATACTTCGATAATAGAAGAACTTTTACTCATATCAGTAGAATAAAGTAATTTTAATTTACCTATACGTTATTTTATATGTTATATGACTAGTATTTTCATGTGAATATGTACATTCACGTGAAAATCACAACACTATTTTTCTACCTCTGTATACATACAGTGTTGTGAAACCTGTGTTTTATGAGACAGTGTAAAAAATGAGATTTACAATTTTTAGGAAGTTTTTTTTAATAGGTCTGTATCGAGGGAAAAGAAGCCTCATACCTTATACATTTACATTCGTATTGTGGCTTACAAATAGCCTTTATTGTGTAGGGCATTGTTAACGTCGAATAGCTGAAATACGTAATTTAAGCAGAATAAGTCATAATATTTCAAATGTCAAATCACTGTTGATGCCTAAAGCAGACAACTACTACTACTACTATAGATTCCTTAAAATAAATGTGTTTTTGTCTGTTATTTGAAATGTGCAAATTAAAAATTAATTTTGAATAAGCTTTGTAGAATTTCAGTATACTTAGAATAGACTATAAATCATGACTAACAAATCCATACAAAAATTATTAACAAAAGATATAAAATACCTAGAGACGTACCTAAGCGAAGCAAGGCTAACTCACTAGTAAATAAAAGTCGCATAAAAGTGTCGTTTCTTTGTACAGTACCTGCCCAGACCGCCTGTTTATGTTACCTTATCTTAATTCCCCGTGGATTTACTTCTACGCCCACAGCTACTGGCATAGAGTTAGTAGCCATAATTTTAAGTATTTTCAAACTACATAATATAGTGAGATGTGTATTTATTGCATGAAATTATATGTCAGACGACGTGACTGATTACCTATATCTATCCTCCTTTTACTCCTTTTTATCCCTTTAAGGAATGATTAACACATACTATCCTATGTACTATCCTATATCTTATCCTATGCCATTTTCTTTCATCTCTCAAGCTCCACCCTACTAAATATAAAAAACAAAATCGTCAATATATCTCAAATATTCGTGAATGCTTGTCGCCCTAACCGCCTCAACACTTGCCGAGTTCCTTCAATGTAAACACACTTGCTAAATTGCGCCTTAGTACAAAAGCATTGGAGCAAGAGATAAGACAGTTATAATTCAAATTGTGATGTCAATCGTGCACAAAACAGGCTAAAGGTTGAAAATGTGTGCTAGATGACAGCTGCTTACTGTTTAAATCTATACATATAAATAAAATTGGAGTGTCTGTTTTTAAATTCAAATTAACTGCATTTCACTATAAGTATATACAATACTAGCAACAAAAAAACAATTTTTAAAATTTTTGTCTGTCTGTTCTGAATTATAAAAATTGATTTTTTGATGTCATTACCTTAAATACTTTCATATTATGCATTTAGTTAAAAACTTTTAATTTGAAATTAAAAACATACACTTCAATTTTATTTATATGTATGTATAAAATCGCTTTCAATCTTTATATTCCAGCTTAACCATTTTCAAAGTAAAGAAATTAGCGATTATTCATTTTTATATCTCCTAATCAGAGTATATCCATTATCAGAGCTAATGGGACTGTCATAGAATTTATAGGAACGATCGGTCTGTCCGCATTACGCAAAATAAACTAAGCCCTTTTAGCTCTTAGATATGCGTATTACAGTATTATTATGCAACTAGCGACACGCCCTCGCTTCGCTTGGGCTTTTTCCTAGATTTAGCACAGGCAAAGCCGCGGGATCCGCTAGTTATGCATATAAACCTTCCTCGTGAATTACTCTATATATTAAAAAAAACCGCATCAAAATCCGTTGCGTAGTTTCAAAGATTTAAGCGTACATAGGGATATAGGGACAGAGAAAGCGACTTTGTTTTATACTATGTAGTGATGATATTCAGTATTGGCATTATAAAGCTAGATTTAGTGTAAAGAAATTTTCCACGAAAGTGGATCAAATAAAATTTATTCTTTACATAATTATTATTTTATTTTACTAAACATATTTAAAACAGAAATTAATAAATTAACATTCTAAATATATCTACTGTATGAAATTCTTGTGATTAGCGCTCGCTATGCTTGTAACTTAATATTTCCAAATTTTCATTAAATTTCATTACCTCGTTTTAAAGAATTGTAATTGAATAGAATTGTAATGAAATAGATAGATATATACATACATAGATTATTTATGATGAAAGCTTTTACATAGTAATGACATTTTTTCCCCTCTTTAAAAACTTACGTCTCTATTCAGCCCTTCAACTATCTTCACACAAAAAAAATACGGTTATCCGTCCCTCTGTTTCGACGTAAAAGTAGAACAAACAGACAAACACACTTTCACATTAATAATATTAACTAGCGACTCGCCCTCGCTTCGCTCGGGCTCTTCCCTAGATTAAGCACAGGCAAAGCCGCGGGATCCGCTAGTTATGCATATAAACCTTCCTTCACTATCTATTAAAAAAACCGCATCAAAATCCGTCGCGTTGCGTAGTTTTAAAGATTTAAGCATACATAGGGATATAGGGACAGAAAAAGCGACTTTGTTTTATACTATGTAGTGATATATTAGTATAATATAAAGTATAAACCAGAGTAAAATATGATTATATAAATAAAGTAGAGCCTCTATTATAGAAACGTAGACAAAACCATGAAACATTAACAAGATTACTATAACACTGCTCTAATCAAAGAATCTGACGTGTCTGTCCGTTCGACGTAATTTATTTTAATTAAACATCGTGGGCGCATGATTGAGAAGCAGGATCCGAAGATGTATCTAGCTAAGAATAACCCTATACCATACTAGCTTAATGTCCTGGCTTCGTCTACTAAAAATGACAGTATAAGTTTATACGACAGTTAATTTATATTTAACGCACTAACCAATGAATTGAAGTGGCTTTTGCAAGTATGATTTAATAAGTACAAAGTACAAGCCACACAAGTAATTGATAAATATATCATTCCCTAAACATCGAAAAAATCTTAAATACTTATATGGTATTTTTATATAAAAGTTTAAATAGATGGATGTTTGTTAGTCAATCATATGATACTTTTCAGAAAATACGATAGATCCGTGGAATAGATTTTTTTTTATTTTTCACTAGTTCACTCACTTTTTGAAGTAAGAGTATATCATATTGCGCTTCTACGACAAAATTAAGAACTTTAAACTTGTATAGTAAAAGTCGTGTATTTTATAGGTGAAAGTATGGAGAATTTGTAAATATAACAAATGAAATGCTATTTTAGTTCATCCTCAGAGGCATTGGGCATACAAAAAGGGACAAAGACAAGGCAAGCCGGTAAAAGCTATATTTATGATTTCACACTATCGCACGCCGTCATCGGTTCAGATGTTCTGCGAAGAAAAATGGACGTGACGCGTTTAAGCTCTGTTAACATGGATAAATAAAATCAACATATCTTTTATGTTTTCACCTTTGTTTAATTTTTGTATGTAATTCTGCTTTGGAATATTTCATTTTCTGTTTTTCATATTACGTACTGACTATTAGTAAATTTCTATGTCAAAATCTTCCTAAGAAAATCTTTCCTTAACTTCATCAACAGAATCAACAGAAATTAAAAAAAAAATTTTTAGATACACCAATTGACATATTTTACTTAAAATACACACAAATATTTTATACGGACTTTAGAGATATGTACAACAAATACGACCATTTATTCAAATGCAACGGAAAGCTCAAAGCTTATATAAGCTTAAAGAAAGTTAACTGAATCTTATATAATCTTATATAGCTTATATTATAAATAGAAGATTCTAGAAAACAATAAAGAATTTAAATCAGATTACAATAATAAAACTTTATAGTGAAACAAAACGTCAGCGGGTCAAAAGCTACTCGTATCTAAAGATATGAAAATTCAACCGCTGTACATCAGTGAAGAATCAGCATAACTCTCCATTTCACGACGGCTATTTACATAAACAAATGCCTTCTCCATTCTGTGAAGCGATTTGCATAGCGTAGGCTACGCCTAAGATAGGCTGGGGTCAGACTGGGAAGCGAATCGTCATTTTATTCCGATATCCTATTGAAAGATTTTTTTGACTAACGGTTTATAAGGAACTAACGACTCGACTTCGCTTCGCTCGGGCTCGTCCCTAGATTTAGCACAAGCGAAGCCGCAGATTCCGCTAGTATATGTTTTCAAAAACTTGACAAATTATATACTTAAACCTTCCTCGAAAACCATTATATCTATTGGTGAAACACCAGAAAAATCGGACAGAAGAAGATTTGCTCTATAATAGAGAGTGATAGAGAAAAATCAAGCGGGTTCAAATCCCAGGTCTCGTATCTTTGACATTTAACTAACTTAGTCGAAACTATTAATACAATTAATACTTTTTAAAATCTATTTTTCATTCAGTCATTTCTTTTGTGCGATGTCCAGAACGAAGCGAGGATGACTCTTACGAGTATCTTTAAATGTATATATAAAAGCGAAATTCACTCATCACAAAATATCAAAAACTGCTTGACGTATAAAGATGAAATTTGACAGGGAGGTACCTACTTTGTAGTAAGTAGACATCCACTAAGAGCGGATTTTGCGTCAGGGCTGGATTCAGGATAATAATCTAAGGATAATTTTGTATAAAAGTCCTTCATTTTTTGCGCTATAACTAGGATCACCCAGAGACGAACCCAGGCGAAGCGAGGGTAATTCGCTAGTATAGAATATTCTATCATTTAAATATAATCCTTACATACCTTAGAACCCGTCTAACAATATAAAAGTAAACGTGCTGTTTGTTCACTGTTCACAGCCAGAACGGGTCTATAAATCTCTGAAATGTATCCCATAAGGTTTTATTTATCCATTCGCAAAAGCAAGATGTGACCGCAAAGGCTTGACACATTTCTTTAGCATATTCGATATTATATGTATGGGAGAAAAATATTTCCAAGAAATATACGATTGTGGAGAATAACTGATATACTGCGAAGGTAACGGGTTCGAATCTAAGTGCATAATATCTTTGGTAGTATTTTTTTTAAGTTTTAAAAATGATTTAGTTCATAAAATATACATTTTCCAAAATGAAGTTTGATTCAAAATAATTTAGTATTTAAAATGAAATAAGGAAAATAGAAAAGTATAAACTAAATTAATTTTATTTTGTTTCCTAATACATCCTCTTAATAGAGCATTTATTTCTCAAAACGAGTAAGTGAAAATAAAGTGAAATTTATGCTTACATTAAATAATAATATTATGTATCATACTTAAGATCAAAGAGTTATTTTTCAGAGAAATATTTTATTCAACACACCCCTAAAAGTTTGTCTATCATTCGAATTTCTCCTATAACTTATTATCATTATTGACTCATCTCAGTCCATTGTTAGCCATTCTCGAGGTGTGCCACTAGGCTTAAACCTTAGCCCATCACAAAATGTTTGTATTTAATGAAATACCGCATAAAGTTGATCAACAGTTAAAATTAGATTTTAGGAACAGATATATCAATTAAATTAGGCAATAAAAATAGAATCGAGGTCTGTAAATCGGTAGAAAGTAGGCTTGAAACTATCAATCCAGTACCATTAAAGAGCGATTAGAGGCGGGATGGAAATTCAATGGGCCATTCGCTCATTAGCTTGAAAGATTCAGATATAACCGTCGACTTTGCCTACGCGTTAGTTTTGGTACAGTTAAATAAATTTATTTGGTAACTTAATATAAGAACAGTTTTATTTTAATTGTTACATTCTTCATTAATTATTATAATTGGCATTTTCAGTGAAAAAGTTATATAGCATACTACAAGTAGTATTTTCGTAATATTATTCTGTAAAATAAATCAAAAAGTTAATAGGTATATAAATTAAGTTATAAAACAAAACACCTTTGACAACACGTTTAGCTCAGTTTGAAGTGGCTGCGAGTTCGAGTCCCGTTGAGGGCATTTATTTATTGAGCACTAATGTTTATAGTCGTAATATTTATAGTATGTATGTATTTAAAGCTATATATGTACACATGCCTAGGTATAAACAAACTGGTATCCGTAACACAAGACTCGTAATTACCACGAAACTAGGTGGCGCTGTGTGTAATAATGTCCCAATATAATTATGTTAAGAGATTTTACAAAGCCCAGTTACATCTTATACCTGATTGTAGTCTAATGTAGAGACTTGCGGTCTAACAGCAATCGTATATAATAATAAATTTAACTAGTCGTAACTACTTTATTATGAATGGATGTCGATCGAATGCCTTAGGTTGCACTAGCTTGTCTTCGAGGTCACGATATGCATTTACCAATCAATTCTAGCATGTAGTTTCTGATTACAAAAAAAATTACTTCTACTTTGCTTTAAGTAGAAAAACGCATTCGTAAAATTCGTTTAAGTAAATGTGATATTTTATCATTAACTAGCATTTCCCGCGGCTTCGCACGCGTTCTACAGACCGGAAACCAAATTCTTTCCGAGTCGCACGGTATGATACCTCGCGGAACTAACGCCCACCCTTCCCGTTTTTGAAATATTTTTAATTGATGCTCCGCTCTTATTGGTCGTAGCGTGATGTAATATAGACTATAGCCTTCCTCGATAAATGGACTATCCAACACAAAAAGATTTTTTTAATTCAGACCAGTAGTTCCCGAAGTTAGCGCGTAGTAACAAAACAAACAATCAAACTCTTCAGCTTTTTAATATTAGTATAGATTTGAAAGGCTCATATTATCGCAATATTAAAAAAATCTAATTCAAAAAGAAAGTTTAAGACATATCACTCACAATTTTATACTTTATGTAGGTCCTTTAATTTATTAATAAAGTAAGTATTTAATGCTAATAATATCAACAAGTTAACTGTTCTTCGTGTTTAGAATCTAACAGACTGTCTGGCGCGTACACAATATTATAGATGCGAAAAATGTATCAGCAACTTAGTGCTATCGTTACTTTTCAAGTGAATATTTAAGTTTGTTTGTGTGGAAAATAATAAATTTATTTTAATACACTCGTACATATACCTTAATGACAATTTGACGACGCGTTTGGCGCAGTTTGTAGTTAGATCCTACTTCCTTGCGCCAGCGGTCGCGGGTTCGAGTTCCGCTGGTGGCATTCATTTGTTAAACTCGGATGTTTGTACTCCAGTCATGGGTGTTTATATTTATAATATGTATGTATTTAACTTATATATTATGTAGTATATCAACTATCTGGTATCCGTAACACAAGCTTCCTTCGTACCTTACTACAGAACTAGATGGCGCTGTGTGTAATAATGTCCCAACATATTTATTTATTTATTTATTTCATAGTACATATGTATAGTATGCGAAGCCTCAGACAACAACTAGTATGTATAATCACTATTAAAAGCAATTTTTTTTGCAAATTGTACGATCCTACTCGTGGGTTGTTACATGGTTGTTTGCCGGGAATCAAACCTGATACCTTATCTGTTAATGGTTTCGCGATTATGCGTAGGGAGAAGTAGACTATGACCCACTTGCACCCACACAAATACGTGCAAATGGCTGCTTTATAGCTTTAGAACTTTTTAGATAGAATGTTGTATAATTAAATTGTTATTACCTAATTATTTTTAATGAAATAAAAATAAATAAATAAATATGTTGGGACATTATTACACACAGCGCCATCTAGTTCCGTGGTAAGCTATGAAGCTTGTGTTACGGATACCAGATAGTTGATATACTACATATACAAGGGTAAATACATACATATTATAAATATAAACACCCATGACTGGAGTACAAACATCCGAGTTTATCGGATGAATGCCCCGCGGGACTCGAACCCGCGACCGCTGGCGCAAGAAAGTAGGGTCACTACAAACTGCGCCAAACGTGTCGTAAAATATACACGTTTTAATTATAACCGATTTTATAAAAAGGAGTCACATGTTTGGCAGATATGGCAAATCAAATTGTATTTCATTTTAAACGTAAAATGTATTTCATTTATAATATATAAATAGTTAGGTAATAATTTATTAAAACTGTTTTCTTTTTGGTTTTAATCTCTACAACCAATTTGACAAAAGCTCTACATGCATTTCACTGCATATTTATTAAGAACAGTTATTGGCTAACTTCTTGCCACACGCATATAATTGAGCATAAATAAACCATTCGAGAAACGCCGCAGGCAAGAGCTAGTGCAGTAATATAACAGCTTAAAGGTATTAGACGCAAATGTCCACTAACATTAGTCATACACACAACGTGAAGTTAAACTAACCAATAAACAATATTTACAAGTTAAATTAATTGTTTAACAAATAAAGATTAATTGTCGCCAAGAGGAATGAGTGCAACTGCTATTTAAGACCTTATACGAATGCTTAAGATTACCAGTGAGTACTAATAATTCTAGGTATATATACGTTAGTTTTTGCCTTCGGCGCCTAATACTAGTAGGCGTATGACATAAAGCCTATATAGCTTTTAAAAATGCAATTCTGAATCAAATCTGAACGATACATTTTGACGACACGTTTAGCGCAGTTTGTTGTGACCCTACTTTCTTGCGCCAGCGGTCGCGGGTTCGAGTCCCGCTGTACTTCAATCATGGTTGTTTATATTTATAATGTGTATGTATTTAAACTTATATATGTAGTATATCAACTATCTGGTATCCGTAACACAAGCTTCCTTTTTAGCCTACCACGGAACTAGATGGCGCTGTGTGTCAATAATGTCTTAACATATTTATTTATTTTATTGATTTTTTTTATATATTTTAAACCTAATGAAATGTCATTATTATCGACACAAAAGCCAAATCTACAGTTTTTAGTATTTTTGTTTGTCTGTTTGTCCGCATCACAAGAAAACCAATGACAGATTTTGATGAACTTTCGTGTATATTATGATAGATAACTTTACTTCTCTCTTTGACTTATTTAACTATGTCCGACTTTCTATAATTTTATGCATTCAAAGATACCGTCAAATAGAGTGGATTCAAATAATTATTAATAAAGTTAATTTCTTTCATATGATTTGAAAAGTGAGATAAATTAATTTTACTTTTACTACTACATGAAATATTTTTGTCTTTCTAACTTCTAGTTAACCACTATATCTATATCTAGTAGAAGATTGATATCGAAACCCCAAGAAAATTTTAGGTACTAGTTCTAAAGTGTTTTCAGTACTTGATGCCCGTTTCTTATAAAAAGTGTGTATAATAATACCAACTAGTTTTTATTTATTAGTAGAAACGTATATTTGTATATAATATGCAAATATAAATAAAAGTTAATCATTTATAATATTACCATAGCATAATTCATTCACAAGAAAGTAACAATTGTATTGGAGTAAAAGAAATAGAAAAAATATTTGTAGTTATAGTAAGTATTGTTTACCTACAACGAGTCAAGAGGCAGATCTTCGAACGGAGTAAGATCTTAAGATAGACGGTGCAAGTCCACTGCTATTTTGTTTTTATACTATAAAGACTGAGTTAAATTATATAGTATTTTAATTTTTATCCGATGTTAAAAATTACCATAAAATTGATTTTTAACCGATTTAAAGAAGAATTATTATATTAAGTACGTATGGCCTTATTCCATTGTATTGAAGGCAAGCTAAGGCCCAGCAGTGTGATGTCAAAAATACAAGATCAACGTTAAAGTTAACATAACGTACGCATAAACCCATATATAACCTAATAGTATAAACTAGTGACGTACTCGTATTTTTTATTTCAACGATGTTACCTCATTGAATAATCTTTTATTGAACTTTAATCGTTTTTTTTACAATTCCACACAAAAAATCTTATCAAACAACAAGTCAAATCAATTAATTACTTTGACGCTCTATCAAAAATATTTATATTATCAATCAATCTCATCACAGAAAAACATATATAATAAGAAATTCGAATACACAAAATGTTCTTCACCCCGCCGTACGGTCACAATTATTGAACTGCGGGTCAGACGATAATAATCAAACTTCGGATGCCGCCTTATCTCGACCTGTAAAATTAATCCCAACGGTATTGCCACCTGTAGGCTTCTTAATAAATAAATATGTTGGGACATTATTATAAACAGCGCCATCTAGTTCCGTAATAAGCTACGAGGCTTGTGTTACGGATACCAGATAGTTGATATACTACATAATATATAACTTTAAATACATACATGTTATAAATATAAACACCCATGACTGGAGTACAAACATCCGAGTTTAACAAATGAATGCCCCCAGCGGGACTCGAACCCGCGACCGCTGGCGCAAGAAAGTAGGGTCACTACAAACTACGCCAAATGTGCCGTCATAATATGAATAATCTACTATGGTAAGGTATAATCAGTGACTTTAAAGGTAGAGATAATATAAATTACTCTACTACTCGTAGTATAATTTATGCAATTATTAAATGTTTATATTACGTCCTTAGGTTTAACGTCAAAGAAGCCACGGGATCCGCTAGTTAATATAAATAAAATTTCTAAAATTTAACTTCCTCCTTCTTTTAAGTGGGTTAAAAATATCCTAAGTTCTCCTTATAACATTAGCTATCTGCAAGTGAAAGTCCCGTCAAAATCGATCCAGCCGTTTTAGAGATACAAACAGACAGACATACAGACAGAAAAAAATTGCTTTTTTGATGATAGTACCGTAATAAACATTAATACTATGCATTTAGTGAAAATCTGTTAATTTGAAATTAAAAACAGATACTTAAATTTTATTTATATAAAGTAGAGTCACAATGTCTTTGTTCCTCGTGGAAGAATAATAGGCGAGTAATAAAAATTGTAGCGAATAATTTTAAATACTTAAACACGATTAATAATTATGTATACAACGAGGCTATATGTGTCAACTTATAAACAAAACCGTTGGAACATATCTGTTACAATAATTTAATCGAGAATTCCAGTTTCCATCGCATTTGGTATAATCCGCAACCGAATGACCGTGTTGAAAGCATAATTTAAAGATAAAAATAAAAATTTCAATATTCTTATCTAATTTACATAACCATTGTAATCACGTTATATTATGATGCATTGCTTTATAAATCAATGCATGCAAAGTCGGGTGAGGTCATTAGGCGTTAATCGCTCACAACTAAAGTTAAAATACGAAGTCAAAAACTTTAATCTATGGGATCCACTATTCAAGTATAAAAAACAATATCATACCGACCGTACGTACCTTAATTACGAACGAAAAGGCCGTTTGTAAGCGAAATTATACTCTACCATGTATATGTAAAGTTGAAAATCGATTGTTTTCCAGTATAATATTAAGCTTTCTAAAAAACATGATAGAGCCGGTGATGGAATGTGGAACACGCATGAGACGATAGTAAATTTGAAATTTGTAATAAAGTACAGTGCGCGTCAATAATACGTTGCCACTTCGTAATGTTTCAATGCTCTACGGTGCGTAATGAAGCGTTAGTGGCATCGAATGACATATACTTTTTGACGACACGTTTGTCTTAGATTGTAATGACCCTTTCTGCGCCAGCGGTCGCGGGTTCGAGTCCCGCTGGGGGCATTCATTTGTTGAGCACGATTGTTTGTTTTCCAGTCATGGGTGTTTATATTTATAACATGTATGTATTTAAAAAAGTTATATGTGTAGTGTATTAACTATCTGGTTTACGTAACACAAGCTTACCTCGCTTGCCACGGAACTAGATGGCGCTGTTGTAAAAATATCCCAACATATTTATATTTATTTAAGTAGATGGGCCGAAATAGCCTATTTGAGTTAATTTTTGTATAAAAATTGAGTTTTTTAGAGTAAAATATATGAAGCTTTAGTCAAATAACATGAGTAGTAGTAGTAGAATAGCCCTACTATATTATGGTCTTTCGCTGTTTTCATAGCAGTTATATACTCACGCTCTCTGTCAGTCCCTATGTATGATTAGATCTTTAGAACTACGCAACGGATTTTGATGAGGTTTTTTTAATAGATAGAGTGATTCAAGAGAAAGGTTTCCTACATATAATACACTCGTAATGACAGAAAATATCAACGATCCGTTTTAATTTTTCCTAAAATATTAAATTCGAACCTACTCTCTGTAATTATTTAATTATATCTTTATATACTATAGAGTTGAAAGAACGTAATTTGCCTTATACGAATGCCAAATGAAGCGTCCATAGTTTTTACCGTACAATTCGACAGTCTAGTTTATTAAAATACCAGAACAAAAAGTTGTGCAAAAAATATTCGCGATCTGATTTTTTTTCTCACTGTATGAGAACGTCAACGGCTATGTTAAATCTTCATTTTTATAGATGTTCTGTATTGACAGGTGCATGCTATAGTGATGTACCTACAATATACATGTAGACTTTACTCACGACTTCGCTTTTTCTTAAAATGTAATGTCTTCATTCTTAAGTCGCGTCCCTAAATGAATATATTTATTTTCATATTTCTCGTCGGCTTTCATTCCGTAATTGGCCTCCTTGAATTTTTTTTGTTTATAAAATACTATAAAAGATATGTTTGAAGAGTCCATGCAGAATACTTACAATTAAATTATACTGTAGTCCGTACCTCATATTGTGATCCTTTTTTCTAGAATAAAAGTAATCTAAGTTACTCCTTATAACATCATCTATCTGCCGGAGAAAGTCGCGTCAAAATCTGTACATCCGTTTTAGGCATAATGAGAACAAAAATGTTAAAAATTAAGTTTTTCTAATAAGTACATATCGTACGAAAATAAAGAGTCACTTCAACTTCATTTACTACATCCATTTTCTAAATATTGAACTCGTGACCCTCATGAAGAAATACACACCACTACTGTACGACGTAGTCAAATTATTTTAACAGGAAATTATACTCAATATTGTATTTGATGGATCTCCGCTAACTGCCATTTATAAGAATACCGATATTCATCTAAATCGATTTCAAATGTGAATATTCAACTTTAGTTCCCGTAATTAACCTACAAATTGCTTTAATTAATGAAGCTACTTAAATAAAATATTTAGTATATATACATATAAGTATATATAAATATACATTCTATTTATAACTATGTTTCGTATAACACAGGGCCGTATTTACGTTATTCGCTAATAGATATAGATTCGATTCGCGTTCTAAACACGTTCTTAGGCATAGAGTAGAGTAACTCGAGACTCACCTTCGCTTAACGCTTCAACAATTACAACATATGTGTCAGAAATTAGATGCTTTCCCGTAGTAATAAGTATACTGTATATATTGCAACATCAAATCCATCTTCCAACATAGCGAGATTATTTTAAAGGTTAGAATAAGTTGAATAACTAACTATCATTGTACCAAATTGCATCAAAATATGCCCAGTGGTGGCAGACGAAATTACTAAAACCTATAGATTTGGACTCTGTATGTATAATAATGACTATATCAATAAGACTAGCAACTCGCCCTCGCTTCGCTCGGGCTCTTCCCTAGATTTAGCACAGGCAAAACCGCGGGATCAGCTAGTTATGCATATAAACCTTCCTCTTGAATCACTCTATCTATTAAAAAAAACCGCATCAAAATCCGTTGCGTAGTTTTAAAGATTTAAGCGTACATAGGGATATAGGGACAGAGAAAGCGACTTTGTTTTATACTATGTAGTGATTTACCAAAAAATATTACATGTATAGATTTGACTTAGAATTTTATTATATGTATAGAAAACTAACATTTAGAAGAATTTACTAACATAAAGTTACAGTTAAAAATTTTAAAGAACCATTAAAAATGTATCGTAGATCGAAATTTCGAACGTCCATATAAATGTTGTTCTACCGCTTTACATCAATAATGTAGGCTCTAAATCAATATGTGACAGATATATAAATTATGTAAAATAGTCGTTCTTCACTAAAAGAGTTTGAAGTACGTTATTTTTGGGAATTAACAAATAGTAAATCATAAAAAGTTTATTTCAATATATTTTCATTGTATAACAGAGGCATAAGTGGTCGCCCAGTATCGCGCTCTGTTGGAAAACCGAGTTAAGCAGGTTCGAATCCTGAGCCACCTCTGATATTATTATGTGCGGATTATTTTTCAACATGATTACTACTTGTTGTATGGAGGAAACCTGTACGTTTGAACCTTAATAGCAATTTCTTGAAAGACATATGAAGTCCGGCTATCGCCATGGCCATCGTAATGGCCCTATCGTATTAAAAGGGAAACCTTGCTCAGCAGTGGGAAGTTGAAAAATAATATTCTTTAATGCTTTATTTACTAGGTGGGTACATATAATATACTACATTTTTTCTTTTTAGATTAATGACTTACTAAACATAAATATATCACTACATAGTATAAAACAAAGTCGCTTTTTCTCCCCCTATATCCCTATGTATGCTTAAATCTTTAAAACTGCGCAACGGATTTTGATGCGGTTTTTTTTAATAGATAGAGTGATTCAAGAGGAAGGTTTATATGTATAACTAGCGGATCCCGCGGCTTTGCCTGTGCTAAATCTAGGGAAAAGCCCGAGCGAAGCGAGGGCGAGTCGCTAGTTTATTATAAAATACCTCATGCTAAACGAACCCATAGTTTATATAGCGCACACCCATTCAGACTCGCTGCCACTAAATTAGAGGGTCATTATTTCAAAAATTCTAATACGCAAAGTCATATAACAAAACTAGTAGTAATTTGCATGTAAATTTCGAGCTATTACGGCGGCTCGAATCTGAAGTTACCGTTGAGAGAACCTGATAACGTAACTTTAATAGCTGAGATTCTTTCAACGTATTCGTTTTATGCATCGTATTAGTAATGAAATATATTTAGTTTTGATTTTATCAAAATCTGATGAGTCGTTTTTACTTTTATATTGGTAATGTAGCGGTAGAGTTCTAAGAGTTTATATATATAACGCTCTATTCTCTTAGAGCTCTTTTTGAGGTACTATTTTAATAAAAGTTACAAATTTTACATGCTTAGTTGCGTTTGGCGCAGTTGGTAGTGACCCTATTTTCTTGCGCCAGAGGTCGCGGGTTCGAGTCCCGCTGGGGGCATTGTTAAACTCGGATGCTTGTACTCCAGTCATGGGTGTTTATATTTATAATATGTATGTATTTAATCTTATATATGTAGTATATCAACTATCTAGTATCCGTAACACAAGCTTCCTTCGTAGCTTACCACGGAACTAGATGGAGCTGTGCGTAATAATGTCCCAACATATTTATTTATTTATTTATTTATTATATCAAGTTAAGAAATAACTTAGACAAAGTATCTTTCGCCAGTTCTTCTCGGGTCAGAGGTCTCTTTTTTCCGAACTGGTGGTAGACTCATGACTTTCAGAAAGAAATTTTAACAATTTTTATGCTGAATAAAATATTTTGATTTGATTTAATATCAAAGAAGTAAATATGTCGCCAAAATTGAAAAAATATATAACATTTCAGTTTTGATAGATATTTCTAAATTCAACCTGTAAAAATATTATCAAAAAATTCCACTTATAGTATTTATTAAAAGAATCTCGTGTTATAAAAAATCGTAGACAGACATTTTTACCTTGTAACATTTTTATTCCAAATATTCTTGACTTTTTGTCATTTATTTTGCTATTCTAATACTGATTAATTTGCTACGATAAATAAAGTTACACAAAAAACCTTATGCTAACTTTTAATTTTTTACAAACATTGGTGTTTGTTTCGAGTTATGTTATAACTTATAACGTATAACTATTTCAAATATGTCAATACAAATACATGTATATAAAATATTTGTACCTACGATTTTCGCTTTAATGCAATTAAAGACATGAATAAAGTTCTAATTTCAAGAAAATTGAGTTTAAAGTTTGTGTAATATATAAGTGCATGACTATAAAATATCTATCAAATGTCATGGACTACACTATTATAGTAGACATAAATATGGCTGGTTTAGGATATAAAATTGCTTATACACCTATAACACCCACATCTACGCATAAAAAATTCGAAAATGCAGTATATCATCTTCATTCATTCACATCTTCAATTGTTTTATTAAAAAAGAAATAATAATAAATACTATATCTCTAGAAAAACAAATATATTACTATTGTCAAAAATATTAATCGATATTACGACGAATCGATATTAAACAAAGTTTATATGTTTTTCTAGCTATGTAATATAAAACTCGATTCAAGGGTACGTAGAAAAAGCAGTCAGTGGGCACATCGCCTCCTGTAGTGACGTCTTGGTCTGACTGCATTTTCCCGTCGGACGGCCATTTAAAGGAACCTAATGTATATTAATGTAGCTCTATTAACAATAAACAGCACGCGAAATATCTAAAGTGTTTTTATTCATTGTTTTATTGATGATAAGAAGATGTCAAATCGTTTTATCGATAGCGATAATTAAAAGTGTACTGGGAATTTGCACTTAGATTTGTTATGAATTTACTTTTTTAAGTTTGTTTGTTGTTATTAAGACTCCATTATTGAATAAATAATCGTATAAATTACAACATAATTCAAAATTTAAATTACATGACCAAAAATGGAGTGCTTTTTTATTTATTGCCACATTAAAATTTGTTATATTGTAACATTTAGATTGTAAAACTCGAACGTTAACCCTTATTACATTCATTTAAAACATAAAAGCAAGTAAATTGGGAAGATTAATGATTTTTTAAGCTAGCAACATTATTCCTAATACTTATTGACAGATCCAGACCCGAATATGCCGTTTAGTTATCTTATTTGGGTCACTTAAGAGGACAATGATCCCTTAATCCTTTTTATTCTCATCGTCGGCTCTTATTTGCATATTATCACTACAATCTCGGTGCAGGACTCGACTAAATATTTGCCGACGAAACGATAGAATTTAATCACACAATCTAAGGAATGAAAATTACCAAAAAAGAACTTACTAGAAATTATTAATAAAATAAATAACGGTAGTTTAATAATGGATATAAAAGTTATAACCAATTCAAAACCACTTAGCAATTCTCATATACTGAGATTTATGTAGTTACTTTAATACCTTCGTTATGCATAATCGATGTTTAAGGATCGATACTAATTTCCTACTCGCTAAGAAATCGATTGCAACATTTATGCGAATATTTCTTTCTTTTATTATCTGTTGTGTGATTGTTGGTTGCGTCGAATCGTTTTGGAATTTATGATTTAATTGCAGTTTAATTTTTTCGACGCGATCATTGAACCTGGGGTTCGAGTTTGGTCACTTCGACACTTAGCTTCGATTTCATTGCGCTAGTCATGCGTGTAGACAAACTCACAAGCTTATTGGATTACATTATTTGTATATTAAACTTTATTAAAGTTTTGTATAATTAATAAAAAAATAATAACTAGTTTCACTGATTACAGAAAAATATTTGATTGTAAACTAATTTAAAGTTTTACGTCATTATGTTTTTATTTTTTCAGCCATATTCGTTGAATCAGAATTTATGGTAATGTTAAAAAGGACACAGTGTTGGGCAATATTAGTAGACAGGACGTACAAAAACAGCTCTAAAACATCATGTTTTATTATATGTACCCGTGTGCATCCACACGTCGAACCCGCTCCATGGTCCAATAAATAAAAATCCAAAATCCATTGCGAAAGCAGGCACGGGCATTATCGTAATACGATATACCTTGAACATAACTAACAGCTCAGGTTCTATTTCGATGATAAACCGAGCAAACTATATCGAGACGATACCAAATATCGACTGAGTAATGCACATCCCTAGACGATAAATTTGCCACACGATATGATTGTAAGGACGTCCACTTTCATTCTTGCTTTAACGTAAATACTAATATACGGAGACCAGATTAAAAAGTTAACTTTTGACATACCAAAGCTTAGTTTACGATGTTCTGCAAAGGTTTTAAAATTAGGTATGTTGTCAATTTCACACATAAGATTTACCTAACTTCAGGATTTTCCGTATATTTTATTTAATATAATTATTTTATAAGAATTTTTAAATATAAAAAGGTTTGATAAAAATCTACGCTTAGATAGAAAGATACATAATATATGAGACATAGCGTTTCAAAACTTTACTTGATTTTATTCATGATAATAAATAGTCAAAAGATGCAACCATAAAATATATTTCACATACAAAAATAGAACTTATTACAGACAGAATATAAAACAATCCGATAGAGGGCACTTACAGGGCTACCACATTCTCATTACGCGGCAAGCGGCAACCACTCGCATCCATCATTACGCCCGACTGAATGCGGACAACCCTATAATTTTCTTCCCCGCAGTGATTTTCCGTCTCTCTCACACACGCAATATTTCATACATTAAAAGAAGACGCACTTTTGAAATGAGTTTCGTTAAAAAATTTCACTCTTTGGAATTAAGCATATTTTTTCATGTAAAGTAATTGAGGTGTGGATAACGTGTTTATTCTAAGGCGCTGTTATATACAGCGTACATAATGTATATATGTGTAAATTTATGATTTGTGAAGTTATTAAAAAGCTATAAATAAATAAAATTGTGATGTTTTAAAAGTACATAATATTGTGAATATAATTGATAAGATTAATTAACAAAATCACCACATTATATAGGCTCAAACCACAGAGCAGATGAATAACTATTTCGTGGCTAAAACAATGTTACTTAGTTATTGTTTTGATTAAAAATATTCGAATATATGTATAAAAATATCCTTTCAGTAATATTATGGCTTGTAATCTTTATTATACAAAAACTACTTTACTATTCCTACATACACATATTACTGCAACATGTTATCGATTACGTAATTCTAGTCGCAATACATCGAGTTAAAATAATCGATCGATTTCCCATCGATACCAATTCGATACATGATAGTTCAGTATCGTAATTGAACAGGTGTTAATTTCACACTTAACTCGTTTCTAACGCAGCGGTACCTAACTATAGGATATCATAGTACCGGTTTGAAATATCCTTCAACAAAAATTCTTCAAATCAAAGAGTCCGTAGTCACCATAAAAATTAATGTTGCGGTCGAAAAAAAAACATTCTTCCCCATTCGATAGAAATAGTTAATTTTATATTTTATCTTTATAATATTACAGCGAAAAAACAATAAAGATGAGTGGTTTTTAAAAAGCGTAGCTACAAATTCTGATATGCGTTGATCGTTCTTGTCTATATCTTTTTTAATAAATTAAAGGAATACTAAATTTTTAAGCCCGATTGAACACGGCTGTCAACTAAATCGTAACGATATCGCTTCATACTTATGGAATCCAGGCAATGACCTGAGCGCACTGTGGTATGAATAAAACCTAGCTTACTATAAAAATATTATTTTTCTATAAGCCAATCTGTACTCTTTGTTTTTAAAGGTTTTAAATTAACTTTCAATGTTAAATTAAATTACTTGTTTTAAACATACTTGTAACATTTAAAAAAAATAACAACAATATTTTAGTATTTTAACAGACAAAAATGGCGGCAAAATGATTAAATATTTTTAAAGAGCAGTGAAAACATATTAACGCGAAATGCAAATATTTGAAATTATTAATGAAACTGAAATATGATTTTTGGTTCCGCCGTTTCGAATGCTTTACAAGAACCATGACATCCCGGATGAGACTCCCAAAATCCGAAAAGATAGGTTCATTTATAATGTTATGTAATATTAGTTTATTTAGTTTAAAGAAGGCAGGATGCCTTCTTATTCAACAAAATATACACTCTTTTTATCGGTAATTATATTTTAATGTCGATAATTTGGACAAAAACAAATACTAAAAAGAAATATTTTTTTTATCCACTTATAAGATCGTTCACATGTTTTGCCACTCATTAGTAATAAATATTTTTATTTAATTGCTTTTTAAAGATATTTTTAATTACGCTCTCATTTTATATGGTAATTAAAGTTCAATGCCGACTAAATAGGGGTTCATACTCACTCGCAATTTAGTTAAATTAACACACACAATTATAAAGTTTATTAATTTTTGTAAATAATATAAGTCATTAAGATTAAAAGTGTGAGACCGGCTCATTATTAATTTTTCAATTAGTAATGTAATGTAATCAGCCCTTTTAACGTCCTACTGATGGGCATGGGCCTCCTTCAATACGAGGGGCAACAGGTCCACCAACATAGTCCGCCGCGCTGGCCTAGTGCGTGTTGGCGGACTTCACATGTCTTTCGAAAACTTGCTAGGTTCTCTCAGACATGCAGGTTTCCTCACGATGTTTTCCTTCATCGTAAGGCAAGTGGTAAATCATGTTAGTAAAGATTCGCACATGAAAATATCAGAGGTGCGAGACCCGGATTTGAACCCGCATCACTCGGATATAATAGCGGGATCGTTACCATTGGGCTACCACTGTCTATTTCAATTAGTATACGACCTAAATTGTATACGTGCAAAGTTTTGTGCATGATACAGATATACTATAAAATATTATAACATAAAACAAAATGGTGACTCCATTAAATTAAATGTTTAATAAAAATGTAGTTTTTAAATCGTAGAAAAGTAAAAGTTTTAGTCAATAAAAAGTCTAAATAAGGTATTTCCACACGACAAGTAAAGTAGACTGACAACTTTTTGTCGACGCGACAACATCGGGATTGGCCGCGCGCGAAATGACAAGAGATTAGGGACGCTACTCACATAATAGGATTTCACAGATAAAAATAAGTTTTTAATGTATATTTATAATCTATGACTCATAAAATAAATACTTTTATAATAATTATTAATCTGTTTATCTTTAAACAATAATTGCATACTGAAGGTCTTGCGCTTTGCAATTAAAGTAAATTATTTAAATTCATAATTTTCTTTATTAGTTTTTTTCTATTAAATAGCACCTATTCTTGTTTTCAGTTTATATATATATATATGAACTCGTAATGCGATCGGATTTTGACCACACGACGAACACATTAGTATTTATAATGGTACATAATTACAACACATTAAACCAGACCATTAATAAATAGCCATAAAACGCCGCATGTATTTTAAAAAAAGAGCTGCAAACATAGAGGTTATTATCAAAGACACTAATCAAAATGCATATTGAAGTCTAAAGTAATAATTACAAAAATTAAAAGTAAATACGCAAGCCGTAAAAGTCTGTGAATGCACGGCATATGTAAATGATAGGTTTTTAAATTGATTTTTGTCTCAACTTTTTTTACACTCCCGTTATTTAAATTTTTAGTTTACTTTAAACAAATCTATATACAAGGGTCACTAAATGAAAACAAAATAATAATTTCGAAGTTAAGTATCTATACTGCTTTGTATGCTTTACCATTATAAGTCTCCGTAATAAGTATTACATTTAAAATCATCAAAAAAAGTTAAGTTAGAAATAGCCCGATTGAGCCAGTCATTTTCGAGAAGAACTTGTATATAGGAATATACGTAAAAAGCACTCAGGCAAGTAGTATTAAACATTAATAAATGCTTTTGCAAAAGAAATTAATCCCACATCTTTATTAACTCTACAAAACTAAACTGTCATTCCTGTTCCTTCCGCGAAACCATGTTTGCTGAAAGACATTCGAAACCTCTGAAACAAAAATCTAAATAGAATTTAATTCATATCTAAAAATTGATTCCGTTGAAATGTCTAATAATAACTCTCAGAAAATATTTAAACATCGAGGAGCCGATTAGTTTTCTACCGCAACAAGTAGAGTCAGCATGTTATACATATTTACTAGGCAAACCAATTTAAAATTAAAAAGCACTTAATGTTATAATAAAAGGGCGGTAGAGATAATATTTAATTACGTTTATTCCCTCATAATTTTATGGCTGAGTGCTTTGCAATATACAAAGTAGTAAAAATGTACCGAATAAAAAGAACGTAGCAATCGTCCCATATCAAAATGGCTACAGATAATCTTTTTATCTTAACAAATAGAAAGTAATGTTTTAATAGTTATTCTATATAAAAAAATACAGGTAAGTGTCTAATAAGTCATACTGGTATATCGCACTGTTTTGTTAATTCCAACAGAATGGCATGACGTATCGTAGGTTCAAATCCCGTTTAGTGTAAGAAATGTGGTACTTTCTATCCAGCATCCGTTGCTAAGAAAAGTTGTGAGTTATTATATAAAAACCCCAAGTAATGTTGTTTTGCCTTTAACCTGTTTCTTTTACTCCATATAAAATTGTGATATGTCGTTGATTTAAGACTAGATTTGAGCGCGACTCTTGATAATGAAAGTCGTAGTAAAGATATTCTGAATGTCTATTGAAAATTGCTGCTTGCTGCTTCACCGTTAGAAAAGTAAAAATGATTCGCATGTACAACACCCGGGAATTGAACCCGCTTCACTTTCTTTAGCGCGTGTCTACTGAGCTACCACTGCCCTCAATAATATTATTGAAAGAAATAATAATTCAAATACGAATTATAATTAAAATTTAATTTCACAAACAATACCTTAAGAAAATAAACTACAAAAAGAAAAAAGAGTCATCGATCAAGTTGTACTTATACTTCTTATTTCAATATAATCCTTTTATTGAGAAGGTATTCATGACAGACGACGTTTTGTTTAATTGCTACATACGCGAATGGGCGGTAAAAAATTGCCCGCTCAGCCTTCATACTGCTTATAATAGATCAGATATATCTGAATTGCTTTTATTTCTTATATCCATTTTATATTAAATTACTACACGGTTATAATTCAACTTTACTTATGCACATCACTTTTTAAAAATATATTTTAAAATGAAGGGACAGCTGTATTTTTAACCGCAGCGTCCGTACGCGAAGTTCAAATATCTATAAATAAATATGTGTTATTCTTATTTATAAGCTATATTATAGTAAAGTTCCATCAAAATTTGTTTAGCAGTTTTTGTATGAAACACGATGAGTGTTCTCCATTTATTCTCAAATAATTTCGCGTTTTATATACACATTTCATTTTTTATAAATACTTTTTATCTGACTATATAAATAATTTTTATTCAGATTTCTTACTTGACTTGACTGTCTCTTGAAATACTCTATATCTAAACTTAACCCGATCAAGGAATCGAACTTAGGGCACCCCAATGTGGAGCGCAGCGGTAGCCCAGCGGTAACGCGCTCGCTTGGGTAACTGAGTGATGCGGGTTCAAATCCGGGTCTGACACCTCTGATATTTTCATTCAAATCATTTCTTTAATGATTACCACTCGTTTTACGGAGAAGGAAAACATCTTCAGGAAACCTGCATGTATGAGAAGACCTAGCAAGTTTTCGAAAGACATGTGAAGTCCGCCAACACGCACTAGGCCAGCGCGGTGGACTATAGCATGATTCCCTTCGTACTGAGGGAGGCCCGTGCCCAGCAGTGGGACGTTAAAAAGGGCTGATGATGAAGATGACGAGGATGATGATGAATGTGCAGCCGTACATGCTAGCCACTACACCACCAAGGCTGTTAAACTTAAACAACACATAATAATAATATCAACCGGTATACATTGTAGGAAGGTAAACATTTAATAAGAATAAACCTAGTCTATAAATGTGGTAATTGCGTTTCTTTGTCGCGTTTGTGAAAGAGCAATTAGCTTTTTCAACCTGTATTAAAACATACATCAGTCCAGCTTTAACATCGCGGCATTGTAAATCATCACTTATGCTGCATGCATGCTCATTATGCAAAAACTATTAAGTGAAATATTAGAAAAAAATACTAATATACTAATAATCACTACATATTGTAAAACAAAGTCCGCCCGCCGCATCTGTCTGTCTGTTCACGATAAACTCAAAAACTACTGCACCGATTCTCATGCTGTTATCTTCATTGGATATAGTGGTTCTCGAGGAAGATTTTAGTATATAACTTGATAAGTTTTTGTATATATTCACTAGCGAAATCTGCGGCTTCGCTCGCGCTAACTCTAGTTTATAATACACTAGCGACTCGCCCTCGCTTCGCTCGGGCTCTTCCCTAGATTTAGCACAGGTAAAGCCGCGGGATCTGCTAGTTATGCATATAAACCTTCCTCTTGAATCACTCTATCTATTAAAAAAACCGCATCAAAATCCGTTGCGTAGTTTTAAAGATTTAAGCGCACATAGGGATATAGGGATATAGGGACAGAAAAGGCGACTTTGTTTTATACTATGTAGTGATGATGATAATCGAATTATATTAGCTTTGTTTGGGTAAATCCCTAGGTGCCTTACAGTATACAGATAGTTGGTGCTCACTGTAGAAGCTAAAGTCATATCCTTATGTTAAAGTTGCCAAATTCGTCCCATCATTTGTGAAAATAAGTAAAGCAATATTGCTATAGACGTAACATAAAGTTGTGCCTTTACAATATTAAGCTAATTTAAAAAATCCAACGGTATAAAATTAAACTGTCACTGTCATAATTAAGAAGAAGTTAATGCCACCATGAGGTTAAATCCGTTAACCAGTTTGTTTTAAGCCTGTCAAAGCAATAGACATATACATTCAAAAAACATAACCCTCCTTTTAGGTGGTTGGTTAAAAATGGCTATAAATATAAATATGTTGGGACATTATTACACACAGCGCCATCTAGTTCCGTGGAAAACTACGAAGGAAGCTTGTGTTACGGATACCAGATAGTTGATATACTACATATATAAGTTTAAATACATATATATTATAAATATGCATGTGCATTCATATTTGCATAAAAGGTATAGAATAGATGGTATTATCTCTATAGTAAGAATGCAAGTTGCAATAAAAGCCCGATTGACATTCAATCCGCCATTTCAGAACTAAACGCTGTTAATAAAACGTATTTTTAATTATCTCAAGTCATAAACTTATCAAGCGGCCATTTAAATTTTAATAATAATTACCTAAAACGACCACACAAGGATTACAAATGACTAGTAAAACCTTGGCAAAAATGTAAGCTCAAGTTGATTATTTTTACACAAAAAGGTTGCCTTTGTAGGTACACATTCTTGCATATATTTAATTATTTTATTTATTTTAAGTACATTCTTAATGAGAGGATCGATTCTGATAAAACTATAGTTCCTAAAAGTTATATTTAGGTATATTTTTTTAATTTCTGTGCGAGATTTGAATTTAAGACCTCTTTTCAAAATGCAAATGACAATCCTTTAACTTCCTTTCAACTCCAGACAAAGTATAGCGATACAATAAATACTTTACGAAATGCAAAACTTTAGAATTCCTAATTAAGTAGAACCACTCCTTGAGTATTTTTCAAACAAAAGTATAAATATATATTTTTACATATAAAAATTTATGTTTATTATGGAAATGTTTATATCTACTATTCATTAATATGCAATATATTCAACTGTTATTTAAATAATAGCATTATTAAATTTATATTGTTACTAGTTTAGTTGATAGCAATCGTTTAAATAAAGACAATTTCATTACAATACGAAAATTATACATTTTTGCGCGATAGCAACATTTGCTTTTTCTTTTGTTTTTTGTTACTAATTATATTTCGTATAAATTTTACTTTTACACTTTCTACGGAGTCACAATTAAAAACATTCTAAACACTCAGTAAAGAAATATATCTTCAAGCGAATTATCATTCCACCGGAATTTGGAAGCTCTCGCTCTCAAAAAGAGCTACGTATGGCTAACTATATGGCCGAAATTGGCCACAAGGACATTATTATTATTTATTGTTAAAACGTTAGCCCTCTTTGTCCAGTTAGTTCTGAGTGTTGATGAATCAGAAAATATATCGAACCTGTATACTTAGAAACTAACATTAATTTGAAGACTTCATCATAATAAATAAAAAAATGTACATTATTTATTATCTGTATCATAAAATCAGTAAAAAGTATGAATTTACCGCGCAATTTATGCTCTGTGATATACCGACGCTAATTAATCTGTAATAATGGTTGCATATCGTTTTCAATGCACATAATTTGATCATAGAGTAGCTTTCAAGTAGAGGTAACTATTATAAATATATGGTTTTATTCTTAATGAACAATTAAAAATTGATTAAATTTCTAATATATAATCGTAAAGTATATTTATTCCAATTTGTTTCATATAAAAGTAAAGCACCAAGCAAAACTACTATCCATAAAAGAGGGATAGATGCATGAGACAGGAAACTATTAAAACTTTATCTAGCTTGTAATGTGGTCTTTAATCCCAGGTAAACCCAAAATTAAAAGCTAGTATTTTATAAAATAATTTATTACTTATGAGAAATTAATTGCACTATTATACTTTTAATCTACGCCGCCTCTATGCGTATGATATCTGTGGAGTAATATACGTTCGTAAAAAGAAAAATGAAAGCGAAATGTCACGAAGTAAACAACGTCTGGATTTACATAATTAAGCGAATAACGCTTAAACTCTACCTATTAATGTACGCGGGGGATCAAAAAGGCATCTTTTTGCATTAAAAATAAGCATTTTCTTGTCTTGAAATAAAGGTTAGGTTTTATCTGTTAATTTTTGAATAATGCCTTTGTTATAGATTTTTAGCTTTACTTTTTACTTAGACCACACACATAATTGATTTTAAGTTGTGTTTAAATAATAAATAATATATTTAATTAATATAAACATTGTATTATAGTGAACAATAAAAAAAAAACAAGATATTGTAACTTTCGTTAGTTAACAACAGATTAATTAATCGACTGAGACATAATAAGAAACTAATCGTATATTTTTTAATTTAAATATATATAAATCATATAAATATACATTTTTAAATGATATACATACAGACAACAAAAATAATATAAATACAAGTAACGAAAAAACGAATTAGGTAGTATTTTTGGACTAAATAAAACATTTCTCTTGCAAAAATCGAACCTGTATCCACAAACACTATATTATGCTTTGAACCAGGAAGACTGTCAACTAGTATGTAAATATATGGTAAAGGTCAGTACGTTTTTAGAATTCTATCAATATTTTTTACTTCTTATTTTATTCATCGCCATGTGTTTAAATCGTTAGATCATTAACGTCGCGTGACTATGAGCTATAAGGTCTATCCAGCCTGCTATATTGTTATTTAAGCTACCCTAGACCAATTTATAAAACACCAATCAACTTATATTTATTACGCTTTGTGATGCAACAAATATCTTAAAACTGTATTGTCATAGATAATCAACAACTTTTATTATTTACACCGTAATTTAACTTAGAAGACCAAATGTATACTAAAATCTAGCTAGATTATATTATCAAACAACTAAAAAGCGAAATTAATTTAAGTAAATTATACAAATATCAAATTTAGTACGTTCCTTCTCCTCTTTTTCGTCTAAATAATCAAACACATACCTAATATCAGACTAGTAGTTTTGAATTTTTAAGCACTCCATCAATTCTTTGTACCTACATAGATTTATTTCGTGTATATCGGAAATGGCTCTAACGATTTGGATCAAATTTTGTATTTAGAAAAGGGTTCGCTTTAGCACTTTATCTATATAGATGATTTTTATGAAAAACGCTACTTTAAGAGTATATCTTAAAATACATATTTTAAGAAAGAGAAGAAAGAAACACTGGGCGCACAAATAATTTAATATTAATATGAGAAGATTTATAATAATAAATATAAACTATATTTTTATGGTAGACCAAAACAGCACTTCTCAACCTAAAAATTAAATTGGCACAAACACTCGCTAGAGGATATTATATATCTCGAATCCGATACCCATATGTTTCAAGATAATAAAAATTATAAACATTTAAATAACCATTTAAACACAAATAATTTTATATTAATATTACAAAACCACTTATTTATTGCAATTTAATATCAAAAATGTTAATTTAAAAGCAATAAATTAGGAATTCGAATTAAAAAACGCAAAAACTATGCCCACGCGAAAATATATTCTACACTGGAATCCAATATGGCTGCTATCTTATCAGGTTATTGAGTTGCCGTTACCTCGCCGCTACCGACGCCACTTTGTTTGTTAAACTAATGTTATCTAAGACTAGTGTTCTCCCGCAGCTCCGCTCGTTTAATTTATGTGGAGATAAATATATATTAAATTAAATTCAGGATATAAGCAATCCTATTTTTGAATTTCACTAAAATCGGTTCAGCCGTTATGGTGTTAAGAAGTAACAAAACTCAAAAATTTCGTGTTTTAATGATGATTTTAATAAAATCGAGTTAGGATATTTTTTGATAGTGTTAGTTTAGTAAAACATGTTTTTTATATAAAAAAGTAAGTAAATTACCTTTGTCCCATTACTTATTTCATAACTTTATGCAATCTTTAAAGTTAGCGGGAGCTTTTAAGCTCTTTAATTTTCCCGGCTATCAATTTTGCGATCTGTACTTTAAATTTACGCAATTATTTGATGGCTTTATATAATAGTAAAATATATATATACACACTATACATATAATAAAATTGTAAGTCAGTCAAATCGTCACATTAAATATTTTTGAGATAATCATTATTATCAACTAGCAAACCCGGCCCGCTTCGCTAGACATAAGTTGAAAGAAATTAAACTCTTTTTATAACATTCTAATAAAATAAAAGTAGCTTAAGTTACTCTTTATAACATTAGCTATCTGCGAGTTAAAAATCCGTTAAAATCGGTCCAGCTGTTTCAGAGATTAGCCGGAACAAACAGACGGACAAATATTTTAAAAATTGATTTTTCATATGCATTTATTGAAAAGCTGGTCATTTGAAATAAAAAACAGACACTTCAATTTTATTTAGGCATATGTACCAATATAGAGACCGAAATTAAATGAGAAACGAGTGCACATTTTTTTCTGTCCCTACTTAGATATAAAAGAGATAGCAAACTATAAATCGTAATGTAGCTTATTTTAAAGTCCATTCAGTGAATTTACATGAGCTATTAAGTCAGTACTAAGCCGTATTGGGGGACACTCCGAGACATCTAGGGTATATTGAATCCACAACTTAGTTCCCTTTTGATTGTCAACGTTTCGAATAAATGACTTAGAAAATATGTTAAGTTTAAGTTAAAGGCTTACTTGTAGAGTTCAAATTAGTTATTAGGTATTATACTACTGTCTTGATTCTTTATAAATAAATATGCACTGATAAATAAAATTAAAGTTTTTGTGTGTTTATTCCAGCTAATATTCAAAGCGACTAAACAGATTTTAATGGGATTTTCACTGACAGATAATTAATGTTATAACGACTAACTTAGGCTTATATATAATTTATATTAGAAAAAGTATTAAGGATCAGTTAAAAATTTTTAAAGGCTCTAATATGTATAATAATATAGCAAGGCTTGCGGTTAAATATAATAACTAATCGCATATTATATTGAATAAGGAGCCCTTATATTAATTCTTGATATAAACTATTTCCCTTCCTTTCAATTTCATTGAAATATTACAAAGTTACAAAGTAACAAGCGTACTTACACCCATTTTTGTGCATGTATGTATTACTATTATGTATAAGAAAATGAAGGCACAGTATAGTTAATTCGCTCATAACATTATTGTATAACCCAGTTCAATAGACCACGGAACAATTAAAGCTTACGGATGCTAGATGAATAAATTAAGATGTTATCTAAACATATGTTACAGTCAATATAACTGTGTAATATTTATGTATTTATGTAGCCGCATTATATGGTCACTTCATTTTGATAATATAACACTTCTGCTACAACTCCTTGTTATAGATCTTAAGCATTTTAATTGACTTATCTTATGTAACAAAGAATGAGAAAATCTCTCCCGTGGCCATGTTGACCCGAAGCCGCAGGTCTGCTAGTTATACATATAAACCTTCCTCTTGAATCACTCTATCTATAAAAAACCGCATCAAAATCGGTTGCGTAGTTTTAAAGATCTAAGCACTCATAGGTACAGACAGACAGCGGGAAGCGACTTTATTTTATACTATGTAGTGATTCAGTTATAAATATTACTACAGAAGCATATAACATGTATCACTACATATATATTAAGCATTTGTAAAGTATGGACAAATAAAGCTCCATTCAAAAGCTCGTATATATAAAGAAAGCTATTTCCCTACTTTTGTTATATAACTATCATCCTAGTCCGCAGCATCCATATATTCGTAAGCTTTATTGTATTCACATCTATAAATAAGCCGTTTTTAGAAGCAGTAAATGCGGTTGTCACCGTTTGCTGGGTCTAAGCCTAACAATCGAATACGTTAGCCAAATCCGATCTATAATGGGAGCACATATCTTAGATTCTATCTGCATTGTAAACCTAGTAAGAAATATGCGTTACAACGTTGGCATCTGAGATTTGATTTAGTTAGTTTTAAACTGATCTTATTAAGTGAAATATTATCTATACTAATATTATAAAGCTGAAGAGTTTGTTTGTTTGTTTGTTTGTTTCATTGGTTGAACGTGCTAATCTCAGAAAGTACTGGTCCGAATTGAAAAATACTTTATCATAGCATCAAAGAAAAGTGTTGCAAAAAATGGCGGGCGTTAGTTCTGCGAGGTACCATACCACGCAACTCAGAATTTGGTTACCGGTCTTTACAACGCGTGCGAAGCCGCGGGAAGTTAGTTTATTATATACATAGAAATATAGATAAACAAAAATGAAGTGTCTGTTTTACTAAAAGTATGTATTTTAAATTAAATATGGTACCTATAAGTAAAACATAATTTTTATTATTTCCGCCTTTTTGTCTGTACATCTGTTTGTATCGGATAATCTGCGAAATGGCTAATTGATTTTGATCGAACTTTCGCTGAGAGATAGCCGATGTTATAAGCAGTAACTAAGACAAGTTTACTTGTAGAGAAAAACTTAAGGTTCCACTCAAAAACATTACGCATTACAAGATGTACGCAAGTAAAGTGAGGGTAAGTTGCTAGTTTATATTAAAAGGAATTTCACATTCACCGTTCAACTAATAGAGTTACATCAATCACTATGATAATGAGACTAAAATCCCGAAACAGATCATGTACATATTGAACGCTGGCCAACAACAGTGGGATTGAACATTTCGTTTTTGTTATAAATAAGTACTAAGGGCCTTTACAGACCACATTTTTAAATGGAGCCATAAACGCGCGTGTTGTAAATGCATCGCCTGTGCGTATTTTATGTAAATAAATTAAAAAATATCTTTGTATCGGTACAAATGCGTAACAAGTCTAGTGTGGATTTGCCTTTATCTAAAGCTTTATCATATTTGATTCAATTATATAGATATTTTATGGTTTTTTTTTCTTAATTACATATTATATATTGATATAGAAATAAAAAAAATAGTATCTAAAAAGTAAAGAATAAAAAAATAATTTACAGAAAATATGGCAATTGTCTATATTCTATATACTACAAAGTAGAACATAAAACTTTACATAAGCCATATTCATTGTAGAAGTACCCTTATAAATAAAAGACGTTCGATAAAACCCGTGTACGGTGCTTAGTTATTAATAAGGTCTAATAATAATAAAATCGTATGAAATCCGCTTAGATTTTAAAATATTCTTGAAATTATTATCACTACCAATTATAATTCCATCTAGTAATTAGGTTTAAAGAAACCGACAAAAAAGCATATATACGTACACATAATGAGACTTGCAAACCTCCTTACCTTGGCTACGGCAACTTCACTTTAATTAAAGAAAAATTTGCATTTTAATAGTCAACACTATGCTAAATATTATACTTGTATTTTAACCCTTAAAGCTCTATCTTTAAGCTTTTTACATTGCTGATAATATGTATTACTTTATCTAAAATATATTAGTTATTACTCATGGAGAACACGTTTCATTGGCTGATGGCGTGGTCGAGCACATACCCATCGAGCTCTGTTTAATTTTCAATTTAGATCGTAATTTGCGATGCGAGGTCCGCACCCAAACTTGGCCACTAGATTTATGCCCACTTATGACTATGTACTTCACGTGGTATATATTAACACTTTCACGCGAACAGCGTCATTTCACGTCAAATTTTGGTCGATGTGATACCGCACAGCGTGCTATCACGTTCAGCAAAAACTGGTTTTATTAAGTACAACGTTATAGTACGGGCTCTGGCCATACTAATTTTTAAAAGTTGGGTTTCTATGCTACAACATATCGAATTCTTAAAATTGTAGTGCTACACCGCACCGGATTTTTTTGCCTTCTTTGTTGGCATTCCATCCTGGTACAAAGTACCTACTTTGTTAGCGCACAACGTCACTAGACGTCATTTCGCCTAAGAAGTTTTATGACGTCAGCCGACATGTGCGCGTCGCGAGGGTAGCGCGTGCATCGATTCTGTGTTCACGTGGAATATTGAAACGTAGTTAGTTTATGATCACATAATTAGGTTCGTTCCTAAAATTTTTAATGAACTTTATTAGTTTCTATAAGTCAATATGTTGGGACATTTTTTTTAATAAAAAATAGACCATTTCATATAATTAGCCTTTCATTTCATGTTTTTTGTTATTGTTATAATTTATGTTAAACATTTCTAGATCATTTTTATACTAAATACTTCTTATACTTCTTATACGTTAACGTTATAAGTTTTACGGCACAGTCGACGTTGACGTTATTTAACGTACCGTGTTCGCTATTGCACCTTTTTATATATATGCGTTGTGGCACAACGTCATTAGACGTCGTTCTAATTTAAATGAAAATTATGTGCTGTATCGCATAGACCTAAAATATTGATATGTTCGCGTGAAAGTGTTAAAAGGAATTAACTGGCATAAGTTATGCGCCTGCCGGATCCCGCCGATAAGCTTTAATGAAAATTGCGACGTTTTTTAACAAATTCGCGAGGAGGAGAGATAAAGGGATTGATCTGTCTCAATGACTAATTGTACGTTCACTCAGTGATGGAAGCGCGTATCGTAATTTAACGGCCTGTGAATATTTTTACTTTTAATAACTAAAATAAATAAATGTGTAGTTTTGTATGCGAAAATACGATTTTAATATTAGATTATGTGAAGGAATAGCCGAATCGGTATCCAAGACATTTGTAACAAAGTTTAAGTATAAAGTCGTCAACACTGACAGTATCTGTCGTGGCGCAATCAACTCTGACATTTCGAGATGCTGACATTTTCAAGTAAGCAGCAATTTAATCAAAAATAGCAAATTATCAGTAGTCACGCCATACGTTACTTTTACTTAACTCTATGGTTTACGATACCGACGGGATGTTGATTTCTAGTACCGGCGTACATCAAAGATAGCGGAAAGCGAGGTAATGATACTCCATGATTTCAAATATGCAATAAATTAGATACATTGAACCATAACTACGGTTAAACTTTTATTAAACGAAATTTTAAAACTTTTAATTGCCATCCATCGATGGCGCCTACAAAATAAGCTAACTAACTCGAAAACCGGTCAACATTGTAAGATTTAACAGTCTTTATTAAGAAAAGGAAATTTTAATGACATTAATCTTTTGCAATGTTACAACTATATAACTCACCTTTAAAATGCAGCTGCCGACGGCTTCGTTCTCGGAGACTGTCACGTTGTAGAAGGACTGGTCGAAAATCGGCTCATTATCATTCACATCTAACACTGTCACTAGTAACGTGGCTGTTGAGGATAGAGGAGGAGTACCGCGATCACTTGCGACTACTATTAACCTTGGCATAGGATTTGTTTCACAATCAACACGAGCCCGCGTTGTTACTAGACCTGAACGCTCATCTATCGAGAACCAATCAGACTGTGGTGTTGGGAGTAAAGAATATCTAATCTCAGAATTCTCTCCTTCATCCACATCGCTAGCGGATACTTGAAGGACGGGAGTGCCGGGTGGAGCGGCTTCAGGGACGCTAGTTTTATATTCACTTTCCAGAAAAGTTGGGGGGTTATCGTTTACATCAGTCACGCGGAGACTGATGATTCGGGATGCATGCAAAGGAGGGGAACCTTTATCGGTAGCGACTACATTTAAAGTATAAGAGGATTGAGACTCTCTGTCTAAGGGTAAAGCTACTACAACTAAGTATATTATGTTATCGTGCGTCCGCAAATCAAAATGACCGTCACCACCACTTAAAGTAACGTTTACATTTGCGTATTCTGTTTTTGAATCGGGATCATGAACTGATATTCTCGCCACAAATTCATCAAGCTGTGCAGATTCTGATATTTTAGGCGTTGCGTCATCGCTCAGGAAAATAACATCGATTGTTGGTTGGTTGTCATTAACATCGGTTACCCGGATGGAAACAAATGCGGTTGTTTCTAAAGGTTGAGCACCTTTGTCTCTAGCCACCACAACCAACTCGTGCAATTCTTTGGTCTCAAAATCTAAAGCCTTGTTCACTATAATCTCTCCTGTATCAGGATCTATCTTAAACATATTCTCTTTATCACTTTGCCGCCTATTTATCGAGTATTCTATCAGTCCATTCTCGCCAGCATCTGAATCTGTTGCGAAAACTTTCAATACAGCTGTGCCGACTGTGGCATTTTCCGGTATCATAGCTGAATACGCACTTTCAGCAAACACAGGTGGATTGTCATTTACATCTAATATGGTAATATTTACAGTCATCGTCCCTCTTAAAGGTGGAGTTCCACCATCCAGCGCTTCTATGACCAATTCATAGTGGTCAGTGGTCTCTCTATCAAGAAAGCCATTAATTTGAAGATCTAAATAGAGAACACCATCGCGTTCTCTATGAGAGGATAATCTAAACGCGTTATCCGTATTGCCGGATACAATATTATACCTCTGCGTGTTAAATACTCCTAAGTCACGATCTTTGGCTGGATTGAGTTTTCTTTTAACGTCTCTAGGAGTATTCTCCGAAAACTCAACATTCATAACCGGGGAAGGGAAGATGGGAGCATTGTCGTTTTCATCAGACACGCGAACAACAACGCGGACGTTATCACCACTGGCAGGGATAGCAACAAGTGCATAATGATCCCTATTCTCTCTGTCAAGAGGTACTCTAGTCCTTATTTCTCCCGTGTGGGGATCTATTTTGAGGTCATCATTGACTGCACTGCCTGGAACTGGTACTATCGTGTAAGGTGGTGCAGCATCAGGTAATTCATCACCGAGGTGACCGACGAGAGTGCCGGCGCGTGCGTTTTCTCTGACGCTGAACTCGCGGACGTGCTCTGCCGCTGTCGAAGCGACGAGCAAGAAGAGTGTTGCGCGCAACATCGCGCAGGATTGTTCCTCACCGGTCACACATTGTCACTAGGAACCTGAAATTTAGAAATTATATTTTAGGGGTTAAAGAACATTTTAAAACATATCATCTCAAGTATGTGTGAATAATTTTCGTTAATTTTACGGTATATGAACGCTTATATTATAACATATACATATAAAATATACATTTTCTGTTTTTTTTTAAACAGTACATATTCTTTATTGGAGTTAAAATTGGAGTCATGTATAATTGCGTATGTCATATGGAGAAGCTACGTGATCTAATGGTGCCCATAGATAATCATTATTTTATACATGCTATTGCGAAAATCGAACCTGTGACAACCGATTTAAATTTAATTAAGAAATTCACTGTCATAACACTGGTATTTTACACATAGTAACTGGAGCGTAGGTAAAAAGCCAAGATTAAGTGAAAGGTGACTTAACAAAGAATTTACTTTCTCCACAAATTAATGTAAATTTTAATTTGGGTGCGTGATGAAAACTCGTAATTCTTGCATTGAACGTGCGTGATGCACATCAGGCGTGTTAGATACACGATCGTGATGTTCTCTAAGATATAACATCTAGTATTTTATAATTCTATCTATTTATGATTCAGTGATGTACTAATATAAGTGAAAGTCATATTAGTTAAAATATAAATAAAACTTGAATAATTTAATCTATTAATATAATTAAAAGTGTTTGATTGCTTCAGTAGTACAATTAAGTCGGTTAAAACTAAATTATATACATCTTTATAGATAGATGCAAATATAATTACGCTTAAGGTTACAGGTTCGAATCCCTCTTACTCCACTCCACACTCCTTGAAGATTATATATAATGTTCAATCGTTAAGTTAGTTAGTTATACTTACAATATATTATATCTATATACACAAATGCCTAGGGTAATAATAATCTAAACAAGCAAAAAAAATTCAGTAAAACTCCCTTTTCTATAGAGATAGTCCACCCGTAATTGCTGCATAGCATAATATCAACAACAGAATATCAACAAAAATCTACCAAACAATAGTTCCATTAAACATAATATAAATAAGAATATTGGTGTTAATCTAAGAAAGTATTACGCAAACATTATGCATGAAATAATATTGTAGAATTTTTTATGTAAAATAAACAGAAAGGGTATAAAATACTTATTAAAATTATTTAATATTGATTAATTTTTCAAAAATAAGAAAAATGCATAAAAACTGAGTGTATCTACACTAAACTTTAATTACAATTTACATTACATAAGATAAATGGAAGTCGATAAGGAGAGCGCAACGTGTTATCATTAAATAAGCGTTTTCTTGTTAATCGGCGCCCGCGCAATAAAGTTGTATTTTTATGAAGCAAATTTGATCACTCCAAACATATTAGTATACGAGATCAGAAGTTTAATTTTAGTACCGAGATATTTTTAATCGAACCGTTATCTCGTATACGCGAAAAATAAAAGCATTTAGAGTTTAAAATTTATTATGATTTATAAATAAAAAATCGTATATATTTCTTTTTAAAACGTAATAACATAACTTATTAATATTATTATTAATGTTAATATTTAATACTAATACGATTAATATAATATTTAATACTATTTAATATAATATTAATTTTTCTTAATCTAAGCTTTGAAAGCTTCAATTTTGGTTTACATAATACAAAAAAAAATTTAATTGCGTAAAGCACTATTTCATCTTAATAATTTGTTAATTTAATCAATCATCCCTTCTTACATTAATATATTATACATATAGAAAAAGGTCCTAGTTCTAAGGTACTTAGAGGTACAGGTATAGGTAAGCGCCTTTGAAATTTTATTGTTTTTCCTTTAAAATCTCATACCCAATTGATACTTATATCTTTAAGCGTCTGTATCATCAAAAAGGTGAGATAAATTTTACGTATCTAAAATAATCTGTTTCTTTAATTTTTTTTTATTTATTCTTACACAACATATTTTTTAATTAGTGACGAAAATATAATATGTTACAAACATCGCGACTTAAGGTCTCGTATATTATAGAAAATTCCTTACAACCTTAATCTGAACTATATATTTAATTTAGTATTGATACGATTATCTTTTATAATTCAACATATTCTACAACTGATTTGTTAACATAATAATATAATATTCTCGCAATTTAATTTAAAATAATACATAATCGGATATGTATTTTAGTTATTATCTTGATTATATAAATTTACGAAGAAATTGTTAGGTAAAAATTAAATGGAACGTATGTTACATTTAAAAACAAGACTTTAAGTTTAAAATGTCTGAGTTTATCTAAAAAAATGACTACTGCTGAAAGCAAGATGCTGTAAATGCTTAATTTTAAATATCCTTCTGAATTGTGATTATTAATACATATTATCTTAAATGTCAATTATAAAACCTTTAAATATAAAATTAAGTAAAGTAAGTTATTATTGAATTAATTGATATGATCAAAAACAAATTAAATTACTTTTTACTTTATGAACATTTCATTAAAAAGTGTTAATTTTACCATAATATCCTGTTCTTGGCCCAAGATTAGAAATAAATACATATATATTTGATTGTTTCTTATAAATATAAAGTTAAATAAATATAAAAAGAAGCAGAAAAGATGCAAATTAAAAATACATGGTATATTGAAATTACCGAATATTACTCTGGTAATATTGATTCAAATTTAAAGCATGGCCTATTTATTAAACCGAAATTAGAACGAACCCTCTATTTTAGTCGAATTAAATTAATAATATAGGTTAAAAAAATTCAATCATAGAAGTACCAAAGTGTAAAGAAGCATTATATCTAAGTATTTCAGATAAGCAATTCATATAATTAATTATCTTTACTATAGATAGGAATTTAGCTCTTATAAGGAGTTTAGTCAAAATATTATTTCTTGTAAGAAAAACAATGGATTAATAAGTACTATGAAAAGATTTACCTACAACTGTTATATGTAAATAATTAGTAATATTTTATTAAAGCTCGTCCATGGCTACCAAATAAACAGAGTATAAAAAGGTACTAAATTACATTTTTTTACATATTTTTATATAAATTTTGTATCAACCAAATCATTTCGAGTAGATTAAGAAAAGTAATAATAACTAATTTAGTGTCAAAAATCGCTAAATTCACAAGTTCTAAAGGAGCTGGCTGTGCGAAATACCGCGCGGGCCTCCAGCCTCTAACGATCCACCTCGCGAGCTATGCGCCTTCGCATGACTTATTGTCTCCAGCTTATAGTTTTATTTTAAATTTTTAGCGATTTGATGTGTTGATTAATTTACAGCTGACAAAATATTTTTGTATTTACATGCATTTTTGAATTTCCCATAATAAGGAGATTCTTCTTTGATATACACTTCATATTATATTATTTTAAAGCAATAAGTTTATATTTTTTCTATATAAATGAAATTAATTAAAAATAATGACTCTACATATAATATTTAAATTATTTAACGTAGATATTTTTCGTATATATATGAGATGCTTTATTACATTGCAAAAGATCGTCACTAGTTCGAATTTCGACACTGTACTAAGGCTAAGTTCTAGCTCTACCTTTTGTAGCACATTCCATAATTTAAACGCTATTTTTTTTATATAAAAGCAAAAAATATAAACAATTTATAGTAGTTTTCGTAAAATAAAACAAGATTTTTTGACAGAAAACAAAAGTTTTATGCTAAAATATTATAATAAAAAGCCGGCTCTGTTGTCAACGAGGGCGTAGGTGTAGAACAATTTTCATATGTCAATGATAAATATACTTTAGATTTAGCTTAGTATAGGTAATTTTTGTTAAATATTTATAAGGACATTTGGTTCTACAACAGAGTAAATAATACTACAAGAAAACTCGTGGTTTCTTCAATATGTACGTACATTATATAAGAACACTTTGCTTTTTTTCGCAACTTATATAATAATTTCTTTTATTTACAATATAACAATATGCCTAAAATAAAAGTATAGATGAAATATTAATTTATGTAATACATGTAAAAATAGATACTCATATGTACAAGAAATATAATTATCTTAATTTTCATTTTCAAAATATGATTGTACACATTCTCGTTAATTATAATAGATATTTATCATGTGAAAAAACATCATTCTAATTAGTTGTTTCTTCCCATACACAAAGAAATCTAAACAATTGAAAAGTTCACTAATCTTAATAATATCACTACATAGTATAAAACAAAGTCGCTTTTTCTGTCCCTATATCCCTTTGTATGCTTAAATCTTTAAAACTACGCAACGGATTTTGATGCAGTTTTTTTTAATAGATAGAGTGATTGAAGAGGAAGGTTTATATGCAGAACTTGCAGGTCCCGCGGCTTTGCCTGTGCTAAATCTAGGGAAGAGCCCGAGCGAAGCGAGGGCGAGTCGCTAGTTTTAAATATGACACATTTGGTAAAGGTTATACTAACATTAGAATTTAAAATATTATCTTAAGCAATACCATACTGACTAGAAAAGGATAAGCTATTTGACGTTTAGCGAGCAAATATTTAACACTAACTGGTTCCACTTTGCAGAAAATTCAACATGTCTTCAATGCCATTATATAGAATTAATATCACAAGAAGTTTTTGGTTAATCGTATTGATGACAGGCTCTTGCCCAGCAGTGGGACGTTAAAAAGAACTGAATGCAAGTTTTTCTATATAAAAACAATAAATAAAGAAAATTTATTATGTATATAGGTAGAATATATACTCTATATCTATACTACCCGCTATTTACGAGTCAATTTGTGTAGAGCAAATGATCAATAATCTAATTTAAGTAATTCTTTCAGTACTGTTTTTATTTTGTTATTTATAAAACTACTTGTCACTAAACCCTAACATAGATAAGTTTATTTCGTGCGTAATTTACCTATTGTATTTTAGAATATTACAGCAGTAATATCAAGCTTTAACAAAGTATGTCTCTTATCTATTCAATTGTAGTAATTCCTTATAATTTTATTGTATTTTATAAGCGAATTTATATAAAAAATCATAAAAACATTTAGTTTGGTTATAGAGTCATTATTACAAAAATATCTTGTAAACGTTATGCTCTAGGATATTTATAACTTCAAATTAATTAATAAAATATATTTTAATTAATATATAAACGACATTTTTTAATAATTCAATCTATTCTAGTCGGTATCACACCATTAATCTGCCTAACCTTTCCCAGCGTATAATTAAATGTATTTCGACTTCAATAAACTTGATATAATGTGAAATATCTTTGTAAAAATATTTTAAAATAGAAAAGTATTTTAATTTTTGAATAAATAAGATTTAAAGATGTTCATGTTTAAATTTTAGTATAATTAATTAATATTTATATTTTGTTAATATGCATTTCTAATTGCTTTGTGTCTTGTGATATTTAACTTTAACTTGTATTTAAGTATTTTTTATTACATGTATAAAGCTGTGTATAAAGTTTGTTTTATTTTTTAAAAGTTTTATCTTCTAAAGTCGAAATATTATACAATTTTAACTCTGTTCGAATATGTAACCATTCCATTATTAAAACATTATAAATGCGTAAATTTGGATAGATGTTTGTGCTTAATCAAGCAGCTAAACGGATCTTGATGAAATTTGGCAAAAGGATAAATTGAACTCTGAAATAGCATATAACCTATTATATATTTTTATCTCGGAAAAACGAACGGTTCCCGTGGGATATTTTTTTTCAATAGTACCGAATCCAAAAGCGAAGTGAGGCTGAGTAGAAGTATAACACAAACTTATAATTCATATTCCAGTTACATAAGGATTACTACTAAGAAGTTCTACTAAGAAGAATAGTTTCATAACAAACATTTAAAGAAGTGTTTTGAATAATAAATAACAAAACACAATGGGTTACTTTATTATTAAATTTTTGGTTAATTCCAAAATTTTGTAAAAACTAAGTTTTAGGCGAATAAAGGTATGACAAACGTTTAATTATTTTAATAAAAACCACATGTACTATAACTTAAAGTAAATTTTAATGCCATTATATCCGCTCATAACTAATAATGGTTGCAAGAACCAAAGTAAGAATCTAAGATAAGATGAGATCAATGTGGAATATAAAAACTAGACTAGTCTGAGAAAGCTAGGTAATTAAATATTACTGTTATAAGGCTGATAGTCAACCTGTTATCAAGAGTGCCACTACTATAATATGAAATTTTATATGAACTTTTATGTTTGTGAAATATGTAAAACCGCACATAAAACTATCGATTAATGATCAATATTCATCTGTTATAAGTTTCATTCTAGCCGTACTTATTTTCTTATCTCTATGTTTGTTAATCTATACTAATATTATAAAGAAACTGTTCGTTTGTTTGAACGCGTTAATCTCAGGAACTACTAATCCCATTTGTCAAATTCTATCATTGGGGAAGGCTTTATGTCATATATAGCCATAATATATACTATATAATATATAAAAGACTATATATCTATCCCACATCGCTCGTTTTAACTTGCCTAGTGACGAACTTGAGCGAGGCGAAAGATAGTTGTGTTATAAAACTATTAGTTTATTTGAAAAGTTAAACATTTTATTCTTAAACTAGCTGCGCCCCGCGGTTTCACCCACGTAGTTGCCGTTCCCGTGGGATTACAGGGATAAAAAGTAGCCTATGCCCTTTCTGAAGGTCTTCTCTATCTGTGTACCAAATTTCATCGAATTCGGTTCAGCGGTTTAGGCGTGAAAGCGTAACAGACAGACAGACAGACAGAGTTATTTTCGCATTTATAATATTAGTTAGGATGTATTCAATAAAATAAAAAATTCTTCTTCTTGAAATGCTTTCCACTGAATGCTAGAATTTTTTGATATATTAAGTTATATTTGATAACGCATCGTATATGCAACATAAATATTAGACTCTGAGAAAGAATTTCTTCACACAGTTATGACATGTACAGTAATAATTAAGAGTAAATTTGTTATGTATTAATAAGTTTGTATAGGTGTGGTTTAATTAAATTTAATTTTTATGATAAATGCGAAGTTTTATATTGAATGGAATACGAATGTTTCTTAATTTATATACTATATTTTTATATAAAAATAGTGTAACTGAAGCACAAGCGAAATTAAAATTACTGCAAGTGTCACGTTGGAAGTGTCATGAAAAATTTACATCTTAGTGAGTTCATTTAAAAGTAATTTTATTTTTGGTATCTTTTTGTCAGTAAAAGAGTACTTATAAGGTTATTAAAAACTAACTTTTAATTATTTTAATAATTAAATTTACTAAAAAACTAAATTATGTTCTAATTAATGGAAGAAACGTATTTAATTGTGTAATGCTCTACATTCTTTGATATAATACAAACAAAACAAATCCTCATACAATCAATCTGTAAGATTCATTATTTTTTGTAGTCGTTTAATGAAAGAAGAATGACCAAGGGCTAGTTTTTTAACCCTTAACACATTCAACACACATCCAACGCTAGTTCTTAAATATCCTGTTTTAACGATTCCGTATAATTTATCTCGGTCTCGTGGACAACGCGGAGGATGAATCTTTTTTATAGTAATTAATTTGAAATGGATGAACAAAATTTCGAATATTAAAGCAGTTTTTACAAAGTGTTTAATACTTTTTTTCATTTTAGATAATTCAACAAGTACCACGGAATGTGCTCTTACTGAGAGATAGAGACGTAAATAATTGCAAGTATTAGGTCCATATAAAGTTGTGTTTTTCAAAAGTGGTATGCAAATGACTAGTTGTTAAGTGATGAACTTAATTACGTTTTTCTTTAATTACGTTTTTCAAAGCTCTACATAAGTAAAAAAAAGATGTAGAGCAAGAAATTCAAGAAACCCTATATACAGCTTACATTTTCTATGCTATTGAATGAGTTCTCAAGATATTTGGAACAAGAAATAGCCTAGTCCTATAGATACACAACGTGAAGACCTTAAAACTAAGCATAACCATTCCAATATCGAAACAACCAACCTCCAGAATCCGTAACACTGTTCACCATAATTCAATTAAACACACATTCATACACACACAACACTGCAATCCGAAAACACAACAGAAATCACGTATGAACTTTGTTTTAATAGTTTTCACTGTCGACGTACGGCCAGTGTAGGCCAAGCGGTAGGAGGCACTGACGCTACGACAGGGCTTAGGGGCAAGGGGGGAAGGGGGGCGGTAGGGGGGACCGGACCCCCCGCAGAACAGGTTGCGCTCGCATACCGTTTTGAGCGCCAATTTCGACTCCCTGGATAGGGACGTTTCCACTTGATCCGTGGATAAGGTAATGATAAAAGATAAAGCCTATCGGGCTTAGATTTTTGCTTTTTTTATTTACTGTTACATCACTAGTTTGTATTGATAATAACAAAGGTGCCTATGTGTTTATGGGGTATGTATGTAGAGTTACATGAATGTACATTCTTTATTTTGTCATTTTTACTTAAGTTAAAATTATAAAAAGGATAAAGAAAATTGGTTTCAAATAAATTTTGTTCTTATATTTATAATATTATAAGTAAATATTATAAATATGAAAACAAAATTGTCATGCCTGTTAATTTGCGATGTACCCAATAGTGTTAGTTAAACTTAAGTAATTATTAATTTCTCATATAAGTGAATTGTAATATTCTTCTTAAGACATAAATGATCTTAAACCTGGAAATAGATAATATTAATTAATACGTCTATATTTCTGACAGATATTACGTAGTATGAAAACTTCCTATATAAAAGACTTCAACGAGATACGGAACCTTCACATGCAATAATTGATTACAACATTTTAAACCCACAATTATTACAATAAAATTTTAATTTTAACATATATATTATAATATAATAATTAGGGACGTTAAATAAAGTTCTATTGCATTAAAATTTTCTAATTTAACTTTTATTTATATCATTCGTTCTTATAAATCTAAAATATTACCAAAAACGCAATGTAATAACTATAATTTTCGTTTGTAATCGATAATTAATTACTAATGTGAGATCCGCCCTCTAATTTTAAAGTAACTTTTATGTACAGTAGTTTATGCAAATGAAACAATATTTTTGATTCACATAATAAATGTAGCTATTAAATTTTATATTAGAGGTAGGTTTTATATATAATTAATTTGATTATTATTGATAAATGGCAACAACTATGCTTTTTGCTATAATAGAGATTCGATGATATTTTTAATAATTCGTAGAGTAAGAATTAAGAAGCATTATTTAATTTCATTTATATAATTACAGATACAGTATACAGTATACGCTTATTGTCCACTCAATTATTATTTTATTTTTTATTTTAATAAATATTATTAAAATATTTTTTATCTTAAATACTTACTTTTGACTTACTATTGATTTTCTAGGAATTATGATCCGTCCTTAGATCCTAGACATAGTATATGTGCTATCATTTTCTTAAAATTTTATCCAAATCGGTCTATTCAATCAAACTAAAACTCGATTACATATAACTTATAAGTTTCAAATACTTGTAGGATACGAAGAATACAGTGAAGAAGGAAGAATACAGTGACTGTTTTATGTCCTCATGGAAGATTGTAAGATATATGTTTAGATTTAAAGATAATATATTTACTTATACAAATGTCTTCTTATTTATTTTATGTAATAAGTAGTTCTAAAAACATAAGTATTTTGTATAGTTGATAATTAATTATCTTATGCTTATTTCGGCTTAACTGGCCATTGCTCATTTCACTATTCGCTAGCTGTTATGTACCTACTTCATTTATTACATGATATAAGATAATTCTATAATTCACTAGCGACTCGCCCTCGCTTCGGTCGGGCTCTTCCCTAGATTTAGCACAGGTAAAGCCGCGGGATCCGTTAGTTATGCATATAAACCTTCCTCTTGGATCACTCTATCTATTAAAAAAAACCGCATCAAAATCCGTTGCGTAGTTTTAAAGATTTAAGCATACATAGGGATATAGGGACAGAGAAAGCGACTTTATACTATGTACTGATTCCCCAGTAACACGTGAATATCAATATTTTGACGACACCTTTGTCACAGTTTGTAGTGACTTAACTTTCTGCGCCAGTGGTCGCAGGTTTGAATCGCGCTGGAGGCATTATTGTGATCCAGTCATGTGTGTATATATTTATAATATTTATGTATTTAAAGTTAAATATGTGTAGTGTATCAACTATGTGGTATCCGTAACACAAGCCTCGTAGCTTACCACGGAATTAGATGGCGTTGTGTGTTAATATGTTGAAACATATTTATTTATTATTTATTTAAAATATGTAATAAGTAAAGCTTTTAATATCCAAGCTATTAATAGGACTCATTATTAAATGATCCAACGTAATTTTCATCTGATTCGACAAGTCAAGGGTGTTATCATTTTGCAATAAAGAAAAGGTAAAAAATATATAATGTCAAATTAAACTGTAAAGATAAAAACAACATTATAAGAGACATTAGAAAAAAAGGTTGAAATATTCTCAAAGCTCCCGACACGGACCCAAGGTCAATGGAAATTCAGAACTGGTTTAATCAAATATGCATAAGATTTCGTGACAAAATACGCTTTAGGGTGAAACTGCATCAAAATCTAACATTAAGTGCTTTTTTAATTGTATTTGATGTATTTTTTTAACAACACGTTTTGCTTAGTTTTTAAAAAATAAGGCAATGCGTTAAACATCCGTGTAGTTAACGACGAAAACGTTATATATTATATACTACTTATGTGTATTCTCATGTGAATTATGTAATATGTCTTTTTTGAGAATTAATATCTATGAACCTAGTTGGCAGTGACTCTACTTTCTGCTCCAGCGGTCGCAGGTTCGAGTTCCGTTTAAGGCATTCATTTGTTGAGCACGAGTGTTTGTACTCCAGTTGTGGGTGTTTATATTTATAATATGTATTTATGTAAAATTTATATATGTGTTGTATATCAAGTATCTAGTATCCGTAACACAAGCCTCGTAGCTTACCACGGAAATGAATGGCGATGTGTGTAATAATGTCCCAACACTTCCAACATAAATTATATATTCATTTTTTTCCTATATAGGCTAGCATATAGGCTAGCTTGTTCTTTCTATTGGTATTTTATTTTAATTTTAAATTGTTTCAAACTAAACAACGGGTTTTAATTGATTTTCTTTGAATTGATTCTCAATAATCAATAATAATAAGTATTGAAGTGGTTCTCCCTCATTTAACCAACTTCAAAAGAAAAGAGGGTACTCTATACAATTTAAACAGGATAAGTTCATATTCCATAGGTTGACCTTTATAAATTTCAAGAACACATTCATCTCTATGGGAAGAACAACTATAAAGCGATTTTTTTGTTAATGTATTTTTTTATTAATAATATATCAAATATTCAAACATTGTTACTATTTTATTGCAATAATATGTAAAACATTGCAAATCGAACTTAATAAAAGTTTTTGCTTCTGCCATTTACTCAACGTGTAATGCATACATCTTGCATTTTGCATGACAAGACAATATAACTGAGCCTTCTACATGCAGTAGCTAAGATAAACACCGAATTGTGATTTTAAACGAGAATTTCTTTACATTTAAACACAGCAGCAGTCCAGCCAAGTTCGGAAATGAAAAGATCGTCGTAAAAGTCGACCGATGTATTTCTGTCATCATTTTGAAATTAATTTATCTCCGTAGTTTTAATTTACGTACATTTGCAGTCCTAAATGTACGACAAGAAAAATCGTTACATTACAAACTTTTACCTATATTTAATTAAATAGAAAATACAAAAAAGAACTTTAGCAAAAAGTAAAAAAAAATATTACGTGGGGAAGAGTAATGATACGATTTTTAGGGGGGAAACGAATTTGTTATTATTACTACAAAGTCGCTTTCTCTGTCCCTATATCCCTATGTATGCTTAAATCTTTAAAACTACGCAACGGATTTTGATGCGGTTTTTTTAATAGTTAGAGTTAGAGTTATTCAAGAGGAAGGTTTATATGCATAACTAGCGGATCCCGCGGCTTTGCCTGTGCTAAACCTAGGGAAGAGCCCGAGCGAAGCGAGGGCAAGTCGCTAGTTATACCTAAATCTAACGAAATCACACGCCGTCCACCGAAGTGGTTCACTTCTGCGTTGCCGGGCACTAAAGAGAGGTATCGAGACTTAATCTATACTAATATTATAAAGCTGAAGAGTTTGTTTGTTTGGTTGAACGCGCTAATCTCAGGAACTACTGGTCCGAATTGAAAAATTCTTTATGTATTGGATAGTCCGTTTATCGAGGAAGGCTATACCTATAGGCTATATTACATCACGCTATAACCAATAGGAGAGGATCATCAATGAAAAATGTTGCAAAAACGTGAAAGGCGGCCGTTAGTTCTGCGAGGTACCATACCACGTGACTAAGAAAGAATTTGGTTTCTGCTCATTACAACACGTGCGAAGCCGCGGGGAATTCTAGTAAGTAATAAATACTATAGAGTATTTTTAAGATTTTAATCACTAACACCTTGAATATAAACCGTTCATTTAAAAAAAACTTCATTTACAGTTGACGAAGATATTATTGAATTTTTGATAGGTGTTAAAGAAAGGTGTAAACGAAAATTATACATATTTTAGTATATTATGGTGTCGAGACACGCACCGGAAGTATCTCGTATAATATAGATAGGTAAAAGCAAAGGCAAATATAATTAGGTACAAGAAATTTTAGTAAAAAGACCACATTTTTAAACCACGAAATCATGGTAAAAATGTCCACTGATGCAACAATTTCATCATTAGAAACAATCGCAATTCTTGCCTCTCGAATCCATATTTTAGGTAACAGGGAAACTAATACTGACATCACGATTAAGTAAAATGTTACAACAGTCTTTTAACTAGTTTGCCACATTAAAGTCATTCCTCTTTACTTGGTTTACACTGTCTATGATTCAGCGTGTAGGCATTTGTGAGTTACACAGTGGTAGCGCACCTGAATAATAAGCTGAGGGATGCGAGTTCGATTGACAGGGCAAATGTAAAAAATAGCAAAACAAGTACCCATAAGCTAATAAGTATTTTTAACATTGATTGGAAGTTTACTTTTGGGATCCACACATAGTACTCACGCATACCAGTCACATCTCTCGCTCTCTCAGACATGATATTGAAAATGATTCGCGCATGAAAATATTAGAAGTACGAGACTCGGAATTTGCTGCCGTCTATTAGATATTGCTTTCAATAAAATGAAATCGTGATTTAATTATTATTATATTTAGACTATATTTTAAAGGACTTATAAAACTTCCTTTAGTATTCAAATTCACTGAATTCAACGGCCATCGTCTATAAGGCGTAAAGCACAATTTACAGCAAAACGACCTGAACCTTGGACCCCAAGCATATAAACTTACAGCCAATGATTAAATTCTTGAGTCATTTGCCAATTGCCATATACCGGTACAAAACGTAAACTTAATGTTTCTATTAAAAAGCGCTTCATTAAGCATTAAGTTTCCATCCGGCTCATTAGGCTATTAAGACTAATATGCTGTAAATATGACTTTAGCCTACTTCTGGTCGCCACTCTCCAATCAATTAGGCTTACGTTTCTCCTCATGAGGAATCTGGTTAATTTTTATTCCTAATAGGGTAAAACACAATCTCCCCAATGGGCGTTCACCTTGTCGTGGTGGGAGGCTCCGTAGCATCCGGCAATCCGGCCAGGCATTTCGGTGGGCGGTACAGAGAAGGCCCACTTCAGGCAGTGTGTCATGCGGATTTTTCGTGGTACTTCTCAGGTAGCACAGTGGACTCTAGAGTAACTTTGTGATCTGCTTCAGCAGACCTGACGGGTCGTCAGGAGTGAGGACGTCGTAGTTGATTGCTTAGTTAGGTATCCTGCGACGCCCCATTAGGACGGAGGAAGATTCTGTTGGATTTAGTGGGTAAAACTAGTTTATTTTAAACCGGTGAGTCTCACATAACCACCTGGTGGTATGCGTTGCATTTTCCGTAAAGAAAAGAAACATTATATAAAAAATCTAACTGAGAATGTGTATATTACTTGCTTGGAAAATATTATTATACATATATAGCAATTTTTATTAATGAAATAATATATAATAACAGAGGCCGAATCTAGTTATTAGGACTAGTGCACCGACACTATGCCACAACCTGAGCATTTTGTGGTACATTTTACTGAAAAACTATCACACCTATAGATTTGTGCTTTGACATAGTAATTTAACTTCACATCTAGATGTGTTATCTGTAAAAAAATTATAATTTTTTAACCATAAAAATGAATATTAACAACTATCTTAAAATTATTACCGGCTAGAGAAACTACGCAAGCCCTCACAAAGCTCAGCTTTTGCTAGTTAGATATTTTGTGTTTATTTCGAATCGCATAAAACTACTGGATGAATTTAATGTATTAAATTTGGTATGATGAGTGCTTGTTGTCTGGATCAACATTTAAGATAAGTACTTTTTAGTACGGAAAAGTATTCCTTCAATGAGAAAAATATGTTCATGTGATTAGAAATGTAATTTTTGTTTGGAATTAAATGAAATTGAAATTATCTACTGATTTACTTATTATTAGCTTCGCTCGGGCTCTTCCCTAAATTTAGCACAGGCAAAGCCGCGGGATCTGCTAGTTATGCATATAAACCTCCCTCTTGAATCACTCTATCTATTAAAAAAAACCGCATCAAAATCCGTTGCGTAGTTTTAAAGATTTAAGCGTACATAGGGATATAGAGACAGAGAAAGCGACTTTGTTTTATACTATGTAGTGATGATATTTATTAGTTATGGTTAAAAGTATTATCTATATGAGTTAATTCAGTGTGCAAATCATAGTGTGTAATATAAACTTGATAGTTTATTAGCACTAAAAAATAGAAAACGCTGACTGGATTTACACAAGAACAATGGTTAACCTTAGTTAAAATAAAAATAGTGAAGTACAAACTGTTGTGTTGAACCCCTTGGATTACCCATCATTACTACCTCAAGGTACAAGCATCTCAGATTATATCTATCCGAAGCATAAATCATATCTCCAGTTAGCATGGTATGGTATAACTACAGTAGTTGCTTTATGATTTGTCATAACTCACATACAAGCTATTATTATTTATATAACATATATTTGCTACCAATCAAGGCAATCTAACATTACCTAGGCCGAAAATTAAATAGATACATAATACATATGTAGGATCGTAAAAATAATAAACGTTACTCACTGACTATTTATATTTTAAAATATAAGATTTAACATTTATGCGTTACGTCGTGTAGCCATAATGACAAGACATTCTCCATTCTTCCTTTTATACTTCTGATGCATTCTATTCTTAAAATCCTTCCATTTCCTTTTATTCTTACATGCATACTCTTTTTACAAATCCCACACATATATACATATTGATATTATCAGACTCCATGTGAAATTTCAGTATTAATACATACACATTATACCTGCACCTAAAATACTTCTAAAAATCTTTATTGTATGTAAAGGACATAATTAATTCGCAATGCTATTTTGTAATTAATAAATTGTTGGTTAACTTGCATTTATTTTATAATAATATCAAATTTTAGGTATAACTACACTACCTACATATTACATAACCTAAATTTTTCTCGTGTAAAAAGTCAACTATGCACTATTTCTATTCATAAATATCTCTTTATATTTTATTCTGATACATTCCGGAATTAAGGAGTATCCGACCAATGTTTTACACTCACAATACTAGCAACAACCTTTGCAGAAAAATCAATCCCTACATTCTTAAATTAATCTATAAAGTAATGTAGGATAATAATTGACAATTTTAAAACACCTATTAAAAATAATGTTTATAAAGATTTATGTACTAACTTTTATTCTTCAATAAACATATAACTTTATTTTTTATATACTGTTATTACAAAACACAAAATGTTTATAACAAATAACCTTATGTAGATTAATCACAGATCATCATATCTTAATTTTAACAAATATTAGCACAATTTCTATACTTTCAGCTACTATTGAAGTTGAAAGGTATATTTGGCCAATATTTAGGTTTGTTTTTATCAGAGTCATGAATAAAAGTTGTCAATAAAGACATTTCTAATGCAGATATTCGCTGCCAGTTATCACCATAAAGTTCTTTCATTCTTTCCCTATTCTCTTCAAAAGTTTCTCTTGTCTCCTCACGTAAATTTTCTTGACTTTCTTGTTCATTTTTCGCTTTTAAGTTTTCTCGTTCTCTCTTAGCGTCTTCTTTATATTTGGCGTTGGCTGTCAAAAACTGTATAAACTCTTCACTTACTTCAAAATCTTCTTCATCTCGTACTTCTTCACCTTCCTCGCTTTCTGTATCACTATTATAAATCTCAGGGTCAGTTCGCATTTCACTTTCAGTATTTGAAGTGGGTTTACTACGTACCACTAAATTATTTCTACGTATAACATCGTGTAAAACTGTATTTTCATATTCTAGAGCCTTAGCACGTGCTTTCCAATAAGCAACTTGGTGTTTTAATTGCCAAGTTGCAGCTACAGCAAAGTTTTCTGCCCAAGCTGACATTGTGTTTGCAAACTTTGTATGTTTTTTCTTCACCTCTCTTTTAAATTTATTGTTATTTTTCTTTTTAGGTTTTCGATGCTTTTTAATTGGGACACTTCGGACTTTTTGTGTTTCTTCTTCGGGTAGTTGGCAAAACATTGCAAAAGTTAAATTTTACTAATATTTAATGTCAAATGTCAATTGTCAGATTTGTCACGCAATTTAACTGTCAAATACCAAAAGATGGCGTCCTTTTTTAATAAGGATTAGATTTAAGGTCAAAAATTTAATTCTATAGATATTTTTAATATAATTAATATAAAATATAAATGTATGTAACTTCACAAAAAAAACAATAATAAAATTAAAGTATCTAATATATCATTATTTTTAATGTTAGATAACTAATGGCATCTTATAGAAATTAAATCATTAAAATAGTAGTAATAGTAGTAGTTATGTCTGTAGTCAACACGATAGTTACAGAAACCCTTTTTGCTACTCTAGCAATGCACTCTCGCGTCGCCGCGTCGCGTCGGCTTCTTTCCTGATGAAAATATCAACAAATCGTCCTAGGCGGAACCATTCGCTAATCGCTACATGTTATTCTTGTCTATCTAGCTCTTAGTTGCTAAATTTCATCGAGATTCGTTCAGCCGTTCTGGTGTAAAAGAGTAACAAACATTCATCCATCCATCCTCACATAATCTCACATATTTTATTACAAGTAGCCAGTAGGATTAGGTAGTAGGAAGACAACTACAGGAAGAAGCTCCGTAACTTGCACTCATTAAACGGAACCAGGTATCCAGAATATGATAATCAGGTAATACCTGATTGTAAAAGTACGCAAAGGTCATAGGTATTATTTTATTACACAACTTTGAAAATAATGATAATAATAATGCTATAACTGCTGTAAAAGGCCAAAAATTAACCCTTGGAAAGTAGTATAAAATGTTTAATCGGCTATCACGTCCAATAGTAATATGAGTCGTTCTGTTTTTATTAAAATAATCAATATAAATTAATAAGCCTAAGGCTTTTCAACGCGGGTATGATTAGTTTGTTTATTTTGTTTTATTTTTTGCATAAATTGAAGGTTTAATTAAAATATCATTTTTAAATACAAAAGTGACACAAGAGTATAATAGGACCGTTTATTTTGAAAGTGGTGTAAGTCCATTTTTGAGAAAAATGAGCTATCACGTAATTCATGTTTAATTTAATGTAATTTTTTTTATATATAACTAGTCCGTGTTTAATTTCTCAAAAAAATCCCATGTTTTGTACAACTTAAAATCGCTCGGTAAATGAAATTGCATAATCATCGATTATGAAAGTGGTGTAAGTCCAATTGACAGAGTTAGGTGGCATAGCAGATGGATGCCGATCAGTGTTTTGTTATTTTTCATTTATTTTATACTAGCTGTGTCCCGCGGTTTCACCCGCGGACGATTTGCATTGAGATAATTGACCACAAATTTTTACTCTCGGGGCATTCATACCTTCCGAACGATGCAGATTTTGGCATCATAGAAATGCCGTTGAGAAAAATAAATTTTGTGTAAACACCACAATATTAGTATAATGTAATAGCGCAATGTAGAAAACAGGATAAATTCATTTTATATTTTTATATGAAATGAAACGGGAGAATTTCATTTCAACAAAAAATCTCCAAAATGCTATTAAAAAACAGATAAAAAATACTAATGGGGAACAGGTCAATTGGTTGCAAATATGTTGGTTGAGGTTCCTCAAAATTGCACCATATACCATTTTTTATAAAACAACGATGACGGACGCAGAATTTAAAATTATCAATTTATTACCTCTACGTCCTAATAAAATCCAATCCAAAAATCCTGGAAGATGTTAAAATTTGAAAAAATCGCCCTGGAGCCTTTGTACCAAAATGCTAGACCTATTACGTACGAAAAATATAAAGACATGAAGCAGATACTACCCTATATACCTCCGGTGCATCATGGATATTTTGAAACACTACCACATGCAGAGAATAAGTAAATTCTTGTAATCAGTATCTTGTAATGACAATGTAATTGCCGTCTAAAATAAAATTTTATGTGTTGTTATGCGTATTTGTAAACAAAATTATATTAAAATGAAGTATATTTTAAGGGATATTTGATTTTTCAAAATTAAAATGAAATGATTTTTATAATTGTCTAATTTTGAAAGTGGTGTAAGTCCATTTACAGCACATAAATATGTGTTATCGTAGTCTAATTAGCCAAAAACAAATTTATATAAACAAATTAAATGTTGATAAAACAATAGAAACAATGCCAGACCTCATATGATTTGCCTGTATTTTTAATACCTTTTCATTTTTGTACCTTTAAATTTCTCGAAACAGAAGAAAATGGACTTACACCACTTTCAAAATAAACGGTCATTATATTTGTAGAGTGTAAAGATGCTCCGTGCTGTAGACACGACGCGGACGTAGACAGTAGACAGTTTATAATTCATTTATGGTAGAGTGTAGACAGTCTGTGATATTATCTTCATCTAATAATCTGTCAAGTGTCAGCTCTGTTTGAAAACAATTATAAATCTAGTGATTTTTTATACACAATTTTTATTTACATATTATTACATATTTTTAACACAAATTATGAGTTATAAAGATCGATGTAGAACCTGCTTAAGTAGTGGAAAAGAAATGCGACACGTTCATTCAGTAATATCCATTGCTGGAGACGATGTACGCTTATCTGATGTTTTAAGAAATTTCTACAATTACACTGTAAGAACATATGATTATATTATAATATTGTGCTTTGTATTATAATAGTTTTTAAGATTGGAATTGTTATTAAACAGCTGATTCCTTTCAGATACCACCAGATGATTCTTTGCCAGATAGAATTTGCATTATTTGTGTACATCAATTAACTTTATCATACTCATTCAAAATACTTATTGAAAGAAGCGCTAAAACATTAACTGAAAATGCTAACTTTGCTGATTCAACCAGTGATCATTACGATGCAAGCTTTGAGTCTGATGACCTAAAACCTATTAAAGTCTTCCAAAAACCTCACGTTAGACAAAAATTACTACAAGCTCATACAGAAAGAAAGACAGTAGCTGAAGATAAATTATTGTTTTGTGTAGAATGTAAGGCAGAATTTCATTCTGTAAAATCTCTTAATGAACATTGTGTTAATAACCACCCTGTCAAATCCGTAATAGGCAGAGATTGTGAATATTGTAATGAAAAGTTTGAAGACTTTCGATCACTCGTTTTACACAGAAAGCTTCATCTGAAGCCTTTTATTTGTGAAAACTGTTGGGAAGGGTTTTACAGCTCTGATGAATTAAAACATCACTCTTGTCAGCCTAACTCGGAAAATAAAGATAAAAATAAATCTGAAAGAGTATTACGACAATGTGATCAATGTGGAAAATCATATCCCCCTGGATATATAAGAATACATATGCTAACACATAGTAAAGATAGAGCCTATAGTTGTAAGTTTTGCCCCAAAAAGTTCAAAGTGCCTGGTAGTCTCCACTCACATATATTATGGAATCATAAACGGACGAGAAACCATAAATGTGAAGTCTGTAATGCAACATTTATATCTTCGAGCTCTCGGAGTTCTCATATTAGAAAAAATCATTTAAAAGAGAAGAAATATGGGTGTGAAAGTTGTGGTAAAAGATTTTTCTCCAAATCTGAATTACAAAGGCACTCTTTAACTCATACTGGTGTTAAGAATTTCCACTGTCACTTGTGTGACAAATCATATCAAACTAGATATGGCTTAAATGTACATTTAAAGTCCCATTCCCAAATAACAATGAATGTTTTAAAATTATAATGTATGTAATGTTAAATGTGATAATATTATGTAAGCACAATTGGAGATTTTTATTTATTATTTAGTAGATATAGGTCTTATGCAGCTTTTGTTGGCATAAAAATAAATGTATTTAAGAATATTGAGTTTTATTACTCATTGATATTAGATCTATGAACACTGCTACTCATAGAAATTGACTATTTCATTACCAAACTACTTTATTAAAGCCATTGTCTTATATTATGTTACTCAGTACACTTATTCTTTACTCCATTTGCAAAATATCACTAACATTAGATGCAAATAAGTTAAAAATCTAAATAGCTATAGTAAATGAAACAAAATTAACTTTTCAAAATTTTATTTACCTTATACAGAAATAATTGGTATTGTGAAATGTAAAATATAACAAAATAGAGTCACTCATCCATTTATCTCATCTATTACAAATAGTTGTAACAATATTGTAACTTCAGCAATCAACAAATAGAACAAAATGCAGTTTTTATTCTAACTCCTTTAAAAAATGTAGCTATCTGTACCGTTCCATAGTATCATTAAATTAACAGTTTAATTTTGATATAAACTTAGACTAAACTAATTTAATTTCTTGGCATTATTCTTAAAAATTACTAAAATAAAATATTAACACGAATTTATGGGCTGTTTAAATTGAAGACATGAAAGGATGAAGGTGAAAATTGAGTTAAAAGTTTGTGTAATGTATTAAGTACATACATAAAATGATCGTCGAGTGGCATGAACTAAAATATTATTGTCATAAATATGGCGGTTTTAACACTGTTGTCTATTATATAATAAAAAAGCGAAAATGTGATAACCTACATCCATTCGCGTCTTCAATTAAATATGGAATATTTCAATAATTTAATTTGAAAACTAGAACTGATTAAAGTGCTCAAATATTGTTTATATTTTAATTTGAAAATTTGTTTTTTGAACATGCAAAGTTTTTCATAGATTCTGGTTTAGAATGGTTTTGTTTATTCATGTAGATATTCATTACTAAAAATATTTAACAATATTTTAAAACAATCTAGAGAAAGGCTTAGTAATTAAACTTCCCATATTATGCTAATTATTTTTGATTAAATTAATAAAACCGTACCATAGAAATACAATAAAATTATTAATTAAATATAATTTATCTTTGTTAATAAAAGAGTATGAAATGTAACAAGCAGTAAATCAATACTTGTCACCTATTTAACATTTAAAAGTAAACACAACAAGGAAAATATGGAAAAAATAACTAATTACTTGAATTAAGAAAGCTAATTCATAGCTCTTCAAAAACAGTAATTTGAATCTGGCACCAAATTTTTTTAATAAGACTGGCAACATTAATTATAATCTTTAAAAAATAAAGTCATAAAAAAATGTGTCTAATGGGGCTTAGGATTTTGGTTATTGTCAGAACAACCAACAGATTAAATAATCTATTAGTATTTAACCAAATAACAAAAATGTTCCAATATCAGATTGCATAATAAAAAGAAATTAAAAACAATTGTATTCTAAATCTCTAAATGCCCACTATGGAAATCAAATAATCACCAGTAATAAGTGACGCTAAAACATTTTTTTTAATAAGCATCTGGCTCGATAAATATTTGCACTGGAGGTTATGTACAGTTCTCGAGGCATAAGCTCAGCTTTGCATTTGTGTGAGTGATAGCTAAAAGCCAATAGCCGCGCATCAAAAACCAGTTAAAACGGGTTTAAACCAATCACGCAACGTCTATCCGTATCGTTGTGCCTATGCGTACACTGAACTCACACAAATGCAAATCTGACCTTATGCCTCAAGAACTGTACTTCATATTAGAAATAAAAAGTAAATTTAATTTACTAACAATTTAATATGGCATACGGACAGAATTATTTAAAAATTAAAGCTTGAAAGGCACTAGGCCTTGTTTTAGAAAAGAAGTTCTGTAAAGAAAAAATAACAAATGACAAATGAAATTTACTTTCATTTTACGACAATATAAATTATAAAGTGAATATACTCCTTCATATTTAAGTAAGAAAATGTTTAGGTACAGAAAAATAATAATATAAAGACTAACAATAATAATTACATATTATACATATTTAAAATGTTCATTTACTACGTAAGACATTAAAAAAAAAACAATAGACACGAATTGACAGGTGGGATAATATATATTTTTTATATTTTTAAATTAGAAAAACATAAAAGAGCCTTACGTAATAAATTATAAATCCTTTTGATAAATATTTGGATAATTTCAATAACCATAAAAATAGTGTGCTTTATAAAAATATAAAATATCACTTTATACAGTCTATATATATATACTATTTTTGAAGTATGAAGTATAGACGTAAGGAGTACCATCTTGTGTGAGATAAGTTGAAAAAGTGTCTGTGAGCTGCAAAAACCGTTCAAAAACCCACCAGTAAATGCAGTGTTCCATAACAAGTTTTTCATTATAATATGTTTAATTTACTATCGTAATCCACCATCCTTTGGTGCTAACTCTGAAATTAACCCCAAACCATAATTTGACACTTTTTGAAGGACACTTTTTTATACACAGATGGTACTCCTTACCTCTACCCTCCATAGTATGAACTACGCAAGGAGTGCCCAAACGCTTTTTGTCACGACAGATATCTGTAATCCGTTATATTCGAGTGTAACCTGCAACGGAAATGAGGATATAATTACATTTAATTTGATGTCATTAGCATTCATAATAAGCTTATTAAAAGTTTTATAATTAAATAAAGAATAAAAAAAAAAAAAAAGTTTTATAATTATTAGCATGTGGAAAAGCCATTACTGTGAGAATTGAGTTAAAAGCATTGCATTGCATTGCAGAAGGCACAATCTCAAGGTTACTTTAAATGTAAGTGTAATTTAATTAAGGAAGAATTAAAATAAAAATAAAAAAATCAAACATAAACATAAAATCGTTTGGAAACAGCAGTAGTAATATTTTGTTGTCACTGTCACAAGCATGCATTATTTTATAATGAAACTTTTCATTCTCAAAAATTATACCAATACTGTTGGTCTAATAGTTTAGTCTCTCCCTTGATCAATATTGCTGTTCGAAACATCAGAAACCAAAAATCTAAATAAATCCGCCGAAAATCCTAAAAGGTATCTAGATTAATTTAAAATGACAAATATTCGCGTAAATCTACGAAATTACTAAACTAACATGAACTAAACTAAGTTAGAATTAATATAAATAAATAAAAAAAAATCAAGAAAAACGTGTATAAAAAATAGAGTTGGTAAGTAAATAAAGAAAACTTTTAGCTAATGGTAGTGAATGTGTACAGACCCTAATTTATTGTTGAATACACCCAAATAGGCTTAACCTTTTTTATGAAAGGAAAATATATAAAAGAAGTATTAATTTACGATTTTATATATGAATTTCTAGTTATCTAATGCTATTAATGTTGATTTTCTTCTATATATGACAAGTTAGCAACTTTAGTACATGAGATACATTACTTAGCTAATTGAACATTTTTATCAAATTTTGTATAAAAAATAAACTACAAATTATTACTTTCTAAGTTAATATAACTCATTATTACAACTACTATGAATAAGGCCATCCTCTAAGTAATTTGTGACATGAACTGCAAAAACTATTATAACTATGGGGCCATTCATTTATTACGTAAGACACTTTAGAGGGGAGGGGGGGTCGAACATGTCTTATGTTTTCTTACAAGGGGGTGGGAGGGAGTCTCGATAGTTCTTACGTAAGATCAAAAATATGTCCAAAGTTAAAATTATACTTTGAAAAAGCGCGGGCAACCGAGCGAAAGGTATTGTACCTTTAAAATAACAAATAAACATTTCCAAAAATTATTACTTTGAAGAATAAACATTAAAATAAACCAAACGCGTATTCATTTTTTCTTTTAGACTCTTACGTAATAAATATTAAACAGGGGGGAGGGGGTCAGCCTATTCTTATTTTTTCTTATAATAGGGGAGGAGGGGGTCAAAAACTAGCGAAAATAGTCTTACGTAATAAATGAATGGCCCCTATATAATAATCGATAAAAATATTCAATATAATCAATTTTTAAACTACTTCTATACATACACTACTACATGCTAACTAAGAAACCAACGTGCCTCAGAAGTTCATATCTAAGCCTATCTGATACATAACTTCTTCCATCGTTTCCCCGCTTGTTGTATTACCATTACCATTGGGTCTGGCCTGGCTGGTCTCTGGCTGGTCTAGGTCTGTGTCTGGGTCCGGCTCCGGTCTGGTCTGGACTGTGGGAATGCCTAGGATGATTCTTATCTGGTCTGACAACTGCGGGGCAGATATGATCTGGTGGTATATGCCTTCAGCAGTGCTCAATATTCTATCCACATCTAGGCACATTGATAGATCATTAACATGCTGGAAAAATAAGTTTAAAAATGAATTGATATTAAAATTTGTAAGGATGTTTTCTTTGTTTTGCAGTATGGAAAATAATTTAAGTAGTAGATAAAGTAGCAATAATTTAAAGTTGTTAGGTGGTTGTTGCTTAGGTACCTAATAAATATTGCTTAACTTGAATAATAAAAAATAATATATTTCTGATGTAATATTGTCATTGTTATACATATATGCTTGTTCAAACTTAATATATAAAAGCGAAAGGTGACTCACTTATTACGAAATATTGATAACCGCTTGACGTTTGAAAATGAAATTTGGCAGAGAAATAGTTTATAGTTAGTAGACATCCGCTAAGAACGCATTTTGCGACAGGGCCGGATTAAGGAGGTCTAAGCGCTTTCGCAAATTTTGTAAATAATAATAATTACAAGACAATTTATTACAAATCATAAAAAGCACTGATCATACCTTCAATATCTCCGTAAACCCATAATCTTTGCTTATAAGAATATCTTTCTCGGCGTCGAGTATGGCAACACAGATGAGCAGGTGAAAATTGGCGCATGGCAACCCTGTCCATAGCACCTCCCATAGCCTAGAATATTTAAAGTATGTTATTACAATTTCCGCTCTTTCCTTGATTTTTCTATACATATAATAAAATTTAAACAGAGTTGAATCTGAACATTAAAATTCTTTGAATAATATTATTGAATTTGACATTATTTTTAATACAGAGGCCAAATCTTCAAGTATAATAACAAAACATAATTTTGTCTGTCCGCATCATGAGAAAAAAGTATAAAGAAATTCTGTATGCAGGAAAATATCTCATATCAAGTCCATAGTCAGAAACGTAGATTTACAAACCCGAGCAGAGCGAGGGTGAGTCTTTAGTCAATTGACTAAAGACTCATATATAATTATATACAAATGTAGTTTTGTGAGTGTACCATAGAAGATGATACACACATGGCCATGGGCTTTTTTGTGAAATAGGGTATTTTACTTCATATGAAAAACAATTTAAAAACCTATTTTTGAAATAACTTAGGCAAAAAGCAGTCGGGAAATGTTATTTTTATTTCATAAAATAACAAAATAAATTTTAAAATTAAATTCAATTTTTTTAGTATTTTTAATCTGTTTTTAACACCACGAAATAGTAGCCGCCGCGTTATGACGTCATACTGTCCTATACACAAAAAAGTGTCTGTGTTAACTGATCAGTGTATTTGCTTTAACGTCATTTTTATTAATTTAATACCATAGAAGACTGTTTCGTAAAGGGAGACAACACAAATTTGCCAAGAATAAGCTCTTTGATGGTCGGCAAATTACATAATACTTCGGGATCCCTTTTCGCAAGTTTGAACCAAGTCATATTTATATCAGTTGGCACATGAATCCATAATTTGTTCGATGTTTTAGACCAGTATTCTTGCATTCAGGAACAGCACACCAACGATAAGTAGAATAATAATTCATTTTTAAATAATAAACTATTATATCACTTTCAAATTATCAAGGCATTTGTTTACAAGACATCACGATGACATGACCACAGAGTAATAATGGCGTTCACTGTGTTCGGCGTTTTCGTCCAATTAGGCGCGAAATATTGAAAATGTAAAAATTTAAATGCATTTTTATGATACTTATCGATCGAATAAATATCTGGTTATTTTTTTTTTGTGGTTTATTAGCACTACAGAATGTAATTGAGATACTTTTCAAAAATTAGTGTAATACCCCATTACAAATATAAGTATTGTGTGATATAGGGTTTGCTTTTATTTTCACAGAGAAAGAAGTATATTGCTAAGCGTTGCAAATCAAAACCCGAACGAAGCCACAGTAAGTTACTAGTATAATATAACCCACCTCATAATATCTCTATGAGAGAACTCCCTTTTGAACCAGACCAACAGCCACCGGAAACAAAAGTACATATTCCCAGAGTCTTTAGACGCCAAATGTTTCGCCAGATCAGGACTCGCGAAGGATAACAGCTGTTGAAGATCGCTTAACTGCTGCTTCATACCTGCTTGGTCCATATCGAAGTTTGATGCCTGTAAATATATTTTAAAAATTTAATATATTAACGATTTCAATATAAAAGGTAATATAAGAATTTTATATTACAGACTAGCAAATTACAATTTAAACCCACAATTTAAAATAAATTCAATAGTTTTTATAATTTTCCTAAGTAGCTTAAGTTACTCCATATAACATTAGTAATCTGCGAGTGAAAGTCCCGTCAAAATCGATCCCGGCGTTTCAGAAATTAAACGGAGCAAACATACAGATAAAATAAATAAAATAAAAATTGATGTTTTGTATTTTTTAATATTGCGATAATATATGAGCCTTTCAAATCTATACTAATATTATAAAGCTGAAGAGTTTGTTTGTTTGATTGGCTGAACGCGCTAATCTCAGAAACTACTGGTCCAAATAGAAAATTTCTTTTTGTGCTGGATAGTCCGTTTATTGAGGAAGGTATACATCACGATGTGACCAATAGGGTCGGAGCATCAATGAAAAATGTTACAAAAACGGGAAGGGCGGGCGTCAGTTCTGCGAAGTACTATACCGTACGACTCCAAGATTGAAGAAAGAAATCCAAAATATAACATGTATGTCTTACACAAACCTCGTAGCTTACCATGGAACTATATGGCACTGTGTGTTTATTTACTGAAAATACCATAAAATTCTATGTTAAGCAAAAAGAAAAAACCAAAACACTCACAATTTTCTCCATAAACCCAACAAAACACCAAAAGCTGTCCACTTCATTCCCCAACAACAACAAGAGAGGTGCTAAAATATCACTCATGCCTTGCACATAGCCGAGATCAAAATTATACATCACATATGTCATTAGAATATCTTGTAACACTATTAAGTTTGGGTTATTATCCCCTGCAAAAAATGGGTGTGTCCTGTCCGTTCTATTCACATCCTTCTCCACTAGACTCTTTCTATCTCTATATTCTGAAAATCTTGACTCTTGTCGCTCTGTCATGGAACGCCATTGGAGTTTCATTGAGAAGTATTCTTCTGTTTTCTTCTTTTGCAAGTTCTTTATTTCGCTGTGAGTCATCCTCCATGGGTGATAGTCGAGGAGATATTTCCAAACGGAATGGCGTATGGAGTGTGCGACACCCTGTAAATAAAGTTAGTTATCCTATTAATGTTGTTGGGTTGTAGGTGTAAAATGAATGAATTTGTAACAACGCAGTGCAGCGGTCCGACTAAAAATTAGCCAGTTTTTAGGGTTCCGTACCTCAAAAGGTAAAAACGGAACCCTTATAGGATCACTTTGTTGTCCGTCTGTCTGTCTGTCTGTCTGTCTGTCTGTCAAGACCTTTTTTCTCAGGAACGCGTGGAGGTATCAAGCTGAAATTCATATCAAATACTCAAGTCTATGGTCTCTTGGAGCTGTGAAAAAATCAAACTTCTAAGTCAACGCGATCAAAAGATACTCCCGTTTATGCCGCAAATTTTCGACACTCGCAAGGGAATCAAAACCTACAGGGTACTTCCCGTGAACTCAGAATCTCGAAATTTGGTACGAAGCAACGTCTTATAACACAGATAAAGGAAAAATTGCGAAAAGCATAAATTTTTAGTTACATCATATAATAAAAATATTTTTAATAATTTTAAACTTATTACCCCTTTACTTACTACAGGTTTGTACGGAACCCTCGGTGCGCGAGTCTGACTCGCACTTGGCCGAATTTTTTTTTTATTTATTTATTTATCTTTTGTGAACTAAGTTAACAAAACAAACTGGCTTTTTATAAATGAAACTACAGTTCTCGAGGCATAAGGTCAGCTTTGCATTTGTGTGAGTGCAGTGTACAGATAGGTACGACGATACGGATAGAAGTTGCGTGATTGGTTTAAGCCCGTCTTAACTGGTTTTTGAAGCGCGGCTATTGGCTTTTAGCTATCACTCACACAAATGCAAAGCTGAGCTTATGCCTCGAGAACTGTAACTTTGCTGATTATGTCGCGGAACATTTAGTTAGGCATTGTCTGTAACAAGTTTATCAACCTCTGAAACATATAACACGTCTCTTCCATGACCATGAGTACTGTAAAGCATTCGAAAAAAATCTAAATAAATCCGCGACATAATCTGAAAAGATAAGTTTCATTTATAATATCAATTATTCACGTAAATTTTCGAAAGTATTAAACTGGCACTTAACTAACTTACCCCTCTAAAAATAAGTTGTTTCACGCCTTCCACTTCCGTGACTCGACCTTCGGGGTCCTGCAGACCATCCCACTTCTCTGTAGATAGTGGAGTGCCTCTGAAAATTGTATGTTTTCGTGAGATGGTAATTTAGAACTCATATAATATGTAAATTGGATTTTTTATTAGAAAAAATAAATTGGAAAACTGAGGCATTGGGAGAAAACTATGGAAGAAAAATTATATAAGCAAGAGGATATTAAGTAGTAGACTCATGTTGTTCAGTGAAAAATTGTAATAATTTAATGCTAAATCTATTATTAGAACTAACATACATTTGGTATGTGTTAGTTCATTTCACTTTGCTATGCAGAAAAATACCAGGAGCAACACACATGCTACAATTTCCACCGAAGAGGGCCACCTCCTTGCATTGCTTGGCTTCGTGCCTGGCTGAATTGCTGGATGCGACTATATACTATGCTACAGTTCTCGAGGCGTAAGCTCAGCTTTGCATTTGTGTGAGTGATAGCTAAAAGCCAATAGCCGCGCATCAAAAACCAGTTCAAACAGGTTTAAACCAACTCGCAACGCGCTACGCCTTCGGTCGTGCCTATCCGTACACTGCACTCACACAAATGCAAAGCTGAGCTTGTCTCTCGAGAACTGTATATCTACTATCATCTACATATCATACTACTATCACATCTACTATATATTATACACTACACTACACTATATTATACACTACACTATATTATACACTACACTATATTATACTACTTTATACTAGATACTAACTAATGTTCAACATATATACAAACCTGGGTAAACAGGGCCGTGGAGGCAAAGTGGGCTTCACATTGATCACCTCATACTCATCGCTTCTGGTGACCGAAGTAGACTCCTCCAGGGCACTCATGCTTTTGGTTAGCAGATCTGCTACTTCCTCTGACACGTCTCTCTTGCCGTTCATTCCCTCATTACCGTAGTAAACTGTCATAGAATAATAAGTTCTTACATTTTTGGCAATTTAAAACCATTTTCTGTATATTTGTATAGTTTTATGTTAAAAAAATCCTAAACAAAGTTTCGAATCAGATATTATGCCTATCTTTAGAACCATCAACAATAGTTATTTAAAAGAATCAATAATAAAAATATTTTTTTTTGTATATATTGAGGTATAATAATGAACAGTCATTTTCTTATATGTATTCACTATCAGCCCTTTTTAGGTTCTTTATAGGCCTCCTTTCAATATGCCGAAGATAAGGTCCAGTAGGCTGTCTTGTTATGTTCTTTAAGACATGATCAACCAAAATGAGGGTTCTTTACGAATTACGATGTTGATCTTTACCGCTCCTTCATTCATCAGGGATAATGTACAATTCAAACAATCAAATCTTTCCTGTTTATAATATTAGTGTAGATTATATATACGTAGTAACACATGTTCCTATATCGATACACGTGCACGCGATGACTAGTGCGTAGTAACTACTCATCGCAACTCAAACCTCTCGCTCATAATATACGTATAAAATCGCTGACACACAACATTCACACTTACAGCGTCCCTACAGTGTAATAAACCTTATTCAATAACTTATTTTTAATTTTAGATTTGAATAGCTTCAAAGGCAAGCTTATTGACCGTGGAATCACTACATAGTATAAAACAAAGTCGCTTCCTCAGTCCCTATATCCCTTTGTACGCTTAAATCTTTAAAACTACGCAACGGATTTTGATGCGGTTTGTTTTAATAGATAGAGCGATTCAAGAGGAAGGTTTGCCTGTGCTAAATCTAGGAAAAAGCCCAAGCGAAGCGAGGGCGAGTCGCTAGTTTTATTATACACTAGCATTTCCCGGGGCTTCGCACGCGTTTATAAGACCGGAAACCCAAATTCTTTCAAAGTCGCGCGGTACGGTACCTCGCAGAACTAACCCTGACCTTCCCGTTTTTGCAATATTTTTTATTGATGCCCCGCTCCTATTGGTCGTAGCGAGATTAAATATAGCCTATAGCCTTCCTCGATAAACTACCGGTGGGGCCTGAGTCGCAGTAGGGTCGCATAGGGTCGCTCAGGGTAACTGAGGGTCTCACCCGGCTGGGCCGACCGCCCCTATTGCATTAGCTCGGCCCTGCACACTCCCAGTACAGAGTCCACTATGTGGACTCACCCAGGGACACACCCATCTTAGTGGGTGGCGTTTTGACACTACGGTCAGAGGGCTATGCCCTGGTACCGTTTCCCCACGCCCCTTGCGGGGCGTGAGAAGAATTTCCAGTCGTCTCGATAAACGGACTAACCAACACAAAAAGATTTTTTAATTCGGACCAGTAGTTTCTGAGATTAGCGCGTTCAATCAAACAAACAAACTCTTCTGCTTTATAATATTAGTATAGATACATGCATACACCTTGCCCCATAAACGATATATTTACTTATTGTAAGCAATAAATATTAAATAATTTTTGCGACTTACCAATAGACTGATCTAAGAAATTATTTAACCAAATCTTACCTATATCAGTGAGTTTAGAAAACGCCTCCATAGTAGTCTCGTATGGCCTCTGCCTTAAATTTGACACCAAATTCCACACAACATCAGTCGTGTTCTCTGTAAATATATCCAGTTCGGCGAACGAACGGTTTAGCACTTGCGATTCGACGTTCTGTTCGACCACCACATATGTATTCCTATCATGCCTTGTCTTAGCAGTTTTTACGTGATTCTTAAGATATGCGACGAAAATTTCAGCGTTTCCATGTTGGAAATAAAAGGTGTTTTGCCACACGCCCTGTTTAGTTGTGAATTGCATCTGTTGATTGTTTCTAGATATTTTGAACGTTTTCAGCTCTTCTAGGGGTATTCGGATGATTCGAGCTCTGGCTGCCGCGTAGTCAGACGTCATGTTGCCGCTAAGAGTTCTCTGACGACGTCCTGGAAACGTTTTAAAAATATTCAGTTGTAGATATTTTAGGTACTTCACGTTTGCTGTTCTTTTACCCGAAAACTAATGATCGAATTTTAATGAAATATTTTTATAGTAATATAATTCTTCATAATATGTTTTCATTTTATTGGTATGTTTTTTTGTCGATTTTTTAGTAAATTTATTTTTTAGAAGATATAGTAACTAATGTATTTTATAGATACTAATGTACCTACTACGCAAACGGAGCTGCGGATAAACGTTTATTTTTTTACTTTTGTTTGGGATGTAACATATTTAATTCGCCGACGTATGCAGAGCATAAACAATTCAATTATTTTGAAGGTAATAGCAGCATCCATTGCAACATGACACGCAATCAGTATTTCGTCATTAGGCGAGGATATTTCTTTTGATGTACAAACGTTCGTAAAGTCAGTGGGGAAAATGAAAAAGAGAAAATTTACCTTTGTGATGATACAAGAACTACCGGATATGTTAGAAGATATCTAAATAGAAAAGAATTTGGATAAGAAAATGGATAAATGACAGAGATAAAACTTGAGGTTCTGCTCTGTTGTTAACCCAGTTGAGATTTGAAGATCTTAAGGAATACAAACTGGGACTGAGAATGACGCCAAAAAAACTTTATGTAGCGTGGTCCCCGTACAATGGAGCGTTAGCGACAGACCTAAAACCATGGTTGCCATTTATACTGCCTTGAGAACACATGTGTCTCAAGTGAACATATGTGTCTCATATGTATCTCTAATGAAGTATAATAGCTTTACAGTTGAAAATGATGACGTAATCAAATTTACCATTGCAAAGACGCGACTTTGAAGAGCAAGTTTTATTTTCCTAGATTCAATTGGACAAATTGAAACAATTATTTATTATTAAAAGTGGTAGTGCCATGCTTGTTACCTTCGGGTAGCAACCGAATGGGCCGGCACGCCCCGTATAGTTCATTAGTACCACTCTCTCAGAGAAGACCGGCGTGAAGTGGCAGCTATGCTGTCGCGTTTCGTCCGGTGAGTGAGAGTCCGGGAGGCCCACTCTCCTTCCCCCCTCCCTCTTCCCTTCATCCTCCGCCTTCGTTCCCCCCTCCCTCCCAATTCCCTCCCTCCTCCATCCCTCCCTTTCCTGAAAGGCTTCCCATCAGGTGAGCCTCCTGCCCGTTTACCCCCTTTTTACCATAAAAAAAAAATTATGTTTGTATCTATCTGGAAAATTAATTTTAATTAAAATATATTCAAAAATAGCCAAGACAAAAACCCATTATAGTGTCACACCAATAGAAGCATTATTATTAACTTTTGTATTCCGAATCAAACATTCATTGATATGTCAACGACACCAGCTATCTACAGTGTAAAGGTTATCACAGATAGTAAATACAATTTAATTTCTCAATAAATAAATATACAATTTTCAGTAATGAGAACATTACTCATAGAAAAAAAACTTAAAGAACCTTTTCAATTTACAAAGAAAATATATAAATGATTTTCAATATCTTATCAGAGCCAGATAAACTTTTAAATATAGATTTGATAAAAAAAAAATCATATAATTTACATATATTTTCATTTTTATGTTTTTACATATTATGTTTATTTTTTATACATTAAAAAAAATCTATCCAACTAGTTAGTGGTAGAATTTTATATTAATTATACCATTAAATCCTAGCCATGTTTCATTTTTGAAAACAACTAGGTAAATAAAAATGTTCTAAGAGTAAGAGAAAATAAAAAGAATTTTAAATCAGACAATAGAATATAACAACTAATATTAGCAACTCTGAGTTAACATGTTATTAAAAATAAAAACCTATAATTTTAGTAATTCCAAATTAAAAGGTCTGTAATAAGAAAAAAAACTATTTGGATGCCTTAACAATGATTTTCTTATAAATATTTTTAAATATAATATTACCAATGGTGTTAACAACAGCCCACTCTTGATCCTGAGTGTCTGAATCAATAGTGATAAGATCATTTGGCCTCCATTCAATACATTTCGTGCTATCAGGATTTTGAACTATGCAGAGCATTCCAATTGAATTAATGTCGTTGATTGGACGACCAATACATGCCTTGAGAAGAACTCCATCTTGAGTGAACAAGTCCTAGAAAATAAAAAGAGTTTAATACTTAGTTAGAGTGAAAATACTAAACTCAACTTTCAATCAATTTTTTTAACAACTTTCTCAATAGTGATTATTATCAATATTATGTTAAATATTTATTTGTAAACCTATGTAGATCTAGCAACTGTATACAGTATACATGTGTCAACACTCACTAGTGGTGACATTCGTTTTGCTAGTTGCAAACAAAGAAAGGTTTATGTCTAACATCCAACAATGAGGGATATTTCTTAATGACTTGTTGTTATAAACAGAAACATCCACGATATGTTATGGCTGCTTTAAGTTCAATGTTCTATAATACCTATATTGTCGTTGGATTCTTATAAATAAATAGGTAACTTTGGAATGTGACGCAATTATAAACAACCGTGTGAAATCAAGGCCGAGAGAGGGTAAATTTATTTTGCACATGGACTAAATTTAAGGTCACGTGTTTGGTACATAAAAACAAAACAAGGAAAAAAAACTGAAAACAAAATAACTTGTAAACTTACTTTGCACTGTTCTGGTATATCGTCAACTGAACTGCTCGACATTTTGATGAATGCTGTGCGACGTATTATAATAGTATATCTCTGACTATATATTTCTTTTGTCACACCATTTTTTGAAAAAGATATTAGAATTTGTAAACAAAGTACTTTGCGAGTTTACCTACCAAATACCTACATACGAAGTACGATTTACGCATATATCAATATCACAGAACACAAATATCAATATACTCATATGTAGCAATATACTCTATGATATACTCTATGGATTTACGAAATCAAATTACTGAGATTGACAATTAAATTTTCAGTACTGCCATTTTATAATAATATATTTGACATTCTCAATAGGTACGTCATACTTGTCAAAAAAGAGGTAATCTTGTAAAAAGCAAACATTTTTTTGTAAATTCAAATATTTTTATGCATTCTACGATGTTTGAAAAATTGGATATTTTTCATGCTGAACTTAAAATTCAGACCACACGAAGTAGACTTCTTCAGGTGGTGGTAGTTCATAATTACATGTGAACGCTTTATATTATTAGTTGATTGATTTTACAATTAAGTACCAATTCTATTCTTTTTCGTTTTCTGCGAATTCTATTAACATAGGCGTTTAAGTAGGAATAGTGGAGTCCACTAGCTGTGGGACGCGTCGGTATACATGGGAAAGTACAGCCTTCATTGTTGTAAAGTAAATATGTGTACATATTCTCATTAAAATCCATTACACACTAAAATAAAGAACTTTCAGATTTGTTGTTTTTACAACTTCTTATATTTTTTTAAGTTAAAATATGTGTAGGTATTAAGTCTGTGATAGGATTGACAACAATGTGCAGTCTAAAAACTTAAAACTTGTCAATGGCTCATGGCTGTATGGACTATAGTCCTTTACCTTTCCCTATTGGGGATAAATTTAAAAAACAACAACAACAAATTAAAACTTGTCAAATTGTCAATCTTGTTTGACTACTATAATGTAAAGCTGATGTTGTTTTTAGTTTATACAATATTGTTTTTTTAAATTCGAAAATGTGTGAATAAAAGTCATACAGGTGGACCTTTACTTATAATATTTTCTGTAACAAACAAATAAATTACACACCTATTTATTATAAGGTATTATTAAATTGCCATCATGACGAATCTGGATGTAAGTATTCCGTTCATTCTTGGATTGTTTGTCCAAATTATTTTAAGTTGCAGACGATTAAAATGTATGGAGTTGAAGTGAAATATATAATATCATCTATTATTACAATTTTAGATATAATTTAGGCAACTTTTTACAAAGGCCTCAATAATATTAAGAAACATAGCTGTCTATAATATTACTTAAACTTCAGTCTGCTTTTTCACACATTTTATTAAATTTAATTGTTTAAGGAATGAAATACATTTGTATTTTATTTATGAATACAATTTGACTATTCATCCTGTATGTAGCAAATTATATATGATGACAGGTCCAGCCAATTTATATAGTTTTTTTATTTAAAGTTATAGTATCTGGATAAAAGATTGTTTATTTGTATGTTTTAATTCTTAATTATGTGACAGCCAACATTAAAAGTATAATATGTTGAGAATGTTAAGGCAGGAGTAAAGTATGGTTTAGCACCCATGTTAGTTCCCTTCTTGTTAGGTAATTTTTTTAATTAATATCATAAATACTTTGTTATTTAAGGTGATATAGATATAAGGTAATAGCTTCAACTTCTGTTAGAATAATGTTCTTAACTTAAATAAATACTATTATGTTTGTTTTGAAATTAGTAACAGTCTGCTATTTTAAGTCTATGCCATACAGTTTTTGATCACAAATGAAATATAATAAAGATGTTAAATAGGTTATGCAAATCATTTCAGGTAAGCAATAGTAGCACAGACAGTAGCTCTGGTTCTACTTCAGATTCAAGCAGTAGTGGGACTTCATCAACTAGCTCTGGATCAGGGTCTAGTAGTTCTGATTCTGAATCATCAACTTCTGATACTCCTGTAGTTGTACCACCGGCTGCAACAACATCTCCTAAATCTATTCCAGTACCTGAAGAGGAAATAAAAAAGAAAGAAGAACCCAAACCACAGCCACCAATTAAATCAAAAACCTCGTCATCAAGTGATGATGAACCACCAAAACCAGCAACTCCTGTACCTATGCCTCCTAGACGACGATCTACAAAAATAAAAAATGCTGCATCTGTACTTGTTAAAATGAAACCTTCAACCCCACGGTCTACTTCTGGAGCTAAATCAAAAGCTATATCCAAAACAATATCAAGATCTTTTAAACCTGACAATTCCTTAAAAAAGAAGAGTATATTCTCACCTGATAATAGTTCTGAATCAGAATCAGAGAGTAAAGACAGTAAAACATCTAAAGGAAGTCCTAAAGCTTCTCCAAGAAATAAGAAATTAACTAGAATATCTAGTGATGAGAAAGATTCATTGCCATCACCAGTCATTATTGAAAATGATGATTCAAATTCTAATAATTCAAATTCCAATAATTCAAATTCCAATAACTCAAATTCCATTAACTCCAATTCCATTAACTCAAATTCCAATAATTCAAAGAATTCCAAGGTTTCTAAACATTCTAAGGATTCCAAAGATTCTAAGAATTCCAAAGATTCTAAGGATTCAAAAGACTCAAAAGAATCTAAGGATTCTAAAGATTCAAAAGACAGTGCTAAGAGACGGGCTTGTCGGTTAAATGGACCACCATCAAAAAAGGTAGTAGAAGTTAAGAGTGCATCATCATGTTCCTCAAGTCAGTCTTCTATAGAATCTGTGTCATCAGAAAGTGATAGCGAGCCTTCTAAGAAAGAGAAGATTGTCAATAGTAAACCATCTTCAAATGCTAGCAGTAAGGTGAGCTATAATTTCAATATACTTCACAATGCAGAGCCTTAGTCAAATATTATAATATTGCTAAAGAACAAAAATTAAAAAAATGTATACTCATATAGCCTCATAATGTTTACCATTCTCATACAAATAAAACTATTGTGTTGAATTTTTTCTAAGCTTTAATTTATGTTTTGAGTTCATTTTATCCACATGATTAACACTTGTCTTAGGGTGAATAAAAACATTGTGAGGAAACCTGCATGTCTAAGAGAACCTAGCAAGTTTTTGAAAGGCTAAAGTTTTCGAAAGGCTGAAGTTTTCGAAATAATGAAAAGAATATGTTATTTTTTGTAAATTGTGTGTAGGCACTGTCTGTAACAAGTATATAAACCCCTGAGACGTCAAATACCTTAGACTCTCCCGTTACTATGATTGCTGTGTACCAATAATCAAAATAAATCCGTGACAAAATGCCAAAAGATAGTTTCATTTATTATGTCAAATATTCCTATAAACCTAAGAAAGTATTAAGAATATGTTTTGTTGCTTCTATCACTCTTTATATATTACAGCAAGAAGTAACAAGTAAAAGCGGTGATTCCGGGGACTCCCCGACGGGAACAATGCCGCGCAAACTGACTAGGTCTCTATCTGCGCGCGTCACACGCATGGCCACTGCGACTAAACTAACACATACCGATACGGACTCGGAAGTGGAGGAAAAGAGAGAAGAACAGAGGTGAGATTATGGGTTTGTCTTAGAGTATATATAGTACTAGCATTTCCCGCGGCTTTGCACGCGTTCTAAAGACGGGGAACCAAATTCTTTCTCAGTCATCAGCGGTATGATACCTCGCAGAACTAACGCCCGCCCTTTCCGTTTTTGCAACATTTTTCGTTGATGCTCCGCTCCTGTTAGTCGTAGCGTGATGTAATATAGCCTATAGCCTTCTTTGACAAATGGACTATCCAACACAAAAAGAATTTTTCAAATCGAACCAGTAGTTCCAGAGATTAGCGCGTTCAACTTAACAAGCAAACTCTTCAGATTTATTATATTACGTATGTATTTACAATATACATACATAGGTACTTACTGCCTTGGTGATGTAGTGGCTGGCATACACTTCCGAAGGTTGTGGGTTCGAATGAATGGGTAGTATTATAAGGTGTTTTTCCGTGAGAATTAGATCTCCTGCGGTCAAAAGTAGCCTATGTTTAAAAGCATCCCTCCCTAAATTAAATCTCATTTGATTTAGGGAATATCAGCAAATTTTTTTTAAGGGACCTCCTTGGATTACACAATTTTTTATAACATTGATGAAAAGGCTGGAAAACTAGTTTTGTTATTCAAATATTATAATAATTTGCAACTGTTGATTTTTGTGAAAGAAAGTGAAATTTAACATTTTTTTATTAAATCATTGATTTTTATTGAAACTTCATGTGATTTAAATCATGATTTAAATCAAAACGATTTATTCATGCCAACCCTGTATTAAATTTAATGAAAGTAATTGATTAATTAATAATATAAATGTATAATTTCAGTAAAGACGACAAAAGGTTAGCCAAAGTGCGTGCGGCGATAGCGCGGTCGCCCGCACTGCCGTTCATCCACACTGGGTCCTCGGAGCGACGCTGTCCTGTGAGAGATTGTGATTCCTCTGGACATCTTGGTAAGTTATCTTGTATTCGTTTAAACCTAAGACAGTATTATGTGAACCAGTACGGAGCAAATAAAGTATTCGCGTAAACCTAAGAAAGTGTTAAGTTATCTTGTGAAGAGGATTAGAGGTGTCGAAATTGAATCTTAAACCACGTGTGATTATGTGGTAATAGGAAAATAAAAGTTAAACTGTTCGGTCTAAAGCTTTTATAGTAATTGAGGTAAAATACATTTAAAATGTACATGTAACAAAGCCCCTGATGATTTGTACAGGCAAACAATTCTATATATTGAATAGTTCATAACTAGGATAGGAGTTTAAATTAAATTAACGGAAGCGTAAACATCTTGTATTATTTGACATGTTTGGCTCCATGTGGACTTCATGTCATCTCACTATGACACTACTTGCCATCAACTGTAATGCATATCTATAACACAAGCCTCGTAATTTACAATAGAACTAGATGGCGTTGTGTACAATAATATACCAATAATATTTATGTATATGTATTAGCAAATAGTATAGATTTTTCAGAAATGAGATATTTTCTCATAGTAGAAAGTATCCGATATGTTAAGGCGGATAACCAGCTATTGTGGTATTTTTATCAAAATCCGTCCAGTAGTTTCCTCGTGATGTGATCACAGACAGACATACAAAATTTAAAAAAAGACCTCTGTTTCTATAATAATGACTATTTCAATATATATTTAATTTACAGATACGACTAAGTTAGAATTTTATTATATACTAGCTGAGCCGTGCCCACTTCGTTGGGCATAATGTTAATAATCCTTTTTTTAGTACAGTGTGTTTAAGTTAGACATATGCTGTCGTTGACTTTTTTGTAGGCATTTTCAAGCTCCACATCTTTTCTCTAGAACTCAAAAATATATCTTTCATAGTTAAGGCAGCGTTCGTAAGAAACGCTTTCATTCGACCGTTTTTTCTCTGATTCACTTTGCAATACGGACTACCACGTAAAAGCCTTTTTATTTTTCGGTTTTTTATATAGCCTATGACACTCAGCAATAATGTGGCTTTCTGTTGGTGAAAGAATTTTTAAAATCGGTTCAGTAGATCCCGAGATTACCCCTTACAATTTAACAAATAAACAAACTTTACTTCTTTATAATATTAGTATAGATTATATTATTTTTATATATATTTTGCGATTGGACAGCAATTATTGTACAGTTTTCGCTATCGCGGATGGATTGCTCGTTACGTAATAAGCCTGCCGGCCCTCCATAGTCATCAATTTAAATCCAAAATTAAAAATACGTTGTTGAATAAGGTTTATTACATTATAACGATACACTTAGTAGATGTTAATGTGTGGGATTAATGTCTGGTTGTGGCTCACGTAGGATAAATAGATAAATTTTGTAATACAATATTGTTACCAAATATTTTTTTTTGAAAAGAGCAACTGTTGAGTTTCTCGTCGGTACTTCTCGATAAACGATTTATTTAATTATCGATAAACTAACGATGGGCATCACAGATCACTATCCGACCCTCCACAGCATGGTTGCCACACACGGCAATAGCCGTGTTATACGATAATCAGGGGCCATTAAATAGTAAAAATAATACGGTACACTGCTGCAGAACATCGTTCCCGTATCCTAAAACACGGCAATCTGCTGATTGCCGTGTTTTTTACGAAGCCTTTGCCTTACGAAGTGTACATTTTCATTACATTTGTATGAGGCACGATAAACGATTAAATAAAATAAATAAAACGATATTTTTTTTTTAATTTTACCTTAAAATACGGCAATCCGACATCGGAAACACGGCAACTGTTGTTTTTTAATGGCAACCCTGCTCCAAAGTCACTGTGTCGTATCACGTCGCACGTCTACCCGACCATCCATAGTCATAGTGTCGTATCACGTGACAGGTGGCGAGACGTCCCGCCACTTCATGTTCACGCTATCGCTGAGCAACACTACCCGATATTCATAGTGTCGTATCACGTGACAGGTGGCGAGTCGTCCCGCCACTTCACGTTCACGGCGTGCCCCGCGTACCACAACGTGACGGCGGCGTGGTGCGTGGCGGCGGCGGAGGAGCGCGCCGCGGCCGCCGCCACCCGCCGCCGCGCGCTCGCCGCCCTCCAGCAGCGCCCGCGCGCGATGCCCACCATCGAGCAGCGCGCGTACCAGCTCAAGGTTAAGGTGAGCCAGTGTATTGTTGCATTCTTGTTGCATGTAGGGTGTATATGTCAAACAAAAAGTATTTGCCCAAAGACACTATGAAACAATTGCCCCGTTTATACATAACACACACACACACACACACGCAAACCTTTTTGAAGTGATCAGTGACCAATCTCGATCGAGATATTATAGTGCACTCTTACTCGACACGACCAGTGAAAGCTAAGAGACTCATCAGAAAGACTTAATAACTAAATTGACTTAATAACTAAATTTGTCGCGACCCGGGACTCGAACCCAGGACTTCTCGATATGCTAGTCACTATTACTATATCATTGTAATGTGTGTAACTGTTAAGCTAACAATTAAAGCTACCATTTTAAACAATTCAACTATTTAATCATCTATCCCTATTTAAGGACATGAGATCTAAATGGAAAGGCAGTCAAGAGCTCCGGTCTATGCCAACTAATGATGAATTAGGAGAAGAAAGAGAGCCGGTGCTCGAAGGTTTCGCGCCAGACTATGACTTGAGGCTGTTCAGAGACGCGCAAGCTCTGGCTGCTGTGAAGATTGAGGAGGAATTGAAGGAGGTTGCAGCTGAAAATGGTACCAGGTATGCTTTCCAACTTAAAGCATCTTTTTTACGAATAGGTTATAAGTTATGATTGAAATCACTACGTATTATAAAACAGTCCTCCGTCGCGCCTGTTTGTTCGCGATAAACTCAAATTACTGCGCCGATTTTTAGGCTGTTTTTATCAATGGATAGAATGGTTCACGAGGAGGGTTTTAGTATATAATTTGTTATTAAATCAAATTAAAATATTATTTATGCAAATAGACTTTTACAAGCTACATTATTAAAATTAAATGTCAGTATGTAAGTCTGTGAGTAAGCTAAGTTTATGAGTTATTTGAGTTTTTTATACATTAACTAGCGAATCTGTGGCTTCGCTCGCACTAAATGTAGTTTGGCTAAGGCTAAGGGCTAACGTTTGGCTCAGTTGGTAGTGACACTGCTTTCTGCGCTAGCGGTTCGAGTCCCGCTGTGGGCATTCATTTGTTGAGCACGAATGTTTGTACTTCAGTCATGGGTGTTTATATTTATAATACATATGTATTTAAAATTTATATATGTGTAGTATATCAACTATCTAGTATCCGTAACACAAGCCTCGTAAGCTTACCACGGAGCTAGATGGCGCTGTTGTTATAATGTCCCAACATACTTATTATTTATTTACTAACAAAATACTCTTATTATTGTTATTTACCGGTGTGTGTGTGTGTGTGTTGTTCGCCGCAGCTCGTCGGGCCGCTACGTAGTGATGGGATTTACCGGTGGTTGTTTAATAATGACATATATCTTGTTCGCCGCAGCTCGTCGGGCCGCTACGTAGTGATGGGCAAGTACATGATGGAGGTGTGGTACGCGTCCCCGTACCCGGGCGCGGCGGCGAGAGCGCCCCGCCTGTTCGTGTGCGAGTTCTGCCTGCAGCACCAGCAGTGCGCGGCGGGCGCGGCGAGGCATAGGCACAAGTGCGTGTGGAGACACCCGCCGGGGGATGAGGTGGGTGGTTTGTGTGTTGTGTGTTTTGTGTGTTGTGTTTTTTGTGTGTTTTGTGTATTTTTGTGTTTTTGTGTTTTTGGAACGAAGTTCCTTACGGCAGGCTTGGAGGAGATAGGGATTTTGCTGCGCGACCGAACTGAAAAAAAAGTGATAGTAAAACCGTAAGAAAAAGTCCGTGGAATGAAACCGTTAAATGAAACGTGCGCAGGCGCGACAGTCGTATACACAAGCGAGTAGTGTATAATAACTTTCTCTTTCTCCCTCTTTCTTTTCGTTCTCTCATCCCTTCTCTCTCTGTTACTTATAATAATAATAAACTTTTTTGTAATTATTTCTATTTCTATGTAATTTTATGTTGTCAAACAAAAATGAAGAGACATATTTTGTTATTTTAGTTGATAATTTGAATTACGATTTTTTTTTTATTTTACGTAATTTATTATTTCCTAAAATATTGAATTTCCTAAATACTTTCCTGTACTTAAATAAAAAAACTAATCAACAAAATTTAAGAGAAAAATCAAGAAAACCTACATAAAATTGAGCACGATTTTTTTTGCAAATTGTGTCGACTCTACATTAGCCGAAGGAACTTCGTTCCTACCTGGTGTCCCACGACACCATTTATATTTTTTTGTTTTTTGTGTATTTTGTGTTTTTTTCGTTTTTGTAGGTGAGGTGATGTGGTGGGGTGAGATTTTGTGTTGTTTTTTTTGGAATGTCTTTGTAATTGTAATGGTTGTAATGGTGTGTTCGATACAGAGGCCGAATTTTTTTTTAATTGAGATTGTTTATAGTGGTGTATGTATAAAATATGCGCGTCCATAAACGTTTAAAAGCGTATAGTGGTATAAAAAGGATATGCTAGCATGCGGTTCTAATGCTAAAGCGCGTCTCTAAGTTCTAAGTACGCTACTTCTTGAACCGGAACTAGATTAAATAAATACGATTCCGTTTTTTCGGATTTACCGGTTACGTAACTTAACTGTAACCATAAAATACCTTTTGGTTTGGCAATTATGGTTTCCTAACCCTGGTTAAGTGATTTAAACCTAGGGATGCCGCGATACGCCTTTTTGCCGATACGATACCGATACTGATGCTCTTATAAAAATATCGGCCATACTGATACCGATACGCTTATTGAATTCAAAAATTAATGAAGGTAAAATAAATAAAACACAAGTCAGGTCAAGTTTTTTAATTAATATAAAAAGAATAATAACAGTGCAAACGAAATAAAACCGTTTAAAACTATAGACAGGTAGAGATTAGTTAATAGTTTTAGTAATTAAAATTAACATTGATGAGATTTTTGTTTAAAAAATAAAGTATTCTTAAGTTTTGCGGAGAAACGCGATTTCGCAAATCTGTTTAAATATTGTATCGATGAATCGGCCATAAAAATATCGCCGATGCCGATATATCGGCAAACTTGGGAGTATCGCCGATATATCGGCATCGGTATCGGTATGGGATGCATCCCTATTTAAAACCCATAAATTTTCACCAGGTATACAGAAAAGACGATCTGTCGGTCTGGCAGGTGGACGGTCGCAAGCACAAACACTATTGCCAGCAGCTCTGCCTTTTGGCAAAGTTTTTCCTCGACCACAAGACCTTATACTATGATGTAGAGCCATTCCTCTTCTACGTGATGACGTGTGCTGACTCAGAAGGCTGCCATATTGTCGGATATTTTAGTAAGGTTAGTACTATCATAAATTTTATTAATCTTCTTCTTTAGTCTCTACAATCTACGTGACATTGATATTTCTTTTATTTATTTATTTGGGTCAGCAAACAGTGTTCACAATAATTAATACTTATTAACTAAGATAATTTACAACATTGCTAATTATTATAATAAATGGTGTTGAGAAGTGGTAGTATATCTATACATCTATATTGATGCAGTATAATTTACAAAATAATTAAGCCTAGCCTATTAAAATCAAATGACGACACGTTTGGCGCAGTTTGTAGTGACCCTTTCTTTCTTGCGCCAGCGAGGTTCGAGTCCCGCTGCGTGCATTCATTTGTTAAACTCGGACGTTTGTACTCTAGTCATGGGTGTTTATATTTATAATATGTATGTATTTAAATTTTTGTATGTAGGATATCAACTATCTGGTATCCGTAACACAAGCCTCGTAGCTTACCACGGAACTAGATGGCGCTGTATGTAATAATGTCGCAATATATTTATTATTTATAATTTCAAGCCTTTATTGCTGAAATTATTTACTGAAAAACCACATCGTGTTATATTGGCACTATGGAATCCTCCAGGGTCCAGCCTCTTGCAATGACATAGAATACTAGGACAGTTCAAAATCAAAAGGGAATTAGAATTAATAGATTACTTAATTGTTCTATTACTCACAACGAGAGTGCGAAAAATTCAATGGTCTATGTAGAAATAAGCATATAGGCATAAGGTATAGTTTTGTGCCAAATGCTGTTTCAAATAATATTATTAAAATTGCTTATTAGAAAACTTCTAATATGCCGGCAGATATCTTGACAAAATGTTTAAATTCTGCTAAACATGTTAAGTTTTTAGCATTTTTTATTTTTAATTTTAGATTATTTTGATAAAGGGAGTATAATTCGCGTCATGTAAAAAGAACGCTGGCTGTCAAGTTGCGCAGAGGCGATTTATCGGACAATTTGGTGGTAAGACGCGGGGCGCGGGACGGAGAGACACGCGCCGCATGCTTACCGGCTCGCTATTGGTTTGTCAGTTCAAAATACCATCGTGCACATAAAAGTTATTAATTACGAAATGGTTTTATATAAAAAATAGAGAAAAATATTTTTGACGTATATTGTTTTATGAAGAGAGAGTCTGATAATAATGCATTTAAAATATATATTAACCGAATTAATTTAATTTTTTGTAATTAGATTAAACATTCTACATTATATTTAACATATTTTATGAATTAATAGAATTCTATTTAATAACGTTCTATCTAATATATTTTTATAATATATTATATAATATAATTTCAATGTACCTAACAATGACCAATATACGTCGCGAGCGAAAGGCTAGTTCAAAAATAAAAGAATGGGCTTAGTAATTTTGTGTGCGAATGTACCGATGCGCAAACACACCCCCTACCACTTTCCTCCAGCGTTCTTTTTACATGACGCGAACTGTATGTTATTTATTATCATAATAAGTTTGTAATGTTAGTATATGGCCTTTCACTACATAGTATAAAACAAAGTCGCCTTTTCTGTCCCTATATCCCTATATCCCTATGTGCGCTTAAATCTTTAAAACTACGCAACGGATTTTGATGCGGATTTTTTTAATAGATAGAGTGATTCAAGAGGAAGGTTTATATGCATAACTGGCGGATCCCGCGGCTTTGCCTGTGCTAAATCTAGGGAAGAGCCCGAGCGAAGCGAGGGCGAGTCGCTAGTTTAGAAATAAAAGAAATAAATGTCACTTGTAGAAAAATTCAAACTTAAATAAATTTAAGGATAACATTTATATGACTCATCTTCTCCGAAATGTATCCTACATGCAAATTTAAAGCGCATTAAGCTCATGCGCCAAATTACATCGAAATCCGTTCAGCCGTAACGACCTAGTTGCGTCACCAATATTAAAACTTTCGTAATATAATGGGAATAAATAAGCCATAAAATACTATGGCAGCGGTAGCGCAGTGGTAACGCGCTCGTTTGGTAAGAAGTGAAGCGAGTTCGAATCCTGGCTCGCACCTCTGATCTCATATGCGAATCGATTCCATCATGATTACTATTTGTCTTCCGGTGAAGGCAAACATCGTGAGGAAACTTCCATATCTGAGAAAACCTAGCAAATTTTCGAAAGACTTGTGTAATGTGTAGTCCGCTAACCCGTACTAGGCCAGCGCGGTGGACTATGGCCTAATCCCCTTCATAATGAGGAAGACCCGTGCCTAGCAGTGAGATGTTAAAAAGGGTTGAATTATAATGATCCTGAATTATGTCTAAAAATACGTTTACTGTTTGTTTTGTTGTTTACGATACGTTTTAAGTTCAGTAATTATTTAGTACTATAAAATAAAAATTAACATATTAACTAAAATTATTAATTTTACTCGAATATTTACGCCCACCTTTCCTAAATCCGTAAGTTGGATAAAAATTATTCGAATACGCCATTCGAAAGGTTAAAATCGATTTGCTTATATGAAATAGCTATCATATTTTCAAGCTATAACGAAAATTCCAGGTCAAAATTACAAATCGTGTATATAGTAATGAAAACGTGCACTCATTAAAGTTTTTCCATTTATAAACATATTCGTACGCCGGTGTACTACCATTGAGGCGCGTCAGCTGTGGGGTCGTCGACCGGCGCGCCCCGCGGGGTGCGGGGTGGGGGGTTGCGGGGTTGCACTGGGGGGTGCTTTTTGTGTTTTATTGTACGCCTAGACGCGCTTATTTCATGTCTGATTTTATACCGTGTAAATATGTATTGCGGGTGTGTGAAATTAATTTATTAGGTTTCATTTATAAGGGTTTTTTTTAAATTATTGGTATACTGTCTAATAAATTTTCGATATTCAATAAGCTGATGTAATGTTCAATCGTCAATATTATACTAATAGCTTAACTAAGTGTTTTATAACGTCGTAGGGAACTATAAACTTCCCCTAAAATATACTGAAATATACATACTGTACACATTACAGTCTCGTCTGATGCCCGCCGGCAATAGCTATAACTGACCTACGCGAGGGAGAGAGGTTGTACCTACGCGAACAAATATTATTAGGTACTTAAATACTTTGCTAACCGACTGGTAATAAAGAAGTTTGAGAATTTATATTTTTTAAGATATTCTTTTAATTTGAATTGTTAGGTAAGACATGAAGTGGTAATTTTCGTATCTTAAAATATTTGTATATATAGGCGTTAGGTAGAATTAAGTTGCATATCAACCTTTTTGATAGGATAAGAATAATAATATTGTCTTTTTACACTCAACTGCGGGTCACAAGTATTCCCCAATTATGAAGCTTAAGCCTAAGCCTTATTATGAAAGTGCTTATATCATCCACCACGCCAAAATGTGGGGTGGCGGAATATCCACGATTTGTAGTTAGGTTCTTTCAGACAAAAAAGTTATATACTTTGAGGCAGTTACTTTCAACTAATACATTCATGTCTAAAATAAGATCATAATTTTTTTCAGTACTTGATACAATAATAGCGACTCACTCTCACTTCGTTCGGGTACGTCCCTAGGTCTAGCGTCAGCGAAGCCACGGGTTCCGCTAGTTAAAATAAATAAAATTTCTAATGTATAACCTACTCCTTTTTTGAAGTCGGTTAAAAAGTAGCCTAAGTTACTCCTTATACAAAAAAAGAGACAAAATATTTAAAAAATGGTTTTTTTGTTGTTAGTACCGTATATACTTTTATACGTATTTAGTGAAAAGCTGTTAATTTAAACAGACACTTCAATTTTATTTATAGGTATGTATAGATTAATTACTTATTATATTATATAGTTAGACTTTGAATTAAAAAAAAACATTCCTAAAAACCTTCAGTTATATACATGATAGAAAGACATGGATAAAATAATAAACTTCAATCGGAATACAACTCGTGTAATGTCAGAAGCTTAAGTTACTATAGTATAAGATGAATTCAAAACGTACAATATAAATTATTTCAAAGCATTATAAGTAATTTATACAAACGTAGGTCTTGTCGAGACGAACGATAGCTCTATAACTGACCTAGGCGACGACGAAAATAAATAATCGATACTCGCTCGTGAGGCGTGTGCTTTGTGAGGGCTTGGAGTATATTCGCACGAAATTAATGTGATAACCATTATCAGTGTGATATGATAACTGTTATCTTATCTTATCAAATGAACAATAATTTTATATCCATCTATACTTATAATATTTTTTTTACTTAAATTTAATTGGTTCATTCATTTTTTTTGGAAACTCTTATTGAAATCACTAGATAGTAAAAAACGAAGTCGCTTTCTCTGTCCCTACATCCCTATGTATGCTTAAATTTTTAAAACTAAGCAACGGATTTTTTAATAGATAGAGTGATTCAAGAGGAAGGTTGATATGTATAATACATGCATAATATAGTAGAGAAACACTGTTAATTTTAGAGGTTTCTAATGTAATGTCGTAAATAAACTCATTTTTTGCGCTTACATTGCGAACGCTGGCTAAACTCTACGAGATAGATCAAAATAATGTCCATTTTCTCGCTTCGCTTAGGCTCTTCCCTAGATTTAGCGCGGGCGAAGCCGCGGGTTCCACTAGTATAGTTATAATTATCAAAATAGAGTCCGAATTTACAGTTTTTAGATTTTTTTGTCTGTCTACCTGTCTGTCTGTAACCGCATCACTAGAAACAGATGGAAGCCGAACATATTTTGATGAAATTTAGTATGGTTATAGTTGGATATGCTGGTTAATGGATAGTTTTTACTCCGGGAAATATCTTATTGTTAAAATGTATTTAGAAACGAACATCGGCGAAGCGATGGTGAGTTGGTACATTATACATTTTGATTGAAGCTCGAAATTATATAATTTCGAGAAATTTGGCAGCTAAGACGTGACTTGAAAATTTTCAGTATCCGATAAGAAATAACATTAAAATCAAGCCCTAAAGGGGTAAAGTGAAGAGGTTTTAATCACTACATAGTATAAAACAAAGTCGCCTTTTCTGTCCCTATATCCCTATATCCCTATGTGCGCTTAAATCTTTAAAACTACGCAACGGATTTTGATGCGGTTTTTTTTAATAGATAGAGTGATTCAAGAGGAAGGTTTATATGCATAACTAGCAGATCCCGCGGCTTTACATGTGCTAAATCTAGGGAAGAGCCCGAGCGAAGCGAGGGCGAGTCGCTAGTTTAGTATAAAACATTTTTTAAACAACGCGGGAAGGGTCGCGGGCAAATGCTAGTGAAAAATATGTATTCAATTACATATATACATACACGTATAAGTAAATGTTGCGTGTTGGATGTATGTGCCTATGCATTTTTCACGAACCCCTTGTTAAGGGCAGTGGAATAGGGGACGTTAAGTATATAATAATATCGCAATGTACAAGATATTAGTGGTATTTTAAACTATTGCGGTAGGTCACACCTTCGGTTATGGGGTTAGTTATTTTGAGTTAAAAAAAATAGGTCCCAAGAACGGGAACCTAGTAACTATCTCAAGAATCTAGCTAAAGGTCTAAGCGAGATTTATAATTATCACGTAGACCGCAATAACTAAATAACAATAAATAAATATTTAATTAAAAAAATGTTTTTTAGTTACCTTACATTAAGCTTTCTTTACCTTTACCCTTTTGGCTTAAGTAACGATTAAGATCAATTATTATTATTGGTAGTGGTAGTGCTACATAATATTAAATAAATAAATACAAGTATGTTGGGACGTTATTACACACAGCGCCATCTAGTTCCGTGGTAATCTAACGCTTGTGTTACGGATACCAGATAGTTGATTTACTACATATGTATAAATTTTAAATACATTCATATTATAAATATATTAAATAATTTTACGGATAGTTTTAAATGCTGAAATTCTCAGACCTTCTTATAGAATACTTGGAATGTTACTTATATTTTTTAAAACTTACTCGTAGTAGTTTTAAGCTGAAAAACAAACAAATACAAAAAGAAGCAAAAAGAAAAAGGCTCTGTTACTATCGTATTTTGATTAAATGACTTTAGACAACAAATCTTAATAAGATATATCCGAAACATAATATATCCTTTGCGGTATTTTACAGCCATTTTAAAATTTAATTTAGTATTATTTAGTTAATCTTAGATATAGATGAAATCTATGCGATTTGTGCAATTCCAATTACACGCATCGAGGGATAGATTTGAATCGCGTCTGCCGGTGAAAAGGGGGGTGGATTATGTCGCATTTTAATCTTTTTAAATAGTAAACGTCGTTTTTGTAGCTTGTAGTTTCTATTTAAAATTGAGGAATTGTGTGCTATGTACACATGTAGAATTTTTAAGCAAACAATACATTGGTAATTTAGTATTGTGCTTTATTTTATAAACTCTTTAACAATTATTAACAGCACGCAATTGATGATGAATTATGAATAAACAGTTTTTGTACTAGACAGTAGACACGTAGCGCCACGGAAGTAAAATTAAAACAGATAACAAAACTAATTAGAGTGCGTTCCATTTCTATCAACACCAAATCAAATCAAAATATTATTTATTCTAATAGACTTCTTTTGAATATAGGTAGAGTATAATATAGAATTTAAATTCAATGTCTGCGAGTAAGTCTTAAGTCTGTGAGAAAGCTACCACCAGCTCGGTATGTAGTTCTTGAGAAGAGGAGGCGAGAAACTAAACAGTTGCTCTTAAAAAAAAGAATAAATTACCCAAAGATCTAAAGTAAGTTCATCATTCACGCGTCTCTTTATAGTATGAAAAGTATTTTTATATGATATAATAGTGACTCACCCTCGCTTCGCTCGGGATCGTCCCTGGGTTTAGCGTCAGCGAAGCCACGGGTTCCGATAGTTAAAAGAAATTAAATTTCAACTTCCTCCTTTTTTGAAGTCGGTTAAAAGGTGCCTAAGTTACGCCTTATAACATAAATCTGCGAGTGAAAGTCCCGTCGAAATCGGTCCAGCCGTTTCAGAGATTAGCTGGGACATACAGACAGACAAAAAAATTAAAAATTGTTTTTTGTTGCTAGTATCGTATATAATGTACATATGCATTTAGTGAAAAGCTGTTAATTTTAAATTAAAAACAGGCACTCCAATTTTATTTATATGTATTGACAATACACTTAATGTAACGTAGATGGTGATTTGGTTGAAATATGCTCAAAAATTTGTTTTGAATCACGGTTCAAAAAAATATGCTAACATAACATATAACATAATATAACAAGCTTTTAAATGTTATTGAATGTTTGGAACGAAATTATTGTTTCGTAGATAAACCTATATTTATAAAAGTCGTCGTAGCTTAGGTACTAAGATATATTTAGTTCCTATTTTATAACACATTTCATTGTAGAGGGTACAGGAGAGGACTTCTAATTATACTGCTTTTTAACGCGATATAGTATTTCATACAAAGCCCGTGTGGTGTCGCGGTTACTACGTATATGGTACAGCGCTATTCTGCAAGCGTCCATGCAAGACAGACAAAGTGCAGTTCAAACAACAGTACGCGTGAAGGGCTGATATTAAAGAATGGAGAGTGCCTTTGAGCTGGTTTCGCCATAAATTGTTTAGGGTAAAATGTTTAAATTTTCATATTATATTTACTATTTTTTTTTTTCGTTGTAATTATGAATGACTTCTTTTATGACTACATCCTTAGTGTTGCCATTTTTAAAACACGATCTATATTCAAAAAACCATATTTTGATAGGGATGTTAATAGATTGTTATATATTGTGAGGGAAGGGATGAGTATTGAAAATATGATATTAATATATCAGTCATCTGGCAAATATATCTATTTACTGGGCAGGTTAAGAGTAAATACTGTAATTACGATATCATGAATACAGGTGTTATTTTTATTAGATCTATGATATACTTACGTTTCGAAATATGCTCATTTCTCTATTTCTTAGTATACCTCTTTATACTTCGTTATACATTTATACTTTATTTATTTATTATTATGTTTTATACTATATTTGTGAACTAATTTGACTACATGGTAAAAGTTCTTAAATACAAAATTTGGAATCATAGCAAAAATGTCACTTGCCATACTGCTTGTTCAATCGACACTATCAGATCGAGCTAAATGAAAACAAAGGCACGAATATTCAATACAATTTGAATCCTAAAATTAAGAAGATAGAACACAATTTCGGTTATACAAAATTTTACGCTCATTTACGCTACGATGCAGCGCCGTAGAACTACGGCTGCGATAATGTGACAGCTCGTAGGCACGCTACGCCGTAGTAGTAACGTTTTAAGAAATATGAAGTTTACGTAATAATCTCGTAGCGTTGGTACGTTCGTGTATTGATTTCGAGTGCTTTCCGACGCCCATTTTATTATTAAGTTATACTCGGAATATTATATATAAATGAGTATAGTATGTTTGAAATTCTTTCATTTAATATGATATTAGTTAAGTTATTTAATTTTACTTAGTAAAAAAACATGAAAATAGCTACTTAAATACAAAATAAGATAAACAACAAAATAACCACTCAAGAATTTCCTTCAAAATCGCAATTAGTGCATTCGTAGACAGTCAGACGGTTCACAATCGATAGTAACGTAGTATGATAAGTGTCTCGAATGTAGTCCGTATATATAAAGCAGACGTCGAGACAGCTGAGGTCGACGCCCCCACATCCGGACCCGGTGATATAACCGGAAACGGAATTAGAATTTTGAAACCCTTTTTACTATTTTTACTACGTTGTTTTTAGTAAATAATTTCATCATTAATTAAGTTTTGAATTTATGATGTGTTAGTGTTTTTGTCATAAGTTAAAAATATATATGTTTGCGAATTTGTTTAGCAATACTCCTATATGTCTGTCCGTCCGTATGTAAATACAATTAAATCCGAATCTATTTTTGAGATTTCTGTTATTAGTTTTGTTAAAGCTTTGTGTCGGGCCAAGTTTAGTCATTAAGAAATTTCTGTTTCGTAACACTAACCGCCCGTTGCAATGCATATTTTAATAGAATTTAAGGAATACGAAAATCTGTTATTTTCTCATTTAAGACTTACGTCGTACGCGGTAATTTCATTGAATTACTAGAAGTAAATTGTTTATTATTTGATTTTATTAATATTTCTTATCGAAAACGAACTTTATTATACTTTATAAATGATAAAGTCGTTGTTCAACGTTAAAGCAAGCTTCCGCTATCTATAAACCCAGACAGACATATCGAACGTTGATTATACAAGTAGCGCGTTACATCTAGACGGGCGGGCAGACTGGCGGGTCGTCGAACTGGGGAGCGTTTCCCGAATCTTTGACAACCTCTGACCTGTTGGGAATACATTTCATATGGAATGATTTTCGATTCAATTTTATTCCTTATAGAATATTTAATAGTATTTGTATGTATATGATATTATAAGTGTTTCTTTTATCGATGTTCTTACTAGCGACTCTTTGTTTTAACGATTAGTATAGATTTCACTTAAATAAGGATATTTTTCTGCTACAATATACACGTATTAAACATATAAATAATCCTTTTGCATCACTTTATCTATTAATGAAAACCGCACTAAAATCCGTTGCGTAAATTAAGAGATCTAAGCGTGATTAAGCGCGGGAATCTACGTTTTATACTGTGTAATGATACGAATTGTGTGGAGCCTAATTTCAATATAAATCAAATGTTACCAGGAAAAATTATTAGAGTAACAAAATAAAATCAAGTTGAGTGACGAAATTCTATAAAATAAAATGCACTAAACTGTTCGAATAAGGTTTTAAATAATTTGACTCTGTCCTTTTGATTTTAGCAAAAAATAAATCCATTTACTTTCATTTTCAACGTTATTTTTACTGAACGCTTATTTCTAGTTTCCGTAAACACAGACGATCGAGGATCGAGTTCTATTTTACAAATAGTATGTTAAACCTAGACGGCGGGCAGACTGGCGGTCGTCGAACCGGGGGGCGCTTCCCGGATCTTTGACAATCGCTGACCTGACTTCACCTGTCGCGTTCACTACTGCTTATTTATTACTATTTCTAGATATATTCATATGAATTGTTTAATTTTCTTTTGTTAAGCGAATAAATATTATGTAAATTATATGTATATATTTTTATATATTTAAAACATATGCGTACGTGTGTATATTACATTATAACTAGGCAATAAATGATAATAACTAATACAATAAATTATAACTAACAACTTATAAGAACATGTATATCTGTAGGTACATAAATTTATTCAAACGTGTTATTATCCAATAAGAGGAAAAGATCATTTCATCAAGTATATTCTGAATCTACACCACATTACCAAATTATTAGTACACTCGCCCCCTCAAAGGGCATTAGAAACGTTTCACATATTATAATACCCACCCTCGCGCACCCCAGTGACAATTTGCGGATGTAAACACGCTCGCAGACGTCTAGACGGCGCGGCTGTAACGCAATAAATCCAGACTGTTCTGAGTCTTCATTAAAACCCTTAGGTTAGAGTTGGCAAAGTGGCATCTGATACGTTTTTGATAAGGATATTTCAATTGTTTTATAGTTAATTGCCATTTTTTTCTGTTCCGATAGGTTATAATTAGATGGGAGTTAGCTTGTAATATTTTTAACAAAAGTGGTACGGCTTTTACGGTTTATATATTTGGTAAAGTGCGAATAATGTAAAATTATTTATTTTTTTAGAACCAAAAATTATTGAGAATTTTTCTTTCTCTCATTAAGTTATTAATTATTATATTAAGACTATAATGTAATACATTTTTTCATCCCAATATTTTCTTCATCTGCTTTAGTATTTTCCCTAGATATTATAGTTTGATAGTTTTAACCAGTGCTTTTGGGAAAAGCGTTTTCTATATTACTTCGGATTTTCATATACAAATTCTGTAAACAATTTTAATAATAAATAAATATTCATATAACGTTTATACCATTTTTATGAGCTGTTCTGAGGCTAAACCCCACAAGGGCCGCGGGCAAACGATCCGAAATTGGAAAGTTCTTTGCAGTTTTACATTCTTTGACGGGGGCCGTCTAGACCTTAACGTAAACGTGAATTGATATACCTTTGTTTGCAAGGTATTGGTATGAAGATAAAGCATCCCATATTACTTATTCGCCCTCAACCATTATAAGGTTTATTGCTCGATTAATGTTCTTAACTTCAATAAAAATTAAATTGAGCGAGAAAGTGTGTGTCAGGTTTTTTAATACTATTTCTTCTGTAATATGAGTTATTATTTTATTAGTAGATATGATTTGATGATTTTACTGTTAAGTTAACCCTTATCTTGTGTTTACTTTTTTTTTTATACACTATTCATTGTCGCTATATCGCAGTTTCGATTTCCCTGGTTAAGTGGTGTAATGTGTTGTAAATGCTAATGTCTAGGCAGAATAATAAGAATTAAAAAAAATTGAATGTAACTTTCTTCGTTTTAATTGAAAATGTTTGTAGTGTATGCCAATCTTTTTTCGTCATGCCTACTTATTGTATCTAACTAATCGAATGCTTTTTCATATCTTAGCTAATGTTCTATTACTCGCCTTCTTGTTATTAACTAAGCTTCAAATGATATTAAAGTAATTAAAAGAAATAGTTATAATTCCAAACACTTTTGATATTCAGTCTTCACTTAACTTTTAGTTTAAAATATGTTTCAGACAGTTTATAAAGAGATAAATTAAATATTATGTAGAGTCTAATATAAGATAAATAAATATATTAAATTATGATTCAGCTTACTTAAAATATAATTCGTACAAATCTATCGTTAATGTTATGTATTTATTTAAGTACCAATTAAATAATTTTTAAATATCTCTATACGAATAATCATCACTATCATCACTACATAGTATAAAACAAAGTCGCTTTCTCTGTCCCTATGTCCCTATGTATGCTTAAATCTTTAAAACTACGCAACGGATTTTGATGCGGTTTTTTTTAATAGATAGAGTGATTCAAGAGGAAGGTTTACATGCATAACAAGCGGATCTCGTGGCTTTGCTTATGCTAAATCTAGGGAAGAGCCCGAGCGAAGCGAGGGCGAGTCGCTAGTAAAGTATAAACGGTTACATACGAGGGGTAGTCTAAAGTCTAGACTACACCAGGCTATAGGCACACAGTTATTGCCCAATACCTTTTAGCTTTTATCGGATCAGGACGTCGACGAATCAGATTTTCAGATTTGTCCGCTGCAGACGGGTTCAACGACCTTCAAAACTTTGCACCTATAATAGATAAATTGTCTACGGCCAGACGTCTAGCGAACGATTAAATTGCTTTGGTACTCCCAACTATAACTTGTTGGGAGATCATTAGTCTTAGATGAGTCGGATATTTTCTTACTAAATTTTACAGACAAAATTTTTAATAACTATAGATTAGGCTTCTGTATTAATAATAATGATGATTTGAGTAAGTTATAATACTATTATATGTATGCATTAATTAATTAATTAAATATATTTAAAATCATTTCTTACATCTCTACAGTCCTCCATCTAATTTTTAATAAGGATTTTATTAATTAACACTTAGTATAAAATACATACATATATACTCGTACATAGATGTGATTAGTTTTTATGTACTTTACTTGAGAAATTATTGATTCTCCATACAAATTTCCACCCCATTTTGACCTCTGAGACTGACTCTTAAGGGATGATCTCTTAGATGTAAACTATCCCTACATAAACTATAAATATCATATCCCTATAAACTAATTAAGTAAGGACCTTTTATAACCTTTAATAGTTTTAAATTTCCTCTAAATTGGCTTAGCAGTTACAGGCAAACAGACAGTTTCTTTCGTATTTGTAATATTAGTATGTATAATTACAGTGAATTCATATTTTGTTTTGTCGACAGGAAAAGAACTCTTTCCTTAATTACAACGTGTCGTGTATCCTCACGCTGCCGCCCTACCAAAGGCAGGGCTATGGGCGGCTCCTCATAGACTTCAGTAAGTACTATGATATCATTATTAATAATAATAATATAATAATAATCTTTAAATTCAGGCAAGGATCCATAGTAATACAAAAACATATATATGTATATATCACTATTGGTGTTATGCATTTAATGTTTTAATTTTGTTTTAAATCATACGATTAAAATTAGTCTTGCTTCAAAATTATGTACTTTTGATACTTTTTGATTTTAAATTACAAAAAAATCAAGCGTTTTTTAATATTATGTTCCGATTATTTGTATGTTATTATATTATATATGTGTATTTCGTGTCACGTTGTTTATCCGGGATGAACTTCAAAACTACCTACCAAGTCTGTTTCACTTGGTACATACATAAGTATCGTGGAATGTATTTTTTTGCAAAACATGTGAGTGCCAAATCTTTACAAATATAAATGAAATCCTGTTTGTTAGTTAGTCATAATTAGACTGTTTTGCTAGTTATATAATTTTTTTTCCGCACATTTTAAACTCTCGGAAAAATGTTTTTTATATACAACAATATTTTTTTATGTACGAAATGTAAGAGTTTTCTCAATAGACAATGACACTTAGCAAGGCAATGTATATATTTTTCCGCAAATTTCGGGAGTTTAGTACAAAATATAAGTGTTTTCTAGGAAATAACATAATCTATGAAAATGAAACATAGCAAGGCAATGTATATAATAAAATAACAATAACAATGCCTATACACCGTTCTACATACACCTGGAGCGGTCAGCTAGGGTTTGTTGTGTCGCGCGAGGGGCGTTCACCCCGATCGATGCGCTGCAGTATAGATCGGTCTGCAGTCTAGACTCACCCCCGGGGGGTGCGCGGAATTTTGATAGCCCCGTTAATTATTATTTGTAACGTTTACGTTTTGGAGGATTGTCTAATTGCTTATCAAGTTATTGGCGGGATTGGGGCTTAGTTTTTTTGTTAAAAGTTCTTTTTAAGAGTTTTCTAAGATTTTGCTTTAAATATTTTTTGGACTTGCTTATGTATCGTGGAAGATGGGTTGTCTATTATTGAAGCTTTTGTTTCGACCATGCGATTCGGTAATATGCTGTGTCTTCGTTTAGTATTAAATAACCTCGTTGGTAAAATTTTTTTGAAGTCGGTTAAAAAGACGCAACGTTAATAACACCAACTAACTCCGTTGATTTGATTGAAAGTTACTATGGACTATCATCTCCTTCCGTTAGTAATAATCTATTCAACATTAATTAATCGATATTAAATAACAACTATAAAAGTTTCAATTTATTTGCAAATTCAATCTTTGTCACGTGATATCTGTTCTCTATAATGATAAATGGGTAATGATAAAATCTAATTGAGAAACTACAAAACGGATATACATGAAACTAATTTTATAAGATGCGGCGTGATTTTTGATATTTTTTGTTAGTTTGGTTGATTATAGTATATAATGTAAAATATAAGAACTGGTTTCCGGTTTTTAAAACGCGACCATTGCTGCGTGTAATGCTAGTCTGTCATAAAGAATTTACTTTCACTCGATGTATAACCATTTCGCGTTGACACGAAACGATATATATTCAAATTTCATAATATTATGAATGACACCGTTGCGTGCTTATGATGGCATGTACTGACCTACGCCAATGTTTTGTTAACTAGGCTATCTTCTCACGAAAGTCGAGGGGAAAGTTGGATCGCCAGAAACACCTTTATCTGATTTGGGCCTTATATCGTATCGGTCGTATTGGAAGGAAGCATTACTCAAGAGACTAGGCTCTGCACCTGGACCCACCCTATGTATACGAGATTTGAGCAAAGATCTTGCGATCGCGTCGTCGGACATTGTATCGACTCTCCAGGAACGAGGGTTGATGAAGTACTGGAAAGGGAAACACATCGTGCTCAAGAAACAGGTGGGTTTATTTTATTTAAGCATTTATATATTGAATATGTATTATTGATGATGATAATCAAAATAAAACCGTAAGTTACTAATTATAATGGGGAATTAGAAGAAATCAAAATAAATCAAATCAAATAAAAATATTTTATTCAGCTAAAAAATTATAACAATTTCTTACTGAACGTCATGAGTCTACCACCAGTTCGGATAGAAGAAGCCTCTGATCTGAGAAGAACTGGCGAAATAAACTCAGCGGGACTAATATAATTTTTTTATCTTAATCTCTCTCTCTTTTTTAAAATTAAATTACAAATTAACAAGAAATCAATATGTTGAAATAGCCTGGCGGCGATCACATCGTTCACAAGGCCTTCCCAAGGCCATTGTCTTCTAAAAAATCGTTAATCGAATAATATCCTTTAATACACAAACGTTCCTTCACATTTTTTTTAAATTTGACAATAGAAGCTTTTTGAATGTTTTCTGGGATCCTCTTGTCCACTACAGATCCTAAAAGAATAGTTTTACTTATAATTTTAAGTATTTGCGTAAATCTAACATCAGTAGGTATTTCTTAAACTTGTAACATATCTATACTAATATTATAAAGAGGAAAGATTTTTATGTAAGTATATTTGTAACGAATTGGCTCAAAAAGCACTGAACCGATTTTAAAAATTCTTTCACCATTTGAATGCTACATTATAATTGATTAATATGGGTTATTTTAATTGCAAGAAAAAAATAATGATAATATATATAAAATAATGACCAGTAGATCCTCATATTAGCGCGTTCAACCAAACAAACAAACTCTTCTGCTTTATAATATTAGTATAGATGCAAGTTATAATAACACCGTGGGTTGTAATAGGACGTGCTAGACGAAGCGAGCCGTCGCGCAGTGCGAGCTCGCTGCGTGGACCCAGCGTGCCTGCGCTGGTGGACGGGCGCGGCCCGCTGACGCCGCGCCCCGCGCCGCCCGCGCCGCCCGCCCCTGCGCGAGCTCATGGCCCGCCCGCCCACGCGCAATGCTAGGAGCTTGTTCTAAGTGAGCCATGGACACCATGGACTATAGCAGGCCTATGTGGTGTTAGTGGTTAATGTTTGCGAAGGAGCTTGTTCTAAGCATGTGAGTCATGGACACCATGGACTATAGAACAGTGGCCTATGTGGTTTTAGTGGTTACTATGGTCTTAGTGGTACATTCAGTTTAGTGGTCCATGTGGTCGATTGTGTGGTGTGTGGCGTGGGTGTAACTGACACCATGGATCATACGACAGATACAAATGTGGTTTTAGTGATCAATGTGGTCTTAATGGTACATTCAGTCTAGTGGTTCATATGGTCTTGTGATCCATTGTGTGGTGGGTGTACTGACATTTTTACTCTCCATACTGACACCATGGACCATAGCTAAGGTTGCCAGATAGAAATCCGGAACTATTCTAAGACAACGGTGTCGGGACGAGATCATAATAAAAATATCTTGGTCTTCGGAATATGGTTTAATTACTGCGGGACAAGACGCAAAATTCCGCGACTATCCCGGATTTCCCGGCCATCTGGCAAGCCTAATAGCACAGATACCAGTGTGGTTTTAATATCAATATGGTCTTTAGTAGTTCATTCAGTCTAGTGGTCTATGTGGTCTTGTGATTCATTGTGTGGTGGGTATACTGACATTTTTACTATAGCCGATTGCCATAAGGCTGAGAGTGATTCTAGTTTATTCTAAGTGTGATCCAGTGGTTCATGTTATGGCGTGGAATTGGGTGGTAATAACATTTAATGAAGATAAGTAGTCTACTATATAGTGCTAGTAATTTAGGTAATTCAATTGGAAGTGAATGTGAAATGTATGAAATTGAAGATTGTATACCAAAAAGTTTAGGTCCATGTCCATAGTTATGTGATTCATGACTTCGGAAAATATAAATCTTTAAAGGTTGCGGTTCGATAAATTATTATTAAAGTATTATTAGCAATGCTGTTAAATAGCTGTTTTACTAAAGGTTCAAGACTATGGATATGCAACATAAATCATTACTTGCTTAACCACCATTATCAATTTAGTTGTGGGGTTAGTAATAATGATTTTTAGGTCTATAATTATTATAAGAGTTGTAGATAAAAATGGATTTAATGTTATTTATAAATTAATATTATGACATAAAAGGTCATTTGAAAGAACTAAGCAACTGAGTAGAATAATTATGAAATTTTCTCAATAACCGGGAATCTTTTTAAGTAAAGCATAATAATTACTTTTTGTAGTACAATGTTTGTAAATATGCTATGTGGAAATTGAATTAATGCTCAGGTCTTTTAGAGTGGTTTTTAGCGTTAAATGAAATAACGTGTATTTGACACTTTAAATAAAACTATATTTTCGGATTTAATTGCGGATTTATTTTGATTTTTGGTTCCCGACGTTTCGAATGCTCTACAGCAATAATGGTCACGGGAGAAACTAAAGTTTTAGAGGTCTCAAAGGCGTTATATACCTGTTGCAGCCATTTTGAAAATTTTGTGGGTAGACTGATAATTAGTGTTATTTAAAATGTCAAATATTCTCGTAAATCTAATGAAGTTTAATGTGAATTTTCTTCTACTTTACTGTAAATAACAAAATTATTCTTTACATAATGTTTGTTATGATAAAATGACTAAAACAACTTGTTTTTAATAATGATGTGTATGATATTGTGAAGTTATTTTAGTCACGTGACTTATTGTTTTGGTATATTATTTATTTTAATCATCAATTGATTTATTATGGCTTTAGGCTCGTACCTTACAGTGGAACTAGATAGTGCTGTGTGTAAATGTTGAACATATTTATTTATTTATTTTTATTATTTCTGCATGTTATACGAGTAGGGCGGTGGTAGTCCAATGGAAAACTGAGTGAAACGGGTTCAAATCCGGTCTCGTACCTCTGATATTTTCTTATGCGAATCATTTCTATCATGATTACCACTTGTCTTACGGTGAATGAAAACATCGTAAGGAACCTGCATGTCTTAGAGAACATATGTAAGTATGAACCTTTTGAAAGTGAACCGTGAACCTATTAACTGGGCTACCACTGCTGTCATGATTTATATAATATGAGGTACATAATTTACAGACAAATTACAGACAGACATTTTAATTTTACTTATAAATATAGATTTTTTAAATAATTTAATTTATAAAGTTAAATTATTTAAAAAAATATGTATTTGATTTGGTCGTGTAACTTTTTTTTTGTATATTTTGAATCCTTTTAAGTCTATAAATAATAATAAATAGAATAAATTTAATAAATGACAAATAAAATAAATTAATCGTTTATAGCAATAAAATTACGTAAAAACTAAGAAATATAATTATGACCGTTTCGTGTTCAAATTTAAAAATGATTTTAAATATTGCTATGATATTAATGATTTGAATACGCGGTATGTGTTAAAAAAACTAAAAACCGGATAAGTTCGAATCAATATCGTAAACAAAGGGTTCCGAATCGTTCGTACAAGATAATCTAGAACTAAAACTAGTTAACTTTTGTATCAATCAAAGAAAAGCAAAATATAAGTGTAGGTTAATAAACTAAAAACGGAAATGTGTACTTTAAAGAAAATATGAGTATGAAATTGATCAAAAATTTAAATTATACTTCTTGGTCGAGTAACCAACTATAGAGTAACTTTATTTTTTTTGATTTTGGGTAATTTTTTTGCATACAACTTGTATACATACAGGATGGCTAAATGCCACTATTACCCACTAAAACCCAAGCACTCGTCTTTCGTCTTAATGGGGCGTCGCAGGATCGCTTGCGCATTGGACGACACGTTTGGCGTAGTTTGTAGTGACCCTACTTTCTTCCGCCAGCGGTCCCGGGTTCGAGTCCCACTGGGGACATTCGTTTGTTAAACTCGGACGTTTGTACTCCATTCATGGGTGTTTATATTTATAATATTTAAAACTTATTTATGTAGTATATCAACTATCTGGTACCCGTAACACAAGCTTCGTAGCTTACGTCTTTCGAGCAGTAGCGGTGGGCGCAACGGCTATATATTGATAACGAGTTATAACTGTAGAGGTGGGCGCAACGGCTATATATTGATAACGAGTTATAACTGTAGAGGTGGGCGCAACGGCTATATATTGATAACGAGTTATAACTGTAGAGGTGGGCGCAACGGCTATATATTGATAACGAGTTATAACTGTAGAGGTGGGCGCAACGGCTATATATTGATAACGAGTTATAACTGTAGAGGTGGGCGCAACGCTATATATTGATAACGAGTTATAACTGTAGAGGTGGGCGCAACGGCTATATATTGATAACGAGTTATAACTGCAGAGGTGGGCGTAACTGCTATATATTGATAACGAGTTATAACTGTAGAGGTGGGCGCAACGACTATATATTGATAACGAGTTATAACTGTAGAGGTGGGCGCAACTGCCTCTGGAAATAAATAACCAAATCGCCTGTTATTTATTCGTTCGATCGGGCGATCGTCATTAGTCATAGCATCCGAAAACGCCATTAATATAAAACATTCCGCCTAAAGACGGTTTTTACAGAAATCTAAATAATTTTACATATAGAGGCATGTACAGTGTACACACTTGTTTTGATTTATATATTTAACAAACGTCAAAACGACCGAGTTGATATTAAAATTATATTGACAGATTATCATAATATATAATCTGTTCATTGTAAATAATAGTTAGTTAGTCAATTTTGAAGATTTTTCCCATAATTTTGGGAATTATAAAGAAGATATTCTTCTTTTATTCGTATATCGATATTAAGTATAGTAAATTGAAAACTTTTTAAATATTTATTTGAGACTCTTTATTTTTGTACATAGCTATGTATATATATGTTTAGTGATTATTATTAATTTTTAATAATATTATTTAATATAATATAAGAAATTAATGAACTATTGTAATAATACTAGTTGAATGATATTTATTTATGTAATAATAATTTTCTTAAATTAAGATTGGATTGTTAAGAACAAAAAATGATAATTCGATTTATGATTAATTATTTAATTTAAATATTTTTAAATGAATTATTAAATTTTTATTTATTTATATATGCTTTTTATAATTTAATTATCTACATGTCATGTCATTTTCAAACACGTCAAAATACCTTACATACATACACTTCTACTTTTTTAAGATCAGTGGTAATCATGTAGAATTATATGTATTGTAAGTAGGTACAACACTATTTCATATTAAGAGGTTTTATAATTAAATTTTATATATTATATGACAGGAACTAAATTGAACTGTTTGTATCATAGGGTTTAGAGAGTGAGTAGAGTCTACTCTATATTAGTATAAAAAATCATTGTAAATACTTAGAATTGTAAACTCAGTAATTAAGTTATTTGTAATAAATATTTATTTAGTAACATTTTTTATAGTGTTTAAAGTGAAGATGTATGTGTGGATCAATGTATTTTTTACATCACTTGAAATTTGTTTTTTTTTTGTAAATGACACTTAGTATGTTAGTTTTAATGTCAACTTGACACTTATATATGAAATATTATGGCTAAATCTAATAAAAAAGAATATTGTAAAATCAATTTATAAAAAAATAGACGATTTTTAAATTTGTACAATGCCTAAATTATTATAATTTTAAAAATATATGTAATATAATTAATTATGTAAAGGCTATCGATTTAATTTGATATTATCGATTTAAATTTGTTAAAGTTGTTCTTTTGACACTTTAAAATGTTGCTAGCTTTTAATCCTCATTGTACTTAAAATTAAATTATAACTAGCAAATAAATTCACAATAATTAAAACAAAATGTTAAATGTATTTCTTTTATTTTTTTATTATGGAGTATTTTCTGAATTTAACTCACTTACGATAAAGCTGAAAATATGATATTGTAAATACAATTAAAATATTTAATTTATATTATTTTTATATTTCTTTATATTATGATATATTATGTATATGATTTTGCTATAAAGAATTTTTATAATTATTGTGTACATAGGATGTTGAAATAATTCCATATTATTTTCAGTGTTATAAAATAAATAATAGTGTCAAGCAAAACGTGGTATTTTACTTAGTGACCCTTATAGAGATTCTTTAGTATAATACTGTTATTATTCTACTAATTACTATTTTTCCATTTGTTACGTTTTTGATTTGAAGTTTTTTCATAATTCTTTTTATAAGAATTTAACTTGGTTTCCTTGGTCTTTAAATTGTTCTCAGAGCCGCGCAAAATGCTAGTAATTATATTAATAACTAGCGATTCATCCTCGCTTCGCTCGGGTTCCTAGATCGAGCGTACGTAAGCGCGGGTGTATTATACATATAAATAAAATAAAATAAAATAAAAGTGTTAAAGTAAAATAAAGTGATGATTAATAACTTATTAATAACTAGCTGACCCGTGCTCACTTCGTTGGGCATAATGTTAATAATCTTTTTTAGTACAGTGTGTTTAAATAATTTAAATAATTTTATTATTATTAAAAATTAAATTATCTATACTAATATTAAAAAAAAAACTACTTTTTGTCACTTAAATATAAAAGTTAGACATATGCTGTCGTTGGCTTTTTATTGGTGCAAGAATTTTTCAAATCGGTTCAGTAGATCCCGAGATCGAGATACATAGATCAATGCGGTTCTAAACATGTAACCTAATATAATATAGAAATCAATTATTTATTACCATTTAGATTAAAGTATGTACAACAGATGCTCTTTATAACGAGCCAGTTACGAAGGCTCATCCTCTCGAAGGCTCCCTACAGTGCCTTACAATATAATATTTTTAATAATAATTACACATTTTATATAAGAAATGATAGAAATTTTAAAGTAGGTACGTAATAATAAAAGACAGCAGTAGCCTAATGGTAACGTGCTCGCTTGGGAAACCGAGTGAAGTGGAGTCAAATCCCGGGCCTCGCACCTATGATATTCTTATGTGAAATATTTTAACATGATTATCACTGTTCACAGTGAAGAAAATCATTATGGGAAAACCTGCACGTCCAAGAAAACCTAACAAGATATCGAATGACATGTGACGACGTTTCGAATGCGAAACGTCGGGAACCAAAAATCATAATAAATCCGCGACAAAATCCGAAAAGATAGTTTCATTTATAAGACATGTGAGGTTCGCCACTTAGCGTGGCGTGGTGGACTATGGATGGAGATCCCCCTCTTAATGAATTAAAAATATGTGTTACCAAGAAAAAACTCAAAAAACTGTATAAATGCTAAGTAATACTAGAAAAAGGTACATAATTCGTATAACGAGGAGTTATTTCCTCTCTTCTATCTTCCTCGGTCCAGATACCTCACTGTTTACACCTACCGCTTGTCTACTGATGCGTAGAGCGGCGTTGCGGGCCTGGTCACGCAAATATAGTATTTTTAATCGCACTTTACTACTTAATGCTAACATAGCTGTTGTTTTAACCGTTTATTTAATTGGCCACATATATCCTGGACTTAGGGGATTTATAATTATTTTTAACATTTAACTTTTTATAATCTGAAATCTACTTGATTTCAGCGCCTAAAAGTAAAAAAATACAGTTATAATTACTATTTTAATTAGATTTTCTAAAAAATATACAATTTACAGATTCGACTAAGTTAGAATTTAATTATATTATGTATAAATCTATTAACGTGAGGGATAGAATAGTTAGACGAGAAAAGGGGATACATTAGAGGATATAGTTATTTCTATAGAGATATGTAAAATAATCGCTGATGAAAGGTAGTTTGTCTGTCAACGCTCTTACTACCTAAGTAAGAGTTAGTTTAGGGGTGTGCGACTAATTCGAACTTACGAATTATTATTAACTAGCGACTCGCCCTCGCTTCGCTTGGGCTTTTTCCTAGATTTAGCACAGGCAAAGCCGCGGGATCCGCTAGTTATACATATAAACCTTCCTCTTGAATCACTCTATCTATTAAAAAAAACCCGCATTAAAATCCGTTGCGTAGTTTTAAAGATTTAAGCGTACAAAGGGATATAGGGACAGAGAAAGCGACATTGTTTTATACTATGTAGTGATATTAATATTCGATTCGAAAATTCGAATTATTCGATTCGAATTTCGAATCGAATATTATTATTCGATTCGATTCGAACGATATTCGCACACCCCATTAAGCATTGGTACTTTTAATAAAAAAAATTTATTAGTTTACTTACTATAGTAATCTTAGTTTTTAGTACAAGTATAAAATAAAATAACTTACTAGTAATAATTATTTTTCTGAGCATTGAAAAAGTATTTGTTATAGTCATATTAATGAGCTAATTTATATTGTACCAACGACTTTTCCTCGCCTCGCTCGAGGGCATCTACTGCAAAAAAACCTATGTGTTACTCCAGTTCATACCTAGTCTATCTATTGGCTATCTCTTACCTAAGTCCGTGTAGGCCTTCAGTGTGAAAAAGTAACGAAAACAAGCAGTTACAACACACACCTAATTAAATAATCACCTGACATTACTATAAAAAACTAGTGACTCACCCTCGCGTCGCTTGGCTGCGTACCGTTTAATATGTTAGAACGGAACCCTAATTATTCTTTTTCTAAATTAAAAGTTACCGAGAAAATGTCTTTATTAAAATAAAGCTTTATTAAAATTCTCTTTATTAAAATACAATCAATTCTCCCAGCTCCGTCTGAGTTGTCCCCGTGCTGCTTTAGGAACACCTTAAATAATACTTATCTTTGGTTTACCAAATTTGCTTAGCCTTATACCTAGTCCTAAGCGTAATCAGGGCCGTCTTTTACCTATTAGGGGCCCTGGGCACATTAGGATAATGGGGCCCCTAAGACCATAATATAGCATTATTTGGTTAGTCAATGACATATTGGAAATCAGCAACATCCATTGCTATGCAGACGCCAGCACTGTGGACGCCCTGTACACTGGCCGCGCTAATATTTCTTGGGAATACGTCGACGAGTGTCGGAACAAACTTGTGTCTGAAATCGAATCATTATTAACTGAAGTCTCGGATTGGGGTCGACTGAACTTAGTCCATGAGCGCGCCCGGGAAGGGTGTGGGATTCGTCGGCCAGGGAGTGCAAGAGCCGTCCTACCTACTAAAAATCAAGCCATCCTTCATACGCCTAAAGTGGGACGCCACGGGATCGCTTTCGCACACACTACGGCGCCCCGGCGCTGCCTACCAACACCTGGGGCCTCTCCTAGTCCACTCTGCTTATCAGAGAATTACCCGGAGCGACCCCAGTAAATTAACACACTAGAATGCCCGAAGGCCCCACACATACAAGTCCGAAGACACCATACACGAAAGTCCGAAGACACCTATCAAATATCCGCCTTTCATACATCACACAAGACATCACAAAGGACATCACAAACACATAACACACACGGCTACAGAGGATAGGGAGAACGGCAACGAAACACCAACACTCCTCTCCCCCTGCAGCCCCACCGCGTCCACATCAACGGTGGCGTCCCCGTTAGGCCGCGGAGGGTAGGGAGAACGGCGCATCGCGATACCGATACTCCTCCCCCTCCGCGACCTGCCTACCGCTGACTACGGCTCCATGGGCTCAACACAGACCCGTAGCCAGGCCACCTGGGGACGCGCCCGGTAGAGGTACAGGCTCCCCCCCGGGACTAAACTTAGTCCAATTCAATTCCAAAAAGACACAAGTTTGCGCGTTAACCGCTAAAAAGTCGCCATTTGTCGTCACTCCTCAATTTGAGGACACTCCCCTGTTTGCCACAGCCAGTATCGGAATACTTGGCGTCGACATTTCGAGCAACGTCCAGTTCCGTGGTCAATTGGAAGGTAAGGCCAAATTGGCCTCAAACAAGCTTGGTGTGCTCAGTAAAGCGAGACAGTACTTCACGTCGGGTCAGCGTCTTAATCTCTATAAGGCGCAAATTCAGCCCCACATCAAGTACTGTTCTCATCTCTGGGCGGGACCTCCCCAGTACCAGCTACTTCCATTTAGCCGCATTCAACGTTGGGCGGCTCGCGTTATCGACGATCAAGCTCTCTCTGATTGGCTTGATCCTTTAGCTCTGCGTAAAGATGTTCGATCATTCTGCATCTTGTACAGCATTAATCACGGGGAGTGTTCCGAGGAATTGTTTGGGCTGATCCTGGCCCCAGAATTTCATCATCGGACATCACCCCAAAATCATAAATTCCATCCACACCACCTCGATGTCCAGCGTTGCACAACAGTGCAATGTTTAATGCATTTTCTGCCACGCACGACCACTCTGTGGAACCAGCTGTCGCCGGAGGTCTTTCCAAACCGTTACGACCTGGCGACCTTGACGAAGAGAGCGTACTCCTTCCTGAAAGGCCGGCAACGCATTTGCAAGCCCTGCAGTGTTGCAGATGTCCATGGGCGGTGCTGATCACTTTCCATCAGGTGAGCCTCCTGCCCGTTTTGCACCCTTTATCCCGTAAAAAAAAAGAATAGACAAATAACGTATATATGTGCAGAGTTCGAGCTTTATTTTTATTACTTTATTGTTTTTTTGTTGATTTCTGCTGTAATTTTGTTGCTTTGTTAAAATATCTAGTTACTGATCTATCGTAATCTTTGTAAGTTCCGGATACCACAGAGAAATTAGAACCATTATTTTGAAACCCCTTACCCTTTCGAATCAAAATTTCGTGATCTTTTTCAGTAAAATTTTTATGAAAATAATCGGCGGAGTCGTGTAACATGTCTTCAGGGTTGGAAAAAAGAACTGATATAGTTGGCGGTGTTAGTAAAGTCATCGAAGTTGTTGCACTTTTGTGATTTGTCATACCTGATACGGTAGAAACTGGTATAGAACATGTTGTTACTTCTGATTGAAATGACTCATTATTTGAAGATAATATTGTTCGATTGCTACTTGCAGAACTCTCTCCAGTAGAAAAAAAAACATATAAATACAGGGGATTTAGCGATCGTCGAGTCGGGCAGTGTTGCCAATACTCCGGATCTGTCTGTTTTAATTCTTTTTTGTAAATTTTATTGCGATTTGCAATTGACATGAAAAGTTATTACTTCGTCATGAAATGTTACATTTTATTTATACTTCAAAAAAGTGCTTCAATCAATATTGCCATTTTGAAGCAAACGTGCATGTCACTAAAATATTTAAGCGTTTACAAGTATTTATTTTAATAATATATGTTACAAATAGAAAATATGTAGTGTGTGAATAGTCAATTAAAAATTGGGCCTACAGGCTTTGCTATTTTCGCTTCATAATTCATTTGAATGACGCGACTATATTATATATTCTGATGATTTTCTTTTACACAGTTAATTTTTAATATATAATATATACAATTTTTATACATTGAATTTTGTTAAACCTGTTGCAATCGATAAGCCTGATTTTAGGGCGAGAGTAGAGTAGCTATTTGATCATATGTTATGAGCTGTGGTTTGGTATGCGAGTCAGGACTAGGGGGCCCCAAAGGATCGCGGGGCCCTGGGCATGTGCCCATTGTGCCCAGTGGAGAAGAGGGCCCTGAGCGTAATATATTCATATGTAAAATATTATTATTAATTGTACAGGTCTTTATCTTGATTTTTCTTTAAAGTAAAAGAGCTTTTTGTTGGATTTCTTCACATATCTACTACTTTTCAAGTAGCACATTGCGTATCAAATTTAACTCTCATAAAAAATACAAAATTCCAAGGTTAGTAAGAAAATTTTTATGTAATAAAATTAATTTGTGTCTATTTATATCTTGATTAGTTAGTCTAATTAGCACGTCCGTGACACGGACACCACGCATCGAGTACGAGTATGAACAAAGGGAAAGTCACTCGTAAGTGTATTATATATGTAAACGAATAATATAAATTTGTTTTTAAAACTTTTTAACATCCCACTGTTGGGCCAATTAACGTCCCACTGCTGGGCCAATTAACGTCCCACCGCTGGGCCAATTAACGTCCCACTACTGGGCTAATTAACGTCCTACTGCTGGACTAATTAACGTCCCACTGTTGGGCGCGGTACTTCGCTGGACTAGTATGGTTTGGCAACAAAATCATTTAGTTACTAATAAAACTAAGGTTTTAAAAGATAAAACACTTTGCAGCTTTCACAAACACATGCATATCACAGCCCACATGGTGGATTATTTTAGGAACCAGTTTTTTGCTCGCGAATGTTAATTATAAAGTAATCAATTGCCGTCTGCGACTGTTTAAATTCAATGAAGCATATTTTTACATAAAGCCACTTTTACCGTTAAATTTATATACATATTAGATGGGATATTAAATAAATTGAAATTAATAAAATAATGTAGACTATACTTATTCTAGACTTTATTTGATAACTCTTTTATGTAACTGAAAAAAAAATATAATGCCTTAGACTAATTATGGAAATTTTTATCAATTAAGACGTAATCACAGAGGAAAGAGTGCCTAGCACTATGTATTTCAGATTTCTAACATATTATATTGTGTGTAGTGAACATTGAAGTTAAAGACCTTCTCATCTGTAGGCAGATATACTATATCAGTTCATTACCGTTTCTAAACCCATTGTCATTTTTAGTTTACATAATAATTTCTTAGGTTTCGAATACTTTACATACAGCAATCATGGTCACGGGAAAGACCATGCTTGCTGTAAAGCATTCGCGCCAAAACCCTAAAAGATAGTTCATTTATAATTTTTTGTTTAGTTGACCAGCTTTCGTTTTAGAAAATATTTTCTTCACATTTTCTATAACGATTTCTGTTAAAAGTACGACCAATGAACGAACACTAAGTAGTCTATATAATATGTACTTCTTTCTAAACTAACTTATTTATGCCATCATTTTCTTAAATTTTACCGACAAACAATTTGCTATTTCTGAACACACGTCATTAAGTTTGAATTTACGTCATTCAAATTATAGCCTGTACCTACTGTGACTCCCACTTCGCTAGACCAGACTTAATTCTACTAAAACATGATATTATTGAGAATTAAGGAGTCTTTTTTCATGAAATATTTGTATAAATTGCAAAATTGTAATGGAAATAAATAACCTATCTTAACAAATGTTAAAAGTAAGATTATTACAATGGGGTATCCCATTTTGTGTTATAAAAAGATGAAGATGGTCAAACGAATTACTGTAGATATATAGACGGTTCGTAGCCGAATTTTGTTTAAAATATTATATTTACGCTTCATATTACATTTATTCTTAGCCATTATATACGTTAAGTTATATTTCTTCTAATAACCGTTACAATGAAGTGGTCACAAGTGGTCTGCGAAATTTAATTAAGGCATAAGTGAACAGCTCTGATGTAGATGACTTGATTGAGCCTAAGAAATAATACAGCTGTTAAAAGTTCACAGGATTATGTTAGTTTTACTTATAAATAATTAAATATCGGCAATTTAATTAAATTGGAAAAAAATATGGGGTAATTGAAACCTATCAAGCTGGTCTGATGATGGAGTGGTTTTGAATTTGAACTTATTTGGGCTGAATACCACAACTGATTATTATTTATATTTATTACAAAAGGAGTTAGTTTAAACTACGTTTTATAATGATTTATTTAAAGGCGTTATTTTGGCTAGAGACTAGAGAGTGACTTATATCTTTACCAGAGCTACCAGTTTTCCACCAGAAATTTATATCTAGAATAAAATAGTCTTTCAGTATTTTAATAGTCTTATGCAAGAGTGTAAAATTCTGGATACACAGGAGTTAATATAGAATAAATGTTTATAGTTTATCTATACTTCTATACTATTGTAAAGAGATAGGATAGTTTTTATCCCGAAGATAATCCCTTAAGACGGTGAAAAGTAGGATAAAAAATTATATGGGTAACCAATCATTTCTCAAGTGAGGTATGTAACTATACAATATATACGTATAGTTAAATAATCCATATTAATCGTACTTATGAACGAACCTGATCCAGGCGTGATCAAGTCAATAGTAGGTATATACATCATCATCATCAGCCCTTATTAACGTCCCACTGCTGGGCACGGGCCTCCCTCAGTACGAGGGGATCAGGCCATAGTCCACCGCGCTGGCCTAGTGCGTGTTGGCGGACTTCATATTGATGAAAACTTGTTATTCTTTTTTAACAGTATTTTAGGAATTAAATATTTTTTATGTAGTAAATATATTATATTTTATTTAATTATAATATATATTTTATTTCATAGACTTTTGTTGTTTCATTTGTATTTTGTTGTCTGTGACGTTTCGCTAGAGTGGCCAATATGGCGACTACGATTTGTCTGTCAGCATCATTATAATTAAACAAAATATTCGAAAATCCGAATTTTGCGAATATAATATGTTGTCGACTCGAAATCTTTATTTTTGTATGTTTTATTATTCAGTTAAGGTTTCGATCGAGTCTACCGTAACCCTTGACGAAATTATTAATATAGATTCTGAGTCGAATTATATTTTATATTTTTTGGATTTTTTTTATAATTATTACAAAAGTTGACTCTATGGTTAAAAACCATAGTCGTTGAAACGAAAAAACCACAAGACATTTTGGTGCAATTTGGTATAGATAATATTACTTTTATTGTATTTATTTGGTATAGGATACTTTTATTGTAGGAAAATATCTTATATCTGAGAAGTTAGTATAAAACTAGGTACGTACAGACGTAGGGACGAACCCGTGCAAAGAGAGGGTGAGTGAGAGGTCGCTTGTCTGCAGTTATAAATTAGATATTAAAAAAGCAGCACAGTAATAACCCCTCGGTCAGTGTACACGTACCGGTGTACACACAATAAATAGATTATTGGCGCGTTGAACCTGATGGCTATAGCGTCACTTTATTCGATATCTTCTTAATTACCATAAAGCTGAACCGACTTTATAAAAAGAGCTATACGTTGTAAAACCAACTAGACACAGCGTTGCAGTTATATTGACATTTTAATTATTTTTCTGTTTATTGAATTTTGTCCGCATTTAAAACATTTGCCAATGGCTTAGTCTGAGTATTTATCTTTGAATATTTCCAAAAATCCTTTCTTAACTGATTCTTACATCCGATAAAGAGTCTTAATTGTTATGTTTTTCTTATTTTTGAAACGAAAAAATTTACAATTTCACATCATCACCTTTTTTCGCCTCTAGTACCTTAATTATCAATGAGAAGATAAAAAAGTACATAACGATGGGTGCCTGGAACAAGACCGCAATAGCCATAGTAGCTGTTTTCCGATTAAGCCATTTTCGTAATCTACGGACCCTATTACACCTTGTGAATTTTTTTCACGAATTAATAATGAAAACTGACTGATTTAGCAAAAGCAGTATGGATATTGTCTCTTTATTCCCCCGTTCATCGTTCGAATTTTGTTTACCGAAATAATCGTGCTATGTGCAATGATAAAAGTTTTTTTCATCCTTCTACAAGTAACGGCCATTGCGGCTTTGTTCACCGAAATAAACTTAGTATACCGATTCACAATAAACATTGCTGTACAAATATTTTAAACTTTCACTAGTAATAGTAATTATGGTTTTCTACTATATATGTATATAATAGTAATTATGGTACTAGGGGTTCGGGATCGGAAATTAAAAGCGTTCTAAACATGTTTTATTTACACTTTATATACACGCGCAGTTTGTACACAGCACTAGTTAAATTGAGTTTCTGAGCACTATAATCCACCACTTTTAATAATTTACTATACTCTTCTTCACTTTTCCACTATTTCGTATCTCTTCGTAATCTTCACTTAACTCCGAACATCAACTCATCTCTCGACACACTGCCGGCCTTTTTATATGTGTAAATTTAGAACATTCTAGTATCGAAAATTCAAAATATTTCTAGTAACTTCCAAATCTTTCCTGAAAATGCTTTGTTTCTCTCTCTCTGACACATTAAAATTTGCAATAAACTGTTCTTTTTATCTAATTGTCAAAAGTTAGAAATTGACATTCGCTATTGTAAAGCATGGTACAAGCGTGCTATTATGACGGGTTCGCACTGCATCACATACACACAGCATCGTTGTTGCTGTGATACTTGGCTAATCGGTCCACATGCACGATTTAAGCCGGGCTTCTAGATGTACGTTGAATTCGGAAAGTGACATCGTTAATTTTCGTTTTAACCATATAAGGTCCCTCTCAACTGGGTTGCAGCTTTGGCGATTTCCTCTTTCATCTCCGGGTTATGCAGCCATACCAATGAGCTTATCCTCGAAGTTTGTTCCTGTCGCCTTCCGGTCATAACGAGTTTTAATGCGTTTACTTGCTTGTAGCCTTGCATCTCTTATCTGCTCATGAACACCAATCATCTTCGCTCTTAGTTCACTGGCATATTCGGTTATGTAACTTGGAGTATCCGGCGGGCAACCATTTAACAAATCCGCTGGTAACCGTAATTCTCTTTCGAAATTTGCAAAAGCAGGTGTTATGGTCATGCTTTCGTGTACAGCAGTCCGGTAAGATAGCAGGAACAATGATAAATATTCGTCCCAGTCCTTTTGATGTTTATCCACAACTTTAGCTACGAGCAGATGGCGTTCCAGAGTCTGGTTAAACCATTCAACCATTCCATCTGACTGCGGATGATGTGGTGTGGTTCGAGTCTTGTGCACCCCCAGGATTTTACATAATTCCTGAAATATATGCAATTCAAAGTTTCTTCCTTGATCAATGTGAATTTCTAGCAGAACGCCGAATCTGCAAAATACATATTTTACCAAAGTATTTGCGATAGTTACTGCTTCTTGATTCGGGATATTGACTCTGAGGGAAATAAAATATTATGGTCCAACATTATGGAAATGGTTGCGTGTCATACTCATGAGGGCATACTGAAGTTAAAATACAGTTTTGAAGATTATAATATTATGGAGTTACACACTCGTGATCTACCAACCAGATTTCCTACTGGAAGCGCCCGGGTACGAGGTGGAGGCACACGAAGTGGACATACACGAGGTGCACAAATACTTACTTACTTACTTAATACTCCTACTGCTGAAATTCCAATCGTTTCCAAGTTGTAAAGGACTTACAATCAACCATTTCCTGTGCCTACAGCCTTGCACTCCGACTTATTAAGTCTTTGTAAAAATCATGACATTCCTCGCCACTACCATGATTTTTATGAGGCTTTGGTATGCGAAACTGTTGAGGATGAAGTAGCAGAACATTATTCCCAAGAAGACACCATTTCCTTATGAATAATGTTGTTATTTCTTTTTGGTACCTACTAAGATTGTAATATTATTGTTTCTGGTTTCATTTATGTGGATAGACTTTGATAATAATAAAAAAGGGTGGAAAATTTTAGATCGTAGAAATGTTATAATAACCTGAAGACTATGTTTATGTCCAAAACTTTAAGTAAAATCAATAAATACATAAGAATAAATAATTATATAATATTCTAGATTGATTGTAATCATTCCATAACATCCATATTCATATAATATACACAGTATTGACAAGTACATTTTCCAAGTTGAACATTAAATTCATGTAATATCACTGCAAAATGCTATTACTGTATTCGCCATACATCCTTCAGATCAACGTACAACGTAGCAATAGACTATTGCTGTTTGATTGATTTCGCACTTTTTACCGGAATAAAACCACAATGGACTCTTAACGGAAACGACATTCAATGTATGAAGCGGCAATATGATTTTTTACTTTTTTTTTAGTTATATCCTTCGCACTATAAGCTTATGTACATTATATATCCCTCCAGAAAAAAATAACGCATCTTTTGATATACAAACCGTTTTGATGATACTCGTAGTTTAGTAATTATTCATGATTTTCACTAAATCTTTTTTCCTGTAAAATTGTATTTTGTCGATTGCGGCTTTGTTCCAATAACCCATCGATAATAACAAACCCTTTACATAATATTATGGTAAGTATTTCCTATAACACATTCTTAGTGGACACATTCCTTTAAAAAAAACTCAACTTCAAAGGTTAATCATTAAATGATATTCCGTTTTAGTGATGAAGATTGAAGGCCGTGGTACCGTAGGTTCAAATCCCGGTTGTGGCACTTTATATTTACATTTGTGACCATTTGACTGTGAGAAAACTTGAGCACGTATGGCTGAGAGAATCAAGCAAAATTTCGAAAGTCCGCCAACCTTGGTAAGGGTGGACTATGACCTAATTCCCCTCTTATTGAAGGGATTCCGCTACATAATGTAACACAAACAAATACTATACGATATAGGTATATTGAAAAGATGAAAACTATTTTTATATGACTCGTAATTTTGCTTTTTGTATTTAAATATTGCCACATCATATTTACGCATAGAATTACGTTTCTAGAAAAACTATTCTAAAGATTAAGTATATAATATAAATAGGCATTAGGTACTTACAAAAAAAATATTCGTATAGGTACCTATAATTTAAACGATTCGCTCAAATGCTTAGAACATTATTCTCGGAGACAGTAAACTAATCATAACAAATGAAGGCGTCGGGGTGAACATTCGTTCGGGTCGCGTTCACATTCGAAAAGACAATGCAAGGGCAGGTTGACCTCAGATTTTGGGGGTGAAAGGGCAAGGTCGGTTCTTGTTTGTGTTGAAATATATACTTTTAATATTATAGCAATGAGGTGATGAGAAGGTCACTATTGTGAAATATGAGTGCTTTGAACTTATTTAACTTCGGTAATGAATCATAATTAAACGAACAGACGTTATTACATACATATACATAAAAAATTGAGAATCGTATATGAGCCATTAATTATTATTACTAAGAACTTAGAATCTGCATTATATAAATATACCTATAATAGGTTCTTAAAGGAGTGAAAAGCTGTGACAGTTTGTATGAAAAATATTAATATTCACATGAAAATGCACGATTTAAAGCAACCTTTTGTTACTTTTACTAAAACATCGTATCTTAAAGTGATTACCCCTTACCTTATGTCTTAAAATTAAGAAAAAAACATTGTAAGGAGACCTGAAGGACTAATAAATATCTGAGAGAACAAAGCAAGTTTGTAGAGTGGCATGGTGGAGTATGACCCGATCCCCACGCATTGAGATAAGTGCCCAGCAGTGGGATGCTATAATGGGCTGAATCACTACATAGTATAAAACAAAGTTACTTCCCGCTGTCTGTCTGTCCCTATGTAGTATGCTTAGATATTTAAAACTACGCAACGGATTTTGATACGGTTTTTTAATAGATAGAGTGATTCTAGAGGAAGGTTTATATGTAGTATAACTAGCGGAACCCGCGGCTTCATTCGCGTTAAATCTATAAAACAAGCGAAGCCGAGAGAAAATAATACCATATATATTACAAAAATATTTATGTACATAATTACATTGCAATCTACGTAATTGTAGAGTTTCATTGTAAAACCAGTTATAGCCTTGATATTTTTTTATCATAATCATTATAGGCCCACATTTTTATAAAAAGAAATCATAGGTGTTAAATAAAAAACCTATTTGGTAGTTGTAATAATATTAAACTGGAATGTAATTTAAACGTTGATATAAATGACTTACATACACTTGTAATGTAGTACTAATAACCATTAACTTAGTACTAGTAAATACGAGTACCTACTAAGGGTTTAGGCACTATTTCTAGTAGAAAGATAAAAAAACATAGAAGTTCGTTTCAGTATTAAAAAAAATGATAGTGCAACCTAGATTGGTTTTTCAAGTGGGGTGCTTAGATATTTAGGTCTACTTATCACTAAAATTCAAATTTCTAGATATACTAGGTATTAAGATGTGATTTATAGCTCTTTCGCTTTAGGAACTGTTTTATATATCTTTCTCTGTCTGTACGTATGTACGTATCTTAACACTAAAATATTAGGAGTATGATAAGTTAGAAAAATTAGTTCGGTTTTCTATAAAAAGCGTGTTTTTTAGTTTTTTTAAACTATTATTTATTTTCTACTTTTTCTAGCAAAAATCATATTTTGCAAATTGAAAAATGGAATAATTTTATCAAATTAGTGTATTGTCATCGGTCCTCAATAAATCAACAAAGTTTGAACGAAATCTGGCCGTTTAAAGTGGGTCAAAATCGCGCCCAAAGAAGTCGGTTACAAACAAACAAACAAACATACAGGTGAAGCTAATAAAAAGCGTGTAAAAATATACACTAGTTTATGAAGAAAAACGTAAAAACAACTTCCTACATCAAACTTGATCATGAGGGCCTAATGACAAACGATTAGGCAAACAGTTCTTTTTAAATTCACATAACTACTTACATAAGTAATTTTTAGGTGAGACTAAGCAAAATGATTGCACAAAATATATTACGACATAACTACAAATACATTACTGCTTACCTGTTAACAAAATGCATTGACCAATGTTTTCATATTAGTAGCAGTAGTATGTACATTACCTACATTATACATAATAACTCCACATATAACACGTTTATGCTAGCTTTATAAAATTCTTAGCTCAAATAAATTATACCAAATAATAAATAAGTAAGTAGTACAAATAAAATATTGGCAGTGGTAGCCCAGTGGTAACGCGCTCGCTTGTTTAATCGAGTGATGCGGGTTTAAATCCGGGTCTCGCACCTCTGATATCATGTACGAATCATTTCTATAATGATTACCACTTGTCTTACGGTGAAGGAAAACATCGTGAGGAAACCTGCATGTCTGAGAAAACCTAGCATGTTTTCAAAAGACAAAGACATGAAGTCCGCCAACACGCACTAGGCGAGCGCGGTGGACTATGGCCTGATCCCCCTCATACTGAGTAAGACCCGTGTCCAGCAGTGGGACGTTAAAAAGGGCTAAAGTATAGGATAAAATATTTACTTCATAAGGGAAACGAACCTAACAGGATAGTCAAGCAATCACCCCCCACTGCACGGGCGATTTAAATACTTTTAATATCTTTTAAATTTTTTTATGTTACGTTGCTGGCCTACGAAGAACTTCGAAACTATTTATCTAATGTTATTTTATTCTTAAATAGGATAGTCGTTAGGTAGTAGATAGCTCGAGTCTTGAGAGGCTACAAATTCTACCCCTTATCACAGATCACATAATATACCCTTATAAAAGAAAAGAAATATACTTATTAATGTACCAAAGCAACGCGTATTCGAGATTGCTAGTCGAATTATGTGTAACTTCTGACTACAAATTGAGTATTATTAATCGAGACAGAGAAATGAGGACACGTTCAGAGAACTGCGAATAGAGATTTATTTGCATAATTGACTGCCATCGCGCCACTCATTATGCGAACTTACAGGCCTATGTAGCAAGTATGTATATGATAATACTTACTAACAGCTGTCTGTACATATCCTGTGAGTTGAGTCTAGGTTCTATTTGGTGTTTCATTTTTAATTTCTAAACGAAAGCAAAATGGTCTCGAACGATACTAGTTATTCAGAAATGCCTACAAGTGAGAATTTTTTCGGAAAAATGACCTGAGAAGTAATATAAAAAATTCAAAAGCAGTAAAACCTTTTAATTATATTGAAATTGCTAGGCATATTTTTGAATAATGTGCACTGTACATTCCAGGGAATACAGACATTTTACGTAAAGCCTAGGCAGGTTATGATCTGGCTAATTTAATAAATATACTGCTACATACACAACAAACGTGTTGCAGGAACTGATACAGCTATGAAATTTTAATATCAAATTTACACGAACGAAAAGACTATTCATATTTTTCCTGAAATTGATTGAATAATCACATCACGTTCGATTGTCATTTTTTAAATTTAATGTATTCAAATGTTCTAGAATTCCCATCATTCCACAAAAGAATTGAATTGAATTCATAAATTATTATATTTAAAAATGTACTTGCTGTTTATAATAGACTTGCGACTCGTCCTCTCTTCACTCGTCGGGTTTGTCCTTAGATTTAGCGCGAGCGAAGTTGTGGGTTCCGCTAGTTATATATTAAAATCTTCCTCGAGAACCACTCTATCGATTGGTGAGAACAGCATGAAAATCGGTGCAGTAGTTTTTGAGTTTATCGCGAACAGACAGACAGCCAGACGTGGCGGAGGACTTTGTTTTATTATATGTAGTGACTAGCGACTCACCCTCGCTCCGCTCGGTTTCATATCTATACGTTTTAATGATTAATATAGATTTCTTAACTTTTTTCTACTATAATATACATACATGTATTATATACATAACATTTCTCTTGAATCAATCTGTTTATTAAAATCCGTTGCGTAGTTTAAAAGATCTAAGCGTACGGACGATGGGAAGCGACTTTGTTTTATACTATGTAGAGATCATTATGGATTAAGTGATTTCATCATCATCGTCATTTCATCACTTCAAGTGACTCTATATTTGAGTTTTAGAGGTGCGGACAAACGTATATTATTAAGCCGACCGTCTGATGCAGTGGTGGGATGATTGCTTGACTATCCAGTTAGGTTCGTTTTCCGTGTAAGGTAAAATAAATATTTTATATTATTTCATTTCAAAAATAATAAAATGACGATGACTTCGTAAAAAATTAGAACTGTTGTAACTCTAGGATATATTGTATATAAACTAGCTACTGCCATTGACTTCACCTTCGTTTGTTAGTTAGTTCACAACTATTGTGTACAAGAGCGTAGTTGTAGAGTGGAAAGCTCGAAATAAACACATTTTGTGATGCTCTTAGTAAAACCTATACATAAAGACATATTATGAATAATAAAATAAAAATCGGTTAATGTTAGTGAAAGTTTTGTGATTTAAGCTTCAGACAGATGGGCAGTTATAAAAATATTCCTTGCCTTCATTAAAGGTTTAGATAGTACGGTATAAATAATGTATCCAACGACATTTATGTCCTCAGCTAAGTCGTTTGACAGATATTATATTGAATAAAACATTGTTAGTTCACAAGCGAGAGCGACAGTCATACTGTCTAGTAGTTACCTAGTAAAGAAAGTACGAGAGTAGTTGACTAGCGCTCGCTTTTGACTTCGCTTGTCTTTTGAATTAAGAGATTTAATTATTATAGGCATATGAAACTTGTTCAGAAAACCGTGTAAATATTTTCCTAAAAATAGAATCTCCGAAGCTATCTTGTCTTGACTATTAAGAAACATATCTTTTTTTTGGAACGGTTGAACGGTTACACTGGTAGGAGCTTATCTTGAGGCAAATGCTATTTTATTTTTACCTTTTTAAATATTTCTACGTACACTTTTGATCTTATTTATAACATTTACGGGTCATTACGTCATTTACGGGTATATGTTATTTTAAACATAGGAAGCGGGGATGGGTGTGGCCGTCACTCGTTAAATATAAAAAAATGTAAAATCGAAAAATAATGTGTTGTGTGGGAGAAGGTATATTGGTTACGATGACAACGTCGTTTTAAAATTGTATACTCACTTAATTATCCCTTTAAAATAAATCATTGCCTAAGAAGGATTCTTTCTTGCATTGTATATAAGTCAGTCTTGAACTGCCCATATGTTAAAACGTAGACCATTTATTAACATTAACTTCAGTTCACAATAACTAAACATTGATTTACTTACATAATTAAAAAAAATGCAGACGAATTGAGAACTTCCTCCTTTTTGAAGTCGGTTGAGAATAAGATTACTAGAGAACTATTTTTTTGAAGCTCTATAAAATGCCTTATTGTATATAACAAAACTATTTAGACATGAGTACGATAAAACGACCAAAAGTCTATAAGCATAAGTACTAACGAATACTAATATTTCGGAGTAAATGGATAAGAAATTTTTCATCTATATTATGTCTGCGACTTCTTTTCATAAATGTCAACTATAGAATTTGCGATATGGGATAAAATTATCTATACTGTATAATATAATAAATTTCTAACTAAGTTCAAGCCTGGAAAATCGGCCGATCTTTAGTTTTTAGATTTTTTGCCTATCTGTGACCGCATTACGAGAAAAGTACTACATAGATTTTGATGTAATTTGGTACGATTTTAGCTTTTTATCCGAGTCAATAAATGGAATACTCTTTGATACGGGAAAATATATGATCTCTGAAAAATGTATACTAACGTACGTAAGGACAAACCCGTGTGGAACGAAGATCTGTGATCTCTAGTAAAAAATTGAAAAAAAATAAGATTATTTTGCAACTTGCAATATTATTGTTTCGTTGACATTACACCCTCTCTATATTTACTTATATGACGTAACTGCTTACACAGATCGGAGGTGACGAGGCGTCGTAGTGATAAGATATAGAATAATATAAATTATTATTCCCTGAATCGTTATGTAGCGTCATCGGCTATTTACCTGTTGATAAATATTCTCTACAAGACGGAGCTATATACATTGTTATTATTAAATAACTATTTACTTATTTGACTTCGGTAATGTCTTTAGAAATTGGCTCTACATAGAGTGTGAAACATGCTTAATGCTCAGCTTCGGAGCTCATTGTACGTGTAAGTCGAGTCTATAATACATAAACTGATGAATCACTCGTTCGTTAGCAGCATCATATCTCGCAATCAGCGCCGCGTCTGCCGCCGCGTCATTCCACTAAAAACATGCAAATTGTTCATGTTTTCGTGATTCATTGTTAGGCCGATACAAACTTCAAATGTAACGTCCTTTCGAAATCTACATAGTAATAAATGGCGAGACGTTTTTTTGTTCGTTCTAACTGCAAAATTTACAATACATAATTTGCAATAACAGATGAAACTTATTTCGTAGGATACAGCGTGTTTCAGCGAAGGTTTTAGTATCTGTAAAATATAAAACTTGGTTTCCCGTCTTTTTAACGCGGGCGGAGCCGCGCAAAATTCTAATAGAGACTAATTAGACTAAATAAGTTACGTATTGAGTAGAGTTGGAATGATTTCAAATATTAGCCGCGAACAGAGTGTAAGTGTCAGATGACGGCACACGCAAGTTTACAATCATTCAAAGTTGGTGAATGTCACCGCGGGGGGAGGGGGGGCGTCGGCGTCGCGGCGCGGGCGTGGGGGGTGCGGCGGGCGCGGGTGGGGGGCGCCAGATTCGCGAGGAGGCTTCCGCGGGCGGGGTCGCTGACCTCCGGCGCGGGCGGGAGGCGGCGGGCGCGCCAATGTCAGGGCCGGTGCAGCGGTCAGCTGACGTCTGGCGGCGCGCGGGGGCCGCGGCGGCCGCGCCGGAGCCGAGGTGCAGTCGGGTCTCGCACTCCGCCGGAGACACACGCCTCTCTCCGCGCCGCGCTACATGTATGGCGGTGGCGTCGCGCGCTACTCTGGCGCCGGGGCTGTTCAGCGAGTCAGGTACCTGAAGTAGCGCGCGAGGCTGCCGCTGTGGTCCTCATCGGGAAAGCTCGAGACAGCTCAGTGCCGCCGCACGCCCATTGTACTTCATCAGGTGCTCTGGTGATAATGGTTCCAGGCGCTTGTTGGAGTACACTTACCGTGTCGGCGGTTTTCGTCGGTACGGAGCACAGCATACAGAACAACATGAGCACGAAGCAGCACGTGGTGGCGCGTGGCGATGGACGGGGTGTTGAAGGTAAGCCGTGGGCGAGACAAAGAGTGCGGTGAGTCACGCTGGTCGCACCGGTTGATGACCCCCCGCAAGACACCCCCTCCTTGCTGCACCCTCGCGCTAAAAATTCGCACTTTGCATCCATGTTGGTCATCGAACTCCTGCCGAAAGACTGAACAAAGGCGGTTCAAACTGGTTTTCGTATTTTTCGTTGGCGACCGGCCGCCGGCGCTGTTTTCCTGTACGGCTCTGGCCAGCCTATGTACGTGTGCGCTGTGATTGCGGTTTTCAGCGGCTCGAAGGCCCTTTAAAAGTGAAATCTGAGGTGTTCAAGGTATTTTGCATGTCTAGACGCTATCGACTGCGACGTCGCTTCTCGATCGCGCTGAGAAGTTTAAGAACTCAGGATAAGGTTTAAGAACAAAGCTATTAGTACTTTTTTTGTTAGCCGAGCGAGTTTTGCACGCGAGCCATGTCCAAAATCCCAATTTTTCCATTATCCATATCAGCTAAAAATGACCAAAGTCTTTAAAAATGAACTAACTTTCTTCGCGTGTCGTTTTGCATCAATAACTTACTAATTGCGAATTTTGATGATTTAAGACTTTAAGGCTTATAGGTAAAGTAAAAATTTGCTCCGAATGTTAAGAAAGTATTGCTCATATGTTTAATGCAAACAGCCAATAAATGTCGAAGACAAGTCTCGGCTGGATGAGTCACAGGAATGCGTCTAATTGTCGAAGTGATCACGAAGAATTCCTTGCGTTAGATTTCAAATTAAAGAGAAAATGTGGATGAAACGATATCTATTTAGTTTTTATTAGTTAGAGTTACATACAATACAATGCTTATCGTACAATAGGTATATATTATGATTATCCGAAAACGACACATTGTTTTCAAGAGACGAAATACTTTATTATTACTCACATTGTATGAGACAGGCCTCTAAAATCGCGAAATATTATCAGAATGTCAAGGTAGAGTTAAAATATCTCGTGAAGTATTTTATTTAAAACACAGCAAAACTGCCCCATGTACTTATCTTTGTTTTTGAATGCCTTCATCGTGACTTGGAGTTATTTTTGTTACTTAGGCGAGCTTAAGCAATGAAATCACTTAATATATCTGTTTTATTTTTGTTCGTAATTTCCAGTGTCAATGCATTAGCAATATCACGTTGAGTCACTCAGTGAATGGCTATTTGCATTTAGATTTCTAATATCAGCCTTAGATATCGACCTCGCGACCGTCAGAATACCAAGAAACGTTGTCTTCGAAATGCTTCAAAGAATTTACCAAGTTCGATTAGCATTAGCCTGACATATAAAAGGAAATTCCGATTTAGGACTGAACTGGACTTTTTGTGTCTATGGCAGGATAGGAATTCTTAATACTTATAGTTTTTTTGTACTGGTTAAGACAACTCTTAAAGGATATCTACCCTTTTTATATTTATACTGAAATTTAAAATATAAATAATATATTATATAGAAAATATTTTATTTTTAGGAGAAGTTGCTTAAAAAGTTTTTCATTCTCAAATGCCTGAAGTAACTTCGTTATTTTATGATTTAAGGCAAAAACGGTAAATTTTGCTTCATCCAAATTGTATTTTTTGGTTGAACTTTAAAGTTTTTCTCCACAATTCTTAGAAGTATTTTTAAACGGGGCATTTAATGTTTAAAAGTCAGCGTTCATTGCACTTTATTGAATTGACGTTCAGATAACATTTTTATAAATTTAAACGACAGAGCATTGCCAATTATCGTGAATTAACCTTTTTATAAGTATAACGGCTCTACATATATACACAATTGTAAATCATTTTGATTTTATATATCAACCTTTAGTAAAAATGGTAATAAATAAATATGTTGGTACATTAAAACACAGCGCTCAGTTCCATGGTACTAGTATAAATATAGACTCCTATGACTGGAGTAAAAACATGCACGTGCATCACAAATATGGATACCCAGAGCGGGACTCGAACCCGCGACCACAACTACAACTTGAGCCAAACGTGTTTTTGTCATATTTACAAAAAATATAAGAAAATTTCTTATTCGTCTATTTATCTTGATCCTACATTACAAATGACTGTCAATTAGACTGGCATACATTTTATAAATAAAATGAGAACAATAACACTTATATTTAAGCGACTTGCCCTCGCTCCTCGCCGCTATCTATCAATACTAAAATAATTCAACGGTCAGTTTTTTTCCTACTTCAAATGTGTCTTAAAAGCGAAGAAGTATCAAACAGACTCACATAAATGCTTATATTATATTAGTTTAACGTAAAAGCTCAAATTATTTTATGCTCAATAAAAAGCCGTAAAATAAATTAAAATGACTAGAAAACAAGATTTAATTTTTATTAATGATTTTCTCTATTATAAGAATCTCTAATAGTGATTAACGGGAAATTTATGTTATTGTGAAAAAAGCGTTGGGTGCTAACTCTATTTTTAGATATTGTACCAATGGAATATTTATAACTACTGATATGAGCGTCAAAGCAAGTTTTTTAATTTGCCTATATTATAAAACTTAGTAATTCGAAGTAAACTAATAATGTCTTCTCTAAAATACCACAATAAAATCAATAATTGTTTATGTATACCTACTAATATTATAAAACTGAAGAGTTTGTTCGTTCGTTTGTTTGTTTGTTTATATGTATATATGTTTATTTAATTGAACGTGCTAATCTCAGAAACTACTGGCCGAATTGAAAAATTCTTTTTGTGTTGGATAGTTCGTTCATCGAGGAAGGCTAATAGGCTATATTACATCACCCTACGACCAATAGGAGCGGAGCATTAATGAAAAATATTGTGAAAACGGGAAGGGCGGGCGTTATTTCTGCGAGATACCATACAGAGCGACTCAGAAAGAATTTGGTTTCCGGTCTTTAGAATGCGTGCGAAGCCGCGGGAAATGGTAGTTCAATATTAAATTGGCATTTTAAAATAATACTTTGTTAGAAACTCTACCTTTTTTAGAAAAATGCCATTTCAAAATAACTCTTTGTCAGAAACTCTATCAGTTCGGAAAAATATTTCATTTAAACTCAAATTAACTAAATTTCAAATTAAACTAAAGGTACTTTGCACGATACTTTGCCTTTTTTTGCACTCATAGTAGAGTTTCCAAAGAAAAGATTTATATCCTAAAACAATTCCAATGGAGTCGCGGCTTATAATTGTATATTTTTAATTAAGTAAATATTATAGGAATTACGATATAATATTCATTATATAATTTTGATGATAAATTATAACTTCTTATATTTTATTATTTGATGATATCTACTAAAAGCTCGTTAAGCTACTTCACTTCTCCTTTTTTGCATACTTATTTGTATTTAAAGATTACCAAAAACGTACTTTTAAACTAGATCGAAAGTAATTAACGACAAACATATGCTTCATACAGAATTTGCAACTTTTGAACCAACTAAGCTCAAGGCGAGCTTTTTTTTGTACTTTAGGAAACCGCGTGTGATCTAGTATTAATATCATCCACAGTCCACAGTGTGAGACCGACGGGGTAATTATTATAAATATATTTTTAAGTTAATTACACTTGTTTAATAAAAGTTAATTACTAATAAGTTCAAAGACATTTTTTGCGCTATTTTACCGTTGCTTGGTAAATTTGAATATACTTATCATATTTTTTCTCTATACGGTTTCGTATTTCGCGGCACCTTGTGATTCAACTGATTAAAATTTTTAAATTAATGATCGCACTCACTGAAAATATTAAATACTTAGTTGTTTACAAAAAATAAGTTGTAATAAGTTAAAAGTTAACTTTTGGGATAATTCGAAGAGTAGTCTAATTGTAGAAATTAGAAATTTTGGGTCAAAGTATACCTTAAAGAAAATGGGTTTAAATTGAAAAATCCCATATTATTATTATAGAAATGTCATAAGTGATGCGACTGTAATTTAGCTCTGTTGTTGAGAAGTTCCTAAATAAAAATGGAAAAAAACAAAAAAGAAAGTATACGAATAATAAAAAGATAATAATCAGCATTAGGAATATTGATTACTTTATATCAAATTATGTCAAATGTATTGTTATCTAGACAAAATGATAAAAATACTACAATGATAAATTGCATAGGAACAAGATTTTTACCTACCATAGTTTCGTGTACACCTTTTGTTTTCTTTCCGTCATGTTAAAAGAGCTGCACGAATTTGGATGTAACTTTAGACCTAGTGTGACTAAGCGAAGCGAGTGAACGTCACTAGTTATTTTTACGTTATTAAGATAAATGTAACGATATGCGAATAATCAAAATCGGTTTAGCCGGTTAGTAAACATGACACACTTACACATAGGTCTATCACATAACCTTCCTTTGTGCTTCACCGCAGTTGGGTAAAAACAGGAAATAGACGCGGAAAATTACATTGTTTGCTTTGCTTTAATTGAAGTTACCCAACTGTGACTTAATGTTGTATTGTGTTTATGTCTATATAATAATATTAATAACAAAATGGCTAAAAAAAGTAATAAGAAAGAAAAATAATACATAGCAAACTCTTTTTTCTTTTATTCTGTTCTCTGGTAATTTAAGTAATTAATTCGACGATAATTGAATGTCTGTTACATTATGTATGTATATATGTGTATCTACGTATGTATATATGTATTGTATTAAGTTGGGTGTTATCTCTCAATAGATATTTAAACAACTTTTTTTTAGATTCTAGTTTGTTAAAGATTAAACATTTTAAATTAACTATTTAAAACTAACATAGTTCTTAATTAATTATTATACGCTAAAAAATACCGTTTAGATCACATTAGCCTTGTGTAGTTCGCGAACGAACTAGTTCGAAAGAGCGATCCCACAGACGAACTACGCGAACTAGTTCTCAGATCCCTCGCTCCTTAGTTCTTTAGTTCATTACTATGGATCCTTTTTCGAATTCGAAGACTGTCAGCTGTCAAGTACTTCACAAACGATTAACGAACGAAACGAACGAAATCAAATCCCATTACGATAAAAAAGGTTTCAGCTATAATAGTAAAAATATTATATTTCATTTTATAATAATATATATTTTATTTTATATACCTACACTTTTGTTACTTTTTTATTTATTTCTTATTTATAATTCTTATTTATATTTATATACATACATATATGTATATTAGATCTTATATTATTATTTTTACTAGATATGATATGGTTTTATTAATAAATACTTGTAAAATAATATTACATATTAATTTTTTTGTAAACGCCTGAAATAAAAGTATTTATTTTATTTATTTTTTATTTTATTTATTTACACTAATACATTTCGAGGTTCGAATCTATTCGGCTGTATGTGTGCGTACATTCGGTTGTAAAGACGTGACACTTTAAGAAAACTCTCATTCATAAATTGAGCCATGCCGGAATCCAGATCGGGCGAACGATCTGTTTTGGATTTGAGAAAGGAACTAACGAACTAAAAGAACGACCTAGTTCGCTAAGGACCTGCGAACTAAATTGACCGCTCCCAGTCGCGAACTATTACGCGCAAGTCTAGATCACATTATAAAGTCAACGTCGGGACAAACAATTGGCGCATAGATACAGCGTTGAAGAATTTAAAAGCTGTAAAATCTTAATTGGTCTTGCGCCTTGGTGGCTTCGAAATCCAAAAAAATTCATCAAATCATCATTCATCATTCATTCAAAATCCGTTCAACCGTCTTAATAGGTGATTTGACGTGTTACTTGCTATAATTAATTATATTATTATGTTTATAATATGTATGTATTTAAATTTGTATAATATGTGTAGTGTATCGACTATCTGATACTTCTTATACAAGCCTCGTAGCTTACCATGGAGCTAGTTACTAGATGGTCCCAACATATTTATTAATGTACTAAAAATTTAAAAATCAAAATAGAGTGTACGGAGTACTATCTGTATATGACAACGTATCCGTCAAATTATGATGTCGCCACGGTAGCAAGTGGGTTATTTTAAAGATAGCGCCAAAAGTTGTTAGAGTAGGATAGTAAAATAAATAAGTAATTTTTCAACTCGGACTTCACTCCGCCTACAGCTGCTAGATTCATATCATACCCATTTGCTACGCTAACGCCATTCTGGTGGGTTTTAGAACTATTATTTGTCCCTACACTCCATAGTGATAGAGTAAGAAACATACGTTCATCCAAACTACAGGTTATATAAACTCTAGGCATATTTTAATGTTAAATAGGATTTTTAATTTTCTATAAGCCAAACCACTTCGGCTCGATGTTCGCGCCCTTTCAAAGAGTCATGTTTCAAAACGTGCACTCTTAGGGATCTAGAGAAAATCAATTATTCAATAATTAATATCTTGCAAACTGAACAAATATTTTGTTAACTAAATAACGCTTTTATATTGTCAAACATTTCAATTACGTAACTTTTATTATAAAAATTCACATCCATTAGCGTCAATCATATAGAATTGATAATCGTAAATGACCGTCTCGGGGAGCGTTTAGATCAGGGGGAGATTTCAATAAACTACTACTAGCATTTCCCGCAGCTCCGCCTTCGTTCTAAAGACCGGAAACTAAGTTCTTATAAGTATTTTACGTAAATAATACTAAAAAAAATAAACACGCCGCATCCTATAAAATATAATTCCTTGTCTATCCGTTTTGAAGTAAAAGCGTTAAAATTATCTCGCCATTTATTAGTTTAGAGTTATTCCTCCCGTATATAGTCCTCCCGATTACTACATTTTAGTCTTCTTAACGAACTGTTACGCACCCTATTCCTATACGTATTTAATAGATCACCTTATAAATAGAGTCTCCGATTTTTTTTGATATAAGCAAGGTTTTAAATGATTCGATATTAAATAAGTTTAATCAATAACTAAATAGCTCTATATTATTGTTATCTTTTTTTGTCAAACTGGCTCTCTTTGTATCTGTGTTTTGGACATAATCAATAACTGGCCGTCTTTATTCGGTAGTCGACAATACTCTAACCTGGATTTAAAACATAATTTACACGTTGGTTTATTATAATATATAAAATAAAATCTATTACATTTTAAGTTATAATATTAGAGTATAAAACTTATTTATAATTTATAAATTAGCAATTTTTCTTTTTAATTATTCACTTTATTAAGAAGGCACAGATCGGAGTTCATAAAGTTCAAAATTTATTCCAGAACATAAAAAATATAAAATATTATTATAAAGGAGCTTTAAATATGAATATTTATAATTTAGTTTTACACTAATTTAATAAAATACTATATAATTTTAGTCAAAACACGAAGTAGACTGCGAATAATGACCTCTGTTTAAAAGTAGACACAAGATGGCGGGCGATACGCAAACTTGTTTTTAAGGGCGTTTCGAGGTTATAATATAAAAATTCCCCCGTCGTCACCCTCGGAGGGAGCCGCCCTCCTCCGACCTTCCTCAAGTCCTTGCGTGAGCAGAGGTCAGGTCTCAGACTGGCGACATTAAAATTTATCTGGGCTCGAATTGATCTAGTCGCGTTGCTAGGCGCGTAATTGCGTACCGTTTTATTTTATTGCGAAAACTGTTTGTATATGTCTTTGGCAATGTTTTTTAACCTATTATATAAAACTCGAACAAAATTTATTAAAATCGAAATCACAATCACTACATAGTATAAAAAAAAAGTCGCTTCCGCTGTCTGTCTGTCCGTATGTATGCTTAGATCTTTAAAACTACTCAACGGATTTTGATGCGGTTTTTTTAACAGATAAAGTGATTCAAGAAGAAGGTTTACATGTATAACTATAAACAGAACCCGCGGCTTCGCCTGCGCTAAACCTAGTTGTATAAAAATAATAAACAACGTGGTTATTTAGGGCAATGGACGTGACTTCGTTATAGAATTATACAAGGTAGCTATAAATATTTATTCATCCCATAAAACATACCTATTTAATCTTAAATAACATAAATCTATAGGATGTAAGTAAATATTTACGATGTATTTTAATACATTTTAAAACAAAACTCCTTGACGACTTTCATCATATTTGATGTAAAAAAAATATTATACATAATAATATATTGTATAGAAATTCAGCATATTATAAAAACAACTTTTAAGTAAATAAAAAACATACAGACGGCAAAATTTCTATATAATAGGTATATTTCATCTATACATATAATAAAACTGTAGAAAAGTCGTTTTTGTACATCAAAAAAAATTACAAAAAAATAGCCAGGGTGTTAAAGGATAACCAATAGAACCCATTTCCAGCATTTTTAGAATTTTTGTCTGTTTGTCTGTTTGTCGGTTTGTCTGTTTATTTATCCGGGCATCACTTAAAATGTACGAAAGCAATGTAGATAACTTTTACACACACCGATTGAACGTAACTTGAAGTAACATTTAGTTTTTGTTTCATTGCAATCGGTTCAGTCTATCAAAAGATATTTGAGTTTAAAGTGAAGAAGTAGAGAAATTCCAGAAGTAAAATTAGGGTTATGTGCATTTGGTCTCACAACTTCACGTAACTTTTATACACAACAATATGTGCGTAAATTGAAGTAACATTAAGGTTTTTGTTTCATCGAAATCAGTTCACCACTTATAAAAAATGTAAATTAATAAAAAAAATAGTGTTTCCGAAGTAAAATATTAAAACAGTGCCATCTACGAGTATTTGAACTTAGACGGGACTATAACTAGAGATCAACTGCGTGTATTGTTCGATAGATAAGAAGATAAGCGCTTCGCACTAAAAAATACTAATTAAGTTCCGACATCCACGCGAACGAAGTTGCGGGCACAGCTAGTTTAAAATAAAAATTCAACGTTATAGTAGGTACCTACCTACTTATAAATTTAAAGAGATAGTGGCTTTAATTAAAATACTCACTTAAAATTAATTTTAAATCGCGTCGTCTGCCTAATGTTGGTGGAATAGGCTTTTTTATGGCGTTAATAACATTAATTTTATAAATGAGGAATTTTGTAAGTTAATGTGTTTGTTCACATTTTTTAATACGATAAGTGTATATCTATAATATAAATAGCGTTGTTTACGATTTAATATTATGTGAGCAAAATACTATTTTTAACCCGACTGCGACAGAAGGCGGGTTATGTTTCACGACTGTCTGTATATTTCGTTATGGGGCAGTAATGTAAATTCGTCTTAACAGTAAGTGTGTAGGTATATTAAAATTAAAATTATTGTTTATTCAAAACCTATCAAGTGAATATCAAAATAAAGGGATTTATAAATGGCTTACAAAAATATTAAACTTACATTTTTTGTTGATTTTGTGCGGTTAACAATTAATTGATTATATTAAGAGGCGTACAAAAAATCGTGTCAAAATTTACAAACTCAACCGTTTTATTATAATGTATAGACATTGATGTGTTATTTAGTTAAATTGCCACTTCAACCTTGGTTTCTTTCCAACACGATTACAGAAAGCTTTTATCTTGCTACTGGAATGTTCTTATCCTTAACAATTTATGTGGTACAATGTGTGCTGTCTCGCTCATATTATATGTTTAGATAAAGGATAGCAAATGAAAATTAACATTACATGTTTAGTTGACGCCATTTTGTACATTAAAACGGTACAAGGTATATTTTCTGCGCAAGGAAATGTATAATTTATTTAATTTTTACATTTAATATCTACGAACGACCCGTGACTCATCCATGTTAAGAAAAAAATCTTTTTTAATTTTTATGTTTGAAGAAAATACTAGGTACTTTTATGTGTGTATGCTAGTAATTTAGGCTATTTCAGGAAGCTACCTAGGCATTTCATTTTAATTATGATTAGGGAGTCGACCCCATCACTTCACTTGGGTTCGTAGGTAGAGATCTATAATTTTAGAAAAAAATTCTAAAATTATGGATTCGGCATCTGTATCTATAATAATAACTACCTATTTCAATTAAATAAAAAAAATTGTGTACAGTTACAATTTGACACATTTTCAGTTTCATTATACTTACGTTGCATAGAAGTAGTAACAGACAGACCTTCGCAATAATAATATTAGTCACCCCTAAAAATTAAATAGTTTTTACATAATATCCACTCCCTTTGCTTTAAACTCTTTATACTGTTGATATAAATAAGAACATTAGGACTGCTCTATAGCTTTTTCTGACCCTACAAGTTAAGTAGTTCGGTTGCTAACCGAAACATAATATACGTTGTTGAGCAAAAAATCCTTTGAATCAATCTTGGCTATCAAATTAGATGGACTATTCGTTTTGTTTCATTTTCGCATTAGCTTTATTCTTAAAGGCTTTTACGTTTAGTTTATTTTTTTTTAATATATTTCATTGTTGTCTGAAGGAAATCGTCGTGATTCATACTATAATATGTCTGGCATTGCCTTTTGTGTAGGCCACAGGTTCTATTCCTACTGATGCCATTTTTTTCTACCATTCAGGTAATACTGTAATTGATTATCATAATCGGTTAGGCACATCTACATTTTTTAAGTATTTATAGTATATCTTCTATATTATCACCTAAAAATGATTATTTAAAATTCGTTTTATTTTGTCTTTATAATGTACACACATAGGTCTTTTATGAAGCAAGGTATAAAATACTAATATGATGCATGTAATATGTTTTTGTAGATTGGTTGAAATTTCGGTATTTTCTTTCGTTTCATAGTTCTTATTACTTAAAAGCTCGGGCTCATCCCTAGATTTAGCGCGAGTGAAGCTGCGGGTTAGCTAGTCACTAGTAAATGTATACATAAACTTGACACATTATATATCAAACCTTCCTCTTGAATCACTCTATCTATTAAAGAAACCGCATCGAAATCCGTTGTGTAGTTTTAAAGATCTAAGCTTACATAGGGACAGACAGACAGCGGGAAGCGACTTTGTTTTATACTATGTAGTGATATCCATATATATATATATATATATATATATATTCAAATTATATTCGCGCAGGGTAGATAAAGACTGTATGTACTTAGTATCAAGCGCTATACTCTATACAGCATTCATATAAGTACAATGTCACCATTCTCTTTATACTTACACGCTCTTTGGGGCTCTTTAGACTATTCACTTGACCTTTATAAGTATTGTAAGTAATTACATATTATTAAAAGGTCACGGTCTCTCCCGGCCACGGTGAAATCATTTTTTTTTATTTTTAAGTGTTCTATTTTAACTCACTAACTTGCTTGTATATCAGCTAATCATCAACCGAAAACCAAAAGTGTAGTAAAAATAAAAATTGATTCATAATTTTTGTCTTGTAATTCGTTACTGTCCTACTTTTTATGAGGCTCTCCTGTTTTATTTTTATAATATTAAAGAAACTTTATCAAAAATAGTTGTTCAGTAATGGCTACTTCCGATAAACACCCGGACAGATCGAAAGAGCTAGCTCCTTATTAATTTTAATATAATATGTATATTTTTTAATATGGAAAAGAGTTTGTGAATATGTACTTAAAAATTTAATTTGAGACCAGGTGGGAGATATCATGTGTGTTGAAAGTAAATTATCTAAAGATAAAAAGTAGCAAACATTCAAAATATTATGATGATAATGTTACGATCACAATAAATAAAATTATTACACTTTTATTTTTTTTATTTTTTAATATCAATGTGTTGGTTTTTGTTATTATATTTTTGTATGGCTTTACTGCAAAGTTTCTTTTAATAATACTAAGACATTTAAGTTTACATGCAGTTGGACATTCTCAAAACCATAAAAGTTTAGGTGAAATTCAAAATGTGTGCGTCGCCGTCAGTCTAGATACTAGCTATAAGTAAGTAGGTAATATATAGGCCAGAAATTTAGAATGTATATTATTAAAAATACATAAGGATCTAGGAATTTTATGTATCCTTATTTATATATGAAGCAATTACCAAGGACACCTAGATAACGTTTGAATACACAATAGAATTTTGATTTTATGTATATAGAGACTCAGGGCTGAGCCGCGGAAAATCGTTGTTATAAAAAAAATGTTTATCTCTAGTCTGATATTTATAATCTATTCTAGTTTTTTATTACTTGTCTTTTGTAAAACGTGTTTAACAGGAAGGTTTTAAAAGAAGTACACAGTGGACTTATTTAAGGAGTTTATACGCAGTCAGCGAATGAACTCTCTTAAAAAAAGTTAAAAATTTTATAGCCAAAATAATGGCAAGCTAAAAAACTGTGTTCTTTATGTTATGTTATGATTATTTTAAATGTAAAAAATACTAAACATAACTCGCGTTTGTATTATTTTCTTTTTTGTTCAGTGATTCTTATAGAGTGCCATTTGGGAGTATCTATGAATATTCTTGACAGTTGCAATTTTGACATAATATAAAAAAAAACATAGAACAAAGACAGTTTGATAAACAGCCTAACGAGCGGTTATGACCAACTGGCACTCCCAGAATCAATTAAACAAATGAATTGAATTAACCGAAAATATTTCCAAAATGATATAACAAATATTTATATTTGTATGCTTTCTTCTCTCATACATATTTTTTAGTTAAAATCTTATTCCATTTAAAAGTTTTATACAGATTACTAGCGACTCGCCCTCGCTTCGCTCGGGCTCTTCCCTAGATTTAGCATAAGCAAAGCCGCGGGATCCGCTTGTTATGCATATAAACCTTCCTCTTGAATCACTCTATCTATTAAAAAAAACCGCATCAAAATCCGTTGCGTAGTTTTAAAGATTTAAGCATACATAGGGACATAGGGACATAGGGACAGAGAAAGCGACTTTGTTTTATACTATGTAGTGATGAATAATATTTGTATTGAAAAATATTGTAAAATCTAGTAACTAGGTATATTTTGTCATCATTATAATATTATTATCTTTTGTAAATCAATGTGTTATTTCGAAATTGTTTTTTTAGTGTCTCATTTCAGGGCATTGAAAGCGGACATAATACCTGACGTCGGAGCATTCAACTCCGACCTTGTGCGTCCGGTACATTGAAGCCGGCTTATACTGCTCGAGTCTTATATATGAATACTAGCGACTCGCCCTCGCTTTGCTCGGGCTTCTAGATTTAGCACAGGCAAAGCCGCGGGATCCGCTAGTTATGCATATAAACCTTCCTCTTGAATCACTCTATCTATTAAAAAACCGCATCAAAATCCGTTGCGTAGTTTTAAAGATTTAAGCATACATAGAGATATAGGGACAGAGAAAGCGACTTTGTTTTATACTATGTAGTGATGTATCGTATGTAAACCCAAATTAATAAAACTGATTGACAGGTTTTAGTAAAACTTGTAAAAATAGTCCTTATTATATATATGTTTGTTTGTTTTGTCCATTTTCTTCGCAACAAGCTGCAAAAAACTGGAATTTCATATGTATATATGTTCATGACATGGTAACAACTTAAGTATTATTACTTCAAATTTAATTCGGCTGTTTTTTTATTGTTTTCATAAATAGATTTTAATTTTAATTTAGTAATGAATGGATTATGATTTGAGTGATTTCACATACATATTAATAAATAATTGCAAGTTTAAGTGTCAAATAATTACATTAAGTTGACTTTAAGTCGCTTTTTTTATAAAAGCCCAATCGCTTTTATAAAAAGGATTAAGTCAAGAGATAAAATAATTTGTTGTAAACATTCAGGTGTACTAAATGATAATATGCTATCTATAAATAACTTGTTATTTATTCTAATATATTTTTCATTGTTAATATTTTTTTATTCGTTTTGACTTTGCGTCGTCACAGTTTCAAATTTAAAACGGCAAAAGTTATATTTAATGTATAATACAGTATTCATCTTATTCATCAGACTAAGAATTTTATAAACACGGTGTCACAGAACTAAAAATAGTGTATAATTGATAATTTGCATTCAGAGTGATAATAAATAATAATAGCTGAGGAATTTTATTATATTAACGAAAGAAAAATGGCCTAATTTATGGTGTAAGAAATAACACCCAACACTAACCAACCAACCAACTTTTTAACGTCTCATTCCTGGGCACGGGCCTCCCTTCGATACGAGGGGGATCCATAGTCCACCGGGCTGGCCAAGTGCAGGTTGGCGGACTTCACATATCTTTCTCAACTTTAAAATGAGAGGTGCGAGACTCGGATTTGAACCCGTATCACTCGCTTATCCAAGCGAGCGTGTTACCACTGGTTTACCACTGTCAATATTGTATTTATCTATCCTAATATTATAAAAAGGAAAGCTTTGTATGTATGTATGTAGTATGTTTGTAACGAATTGGCTCAAAAAGTACTGGACCGATTATAAAAATTCTTTTACCATTTGAATGCTTTATTATCACTGATTAATATAGGCTATTTTTATTGCAAGAAAAAAATAATGATCCCTACTAAAATTACAATAACAGGAGAGGAGGAGGAGTGCACGCCGCGAATGAAGTTTAGTAGCGATTAAAGTAATGAACGCGGGCGGAGCCGCGCGTATTACTAGTAACCTATATGTTTTTTTAAGAAAGTAAGCGATATCTATGGCAAAATCGAATAGTAACATAAACAGCAAATCATGCTACTATTTTTAACGTTGGCGTTTATTTTGGCGGACTACATCTCTATAATTCTTTGGTCTTATTTATATTGTACTATAATTTGTCTACATGCGAGTTTCTTTCAGGTCACCTTGGGTAATTCGGACAAGCGAAAACGGTTGTAGTCTGGTCCAGACCAAGGTAATAAAAACATTTTATACATTATACGTCTGATATAAGTAATTCTCGGCTGCGATGAATATCGTGGGTTCGAATTTCCCACTTGGTAATTTAATGTCAAAGCTAAAGCGAAATATTGGTAGAGGTTTTAACAAACAATATTTGTTGAAATTATTTAACTGTTTTATTGCTGTTATATTTATATCGATATCGATCCTCGCGGTATGCTTTCAATAATTTGTTAAATGCTATTTTTTACTTTCCTTGCTATGAGGTACCTAATTTAAATGTCTCTACAACATAATATCTCTACAACATAATATCTCTTCAACATAATATCTCTATACATATTATTGTATGTATTCAGTCCTTCTTTACGTCCTGCTGTTAGATGTGAGCCTCCCATGGTTGGTTATGATCTGATTCCCCTCGCATTAAAGGACAGCCAGTGCTCAACAGTGGAACGTTAAAAGGGCTGAATTATTATTATTAATATCAGCAAATTGTACAAAATTAAGACATATTAAAATATTTCTTATTATTATAATACTGTGAGAATAAACACTAAGACAATCATCTTTAATATACACAGTATATACGTACGTCGTACATATATTATATATATTTCGTAGGATTCCCAAACAATGGCCGGCTGTTTCGTCCTACAGGGGACTGAGGTCACCCTAAATCCGTCTGACGCTCTCTTAGCAACTAGATTTTTTATCCAGCGGCGATTCTAAAATGAAGGCTTTTGCAGACGAGTGTTTGTCGCATACTTTTTATTATAACGGTAATATTTAAGTACTTACTTTTTCTTTTTGACGACACGTTTGGCTCAGTGGGTACTGACCCTGCTTTCTGCGCCAGCGGTCGCGGGTTCGAGTCCCGCTGGGGGCATACATTTGTTGCGCAAGAATGTTTGTACTCCAGTCATGGATGTTTATATTTATAATATGTATGTATTTAAACTTATATGTGTAGTATATCAACCTTCTAGTATCCATAACACAAGGCTCGTACCTTACCGTGGAACTAGATAGTGCTGTGTGTAAATGTCCCAACATATTTATTTATTTATTTATTTACTTATATTAAAATGCTAAATATGTTTATTTGTAGCTTATTGTTGACGGAGAATTCTAAAGAGCATTTTTTTACCCAACCGTGTTGAAGCTTGATTAGATAAAAAGGGTTATATTTAACGACGACTGCTTGCTACGGGTTTGAGTCCCGCTGGAGGCATTCATTTGTGAGTACATACAAATATTTGTACTTCAGTTATCGGTGTTTATATTTATGTGTACTAGGAAAATACATATATTTAACGCTATATATGTGTAGTTTATGAACTCGTAATATAAGAATATATATGTATATAGTATGTATATACCTTTTCTTTCTAAATAAAGTTTAATTATTGGACATTGCAAAGCGGATGAGGTAATTTATAAAATATGTAAATTGTGATGTAAAATAACAAGAAAGAAACTGAGATAGCAAATATTAGGCTTAGTATCAACTATCACCGCGTCTCAAATTACTGTGCAATTTCATACTAAATAATAATGTACGGTTACTACTCACTAGTTATTATTGTTGGCTTGTGTTTCACTTTGGATTTGGTTTATAATTTCTACAAAGTATTTTTATAGGTTTACATATTACCTATGTGTGTCGATATCTATCTGTACATATAATAAAACTCGAACTGTCTAGCTGTATATTAAATACTAGCCTTTCCCGCGGCTCCACTCGCGTTCTAAACGCTGCAAATCAACAGAAGTATTTTTCTCCCGTTTTTTGCAACATTTTTCATTGATGCTCCGCTCCAATTGGTCGTAGCGTGATGTAAATACTTATAGCCTTCCTCGATAAACGGACTATCCAACACAAAAAGATTTTTCAATTCAGACCAGTAGTTCCTGAGATTAGCGCGTTCAACCAAACAAACAAACAAACTCTTCAGCTTTATAATATCAGTATAGATTTGTTGGAAAATCATATTGAAATTGTCATCATTATCAAATCTATAGACTTTAGAATGTATGTCTGTCTGTGTTGGAACGCACGACGAGAAAACCACTGAACAGATATCGAAACTCATTATTTTTATATTTGATAATCTGTGATCGAGCTGTCAAGTTGACTTTACTTTTTATCGTAATGGCGCGAACGCGATATAGGTACTACGATATATTTTATAAAATTGTATTCGTAAACCAGAATAAGAATTATTTATTAATTGTTAGATTTTTTGTGGCAGTTTTTAGTATTGTTCATTTGAGTTTATAATACTTTATACTGCGAAAAAGAGCTCATCTATGAGAAAACTATACAATCTGTTAAAACGTATTAAAAAACCGAGCGCAGCGTGGGTGAGTTGCTAGTTCTCCTCAATTTTTCAATCGTTTTTTTTTGTTTTTTTTTAGTAGCTATAGAAGAGCTTTAGTCTAACATTTCGTTTTTAGTTTGATGCTTTTTTTGTTTTCGTTCAATAATAATAGTCGAATTTCGACGACTGAGTTATACACTCTTATTGTTATTTAATCAAAATTAGTGACTTAAATATTTTAGTTTAATTTCATGGAATAAATATTCTCTATTTAATACACCAATTAGTTAAAAGTGGGTTAGCCATTTAGTATGTGACAATACATTATATAATATAACAAACGTACAGGCTGTATCTTTACTGTGTTATTCTTACCTACTAATATTGTTTACATTTGAGTCATTTCTAGGAACTCGAACGTCAGCGTTGAACAAAGAATACTTACTTATTTTTTTTATTTTTGATGATTTAGTGACTAAACCTTCAAGGCAGGCTTAAATGTAGTAGGTAATTATTTTTCAAACATAATTAAAAATTTAAAAGAAAACATTGTAATCTACTATTAATTTTTATTCCTCATACATTTTATTTCGTATTATAACAAAAATAAAATTACGTGCACTGGAAAAACTATTAGTTTAGATATACTTGTATATCTAAGTATTTTTATTAGAAAACTATTGTAAATGTAAAAGTTATGTCTGTAAAATGGCCAGACGGATCGGGAAGAAGTTTGTTGATAGACAATCAGGAGAGAAACACATAGGCTATGGTAAGGCAAGTAGGGTACTTAGGCGATCTTTTCTAAATTATTGATTACTAGTTAAGTAATTCTTCGTCTAAACTTTTTGTATATTTGATTGGATAATTTTTAATTTTTGTTTGATTTCTTATATAAAAAATCTCTAGCCTCCTGACACTTTTTAAAAGTTTTAACATTAGTACCTATCGAGATACATAGTACCTACGAGTATGTGTGTCACCCAAGTCGGCTAACTCAGTAAGAGAACCTATAAGAGGATAATTAAAACGTTATTATTTCATTAATATGTATTACGAATTCTGGAATCATGAACTTTTAGATTTTTTAAAAATATAATACTTTTGTTCCGAATTCATAATAATAATATTGAATTACGATTCAGTTAGCCGAATTGTGAATTAAGGTATCGATATATGGACAATAATTAGGGATGCGTAGAGTGTGCCTCGCGGACGTCCTTTCAAAGGCTAGTGGTACATTATCATATAAAAACAATAGCTAAAGTTGACTTCACATTCCGAATCTAGTTAAATGTATTGAAAATTATTTAAGGAGACTACTTGAATAACTTATTATAATAATAACTTTTTTCGTAATATTTAGTATCATGTGATACGTACGTTACACATATTTGTAGAGACGTTTCACTCAGTTTGTAGAGACCTTCTTGCTGTCCCATCGGACGCAGGTTTGAATCCCGCTGGGGGCATTTATTTGTAAGTTTGTACTCCAGTCATGGGTTTATACTTTATATTTAAAATATGTATGTATTTAAAGTTATATATGTATATGTGTAATATATCAACTATTTGGTATTCATAACACAAGCCTCATAGCTTACAACGGAATTAGATGGTGCTGGGTATTAATGCCCCAGCATATTTATTTAATTCCTCCTTTTTTTGAGTGGTGGTTAAAAAATGCAAAATACACCTAATTATGGCAGCCTAACGAAATAAAAGCTTGCAAAAGAGGTTTACCGTCGTGATTTTAGTAAATTGAACATCATTAAAGCAGTCTTATACAATCATTTTATAATATTAATTGGGCTGAACAAAATTAATAAGGCATGATATAATTAATACAAGATCATACAGTACATTACCTTTATCTCTGTTTGTCAACCGACTTTTTTGACATAGTTATGATTCTTAGACGTATCAATTAAAAATTTCATAATACTTTCTTAGGTTTACGCGAATACTTGACATTATAAATGAAACTATCTTGGCAATCATGGTCACGAGAGAGACTGTCTCTCCCGTGACCATGATTGCTGTAAAGCATTCGAAACGTCAGGAACCAAAAATCATAATAAATCCGCGATAAAATCCGTAAAGATAGTTTCATTTATAATAAAAAATTCATTTAAATTTTCCTTAAAATTAAATAAAAATCCACTCCTTAACCACTGCAGATATTTCGTCTAAAACTCTTAAGTTAGATAATAATTAATTAATGAGCTAGCAATCTTTTTATAACATCAACGGGATTGACGTCACTAGCTTGTAAAGAATTTCGTTAATTTTGATTACTAATATTTGCATTTCAAGTTTAAGTTTACTTGATTAATTAATTATATTGCTGTCGACGATCGCAGGTTTGATTCTCTTATGGAGTAAATTTAAATAGTAAATTTCTCGTTATGGGCCAGTTTTAAATATTTTTTTTGTGCTTAACAGAGCAATGAAAAGATATTATTTTTGCCGTTGACTTCGTATAAATGGTTTAACTATTTTTTCAATTTTCAAATTCAAATACAATTTCATAACTAGGATTTTTGTTGAATACTAGCGACTCACCCTCTTTCGCTAGTCAAAATGTAGGATAAGTTACTCCTTATAAATATAACATGGTACAATCATTTTGTACTTTTGAAAGTGCTATTAAAATCGGCCTAGCCGTTTCGCACATTACCCAGAACATATATAATACATACAGACAGATTTTTTTAATATAAATTTTGTTTTTTTATACTAAAAGGTTGTTATTTTGATATTACAAACAATACTTTTTTATGTCTACAGAAAGGTCTACTCTTAGCTAAAGCAGTTAGAGCCTAAATATTTAAGTCATTCTACCAATAGGCCTAAATTAGGCTATAAAGAGATTCTTAAACGGACCCACGTAGTTTGTATCAGTATGTTTTGTACCACATTTCTGTATGTCTGTGTATTTATAGATGTAGGCGTCGGCGACCTTGTGTCCGAGACGGCCAACTATAACTACATCGATTTCCCCGCCAACTTTATTGCTGGATCGATCATTTGCTATACATTGCGCCATATTGTTAATACAATTTACATATTTAAAATAAAATTGCCCTATTGCTATTATATTTAGTTTATATAGAGATGTTGTTATTATTATATATATGTAAGTGGTGAAAATGTTTCTTTGTTGTCTATCTATAGCTACACTTCACACACTATTATAATATTTTTTATATATATTTTTCTTAAATGTGAAACTATATTTTATCGATACACATTAAATGCATTAATATAAAGGAAAAATATCGATAAATCCTTTAGTAAAACCTCCCACAGCAAAACCAAAATGTAATGTCAAAATAACCTCCTCCTTTTTTAAAGTCGGTTAAAAACTGACAAACACTACAATTTATACAGTATATATAAATATATATTCAAACGAAACATCTCAATTCTTAAATATTTTAAAATAAATTAATATTAATAATATTTTTATTACATATATTCTACACAAACAGTAATTGTACGTCGCACATCGTGTTTCTGCCACCGCGAGCACGCGTCGCTTCCAGCCTCGCCAATTTCGCACTGATAAGTTCAACGACTCGTCGCACTGATGTACGACGTTGAATTGATACGGTAAGTGTTCTTATAAAATGTTGAAATATATGCACGTTTTTACCTTTTATATTAAATTTGGTGGAATTGGGTGAATGATTACTTTATAATATAATTGGTAGTTATTAAACAATCTAGATACTAATATTTCTATGGGTTAATTTTTTGAGAAATAACATATTATATATAGTTACATATATTAAGTTATCGTCTAAGACCAAATAATTAAGTTTTAATCAAATTTGATCGCCTAAAATTATTTTTAAAGTTCCCAAGTCTCACCAAGTGAAGTCGCGGGTACATAACTCATATAAAAATGAATCAAAACCTGCTAAAAGCCAACTCATACATTCGAGCACAATCATCACGTTATATTAAACAGACGTTAGCTATAAGAAATTCATTTAGTAGCTTCTTCAAATCACATAAAATACGTAGTACACAATACTAATCCAGCTATTAAATATGTAAATGTATATATTGGTATAAAAGGGTTTTACAAATGAAGTGAATGCCTTTCGTTGTAGAGATCACGAGAGTCGCAATCATAATGTATGCGCTTGCGCATGTATAAATTAATGTATCTTTATTGGCTATTGTTGCACCACACTGTCTGGAAATTATGAGGAATAAAACTTCACAGTAATAATAAATATGAAAATTACAATTTCACTTCATGTGTTCTTACAATTTAATATGAGTATGCTGGTATACAAGCAGATTGTCTAAACAACGATGCTTAATATGCTAGGAAGGTATTTTGCGACGGGAAAAGGAAATAGTATTCATTTAAAAGTAATAAGTAAAGTATATGAACACATGATTGATTCTTATCCACGACCAATATAGCAGCCAGACAATATATCTTTTTAAACCTCTAGCTCTATACCGTCAGATTCAACGTTAAGAAATTATTATGAAAAGTTTTTGCGAAGCGATGAGGAAAGCTATATAATTTACGAAAAATACGTATTATTGTAATTATTTTAATTTTTAAATAAATGTTTAGTTAAAGAATAATATTTTGATTTTCATATTCGTTTTGTCTATGCCGAAATTATTAATTGAAAGCATATTTTAATAGTATTTTAAAGTAAGTTAAAAATTAATTCTGGCATATATAATAAAATGAGTTTAAAACTTACCTATTAAACATTTCATGGAAATCAAATTTCTTATTAGAATAACATCATGAAGAAATCTGCTAGTTAGCTAGTTTTGAAAGACATGTGAAGTTGGCAACGCGCATTTAGTCGAGTATTGTCATTTAGCTTTTGTGTAATACGTAAATTTTGCTTTTGCCAAACATTTACGCTAGAACTCGTTAATTAAAACGAAACTAATACAAGTAGAATTAGGTCGTAGTCATAGTCCACCACCACACGTGTAGTCTACATATGCTGACGTAAATTTCCGTGCTTTTCTTAGACATGCAGGTTTCTTCACAATGATTTCTTCACCATAAGACATATTGGTAATAATAGTCGAAACTAATCGCACTTGTAAGTAAATATCAGAGGTACGATAGAGACGCAGGATTTGAACCGTTTCAGTTTCCCAAACGAGCGCGGTACCACTAATCTGAATTGCCTTTTAATTTTTCGAAGTATGAAGTGTTCGAAAGACTTCCAAGATATCATTAATTATTATCAGCGATATATAGTTACAAGCGAATTTAATGAAAAAATTCAAACGTTTCAAATGTATATATACGATTATATAAATGCCGCATCCAAAAAAACATCTGTCTTTGTGTACTGACTTCCTCCCACATACAAGCTGTTAAAGAGTGTCCGCATCATACACTCTACAGACTGTACGGTCTATAGTATAGGCACAGCACCAGTTGTGACTTCCACTTATCGCCTGCGTTTAAATAAACTTAATATTTATTTAAGAAACGGTTATAACAATATATTAATAGATTACAAATAAAAAAAATATCATTTCGGTTTGATAACGTTATTTTTCTTTTTATTCATCGTACCGACTTCAGCAAAGGGGTTTTTATATCATCGTTGTATCACCATTCTATTCCCTCCATTTTTTTAAAACACCGCTAATGAAGTTGGTGTAGGTATTTTATTTTAAAATACTAATTATGTATTTTCAAAGGTATCTAGTTAGATACGGTACACACATTAAAATTATATTATGAGGATGTAAATTTTCCTGTTGATTAGAAGTTTTTAAGCATATGAAACACAATAATAACTATTCTTTATTTCACTATAAAGACACATAAAGTAAGTTAAAAACAATTTGTGATTGCAACGGTGGACTTATCTCTAGAAGAGATCTCTTCCAGCCAACCTTTTTTCGTGAGAGATAGTGTGATAGACAACTTATGCAGTGATATACATAATAATATATATGATATACCGATAATTAAAAATATAAATATATAGTACCTTAAAATATAATAAATATATAAATACATACAACATATATACATATATATAATTACATACATGTATACATACTATTAAAATAAATAATATCTAAATAATAAATACACAATACACGATAATAGTTAAAATTAAGATTGTGTGAGAAGTTGTTGTTTTAATTTATTCTTGACAGAGTGAATAGAGGGACTAAGTTGGACGTCCTTAGGAAGCTTGTTCCAGAGCTTTGTGCCATATATCAAGAAAGAGTTCAGAAGGAATTTCGTGTTGATTTCTATCAAAATTCCGATTCTAATACAAACCAGTCGGTCATTTCTATACTAATATAATATAAATATCGAGGTATCTCTGAAAGCTTTTCAGGCTCGACCACAACCAATTGCTCTTGTATGACGTCTTGTATTCAGCCCTTTACCGTCCCTCTGCTAGATCCGGGCCTTCTTTCAATACGAGGGAGATCTAGCCATAGTCGACCATGCTGGCAAAGTGCGGTTTGGCAGATTGAGCATGTCTTTCGAAAACTTGATAAGTTCTGTAAAACACGCAGATTACCTCACGATGCTTACCTTCACCGTAAGACAGACGATAATCATATTAGAAATGTATCACTCATGAAAATATCAGAGGTGCGAGACCCGGATTTTGTATCCACGTCACTCGGTTATACTACGGGAGGTAGCGCTATAGTTGAGCAAGTCATTTCATACCGGCTGAAAATCACAACACTGATAGTTTTCCCCTTACCCATAACAACTCCGAACGTCAGCTGCTCAGGTAGTGGTGGAGGTAAGAGAGGCAGCATGAGAAAGTCATTGGAAAAAAATCTGCTCCGATGAATTTTATACCGCGTAAAAATGAATTATATGATTGTTTCCATCACATTTTTAAAGAAAATCATCGTCAGCTGTATTGACGGTGGGGGGTTATATGTCAGTCGCGTACATGAACCTCATAGAAATTTTCACAAAAAAAGTAATTTTATACCTTATGAAATTTATACATCTTAATTTTTATACTTTTAAAATAACAAAGACAATCGTCAGCTGCATTTTTGATGGGGGAAAGACCGTCAGTCAGCGTGATAAACATTTCGCGAGGTCAATGCATTTGAGAGTTGCGTAGTCTCTTTGAACAATAAACTGACGATCTTTACATCCACAAACAATTAGCTGACGACGACTTATGTTTCTTGAACAATCTAGTTATCTTACGCTTAGAAATCAATAAGTATAGCACATATTAATCTAAAATCTAATGGCTCTCGCAAGTTTGTATGACAGTCCTTTATTTTTGGGACTAAAGACTTTAAATTTCGCAGGGAGGTAGTTAATTGTTAGTAAACATCCACTAAGAACTAATTTTGTGACAGGGCCGGCTTAAGGAGGTCTAAGGGCTCTCGCAAGTTTTTACGAAATTCTTTCATTTTTTGTATTACAAATTTAAATTTTGGCAGGGAGTTAGTTTATAGTCAGCAGATAACTTTTAAAATTATACAAATCAGACACTCTTCCACCACACAGCAAATATATTAAGAAAGTATAGCACAGCGAGCAATGAGGAGAGGAAGGGAGACGTCCACATATTATTACTTATATGAAATAGAAAGCCGCGCGGCGCAGGAGTTACATATTAATTATGGGTTCTGAAATAGCTGGAGTAATTTTGAAGAAACTTTCAGTCAATCTACAGATCAACCCAGCGAGTGTTCGAATGAAGATTAGTAGCGAATAAGAAAATGAACGTTGAAGCCGCGGGTACTGCTACTTTATTATAAATAACACCGCATTATAATTATTTATTTTGTGTCGGTTTAAAACTATATTATAATACTAGCAATTCCTGTTGGAATCCACACTCCGCCCGCGTTCTAATTACTATTAAAAATAGGGATTGTTGGGATGAAAATTTAGGGTTATGATTACTTATAGGTATAATATATTTGGTCTAAAAATAAAAAATAGCCTATCTAATCTCAGATCTACCAAATAAACACAAAAAAATCGTAAAAATCGGTTTAGCCGTTTCGGGGGAGGTCAATAACAAACACTGTGGCATGAGATTTTTATATATTAGAATTTAGATGTTTTTTTAACAAACGAGTATTGAGTATGTATATCTCTCGCACATTTCCGATATTGACAGAGTCAGATAGGTCATTGTTAGGGGTGAGGCCCACGCCTCTGTTGTTGTTTTGAAGTAGTAAAACTTACCTATACAAATAAATAAAATTGTCTATTAAGTCTATTTGTAATACCAAAATAAAAACTATTAACTAAATTCAAATGAAATTTTATAAGATTTTATATTTAACTAGCTGACCCGGCATAATGTTAATAATCCTTTTTTAGTACAGGGTGTTTAAATAATTTAAATTATTTTATTAATATTAAAAATTAAAAATTAAATTATCACTATACTAATATTAAAAAAATTACTTTTTGTAACAACTTAAATATAAAAGTTAGACATATGCTGTCGTTGACTTTTTTGTAGGCATATTCAAGCTCCACATCTTTTCTCTAGAACTCAAAAATATATCTTTCATAGTTAAGGTAGCGTTCGTAAGAAACGCTTTCATTCGACCGTTTTTTCTCCGATTGACTTTGCAAAACGGACACCACGTAAAAGCCTTTTTATTTTTCGGTTTTTTATATAATTTTATATAGCTTTCTATTGGTGAAAGAATTTTTAAAATCGGTTCAGTGGAGATTACCCCTTACAATTTAACAAATATACAAACACACAAACTTTACTTCTTTATAATATTAGTCACTCTGTCTGCCACTCTGTTTTTTTGGCTAATCCCCAAAACAGCTGGACCAATTTTCCGATCATCTGCAGAATAGTTAAAATTCCTATACCTATATAGTTATCAGAACAATACGTAGTACATAGAGACGGACCCGAGCGAAGCTAGAATAAGAGAGAGTATTATGCACAAGAAATTATAAATAAAGTTATTATTATATAATTCTTGTAATCTTAAAAACTATCAATCTAAAAATGGCAACGCGCAAGCAGTCGCTGAGTCAATCGAGTGTGCATGTAACTACAGCGTTTGTGCGTAATTCCAAGCCTAAGATAACTAGAATGTTAAAGAAACTTGAGTGGTCGCCAGCTGATTGTTTGTGGATGTAAAGATCGTGAGTTTATTTTCTAAAGAGACTATGCAACGCTCAAATGCATCGACCACGCGAAATGTTTATCACGCTGACTGACGGTCTTTCCCCCATCAAAAATGCAGCTGACGATTGTCTTTGTTATTTTAAAAGTATAAAAATTAAGATGTATAAATTTCATAAGGTATAAAATTACTTTTTTTGTGAAAATTTCTATGAGGTTCATGCACGTGACTGACATATAACCCCCCACCGTCAATACAGCTGACGATGATTTTCTTTAAAAATGTGATGGAAACTATCATATAATTCATTTTGGCTCGGTATAAAATTCATCGGAGCACTTTTTTTTCCAATGACTTCTTCATGCTGTCCCTCTTAGTTCCACCGCTGGTGCGGCGACTGACGCTCACTTTACTGATCTCTGACCTCTAAACAACTGTTTGAAATAAAATTCATTCGGGATAAAATTCCTAGAAAAAATACAGCGCTACCTCCCGTAGTATTACCCCAACTAGCGCGTTACCACTGGGCTACTGTTTGCTCGATTATACCTAGGTATGTAGTATGTAAAAAAATAATTAAGACCGACTTTTCTTTAAAAAATAAGTTTAAATTTATGGAAATATAATCTCTAAAAATGTCATACTGACTCCACTAGCAATGTATATTATAGTGATTTGAGGTACAATTTTCATTTTTTATAGGTCTCTACTTTTAAGAATTCAATTTCATTTAGTTACAACAACATAACTTACAAGATAAGTAATTTGGTATTCAAATTAAAAACTACAAAGTTAATATAATATTTTTACAATCAACCTTGTATTTTTAAGAAAGTTGTTAAATAAAATCTTTCTTTCGATGCTTAAGACAATAATGTTTCTTCATGAAATTGTAATACTGAGAATATATATCAAAGCACTGCCTCGGTGGTGTAGTGGCTAGCATGGTCACACATCGAGAGGACAGGTTCGAGTCATGGGTCGGGCCAAGTTTAGTTATTGAATATTTCTGTTTAGTTTCGGCGGTGTGTCACCCCCGTGCCTCGGAGAGCACGTAAAGCCGTCGGTCCTGCGCCTTAACTCCCACTGGTCGTGTCGAACAGTCGTCCCACCGGAGTATGAGAGTGATAGGAATAGAGAGCGCACTTGTGTCTGCGCGTACACTTGTGCATTATAATATCTCTTGCGCAGTTGGCCAGTCTCAAAGAGATTGGCTTCAAGGCAGTCGACTAGAAGGCAATTTCTTTACTTAAAGTGATTATATATTACGTATGTACTAAGTACTTATGTATATAATATTAAAATAATCAATTGTTTTTATCAACATGACTGACCTTGATTCGCTGTGAAAGTATCATCAAAATCGGTTATCTGGTAATCGGTTGCCGGGCGGCAGTATCGACACCTTTAGTCTTTGGCCTCGACGTATATCTTAATAACCAATTAAGCTTATTTTTTGCATATTGAAATTAAATCTGTAACCTCTGGGGCCGTCAATTATCTAAAATATCATGCCTGTCATAATCTATAATTATTATAATTTAAATTAATTATCAGACCGTAAATATAAGAAACGCTACTTTGTTCTTTGAAAATTGTGTAAAACCCAAAAAGATTAAGTCTATTTTAATAAGTATTAATCAAGATAGTAGATGTATTACTAGAATAGGCAGAATACTCTCGAAAAAATGCTATCAAGTGAGAGAAAACTGATTTTTTATAATTTTAATCTACGAGGCAATTTAATGACAAAATTATATGACAATTTTTGTAAAATTTGACGATTTTAAGTGCCCGCAAGGGCCTATAAAATAAAAAAAAACATCTCGACCAAAACCAACCCCGCCCTCCCACTTCTTTGAAGTCGGTTAGATAGGAGAATCGAACCTTCACCACGGTCATGATTATCAAAACATGCTCAATTGGCTGGCGAGTAATTGCCACACTTAATCGCAGAATAAATTTGCAGGGATCATTGAACTAGTGGCCTTTATAGGTTTTCATTGCTTCGTATCGCCAGCGTTTCGTCACAAAGTTGGATTATAGCTCAAGGTCTATCTACATACGTTCTTATTACCTGAGTATTTTACTACTACTAATATATAATATTGCTTATCTATACTTATATTATAAAGCTGAAGAGTTTGTTTGTTTGTATGGTTGAAAGCGCTAATCGCAGGAACTACTGGTTCGAATTTAAAAATTTCTGTTTGTGTAGGATAGTCCGTTTATCGAGGAAGGCTATATTATATCACGCTACGACCAATAAGAGCGGAGCATCAATGAAAAATGTTGCAAAAACGGGAGAAAAATATCTTTCAGTCTTTAGAACGCGAGCGGAGCCACGGGAAAGGTTAGTATAAATATAAAATTAGTTGTATAGTTGGCAGCCTAATGGTAAAATTAACCTAATTCTTTTCTAAAATAAAAATAGCCTAAGTTAGGTTATTAATATTCTTCGGAACCTTGCCTAAAGGGACTCCTTTTAACAATGTATTTTAGTTATTATATTATATTTTTTAAGGTATTTAAAATCTTAAATGTTTAGTTCTATATAATATGTATCACTACATAGTATAAAACAAAGTCGCTTTCTCTGTCCCTATATCCCTATGTACGCTTAAATCTTTAAAACTACGCAACGGATTTTAATGCGGTTTTTTTTAATAGATAGAGTCATTCAAGAGGAAGGTTTATATGCATAACTAGCGGATCCCGCGGCTTTGCCTGTGCTAAATCTAGGAAAAAGCCCAAGCGAAGCGAGGGCGAGTCGCTAGTAATGTATAAAGTTTAATTGTGCTATAAATTAATTTCACTTCTTATAAAAAAAAGCCTAAGTTACTCCTTAGAATATCAGCCAGCCATTTCAAAGATGAGCTGAAACAAAAAAAAAACAGACAGACAGACAAAAATGATAATAGTATTGTGCATTTCATAAAAAAAGTACTTTTATAAGTATCGTATATAAAATAACGGTATACATGAATGTAGTAAAAAATTGTTTTGTTAATATTACCAAGAGACGATTTTATTTATCCATATAGAAAACTTTTTTTCTGGTGTACCTAACTTTTGACCTGTTGCTTTTATTTAGACTGCCACTACGAGTATTTAGTACGTCCGATAATTTTTAACTACCTTTAAAATTAAAACTTTTCATTGTTATAATTATTCCCGACGTTCCGAATACTTTACGGCAATCAACGTCACGGGAGAGACTAAGGTATTTGACGTCTCAGAGGCTTATATTCATGTTACAGACGGTACGTCGGTACCAAAAAACTAAATAATTCCGCGATAAAATCCAAAAATATGGTTTCATTTAAGAAAATGTACTTAAAATCTTTGTGAACTATCTAAAGTTTCCAGATTGATGCATTAAGCAAGCATTTCTATCCGAATTTTCCACAAATGAATTTTATCCATTCTATTTATTTTCTTTTAACTTCCGCGTAAACTTTACTTCGTTTAAATAAACCATTAATGTCGAAATTCAACGAGTAACCGATAATCTTTTTAAACAAAGGTAACGAATGAAAGTCTAGAATTACTAAAATTTGTAAAGTGTTAACGTGAAACACGCATATGTTGTTTGAAAATGCCGTAAAATATACTTCCTTACTGCTGGTGGAACAGGTGGGTGGAGTGGAGTGGGTGGAGAAAACGAATTTTCTGCTTCGGGCATATATTTGTATATACTGGGCACCTATCCTCGTTTTGTTTTGGCCTACACTATAACTCTTTCTTAAGTTAAGTAGTGGATAAATAACCATTTTTTGGTCTGTGTCAAATTCCCGTTTAGCCTTTTGTTTCTTACTATAAGAAAAACGGAGACAACTATTTCTAAAATATATACTATGATTAAGACAATTAGTTTATCCTTTGTAATTGTCCATTTTCTGTCTTTTAAATGAGTGTAAATTAACATATTGTAATGTTCTAGGCGCCACCTGACAGCCAGCGATCAGTTCACAAGGACGGGACCACTTCATTTAAATTGTAATTTAAAATAAATTTTTATTTAAAAAATATTTTTTCTTTTATTTTATTCCGTAAATATTTTATTACCTTTAATACCTAAAAAACTTTTCAATAAAAAGTTTTTACATATATGTATAAAAAATTGCTGTACGTTAGTCCAAAAAAAACTTGTGTAACTTAGTTTAGGGTGTGGGTGTGGTTTTGGTATGGAAAATAGCAAAAACCCAAAAAAGATGGAAAATCATAAAGTTCATTACTACTAGATAACTGTTCATTTTGTTTCAGTATAGAGATGAATTCGAGTGAAGCAAGAGAGCGTCCTAGTGTTATAAATGTCACATTTTCACGAAGGCAAAGTGTATTTTAAAAATGTTTACGTAAACATAATAGAAAAAAAGGTATAGGAATATTGTATAAGGACGTGAACGGTAGGTATAATGTTTAAAAGGATTTTCTTTCCCCACGCAAGGTTTCTCAACGTAGCGGAGCGTAGAGTGTAAGGAGATCTGAAGCCGTAGCAAGCCTTCGTTATTTCTTTTGTTATATATAATAACGCTAATTTGTCATAATGTACGTGAAAATTTAATAGCAAAGTAAAAAAGATATTTTGATGAATCTGTCTGTTTGTAAATTAAATTCTATACATTTGACAAAATTCTTTTTGGAATCTGTTCATTAAATAATATATTTTTTAGAAATTCTTATTGAAATAGCCATTTCTCGGAATATAATGTTTTTAAATTTTTGTCTGTCTCTACGTCTGTATGTATTCGAAACATGTAGCAATTTTTCTTAAATTTTGTTTGTGACTCAAACAATATTAAATTTTATAGTCCTTTAAGAATTGGTCCAAAAATCGTAATAAGACGCGATTTTTAATCGTTATTTCATTCGTAAAAGTATATAATATAAATGTATGCCATATAAGTAACTGCAGGAAGCGCAAGATAAATTTATGGTGTATACAAAATAGGGGCGAAGATTTTGTGAATATTTATTATAGATAAGCTCTCTCAACTTTTTCTGATATAATAATAAATCTTTCCCATGATCAGTTAACATTTATGACATCATAAACTTTGCTGACGTATTGAAAGCTGCCAAGACGTTTCCACATAGTTTGTGCAAATAAATATTGTTCGTCTTTAGAGGACGAATTATTGCAATTTGATTTTAATAAAAATAAAAAACCAAACTGATTAACAAATTGTATTGTTAGTATTTTAATTTTACAAGGTTTTCCGACAATAGGTTTCGCATGATGCAAATGGATTATATATAATATATATGGATTATGATGGAATATCTATACATTTAATAAAACTCTGAGTAGAATTTATAAATTAAATAGTCATTATATATAGTTTGGATCAGTTGGTAGTGACCCTAGTAGGGTACCCTAGTTTCTGCGCCAGCGGTCGCGTGTTCGAGTCCCGCTGGGGGCATTCATTTGTTGAGCACGAATGTTTGTACTCCAGTCAAACACCCAAGTTTATATTTTTAATATTTATGTATTTGAAAAAAATATATACGTGTAGTATATCAACTATCTGGTATCCGTAACATAAGCCTCGTAGCTTACCACGGAATTAGATGGTGCTGTTGTAATGATTTCCCAACATATATTATTATCGATACTGAGGTCGATTATGGTTTTTAGATATTTTGTCCGGCTGTCTGTGATTGCATCACGAGAAAAGGGACTGATTTCGATGAAATTTGGTATAGTGATAGCAGGTTATCCGGGTATTAATATAGGATACTTCTTACTACGGGAAAATATTTAATCTCTTAGACATACTAACTATTCAAATGTACTTAGTAATAAGCCCGAGTGGGGCGAGGGTGAATCGCTAGTATTCGCGAAAGAGTGTGAACTTTGAAAGTCTCAAACATCACGTCAAGTTCAATGGCCGATTCTATATATATAATCTGGGAGATGCGTCATTTAAAGTCCATTGGTTGCAGACAAAAAACGACAGCTACGTATAATAATTCCGGAAAAGGGTGTTTCGAATCTTTGTATATTAATCTAAAAACAATATTAAATTAGCGATTAACGTTCGCTTCAGGAATATATTTAGAATATGCCTTTTAGAAATAAATTATTTGATTATAATCTTGACTATATTAAAAGAAATAAGCGCGTAAATCTTCAGGCTTTTTAACGTCCCACTGTTGGGCGTGGGCCTCCTTCAGTACGAGATGGATCAGGCCATAGTCCACCGCGCTGGCCTAGTGCGGGTTGGCGTGAACATGTCTTTCGAAAACTTGCTAGGTTTTCTCAGACATGCAGGTTTCCTTACGATGTTTTCCTTCACTGTAATAAGCTATTTGTACAAGTTTTTATCAATATTGACCAAGCCGTTAAGTCAATATTATAAAATTTTACATACTAAATATTCTACATACGAGAGCCATTTTTTGCGCACACATATCATAATAATATGATATTCATATTTCAGCATTGTTGTTTGCTGTATATCTCACAAAGCCTATTGTGTATCAAATAGGCGCGATCGAACCAACTTAAGCGTCGTGTTGCTATATTATTATGTAAAATTAAGACAGTCATTATAATTTTATGATCTAATTATGTATGCCATTGGGCGCATTTGCGAGACTCGCTCATGGTCTCTTAACCGGAGGTAGCAGGTTTGACCTTAATTGTGTTTCTAGAGAGGAATATAGTATGATGGTCATATATCCAGCATGATGAGGGGATAAACCATTCTAATTTTTCTTCTCCACTCCACGCAGGCGAATTTTCAGAATTCGACTACTCTTACAACTCTGTCTTTAACACTACATCTTTTCATCAATGATCTTTATTACAATATCAGTCGAAACACTTACCGCAATCCAAAAATAAGAACACCAAATTATTAACTAACCTTATTAACTAATCGCTCTCGCAATTGCCCCCGAAAGATTTCTAAAAATGAGTTGCCATATTTAAAATATGTACGTCACTGACATTCTTGATACTTTACCAACGTCACACATTGATGTATTACTTTAGAAATATACGAACTGCCCGGTCACACTACACGTAGCGCTGTCATAATGACGTCACTGCGACGCGTGTAACCCACTTGCAAGATTCTAGGCATGGGTGATAACCTAGAATGTCTAGTCTAAATCTAGTTTAAGATTATAATATCTTAGATATTAATAAAAACTGCTGGCAGGCAAGGGTTTGAAGCCACTTCATCCCAGCCTCGTTTAAAATATTCCTTTCGTTTCTTCATATCCAACTATTTAGTAGTTTATTCTTCAAAATAAGTTATTTTTATTAATAAAAATATATAAGAATAAAGCACATACCAATAAATGTGTCATTTCTAACTGACTAACGATGTTACGGTATATTATATAATTTCAGTGTACTTATTTTGTACATAGATATTGGACTCAAATATACAATATTATGTTTTTATTATGTTTAAAACATTCACTCATATTTTAAAGAATTACTAAGCATATAAAAATGATTATGATTAGTCATTGAATTATGTATGGAGAAATCCAAATTACATAAATTGGCCACCCGAGAAGTAGACGTTCCATGATTCTTCAACGTTCATAATAAAGTACCTACTCCTTCAAAGATACATTAACCGCCCACGGTCATATTATCTTATCGGTCATCTGATCGAGGTCACCCCAATATAGGTCTAGAATTTAGAGCTAAGAATATTAATACAGCTATGAGATTATACGGATTAGTGACGATTTTCTCAGTTGATGCTCTTAAAGTAACAAAAATTTATACAATTTATTTATAACAGTTCCATTATACTTATATCTTGTTTAAATTGCTATACATGTGCCACTTGGGCCTGTAAATATACAGAGCAGGATTTAGAAGTACATAGTATTCCAGAGTCATACCTAGGAATACTCAGAAAAATTAAATAAATAAATATAAATATATAAATATAATAAATAGAAAAATTAATTAAAAATAATAAATTAATTTGTTTTGATTGGTTTGTATACGAAACTATCGAAGTAAAATATTTGGTTAATATGATTTCTAAAAAAATAGTTGGACGATCTGCTTGGAGAACCAGACTCTATAGACAGGTTTTATTTGTTGAGGCTTAGAATTTATAGGATATCTATTATCGCGCTGCGATATGGCATATAAATTCGAGAAATATACAATATACATGCCGTGCCGTTGCCAAACTAAGTGGCGTAGTGTGACGTTGGCAATTTTCTTTTTCCGTGAGTGGGTTCATTTAACGGTGAAAATCGAATTAGAATTAAAAAGTCGTAATATATTATATTGTGTTCTAATAAATAAAATAAAATTAATTGACTTTTAAATACTTGTAATAAATGTTGTACACTAAGCACCAAGCTGTTCAGTGTTCATGTAATTATACTAATCAATACACCTTTTATATATATAAAAAGTAACTTTGGCTATTTCTCTACTTTTTTTATTTTAAACTAGCCTTTCCCGCGGTTCCGCTCGCGTTCTAAAGGCTGAAAATCAAACGAAATGTATTTCTCCCGATTTTGAAAATTTTTTCATTGATGCTCCACTCCTATTTTTCGTAGCGTGATGTAATAATAGCCCTTAGCCTTCCTCGATAAACGGACTATCCAACAAAAAAGGATTTTTTTGAATCGGGCCAGTAGTTCCTGAGCTAAGCGCGTTCAACCAACCAAACAAACAAACAAACTCTTCAGCTTTTAATATTAGTATAGATAAAATGAAAATTTGCTAATCTGATTTTAAAAATTCTTTTACCAATAGAAAGCCACATTATTGCTGAGTGTCGCAGGTTATATAAAAAACCGAAAAATAAAAAAGGCTTTTACGTGGTAGTCCGTTTTGCAAAGTGAATCGGAGAAAAAACGGTCGAATGAAAGCGTTTCTTACGAACGCTGCCTTAACTATAAAAGATATATTTTTGAGTTCTAGAGAAAAGATGTGGAGCTTGAAAATGCCTACAAAAAAGTCAACGACAGCATATGTCTAACTTTTATATTTAAGTTACAAAAAGTAGTTTTTTTAATATTAGTATAGATAATTTAATTTTTAATAATAATAAAATAATTTAAATTATTTAAACACTCCGTACTAAAAAAGGATTATTAACATTATGCCCAACGAAGTGGGCACGGGTCAGCTAGTAATAAATATAAATCTTATTATGTAACGTAAATGTGATTTGCTTTTGATACAAGTAGAGCCGAATACAAAATTTAGTGCTACAATAACAAAACAAAAACAATAAATGAAATAACGGTTAAGAAATTGTATTAGATAGAAATAGAAATTTGTAACTATAATTAGTAATATAAATTCGCGACGGGTGTCTCGCGCACTGATTACAGGATATCAAAAGATACCGTCGGCTTTTACGATAAGACACTAAATATGGAGACAGATATATTACACTTCGGAAGTAAATTTAATATACGAGTACATATATTAATTCTCAGTATCCTCACTATTATATTAAACTAGCTTTTGTCCGCGATTTCGCTCATACTTTTATTTCTTTAATTTTTCTACATTATCAGGCGGCTTAAGTGCACTGTGCACCCCATTACACCCCCTCTCAGCATCCGAGGCACACAACGAATGACAGATGATATACTTTAATTTAGTTACAGTTCGCGTCACGTAAAAAGAACGGTGGAAGAAAGTGGTGGGGGGTGTGATTGCGCATCGGTACATTCGCATACGAAATTCCTAAGCCTATTCTTTTATTTTTGAACTAGCCTTTCGCTCACGATGTATATTGAGTTTGGTAGGTACATTGAAAGGTAGGTACATTGAAAAATATATTAGATAGAATGTCATTAAATAGAATTCTATTAATTAATAAAATATGTTTGATTCATCGATGAATATTTAATCTACTTAAAAAAATTAAATTAATTCGTTTAATATATTTTTTAAATTATTAACAGCATTATTATCAGTCTAATTTTTTATAAAACAATATACGTATTAAATATTGAACCTATTATATAGATTATCCCTTATTTAGTAGTATGTATGTATGTAGTATATGTACGGTATGTTGTATGTATTGTATGATATTATGTATAATATTTGGCTGATGCTAGTCGTCTGCTAGTTGGACGAGTAAAATAATTTAGTCATCCAACAATTGTTGGATGACTAAATTATTTTAAAGGCTGTTGCTAGTCATCCGATAATCGTATTAATAAAAAATATATTATTCGTCCGACTATTGTCGGTTTGTACGAATATCTATCACTTCTTTGATTTCTAATATAAAATAAGCGATTTTTATGTGCAGGATATACCTATGCTAAAAATAAAAAAAAAATAACCCTAACCTACCGAGCTAATAATTTATTATTTAGATCCCACCCACTTTTAATAAGTCCAAGAATTTTTATATGTAAAAGAGCTGGCTCTATAGAGTCGTCCTATGAAATTTACGTTACTAACACTCCCTGAGAGAATGTACCTACATCAAAACAATGTACAAGAAAATGGTATTTTGTAAAAAGTACTACAGAAACGTCCGCAATTGCATTCACGAGTATGTTAAAACTTAAAAAACAAATTGATTTCTCTTTGAGCCATTTAAGAAGCAAAAAAGTCTCAGTCGCGATATATCAGACACCAATTGTCGGACGAATAATATTTAAATTTTTCGTCCGCTTATCGGATGAATAGACACTTCGATAATATTTAAGTAACGAATTATCTTTGACTATCAGCTTTGTGCACATTTTATACCTGCTTATTAACACTATTTCTAACGAACAAAGGTTGGCTGGAAGAGATCTCTTCTAGGGATAAGTCCACCTTTGCATACAAAAATTATATTAAAATGTCTGTATAATATTCTCTTAAAGTGCAATAAAGAATACTATATACGTCAAAAATATTTTTTTTTCAATATTTTTTATATTTAAAATCATTTCGTAATTAATAACTTTTGTGTGCGCGATGGTATTTTATAATGACAAACCAATAGCGAGCCGAAAAGCATGCGACGCGTGCACACCGTCCCGCGCCTCGCGTCTTACCACCAAATTGGCCGATAAATCGTCTCTGCGCAACTTGACAGCCAGCGTTCTTTTTACATGACGCGAATTATACTATTCTTTATTTTACTCCACATTTAAAAGTAATGCACCTAATTAAGATTAATAATCTAAGTTAATTAGTTCAAATTAAGTAGTTAGGAATTCTCCTCTAGATTTAAAAAAATAATTTGTTTGCAATAGTCAAAAACTAGCGTTAGTAGTATCTTTTCGCAGTATACTAAAATTTTGTTTTGTATACCAGTGTATAAATGCCACCATAATATACTGGTATTTATAACATTATCTTTTATATTAATAATAACACGAGTTCAGAAAACCTGCTCTACCATTTGGGGCAAAGACAAGATAATATTCTTCAATAAAAAAAATTATGATTTTTCACAAGACAATTGTAATTTTAATACAATATTTAGAAGTTCAATTCTCAAAAATATGTACAAGTAGCCTTTCCCGCGGCTTCACGCGCGTTCTAAAAGATGGAAACTAAATACCTCCCGTTTTTACAACATTTTTCAATGATGCTCCGCTCCTATTAGTCGTAGCGTAATGTATAGCCATTCTCGATAAACGGACTATCCAACACAAAAAGAATTTCTCAATTTAGACCGGTTGTTCCTGAGATTAGCACGTTCAACCAACCAAACAAACAACCAAACAAACAAACAAGCAAACAAACAAAGAAACTGTTCAGCTATATAATGTTAGTATAGATAACTTTGTATAAGCGAAATATTGAGCTATTTTCTATTTTATTTCTTCCAAATGATTAAAATGGATATCAAAACATTCCATCGTCCACGAAAGGAAAATACTATAAATAGATAAAAAAATAACCGCGCTCTACTTATGTTACTAAAATACATTTAATAACACCTCTAACTTTCATTTCCGCTTCACTCCACTGATTAACATATAACATACATATTTTTCGCAATAAAAGGAAGCTGTGTCCGGCGTTTCGCTTTATTAAAAGTACTTATTTCAAAACTATTAAAATATTATTATATAACAGAAAACTTGTTTAGTAAAAAAGTAATATTAGCACCTATTAGGTGCCATTCATTTGTTACGTAAGACTATTTCCACTAGTTTTTGACTCCCTCCCCCCCTATTATAAGAAAAAATAAGAATAGGCCGACCCCCTCCCCCCTGTTTTATATTTATTACGTAAGAGTCTAAAAGAAAAAATGAATACACGTTTGGTTTATTTTAATGTGTATTTTTCAAAGTAACAATTTTTTGAAATGTTTATTTATGATTTTGAAGGTACAGTACCTTTCGCTCGGTTGCCCGCGCTTTTTCAAAGTATAATTTTAACTTTGCGCATTTTTTGATCTTACGTAAGAACTATAGAGACTCCCTCCCACCGCCTTGTAAGAAAACATAAGACATGGTCGACCCCCCTCCCCCCCTAAATTGTCTTACGTAATAAATGAATGGCCCCTTACCACTACATAGTATAAATAAAATCGCTTCCTGCTGTCTGTCTGTCCCTATGTATGCTTATCTTTAAAAGTACGCGACGGATTTTGATGCGGTTTTTTTAACAGATAGAGTGATTCAAGAGGAAGGTTTTGTATAATGCACTAGCAGAACCCGCGGCTTTGCTCGCACTAAATCTAGTATGTGAATATTATAGAGCTCATAAATGTCTTATATACTAAGGTATGGAAATCCAAACATACAGACTGTATACGTTGTCTGTAATATCAAATATTTGTGTAAATCTAAGAAAGTAATATTAGCAGTGATAGTGCAATGGTAACGCGCTCACTTGGGTATACGGGTTCAAATCCGGTTTTGGCATCTGTGATATTTTCATGCGCGAATAATTTTTAACATGATTAACACTTTTTTTACGGTAGATGAAAACATCGTGAGGAAACCTGCACGTCTGATGGAACCTAGCAAGTTTTCGAAAGACACGTGAAGTCCGCCCACATTTGGCCAGCGGTGTTGTGGGCGGCCAATGGTGGACTATGGCATGATCTCTGACTTGTATATACATATACCTACTACTTTTCGCCGAGTTAACTATTTTTCGATACTAACTTGAAGAATTAAATAGGTCCTTAACTACTGAATTTATTAAAACTCAAATTAAAATGCAATCAAAACTCGAAAGCAAAGCATAATTCGAAGCATTATTACCTAGTTACATTATTACTTATACTTAGTAGATGTAGCCTACAGCGCCTTAGGGCGAGTTTTCGATGACGTGACCGGACGGCCATCCGGGTGAATCCCGGGTAGGGAATATTGTATTAATCGCTACTTCTGATTGTGATACAATATTAAATGTGCAGATTGGAATGATATACATTTTTTTTATTTGTATATAATAGATGTACCTAAGAATGGCGCTTCACCAGAATCGCTTGCGCTTGCAGCTCCAACGGGATAATTTTGTAAAAGTTGATTGATGAAATTGATGTTTTGATTACACTCTTTAAATTTTTTTAAAAATATCACATTTCAACCCCAAATATATTAAACTTAAGCCAAAATCAAGTTGTACTATCTACATTTGCTAGTTATTTTTCTAAGTAATTTAAACCAAAAGTTTTCCTTAATCCTTTACATTGATAGTTATACTTTACTATTTATAAAATAGGATACAACTAAGCGCCTTGAAAGCCATAAACGCGTATTCAATGTGACTCAGCCCTGAGTCATTTCCGACGCAAATTCTTGTGACGTCACGGGGCTTGCGCCTGCGCACTGCACAACTAAGGTCTACTCATTAAAATACTTAAAATATATTAGCAACACAATTTCCCGCGCTTTTGATCGTGGTCTTAAGATCGAAAACCAAATTCTTATATTTCCGCCTTTCTCGGTAAATCCAACACAAAAATGATTTATCAATTCGAACTTCTAGTTCCTGAGATAAGCGTGGCCAACAAAAGAAAAACTAACTAACTCTTCAATTTTATGGCAATCAGATTTTATTGTAAGTGGATATTTAAATAATAAATCCAAATACAAATATCTCATTCAGAAACGCGGAGCCGGTGGCCACTGCAAGTTAAGCATCATAATAACAGTGGCGATAGGTCATTAAACGTAGAGCCTAGATGATCTGGAATAAATATAAAATAAATATGTTTGGACATTGTTACACACAGCGCTATCTAGTTCCGTGGTAAGCTACGAAGCTTGTGTTACGGACACCAGACAGTTGATATACCGCATATATAAGTTTAAATACATACATGTTATAAATATAAACACCCATGACTGTAGTACAAACATCTGAGTTTAACAATCGAATGCCCCCAGCGGGACTCGAACCCGCGACCGATGGCGCAAGAAGGTAGGATCACTACAAACTGCGCCAAACGTTTCGTCAGAATAGATACTCATCATGCATTAAAGCTTCAAGCTTTATTAACTTGACCAGTGAAGCGTGGACACTGTAACTTATTACCCTATACCTCATTAATGCTAGACTCTAGAGAATAAAATCCGACTACTTTTTTTCTTTTGTTAGTGTTATGTTATACTGGTTTCTTCTAGAAGTATTGTTCAGTGAACAATTCCATATTCATATTAAGTAAAAGAAAAGTGTATTTTTCTTTGTATCTAAAATCTAAATTAAGCTAAATCAGTAGATACATAATAAATACAGTAAATAAAAATGAAGTTTCTGATTTTAATTTTTAATTTACAGCTTTTTACTTACTGCATATGAATGTATACACGGTACTTACATAAAAAGATCAATTTATAAAATTCTTGTCTGTCTGTCGGTTTAATCCGGCTATCTCTGAAACGGCCGGACCAATTTTGACGAGACTTTCACTCGCAGATAGATAATGATATAAGGACTAACTTGGGCAACTTTTATTTTATTAGATCAATTCCTTTTAAGTCCGACATTATTTCAATAAAACTGATAACTTATAAATTAGTAATTAAAATAAAACCTAATAACTCAACTTGAATCAATATGGTAATATAAATCACCATGAGGAGTGTAATTTTTCTAGATAATGTAAAAAAATAAAAAATGATAATAATCAGTTTAATTGATGAAGAAGATGAATATGTACTTCTTTTTTGAAGTCAGTAAACATTAGTAGTAAGCAAACCAAAGATTTTTTTAAGGTAAAACCGCGGGCAAAGCCTAGTTAGTATAAAATACTAGGGAGCTTGCATACATATGCGTCATAGTAAATTCCCACTGCAGTTGAGCTTTAAAAGCTTCATGTGTGAACTAAAACAAGTACAAGTCAAGTATTAACTAAGTTTCTTGGAACTGGATTTGTGGAGGAAAACAAATAAAATGCTAAAAATAAACTTTATATAGGATCTTCATTGTATCATTAAATAATAATACTAAGGTTGAACAGTGGTCGAATTTCGATCATAATCATTATATTAAAAAAGTTATTTTCGAACATTTTAAAAACATACAAAAAAAAATCGGTCAAAAATTGTGGAGGAAAACAAATCAAATACTAAAAATTACTTAATATCGGATTTTTTTTAAATAGTATGAACAGTGAAAGAAATTTGATCGTAATCATTAAATGAAAAATATTATTATTCTAAACTTTTTACTGCAAACACTAAAGCTCGTTAGCTATTGGCTTTAGATCAAAACTACAGAAAATTATATCGGTTGACAAACAACGTTTTCAAATCTATTTTAGTAATTAGTTATATTTGATGGAGATATTGAAGATACTTGTATCATTCCCAGCACCGCCTACCGAAGTGTACCGCTTGCTAGTGGGTTTTTTGACTTAATACCTGGCTGGTAAGGTTGGACCGCCGAACGCTAATGATTTAAACAACGGTAAGGTTAACACATTTGGGGCGTAATCATCCACTGTATGCAATCATATTGCACCTATCAAATCCTACCTTTTTGTGTGTTTGTGTGAATAAAATTACTAGTACATCAAATCCTACCTTTTTGTGTGTTTGTGTGAATAAAATTACTAGTACATCAAATCCTACCTTTTTATGTGTATATGTGAATAAAATTACTCATGCATCTAAAAAATGCAATATCAGTATGGCAAAATAATTGGCTGTCCAGTAAAGCTAATACGTATTGCTACTATTAGTGTCAATGAAATGTATAACTAAGTATAAGGAAGACATATGAAGGTATCTCTTTCTTCTACCTTTGCTTGCTAAAAGAAAAAGCGTATGTAGAGTTCAATGTGTCAGACGGAAGCACCTTATACATAGTGATGAATCATTGCGATTGTTTTGGAGACTGTAGACGACAAACACGATGTGACTCGTGAATACTTTCACTTAAAAACTGGTCATGAATGCGTAATTTCATATTTATATAATTAGCGAAAGGCTTAGTCATGACGTGTCACATAAGGCCTACCTTTAAAAAATACCTTAAGTATTTTTTTAAACGTGGATTTAGTTTCCAGTCACTCATATGCATTGATGTAGAGGGACTGTTTATGTCCTCCTGATGTCTTCTCCTGACTGATTTCGATCACAGCCACTTATTTTATTGAGCATAATTAGATAAACAGGAAATAGTATAGTGCAGGGCGTGTATGCGCGGACACAAGTGCACTCTCTTTTTTTGTCACTCTCGTACTCCGGTAGGAGTCGTACTCGACTCCTCGCAGTCCTACTCGACACGACCAGTGAGAGCTAAGGTGCAGGATCGTCGGGAGGAAGTGATCTGTGAAGCACGAGCTGGAACACTCCTCAACATCCCAACTCCGTGCTGTTACTGAGACTTTCTTACCAAAAAGATTTCGTAACTAAACTTGACCCAACCAAGGACTTCAACCTAGGACTTTTAGATCCGAGGTCGTACACTACCGAGGCAATTATACTTGTGAATTAAGTCGTATAAGAGCTACTGTAATATTTTAAATGTTTTTATGATGAAATATAAAACTATAATAAATATTAATATTCCTACGATAAAATCAGGTCCTAAATCTTAATTACTTGCTGTGGAGATAAATCACAATACAAGTTTCTTATCCAAGCTCTATCGAAACGGGTTTGAATCTACTACTGTTGATTTAAATGTTCTTACAAGTACAACATTGAAAAGCCTTTAGTATTTTTCATTTGAAAAGACGATGAATTTTATATATTGATTTCATGATTTTAGTTTAGTTTTCTTATTACATAGTTTTTTCTAACTGTTCGTTATGTTTATTTGATAATAACGTACATAGTAATAACTTATATATTTAGGAATTAATTAAACAATGGAGCTAATAAGTCACTAAAAGGTATGGGAATTCAATAAATTACTACTGCATTTAGTTTCGTTGAACTCTATATTATTAAAAATTGTGGAGTCGTAGACAAAAAAAACTTATTAACGTCTAGGAGTTACGTGGAAAAATAGACTTGGACAAATCTCGATTGACTATTGTCGTTCACTCCAAAACTTCGCTGACTTATTGGAGCAGTAGTTTAGTTAGCCTACCAACATTATATTTAAACAAGATATATTTCCACTAAAAAATTAAAAATAAATTATTTTTAACAAAAATGAAAACCGACTTCAAAACGTTACAAATCGAAACTAAAAAGAAAAAAATAATTTTAATTACTTAGTTATTGTTGGAGTCGGTGCCAGCCAAGAAGAACACTTTAATCCTGCATTTACAATGAACTTTCGAACAGATATTTTGATTATATTTACAAATTGATACATTAATTAAATTGTATTAAGATTATTTTGCTTTGGCTGGCATGCCTATAAAATTTGAGTTGCCCTCGATTTCCCTGGGATCCCATCATCAGATCGTGACTTGGTGACTATGGGACCAACTGGAAACTATACCCTTTCAAACAAAAAAAGAATTTTCCAAATCGGTCCAGCCATCGTCGAGTAATCGGGGAACATACATAGAAAAAAAAAGTCCCCGACGAATTGAGAACCTCCTCCTTTTTTTGAAGTCGGTTAATAAACTGAGCTTGTGCTGACATTTGACTTAAAACAATTTAATTTTATATTTATTTATTTATTTACTAAATTGTACAACGAAGTTTCAATCGAGTGGGTGAAGTTCTGTACTCCTTGATAGGTTTTATATAATAACTAGCGACTCGCCCTCGCTTCGCTCGGGCTCTTCCCTAGATTTAGCACAGGTAAAGCCGCGGGATCTGCTAGTTATGCATATAAACCTTCCTCTTGAATCTCTCTATCTATTAAAAAAAACCGCATCAAAATCCGTTGCGTAGTTTTAAAGATTTAAGCGCACATATGGATATAGGGACAGAAAAGGCGACTTTGTTTTATACTATGTAGTGATCTGTTTTATATAATAACAATGACTTAGAAGCTTTAATAATATTAGGCAATAGTAGATTTGTTGTTTTGTAATTTTTGTAGATTTTTGCATGCTGTGTTACTTTCGGTCGTACTTGTAATCATTTAAAAACCTTCTTTTTCTTCTTTCTTTGCTTAGCACAAGACGTTTCTAATACATTTTTATAATATACACCTAAAAAGGAGCTATTTATTTGTAAGAAAATTTCAAAATTTTGGATATTATGTCCCGTCTTATATACATAATTTGGACAGCCTAGAAGTTTCTACGTAATAATTTTGTGATCTGGTAATATAGTTAACAAGCATTATATTGTTAGAAAATACTTTAGATATTTTCTATAACGACACGTTTTACTCAGTCTGTAACCTAGGATAGCAGTTGCGGGTTCGAGTCCCGTGGGCAATCATTTGTGTGATGAATACGAATGTTTGTACTCTAGTCATGCGTGTTTGTATTTATTATATGTATGTATTTAAAGTTATTTATGTGTAGAGTATCGACTATCTGGTATACGTAACACAAGCCTCGTAGCTAAACTATACGGAATTAGATAGTGATGTCTGTTAACGTCTCAATTTATTTATGCACTATTGATTATAACTTAGATGTCACAAAAGAATATTTTTGGCAGACCTACGATATTTATTATTTAGTACTATAGCATATCGATATAGGGCAGGACACCTTGCCAGCCGGGCCGTCGACTCTTCTTATGACCCCAGATACGAAAGCTAACCTTCAGGATTAGGTGTTTGACCTGCTTAGTTCATTGCTTAGGACACGACCTAGCTCTATATTCAGACAATTTTTAAGTCTAGAATATTTTATCGGCTGTAAAAGTGTGAATTGCGTGAAAATAAGTACGTAAGTTGGTTTTTAATAGTTATTTGTTTAGAATCTTTGAACTCATCTATACTTTACAGATTAAGTAAATTGTAGTATCTGTTTGTAACTTCAACAACGACAAAAATTTTAATATTTTTGTCCGGCTCGTTTTGTATCGCTAATCTCTGTAGCGGCTAGCCGCTTGATGGTACTTACTCGAATTGGCAGATAGCTGATGGTATAAGGAGTGACTTAGGCCACTTTTATTTTAGAAAAAGAATTAGGATTCCATTAAAAAAATAACGTACCTAGCGAACCCTTAGACAAATCCCACCAAAGCGAGAGTGAGTCGCTTATTACACTAGTACTTTAAAATAATATTTCTATTACATTTATATGCAAAATTAAATCTTCTAAAAAGGGCCATGATTTAAAAACGAATTTGAATTTAAGCATACATTCAATTTTATTTCATTTATTTATGAATAAAATTGAATGATTTCATCAAATATATGTAATATTAAATCTTCAAGAATAATGCAAAATTCGTTAAATTAAGCGGACATGTAAATTAGATAAACGTTTTAGGTGTTAAGTACCTAACGGATGTAAACTCTATTATTTTTTTACTTGAACTAGGTATGTTCTTGTCAGATTAAAATAAATGAGCTTGCATTAATTATAATAAATAATTACTTTTTAACCTTGCAAGGTACACTTTTACTCAAATAAATACTAAATAAATACATGTCAGAATATTATTACACAGCACCATCTAATTCCGTAACACAAGCCTCGTAGCTCACAACTAGGTCACACTTTTGGTACGGATACCAGATATTTGATGTATAACAGAGTACATTCATAACTATAAATACATATTGTAAATATAAACACCTATTACGAGAGTACAAATATTAGTGCTCATATAAATGCCTCCAGCGGGCCTCGAACCTGCCACCGTTGGCGAAAAAACCATCTTAGTATAACCACAGGTCACATTATACTATACTGTATCACTACATAGTATAAAACAAAGTCGCTTTCTCTGTCCCTATATCCCTATGTATGCTTAAATCTTTGAAACTACGCAACGGATTTTGATGCGGTTTTTTTAATAGATAGAGTGATTCAAGAGGAAGGTTTATATGCATAACTAGCGGATCCCGCGGCTTTGCCTGTGCTGAATCCAGGGAAGAGCCCGAGTGAAGCGAGGGCGAGTCGCTAGTAACTTATATTATGTTACGACTGGCTGTTGACATTGAATTTTAGGTTTTTGACCCGGTTCGTTCAAACAGGGACGTGACCTAGGGCGGGATCTTGTGTACTTACGTACAATACATATAAAATAACATCTCGTTAAACATTAATTCGCTGCTGTCTTCTGCGTTTAATGGATATTACTTTTGTTTTATTTTCTTATAAAATGGGTATAAAGTGGGTTTAATATACATAGGTAATATATTGTATAAACCTAAGTTAGCACAAACTAAACATTGCCTCCATTTTGTGTTTGACAACATACATTCATATATTGTTAAATTCGATTGTTTTTAAATTTAGTAAGAAAAAAATAAAATAATATAATAGCAAAAGTCAATGAATAAACTATTTCATCGGTTTCGCGACATTCTATCAAACATTTTTCTAATCGCGCGCGTTACTACTGGCCTGTCGGCTATCACTCACTGCCTTAGAATTATATTTGTTATGAAAAATTTAATCTTGTAGTTGTTGAATTTTTTTAAATTTTTGAATTAAATTAAGAATGAATAAGAATTAATATTGTACAAAATCAATGTTAATAAAAAATATATTGTTAAAAATCGTAAATAAAACGAATTACAGACCATAAATATAAAAACAGAAACGTTACAGATAATAAACACCGGGCATTGATCTCGTATTTATTAAAAATTAATTCATTGCAAAAAAGTCGCGCGTGCGTTTCCGGACGGGCGCGCGGCAAAAACGCGCGTTCCTATCCGTGACGCGTTTTTCAGTTAATTAGATGCGCATGCGATACGTGAAAAGGATTTATTGAATCGTTACGGTGCGTGAGCGATGTTCCGGCACGCGTTCACTTTGCGCCGATAGATTTTACTACTAAAGGCAGGGAGGGACTTAGGAGAGAAATAGACGATGTACTCCTGGGGTAATAGGCATGACCTTCCGCAATATGAATATCTTACTTTAAATAAAAATAGCTGTAGTTAAGGTTAGATTAGCATAATTATGTATATCGCAAATGTTGGTATTTTGATAAATTATTGAAAAATATTTATTTTTAAAAATGCTTAAAAAGTAAAAAATTATTTATAAAATGATTTAATTTTAAAAATGCTTAAAAAATAAAAATGCTTAAAAAGTAAAAAAATATTGAAAAATATTTATTTTTAAAAATGCTTAAAAAGTAAAAAATGCTTTTGAAGTTTAATATAATATTTAAAACCTCCTTCCTCATTGGTTCAGGACCATAACCGTAGGGTATTATTGTTCTGTGACCATAACTTGCCCCGATTACCGTTTAAGTCCGAGCCTGTTGCAAGATTAATCCACTAGGTGTTTAGATTGTAATTGATGTTCATGTTGGTATGTTTGGATGAAAATGTTTTTGATCTTTAATGTAGCCGCTAGTTTTTCATTTGGGGTACCATTATCTTATGAAGAATCCGGGTTACATTGCTTAAAAATCAAACGGACACATTATTTTTTTATGCAATTCTATCTTTATTAGCCGTTTAAGCCTGGACAAAATCAATCAGTAAAACATGTTGGAAAAATAAAAATGAAATTAGAATATTGCATCTGCTATTTCGCATGTCCAGAAAAAAGAACTTTGTACTCAGTACCTATTCTAACGTTCCATTGTTAGGCGCGGCCCACAGACCTCCCTTTAATACAAGGGATATACCACACGTCCACCACGCTGGTTAGCAGATTTCACATATCATTCGAAAACTTTCTAAGTTCTCTTGGACATGCAGGTTTTCCTTCGCCGTAAAACAAATGGTATTTATGTTCAAAATGATAACGCATGAAAATATGAGGAGAGTTAGCCTAGGATTTTAATCCGCTTCACTCGGTTTCCCTAGCGAGCTCGTTGCCACTGGACTACCACTGCTTGGTTCTTATAACATTCATAAAGACACCTTCAAAGAACGTCATTTTAATTCAGTTAAAAAAAAACATTTGATACCAGAAATCTTATCTTATTTTCTCGTAGCAAAGTGCTAGTGCAGTACAGATTTAATGGATTGATGAACCAAATGTATGGTTATAGCTAATATTCTGTAAGCTGAGTAGGTATCTATATAAATAAATAGAAACATATTTTTACTATAATAAAAGTGAAACCAAGGAGTCTGCTGAAATCTGCTAAAAATGGCTATATACAGCAAAAATAACACTCGTGTATAAGTTACGATTTCAAAAAGATATAAGTAGGTATAAACAGCACATAAAAAGTACCTAAAATACAGAGACTAAGCAGGCAAATCCGAATGGAAATGCTAGTATGTTTAATAAGCTTGTATTTAAGCTTATAAGGTACATTATGCATCTAAAATAATTGTTTACGTGACCATTGTATCGTGACACACGCGATTCTTCGAGTATCGGAGCGAGAGAAAGAAAAAACTCAAAATGAGGTTATCCAAGAACGGTATATATCACAAAAAGTAGGGTGAGTGTCTTGTAGCAGGGGTTTTTTTACACACAGCGCATCTAGTTCCGTGGTAAGCTACGAGGCTTGTGTTACGGATACCAGATAGTTGATATACTACATATATATAACTTTAAATAAATACATAATATAAATATAAACACCCATAACTGTAGCACAAACGTCCGAGCTTAGCAAATGAATGCCTCCAGCGGGACTTAAACCCGCAACCGCTGGTGCAAAAAAGTGGGGTCACTCCAAACTACGCCAAACGTGTCCTTACCTACTATTTTATAATCCACGAAGACCAGTTCATTAAATATTATACCTAGCAAAATATTTACATCTAGGAATTTCATACGACATAGCAGTATTAGTGCTGTTAAGTAAAGATAATAATATAAAAGCACTAACTCTCACCCTAACTTCGTTCGCCCCCTTTTAACTGCACAACCCCAGCAAAACAGAAAAAGAATTATAAAAATCGATCCAACCAAGAAGAGAGAGATTTCTGTGGCACTTTTTGTTTGTTTAATTTAATCATATAATTGGCTAAAGAAATAAAAGGACTATCCGTTTCTTTTATCAAAATTGACTTCGTCTAGCTAACGATGAAAATCATCGCATGTGCGAAATACCTTCAGGAGATATATCACATAATATCAAAACTATATTCTATATTCAGTTATTTAAATTAAAAAAAATATTATTTAATAGATTAAAAATTTATATACCTAATATAGAAAATAAATAATCACACAGATTACTTTTTTCTTAGTCCCGGTATTTTTCCCTGTTGTGAAATATCGACTATTTAGGAACCCAATGCGCAAGTTCAGCGTGATCCTTGACCTACACGAAGCTTGAAGGGGAACTTTCCAGAAATTTTCCATCGCAATTGGCATAGCTGGGCACCGTTAAACAAATAATTAACTCGTTAATCGTTAATCCGTTACTTAAAAAAGTTAACTTCGTTAAACGTTAAAGCGTTACATTTCGAAAGATTTAACGCAAGTTAACGTTAATCGTTAATCCGTTAACACGTGATTAACATTGTATTTTTATATCATGGCAACAATAATGATCTACTTATAAAATCTGTTGATTTGGGTTGTGGAACTTAAAAGCTTCTCAGCATGTCGAGGAGGCGGGACCGGGCTTTTCACTGGCTCAGTTCAACGCCTTCAATACCCAGCCGTTTGGGACTCTACAAGAGCTACTTCGATATCATGAGGCACCTCTCTCTGGTTTTGGACAGACGCTGGACGTTCCTTTTTCATTTCTCCCAGTTCACCCCGATACTGATGGAAGCCGTCTCGACTTTTGTCAGGCTTTTGCCGAATGTCCGGGGCATTGAATCTCTTTGTCGGTTTTGAGATTGTAAGGTCCATGGCACTGTATGGGCACCGTTTGGATCGACGCCCTCTCCGTCCCGAACGGGGTCCAATTGTGCAGTACGCAGCGGGTCCTGGCGGTGAAGGCGATAAGGGGATGATGCACGGTGTCCTTCTGGCGGGTGTTCACCCTGGGTACTCCAGACGCAGGAAGAGATACTCGCCGAAGTGTACCAGTTTCGGGCGAGCGTGCGCGCAGAAAACTTCCAATGTGGGATCTCTCCCATCTAGCTGACGAGGCCATGATCCGACGATGGAGAGAGCAACTAAGAAACCCAGAGGCTGGCCTGGCGAAAGTGGATGCCGTTCGTCCTGTTTCACTGGGCCAGGAGGCCCACATGGTTTCATGACTTTCAGACATGGACACAGATGCTTACCGGGCGCCCGGCACGTGAACACGCACCGACAACCTTACCAACCAAACTTTACTTAGGTACCTGGTTTCGTTTTACTTGACGCGACGCGGTGCTTGGTAAAGAGTAGGTACTTGATTAACGATTAACGGACTTGAGAAAATGTGACGGAAGTTAACGAGTCCGTTAATTTTTTTCTAGGTTAACTTAAAAGTTAATCGTTAATCAAAATGTTAACTTCGTTAATTAACGATTAACGGATTAACGAGTTAATGCCCAGCTATGGCAATTGGATAAATTTATGCAGTACTAATTTTTTATAACTAAATTCAGAGATATACCTAATAAAAATAAAATATAATTTATAGAGACTCTTTTTTTCAAGGATTGAGGTTTAAATACTACTTAATTAAGTAACGTCTTGTAGATACTGAATGGTAAATTATTTTAACTATCACATTTGAATATAAGGACTTGTAGTCTACTGTAAAAAAACTTCGTATACCTACTTACCTACCTTCGTATATTGTACCTTAAAAAAGTATGGGCACTATTTAATAATTCATTATCATACATACAAAAATTTTACTACTTTGTATGATTAAATTCAAGTTAAAATGCCACATTACGCCCTGAAGCTTAACCTAAGTAATAACTTAATATTTAATGCGCAAATATAAAAAACAAATGTTTTGTGTTTACTTACCTAGTATATTGTATTAATAATTTTAGTAGGTACCTAGGTATAATGTAACCTTGAAAATTAAAATTAAGTAACAATTTTAGGGATATTATCATATTGTAATTATCATGGCGCCGTAATTTGCGATGAATTCTTATAGATAATGTAAAGTAAAATAAAAAAATAGGAATAATATTTTGATCGCTTTGTTTTCAAGATGTAGATTCTCAAAAATGAAAAATTTCTAGTCGATGGCATTTAGGTAGTATGTACCGCTTTTTCTCTCCCGAAGTTAAATTCACCTTGTTGTGGTAGGGCGGGGCTAGTGGCATCCAAAGAGAATGTAAAGGAATTGTGGCATCCAGCAGACAGCAATCCGGTCGTTCGTAAAGCTAAAAGATGCAATGCTTCTAGTGATTCTAGGATAGCATAGTAGATTATGAAGGTAATTCCCTTTTTTATGGACTTTTAGGTTTTTGTTACGCATGGGAGGTATGTCACGCTATGTTAAGAGATAGGGCGTTATCAGTAATGGTTGAGTACGTTGCATTGCCGTGAATCAGGGGCGACCCATAAATCTATCTTCAGGTTTCGTTAGGTTTGAGTTTAGGTCCAGTACTACTGACTTTAATAACCTGTGAGACCTGTTCTACAGGTGGTATGCACAAAGGCACTTTCAAATTTAGACAATCGTTTTCTTGATTATTATCGGTTTATATAAATAAAATTAAAGTGTCTGTTTTTAATTTCAAATTAACAGCTTTTCACTATATGTATAAAATCAGTTTTTAAAATGTTTGTCTGTCTGTCGGAAAAAACATCCGGCTAATCTCTGAAACGGCTGGACCAAATTTGACTGGACTTTTACTGGCTGATAGCTAACCTTATAAGGGTACTTGAATTTTATTAGAAAATTATAAAAAACCATTTAATTTATTTCAACTTATGTCCAGCGAAGAAGCTGGGTTCATAAATAGAAAGTTTTTTTTCTACCTTTACAATTTTTCACTGTCGCCTATTAGGTATAATGAACTATAAACAACTTCTAATTGTCTATTTTTAATTTCATTATAACTAAAAAATATTTTATCTAAAATTCAAATAACTTTATTTGGTTTTAGTTTATTCAATAATATTTTGTACTTAGCTGTTGCTGTTGTTGTAGCTATTGGCCATAGCCAATAAATATATACAATAGTCATGTCATATGATGATATGACAACAACTTGTCAAATGTCAATATTTAAGTAGCCTATTTGCCAATTTTGCAATAGTATTCTATAATCAGATAAAACATTAAACATTTATATAAATATAAGTATTCATGAGGATAAATTAAATATATCAATTATAATTAGGTATAAAAATGTGGAAATCCAGTCTTACTGGAATTATTTTTATAGTGTCATGGTAAGTTGGTGTTTTGCTGACGCATATACAAAGCGTAAATGAAACTTTTAAACAATGTTATTTTCGTTATTTTAGTTTATATTACGCTGACGCGACAAAAGGAAGATTAAATCATGATTTCGACTTGCTAATTTTTACTCAAGAATGGCCAGCAACTGTATGTAAGGAATGGAAAAGGCATGACCCGTCTCATAAGTGTGATATGCCTGCCAATGCCGATACCTGGACAATTCATGGCATTTGGCCTACAAAACTTGGTACAATAGGCCCATCATTTTGCAATAGGACATGGATGTTTGATCCAGAAAAGATTAGGCCGATTGAACAACAATTATCCCAAGTGTGGGTTAATATCTTTGGAGGTAAGGGTTGACCTATATTCAATATGAAAAAAAATACTAAAAACATTTTTGCTTATGACATTCAACAATACAATATAAACAATACAAGTTATAAAATCATGTAATTTAATTTATATTTCCAGGTACCTCAGTATATGCACTTTGGTCACATGAATGGACTAAACATGGTACTTGTGCCGCCCAACTTAAAGCATTTAATTCTGAATTTAACTATTTCTCAATAGGTATGGAGTGGTTAAAACAATATTCCATGACAAATATTCTGAAATCTGACAACATTTATCCCTCTAATGATATACACTACTCAATTAGCGACATAAATAAGGCAATAAAAAATAAACTTGGTGTGGACCCCGCAATAGAATGTAAGAAGGAAGATGGACAGAGTGATATTTCCGAAATAAGAATCTGCTTCACAAAAGATTTAAAACTTACAAATTGTGATGGAATTGTTTCTAGACAAGAAATAGGTAATGATTCTGTTTTAACAAATTGTGACCGATCAAAAAATATTTTGTATCCACATTATATAAATAATCGTAACCATTGGTATGTCCAGTTATATAGATTAGTAGCATGGTTACAGTGGTTTACTTTATAAAAAAATAATATCATAATTTTTATACTTCTTTAATACTGAAATTATATAAATATCTTCTTTATTTTGTACTTATAAGTTGGATGTCAATGCTCTTTTTATTTTTATGCCTTTTTTAGTAGGCTTTGGAATTTTTATTTATTTCCAAAGTTTGTTTGTTAATATGCTAATCTATAAGGTCCAAAAAAATAATAATTGTGAGATCATATTTTTATTATAATTAATAACCAAAATGTCACATTTATTTCTTAATTTATGGGTTGCCTCTTTCGATGAACTTATACCCAACTATTCAGTGTTAACCTTAATTGGTATCAAATATTTGAACAAAATTCTGATATAAAGTATAAAAAAATAATCAAACTCAAATATTCTTTTTTCAAATCAACAATTTTTTTTGTTTTAAGATATTTAAATTCTGAAATTTTCAAAAATTCTTTGGTGTCTTTGTAAAAATTCAAACTTCTTTCTTTGGATATATTAAGTTATGTGCACGGAATTGACAATCTATATTCACCTGCTCTGTGGTTATGTGCTTTAGTTATTGTGTAAGGTGAAATTGCTATTAAGCGATGGCAATTTAAGTGTCAAGTCTGTTATGATTTTTATTTCTGACTCCTTTTTCTTTTCTTTTTCATGGTCTTCTTCACTTTAATATGAAACTAAAAGAAGGATTTAGAAAGACAAATATTTATTCATATTTCCATGTATAACAGTAGTTCAGTTTTAAAATATCTTCTGAACCAAAAGCTATTAACTTATTGTAAACCTATGATTTTTTTGTCAATATAAAATATCATGTACTTAATCAAGTTCCAAGAAACAAAAAACAAATTTATGAATTATAATACTTGTAAGTTTATATTAACACATAATATTATATAATTAAATTTCCTCTAATTACTAAAACTGTTAACTGTATGAAACTGAACAGGGTAAAATAAATACTTCGTCCTGATAACGTCAGTGTTACTAAATTATTAATAATAATTTTCATGCACAAAAGAAATGTATATTAAATAAATTTGGTAAATCTTAATGTCAATTTTTGTATCTGTGTTTACATAACCATAAAACACTACAGATTTTAATGAAATTATAAATAATGATGTCTAGTTATATGGGTCAACACAATACTTCTTACCGTAGTCAAATCTTTCCTCAACACTATAATATAGTGTTGAAATGTACCTAGAGACAAACCCAAGTGGAGCAAGGTTGACATGTTAGTATTAAATAAGTGCCTTTAAAATAATGTTTTTATTTTACTACTTTACTTTAACTTTGTATTTTATATATTGGTAGTTATTTATTTATTATTGTTGTAATTTACAGATGAAATGATTGCACAATAAATACACTGTTAACATCTTCTTTTTCTTATTTTAAATCATTTTTTTTTAAATTGATTTTAGTCCAATATTTAATTCAACTTTATTGTTATAAACTTTAAAGCATGCCACTAAAGCTCAGATTACTTTGACATGTGTGATTTCTCAGTCGAAGTTACAATAACAAGATGTATTTAATTCACTGGCTGCAATTGGACATAATAAATAATAATTAAAAAATATCAATTGCAATTAAGTTTTGATATTTTTTTAGCCTAACATGGTTACATTTTTACTAACTTAAAACAGGATGTTAGATTGGCTGATTTTTTATATCATCAAGTGGTTCCTACTAGAGCATATTGCAATTTTCTCTAGTTCCTGGAGGATAGAGTAACTTAAAATAAAAATGCATTTAATGAACTGTGTGTTTGTATGTATTTATTTTCACTTTTCAGTTAACATTGAAATGTATTACTATTTAAAGTAGCAATAATTTTATAGTACAATACAACTGAGACAATTAAACATAATTACAATAAATCAAATAATATGGACCCTTGTCAATCATGTTTATATATAATTAAAAATATAATATAAAGATACAAACAGAGAGAAATTACAAAAAGTTAGTAAAGAGCTTTTGTAACATTATTGACATCCCACCATTTTTTTTATAAATTGGCATAGCACACAATGAAATTATAAAGTATCCTTAAGATTCACTTTTTTAAAACATTTTATTTTTAAGAATAAAAAATAATTCCTTTAACTATGAAAATTGGTTAGTGCATTGAAATAATGCATTGATCTGTGGCATAGTGCTGTTATTCTAAGCTGTTATACTGTAGTTTCATTGTGCGAATTAATTAGAAATAAATGAATAAAATGGTGTTTTGTTGTCAATTTCCATAGGAAAACTTTCAAATCCCTTTAAAATTCCAACAATTGATTTTGATTCAAACATAAATAACTGGATAGAATAGACTTGTAATTAACAAAACAAAAAAATATATTATATTATTTGAATTGAAAGAGGAGGCAAGTTCCGTACGTAATAGCTAGTATGAATACATTTTGAGCTCTACTAAAAAGGCAGTCCCAGTAAAAGCAAGTTGGCAGACATGATTGAATTAAGAGCTACTATTTTTAAAATATGTCAAAAAAAAACAAAAATGTAATGCATAATAGTTATTTTTATTATTTAGAAATATTATTAAACTTTTTTATTATATCATATTGCTTTACAAGTTGTGTAGTACAAGAGTAGCTTCTTGCAAGCAATTTCGAAGTGATCAATACAAAGTTTGGCAGGCAAACAAGTTTTGCTGTGACTGAATATGTACATTTGAAGAACCAGCGTTACTTTTACTCAAAAGAAATTAATGGAGGAAAAAAAAACTAAGTTAACAAATATCATGAACCCGTAAACACTTTAAATTAAATTTTTTAAACCATGAAATAATAAAAGTATTGAATTGTCCTTTTAAACATCCTACAAATGCCCATTGGAGAAGTTTTATGACTAAAAAAAACTATATTATAGTTTTTAGTCATTCATTTGATCTAGACAAATCTAGAAGAATCTAGTACAGCCAAACTTTGTTTTGACTGTTTATAAGATTGAACTGTAACTATCTAACATGAGATTTGATGTCACATTTATAAATTACCTTATCCCAATAAAAACTTATTAATAAGGTGATCCTTTCGATACAATTATCACAGCAGAAGGAACCAGACCTGAAAGAACACATTTTAATATGAAAGTTAAATAAATAATTTTTAAGTGGTAGGTACATAAAAAATGTTGTATTTCCATCTATTTGCTACTTATTTTTTAGATTTTAATTACATTATTTTCAAAAATGTAAGCAGACAGTCATATAGTATGAGATTTAATAACTATTCCATTAGAATACACTAAATATTTTTTTTATAAAATTATATATCAAAACCACAGATAATAACTTAAATAATATTTTACAGAATATTTCTTCCATAAAAATAATTTCCATAAACAAAATAAAAGTATGTGCATGTATTCATACTTCACTTTCACACACTAAAAAACATTACTATTAAAGTAGTTACAGTACTATTAAAGAAATAAATGTCAAAAATAGTTGAGAAGTCCTACAGATATTATACTATTTGTTTTTTTAACCTATATACCTTAAGATTGATAAATATATAGAAGTAGACGTCTCCAAGAATGGATTTTGTGACAGAGTTAACACGGATTAAGCAGGTCTAAGGGCTCTCGCAAGTTTGTATGAAAGACATTCATTTTATGTGCTACAAACTTTAATTTTAGCAGGAAGCACCTAGGCACGAACCACAAGGATGAGTCACTACTCACTAGTCTTTTATATAAGAATCTTCCATAGACATTTATAAAATAATACTCTAGATTCATATCTTACCTAATAATTCTAATGTCATTTCATGCTCCTCTTCTGTGAATATCTTCTTAGGGAATGTTGTTAACAACTTAAAGTTATCATTTTTAGCAAATTCCTCATTATTCATTTGTACAAATAATCTGTGGATAAAGAAGATATTTTATGTGTACAATTATTATAAAATATTATTATTATATTGAATTTATTTCATCAATTAATTGACAGTGGTAACACTTACTTGGGTAACCTTTCTTTAAAGCAAACCACTCCGAGATTGTAACTCATTAAAAAATAAAATCTTCTTTATTATACATAATATTTAATAAATATATCTTACCTTACTACAGCCAATTGTTCCTTAACACCAAACGTTTGACAAAGGGTCTGTCCATCTGGTAATCTTATCTGTATGCGAGTTTGCTCATATGTTTTGGTGGTAGACGGCGAGCTGGTGACAGGGGCTGGTGCTGGAGCTGGAGCTGGGGCTGGAGCAGTTTTTCCAGATGCTGCTAACCTGAAATTAAATTGTTTATTGTAAAGCAATATTTCTAATAATTAAATTAGGTAATTTAAGTAGTATTATAATTATTAATATAAATATTGGTGAAAATGTTGAGCTGTTTGATTGTTACAGGATAATAATTAACAATTCATGTACCTCCACCTACCTGATTTGCACCTCGGCCCACGTCTATAGACGGGGTATGGTATACGATGGGTTAAATGAAATGGGAATATATTATTTAATCATACACAATGGCTATGAAAACTACTTTAATTAATTTTCTATTTCTAATATTATACATACTTTCTTGCTTGTTTATCAGCTTCAATTTGGGCACGAACCCTCTCCCTGGCCCTCTGGTCTTCTAGTTTCTCTCGACGTCTCTGTTCCACTAACTTTTGCATTTCTTGTTCTTGGAGCTTTAATTTAGCCTCCTGAAGGTCTTTGCCTGACTTGATGCGGAGTCTCTCTCTTTCTAATGCTTCAGCCTAAACATTTTATTTTTTATGTACTATGTCTTGTTTAATTATACTATGGTAAAACTAATTTAAATGAGGAAAGATTTTTTGTTAGTTATCAATAGACTTTCACTAACAGACAGATAGATATCTTATCCAAAATTAAGAGGCTGTATTAAATCTTTAACAATAGGTTTTCATGTAAAACATACCAAGTACATAAGGTGCTAGTTTAGAAAATTGTAAATTTAATGTTAATTATTATTACCTTTATATTTACTTCTATAAAGCTGAAATTGCATAATATAACACACAAATTATCTAAATAGAAAAAAAAAACATAATAAATTATGATTCATGACACTAAATAATTCACCAATTCTACTCATTGATATAAATGATTATGATTCTACTGATATAATTAAATTAGGCATATTATAAAAAGGATTTGATTTTCAAAATCTTTATCATCTCTTTACAACAAAGATTACCTTTTCTCTATCTTCTCTCTCCTTTCGCTTTTGTTTCATTCTTTCTTCAAGTAATGCTAGTTGGGCTTTCTTTTCTTCCTCCGTAAGAGGCTTTTTTTCCTCCGTTGATTCAGAGAAACTACTGTGATTCGTTTTCGCTGCATGAAACTCCATTTCATCTTGGTTTTTAAATAGTTTGCCACATTCATCACACTTGAAAGACTTCGCTTCTGGGTCACTAGTAGCCTCTGCAGCGGGAGTCGGTTCAGTCGGGGCGGGTTCAGCCGCAACAGGTTCGGCAGGCGCAGATCCAGAATTACCAGCTATAGTATAACCTGCGCCCATATCTGGTTCATCAGCATGGGCTAGGAGCCATTCCATGGCAGGCTCTACGCCTTTATAATTTGTTACTGCTAACGCCTTCTCGCTAAAAACGATAATTGCAAAGTAAATAACCTTAACTTCACCGATATTGTAATACTAATACAAAATAATTTACATACGCTCTCTCTTTAGGGAATCCCATTTCAATTAGTGTTTGTATTTCTGCCATTTTACAATCCTTTAATTAGGTACAACTTATATTAAATATTTCTAAAAATTGCTACTCATTACTCGTCAATCGCGAAATGTTTTGTAATTTTAATTTTTTTATCACGGTTTTTTTAAAGATATAGATAAAAATATTCACAGACTATATTAGTATATTGACTTTCAAAAGCGAAAACGTATTGTATATTATGTAGTTTTTAGAGAACTTAGATTATACTTATTACCATTAATTTAAAGGTAAGAAATAAAAATGCTAATATTTATATACTAAGTTGAGTTTTATAATATTTATTGATTATCCAAAATATACTCTAGTAAATTATTTCTTATTTTTCAATTGGTCAATATCAGTATAATATTACTTTTCTCTATGGTCAATATCCAAATTTTGGCATATGACGGCGTTATGGCGGCGTTTTTGAAATAGCAAAAGGCTCTTACACGTTCATATATTTTATCTTAAAATAACCTCATTGTGTGTTTATCTTTACCTCAGTATATTTAGTTCAATCCTTACAATGGCCACGCATAAGAAAATCAACAAAAGAAAAAGCATTCAAAACAGTGACCCTGGTAAAATTTTGGATTTAGTAATGAATCTAAGCGATGACAGTTGTTCCCAATTACAAGTTAAAATTAATATATATGTAAGTTATGAAATAAATTAAAAGTGTTAAATTTTATTTAATTTATTATAATTTATTTTAGTTATATATAAAACCATGCACAAAATTCTAAGTTCATATAGTAACTTTTTAGTTGCGAGAAGAATGTGACGCCGAGACTATCTTCCTAATTATTGTTCACGGCGACGGTTCTGAAGCTTCCATAGAAACCATTGGATCTACTCCTCTATCACGAAAACATAAAATATGTGTAAGTATAACATTTTCTATTTTCTAGGAAATAAAGCATCGCAAGTAAAATTTAATTACCCTATCAGGGAACCTTTTTCTATGAAATAGCTGCATGCTTTTACATGAGTGAATTAATCAATTATAAGTGTTTATAGATCAATAATAATATATCATTATATTATTCGCACGTATAATGTTGTCGCTGGAGACTGTTACAAGACCTTGGGAATCTAAATGAGTTGGTCAAAAGTGGAAAAGACGAATATAATAATGTTGAATGTTCAGATTAAGTTTTTATCGGGGACGCTATGATCGAAGTTGTGTTTACCAAAATGTATGACAGAAATGTGTGTCCAGGAAGTGTGTAGGAAAGCCCAATTTTGAATAACAGGTCAATCAAAAATCCAACTCTAACTACTATTTTCAATGAAGAGCCTGGAGCTTTTCATTGAAAATACGACAGGGTCGCAATTGATATATGTACTGAAAGGAAAATCAGCCTTCAACGTAGGATGCTAATACTCTGGTGAATTAGAAAGCATATTGGAGCTGTGGAATCTTTGAAATTATCTGAGATTTATAATACAACTGCATATGCAAGTCAAATTATTCATATATTACGCGAGAATTTTTTCTGTTTTGAGTTTAAATTAGGTGTAATAAGGGCAACTTTATTATCTTAACCATTGCCAAATATCGTATATCGTAAACTTTTAAATACATGGGTACTTCAATTGAAAGTATATTTACAATAGTAATTATTATAAATGAATCTCTGCAGTATCTGATCACAAATGAATTATAATTTCAGATGTAAGATTTTAATTATTATAATTACTCGTAAATAATGTGGTGATATTATTTTAGATGACCCAAAAACTGTCAGAGATTTTAAAATCAACTGTGGAACAAACAGAATTGTTGTCCAATTTTGAAGCAGATTTACAAGCTGTTCTATCTCCAGTAAGAATTATGCCATAAATGTATAATTTTCGTTTCATTTTAATGGTTCCCTGGTCGAAAGGCAAATACGAAATCCTTAGTGCCTTTTCACACTAGCTGGGTAGTCGGCGCCGGGTATACGACGGCTAAGTGTGTGACAATATAAGTAGCTTTCGCACATACCGGTGTAATCATGGGCGTAATTTACCCGGCGCCGGGTACACACAATAAATTTGGGATCTAAATTTATTGTCTCTACATCTACTAACTAATTTTGGCTTAACTGAAATTTTTGATTTGAAGTTTTAATATTATAACATCATAATTAAATTATTAAATTGTTCTGTTACATTTAAACGTAAATATAATCTATTATTTTAGTATCTTACACAAGAAGTTAAAAAACGGATTATAATGTATCCGTTGGCGGATAAACCATTTTCAACAATAGTGTGTGCGGTCGCGCCGAAGGTTCCAGAAGAACAAGTTGCTTTGATTATACACGAATGCTTTTTGTATGGTTTAACCTGTTTAAATACATATTAGTTTAATTTCCTTCACCTTATAGAATAGCAATTCATCGCAGGTTTAGATCATTTTCATTTTAAGTTTTATTAAATTATGCTAAATTCTTTCGTGGAAGGTTTTCTATGGTTCATGAGCCTGATACATGATAGAACTAAAACTGATACTGATACTACATGGGCACAGATTTGGTTTTGACAACGGCGTTAAGATTTAATATTTAATAAATGAACTTATTTTCTAATACTAAATTAGAATTCGTGAGTTAAAGGGATAATTTAATACTACTCTACTTACTACTGCATGTTTTAACTTTCTTATAGATTTTGCTGGCCCGTTTTAACCTCCTAAGGCCCAGAGCATGAAACGGCGTGCTAGTCATTGTAGCCCAAGGTGCTACCAGTAGTACTAATATTTTATTGTCATTCAGACCCAACACTTCTGGGTGTTTTTTTTATATGACAAAGCAATCGTATTGAAGTCATATTTTCAGGGCGTGGTAGTTATGATCATAGGACACGGTTTTGGAAAGTTTTGTTCAAATAGAATAAGTGCTATGGGCAGGCCCACGGGCATTAGTGAGGTATGATTATTTGTATTACTATAATTTTCGAATGAAATCGAACTCGAACTATCTCTAAAATAACTCGAAAAATCGAACCAATTTATTCGTATTTTTAATCAACATTGTGTAGTTTCCTTCATTTATGTTATTATTATTAATAAATCAATCACAGGTAGGAAGTCAGACTGATGTGATCCACATAATTGATAATTGCTTTATAGTAATTGCGTCCCGAGGTCCTACTGATGGACCATATTTCATAAACTTAACATGTTACCGTAATGATGCATAGATACTGCGAAATAATTATATCATATAATCAAGCAGTTATTGATTGATAGGTTTATGTAATAATTAAAACTAAATTACACGTGATAACTCAAATAAAAAAAGATTAAATTACCTTTTCCTCGTGGACCTGCCATATCGCCACCTATTTTTAAAAGTCTGACAGTTGTATTTTTGTTGCACCTAAATTCAGTGTTACCATATGCTACTAAATATAATGATCTACAAACTCTGATACACTCTATTGCTATAGCGGCAAGTTCGAATCGAAAATGTGACGTTTTGTAAAAAGTCCTACAGGTAGGCCTTTGGGTCGTAATGACTACATAGCGCGTAAGAGGGTCGGGTCTGAATTACTATAATAAATTAGTACTATTGGTAGGACCGTGGGCCTTACGAGGTTAAAGAAAGCTATAGCATTGGAATACGAGTGCACTTTGAAACAGAAATGTCAACAGTTGCTTCGAGTTGCTCGTAGGCTTTTCACTCAAGTATGAAATGGTTTACATTAAACTGATACTTAATTTAAAAAATCTACGCTTTATAGCGGCTTATCGTAGTCAGGCTATTATAGTTCAGGCGTTTGAGGGAGAGCGCACACACAACGTGGATTCTCTGTCCCTTTCACTCTTACACAGTACACTCCGATGAAAAGTCTTTCCAACTCCTGGCCTTTACTGACAATCCCTAGACAGATTAGCTTTTTAAATATTGAACTTGGGACTCATCCAGGACATATGATATGGATACATTTTAGCCATTAGAGTTATAAAATAGTTAATAAAATAATGCTTTGTCTTCCTTAAAAAGAAAAATAAATATCCTAAACATACTATTTATCTGAATGTATGTTGGTTAAAACTTAAGGTGGCATCGCTAGACACGTTGTTGCAAATAGCAATGGAGCAAGCGAAGCAGTTGACCAAAGCGGAGTATTGCTCGGTGTTTCTAATCGATGCAGATAGTATGGAGCTGGTCAAGAAATGCTACCCTCCTAACACCCAAAATGCGGTAAATATAGTAGTTAATATAATATTACTGCTTTTGTTAATTTATATCTAATTAAGTATTTATTTTTCTCATTTCTAGATTTTTTGACATTCCCGATGAATTTTATTTTTCAATTTATTAAATAAAATTACCTATTACTTAAAAAATGTGTGCGGTGTGAAGCGGGTTCAAATCTCAGGTCTTGCATCTCTACTAAGCAAGTTTTAAAAAGATATGTGCAGTTCGCCAACCTGCACTTCGCCAGCGTAGTGGACTATGGGCCTAATTCCTTTCTAATTTAAAAAAGCCCGTGCCCATCAGTGGGACACTATAAAGGACTGAATACACATTTGATTCTTCTTCGATATTTCTTTTTTCTTCTTCTAAGGTCACTTTTTTTCTCCTAAGGATGAGAATGAAGTACGGGAGAGTAGGTATCCATTGAACACTGGTATAACAGGGCAGGTCATCAAGACTGGTACTCTGATCAACTGCAAGAATGCCAAACAGCATGCTGCCTACAATTCTGACATCGACGGTTTTCCAGAAGTGGATTGCAAGTTTGTATTTTCTTTATAAATGAAATTATCTTTTCGGATTTTGTCGCAGATTTAAATCTGAAAAGATAGTTTCATTAATAATGTCAAATATTCGTGTAAACCTAAGAAAGTATTATTTTGTATTTTATTTATTATTTTCCTAGCTAAAGATAGATATCTTTTTTAGATTTTTATTTGATTTTGTTTGCTTTTAACGTTTGACAAATGCTTTTATTTACAAAATAAATAAATAATAATAATAAATATTTTGGGACATTATTACAACAGAAACAGTGCCATCTAGTTCCGTGGTAAGCTACGAGGCTTGTGTTACGGATACCAGATGGTTGATGTATTACATATATAAATTTCTAAATACATAAATAGGTATTATAAATATTAATACCCATTACTGGAGTACAAACATTCGTGCTCAAAAATGAATGCCCCCAGCAGGACTCGAACCCGCAACTGCTGGCACAGAAAGTGGTCACTACCAACTGAGTAAAACGTGTTGTCAAATGATTACAAAAATAAAACAATTTTAAGAAGTCAAACATTTTAAATACGGCCTAAGTTACAGGCGGTAGCTAGTATATTTAATAATCGGTAATGAAAACTTCTAGGTCCATACTGTGTTTTCCAATCCACGAACAAACCGGCATAATAGGTGTCGGTCAATTGATAAATAAAATTGGTGATCCCTACTTCGATGTAATGGACGAGGAAACGGCGTTAGCTTTCAGCATTTACTGCGGAATTTGTATCATGCACTCGGTCGTTTACCAGAAAATTGAGGAGGCTCATATACGGAACGCTTTGGCTAATGAACTGGTTATGTACCACATGAAGGTACTTTTAATCATATTACTTTTGTTTTATACTATTACACCAGTAACTATTACACTTTTACCGCTAGGGTTCTTCCCGGTTTTACTGGTTAGTATATATAGTGCCCGAATAACCAGCTATGATCATTCCGAATTTTTTCAAATTCTCCAATGGTTTTTCCGTGATGCGGTCGCAGACGAACAGATAGACGGCGTTTGTATCGAGAATAATAACTATTTCAATAATTTAATTATATGTATAGATAGATTAGCAACTGCACACATAATGTGTCTTTTGAATTTATAGTCTTATATCAGTTTTTTTTAATCCGTTTAAAGAGCTTAGTCGCTACATATGCAACTATGACGCTCTGATATCAGTCTTTTTAACGTGAAGATCTTACAAACATACTTACACGCATACGCACAAGGAAATTATTGGATATACCATAATAATAGGCATTTTCGTATAGGGGCCATTCATTTATTACGTAAGACTATTTTCGCTAGTTTTTAACCCCCCCCCCCCCCCCTATCATAAGAAAAAATAAGAATAGGCCGTCTCCCTCCCCCCCTGTTTAATATTTATTACGTAAGAGTCCAAAAGAAAAAATGAATACACGTTGGTTTATTTTATTGTTTATTTTTCAAAGTAACAATTTTTTGAAATGTTTGAAACTTTAAAGGTATGAGTACCTTTCGGTTGCCCGTGCCTTTCAAAGTATAATTTTAACTTTGTGCATTTTTTGATCTTACGTAAGAACTAATAAAACTCCCTCCCACCCCTTGTAAGAAAACATAAGACATGGTCGAGCCTCCCCCCCCCCCCTAAATTGTCTTACGTAATAAACGAATGACAATATAGAACTCTAAAAAAAACAGTGTCCGACCACGTCATAGTATGTAATATAACTAATGCATGTTTCGCTAGTTTTAACTTTAAAAAATTTAAAACGCCAAATAAATAAAAGAAAAAATGAAATAAAAAAGGCACGGGCGCTTAACGCCTGTGGATGAGTACATTAAAAAAAAATTAAAAGTGCGTGTGTACGAAGTACACATGTCAGAAGTAAAACTTCTTTGGCAAACTAATTTTTAAATCTCGTTTATATTTTTACTAGCCGTCCCCGCCCGCTTCGCTGGGCGAATTTTCAAAGGAAATAAATTAAATTTTATTCATCATTTTTATTTATTTTTATTCATATTTTTTTTGCTTTTTTTGTTAATTTTTTTTTTTTTTTTATTTATTTTTTTTTTTGCTTTTTTTGTTAATTTTTATTTTTTTTTTGCTTTTTTTGTTAATTTTTATTTTTTTTTCTGAAATTTAAAATATTTTTCAAAGAAGAGTCAAATTCACTTAAAATAAAATTTATTGATATAATAAATTATTATTATTATTATTTTATTTTTTATGCACATTCACCTCTCTAATCCCTGCAAAGGAAAATTCACTTATATTATCGTATTCTTCAAAGCAACCAATCCCTTCATGGAATCTTCTGTCACTTAAAGTGATTCGGACTGTTGTGAAACATCCAATATAAGACTTTCTTGATTCTTTTGATAGTTAATGTCGAATTATTAATAAAAATTTGTAATTTACAATTTAATTATATATCAATATATTTTACTAATCATTACTTACCTAAAGTTTGAGCTTTTATCTCATGAGACCAGTTTTTAGAACCAAACACATAGTCAGCACACAAACATAAACTTTCAATACTTTCTCTGTCTGACATTTTTATTTCACTTCTCAACCGCTTATGAACTGACGTTTTATCATAAAATTAATTAGGTTATATAAAAACAAATGAAATTAATTAAATAAAAAAAAAACAATTGACTTTAACCTTTTCTATTTAAACAGTAAAAAAATAATCATTTGGAGTCTGTAGAAGTTACAGTTTGGAAACATAAATTTAACATTCTCACACCCACCCCCGCAATCCCTATTGGAAATAGAATTTCGTAAAATCCTATTTGAGATGATTTCTGCATGACAAATAAAATATTACTACCAAATTTAAAGTATATAGAGGTTACAGTTTGGAAATAGAAATTTCACATTTTAACACCCACTACCGCAATCTTTTTCGGCGGTGGGTTGTTGTAAAATCCGCTCTTAAATCATTTCTGCATCACATATAGACGACTCTAGCTAAATTTGGAGTCTGTAGGAGCTACGGCTTAAAAAATAAAAATTTTCATTGTTAAACCACCCCCGCAACCCACTGTGGGGTGAGCTACCGTAAAATTCGTTCATAGACTATTTCTACATCTCTTACAGAAGATTCCTACCAAATTTGAAATTTATAGGAGCTATAGTTTAAAAACGGGAATTGTTCATTGTTAACGCCCCCGCAATCCCCTTTGGGGGATGAATTTCTTAAAATCCGTTTTTAGTTGACCTCTACATAACGAAAGTAATATTCCTACCAAGTTTCACATTTCTAAGTCCTATAGTTCCCGAGATTTCGTAATGAGTAACTATAGAAATTGGAATACTTCGATTATCATCGAAATTTTTAACGTTTTAGCAGACTTTTTTAAAATTTTCTTACATATAAACATTCTCCTGACAATTCTGAAGACAACAAAAAAAAATTAACCCAATCGGTCCAGCCGTTCTCAAGTGATACTCGATCATAGATACGGCATTTTATTTTTATCAAAAAATGAGAGTGGGTGTGCAGGGGTGCGTGGGAGTTGGTGGGTGGATGCGTGGAAGTTTGTAAGTAGATTCTTAGCTGAATGTAAAAGAACATTATCCGTTTAGTAAACTCCGTTGAAATCCATGAAAACAAAAGAATCAAGAGAAAACGCTTGTCTTTTGTTTTTATTAGCGGGATAAATGTTCATAAAAGTAAAACAGCAATAAAAAAATGAAGGAACGTTAGAATTCGAAAAATAGATAGCCATAAACCATCTAGGAAAAATTTCGCATCGAATGGTGGTAGTTTCATGTCGATACGATCAGTGGTTTAGGCGTGATTGAGCCTCAAACGAACACCATTTTCATTATATATATATAGACTAATAATAACCCCGTCTAAGCTCGTTGAGAGAGGGAGATGGCGCGAAGGTCACACCCACGAGTTAGACAGAGTTAGAAATGTCACTGACTCGCGGTGGGCGAGATCTATCTAAGGCTGACTCTTCCCCTTCTCTGAGTGCCTGGTACTATGGACTTATTTTTTTCGTTTCATCGAGTTTGAAATCACAACGATTCTAAAGAAGTTTTACTCCAAAAAATGGAATTCTAATAATAATAGAAATTTTCGTCCAAGGTGGGCGATTCAGAAGTATCCCGCGTACTGGAATGTACGGGCTTCCACGCCCACCCTCACTCCACCAGCCTGCACTTCAACCTGCGCGCGCTGCCGCCTCGGGAGCTGCCTTGTTACGTTCTCAAGATGTTTTCTGATTTGGGCTTCGATAAAAAGTACACTTATTAATTAACTTAATAATTCTACCTTTGCTTTTTAATATACGTGTAGTGGGTTCATTTGATTTCGTTCCTTAAACTAACGACTCACTCTTGCTCCGCTCGGGTTCGTTCCTGGATATACGTCTAATCAGAGAATAGGTCTATATAATATGAAATGTAATAAGTTCCCGCAGTAAAAAGTATCCTATAGGTTGATCCATACTATTAAATCATTAAAATATGTCTAGTGATTTTTAGAACTTATCATATGTACATACCTTCACCTACCAATATCTATATACATTATGATAAAGTTCCAAGTCGAATAATAGTATCGATTATAATCGATACAGAGAATGATTTTAAATTAATATGGTATGTCTATCAGTGACCGTTTCACGAGAAAGTCACTGGACATATTTTGATCTAATCTATATTAACCGTTACAATGCACGCAGGGACGAACTCGAGCGGAGCGAGGGCGAATAGCCAAGTAGGTATTACATAATATAAAAACCGATAATATTCATTATTTTCCTATAATTTTTCAATACAAAAATATATCTTTTGAAACAGGTTCAACCTTAACAAACAAAAGCTAGTGAGATTTATCCTACACGTCAAGAAAGGGTATCGCGACGTCCCCTACCACAACTGGCAGCACGCCTTCAGCGTGGCGCAGTGGGCCTTCGCCGCCATCACACATTACAAGCTCGTAGCCAAAGGATATTTCACGTACGAACAAATATACATATTATGTTCATTGTACTATAACATTAACCTATTCCATAGTATGACTAGAGTGAGAAAGTGAAAGCCACAGAGAGAGTACGTTGTATTTCTTTCTCCCTCCCTCACATGCAATCTCCATATTCCATAAAGTAAATAGTATTCCATAAAGTAATATCTTTGGCGCAGTCTCTGTGAGATTCGTCACATTAATAAAGCTTATATTAATCAGCATAATAGTTATTATAATGGTTTTTTGTTACATTTCAGTGATCTACAAGCTCTTATGTACCTCATAGCGGGCTTGGTACACGATATGGATCATCGCGGCACCACTAATAGCTTTCAGATTCAAGGCCGTAAGTTTAAAAACTTAGTCATATTTAAATATTTATGCCCTGTAAAATTTTACAGTCCAATATCTCTAAATTTGTGTAAATTTCTTAACAGACTACAACAAGGCACAGTGACTCAGGAGGACGTTAAATATTACAATATTCAAATAATAATTTCTTATTAGTATATTTTTCTCTGTATGAACCCATTCAAGATTCATACAGACATGGAATGAAATTGACCAATCTATACTAATATTATAAAGCTGAAGAGTTTGTTTGTTTGGTTAAACGCGCTAATCAATCAATGAAAAATGTTGCAAAAACGGGAGAAAAATATTTCTTTTGATTTTTAGCCTTTAGAACGCGAGCGGAGCCGCAGGGGCAAAGGCTAGTAATAGTATAAGATAAATCAGTGTCGCGGGACAACACACGCTCGAGTGTGTAGCTTGGGAGAAGCAGCGCCGTGTCCTCACATATAAAGTAGGAGGCGATCTGTCGCTGCCGGCCATAGTGCGGAGGATGGTCAGCAGTGCAGAGTCGTGGGACGCGGTGGTGTCCTTCTGCGAGGACGAGATGTCGCAGAAGGAAACTGCGGAACGGGAGAGGGAGATCTCGACTCCCTTCCCCGGCCGCAGGAGGCGCACCGGGCGCAGGAGAAGAGCGGACAACGCCCTTCTCCGGCCCCCATGAATGGGTTCAGGGGCGAGGGACTTGGGGTAATCCTCGCCCCCTATTCGATGGACCCGAGTCGTAGGTGCGCGCGAGTGTTGGCGCGCACCTCTGAGACGATGCGCGGGGTAGTTCAACACCTCACTACCCCGTGCAGGAGATGAGGCCCGCACGGATCCGGCCAGCACTAGTGTGGGGCTGCGGAAGAATGTGGATTCCCGTGGCCTCACGCGCACGTGCGAGGAGACACCGGGGTGGTTTTAGCCGGTAAGAGTCCGGCACTCCCCTCCGCCTTTCCCCAGGCGGAGGTAGTCCATGAGGATTTCCCCCCGATAAAAAAAAAGTGTCGCGGGACAACTTTTTTTCGAGACTGTGTAGCAATCCCTTAGAAGCCCGGTATGCTTCGGCAGACCTGCCGGATTGTTGTGGTTGAGTGAATAAACGATCCTGCGACGCCCTTTTAACACGGGGAGGTTTTTTGGGGTTTAAGTGGGTAGTACTGGCTTCTTTGAATCGCTTAACCAAGTCCAACAATGCATTTCCCAACGTTTTGGTCATTCAAATGATATAGGGATGTGCGAATAATTTGAACTTACGAATTATAAGTTCCGAATCGAATATTAATATTAATATTTATGCTTATGTTTTAAATTCTTTTTTTCTATTCGAATTGTTTTATTCTTATTCGAATTGTTCGAAAGTTCCTGAATAATTCGAGAAATTTCGAATAATTCGAAAATTCGAAATATTCGATTCGATTCGAACAATATTGCGAATATTATTTTTATTATACCCCTAAATGATAATGATAACGTCGTGTAGAAACAACACTAGCGGCCCTGTACTCCAGCGAGGGTAGTGTGATGGAGCGCCACCACCTCGCGCAAGCAGTGTGTGTTCTCAACGCGGAGGGCTGCGACGTGCTCGCCGCGCTCCCCCGCCGCGAGTACGACCGCGCTATACTCATGCTGCGAGACTATATACTGGCTACTGATCTAGCTAATTATTTCAGGTTTGTATTATATTTGTAGGGGTGTGTCTTTCTTTCTTAGATTTACGTGAATAGTTGACTTTTTAATTGACATTCAAAAGCAGGTTGTCATTTGATCGGTATTTTTTTTATGTATGTACAGTTATCTAGACGTAAGCTCAGCTTTGTATTTGTGTGAGTGATAGCTAAAAGCCAATAGCCGCGCATCGAAATCCAGTTTAAACTAGTTTAAACCAAGCTCGCAGCTACGGCTTCAGCCGTACCTATCCGTACATTTTACGTACACAAATGCAAAGCTGAGCTTAAGACGCGAGGACTGTACACCGATTACTCTGTGATATATGATCCGATTTACGTGATTCTTCTTTGGTTTGATGCGGAATAGTTGCCATTTGGTTTGGTTGGTTGACATAAAAATTTAACATAGTTTGACCCAGTAGTTTTTATTTCAATAAAACTATTTTTTCCCGGTGTCGGGTGGTTGTTTGATCACTCGAGCGTGATCAGAAGGTCGGAAACCAAAAGTCGAAATTGATCAGCAAAAAATCTGAAAGGATAGTTTTATTAACTAGCAACTCACCTTTGCTCTGCTCTGGTTTGTCACTGGGTACTTTTTTCCTCCATTTAAAAGTAAATATTCTAAATGTTGATATTTTTTTTGGTTGGCCTCAGTGTGGATATTAATAATTATTGCAACAATATTTTCCAAATAACATCCTCCTTAAAAAATATATTTTAATGCAGATTTTCCTCAGTTAGAATATTAATACCGTATTTAAAGTACATACAAAAATAGGATAGCAGCACTGATTTCACAAAATAAAACTGAATTAAACTATTTTCTCCTAATCACATAGGAATCTTAACGAATACAAGGCGATTTCATACGACTTCCAAAAAGGCAATCGCGCGCACACCAACGCCCTACAGTGTCTGATGATGAACGCGGCCGACCTCAGCGATCAGCTCAAAGATTGGGGCAGTGTGAAGAAAACTGCTGTTAGTTACTGAAAATTATTCTTTTTATAGTATTCACCCCTTTTTAACGTCCTTCAATACGAGAGGATCAACCCGTACAGCCCTTACTGGCCAAACTCCGGTTAGCAGGTTGCACATGTCATTCGAAAACTTACTAGGTTTCTTCAGATAAGCAGGTTTTATCACGTATAAGTTGGATATTATTCGTATGTAAAAATATAAAAGGTGCGAGACCTGCCTTTGAACCCGCTTCACTCGGTTGCCTCAGTACAAGCGATCATAGCATAGTCCACTTCACATGTATTTTGAAAGTCGGTAAAATTTTTGGATATACAGGTTTTCTCACCATAATACCGATTATCATGTGAAATGTCTGACTGTGGCCTGACTTGGTGTCCCAAGCCACAGTATTATATTATATCTTTTCAACCTAATTTCTATAATTTCAGTTCATTTAGCTTACCTATCCTTCCTAAATCCTAGCTGATGAGTTTCATGGTTTCTTTGTTTGTTTTTTAGGATACTCTAATCTTAGGAACTGTTAGTCCATTTAAAAAATCTTCTAGTATTTTATAGCCACCTAAGAATAGAAAAAAGCTATTAGTAATCGCAAAATAAATTTATCTCATAATGTGTTTGCTTTCGTTATAAATAATATCGTATTAGGCGGCAGTACTAACGGAGTTCTTCAAGCAAGGCGACGAAGAGAAAAGCCGAGGCGACCTCCCGCCCAGCATCATGGACCGCGAGAAGTGCTTCATACCGGACCTACAGATACAGTTTCTTAATATGACCTGTATGCCGCTGTTCGAGTTAGTTTTAACTCTCTAAACTTTGTGACCCTACCTTCTGCGCCAGCGGTCGCGGGTTCGAGTCCCGCTGGCGGCTGGGGGCATTCATTTGTTGAGTACGAATGTTTGTTCTCCAGTCATGGATGTTAATATATGTATATTATGTATGTATTTAAAAATTTATACGTGTAGTATATCAACTATCTGGTAATACAAGCCTCGTAGCTTACCACGGAACTAGATGGCGCTGTTGTAAAAAATGTCCCGACATATTATTATTATTTTTATAATACTTTTTTTTAAATAATAAGAAAAATAATAAAAAAAATAATTTGAATAATTTAGATAAATCTGCTCTTTGGTAAATAACTTAATAGCATCAGAAATTTGTAATTGGGTGTGAAAATAGCTTAAAAGTAATAGTAGTCAACTCAACTACCTCGGTGATGTATGTACTAGTATGTACGGCCTCACATTCGGAGGTCCTGTGTTCGACTCTCAGGTCGAGCCAAGTTTAGTTATTTAGTCTTCGTGTTTAGTAAGCCTCAGTAACTCTTAAGCCGGGTCCAGACATGTATCATTTTCCCGATCCGATCACCGTATCCGTATCGTCGACGCGTATCATGATCGCATATGTGGTACGGGATCTCGATACGCCGTTATGATACGGCCCGTCCCATGTCGTGTTGGTTTTTGTCCGATCATCAAAGGTGATACAGATAATTTGATAGTAATAATTTTAATTTGATACGCGATCATGACTTTTATGAAGATACGGATACGGAGCAAATCGGAGGCGTCCACAACTTGATACGGGGCTTGATACAATACGCAGATACGGATACGGTGATAGGATCGGTCAAATGATCATGTCTGGACCCGGCTTTACTGATCGTGTCGAGTGCTGTGCCACTGGAGTGTAAGAGTGACAGGAACAGAGAGTGCACTTGTGCCTGCGCTCTCCCTCACACGCGCTGTACTATGACTATAATAACTCCTGCGCAGTTGGCCTAGTCTCAACTCAGGCAGACCTTAAAAATACGGCGAAAATTTGGTAATCATTGGCCTGATGGATGTAAAATACTGCAATGATATACGTATTCTAAATACGATTTATCATTGAAATTAATAGATTATTGAAGTGAAACTTCTTTAGAATCGTTGTGATTTCAAACTCGATGAAACGAAAAAATAAGTCCATAGTACCAGGCACTCAGAGACGGGGAAGAGCTTTAGCCTTAGTTCGATCTCTTCCACCGCGAGTCAGTGACATTTCTAACTCTGTCTAACTCGTGGGTGTGACCTTCGCGCCATCTCCCTCTCTCAACGAGCTTAGACGGGGTTATTCAGTATAAATATAAACGTGATTTAAAAATTAGTTTGCCAAAGAAGTTTTATTACTGACTTGTGTACTTTGTACACACGCACTTTTTTTTTTTATTAAAGATCTTTTTTTTTGATTTCTTGGTAATTTAGAATAATATCAAGAATTCTACCAAAAGCGCAGCCTTGTCTTAAAATAATAGAGAATCACATGGAGAGGTGGGACGCTGCGAGGTCAGTGTTTGCGGAGGTATGTTTCTTTTAAAGTTCATAATATTATACTTCTATTTTAAGTTATAACTATACTAGTTGTGTCGATGGCTTCACTCGTGTTACTAATAATAGTATAGTTCAGATTGAGAATGCATGTTTAAATAACTTTTGGCAGTATTATTTTGAATTTTTAGTATATCAATGTGTAAACCATAGTGTTAATATTTTATATTTTACAATACACTAGCCTTTCCCGTGGCTTTGTTCGCGTTCTAAAGGCTGAAAATGAAAATAATTATTTTTCTCCCGTTTTTGCACCATTTCTCATTGATGCTCCGCTCCTATTGGTCTTAGCGTGATTTAATATAGCCTATAACCTTCCTCGATAAACGGACTATCCAGCATAAAAGAAGATTTTTTAATTCGGACCAGTAGTTTATGAGATTAGCGCGTTCAACAAAATAAACAAACTTTTCAGCTTTATAATATTAGTATAGATGAATGAATATGATTAATTTTTACTACTTAATATTTTGTTACCACATATCAAAAACGAACCCGATATACTATGCTCTAAAACTAAGTTTACATTAGTAACCTAGAGCAACAAATTTAACTATATTCATATATCTCCTTTTCATGCGTTTAATAAAATCGATTTTAAGTAGAGTAAAAAATAAAAATTATTTTATATGTATATCCCGTTAATACTTTATATTAAAATATGCTATCTCTTTCTTATATTTATATGTAAGAAAGAGAGCATATTCTAATGTTAGGCTTAAATACACATATTGTATAACTTTTAAGGTACCCATAACAGCGGGACTATCTGTGCTTTTGAGTCCGGAGCTGGATAATTTAATTGAACAAAATTTGAAAGAGAAAGAACGACTTAAATCTGAAGAAGCCGAGGGAGAAAAGGAGAGTTAAGTTTATTTTTTAATTCAAAATGTTGGTTTTGTTTTTCATCTAATAAATTAATGATTAAGAACTAAACTAGTTATTTATTATATTTTAAAATTCGTCGTGCATTTGTTTAAATTTATTTCAGTGATTTTAATAATTTTTAACTGTTTTTTTATGGGCTTGGGGCATAATTATTTCCAAGTTCCGTGCATCTGATCCTTCATTCACATTAAACTATGAATAAGTAACTAATCTTTAAATTACCAATTTTTTATTTTTATTCATATCTTATTTTTCAACTTCTCTTCAATGACTAAACTTAAACTGCGTTTTTAATCAAAATTTTCTTTATATTTTACTACTGTACAATATACATACTTAGTTTTTCTTTTAAACCATACTATACCTGTTTGAAATCTATTTTTTTTATTCCAATATCAAATCGATACATGTAACACCATCTATTGACATTTATTTAAACTAATTTTGCTTTGTTCACAATAAGTTCATAGTATTATGTGATCTGTGGTTATACTACTATTATTATTAAATGTTTGGGCGATAATGTGGAATATTATGGAAGGTTGGAATTAAAATATTATTAATTAAATATTAATTTATTCGTTTAATATTATGATATATATACAGAGTGTATTAAAACGGTGCTGCAATTTTTAATTGCTTTGATATATTCAAATATGGAATTATACTTATCACAGAAACAAAATCCTTTGGAATTACATTCATAACAAAAATAAATAAAAAAATATACCTAAATTTTTCTAAATGGTAACTCTGATACAGATCTAAGAATATCAAAGTTTTCGAATGTATAAGAATTAAGAATATTAGAAATATAACAACTCTTATTGAAGTTAATTAAAAAATGTTTAAAAATCAAATTTACTATTAAATGCTCTAGTTTAATGTCATAGACATTTTTTTTATTTAATTGTGCAAATTCTTGTGCATTATAAAGGTGTGACAGATTATATATATATTGCTAATTTTTCTAGAAACGGTTTTTTCAACCAATCAATCCATATTTTTCAGGCTGAAGCAGCTCAGTGATAAATTCTTTTACCATTTTTTCTAGTTCAATATTCTTTGCTTCTTGTTCACTGAAAAAAAAAGACAAAAATCATATATGTTGGTTTTTCCGCAATACATTATTTATTTATTTTTATTTATTTATTTATGTACCTCACAAAAGAAAAAGAAAAATACATAAATATAAAAAGGAAGCATTATACTATAAAACAAAAAAAAACATTTATACATAATTTCAATTTCATCAAGATACCTCAAGTAGTTTTGAAAAAAAAATCAACTTAACGTTAGTGTTTGACTTCCCCATTCCTCCCTTAATACCTTGGACACACAAAGTTTTTTTTCTTATACACGTCATTTACATTTTAGTATTCATATGTATTAAGTTCGGAACTACACGGAAACTTTAGTTTTATTTATTACTAGCATTTCCTGCGGTTCCGCTCGAGTTCTAAAGACCGAAAACCAAATTCATAATTATTTTTATATTACTGGAAAATAGTATGTATTTCTCAGAAATGGGATATTTTAGTTATTATTATACCAAATTTCATCACAATTTGTCGAGTGGGGTTCTCGTGACACGATCACAGACAGATAAAAATTTAAAAAACTATAGATTAGGGCTTTGTATAGTTAAAAGACAGTGGTAGCCTAGCGGTAACGCGCTCGCTTGAATAACCGAATGATGCGGGTTAAAATCCGGGTCTGATGTGCGAATCATTTCTATCATGATTACCACTTGTTTTATGGTGAAGGAAAACATCGTGAGGAAACCTGCATGTCTGAGAAAACCTAGCAAGTTTTCGTGCGACATGTTTCGTCCGCCAACACGCACTGGGCCAGCGCGGTGGACTATGGTCTGATCCACCTCGTACTGAGGGAGGCCCGTGCCCAGCAGTAGGACGTTAAAAAATGTCTGATGATGTTGTTAATGATGATGATGATAGTTAAAAATGATTTTCCAAAATATATTCAATGCACAAATACGACTCCGTATATTATCATACCTATAGATTATTATTATATTATATATAAGCAACAACCTTTTTTTTGGTTCAAGTTTTATTAAATGCATGCTGAGTTAGCCTCTAATTGTAAGATACTTTGTAATACTTTTTTAAATATGATTCAATATTATAAGAAATGTACGCTTAGTATGTTACGTTGGCTTCCTAATAAATAAAATAAAATACTACTTACGCCACAGTGGGAGCCACGCAGGCCAGTTCGGTGTAGTACTTGAGCTTGGCCTCGGTGCCGCTGGTGCGTACACTCACAGTCACGTGACCGACCGCGCCCGAGCACTCGAACGCGATCATCTCGCCGCTCCTGTAGTCCTGGTCGAGCCCCGTGCCTAGCACCTCTGTTGGGGAAGTTGGTGAGAGTGAGAAAGAGAGAGAGAAATCAGGAAAGAGAGAGAGGAGGTACTTATTATGACGTTTGGCTCAGGTGGAGGTATGGAGGCTTCTTTTGGGTTCGTCTCTAGATAAATTTTAACGATTACCATGACTCATGTTTTGATGTGGGTTCTATTAGAATGGAGATTCGATATACAGAGACAAAAATAGTTTGAAATTGGGGAGGGTAGCAGATATGAGCGGAAGAGCGAGCGAGAAAGAGCGATTGAGAGAAAAGGGTTGTAGATTCAAAAAGAAAAACGATAGTTGTGAATGTTTGAAAGAAAGAGGTGTAGTAGAAAAGAAAATAGGGAAAGAGAGATATGTAAAAGAGTAAGAAGATGTGAGAGAGATAACACAAGCTTCATAGTTTACCACGTAACTAGATGTTTATGTTTGTTATTAATGTCCCAACATATTATAAAAAGACAGTGGTAGCCCAGCGGTAACCGAGTAATGCTGGTTCAAATCCGGGTCTCGCACCTTTGATATTTTCATGTGTGATTCATTTCTATCATGATTACCACTTGTCTTACGGTGAAGGAAAACATCGTGAGGAAACCTGCATGTCTGAGAAAACCTAACAAGTTTTCGAAAGACATGTAAATTCCGTCAACGCGCACTAGGCCAGCGCGGTGGACTATGGCCTGATCCCTCTCGTACTGAGTGAGGCCCGTGCCCAGCAGTGATACGTTAAAAAGGGCTGATTATGACGATGATGATGATATTATAAAAAGAAAAAGAAACTCGAGTTATTTAAGGGACTGTCAATTGAAAACTTTTAAACTTTTTTATTATATTAAAAGTAAAGAAATGTGGTAATACCAATGTATATAGATAATGCTTACTGAGATGTTTACGGCCACAGTCCTCCGGTATGCGGATGCCAGCAGTGAAGTCGTTTATGAAATTCACATCAGTTGAACCAACTTTCTTTGGGTACTGTAAAAAATTATGAACATTATTGTTATATGAATATGTTATATTATTAGAAGCAAGAGTTTTTAAATATGTTGATTTTTATTAAAAATTAATAATAAAAGGAAAAATAAATAGAAGTTTCCTCACTGTTAACTTTTCAATTCACTTTGTGAACTCAATGAGAGAATAAAAAAATTAATATTCTTTACAATTTAGTCAAATAAAAAAAAAATATAATTTAAAACCAAATTCTCTTATATAGTCTGTGATAAAAAAACCACTGACCTGTCCAGGTCCATGGAAGTTCCTGATCCTGCTGAATATCTTGGGTATGACGCTGGCGTCTTCGAACGTGAAGTACGAGTTGTAGGAGGCATGGTACCCGAACTGTGCGTACAGTGATCGTAGTTGAGCTAACAGCGACGAGCCACGGGAGTACAGGTTCGATGCCAGGGAGGCTACCTGGGATGGAGAGAAGTCAGAAGACATTTTCAAGATTAGTATAAACTAGCGTTTCCCGCGTTTCCGTCCGCGTTCTAAAGACCGGAAACCAAATTCTTTGATCCTTAGATTTTATAATTACTAGAAAATAAGTTTTAACTGTTAATATAGATTTCTCAGAAATGATATATTTTCCGGTGTTAAAAAGTATCCTATATGATTATTGACATGGAATTAGCTATCGTCGTACAATTCGTCAATCGAGAGAGAGAGAAAGAGAGAGAGAGAAAGAGAGAGAGAGAGAGAGAGAGAGAGAGATTCTAAAAACTATCTGAATCTATATCAGCATGTGTATGTTAATAATGACTATTTCAATTAGGTTTTTCATAAAATATTCAATATACACATTCGATTTAATTAGGATTTTCTTATTTATATGGATAATAAGAAGAATTAAGTAATTCAACTGACTTGCACGGCAGCGGACACGCCATCTTTATCCGGCACTCGGTGGTGGCACATGTAGCCGATAGCCTCCTCGAACGCGAACAGCGGGTGCTTGCCTTGCTGTAGTAAAAGCAGCGTGGTGTTGCCTGTAAACGTTGAAAAGACACAAATAAACTTTATTCAAGACTTATTATGACTTTTGGCCAATAATAATAATAAATAAATAAATATGTTGGGACATTATTACACTCAGCGCCATCTAGTTCCGTGGTAAGCTACAAGGCTTGTGTTACGGATACCAGATAGTTGATACACTACATATATAAATTAAATACATACACAATATAAATATTAATACCCACGACTGGAGAACAAACATTCGTGATTAACAAATGAATGCCCCCAGCGCTACTCGAACCCGCGACCGCTAGCGCAGTAGGTAGGGCTCTACCAACTGAGTTAAAAGTGTCGTCAAAGTTTATTCAAGACTTATTATGACCTTTGGCTCAGTTTGTAGTAACCTATTTAAGGTGCCAACAGTCGCGGGTTTGAGTTGTTATCCCGTGGGTATGAGATAATTTGTCATGGATAAAAGTAGCATTTGTCACTTTCCAACCCTTCAACTATCTTCACACAAAAAATTACGACAATCCCCCACTTATTTTAAGAAAGACGAGAAGAAGAAAGAAAGAAAAATAAACAGTTTTCACATTTAAATATTAAAAGAATAATATTACTTTGAAAAAAAAAACAAAAACCGCTCACCCATCCATTTAAACCCAGTCAAAGTTTCAACCAGCTGTCCCTTTCCCTTCGCAATGGCCTTCAGCATCTTGGAACTGACGAAGCTAGCTAGCAGATATACTTCGTCCTCGTCTGGAACGGTGTGAGCACAGTACTGTTGCAGAACCCACGAACCCAGCAGTGAGCCCATCTCGTTTCCGGTGAACACTTTCCAAGACTTCGAGCTTTCATAGAAAAAATAGTTAAAATTAGTTAAAAATAGGCTTCAATTATCTTGGTATCTTAAACATGATTACTATAAATGAACTTTGAGCATTTCAAAATTGTTTAATGTAATGAATCATATGACATTGAACTTAAATTTAGTTCTAATGCATGTATCGCTAGTTTTAAGTTTAAAAAATGTAAAACGCCAAAAAGAAAAATTAAAAAAAACAAAAGGCACGGGCGCTTAACGCCTGTGGATGAGAACATTAAAACAAAAAAAAAAATACTTTTATAAATAAATACTTTTACTGACTTAAAGATAAATTTTGAGGTACGGAACCCTAAATATAACCTCCTCCTTTTTTGAAGTCGGTTAAAAATAAACCAATACTCCATAAAATATAATAACTCACTCATCATCATATTCAGCCACGGCCAGTCTATCAGCATCTGGGTCGTTCACTAAAACTAATTTGATATTATTTTTCTCCGCCAACAGTTTACTCAGATCTAAGCATTCCTTTTCCTCCGGATTTGGGAACTTCACAGTTGGGAAGTCTGGGTTTGGGTCTTGTTGTTCAATTACACTCAATGGTGGCTGGAATAATGTTTTTTTTAATTAATAATTATTATAATACTTATTTAGAGTAACGCGAATATTTGACATCTATACATTTAATAAAATTTTAATTTATTGGAATCTGTTCTGAAATATCTTATTGAAATAGTACTTACTATGGATATATAGTTTTTTGTTTTTATCGTATCTGTCTGTAATCACATACATAGGTACATTTTGGACTATTGTTATACTTGGACTATAGTTATGAAGATAGTCTTTTTTGGTGGTTATTAATAAAATAAATTACCTGTAAGTTAGCAGCTTCAAATGCCTTCACAATGCATTCGTATCCCACGCCGTGCATCGCGCTGTACACTGTGCGTATTTGCGCCTTCCGGTTGTCTTGTAGAACACTCTCGTCTAATGTAGACTTTATATACTCCATATACTTCGTAGTGACTTCTTCTGAACAGTCCTCCACTAGATCGTGGGTTCGAATTCCGTCGATGTTCCAATGGTCTTCTGGTATGCTGGATTTTTGAAAATTTTATTTCATTAATATTTCATTTCATAAATATAGAAATTAATTTAAATAGATGGTAATTAGAGAAGATATTAGAAAGTTTGGATGGATGTTTCTTATACAATCGGTCCTGAACGGATTTAGATGAAAGGCACCGAAAATCCCGAAAAAATATTGATTCCCGTCTATCTATCCGAGATTAAATTCTTTTCTCTCTAGGGACGGGCAAAGCGTGGGCAAGTCTTTAGTATATAATATATTAATAATAACTTTATATTTTATGATTAATAATAGCAGTGCTTCGTTTTTTTTGAAGTTACCCACGATTTTTTTTGACTGGCAATGACTACAATATGCTGGCTACAATACTTGACATTTTTTACTATTTGGAAATCATATTTAATTCCACAAATGTTATAACTATCATTTTCAAAGGAAGCCGAGAAAGTAAACAGTGTTATTGTGTGTTCTATCAAACTAATAAGTCGTAATTGTATTTAATGCGACTAATGTGGCAATGACATCATTCAGCAATATGCTACTGAATGTTCAACAATTGTTTCCAATCGTTCAATTAAGCGGTATCGATGATATTTGTACGGTTTTTTATACTAGTTATTCGCCCTTGTTTTGTTGCACTTATTTATCTACCATGAAAACGGCTAAGTGCAAGTCGGATTAACACAGTGTTCCGACTTTAAAATCAAATCTAAATCAAAATATTTTATTCAGCATAAAAATTGTTACAATTTCTTACTGAACGACATGAGTCTACCACCAGTTCGGAAAGAAAAAACTTCTGACCTGAGAAGAACTGGCAAAAGAAACTCAGCGACACTGACCGACTTTCGGACAATGATTATTTCTTTTAATTTACATGAGGCCATTTTGAAATCACGGTATTGGCGTTTCTATTATTTGTTGTTATAGCGACAACCGAAATTCACACTTAAGAAATATTTAATTCTCGTCTCATTCGTAAGATACAGCTCACTGACAGACAGACTGACAGCGAAAGCTTATGCACCCCTCAGGTACGAACATTTATTATGAAAGGCGATTAAATATATATAACATTGGCATAGTCAAATGAGAAAAACCTTTCATGTCTAAAGAAAAACACCCAAAAATTAAAAAAGTATACGATTATAACAATTTAAACAATTATTTCTGACTTACTCTATACAACTCCAGATTTCATCCAATATGTGGTCATCATGGGGAGTGATGACTTGAGATCCGTTACTCCAGTACACTTTATACCCGTTATCATCTTTCGGATTGTGTGAGGCTGTGACCATCACGCCTGCGGTGGCCCCATACAGGATGGTCGCGAAGGACACCAAAGGAGTCGGACAGACGGACGAAAACAAATGTACTGGTATCGACGATGAGATAAATACTTTTGCTGTTAACTCTGCGAACCTGTAATTTTTTAACGTTATATATATTACTAGGTACCCCTTTTTGTTTAATTTTTTACAAACTTAGAAATTTTTTTTATTATAAAAAAATTCCAATTTTCATAATTTATTATTTATTAAAATTAAAAAACAAACCAATTTTCATAAATAAAGAAATTATTTTTTATTCTTATAAATAAAATGTTTCGAAAACGTGGATCTTAAGGATACTTTATCATTTCATTGTGTGCTATGCAAATTTATAATGAACCCCCTTTAGTCTATTTTTTTTACGAATTTTAATTATTTTTTTTTTTTTTTTTTTAATACATTATAGGCACACGCTTGACCACTATCACACCTGATGGACAGTAATGATGTGGCCTAAGGTGGGACGCGCATGCCTAGAAAATGCCTATTCACTCTTTTTTTAAAGATACCCAGATTGTAGGTGTTAGGAAACACAGATCTCGGTAAAGCATTCCAGACCCTGGCTGTGCGAATTAGAAATGAAGACTTAAACCGTTTCGTGCGCGTGGATGGTATATGAACGATATAGGGATGGAAGCTTTCCCGGTGTCTTGCAGTGCGGTTGTAAAAAGGTGAAGGGGGAACAAGGTCGAAGAGCTCCTGGGAACACTCCCCAAAATATATCCTATAAAACACCGATAGGCCAGCAACCTTACGACGGTGATCAAGGCTTTGGAGCTTGGCCAACAGTGGTGAGTCCTTGCCGATGAGTTTCCTAGCCCGTCGATCTACAGCGTCTAGTGCTGCAAGTTGATACTTGGCGGAGCCATCAAAAAGGTGACTGCAGTACTCCATGCACGACCTAACCTGTGCTTGATATAATGTAAGCAGTTGTTGTGGCGTAAAGTACCGCTTGACCTTATTAAGAATGCCTAGTTTTTTGGCGGCAGTCTTGGCTTTCGCTTCAATGGCTCTTCCGAAGTTTATAGTGGCCGAGATATCGAGACCAAGCAGATCAATGTGGTCGTTGATTGGTATGGATACATTCCGGAAGGTTGGAGCCAAGGTGAAAGGGCTTCGTTTAGCAGAGAGCAGACACGCCTGTGTTTTTGTAGCGTTGAACTCCACCAAATTGGCGATACCCCAATTTGAAACTTCATTAAGGACGGTGTTCACACGTTCAACCATTGCCTCTCTTAGTTCGTTAGTCTCGGTGCTGTTTGTGCGCGGACTGGACATATATCTCTCCGTTACAGTGCTGTCATCTGCATACCCCAGGATGCCGGGTGTCAGCAGGTCATTGATGTGCAGCAAAAAGAGCGTAGCGGAGAGAACAGACCCTTGAGGAACTCCGGCATTAATGCTTCTGAGGTCAGAAGAGCAGCCGTCAATGACTACTCGGAAGCACCGCTCACTCAAGAAGTCAGATATCCAGTCGCATAGGCTAGATGGAAGACCATAAGCCGGCAGCTTACTGAGAAGGCTGGCATGCCAGACCCGGTCGAAAGCTTTGGAGATATCAAGAGAGACAGCGAGGGCCTCTCCGTGTTTCTCAACAGCTTCACCCCAAATGTGTGTGGCATACACGAGTAGATCACCAGCTGACCGTTTTTGACGGAAACCATATTGACGGTCTGAGAGAAGATCGTTAGACTCCAGGTATGCCAGGAGCTTGGTATTTAAAACGCGCTCCAATGTCTTACAAAGCAAGGAAGTGATAGCGATGGGTCTGTAGTTCGCCGGGTCAGCACGAGTACCTTTTTTGGGTATAGGTTGTACATTTGCCAGCTTCCAGGATTTAGGAACTCGAGATTTACTGAGAGAGAGACGATACAGGCGAGTCAAAACAGGGGATAGTTCAGGAGCACAATTCCGCAAGACTATTGCTGGGATTCCATCAGGACCGCTGGCTTTATTTGTATCGAGAGACCGGAGTGTTTTGAGGACCTCCTTTTGATGGATTCGTGGCTCAGGCATTATTGAGTCGCAAGTGGGGATCAGAGGGGGGCGGGCATCTCCAGCGTCAAGAACAGAGTAATTGGCGAACTGAGAGGCAAGTAGATTCGCCTTCTCAGATGCGGTAAAAGCAAGCGATCCGTCAGGTTTAAGCATAGGCGGCAGTGAAGGCCGACAGAAATTGGACTCAACCGATTTTGCAAGGGACCAAAAGGCTTTGCTACCACTGGGGTAAGAAGCTACTTTGTTCCCAACGCTTTTAGTTCGGTTAAATTGAGCTTGTCTCAATACCCTCTTGTATGCCTTGGAAGCGATATTGAACTCCCTCTTCTTTAATTTTAAATCCGGAGCTTTGCAACTTCGAGCAACAACCCAAGCAGCGAATGCTGACTGTTTTCGAGCCTCTGATTGGGCACATTCAAAGTTGTACCATCTTGGGGTTCTGCCGTCAAGGGATACATCAGCGAATGGTATATAATACTCCATTGCTTGATGAATGACCTCAGATATGGAGGTTTCGCAGCTCGACGGATCATCGGAGTTAAAACATGTTTGCTTCCATGGGTAAGATGCGAAGAAATTACGCATCTCGTCCCAATTAGCTGACTTGTACTTCCACACTCGTCTTTTGCCGCTAGGGCCTGGAACGGGGGGACAGTAATTTGAGACAGACCTAACAAGGCAGTGATCAGAGGAGCCTAGAGGAGCAGTTACAGAGACTGAATAACGGTCTGGGTCAGTAGTCAACACTAAGTCAAGACAATTGGGGGTATGTTTTACAATTAAAACGTCCCGTGTACCTTAAGGAACATACACAAAAAACAGCAGAATTGGTTTAGCCATTCTCGAGTTCTGCGCTTACAAACATACATCTTTATTTATATATTATTTTTTATTGAGAACTCAATTTAAACGACACGTCTAACTCAGTTGTAGTGTAGTCTACTTGCTGTGTGGGTCGCGGGCTGAGTCCCGCTGGGGGCATTTATGTACATGAATATATTTTGTACATCAAGAAATCAATTTTTAAAATTTTTGTCTGTCGTTCTGTTTGCTCCCGCTAATTTCTGAAATGGCTGGACCGATTTTGACGCGACTTTCAATTGCAGATAGCTAATTTTATAAGCATAAGTATAACTTAGGCTACCTACTTTTATTTTATTAAAAAATCGTTAAATTTATTTTAACTTACTTTGCTAGTTTATAATATGTTACAATCATACAACTTAAATTATATAAGTGTAGTTTATCAATTACCTGGTATCAATAACACGAGGCTCATACCTTACCATGGAACTAGATAGTGTTGTGTGTTATGTCCCAACATATTTATTATTATTTATTTACTAGCAAACGTGTGCAGTTTACGCACCGGAAACAACTACTATACTTATTACAAACTAGCGACTCGCCCTCGCTTCGCTTGGGCTCTTACCTAGATTTAGCACAGGTAAACCCGCTGGATCCGCTAGTTATGCATATAAACCTTCCTCTTGAATCACTCTATCTATTAAAAAACCGCATCAAAATCCGTTGCGTAGTTTTAAAGATTTAAGCATACATAGGGATACAGACAGAGAAAGCGACTTTGTTTTATACTATGTAGTGATACCGATATCGTATCGGCAAGTGTTGATCGATACATGCTTAAAATTTATTGTAAAGAGAAATTATCAAAGAAACACAAAATTTTCTTGTTTAATCAGAAGATAATAAATGAATCATCATTTATAATCATTATGTATCTAAATCTAGCACAATGTTACCTTAATTTATTTTTAATTCATATCGTATTAAAGTTACTACAGCCAACAGCCATTAAAAGATAAGTTATCTGTGTCTGAATATTCAAATTAAATCGAAATCGTAATAATTATTCATATAATTCTTTATAAAGAAGTTATAATTCATGACTAACATTCTTCTCTTTAATATTTACTTACTAACGCTCTACTTTTTTCATAAGTTAACTACGTCATGTCGATTTAAAAAAAACTGTATTTTCAAAAACACAAAACAAGATTTCAATTTTACATTATTTCTTATTATTTAAATGAAGATAATTTTGCCTGTAAAATTCCCTACCCTCTAGAGTCTAGAAAAACGTGGCAGTTATAATATAGGTTTTTAGAAATGACATAATATTTCCCTCAGTAAAAATAATCCTACCTATTTTGCTCGGATAATCATTGATTGTGATATAATGTTATCAAAATATTTTAAATGGTTTTCTCGTTATCACTGCCAGACAGTCAGACATACATATAGATTTTGCGCCTGTATCTATACTAATATTATAAAGCTGAAGAGTTCGCTTGTTTGTTTGTTTCGTTGAACGCGCTAAAAAAATCTTTGTGTTGGATAGTCTGTTTATCGAGGAAGGCTATAGGTATGCTATATTACATCACGCTGTGACCAGCAGGAGCGGAGCATCGATGAAGAATGTTACAAAAAACCGGAAGAGCAGGCGTTAGTTTTGCGAGGTACCATCCATGCGACTGAGAAAGAATGTGGTTTCCGGCCCTTAGAACGCGTGTGAAGACGCGGGAAATGCTAGTCGTTAATAAATGACTATTTCAACTTGATTTTCCAAAAAATATTAACAGATCGACTAAGTTAGACTCCTTTTATATACAAGAACATGTGTCACATAAAGTAAAGTTTATCATTGCCATTGACCCCAGTAGTTTCATCACTCTCGTTATATAATAGAATACACGATAAGATATTTTTTTGTTCATTTTCTGATAATATTGATACTGGCAATTAAGCATTATCGCAAATATTTTACACATTAGATTAAAGAATAAGAAAATATATTTGGGAAAAGGCAGTTTCTTTGCCTATTTTTATCGATCTTTCTAGCCATCATTTTTTTTACTTTAACTTTATAATAGACTAGCGACTCATCCTTACTTCGCTCGGGTTTCGCGAATAGAAATAAATAAAATGTCCACCTCCCCTTTTTTTTTGAAGTCGTTTAAAAAGTATACATATAAGTCAGACAGACAAAAAAATTTAAAATTGTTTTTTTGTCAAATTAAAAATAGACACTCCAATTTTATTTATATGTATAGATGTATAGATTCATCCAAAAGACACCAAATAATTCCTTAGAGTTAAATATAATATGTATATTTATTTACATTAAGTATTGCAGTTTAATTTTTTTATCATTAGGAATTAGGATTAACTATCGTAAATATTAAGAAAAATTGACTTAATTCGCAAAGAAATTCAAAACTTACCGTTTGCTGTTGTGTCGTCCGTCATAGCCCACCACGACGCCATTGCGCAGTTGTTGTTGATTACATATTTTTTGAACATAAGAACACAAACCCTAAAAACATTTTTACATATTACTTATTTCCACATAAAATCTTAAGAATAGATTCAATTGAAATCATAAAACGCATATTATAATATATATTATGTAGCTTTCGCGCAAGATTCGAACCCACGATTCTTCAAAGGCATATGCCAATTTGATGAAGCAAAAGGTCACTCACTCTCTCATCTCAAAATATCTAAAACCACTTGACATATAAAAATGAAATTTGGCAGGGATGTAGTTTATAGTTAGTAGATGTCCACTATCAACAGATTTTGGGACAGGGCCGGATTAAGGAGGTCTAAGGCTCTTATAAGTTTGAATGAAAGTCCTTGATATTTTGTGCTACATGTGTAGCTAGTAACATATATTGTTACATGATATTATAGCACTTTTGAAAAGTCTTCAGCAACAAATTCTAATTAAACCTATATAGACTTGTTTTCATCTTTTCCATTCTGGCATCAGCAAAATAAACTGTTTTAATTGGCACAACTACAAGCTATTAAAAGTATTGAGTTAAAGCATATTGGACATCTGTTAGATATCAGTAAAATATTATAAATTATCAATTTACACTATAATTACAGATAAATATTTTACTTTATCTTCAATTTGAGTTGTAAGATATTAGATATTAAAATTAACTTTTTGAATTATGAAGTTGGTCAGAAAGAATTGGTCCATAGTATAAAATAGATTCACAATTTGAACATACCTGAGCTGTTTGTAAAACAACTACATCATTCATACCCATGTATCCGGCACCCATACGGGCGCGTAGACCCGCTGTTCCAAACTTCTGTCTTTGCAACATTGTTTTTTTTAATTTGTCCCATCTTGACTCTTTTATATCATCTAAAACTTCTTGACGGGTTTGTGGATTCTATGACAAAGTAAATAATATGTATTATAAAAAACACTTTTCATTTAATCTAAATATGAATAACATATTTAGAAAAAAACCTTAGCATGAAGGTCATCCAGAGAAAAAAATGCTATGAATAATATTGAATAAAGTAAAAAGAATCTAATTCTAAGAAATAATTTATACAATATTATACTGCAAAATGCATTAATTTACACTTGTCACTTTCAATGACGTTCTAGAATCTGTTCTGGCTATTATAATTCTTAGCTATTAATAATTTAAATTACATTTCTACTTTTAAGATTTATGACATGTCACTTTATTTATAAATATCTAGATTATTCTATGTAGAAAATGATGTTGCATTTTGTACTAGTTATAATTTGGCATGTTCTATTTTTGTATTATGAAAGTATTTTAAGATGTCTAGTTAATAAAATTAAATATATAATTTCTTATTGGAAAGGTTGGTAATGATGAGAAATTTTTTTATTATTGTAGTTATAAATGAGAATATACTTGTTCTAATTATAACATAATAACATGAATATTTTTTGTTCCTAAGTAAAATCCTTGTAGTTTTTTGATTCTTATATCACAATTCACAACTTACATGTGACTCTGTTGAATATAATGTGATAACAAGATTTGATATTTTAAATTTACATTAAAAATTATATAATGTTATTAATTATTATGTAGTATACAGGTGTATGTGTAAGGTGTGTGAATTTATTTATGTGTATAATGTGTAAAAAATGTTTTTTATATTTTATGAATATCATCAGTCACAAGTTTATAAAATCTTCGTTAGTATTTTTCTAGAACAAATTTGTGCTACCTACTCACCTTATCTTGTTTCAGCCATCCATTAACAGCGGTATCCAATTTAGAATCACCGCTTTCACATACAATCATCTTACACACTTTTAACTTAAACTATGTAAGGTTACTTTAAGCAGAACGACAGCGGTTGCACTATTTATGTACAAAATCCAAGTGAGATCAGATTTCTTAACTACTTCTATTAAAATTGATCGTCTCAATAGGTATTGTAAATGAAGCGATATCTATTCGCTTTATGGAAATGTTTAAATTCGAGTTTAAATCTTCTATTAACAGAAATGAAACTTATACCTATAGGTAATGATACTTAACTAGTGTCAAAATGACAGATCTTTTGTCAATGATCTTGACATTGACAGTTAACTAGAATCATTAGGTATCTAGAAACCAAAATACACACTTCAAATCCATGAACAAGAACATTGTTTTGAAAATATTGTCATTAAACATAAAATGATTAAAGAAATAAACCTATTATTTAGGATAAACTATATCCTTATTAAATATGCAAATTTGATCTATAGATTAATTATATAATAATTTGTTCATGCAAAAAGCTCTATAAGAGATATTGCTCCTGTTAATAAAAAGGCGTAAGGCTATTAGTATTTATCAGGCGCTAAATATTTAACTCGACAAATAATAGAGAACCATTAAATGTTAGTTAATTAAGTTTTTTAAGTACCTATTGTAAAATAATATTGGTAGCAGTTCAGATTTAGCGCTTAAGACAAAGAAAATATGAAAATCCTTAAAGTACAATAATAATATAAATAATATACTATAACATTGGTGGTTCAAATGATTTAGAGTAGAGAATCATTACGAGACGAGATATTTTCCCGCAGTGAAAATCCGGATAATACCATCCATCATCATAACAAATTTATTTAAAATCTGTCCAGTGGTTTTCGCGTGAATCGTGATGGGGTCATAGAGACTTGTATGAAAGATTTAATAAAATATAGACTGTCTCTCTCTATATTATTAATAAAAATTAATTTTTTAGTTAAAAAGCTAAAATTTATTTAAAAGACAAGAAGACCCTATAGAGTTTTATAATAATAATAATTAAAATTATTTATATAATTAATAAATTTTAATTATTATTATTATTTTATTATTCTGTATAGATGACTATTTTAGTGAAATATTCCAAAAAAAAATATTTAATGTACAGAATCGACTCCGTTAGAATTTGCCTTGGTTAAATCATAATATAATTATCTATACTAATATTATAAAGAGGAAAGGTTTGTATGTAAGTATGATTGTAACGAATTGGCTCAAAAAGTACTGGGCCGATTTTAAAAATTCTTTAACCATTTGAATGCTACATGTACATTATCACTGATTAATATAGGATATTTTAATTGCAAGAAAAAAATAAGAATCCTACTGAAACTACAATAACGGGAGAAGAGGAGTGCACGCCGCACATAATACATGAAATAGGTAGCCGCGAGTATACTTATTAAAGCTGGAGTAATTTTGGAGAATTTTCAACCCAGCGAGTGACCGAATGAAGTTTAGTAGCGTTTAAAAAATGAACGCGGGCGAAGCCGCGCGTATTGCTAGTAATATTATACGGTATAAGTAGGTATATTATACACTATAGATAGGTTTGTTATTGAAAGCTAAATAAAAACGCAATATTAAAATAAATGTAGTTAAGTATTTTGTCATTATTAATCGTATTAAATATTAATACCTATTGCTTAAAAAGTTTCAGCTAATCGACTGTGATACGACTATAGTTTGTAAACAAGTCATAATTCATAATAATATACGAGTATGTCTGGTGGACTAGGGAATTCACCGCCTCATGTGGTTAGTACAATGCCTATTCAATTGATAATATTATGTACATCTTCCTCAAATACAAGCTGCTACTCACTATCATGTTAATTTGTGTTTCGCTCTTTTAATTCCAAGTTGCAATTAATACGGGTATTTTTTGAACCCATTTTTATATAGTTATTGGATTTTCACTATGTCTGATGTAATTTGGCAACTATTACTTTATACAAAATAGTTAGAAAGATAATGTATATCTTTTAATGTCTAGTAGTTGATAATTCATAGAAGATAACTGCATAGCTCAATGATATATGTCATTATTTCACAAATGTCTCGGAACTACATAATTATGTAGCTGTAGGTACTAAGCTACGTGTAGACGGACAAACTGTCCTGACGATATAAATTATATTCGATAAAAAATATGTCTCATCTGGTTATCAGATCGGTGAAGGTCGATCTTCCACGGTCTCCTCTACTAAAACGTCTATTACCTACTTTTTACTAACCGGTAAAACGGACGAACTTGAGGGTGATGCGCTAGTAGGTAGGGTAAACATACCGGTTTACCGACCACTACCCCTTTTCGACCACTTCGCATGTTATTTTAAAAAATAGACAGTGTTATAGACCGATCTTTTCTAATTTCGCGCCATTCGATTCTGACGAACTTCACAGTTTATATTTCAACGGCATGACCTCGAAATTTTCAAATTGAGCACTCAGTCGCCCTTTCAAAATTTGGTGTGTGAATGCGTGTAAAATTTAGCGAAAAAAATAGCAGGTGGATTGATTTTCAAAGGTAAGTTTTTAAGTGTTACTCTTAGTTTATTGGTCATTGATTTGGTTTGTGTGTATTAAGCATGTTTAATTTCAATATTCAAGTGCCTAAACTCATCAAACTTTTTATAATTTATGATATTTTTGTGGTCGGACAATACGTTAGTGATTAATTTCAAAATCTACTTTCCGACCGGGTGGTCGCAAAACCGGTTTATTCGCGTCGTTTTTCTTTGCCTTTATTGCGGAAACCTTAAATTCACCAACATACATTGCACTATATTTGTGAACAGCTGGAGTTTTGTGAATTTACAACTAGATTCCGGCCGCCTGTATACCTTATATTTTCAAAGATATGACCTTCCAAAATAGTGAATATTTAACGGCCGATGATCAGTAAAAACAAACCTGTCCCCGGCCGTTTGAAAACAGCACGGCCGTTAATTAGTAAAAATATAACTTATTTCTGACCATTATATTTGTTTATGACTTTATGTTTGTTACCCCCTTATACAGCAACGGGATCGAATGAAATTTAGCATAAAGATAGCCTTACTTTGAATTAATACAAATGATACTTCTTAAAGCCTACCTAGTTCCCTTATAATCTTACTAATATTATAAAGGTGAAAGTTAAGATGTATGTTTGTATGCTTGTTACTCAAGCACAAAATTTGGTACAGAGATAGAGTATACTCTGGAATAGCACATGATAATTTTAATTCCGGAAAAATATATAGTTCCCTTGGGATATATCTGTTTTTATTTTTAAAGGCGAACTTATTCAAGCTTATTTACCGCTTATTATATTTTAGTGATAATGGATACATTTTGGTTGCTGTGCTTGGTGTTAGAATTATGCTTGTTTTTTTATCAGATGGCACCTATCAGTAAAGAAAAGAAAAAAAAATTAAGAGCCTTGCCGCTTCAACCCCTAAACTTTCAGAATCCTTTGAATTTAAAAGTCCTTCTCACAAGCGTACGAAAAACGCTAGGGCGAAAATTTCACATTTCGCACAGCTCTATTAATTTTCCAGAGACATCTCAATATCACCATTTAGTGACATTCAATTATCACAAATCTAACGCTTGGCAACAATACTATGAAAAAAAGAGATATAGCGAAAGAAGACAAAGAAAACTAAATTAAGAAAAGAAAGCTCGAAAGAGCTAAAGAGAAAAGAACAACCATTACACCACCACCAACCATCAAACAGAATTTAAAAAAAAGTAGAAGAAACTCAATCCCGTGTTAAATGTGGTTCTTGTTATTTTTAAGTCGTAAAAGAGAGTAAAAATCAGCTTTTGTTAATTTATTAATTGTATTATTATCATACTATTATAAACCTTACAGGCTATTACACAAGAGTCGTTTTTCTACCGTAAATTAGGTGGCCGATAACCAGTGCACTAGTGGACGATAACTGAGTGAAAAGGCCAATAACCGGTATATTTGCTATTTTTACGAATATATATTTTTTTAAAATTATGTATCACTGATACATCTATAGGCGCTAGGTTTAATGAAACTAGACTATTGTAGGATGAAATGACATTTTTTTGAAAAATCTTGGAGTACAACATTATGATAAAAATCAACTCCGAAGTCAACAAGCCGCTTAAACGGTCGATAACCGGTATGTTTACCCTATATAGAACATATTTCAAAGATTAAAAACTAAGGATCGTAAATCATTAAATGATATAATATTGCAAATTGTTCACAGTTACCTTAAAGGTACTCGTACTTTAAAAGGACTTGAATATTTAAGATTTTCGATTAATATTTTTTATTTATAAATAAGAACTATGGTTATTATTTATTTTCCATAATTTCTACATCGGTTCTGAACAAAACCGCTTCAGTACAGTCGATTTGGCGTATATTAGCTTTTACAGGATACAGACTTTATCAATACTTTTGTTATTGCAGAAATAAAATTTAGTTATTGTAAAAAAGTGTTAACATGGTTTCGAATGTTTGACATACTTAGAATGCACATTTTTATTTTATTGTTACCACATTTTTATACAAACTGATAACACTTAACTGTTCTGTGTTCCAATGTCGTTTCAAATACTTGAGATACCTAACTATAAAAAAAAAGAAGCATTTGAGGGTATAAAAACCATAGATATATTTTAACTCAATGATAAAAACTAAATAAAAATTTGAATCTAGATGAACTAAAATTGATTTTAATGTGAAAATAACAGATTTTTACTAAATGCATACAAAATTATTTACGTTGCTTATTCATCGTCATCATCATCCGCTTTTTTTAACGTCCCACTGCTGGGCACGGGCCTCCCTCAGTACGAGGGGGATCAGGCCATAGTCCACCGCGCTGGCCTAGTGCGTGTTGACGGACGAAACATGTCTTACGAAAACTTGCTAGGTTTTCTCAGATATGCAGGTTTCCTCACGATGTTTTCCTTCACCGTAAGACAAGTGGTAATCATGATAGAAATGATTTGCACATGAAAATACCTATTAGAGGTGCGAGGAGGAGAGAGGAGTATTTGAACTCGCATCACTCGGTTATCCAAGCGAGCGCGTTACCGCTATGTTACCACTTGTTCACTTTGCTTTTTGCTTGCTTGCTTTATTAATAGAAACTTATTATAATAGATAAAATTCCTTTTCATCCTTATTTTTCTTTTAAAGACTTAATTGGATTTATAATTTTAATTTTCATTTTAACTCTACTTACTTTAATTAATCCATATTTATTATCTATATCTGTCTGTGACCGAATCACGAGAATACCACTGAAAATATATTGATGTAATTTGGTATACCTACTAATAGCTAGTGATTATCCAGTGGGTCCTAATATAGGATCCTTTTTATTGCAGGACAATATCTCATTTCTGGGAAATCCTTATTTACAGTAACAGTGTGTTTTTAACATACTTTTTGAAACTTTAAAAACATTTAAATATAACCTTTTAACGAAAATTTGTAGGTATAAACCCATAAAAGAATGTAATAATAATTTTTTTGCAACATAGAAATGGTTGAAACAGTGTTTAACCTCAATAAATATGGCACGATTCCAGCGTATTGAGGACTATTAATTATTATTGTTATTAATAACATATTATGAAAACATTCATATCAAAACAGATTTATTACAAACTTAGTATTGTGCAATTGATAAGAGGAGTTCCCCTTAACTTTAATACAAAGACTTCCAATCGTAGCGAAGTATAAAATCCGAACTTCGATGAAGCAAAATTAAACTCATCGAAGCATTCGTCGTGTGAAGTCGTATACAAAAAAAACAAAAATGAAATTTATCGTAGTATTAGTAGCTGTGGCGATGGTGTTCTTGCAAGCCGAAGGGAGGACTTTCACGAGGTGTCAACTCGTTCAAGAGTTGAGGAGTCAGGGATTCCCGGAGGCGAAACTTAGAGATTGTAAGAGCTTTTTGCTTTGAAAATTACATTTTAAGCTTTTTTTTATAATTCTGCATGTTATTATACAGATATGTATGCCCTTTTTAACGTCTTACGTAGGTACTACGGACGTCATAATATGTGTTTCGAAAACTTGTTCTCTCGAACATGCAGGTTTTCTCACGTTGTTTTCCTTCACCATAAGACAAGTGAAAATCGTATAAGAAATGATTGGCACGTAAATATATTAGGTTTGAAACCCTGGATTTGAACCCTCTTCACTCGGTCACTCAAGATAGCGCGTTACCATGGACTACTACTACCTACACCAAAGGTTTTTTTTTGTTTGTTTAGTTGTATTTAGATATTATACTAAATGATTAATTACTAGTAATAAACAATTTTAAGTGCACTAATTATTTTACTATTATAATTTCAGGGGTTTGCTTAGTTGAAAACGAGAGTGCGCGCACAACAAGCAAAGTAGGCAAAGTAAATAAGAATGGTTCCGTCGACTATGGCCTCTTCCAGATCAACGACAAATATTGGTGCAGCAATACTAGTAGTCCAGGAAAAGACTGTAATGTTACCTGTTCAGGTAAGCCCACCTCAGAATAAAGCAATAACCATCGTGTTTGAATACAATAGGTATCCAAAAATTTCACAATGTTATAGCAATTTCAGATACAAAAAAACTAGCAACTTACCCTCCCTTTTCTCATATATATACATATAATATAGATAATTGCTGAACACGTAGCAAATGTGCTATTTTTAAAAGACCGTGTACACGGGCATACTGTTAGTTTTGGAGGCCCTGGATGAATACTTAATAGGGTCATAAACTTATTTTATCATTGTGTTTTAAAATCTATAATCTATACTAATATTATAAAGAAGTAAAGTTTGTTTATTTGTTAAATTGTAAGGGGTAATCTCGGGATCTACTGAACCGATTTTAAAAATTCTTTCACCAATATAAAGCCACATTATTGCTGAGTGTCATAGGTTATATAAAAAACCGAAAAATAAAAAGGCTTTAAAACGTGGTAGTCCATTTTGCAAAGTGAATCGGAGAAAAAACGGTCGAATGAAAGCGTTTCTACGAACGCTGCCTTAACTATGAAAGATATATTTTTGAGTTCTAGAGAAAAGATGTGGAGCTTGAAAATGCCTACAAAAAAGTCAACTACAGCATATGTCTAACTTAAAAACACTATGTACTAAAAAGGATTATTAAAATTATGCGCAACGAAGTGGGCACGGGTCAGCTAGTGATAGATATTATTAGAGGAATTTAATATTACGCTATTGTTTGGTTCTCGATCTCGGTTATTAAGCTGGGCTGCAGCACATTTAAATATATCCGTTCCTGAAAGTCAATATATTTTGTATTAATTTCAACATAATCCCACAAAAAAGGAATAATAGATGATGTTCTCCAATCTCCGACCGATACCGGCCATGGCGGCCAGTGACAATGTTGTGTAGGAAATATTATAGTGCAAAAGTGTGTGTACCCTCTATTCCTATCACTCTCATACTCCGGTGGGACGACTTCTCGCCACGATCAGTGAGAAAGATTCAATAACTAAACTAGGTCCGACCCGGGACTCGAACCCAGGAATTCTCGATGTATGATCGTACATGCTAGCCACTATACCACCGAGGCATTTGAATGAATAACAACCTTCAAATAATATTAATGCGATAAATTAACTAAGAATTAATTAATTTCAGAACTTTTAACCGATGACATCACAAAAGCCGCAACTTGCGCCAAGAAGATCTACAAGCGACATGGTTTCAACGCGTGGTACGGATGGAAGAACCACTGTCAAAGTGGACTACCTGATATCAGCTCTTGCTAAATAGTTAAGAGACTGTAAGGGGTCATCTTAGGATAAGGGGTTCGAATCCTGGAATAAGAAATGCTCTTCCCTACTCTACAGATCCCTATTAAATATTATTAATACATGTTTAAAGACTGGTATCTGAAGATAATTTTGACAATTATTTTATTCATTATTATATTATTTAAGACCTCTTATTATTTATGAAGCTTACCAATTTATAGAAATAAATGATTTAAATACATATGAAACCTATTTAATTTCTAATTATAACGAAGCATATGAAGTAATGAGAAAATAGAAGAAAATTCAAACTAATAATGTGTTATTTTGGATTAGAACCATATTAATAATAACTTATTGAAAATAATTTAATTTATTATTACTGCGATCTTGTAATTAACCCTACACTTTCTTTTATTAAGTAATTCTAACAGTTAACATTCTTCACTTTAACAGTTTTGTTACAAAGTTGTCCCATTACCTCAGAACCAACACATCTAAGCCTTAATGTAGTGATAATTAAACTTGTATTAGAGAGATATATGAGAGGAATGCACTATAAAGGGATAGTTTCTAAATGCTGCGGCGGGTTGCTTAGAGTTAGCACGTATAAAGTAACCTAAATATTTCATCATAGCACTAGCCTTTGTTCCAGGCTTTGCGCGGATTTTGAAATTTAAGTTTTGTTTTATGATTTTGTTTTTAATAAGTATAAGAAGCTTTGGAGTAGCACAAGTGACACAGAAGTTGAAGAAAATCATCTAAGTTGGTATGGATATTTGAAGTAATGTAAATGAATTGATGTAAATGAATTGATGTAAATGAATTGATGTAAATGAATTGATGTAAATGAATTGATGTAAATGAATGTAGATATATGGAAAGATCAAGAAAAAATATTATTATTATTATAAGTAGGTGACGAAATAAAGCATGAAGAAATTTTATGAGACAAGCAATAGGGAGATGAATACATACAGTACCGAACATGGACGAAATTCGTCCATGGTACCGAACTTCAGTAGCTTGGAAAATAGACAAGAAATGGAAGAAAAAAACATATATTCACTCAATTGTTTATTTTGTACCAAGTATGTATAGTATAAGTTTCTTAGTTTCTACTTTGAAACACCTGCGGCTTTTGTTAAGAATTTAAGGAATGTAATTAATGAAACCCTATCATTACTCTTGTTCCTTAGTGTATTAAGTGTAATCCATTGGAATGGAAAACCTTGTGAACCAAAGGCTATTAGAGCTCGTTACTTATACCTACATATCATGTATAGTTTGCTCTGTATTGGTGCTTTCTCTAAAGTGCTGTGCTTTCGATTATGATGTGCACGATGGCTAAATGCGAGTTGACGAACTACACATCTTTCAAAAACTTGCTGGTAATATTTTCGTTCACAGTGATACAAGTAATAATCACGATGTAAAATAATTTGCACATGAAATTATCAAAGATGCGTGTCCCGGGATTTGAACTCGCTACCAAGCGAGCGCGCTGCCTTCGAGCTATCTCTGCTTTTTTGCTATACTTAATTTGCTCTGAGATTTCACATTTATGAAAAAAATATAAAGCAATTTATTAAGTCTAAATCTCGCAAGATTTTTAATTTGTAAGCCTTTTTATATGCTGATAGTGTAAAAAGAAAGTAACTTTAATCGTTAGATCAAAAAATTTAGCATATATTTTTTTAGAGCAGACCCACTTTTTAACCGATTTCAAAAAATTAAGGTTATATGTACCGTAGTATGTATTTTTTTTATGTATGTTCACCGATTACTCCGCCGTCTGTGGGCCGATTTCAAAAATTTTTCTTTTGATTGGTAGGGTATAGTTCCGAGGTGGTCCCATTGTCACCAAGTCAGGATCTGATGATGGGATCCCAGGGAAATCGAAGGCAACTCTCAAGGCAAAATTTCAAAAAATCAACAATAACTAAGTAATTAAAATTTTTTTTGTTTTTAGTTTCGATTTGTAGCGTTTTGAAGTCGGTTTTCATTTTTGTTATAACTAAATATTTAAAAAATGTGTTAATACGGGCACAACCGCAAGAAACATTAAGTTTTATTTAAACTCCTTAAATGTTTATCTAGTGGTACCTAATATATATTAATTTTTAAAGAATATTATAGTTATAATTTATTATCAGCTGATTATTTTCAAAGAATAATTATTTACCTTTTCAGGAATTTTCTTTGTCCGAGGATAGTAAGTTTGATAGCTTAGTTATTAATGATGTTTGGCGCCATTCATTATCCGCAACGCGAATAAATTACCTCATACGTTTGTTCAAGGGGGATTTAATCCATTATAAATGAACCAGCTGAAGTGGAAACTATCATTTTCATCTAAAGTAGTGTATATTGTTCTAAAGCTAACATATTGTTATAACTAATCGAATAAATTGAAATTTCAACATTAGGATAGCTTGGAAAGAAGTCTTTAGGAAAATACTCTACAATATTTTTTATTTATTTATTTAGAACCAGCAAAACATTTATTGAATACTAGCCTTTCCCGTGGCTCCACTCACGTTGTAAAGGCTCCAACCAAACCAAAAGATATATTTGTCTCCCGTTTTTGCAACATTTTTACTTTATATCAACATCATTGATGCTCCGCTCCTATTGGTCAAACGGAAAATCCAACACAAAAAGGATTTTTCAAATCGGACCAGTAGTTCCTGAGGTTAGCGCGTTCAACCAAACAAACAAACAAACTCTTCAGCTTTATAGATTCATTCAGAAAATCTATCGTCATAGTAAAATTTTATTAAAATTTTACCTGTCGTTTTCTTACAATGTGTTCGAAGACAGACAGCTAGATAGATTTTTCTATTATCAAAACATTCTATTATTACTATTCTGTATGGATAACAATGATTATTACAATAAGAATTAATACTTATATAGATTTTGCACGTGATTTAGGAGGTAACAATCTTTTTATGTAAATAAGTAAATTGGCCATAAAGTTATAATTAAAGTCTTACCCTCGTCAGAAAAGTAATAAAATATAAGCAAGATAACCTTTTTGTACGTAATTCTCGTAATCTGTTTGTACTGGGATACTTTTTATCTTGTCACCGAGTAGTAACGAGTACATAAAGATATAGTGTATTAAAGGCATTTTTATTAGCTACATACTCAGAAGTATTTACAGCCCTTTTTTAACGTCCCACTGCTAGGCGGCCTCCTTTCATCCCGAATCAGGTCATAGTCCACGACGCTGGTCCAGTGCGAGTTGGCGGACTACACATGTCTTTCAAAAACTTGCCAGTTTCTCTCAGACTTGCAGGTTTCCTCACGATGTTATCCTTCAACGTAAGACTATTGGTAGTAATCATGTTGAAAAATATTCACACATGAAAATATCAGAGGTGTGAGACCCGGATTTGAACCCGCATCACTTATCTAAGCGAACTAGTTACCACTGAGCTAAAACTGTATTAGGTCAAGTGCTCCTTGTGACACATACTGTAACTTTAATTTTTTATAAGTACCTGAAGATTTTTTCATATTAATGGTTGTTTTGGCGCATTTGCTAATATAAGATAGATACAATTTAGGTGTTAAATTATAACGAACTCCGAAGGAACGTTTATTTTTAAAGGAAAATATTATACAACCTTATCGAAGTACTTACTTAGAAGATTATATACGATTTTTAGTCGTTCGTTTTCAGAATCTGAAATTAATCACTAAAAAGGAAACACAAAAGAATTGCTTTGCAATATGTATATTTATAATATGTATTTATTTTAAATAAAGACATTTTTTTAAAGACATTTAAAGCTATATAATATGTAGTATATCAACTATCTGGTATCCGTTACACAAGCCTCGTAGCTTACCACGGAACTAGATGTCGCTGTGTGTAATAATGTCCCAATATATATTTTTTACTATGTATATATAAAACATATGAAAGAAGTTGGAAGCAAGTCTCTTAGAAAAATAATAATGACATGACAATATTTTGTGGGTTTTTAAGTTTCACATTTTGTTTTCGTAAACACTATTTATCTAAAATAATTTATTGTCAACGGTTACTTGAAGCCCTTAAAAATACTTATGAGGTTTAGATAATATTTTCTACATGCAAGCAATTATATAAATAAATATTACAAGTACATATATAGTAACGTTACTATAAATATTTATTTATTTAAAAGACACACATTTGTTAAAACATAAAATACCTATAACTTATGTATTGTGTTTAAGTTTAGGTCCCCGTTTTTGTAAGTTTTAATACAATCAATTGTGGAGCAGATTTTGCTATTTATGTATAAGGTAAGGGTGGGTCTGGGATAATTACTTTTCAAGTGATTTAGAAGTCGTGTAACTTTTTTCTTTCGTATTATTTATTCATAAAGAGCTTAAGGTCTCCTTTGGAGTTTGAAAAATATAATGTAAGAAATATAGAAGAAATAAGATCTTTATTCACTAATACCATATGTATGAAAAAAGCGAGTAAAAAATTAAAATATATCTACTATTTTGTACTTAGGCGTGGTTATGGTTTAAGAAAACCATGTGAAATTCTTTTACGATGCCTCAATAGACTATAGCTTGCATAATTCTTACCAATTAATTTCATTATATTTAGAACGTCGCAAAAAGTTACATGAAATACGGTTAAGTAATTAAAAACGTAAACGTACTTCCGGAACAAAGCCTACTTGCAGAGAGCTTTTTGAGTCTATTCGCATTACGTATAAACAATGAGCTCGGTCGAAGCCGCCCACCACTACGCATGTGCGTACAGCGAGCCCAAAAGTCGAGTGCTAGGATAACTGCGGCTTGCTGTACTTGTGTGCAAATTTGCGGGGGGTCTGTACGATCGACTATTCAGGGCTCAGTTCCACTGTAGTAGCGGGGGATGCCGCGCGAATGGGTTGGGCGCGTGGTGAAGCACGCGTAGCCGAAGATTCCGATTTCGAAACCCTTAAACAACTCCTGGCTTCTGAAGATGGATGGAACTTGGAGTACGAGAAGGAAGGCGTCAAGGTGTGGACGGAGGACGCCGCACATGGCGCGCTGCGGACCGTCAAGGTTTGTTTTGTATTTCACATCAAAATAATAAAATATTATTACTTTCCAACTTTATATATTTAATATATATATGACGACACGTTTGGCTCAGTTGTTAGTGACCTTACTTTCTGCGCCAGCGGTCGCGCGTTCGAGTCCCGCTGAGGGCATTCATTCGTTGAGCACGAATGTTTGTTCTCTAGTCATGGGTGTTAATATTTAAATTATGTATGTATTTAAAGTTTATATAATATGTAAGAAGTATATCAACTATCTCGTATCCGTAACACAAGCCTCGTCGCTTACCACGGAACTAGATGGCGCTATTGTAAAAATGTCTGAACATATTTATTTATTATTTTAATATATTACACATTATATATTAGTGAGAAAAGCTCTTAGAGCTTTTAATATTTTTTCAGTAACTGCAGTAAAATATACCTGTTCTGTTTTGTTATCAGCGCACCGGAAGGTGATTCATAATACCATGATACAGTCATTTATATACTGATATGATTAATGGGTAATTCCATTGTGTGCAAAAGTGTTAGTAGATTTCCCGAGGGGAGGCTAGCTAGGTCACCTAGGCTTCGAACGGAACAATGGGGTTATAAATTTTACTTTAATAGTTAACCTGAAAAATAAAATTACATTTTTAATGTAATTTAAGTCGTTTACACTTTTTATTCTGCTCTTGAGCTTTGATAAATTGTAAATCACGTAAACCAAACAAGACTAGTTGACAAGTTTATATTAAAACACGTAGTAAACGTAAGCTTTTGACGAAAAATATAAATACGATTATTTTGTGAAATAAGCAAATGTAATGCTATAAACTTAATTCATAACAGTTTACTAACAATCAGCGTATTTTTTAATCAATTCTAGTAAAAACAGTAGAAAAAGAAAATACTATTTTCAATTATTATTTAAGTTCCTATGGGGTTATTATAAAACAGTGCCCGCGTTACATATATTCCTGACTGATGCAGATACGATTCGCTCCGTATATTTGAACTTCTGTAGTATAGTGTGCCATTTTAATCATCACTACATAGTATAAAACAAAGTCGCTTTCTCTGTCCCTATATCCCTATGTACGCTTAAATCTTTAAAACTACGCAACGGATTTTGATGCGGTTTTTTTAATAGATAGAGTGATTCAAGAGGAAGGTTTTTATGCATAGCTAGCGGAACCCGCGGCTTTGCCTGTGCTAAATCTAGTGAAGAGCCAGAGCGTAGCGAGGGCGAGTCGCTAGTGTCGGATAAAGTTTACACTAACATTTAATTGGTTTTATCCACCTTAAAAGCTTTATTTGTGTAGTTTATACCTACGATCCTAGTCTAATGACACAAATTTTAATAATTAATTTAAGAGCTTTTAAGCTCTAAAGCGAAAAGAGATAAACGTATATTAAAATATTTACTGTTGCTTAACTATACATAATATAATAAAATTCTAACTTAGTCCAATTTGTAAATTGAGTATTTTTTTGATTGTACGTAATCTTATTGAAATACTTTGACGACACGTTTGGCTCGGGTTCGAGTCCCGCTGGGGGCATTCATTTGTTAAACTCGGATGTTTGTACTCCAGTCATGGATGTTTATATTTATAATATGTATGTACTTAAATTTATATATGTAGTATATCAACTATCTGGTATCCGTAACACAAGCTTCGTAGCTTTCTACGGAACTAGATGGCGCTGTGTGTAGTAAAAATAGTCATTATTATCGATACAGAAGCCGAATCTACTGTTCTCAGTATTTTTGTCTGTCTGTCTGTGATCGCATCACGAGAAAACCACTGGACAAATTTTGATTAAATTTGGTATTATGATAGCTAGTTATTCGGATCAGGATATAGGATACTTTTTACTGCTAGAAAATATCTAATTTCTGAGAAATATCAACTAACCGTTACAAATTGGCTGTAAAACATCAAACGGTATGTAGATTTGTAGAACGCGAGCGAGGGAAATGCTAGTAATAAATAACACTGTTGCGTATTGTAACGAGTAAAGTGAAGTGAGGAGCGGGTGTTGGAGAGGAGGCGCTAGTGTAGCGGTGTGAAGTGTGAGGCGAGTAGAGGAGAGTTGACGGGGATGGCGTAGGGTATATATAAAATGCCTTGCTCAGGATTGAATTCATTATTCTGCAGTGTTAAAGTCTAGAGTATTATTATTCTGTTGTTAAAGTATTGTTAAAATCATTATAATTACAAGTGTATAGATTTAAAAGAAAGTTAAAAGTTAAAATTGTAAAATTGTGTGTTTATATCATAGTATAAAGTGATTTGTAAAAATACTGTTTTATTTTCCCTGACTGCTTAACAGTCAGAAGTGGGATATAAAGGCCCACATTATGAAGCGAAGACAGCCAGGGCGTATGTAAAATCAAAGAAGACCCGATTGAATAACGATAATGAAAATAATATGTCTAGAAAGGATGTACAATCGATGATTGACACAAAGGTAAATTCATTTCTTAATGAGGGTAGTCGTGAGAGTGGCGTGATAAAATTAATTAATACTGATAAATTAATACCGGATTTCGATCCTGAAAATCGAGATATGAATGTAAAAAGCTGGATACGAAAAATTGATCAACTCGGTGACATTTACAAGTGGACTGAACAAACGAAATCTTTTAATTTGCAATCAAAATTACAAGGACAGGCACGTATTTGGTATAATCGCTTAGATTCATATGATCATAGCTGGGAAGAATGGAAATCTATGTTAACAAAGGCTTTTCCACGATACCATGATTATGCTACGCTTCTTGAGGAACTTACTTCTAGAAAGAAATCATCAAATGAAACTATGACTAAATATTACCAGGAGAAGTTAGCTATGTGTTTTAGATGTCAATTAAGTGATCATGCCGCCGTTTCGTGTATTATACGAGGCTTGCCTCTCGAACTGCAGGCCAATGCACAAGCTTATCAATGTAGCAACCCAGATGCATTATATGAAGGGTTTCTGTCCGCATTTGATAATTATCAGCCTATAACGTCCGTTCGAGTAAGCAGCGCGAAGCCACGAGTAGAACCTAGTGCTAGCAAAGAAACTCTGGTAAGAAAACCTCCCATATGTTATCGCTGTAATGAGACGGGGTACGTAGCTCCTAATTGTTCACTACCCGACAAGCGTAAATGTTTTAGATGTGGTAAGATTGGACTTGTTGCTAGTTCGTGTCTATCCCAAACAAAGCAAATCCAAATCTTGTCAAATTTACATGATGTTTATAAAAAGTTTTCTTTTATAGTCCCTACAGATTCACTACGAGCTTATCTGTAGTGTAGCTTAGTTGTAGTGAAAGCAGTAGCGATGAGGAAATTGTTTCTAGAGATGATTTAATTGACTTATTAGAGAGCTAATGCATTTTTTTGTCCACCAATTGCGGTGCAATTGTTTCAGGATGGCCGACTGTAACGAGTAAAGTGAAGTGAGGAGCGGGTGTTGGAGAGGAGGCGCTAGTGTAGCGGTGTGAAGTGTGAGGCGAGTAGAGGAGAGTTGACGGGGATGGCGTAGGGTATATATAAAATGCCTTGCTCAGGATTGAATTCATTATTCTGCAGTGTTAAAGTCTAGAGTATTATTATTCTGTTGTTAAAGTATTGTTAAAATCATTATAATTACAAGTGTATAGATTTAAAAGAAAGTTAAAAGTTAAAATTGTAAAATTGTGTGTTTATATCATAGTATAAAGTGATTTGTAAAAATACTGTTTTATTTTCCCTGACTGCTTAACAGTATATTAAATTGTATTCTAACTTCTAGATAGTATTGTTAAATGGTAAAAGTTGCGTATTATTGAAAAAGATATTTTTAATTTACGGCAAGTTAAATTAACATTTTCATTAAATCTATAAATACCTATAAATAAAATTGGAAAGTCTGTTTTTAATTTCAAATTAACTGATTTATTTAAATGCATATGAAAGTATATATATTATATACTAGTGGAACCCGCGGCTTCGCTCGCGCTAAATCTAGGGACGATCCCGAGCGAAGTGAGGGTGAGTCGCTTGTTAAGATAAACATTTCCATCATACATTACATATGTATAACTCTAGCGGTTTTGGCAGCGCACGCCAGAATAGCTCGCAGATGGTAGATTTTTTACTACTTACTTGATACTTATCGTCATATTTTGGACAATTCACACAATATCTTTATAAATTGTAGCCTATGTGATATTCTGATGTATAAGCTATATTATTGTAAAGTTTCATTAAAATCCATTCAGTAGTTATTACGTGAAAGAGTAACAAACATCCATACATCCATACATCCATACATCCATACTTACAAACTTTCGCGTTTATAATATTAGTATAGACTATACGGTACTTACAAGTTACATCTAAAAAATAATTTTTAAATGTTTGTCGGCTCGAGTTTGTTAATAGACTAAGTTAATTAATAAACCTAATTAAATATAATATAATATATTAATATTAATTACATAATATTAAGTTATAAATAACCTCCTCCTTTTTAGAAGTCGGTTAAAATTTAAAAAGTAAACCTAATTAATTTAAAATATCGCAATTATAAGCCTCTCAGGTGAGACTTTCAAAAATACACGGTGCGAAACCGCGGGAAATTGCTAGTTTTCGGTTGAACGCGAATGTTCGTACTGAGCCTCGCTTTGCAACTTAAGCTTCCAACATAACCAAACCATAGCGCGTTTTAAAAACGATCAGCGCCATCTATGTTTCGTCAAGCGAACTACAAAATAAATATTCTAGTATCATTTTCACACGTAAAATATTATTCTTTATATATAAAGTACTTATGTGCGTGTGTAAGTTATTTTATTGAACTCCTCCTTAACGGCTGGACCGATTTTGATGAAATGTTTTATGTGTGTTCGAGTGCGTTCGAGAATGGTTGAGTTCACAATTTGGTCCACTACAAAATGTTTTTTTAAATAATTAGTTATTTATACATTTAATATTATCATTAAATATTATTTAACTATAAGCTGATTCCTACATACAAAAAAAAGTTGTGAGTTGTCACCGGACGCCTGGCAGATGTGAAACATCGAAATTATTTAGTACAAGTAATAGGAACAAAAGTTAATAGTGTTAATAGAAGGTAAAATGAAAATTAGTATATTCTGTGGTAATATTATAATAATAAAATCTTACATAACATTAACAGTAGGTATGTCTGGTATTTAACTGAGTTAAGTCTTGGTAATGTCCAGTTTCAATAATAATATTTTGTGACCACTGTGATGATTGTTGGGTACTGAAACATTTATAATAAAAAATATGTTATTAAAATAAACAGAAAAAAATTCTGTGTTTAAATATACTAGTTAATTCAAGAATTTTAGATAGTTATTACAGTATATTAATAAAAAATTTTAATTATCAATAATGAATATTTAATATAGATCCAACCATGATTACAAAATTAATTAATTTATTTATTTTTGATGTTCATATTAAAAAAAACAAGTAAGAATAATATAAGTGTGCTGTTGACTACGGATAGTACATATTAAATTATATTTCATCATAAATAGCGTCATGGCGAAGCGTCGTCGCCACGGCCTATATCGCCACGCCAAAAACAGGTTTACCCTCCGCCAGATAGATGTTTCACATCAATAAAACAATAATTTTAGTTTATAATATTGCTATAATATTTAAGTAGGCACGTATTTTTACTGCTAAGGTTAATGGATTTGTCCATACTTAAATTATATCTAATCTGACCACTGAACTGTAATCTTGTGCCAAGTTCACTTGACAAGTTATAGAATATATTTTACACTTTTGCCCGATTGCGGGAAAACCCAAAGAAGGGTTATGTTTGACCCTTATATATCTATAGTAGATCAATACATCAATACATATAAATAAAATTGAAGCTATTAAATAAAATATGAAAGTATTACTATAGTATCAAGTATGAAACATCAAAACCGTTTAATAATTTATTTTAACTTTTGCCCAGCGAAGCGGACCGGGGTTACTAGTAATTTAAATAAAATACTGGCTTGTTGAAAAATTCCTGCTTAATGTTGAAAGCATTTTGCAGTGAAGAATCTCTTGCCTAAGCATTTCTTGTAAATGTCTGTAAAAGTTTTTTTAATATATATATATTTTAGGTTGAAATCTATAATGCCTAAATGTTTAATTATAATCTTATTTCATGATGCAAATTTCCTGTGCACGTGACATCAAGAAAATGTGGAAAATTCTGGAAAATTGAATTGGAAAAATGTTTTTGTATCGCCCGCGGACAAAACCTCGTTAAAGTAATTATTTTATAATACTGTATTACATACGTATAATACAGCATTAAAAAATATTTTATTGAAAGAAGATTTCGTTTCTTAATTCCAAATAAAAAAACTTTTAATGATATTGGATATTTGAATAGATGTCTTCCAAAGCTCAGCAAAATGGGAACGAATGTTAGAATTTAATATATAATTTAATTTACCACATGTCATTCCCATCCTTCGCCTCTTTCATAATAAAAGATTTTTCAAACTGGCAAAGAGTGAGTCGAATTTACTCTCGTCTCTTATAAGTCGTACTTGTCCTTTGTGATCTTCATACGAGTACACAATAGACGAGTACGACTCGCACTTAACCAATTTATTAGAAATTGTCTGCTCTTAATGTAAAATTTTTGAAATTGAAACATTGTATATATTTTACCTTATACAAGTATATACACTTACAAGTAAAAATATTTTTTTCTCGTTTTTCGTTTAGTTTCTACCCATACCCATCTTTATACTTTTGTTTGTAAGTCTATAACTTTGACACTACAACCGACCAATCTTCACTGTGTCTTGTTCATTCTACTCGACATTGGCGAAGTAATTTGTGCCCAAATGGCACGCCTAGAAGCCACAGAATAAAGAACATGAACGTGAACATCAACGCCCCAAACCCATTTAATTAGAAGAATTACAAAACTAACGAAGTCGATTTTCGTATTTTTTTACTGCTAGAAAATATCTCATCTTTGAGAAATATATGATAACCTAAATTTATAAATATATAAAACAGACACAGAGCAGGGGCGAGTCGCAAGTTATTACGTTTAAAATGTTTTCTCCTTCACGGGGCATGTTACTTTACGTGACACAAACAATATACCTACTAATTAAAACTTGAGAGAGACCTTATTCAAAGTATACAAAGTGAAAGTGTGGTGTACACATTGTTTCAACAGGAGAATTGTTAAAGGAAGTTTTATTAGGGTTGACAGATAATATTTAGATGTCATTTAGACTGTATGTATTCAGCCTTTTTTATGTCCCACTGCTGGATCTAGACGCTCTTATATGTAATTCGAAAATTTGTTCTTTCTCTCAGACATGCAGGTTTCCTCACGATGTTTTTCTTCACCGTAAGACAAGTGGCAATCATGTTAGAAATGATGAGGTGCGAAATCCGGATTTGAACCCGCATCACTCGGTTATCTAAGTGAGCACGTTACCACTGAACTACCGTGCCTATTTAGTCCAGAAGTCGGAATTTGATTTAACAAAGTTTAGCTATTTAATAAAAAATCTGTCAAATCGATTTTACAAGAAGTATTTTTTGGATTACAATTTAAGACACGATCCTAAATACATTTGGTATGATTAAACATCTCATCCGTCCTTTACCCCTCTGAATACCTATATACTGAATAAACATTGTATACACCCCTTTTTAAATGTCCCACTGCTGGGTTTGAATGAATAAAATGAATCAACACACAAATCTGAACTTAAAAAAACATTGACTCCCGGAGCGAAATGTAATTTTTTAAAGAATATTAGTTAACCTATAATACATTTACGTTTAATTGATTACATTTTTAGGCATTTCTTCAACCCTATAAAGTAGCACCCCTATTTCCGACAGCATGATTGATGCGGAAAGCTACGAGAGAGCGGTGGAACAAAGTATGGGCGTCACGTGCACAAAGATTACGGTGACGTCGCTCAACCCTATTTAATATTATAAATGTGAAAATGCAGGTTTTTACGTGATGCATAATGACTAAACGTGTTAAGCAAAATACATATGAATAATTCAAACTGACTCGAATCTGTACCTACATTAAATATTTTCTAGAAAAACTGACATTGTCACTACTATCGATAGAGGCTGAATAACTTTTGTCTGTCTTTGACATTACATCTCGGGATGACTAATGGACATATTTTGATGAAATTACGTATGATAGCTGGTTATCCGGGTCAAAATATAGGACAATTTATATGAAAAAAAAGATATCTGAGAAAAGTTGGTATACTTATAATAACCAAACCCGAGCGGAGAGAGAGTGAGTCGTGTTCGGTTGAAAAAGAATGGAATGTGTCTTTACACATTGAGTTTCACACTTAAGAATTGCTTATGCTACTTTTAAGATCAACACATTTACTCTACACAAGAATCGAGAAAGAATCTAGGTAATTACTTTTTCAAGACAAATGAAACCTGCATTTGGCCAGCGCGATGGGCTATCTCTTATCTAGCTTGAGCCCACCAGTGAGATGTTAAAAATAATAAATTACTGTACGAATATCCATCCTAGTATTTTTAACTAGTTAAGTATATCTAATTGCCTACATTTCTCAGCAGAACTGCATTTCGGGCAGATGAAAGTACCATCTGCATTTTACAGACGGTATGAAAAATTCATTTACATACAAAAATACACTTGAAATGATTAAAATCTTTTGAAAACTATTTAAAGTTGACTTAAATAACATTGAGCGAAATACAAACTTATAGAACTAACAAACTTGACAACCACGAGTTGGAGAAACGAAGTAAGTAAAATGCACCACAGTCTAGGTTTATTAATTTACAGACGCACTCTTTGAACGAACTTGTTTAATATTTCTCGAGGGAAAACATAAAGTAATAATTCCGAGGCTCTGAGCAAAGGCATTTATATTTTACAAAGAAAATTGCACTTTTACGACGATACAAGAATAAGTTTTTAATAGTATTTGTGGTCTTATTTCAGATTTTTTTTAATGTTCTTACATAATACTTCATAAACAATTTTTTTTTTCGATAGGTTAGAGTTATAATACGGGAAGTAGTGCAAGGCGTAGAAATATATCTATGGATATATCATTGATAATAATTAGATACTGGTAGTTAATGCTTTTTTTTTAATGTAGGTACGTATCAAATTACTTAAGATCATTATTTTTTTAATACAGAATTAATATAACTAGCGACTCGCCCTCGCTTCGTATGGGACTTAGCGCGAGCGAAGCCGCGGGTTTCGCTAGTGATTATACATATAAACCTTCTTCTTGAATCATTCCATCTATTAAAAAAACCGGACCAAAATCCGTTACGTAGTTTTAAGGATCTAAGCATACACAGGGATAGACAGACAGCGAGAAGCGACTTTGTTTTATACTATGTAGTATGTAGTGATCATAAATTATTACGCACACATTTACAGATATATTGTATCTACAATATAATTAACAATTAACAATATAAAACAAATGTTAATAAAACAGGTTGTGCAGATGAATTATAGAAGAATACTATGCACTATAAAATCAAACTTTCGTAGGTAATAGGTATATCATATGTTATGCTTTCTCGTGTTCAATAACAGATAGATTTTTCATCTAAATTTCATTCCAAATCATTTCTCTAGTTAATGTCATTAAAGCGTGCTCCTTGAGCGCAGATTACTTCGCACTAAGCTAAAATAATTTTGACATTCGGATTTCAGGACAGTTTGACAGATCATACTGTATTTATGCGTCCAATCCGTTTCTCATAATAACTTTTTAATTAAAAAAGTTAGACTGACCTTGAAACTAAATTGAAAGTAATTATTTCACCCTTACAACCTTAAGAGCGAAACCTTTTCTTAAAATTTATATGGGACCAACCTTTAAGCTGTCTAAGTAATACCTATAGACTATTTAATGGAAAAGGAAAAGCAATAAAGATATTATTTAATTTAAAAAACTGTATGATTTGGGTAATCCTTCTTTAAATTTAAATTTCTGTGAAAAATATGAATGAAAATTATGCCAATCACTTAAAAATTAGTAGTTTAATTATGCCAATCACTTAAGAATTAGTATGCCTGGAAATATATTAAATTAATTTCTTTTTATTTTGTTTTTTTTCTAAATAAATGACTCTAGTGTCTTCTACGTCTTAAACATCATTATTGACTAGTCACCAGTATGGCGTTAATTTACGTAAATATCGTGTTAACCAAATTAATAATAAAAAGGATGGAAAGGAGGAGGAGTACTCGTACAGAGTACTTAACTCGGATAAATTTTTGAAGGTGCAAAAAAATCCGAAATTTTTGGCAATTCAGAAAAAATTATGACTCTATATTAAATGGATACTGGAACTAGCTGGAGCTTATAAATCAATAATAATGGGTATTAAAATACTAAAATTGCGATTATGAATTTTACGTCATCGTAAAACAAAATCTTCTTTCAACCATTTTATTCATTATATCTTATATTATGCTCGTTAAAGATTTTTATGAGATGGATAACGCTATAGTGGCTATTTCGTATTTCAATAGTCCATAAAGTTAGTGATAGTGTAACAAAAGCGGTAATTTTTTTCAATAATAGGGGTTGCCACAACCTAAAATAGTAATAAAAAGTATAAGAACATTTGCATATAGAGACTAAAAGAAGTAAAAAGACCTACAAAAAAAAGTGCAATTTGGCATTTATTAATTTTGCTAAAGCATTATTTTCTTAAGACATTACATATGGTCATGGTCAATTGCTAAAAATTTAAAGGAAGGAGTTCAAAATCATCAGAAATATTATTAGTAGACATGACGGTGACACCACTACCCGCCACCATGATGTCCCTAAGTCTTTCCTACCTTTAGAAGAGTGTCTTATTTTAAAGGGTATACAAGTACACAATATTTTATTATGCATTTAGGGTTTAAAAAGCATTTTATAAAACTACCTATACAAAATATTATTATCCTATAATATTTAACTTATTGCCCTTCACATTGTATAACCTATTCATAGGCGTACCCAGGTTTTGGCCTAGGGGGGGGCAAATCTGAAATTTATTAAACCGGCCCGCGCTTATTTTACTCTACATACTACACAATAACACTACGCGCAACATTAGGTGTATATATTGTGTAGGGGAAACTCCGCAGAATATGCTGCTTTACAGGTAGTCATATAAATTTAATAAATAATACAATTTTTTTTAAATTTAAATCATAATGACACAATTATTTCTAGAACTAAAGAGACAAGCGTGATATTTCAAAAAGTCAATAAAAGTTCTGCTATTCATCGATAGATGACAAAACTAAAAAGTGTGATACTTTCTCTGTGCCAGTCGGAGTGGGGGGTGTTAGGTTATTTTCGTTACGGAATTTCTGAATTCGGTCTTCACGCTCAAGGCCCGCGATAGAAGCTATGCAATAGCTTAATAATTGACTTTTTGGAACAAAATCGATGCACTTGATATTTAAATGAATTATACTCCATTTCACAGAAATATAATATGTAAGTTCTCTAAATATATTTCTGTGAAATGGAGTATAATTCATTTAAATAACAAGTGCATCGATTTTGTTCGAGAAAGTCAACTTTTATTTATTTAATTAAACATAATATTGTCCCTTTTATTATTGTATTTAAACAAAATGATTTTGATTAAATACGCTATGAATATTGGTATTTAATAAAAAGGTTTGGTGACTGGCGAGCGTGGCGTTTGTAAATTGTATTTGGCGTAATATTATATAATAAATAAATTAAATATTACACATACACAATAAATAATATATAAAATAAAAAATAATATTATAAACACACCGGCATATTTAGCGGAACATAAAGGCTTGATATCAGTATCATATAAGGTTGCTGGCTGGTTTATATACGTCATTTAATTAACCGACTTCAAAAAAGGAGGAGGTTATATGTTCCGTTGTATGTTTTTTTTTTTTTATGTATGTTCACCGATTACTCCGCCGTCTGTAGGCCGATTTCAAAATTTTTTCTTTTGATTGGTAGGGTATAGTTCCGAGGTGGTCCCATTGTCACCAAGTCAGGATCTGATGATGGGATCCCAGGGAAATCGAAGGCAACTCTCAAAATTTACAGGCACCTATTATGTTTTTGATATATTTTCTAAACCCGATAAAGCTTTTACGTATGAAAATCATCATTTCATGTGGATGAGCTGATGATGGAAGGTAAAATTCCTCAACAGTTGTTTTTTATGTGTTTTCACCGATTTCTCCGTGAATTATGGGCCGATTTTAAAAATTTCTTTTTTGTTCGGTAGGGTATACATTCAAGATGTTCTCATTGTCACCAAGTCAGCATCTGATGATGGGATCCTAGAGAAATCGAGGGCAACCCTTAAATTTTATCGGCACTGATTACCTTTGTCATATATTTTCTAAAGCTGTTCAAGAATTTGTGATGATGTAAGGTATATATCCTCAACGGTTAGGAGTTGAAAGAAAATTCTTTTAATATTATACGTACTTATGAACTGATAGTCGTATTCCTTCAGGATATTAGGTGGATTGATAATAGAAGGTAAATCTTATTAATGTCTACGAGTTACGTGGAAAAATAGACGTGGACAAATCTCGATTGACTATTGTCGTTCATTTCAAAACTTCGATATAATATATAGCAGCAGCATATAGCATAATAATTTCCACAAAAAAATTTAAAATAAATTATTTTTTAACAAAAATGAAAACCGATTTCAAAACGCTACAAATCGAAACTAAAAATAAAAAAAAATAATTTTAATTACTTAGTTATTGTTGGAGTCGGTGCCAGCCAAAGCAAAATAATCTTAATACAATTTAATTAATGTATCAATTTGTAAATATAATCAAAATATCCGTTCGAAAGTTCATTGCAAAGGCAGGATAAAACTGTCCTTCTTGGCCCCCAACGGAGATTGCCAGGGCACTCGAAATGCGAAAACATGGTCAAACCTACAGAGTGATATCCAGAGATCTTCGTCGACCAGTTTCAACGATCCATCGCAGTATCCAACGCTTCAGGGAGACCGGAACTTATGTGAGAAGAGCAGGACAAGGCAGAAAAAGACGTACTTTGAGTAGGGATGATCGTTTCATTCGGCTTCGTGTACGTAGGAACCCCCGTTTGACAGCCGTCCAAGCCCGACATGTTTCATTTGTTTTACTTAAAATGAGATCACATTAAGAACAGATTTTGCGAGTAAAGGCTCTTTGTGAAAAATGGTACATTTTTGAACTTTTCATGTAACCGGAAAAAGTGAAAATTAATATTAAAACAATAATTTATTAAATTAGAAAAATGGTGATTAATATCGCGTATTTTCTCCACGTGCTTTTATTAAAGTTTCTACCCGTCTAGGCATACTGAGAATGATGTTATCGATGGTCTCCTGGGATAGTCTCCGCCATTCCTCAACTACAGCGATTCGCAGTTCACCCACGTTGACAGGAGCTGGAATTCTGGACTTAACTTTTCTGTTCAGCAAGTCCCAAACGTGCTCTATTGGGTTCATATCTGGTGATCTCGCCGGCCACTCCATAAGAGTGATATTCATATCATTAAGATAAGCTTGAGTTACCCGAGAGGTATGCGGCCGAGGATTATCCTGCATAAAAACAAAATCGTCACCGATATATGGGGCAACCGGTACGACATTTTCTTCTAAAACTTCTCTGATATAGCGTTCTGCAGTCAGACTCCCTCTGTCAATCACTACCAAGTCTGTGCGATCTCCCAAACAAATGCCCGCCCAAACCATTATTGATCCACCACCGTATGCAACTGTAGTTTCAAAGTTTGTCTGAATGTATCGTTCTTCTTTACGTCTGTATATTCTTTGTCTGCCGTCAATTTGATTTAAGAGAATTCTGCACTCATCACTAAACAATACCTTACTCCATTGGTCCGCGTTCCAAAGTCTATGTTCCTGAGCAAAAGTTAACCTATTTCTACGATAATTTACCTCGAGCCTTGGAGCCTTGGCGGGCACAAATGAACCCAAACCAGCTTCTTCGAACCTTCTTCGTACCGTACGCTCATTTACGCTTACACCCCGCACTGCTTCTAACTCATGTCGGGCTTGGACGGCTGTCAAACGGGGGCTCCTACGTACACGAAGCCGAATGAAACGATCATCCCTACTCGAAGTACGTCTTTTTCTGCCTTGTCCTGCTCTTCTCACATAAGTACCGGTCTCCCTGAACCGTTGGATACTGTAATGAATCGTTGAAACTGGTCGACGAAGATCTCTGGATATCACTCTGTAGGTTTGACCATTTCTTCGCATTTCGAGTGCCCTGGCAATCTTCGTTGGGGCTAAGTCAGGCATAATTCAGTCCTCAACTCCTAAAAGATACGCTAATAAAAAAAACCTAACAAAAAACAGTATTTCAATGAAATTTTTAATCAAACTCAGAAGGAAGAAATACTCGAAGTACGCTCCAGATATTACAGGTGTATTTGAATAAAATTAAAATAATTGCATAAAATGATATGTTCAGTTGTTTTCTTAATTTGAAAATATTTCTTTTTAAATTAAATGACATATAAACCAGCCAGCAACCTTATATGATACTGATATCAAACCTTTATTTTATGTTCCGCTAAATATGCCGGTGTATATATTATGTCATTTGGTATGTGATTAACATGATCTAGATGAGGTAGGTACTAAATAAATAAATAAAATAATAGTAAAATATTTTTGTTTCGGTTCACCGGTGAATATTACACTAAATCCAGGGGGGGGCAGCTGCCCCCCCCCTGCCCCTACCTGGGTACGCCCATGAACCTATTATGAAAATTCTAATAAGTACACCGATCTCTCTGCGAAAGATCTAAATATAACCTAGCCATTTAATATATAAAAACCTTTTTTTATAAAAAGATAAAAACTGGTATCATCAAAGGCTCTTTTCATTTCATGTGATCACAGCTTTCTATTATCATCGGACATAAAGCGGGAGAGATAAAAATTGACGTTTAACTTCATGGCTCGATAGAGTCGAGCATTTTGTTCAAAAGCACAAGCAATACTTTTTCTTACGTGACATTAATTGAAAGTCTGTAAAAAATGTATTTAAAATTCGTCTAGGAGCTTTTTGACAGACGATTAGCGCCATCTTTAAGCAACATTAAAACATATTAAATATAAAATTATAAATCATCTTCATCATCATCATCATCATCATCAGCCCTTTTTAACGTCCATCTGTTGGGCACGGGCCTCCCTCAGTACGAGGGGGATCAGGCCATAGTCCACTGCGCTGGCCTAGTGCGTGTTGGCGGACACATGTCTTACGAAAACTTGCTAAGTTCTCTCAGACATGCAGGTTTCCTCACGATATTTTCCTTCACCGTAAGACAAGTGGTAATCATGATAGAAATACTGCTTCGTACACGAAAATATCAGAGGCGAGACCCGGATTTGAACCCGCATCACTCGGATACCCAAGCGAGCGCGTTACCGCTACCACTGTCTCTCAACTAAAATTATAAGTAAATTAGTTTTATTCTCTCCTACAATATTTCAAAATGAATACAAAAACACTCGAAAACACGAATACGCCGACTATAATTACAACACTACAAGATCTTACAGCGATAAGTCACAGATTGCAAATTTTAATGTAAGTAACATTATACAAATCTTAAGTGATTTACAATGTTACATTTAATTAAAAAAAATATGTACATTTTAATAATAATAAATAAATAAAATAAATAATAAACATCAGAACAACGAAATAATAATAATATTCTTTTTAATTATGAAATAACTTATCTTTTAAATTGGATTGAATAGGCATCTACACGTAACTTGGTCTTTTAAACGTAAAATACCATATCGATGCACCCTCGACCTCTTAACTTGATTCGATTCTGGAATTGGCTTTGACTCTACAAAAATTATTTGCAAAAATATTGCAAATATTGTTTGTTTATAAGTTGTCAATATTATTTTTTGCTTTTTAATTGCATCAGAAATAGATATGACTTACTGCCAGTTTCTATAACCTATCTACCGATAGACCGGTAGATACTTTCATACGATTTTGACAGGTTGTAACTTTTAATGTGTCAAAATAGTATGAAAGCAACTACCAGTCTATCGGTAGATAGGTTATAGAAACTGGCAGTTAGGTACTTGAAACTATAAGTTCAAATGGTTTGATTTAATCTCTTCATATTTAGCAAAAATATCAATGAGATTTTTCAAAAAAATATTTAATGTCTTCAGATTCCATTCAGTTCGAATTTTATTATAATATTTATATGAAATATTGTATAGGTAGGTATATCTAGATTACATTAATTATTAAGTATCACATTTTTGAGTTATTATTATTATTAATTTAGCTAACTAGTGAAACAAGATTTATGTATAACCTCGAATTAAAATTCATAATAAAAGTTCATTAGATATATAAAACGTGTGACAAAAAACTTGCAACAAGTAACTTGTTGCAAAAATGCTGACCAAATTCAAACAAACTACGTGTGAACAGCTTGGACACAAAAAAGCACAAATCACTACATACTATAAAACAAAGTCGCTTTCTCTGTCCCTATGTCCCTATGTATGCTTAAATCTTTAAAACTACGCAACGGATTTTGATGCGGTTTTTTTTAATAGATAGAGTGATTCAAAAGGAAGGTTTATATGCATAACTAGCGGATCCCGCGGTTTTACCTATGCTAAATCTAGGGAAGAGCCGGAGCGAAGTGAGGGCGAGTCGCTAGTTTAAAATAAACTTTATTTAAACAGAGTGTTTTAAACTCGCTTCCACCAGGTAAAGTGTATATAATTTGTGTTGGGCGCATAAAAGCTTCAATAAAAGCTAAGTTGGACTTGAGCTTTATATACTTAGGATTAGTAAAGTTCAAAACCAAAAGTTTTGGGACAACACATTAAAATATGATAGGTAATAATAAATGCCTACTAACTAACGTCTTACTATGGCTTGATTCTACATAATACGTACCTACTCAGTGATAATGTAGTTTTCTAATGGCAAAAGAATTTTTGAAATCGGTCCAGTCGTTTTTGAGTTTATTCGTTACATACATGATTTTCATACGTAAAAGCTTTATCGGGTTTAGAAAATATATCAAAAACATAATAGGTGCCTGTAAATTTCCAGAGTTGCCTTCGATTTCCCTGGGATCCCATCATCAGATCCTGACTTGGTGACAATGGGACCAAAACTATACCCTACCAATCAAAAGAAAAATTTTTGAAATCGGCCCACAGACGGCGGAGTAATCGGTGAACATACATAAAAAAAAAATACATACAACGGAACATATAACCTCCTCCTTTTTTGAAGTCGGTTAAAAAATACAAGTCCTTCCTCTTTATAATATTAGTATAGATTATTATTGGAGGGTCGAATCTGTAGAGTTTGGATTTTTTTTCTATCTCTGAATCTGATATTTATACACAGGTATACTATGTATGTACCTCTATTCATTTTATAAGATGATTGCTAACATTTTCATTTTAGAAGTATATGAAGTCTCCTCCGATTCCACTTAGGCTTTTTGTGTTTTTCCGAAACCTACAAACATACATTTGTGTTTATGTAATTATTACACAGTTCAATTCAATACAGTTTTTACAACAATAAGATAACTATTAAAATATTAGGTTAGTATCACACTTCGAGTTAACAGAGAGTACTATTATTTAAAAGATAATATTATTGTCTGGTATAATGGTACATAAAACCTGCAATTAAGTCGCCTAATAAAGGTGTTGATTAAACCTCGATTAGTTACTTCGTCGAACAATGTTTATCTTTCATTACAAACTGAAACAACTGCATTTGAGCATCAAAGAATATTATAGAACGAATATTAGTAACTTACCGAATTTTCGCTTGGGTACGTCATATTTGATTTGAATCCTTGAAATTTTACTATTGGATGGTGATGAAAAGGAGAAGGATTGTAATGAAATCAGGTAGGATGGTAAAGATATAAACTGAGATGGTAATGAAATACGACAATTTAGTTGCAAAGGAATCTTTAATAGTAAGTATAGGAAAGAAAAAAGATATGACTTGATTGAACCTACTTGAACCGCAAAGCTCCGGATGTAAGATCCAAGAAGAGAGCCTTTAACTTAGCCGCCGAGTCCTACATAAAGACATTAAAGAAGGCTCGTTTTGACCAAATTACACATATTGGCGCAAAGCTCTCTGCTCAACCACCTGGCAGCAGAGCTTTTTGGTCCCTTGCCAAAGCGAACGAGACGAACTTCTGTCGGCCCTCACTCCCACCGCTGGTAAAACCTGACGGATCCCTGGGTCATACGGCAATGGAGAAGGCGAATTTGCTTGCCTCTCTTTTTGCCCAAAATTCATGTCTAGACTCTGGCAATGCTACTCCACCACATTTACCGCACCGCGGGATTTCAATGCCTGAAATTCCCATCATTAATAAGGAGGTAAAGAGAGTATTGAGTCGTCTAGATGTGAAACTTGTGGTCCTAATGGTATACCAGCGATAGTACTTAAAACATGTGTTCCCGAGTTGTCTCTGATCGTCACGTCTGTACCGCCTTTCTCTTAAGACTGGAACGTTTCCTAAATACTGGAAGCTTGCCAACGTGCAACCAGTGCCCAAAAAAGGTAGCCGTGCTGACCCTGCCAATTACCGTCCAATCTCAATCACCTCCATACTCTGCAAGATTACGGAGCGTATATTGAACAATCGTCTAATGGCATACCTAGAACAAAACGATCTCCTCAGTGATCGACAATATGGGTTTCGCCAGAATCGGTCGACTGGGGACCTTCTAGTGTATGCCAAGTGCCAACTATACCATTGGAGAAGCTCTTGAGCGAAGTGGGGAGGCGATCGCTGTCTCCCTCGAAGTCTCAAAGACATTTGACAGGGTTTGGCACGCGAGCCTTATAAGCAAGTTTTTGCCTATGGTATATCTCCTGGCCTGATCGGCTGAATTAAATATTTCCTAAGTGACCGATCACTCAGAGTTGTGGTTGTGGTTTATTCATCTCACCCGTTAAAGATCAACTCAGGGGTCTGTTCTCTCTACAACCTTGTTCCTGCTGCATATTAACGATCTGCTTATACCTGGTATCTATGGCTACGCAGACGACAGCACTGTTGTAGAGAGATACCTGCCAAATGCTCAGGCCAGTAGAGATCAAATTCAGTCTGAAAGAGAGGCCATAGTAGAGCGGTTGAATCTCACACTCAGGATAGTCTCCATTTGGGGCGATGCCAATCTTGTGAGTTTCAACACCACCAAAACAGAGGCGTGCCTGTTTACCACAAAAATGAGTCCTTTTATCTTGACTCCTACTTCCCGAAATGTGCCTCTGGAATACACTGACCGTCTTCAGTTGTTGGGAATGGACGTTAGCCCTAACATGAACTACGGGCGGTTCATCGAGTTTAAGGCTAAGGTAGCAGCGAGGAAAGTTGGCATCCTCGCAAAGGTCCAACAGTATTTCACGCCGGGACAGCTTGTTAATCTATATAAAGCTCAAGTTCAGCTGTGCGTGGAATACTGTAGTCACATATAGGCTGGTGCTGCGAAATGCCATCTGTCGGCCTTGGACTCGCCTTGCGCTGAGGCTTATTGGTGACCTTACCCTGGTCAAAGCCAACTTATAAAGCCTCGATCACCGACGTAGGGTTGCCAGCCTTTGTGTATTCTATAGGTTATATTTCGGCGAGTGTGCGCAGGAATTACATAATTTAATTCTCCCATCCCCTTTTCATCATCGAACGACGCGACAAGCGGCTGGTCTCCATCCTTATGTCGTGGACATCCCACCTGTCCGGACGAAGAGTTTCACTTTGTCATTTATTATACGTACGGCTAAGGATTGGAACAACCTGCCTGTATCAGTGTTCCCGATTACAATATGGTCTTCAAGGCAAGAGTGAATAGGTGGCTACTGAATTAGTGCGACATACCATCTATGACTGCGTTACCACTTACCATCAGGTGGAACGTAGTCAAGAACTTATTCAGAATGGATAAAAAAATATTTTCTTTTTCAGATTCATTAGAATGAATAAATGATTCGAATTGTAGCTGATGCTCAGAATTATATAAATCTAGTTTTTTTGGAATTAGTTTTATATTTGGTGTCTCATAAAATTTACGGTTTTCCCAACTTAAACGAATGTCGGATAAAATCTTGACTTTGTTGATGTTATAGCTGTATTTGTCAAAGGCGAAAGGTGTAAATCGATTGGACCTGAGAGAAGTTTTACATTATCAAAAACGTTAGATTCATGTAGATATTTTAAAATTATAGACTTGTCTATGCTTAATGACTGGTCGTTATTGACATCAACAATGAAGCACTTCATTTGAATCAAATTGTTCTTCACCGTAATCATCAAAATGAAGAAAACCTAAATGTTTGTTATGTACAAAAGGAGTGCTAACATCTTGACATTCAAAACAACTCAGACGCCGTAAAGCTATAATTTTAGTTTTAAAAGTAGTCCACACGAATTGATGGACTTGCATCGTGCCTTTAAGTCCTGGGATGTTGAAACTCTAAATTACATAAACATTTGTCATTCCTTTCCAAATCATTTCATTACCTTCCGGTAAAAAAATGGACGGTACGGACGGAAATGAATTGGAGATGAATGAAAAATTTCAACTTTTTCGGTGTTATCTTCGTAATTATTTACATGAATAGTCAATTGATAGTATAAAAAGAAAACGATTTTAATGAGTTATGTATTCCTAAAAATAATTATTATTTATATTATATATTACCTTGTAAAATTGTAGGAATGTGATGAAACAATTTATGGACGAAGCTAAGATAAGATTGTAAAGATCGTAAATAATTTTAACAGCGACTTGCATACGTCCACTTTTCTCAGATGCCTCAGCCGACTGATCGGTTTAAATTATGTTTTGATTTACACCGTTCTTCGTAAACCTCTATTTCTCGTACAAGGAGTGAAGTTTTAAGTATGGATGTTAATGATTTTTTTTTGTGACAAATCAAAAGTTATTTATTATTATAATTGTATTTTGTTAACTGTTAATTCAAAATACTTTATCGATAAGTCATTAGTTTGGTTTTAATATTACATAGTCATAATAGGTGTTATTTGAAAGATTATGAAATTAGTACTTAAAAACCGGCTGAAGTGCATAGCTGGACACAGAGAGGAATGATTTTAATGGTAGTTTTTCTCGTTTTTATAGTAAACTAATTAAAAAAAACAGTAATATTAAGAATACTACTTTGAAAGTGATTATATTGAAAGTGTATTGGCAAATAATATTCAAAATTAATTATCTTGTTCATAAGTAAATTAATCTGGAAATGCATTTTGCTCGAAACTACGGAATGACCCATAACATTATCGTTCTTCTATACTGATATATATATAAAGAGAAAAAAAATGTATGTTTGTATAGTTTGTACATAAACTAAACATCCATTGAGCCGATTTAGATAACATTTTGTATGAAAGTAGTTTGAGATCTTCGGAAGGATATACCGGAAATCATTCCTTTAAGGGGTAGAAAAGGGGGATGAAATTTTGTATAGGGAATCAATCATCTCTCAAATAACGGATACAAATGTAGGTACTAGATAACATAGTCTACAGTTGCTATTGTACAGTAACTAACTAGCAAAAAGCTGAGCTTTGTGAGAGATCGCGTAGTTTTTCTAACGTATAATAATTTTTGAGACAGTTATTTTTTAATAGTTATAAACATTTTTTTTAACAGATAACACATCTAGATGGGAAGTTTAATTACTATGTTACAGCACAAATCTATAGGCGTGATAGTTTTTCAGTAAAGTGTACTACTAAATGTTCAAGTTTTGGGATAGTGTTAGGTATCGCTTCGCTCGACCTAATAAGAAGTAAGAAGAATCGAGCGGAGAGTCAGTCGTTAGTATGTAATGTAATATTTATAAATATATACAAAATCTGTACAAATCCAAATAAGTTCCTCTATTCGACCATAAAGTAAAAAAATTTTTAACCCTTATACGAGTTTAACCTTTACTCAAGTAGTGCAATTATACTATAAATGTAATCTCATACACAATTAAGTTATAACGAATAAGTTTCAGGCAATTTCAAAGGGCAAGGTTCTCGTGTATGGATGGAAAGGTAAAGGATGTAAAGATTTTATCATTTGAATGAATTGCTCTTAATATATGTGTGCCTAAACAGTAAATTTTGTAATGAACTTAAAATAAACGAAGTGTCTATTCATCCGATAAGCGGACGAATGATTTAAATATTATTCGTCCGACAATTGGTGTCTGATATATCGCGACTGAGACTTTATTGCTTCTTAAATGGCTGAAAGAGAAATCAATTTGTTTTTTAAGTTTTAACATACTCGTGAATGCAATTGCGGACGTTTCTGTAGTACTTTTTACAAAATACCATTTTCTTGTACATTGTTTTGATGTAGATTCTCTCAGGGAGTGTTAGTAACGTAAATTTCATAGGACGACTCTATAGAGCCAGCTCTTTTACATATAAAAATTCTTGGACTTATTAAAAGTGGGTGGGATCTAAATAATAAATTATCAGCTCGGTAGGTTAGGGTTATTTTTTTTTTATTTTTGGCATAGGTATATCCTGCACATAAAAATCGCTTATTTTATATTAGAAATCAAAGAAGTGATAGATATTCGTACAAACCGACAATAGTCGGACGAATAATATATTTTTTATTAATACGATTATCGGATGACTAGCAACAGCCTTTAAAATAATTTAGTCATCCAACAATTGTTGGACGACTAAATTATTTTACTCGTCCAACTAGCAGACGACTAGCATCAGCCTAAAATAAAATTATTTAAATTAGTTACTTTTAATATTTATTATGTAAAACTTGATTAGGCCACGGTAGCTCAATGCGCTGACTTGCAAAGTCGGCTAAAAGAGTCTAAACTGGAATTCGCATTAACGGGTAAAACATTATATACGGTTATAATATGAAAATCATTTTAATAACTCTCTTTACAATATTAACTCTCTTTACAATATTAACTCGTACTTACTAAAAGCCCTTGTCTATGAAAAATGAACAAAGATAAAAACTAAACGTCTTTTTATATAGTTACGATAGTTAAGCGTTCGATTCATGTGCTGTAAATATTTATATTCAGTCCAAAATTTTGAAGAATTCGATGAAATTGAAGATAATGAAATTTGGATATTTCGAAGAAAATATATAGGTAGGCTACAACTCAGATCCAGTAAAAAAAGCTGAGAGGTACAATAAAACTTTGCGAAACAGTCATGTTTTTAAATGGAAGAAAGCATGTAATACTTAATTCATGAAGGCCACAATTTGATATATTTTTGACCTTTATCGTAATGACGTAAAACTTTATTTTTAGCGGTGAATAAGAAATAAGTTGTTATAATGTTAGAAACATTAATACTAATCTATTTAAAGTGAAACATAAAACGGTTCAATACTGTGTAACTCACGCAGGGACTATAATTAAATAAATAAATAAATATGTTGGGGCATTATTACACACAGCGCCATCTTGTTCCGTGGTAAGCTACGAAGCTTGTGTAATGGATACCAGATAGTTGATATACTACATATATAAGTTTAAATACATACATATTATAAATATAAACACCCATGATTGGAGTACAAACATCCGCGTTTTTAACAAATGTATGCCCCCAGCGGGACTCGAACCCGCAACCGCTGGCGCAAGAAAGTAGAGTCACTAAAAACTGCGCCAAACGTGCTGTCGAGCATATAATATCGATATATTATAGTTAAATAGGCAAACACAAAACAGTACAGTGCATTTTCCAGACCTGTTCTATCAACGGTTATAGTTTTTTTTTTGTTTTGTAGCTATAGACGAGCTTTGTATTCAGTCCGTTTACCTTTTCACTTCCGATTACTGTGCGAGCCTCCATTTAATACGAGGGGGATCAGACCATAGTCCACCATAACTGGCCAATGCGGGGCGGACATCGAATATCTTTTGAAAACTTGCTAGGTTCTCTCAGACATGCAGGTTTCCTCACGATGTTTTTCTTTATCATAAGACAAGTGGTAATCATATTGAAAAAAAAAATTAAAAAAATTAGAAGGTTTTGATTTTTTTTATATAGATAAGTACCTAGCTAAATTCTTTTTACGTATGTTTTCCTCAATTTTTTATTAATGGTTGTGGTTAACTCTAGACCGCTAGGCGTAACTATACTGATAATTTTAAATAATTGATTTATTTAATATATATTTAACAAGGTCGCTTTAACCTATTTGACCTCTAAAGCCATATAAAATCAATATTTTCCGGGGCTATTCTAAAAGTTAATAGTGAACAATTTAAGATACAATATTGCAATACTAGTATCATAAAATAAAATTATTTCAGTAAATTTCAAACGCTTACAGACTTTAATGTCTACAGTTTTAGTTAAAGTCTACTAAGTTTTCCAAATATGGGCAGACTGCACATGTCTTACGAGAACTTGCCTTGTTTTCTCAATTAACTTCCTTCACTGAACGACAAGTAGTAATCATGTTTTGAGAAATAATGTATGTCAATCTAATAATAAAGTAAATTGTGCGTACACGGCACTCTTGAAAGCCATGAAACAAACAAATTGATTTAAATTTAATATTAGATTGACTTCATACCTATAAGATGAGTAACATTCATAACATTTGTGCCTAAAAGGCCCGCTAGGAAGCCACAGAATAAAGAACATGAACATTTATAACCATTTTTTTTATCTATTTACTATGTTGTCTGTTCTGTCGTACTAAGCTCGCTGTAGGTCCGAATATTACAACAAATGGCTCCGTTTCTATACTTGTGATCAGTCTTTGTTTTTCTTTTTTATAGGTAAGTGATAAGTGTAAGTCTATAAAACGTAGCTTTTCCGTTCAATTTAAATAATATAATGGAGCTTGATTGATATTCACTGGAGTTTGAATGATTTTTTTTTACAAAGCATTACAGCATTAGTCCTATGTACATATTAATATTATGCTCCTACGAGTATCTTGGAACCGAAACACTGTGAAAGCTACTGCAGTAACTGTTAAATTATACCTAGTACTATTTCAGGCATCCGTTTTATACAACACGCGCCGTCTAACATATTATTTATTTCGGAAGCAGTTTTAAAAATCGTAAATATACTGTAGATAAATACTATTCTGTACTGATAAATGTTTAACTTTTATTACTACATCTTATTTCAAATAGTTAAATTAAACTAGACACTGTTGTTTCCTTTCAAATTCAAGAAGAAAGGTTTATTTAGCTTTCATCGAAAAAAGCTTTACTTATAAGTGAAGCAGAACGTAAGCTTTGCAAGCTTTTACCAAATTTATTATAAAATGGAACCTGACTCATTTTGAAAGTATATCTAATGAGTTGATAACCATGGAGCTTATCGAAGTTATCATTTTATCTATCTGTTAGATAAAAATAGTCGGTATTGTATGTAATGGCCAGTGAAGTGTATTGAAGCGCTCTCACAGCGACGCGGACGTGGACGGAGATTGCCTTTTAAAAAACAGCCAATTTCTGATAACCAATAAAGGTTCTAATAGACGAGATTTCAATAAAGCGAAATTTCCTCTTTTCTTTAAGTTAATGGCTTTTTGTTTTGTTATTCAATTCTAAAGTGGTTTTTAATATTTGCTTGCATAAAGTAAAGTCTTACCTTCCCGTATGATGATGATGATGACCTGAAAAAAAAATAGTGCATAGAAGGAGTACTTACGGTATCTTTGAACTTCCTCGAAGGATTATTATTCAACATATTTTTAGATACAAACTCGTTCAATGTGCGCCGAAGACGCGATTAGTAGTACTTATGTACCTATTAGTATTATATAATGTACCCTTTAATAACATTTTCTTCTTCATTTATTTATCTCTGTAGAAAGCTGAAAGATGCCATTTAAAAGAGGTCGGTTTTTGAGCAGAACCCAGATTTTTTTTTAAATGCAAGTAACCTAAGTTACTTCTTATAACATCTGTCAATGGAATGTCGTTTCTGTTGTTAATGTTTAAAAGCTGTGTTTTAATCTATACATCTATACATAGGTATAAATAAAAATGGATTCTCTGTTCTTAATTTCAAATTAACAGCTTTTCACTAAATGCATATGAAAGTGAATACGATACTAGCAACAAAAAACTAATTTTTAAAACTTTTGTCTCTCTGGCTGTCTGTTTGTTCAGGGTAATCTCTGAAACGACTGGACCAATTTTGACGGGACTTTCACTTGCAGATAGCTAATGTTATAAAGTGTAATTTAGGCTACTTTTTAACCGAGTTCAAAAAAGGAGGAGGTAGAAATTTTATTTATTTTAACTAGCGGAACCCGTAGCTTCTAAACCGTACATCATATAGGTATAGATAGGCTTGCTAGTACATAATATAGGTACATAATTTCATATGCATTTAATGAAATTTGTTATTCTGACATTGCGAACTACAATTTTATCAGATACGTATAGTGTATCAATAGGTCTTTTAACAATTAAATGATCTACATAATCATATTACGTTATACATATATGTAATACATATAGCGTATACATAATATTTGCTACATCCAAAAATTATACTGATATTGAAATATAAACACGTCATGCAAATCATTCACCTCTGTGCCATAGGATCATTATGATAATAGAGGCAATATAAGTCTTTAGCCGGCACAATAATAAAGTAATGTCTTAACATTTATTGATATAAGAATGTTCAAACATTCCATACTCGATGGTTAATAGTCTAGACCAGTGATTCCCAAACATTGTTCTGCCATGGCCCGGTAATTTTCACATTGCCCCTTCGTGACTAACTTGATATTTTAAACCCAAGCTAATACACATTTATTAATACTAAAAATGGTTCATTAATACACTGCGATGCGTCGATCGATAGTAGGTTATATTTTTTAAAACAAGTCGGGATCGTCGCGATCCATGCATTTTATTTTGATGACCCGGTACCGGATAGCGACCCGGCAAATGGGAAACACTGGTCTAGACAGACTGGAAGAGTTCCAACGCAGGCAGATTAAACGATTGAAACGAACGTCTTCATAGTAAAGATTTTTATTAATTCGTATACAGTTTACTGCTTAGAGCTATTGAGAGGACTTTGGATTTATTGACATTTTATTTAAGTCTAATACAAATCGCATAAACGTATCTCTGGTTTATCACATAAGTAAAATAAATAAATAGTTAGGAAAAAGGTAATTTAATATTAATAAATATATTGGGAGAATAGAGATATATACATATTATTTTTTTAAGATTATGAACAAATTGTAATATTTCAAAATAGTAGTTTTTTTGCGGTTACTACCATTTGGCTTGTAGAAATTTTAGGCTATTTGATAAAACAAAATTACCATATTTTGTATATCATAGCCCACTTATTAGTGTCTCGATTGTTACCCTTACAGTGTACACTGCTCACTTGGAACTCTTCCAGACCTCTTGAATGTAGGTCATTGAACTTTCTTTGTTTTCTTTTATGAGTATACGAGATAGTGCACTCCTAACTTTGTTATAGAATATTGAAAGATAGTTTACTGCACTTTTAAGATGTGACAATATATTTTTGAATCTTCACATAAATATAAAAATCAATTGCTCTTCATGAGTGTCGCTAAAACTCAATAACGGCTGGACCAATTTACGTAATCCTTATAAAAAAATTGGTAAAGCTCAAAAAACCAGTTAGATAAGAGTTCAGAACAATATATTTTGTGGGAATCACTAACCGTTAACATGTTAAAAGTTTATGTTAATTTTGTCAAATTAATTTAGTTCGTTTAGGCTGTGGGTTCGTTGTTCGCGAAGAAAGAACTTTATTTATGATACACATAATAATATTAGTCTGACGAAAGCAAAATGTAACAGTAGTATTGTGAATTATAGTTATTTAGCTGGTGATCTTGACAGATCTGCAATTGTATAAGATTTAGTTATTTATTAGAAAGACGTGAATTCTATAAACCCTCAAATCTCATTTTCAAGTATAATCATATTAAATCATATTAAACTATGGCGAATGCCTCCCTCGTATCGGGGGAGGTCCGTGCCCAGCAATGGGATGATAAAGAGCCATTATGTCGAAAGAGGGTTCGGCTCATATCAGCTAGTAGTATGGCTCCTTATAACTGAGGGAATTTAGGCTTTTGATAGGTTATAAATCAATTACGATTAGAATATAATTAGTGATTCTAATCAATAATAAATTAAGCAAAAATTATTATTTAACTTAATTTTGGTATATTATTTATTTATTATTAACCATATAAACCATTTGGCAGTACTACCACTTCGAAATGGTTACCCGCTCGCTTGGAAAAGCGAGTGAAGTTCATGTATAGATCTCGCTCCTCTGATATTTTTATGTTCGAATCATTTGTAACATGATTACCACTTGTATTATGGTGAAGGAAAACATCGTGACGAAACCTGCATGTCTGAGAGAAACTAGCAAGGGCTATAGGCTAATCCACCTAGGTTTGAATGTACATAAATCATGAGCGATTTAGGTTAATAAGAATATACCGCAAGAAATTCGTTTTATAAAATAAATATATTTGTACAAAAGCAAGTAAAAAAATATTGGACCTTATTGGCAATTATTTTCAACAGAATGTTACTTTATTCGTCGAATATTCGAGTACGCGCAATTGGATTATAGACTAGGTACGAATTTCAAAGGCGCAACTTTGAATTTCTCAAAGGTGAACGAGCACAGGTGTGTTCACGTGCCTATCTATTAGATGGTAGGTATATTTAAGTCGATTCATCTTTTTACTCCAAATATTTTCCTTTTATCCCTCCTAATAGGCGGATGTATAATGTTTATAATACATTATGTTCGATCATTAAACATATTATACCTAATACTGGTAAACAGGGGCGGATCTTGAATTTGTGGGGCCCTGGGCTAATACTGCTTAGGGGCCCTCCCTAATTATTGAGTAATTGCCATTTGCCATTTTGTCAAAAAACTGTTTTCTGTAGTGATGTAGGTTATAGGTATATATAATATATGTTATGTACAAGACAAAATATTTTATTTATTTATTAAAACATTATTTACCTATTGCAAAATAAATTGACAGGATATGAATGGTTATGTTATATTAATTATAAAGCAACCTTTCTGCATTTTTGTGCTGCAAATACTTTTATTTGGTCATCGCAATGTAAGTCCTTTGTTAAATCGCAATTTATGGAAAGAACTGATAAATGATATAGTTGTACTGTATTTGTTTTCTAAATAGGACATCCTGGAGAAAGAGCGGTCCGCTTCACAGCTAGTGATCGGCATCGTTATAAAAATTTTTAAGATGGTATAGCAGTTTGGGAAAACCTCAACAAGTTTCTTTTCATAAATTAGCCAAAAAATTTCACTGCAAGAGTGTAAGACTCTGTCTTAGACTGCAGTAAGGAAGATTTTAACTTGAATGCACTTATTCACTAAATGTTCGTCTACGTCATTTGGTTAATCTATATAAATAAAATGATAGAGGTCTGCAGTTGTGCGCGCATCACGGAAAAACTACTGGAGAGATTTCAATGAAACTTTCTAAGTTTTATTTTTTAGACACTTGGCTCTTATCAAAAAAAATGATTGCAATATCTTCATTTAATAAAAAGTTATTAAAATTTTTATAATGCCATCATAATTACTTTTTAAAGCTCTGACAGCATCATAGTGACAAGACCATCTGGTCTAGCTTAAACTTTTTACCGTAAATTTTAATTTTGTTTGTAAGTACTTCATATTATTTTAACAAATATTATAAAATAATATAATAATTGTAATCATAGTAGCTAAAAATAAGTTAATAATATTGCCATATTTATAATATATATAAAAATTTTAAATTTTTAAATGTTTAGAATAAAAATGTATAATTTTCTAAGGTACTTTGATGCCATTTTGAATTTTTGTAAATTGTGGGTAGGCACTGTCTGTAACAAGTATTATAACCCGCTGAGACGTAAAAAATTTACGGTAAAATACCTTAGTCTCTCGCGTGACCATGATTGCTGTAAAGCATTCGAAACGTCGGGATCCAAAAATCCAAATAAATCGGCGACAAAATCCGAAAATGTAATTTCATTTATAATCATGTTTTATAATTCTTTTTACTTACCTACTGCCTACTAAAAGCAGGAAGTCTACTTATGCAGAATACTTTCAATTTTAGTAAATTAAAAGAAAGCTCCGGTCCTTATAAATCCCCAGACAATACACGGAATACACCGACCGAAAACAAGCGACGGGGAATTCCCCGTTCCGTTATATAGATGTGCACACGGGTTGATTGATCGCAGTGTTGCCAACCTTATGACTGGATTTTTTTTAATTCTAGATAATTTTTATTATTGACAATATGGTCTATTGTTTTCAGTTCGGCTGGGGGCCCTCTGTATCCACGGGGCCCTGGGCTGCAGCCCAAACAGCCTTTAAGTAGATCCGCCCCTGCTGGTAAAAACATGCCAGAACGTTCCTAATATTGTGATTTATTTTGTGAAAAAACATCAATTTATAAATGATTTTGTATTTACAGTATATGTTTGAAACTTGCAGACGTTAAATAATATTATAAATAATATTACAATATATTACATAATCAGTAATAACTACATATTATAAAACATAGTCCTCCGCCACGTCTTTCTGTCTGTTTGCGATAAACTCATAAACAACTGCACCGATTTTCATACTATTTCCACCAATGGTTAGAGTGATTCTCGAGAAAGGTTAGGTTTTGTATACATTTGGAACCCGCGGCGTGTGTCTAGTAAGTCTAAATCGCTAGTCGTGAGTAAGTACATTATTAAGATACATAATTAGGATCTTCGATTTTTAGCCTGTTTAAGAAACCATATTTATATCAAGTAAAAATATTTTTTTAATCACCATGAATAAAACTTAATATTCCGCCACAGATTAGCGTTTATTTTTTTCACTTATTAAATAAAACTTGTCAGCGCTACTCTAACACAAAACGGAGTGTACATTACCGTAAGCCCAAGCTTTTAGAACTTTAAATTGTATAACTTAGTTATAACATTCCACGGGAAATGTGAAAATGCTGAATTTAGATAATGACGTCTCAGACGTTAGCGCGCTAAGTAGTACATTTGGGGTAGCTTTATACATTTAATATGTTTCAATGAACTACGCAAGCCTGAGTTTATATTATTCTTAGAGGTTTATAAATAGTCTGTGTTTTTTTTGTCTGTTTTGTGTAATAAGGTTTTCCCGCGGCTCTGCCCGTGTAGTATAAATATGTTGGAACATTACACACAGCGCTATCTAGTTCCATGTTAAGCTACGAGGCTTGTGTTACGGATACCATATAGTTGATATACTACACATATATAACTTTAAATACAAACATATTATAAATGTAAACACCTATGACTAGAGTAAAAACATTCGTGCTCAACAACTCGGAGACTCGAACCCGCGAACGCTAGCACAGAAAGTAGGATCACTACAAACTGAGCCAAACATGTCGTCATATATTATACTATACAGTAAAATCCAACAATATATTTTAAAAAGTAGATCTCGGTATATATATATATATCTCGGTAGCTTAAGCTTGTTACCTTTGTTTCAATTCAACCGATATCTCTCAACACAATTTTGTTTTCAGTATAGGCATATTATTTAGATTTTATTAAACAGCAAAATATTCTCCAAATACAACATTTAGAACAAATATTTACGCATATTTAACTATTTAAATATCATCATCATCAGCCCTTTTTTAACGTCCCACTGCTGGGACGATTATTAAAATATATTTTTGTTATAATAAAATTCGAGTCGAATTGTAACTACATCTATTTTTTTTGAAATTTATAATATTGAAATAAGCAGTGATTATTATTAATGCAGAGGCTGAATTTATTGATTTCTAGAATTTTTGTCTGTCTGTCTGTCTGTTACAGCTGTGATCACAACAAAACCATTGAACATGTTATGATAGAATTTGGTATGACGTTAGTCAACATACTCGTATAGGACACTTTTTATTGTGGGAAAATCTCTGAAAAAACTATACTAATCCTTCAAATGTACCTACCCTATCAACGTATCCGAGCTTTTGTTTGTAAAAAATAACTAGCAAAAAGCTGAGCTTTGTAAAAGCTCGCGTAGTTTTTGTAAGGGGTAATAATTTTTAAGACAGTTGTTAATGTGAATTATTTTGATTATTTTAAAATTACATTTTTTTGATAGATAACACATCTAGATATATCATCAGCCGTTTTTAACGTCCCACTGCTGGGACCGGGTCTTCCTCAGTACGAAGGGGATCAGGCCATAGTCCACCGCGCTGGCCTAGTGCGAGTTAGTGGACTGCCCATGTCTTTCGAAAACTTGCTAGGTTTTCTCAGACATGCAGGTTTCCTCACGATGTTTTCCTTCACCATAAGACAAGTGGTAATCATGATATAAATGATTCGCATATGAAAATATCAGAGGTGCGAGACCCGGATTTGAACCCGCATCACTCGGTTATCACATCTAGATATGAATTTAAATTACTATGTTAAATCACAAATGTATAGGCGTTATAAATGAAACTATCTTTTCGGATTTTGTCGCGGATTTATTATGATTTTTGGTTCCCGACGTTTCGAATGCTTTACAGCGCACATGGTCACGGGAGAGACTAAGGTATTAGACGTCTCAGGGGGTTATATACTTGTTACAGACATGAATAGGCGTGATAGTTTTTGAGTATTTATAAATTAAATTGTAACAGGTGGTCGCAGAATTCGATGACGTGGAACCGGACGCGCTTTACGACGTGCTCCATGACCCCGAGTACCGGTCGGTGTGGGACACTCATATGTTGGCTGCGGAGGATGCCGGCCACATCAACGTTAACAACGACGTTGGTTACTACGCGAGTAAGTTATTTTACTATACTATCCACTAGCCGCGTTCTAAAGGCTGAAAATGAAAAGAAAAGATTTTCTCCCGTTTTTGCAACATGCACATTTTTGATTGATGCTCCGCTCTTTTTGGTCGTAGCGTGTTGTAATATAGCCTATAGCTTTCCTTGATAAAGGGACTATCCAACACAAAAAAGGTTTTTTCAGTTCGGTCCAGTAGTTCATGAGATTAGCGCGTTCAACCAAACTTACAAACAAACAAACTTTTCAGCTTTATAATATTAGTATAGACTGAATGCGGGTTCACTCGTATTCATAAAAATATTTGTGAAAATTGATACTCAATTGGCGTAAACATTTATTCAATAAGTTCCTCCTCTTTTTTAATATCAGTCTAGAAGGCTAGGATAGGCTAGAGGCTGTGTATCATTCGAGTTAATAAAGTTTAAGTCTACATATTCCATATTTTTTATACTGCTTCTTCGATTTAAAAATGTGCTAGAAGTAATGATAAAATTAGTCTAAAAGATAATAATTAGTACTTACAAAAAACATCAACAAGTTATTTTTTAAATAATATACAGATTGTTAATAAATAATCCGAAATACGATTATTCATGAAACTACTGTACATATACGGTAAAATATTAACATCTTACAAGAAATACGATATATTTCCCGCCCGAAAACCCACGTAACACAAATAAAGCAACGATTCTCCCGCCCTACGTAAGTTATGGCGCCGTATATATTTGATCAAATCAAAACGTTAGTCGTTTAGGGTTGCCAATAAAGGATTATGAGCCATATATTGGGGTAACTGTTATTACCTACACATTATGAAAATAAAAAGAATAAGATTAGAAAGTATTTAGAAAAGATTTCGATGAAATTTAGTATGATGATGATAGATACCCTTCAAAATTAATTAGATTAGATATTAACATTTTGTGATAAACCTAAGTGATAAACCTTTGTGATATATATATGTTCTTAAAATTGTATTATAGGTATTTTGTATTTTTGTTTTTAATTATAAATTACTTAGGGTAATTAGGAACACTTTAATTATATGAGAATGATGTGTTCTCCTATAATTGGTAGTACATAGTAATCTAAGTAGATGTAAGGCTTAAGTTAGATATAAGTGAATATGTACAACTGTTGGAGATCCGAATAAATAAATAAATAAATAAATAGCTAGTTGTTCGTCATCCGGGACAACATATAGGGTACTTTTAATAGTGGAAAATATATATATTAACTAACGTAGGGATAAACTGGAGCCAAGGTGAGTCGATTGTTTTTCTGCATACTGACATGGTATAATACCAACCTATAGGTACAGAAAATTGAATATTAATATAAACTGATGCTAACTTTAATAATCTATATAAATATTATAACAGCGCCATCTAGTTCCGCGGTAAGCTACTAGGCTTGTATTACGGATACCAGATTAGACATATAAATTTTAAATACATACATAATATAAATATTAATACCAATGACTGGAGAACAAACATTCGTGCTCAACAAATCAATGCCCCCAGCGGGACTCGAACCCGCGACCGCTGGCGCAGAAAGTAGGGCCACTACCAACTGAGCCAAACTTTCGTCTATTAAAATATATTATATATATTAAATATAGGTATACCTCCATCACATGGAGTCCAACAACCAGTGGAGAGCGCGTGCTACCGCGCTCACTAAACATATGCTAAATCAAGTTTACTCGACGGAATTTTGGTCAATCATTGCAATTCTATGCTTAAATACGGACCAATACGAATCAGTTGTCACTTGGTTGTCACTTCATTACCCAATCACAGCTGGCGAAGCTCCCCGCCGTAAATGAGTGACTTTAAACTAAAACAAAAACCGATTTCTTCTCATGTTGTTGTGCTACATGATCCATCATCGACATATCTACGTAAAACGGAAGATTCTACAAATGTGTCAGCCCTACACGCCGCAACGCCTCGGGGCTAAAGTCGTTGTCAACACGATTTCATATTTTCAGCCGCTCACCGTCATTATTGACAATTTTAATGACATTCTTCATATGAGTTACGCCCATTTATGATAGTCATATATTATATACAAGCATTTCCCGCGGCTTCGCACGCGTTATAAAGACCGGAGACCAAATTTTTCTGAATCGCGCGGTACGGTACCTCGCAGAACTAACGCCCGTCCTTCCCGTTTTTGCAACATTTTTCCTATTGATCGTAGCGTGATGTAATATAGAAAGGCTATACCTTCCTCGATAAACGAACTATCCAACACAAAAAGATTTTTTTGGTTCGGACCAGTAGTTTCTGAGATTAGCGCGTTCAACCAAACAAACAAACAAACTGTACAGCTTTATAATCTTAGTATAGATTACATCAAATTACAATAACTATTACCTACTTCGATCGTGGCTTTGCTCGCGTGATACTGTCCCATCTGCTTGCTCTCACTAGATAATGCCCCGCTAGACACATTTCTTTTTCTATACTGTATTCTTACACGAAAGACCTAAGCTTTTAACCAATTAACTACAACATGTAAATACAAATAAAAAGAGCCGAAATACGAAGGTTTTACTAATAGAAATATAAAATTCCACTATCCCAACTCTACTATCAAATTACAGTATTTTTTCCTTCTAGTACCTATCTGAACGTAGTCTACAGAGTTTAAAAGCTATTCCTATACAATTAAAATTACTTAGAAACCGACTTCAAAAACTTGTTTATATTTATAACGTAATTAAATTAATTAATTTAAATAAAAAATTAGGTAAAATTAATAAAAATGTCTTAAAAATATTCTAGGACAGTAAAAGGCAATAACGTATTTTATATTTCTGGAGCTTAACTAATTTAATGAGGTTACGGAGTATATGGCATCACGTTTAGACCAAACGATTTTTGTACTAACCGTATCTTCTATCTATAATCTGTATGTATACAATACAATAATTCTATCTCTTTTTATTCTTAAATAAATAATTAGATTAGCCAATATTATTAATACAGAAAACAAATCTATCGTTTTTAGTATTTTTGTATTTTTGTTTGTGTGTCTGTGATCGCATCACGAGAAAGTCACTAGAGAGATTTTAATGTAGTATGAAGGGGCATATTTGCCCGAGACTCGAACCTGGGATTTATAACAAGCACGTCATACTCGTTATGTAAAAGCCCTGGAGATATCATAAATGCCTGCTCACCCCGAGACGATATTATAATGCCTTTGGACTAGATTTCCCGTCTTTATATTCCACATCGTCCCACGTCTTTATGGCTTTTCTTCATAATCCACATTTGCATTCATAAGATCATACACTCTTCAATAAACGCATGAGCTACGCTTATTTACTGAGAAAGCATACATAAAGTTATTAAATTAAATAATGTACACAAAATTAGGTTAAAGTTATACGAACATTGTTTAATTATTGACAATAATATAATAATTATCTTTATTTGTACATCGAAAAAGAAAATGAAAAAAAAAGAAAATGTACAAGAAAGAGCCTTATTGCTAATAGGGATATCTAGATATAGCACATAGTACTAAAATAGGAGGAGTTATAAATAAAGAAATAGCAGAAATTGTATAAATTTATATTATACCTACATATTATGTCTGAAAGTAAAAAAGGCGTAATACTAAGTTTGGTTTTCAACACGCTTGTTGGTGTCACACGAGAACAGCTGATTATAGGCATTTTTATATGGTGGTTGTTTTCTCGTAACAGATACGGTCCTTGTATCGATAATAATTATATTCTATAAATATATTAAAATAAGATTTTCTAAAAAATATTAAATTTAAAGATTCGAGGGTTACAATTTTATAAATTTTCTATTTTTAACCGACTTCAAAAAAGGAGGAGGTTGTATGTATTTTTTTTTATATGTATCCATTCAGCCATTTTAACGACCCGCTGGACACGGGCCTCCTACAGCGTATGCGCAAATAAATAATTATAGGTATATCCAGGCACAGTAGCGACAGACTTAATAACTTATTGATAAGCTAAAGCGTCTATCTCCATCTTTAAGCCAAATCTTAAAAGTACATTCAGACCTTATTAAAGTTTAGTGCTTCTTTAAGATGACTAGACAATCCACTAAAGCTTTGTTAAAATATTTAAAGTACTAAAAGCTTCCTCTTAAGAATTCCACCGAACACGGAATTCAACTTAACATAACATTATCGTAACGTCTCGGCAAATACAAATCTATAGGTACTATAATAAATTTCTGGTTTGGTAACGCGCTCGCTTGGATAACCGAGTGATGCGGGTTCAAATCCGGGTCTTGCACCTCTGATATTTTCGTATGGGAATCATTTCTATCATGATTACCACTTGTCTTACGGTGAAGGAAAATATCGTGAGGAAACCTGCATGTCTGAAAAAACCTAGCAAGTTTTCGAAAGATATGTGAAGTCCGCCAACACGCACTGGGCCAGCGCGGTGGACTATGGCCCCTCGTTCTAAGGGAGGCCCGTGCTCAGCAGTGGGCCGTTAAAAAGGGCTAATGATGATGATGATGAATAAATTTCTGACAGAGTCGAATCTGTACATTAAACATTCTATGGAAATTTTTATTGAAATAGTTATTATTATTGACGTAAACGAAACAATACATTTCACAATTTTTGTTGGTCTGTCTGAGAACGTTTAACGAGAAAATAACTAGGCAGGTTTTACTGTAATTTGTTGTGATGATAAAAAATTTGATGTGTCAGCAGTTGCCAGTTCTAATCCCGCTGGGAGTATTCATTTGAGTGATGGTAACGAATGCTTGTACTTTAATTATGCTCATGGATGGATGTTTAATAATTAATTTGCCTTTAAACAAAGACCATTTCTAATTCGTCTAAATAAACCTGTATATAACTATCAAATAAGTTCATTCTGTATATACAAAATTCAGTACTAACTATATCATCTAACTGTATTCAGAAGCATTTTATGCCTTCATGGTAGCCGCAACTTCATAATAAAAACGTAGTCGTTGACATTCGCATTCATAAACTCGCTTTGCTGTACTTGAGTTTTGGCTTTTTGTTTGGCTGAATAATAGTACATTGTCGTTTCTATACTACACTTTCAACCACTGTAATTCTTACTAAGTATATAAAATAAAAATGTGTTTTTCTGTTTGTGTACGAAGTAACAGAATCAGAATATTATTTTGTATATACAAATATTTAGGTAGATATTAGATAATTTAATATGATTTTGAAAATAAGTACTACTTATCCGGTTTGTTAAGTATTAAGCATTGGGAGTAGAAACTTAGTACTTAGATTAAGGTATTTAAATTACGAGATTTTCATAATTTATAATTCTTGTAAAAATACAATTTGAGAAGTTTCCTAGATCAAAATGTATGTATTTTTTTACAGGACATTATAATATACTTAAATGTTACATTTACATATAAACATTGTACATAAATTATCATTTGCATATATGCTTTATAAGATCAAAAATGAGAGAAAAACAAAAGTGACTAAGGTATAAAGAGTTAAATGTCGTAATTGAGTGAGAAATTATCTGTCTCGACAAGCGGCAAACTTCATCATCCCTTATAAGGCCGCGTTCAGACGACACGCGCCCGCTAAGCACACGCCACGCGCGTCAGCACCCGCGTCTAACTCGCTTTGAAATTTGTTGCATATAATTTGAGTCTTATGATACATAAATAAATTTGAATTTGCATTTATCAAAATTCAACCGCACACGCCACGAGCCCACCTAGTGACCGTTTCGCGCCAACCCTGCACTCACCTTGTACACGAAATTGAATTGAACTTCGATGCAAATTCAGATTTATTTATGTTTCATAAGACTCAAATTCTTCTTCTTCTTTCTGCCTCATTCCCAACTTTATTTGGGGTCGGGCCTTCTTGTGCATCTGCGCCAGTGTAACCTGTCCTGGATTATCAACGGTGGGATATTTTGTTTAAGATAAGACTTAAATTATATGCATTAAATATGTATCAAAGCGAATTAGACGCGGTGCTGACGCGCGTGGCGTGCGCGTGACGGGCGCGTGTCTGAACGCGGCCTAATCGTATAGATTAAGTGTGACCATCTGATACATTAGCATGTGCAATATATTTCGGAGGAATATTAAGGTTTTATTAAAACAAAGAAAAGTTATGTAATAAATGGACTAAAAAATGGGTATTTTGATGGCAATTATTGATGTAAGTACGATGACATACGGCTGAGTAACTTAAAATGCTATAAATTCGGAATTATGTGATATATAATATATTTATTAAATGTATCTACTATTTGATATTTAAAGCTTAACTTTTATATTTATAAAAAAAATCTATCTAAAAATACGTATTTTTACCTGAAATCTCCAGAGCCACCAACATATTATACCTACTACGAATCTACTTGTCCTTATAAACATAATAGATACTCAATAAATATATAATGCTATAATAAATAAATTTTTGAAAGACATGTGAAGTTCGCCAACACGCACTAGGTCAGCGCGGTGGATTATGGCCTGATCCCCAGCGTATTGAGGTAGGCCCGTGCCCAGCAGTGGGACGTTAAAAAGGGCTAATGACAATACTTCATTCATGCTACTCAAAGTTCAAACGTCATCGTGCATAGAGCGCATCACGTTCCTTCCAAACACGTGCAAGAAGTTTCCAGAATTTTAATAACATCTACAATATCTCGCGTTGAATAGAATTCTATGATAATAGAAATGACGATATTCATAATACATAATATGTACATATTTTATAATATTAAATGCGTAATACCTTTTAAGGTAATTTATTATATTTAGGTGTTTTTTAAAAGGTAATTTATATATTTTATTCGGTAAAACGTATATTTGTACAGTTCGCGTCATGTAAAAAGAACGCTGGAAGAAAGTAGTGGGGGGGGTGTTTGCGCATCGGTACATTCGCATACGAAATTCCTAAAGCCTATTCTTTTATTTTTGAACTAGCCTTTCGCTCACGATGTATATTTATTATTGGTACGTACTTTAAAAAATATATTAGATAGAATGTCATTAAATAGAATTCTATTAATAAATAAAATATGTTTGATTCAGTGTAGAATGTTTAATCTACTTACAAAAAATTAAATTATTTCGTTTAATATATTTTTTTTAATTATTAACTGCATTATTATCAGAATCTCTCTTTATAAAACAATATACGTCAAAAATATTTTTTCACTATTTAATATAAAATCATTTCGTAATTAATAACTTTTGTGTGCGCGATGGTATTTTAAACTGACAAACCAATAGCGAGCCGGTGCGCATGCGGCGCGTGCCTCGCCGTCCCGCGCCCCGCGTCTTACCACCAAATTGGCCGATAAATCGCCTCTGCGCAACTTGACAGCCAGCGTTCTTTTTACATGACGCGAATTATACGTATGTAAATACGTACGAAAAATATTACTTGAGAAATGATGAATTTTCCATACAAACTTAAATCCCCCTTTTCACCCTCTTATTCTGGAAATCGGGATGAATATTGAAAAATTATTCTATGTTCATTTAAATTTACATCAAAACAATCGTTTCATCAGATTTTTAGTTTATCCATTACAAATAGAGATACAAATAAGCAAACATACCTTTTTTCTTTGTAATATTAAAAGAAATATTATTTGAACATTACAATTTTGTCTGTCTTTTTAATATATGATTAAATCAATTTGCTCTTTTATCACTTGAAAATGCACACACATAGTGCGTTATTCAATTAAAAACATTATGCGCCTGAAAGAATTTCGCAATCGGGTCAAAAAGTCCGCAAGCTTCGACCTGCAATGCAATATTACGTATGACTCGTAACGTATAGTACTCTTGCCGAGTGATCTATTCATATTATATACAGATCTGCTCTTAGTTAACATAAAACTTTTACAAAATAGCTACAGTCATTTGGAAGTACGTCTATTATATTCAGCCCTTTTTTGACGTTTGAGATGGGATCAGGCCTGATAGTCCACCATGTTGGCCTAGTGCGGGTTGGCGGGCTTCAAATGTCTTTCGAAAACTTGCTAGGTTCTCTCAGACATGCAGGTTTCCTGACGATGTTTTCCTATACCATAAGACAAATGGTAATCATGTTAAAAATTATTCGCACATGAAAATATCAAAAACGTAAAACCTGGATTTGAACCCGCTTCACTCGGTTATGCAAGAGCGTTACCACCGAGCTACCACTTCATGTGTATTTATATAAAAAAATAGGTTGTTTTATACGTGTAACTTTATTTTACAGTAAACCGCGGATGTAGCAAGCGGGTAACGTTCTAACGATATAAGAAGATTTGTACTAAGGTACCATATCTCCATGGCGAATTTAAAACTTTGTCAAGCTGCTACTTTTGAAAAATAAACATACAAACATACACACGTGTTCAAGCTTACCCAATTATGATATCAGTGTGGATAATAAATAATGAAAAAAAAAATATCAAAAAAAGCATGTAAGTAGTTGATATTTTCACTAACATTGTTTTACTAAGATTGGCTAAGTGATCAGTGGTTTCATGACAATAACGAGAAAATTAAATTGAATTGTATAATATTATGATATCATCAAATCCATTATTCAATTTAACTAATTTTTTAATTTATTCAGTTCAGTTCAATTACTAGGAGTGCAGTTTTAGCAAAATAATTAATCAATCAATACCGGTCGCGTACATTTTCCTATGACATTAAAGGAAAATAAATAATATCAAGCAAAGCCTATTTAAGCATCGTCATTATTCTCACAAAAGTATATCCTCAAGGGAACTGTACGGTAAATTAGATTCCATTAACTAGATCATTAGCAGAGTATAATGGAGATATTCGAAGCCACTCTAATGAAATACCTGAAACGTCGCGAGTAACATAAGAGTTTTATCGCAGTTCGAACTTTTGTTGATTTGTATGTAAAGTTTGAAGTTAATCTATATATCAGATATAGGGTTTTCCTCACGACACCTCATTGAAGTAAAAACGTCGAAAATAGCCTGTATTTTCAGAGCTACTAGAATTTATGAAATTATTTTACAGTATATATAATGGACGAACTTTCAAACCCGTCTAAGAGATATCTTGCATCAAGGAATAATGTTTAAAGTGTTCGACATTTCCTTATTTTAACGTCGCGTCGTGTATTCTATTACCGTGTTCGTTCGAGCGTAAATTTACCTCATCAGCGAAATCACGCAACTGAGAACAACGTCTAACTTGCGCATATATTAAAACGAAGTTTATCCTTTTTGTAGGAATTGTATAAGAATCATTTTAAAAGGCCGTGGTAGCTCAATGGTAACGCGTTCGCTTGGAAAACCGAGTAAAACGGCTTCAAATCTAAGGACTCGTCGTACGTCGTCGTATATTTTCATGGGTGAATTATTTTCTTGTCTTGTCTTATGGTGTAGAAGCACATCGTGAGGAAACTTACATATCTGAGAGAACCTAGCAAGTTTTCGAAAGACATGTGAAGTACGCCCTTGGCCAGCGTGGTGGGCCTAGGTCTGATCTCCTCTTTTGAAGGGAGACAATAGGACTTGAAAAAGAGTTGAATACATGTAAAATATACGCCATATTTAATAGTTCGCCAGAATCAGAGGGTTTTATATGATATTTTCTTTTGTTATATAACAAATTCTTGTTATTTTAATAAAATGAAGTTAGGTATATATTTTGCCGGATTTTTTTATACTAATAAAGAAGATAGAAAATTTAATCCATTCTTCTGGATAGTGTGACTAGGGATTGCAATCCGGAAAACCGGATCCGGTAATCCGGCGGATCCGGCATCATTTTACGGTCACCGGATCCGGTACTAATATACCGGATCCGGCGACCGGATCCGGTGTTAGCAATTTTTGGCAAAATAATAGAGCTTTTGCATGATTTGGTACTTTAAATGCGTAGTGCGTGGTGTTCATGCGTGCGAGTTGGTGTCTGACATAAATATAAGACTTGTTTGTTAGCATTTTCGAATACTTTAATAATTATAATGGTCTCATCTCCGTAAAGTTAGGTAATTGTATTAGATTTTAATAAAAAATAATTGATCTATCTGTGAAAGTGAAATCTAGGAACACTGAGCGTCGTTACAACGTTAAAATTTTACTAGTTGCCTACACTAGCCACCACTACATTTTAATTGTTTGCTCATTGCCTTATCTTAACATTGGATTGGGAAATGCTCTGTCCTGAATGATCGATGGATCAGTACACAGCCTAAACTGCTAATCGTAGAGACCTGAAACTCTTAGGGTGTGTCCTTTGTATAACGTAGTTATCCGATTAGAAAGGACTTTCCGAAATTTTATGCCTAAGGGAGTGAAAAATGCGGGCAAAGTCTGGATGGTGTGATTCCAATCTACTTCAAATTTTGCATAAACATACTTTAACAGAATTTATAAAAGACGTGTTTCGTATTTTATTGAAACCCATTGCCTTACGGGGTTAAAAAGGGGTAAACAGTAATTTGGGAGTAACTTACATCAAAGATGATATCAATACTCCTTAGTGCTTTTGATTTAAATAACAGTTTATTTTGGTACATGTTTGAAAACGTAATACTTTTCTCAACAAAGTCAACAAAAAGTTTGTAATAGTAGGCATATGTCTATCTACTACTACTACTACGCCAAGAAAACCGAATAACTAGTTTATAGAATAGTCCTCATAACAAAAGGGATGAAATGGTAAATGGGGAGTCAATTTTTGGTACATTATAAGTAAAAGCGTATAGCCAAACATGTGTTTTGTACTTTTAGTGCGAGCGAAGTCGCGAGTTCCGCTAGTTTTTTATAAACTACGTACCTATATTAAGTACATTGATACTTGAATAACTTACTAACAGTTTATTTTGAACTAAAAAGCGAAAATCATATTGATTTGGTCAATCCGGCCGGATCCGGTCGGATCCGGCCGGATTGATGGAAATTCAGCCGGATCCGGCCGGATTTAAAATGACGCCGGATTGCAATCCCTAAGTGTGACCTTTATTACATTCAGAAACTTCTGTTTATGGTCAACCCAAAGTTTGTTTTGGGTTCGAATTGGATTGCCGACCTCCATAAAATAAGGTGTCTAAGTGTACTGAACGTTTCTACTGTACAATACCTATAAGAACTTAACGAACAATATTCTATAGCAGGTACATACTATTTTTGTAAATTTGCAAATACTTAAATCATGTCGGTCAAACAAATTTCGTTTAATATTTCGAAAAATTCTCATTGGTAAGCCTTCTACTTTTTTTGATAAAGTCTTAAATCTATTTAACGTTTCTGAATTTTGTTTTATATTAATAGCAATTAACTAATAAATATATGTATAAGTAAATGTAAGTTATTAACTAGCGGCTCACCCTGCTTCACTCAAGATTCATTTCCTGTTATACATTTTAACTAATCTAAATAATATATAAAAGCGAAGAACCGGAATGCGGAGAAACATCGTGAGTTGATATCCCAATTTGACTTAAATTTAATGAATATGGGTATTTTTCAGAGCATATTGACGGAGCCTACCTCAATGGCAGCTAAAATGATTTACAATTTTAGGTTTAATAAATAGGAGTGTAATTGTAGTTATATAAGTTGATGTGGGATTTATATTTTTAGGGAACGATGGGGCTGACATTTTAGCATTATGCTTTAAAAGTCCCTAAATAGAATAAGAATAAAAAAAAATAAAAAAAAGCGAAGAAAATATTGAAAACCTTAATTAGTAACCGTAGGTAGACGTCCGCAAAGAACAGATTTTGTGACAGGGTCGGATTAAGGCGAAGCGAGGGCGAGTCGCTCGTATTATATATACATAGGTACCATAAGTTATTAGGAGTTGTACTATAAGGTGTATTCTACCAATCCATTACCTAGATATAGCTATGTTTCGACGTGAACAGGACAAGCAAACATACTGCAAAAATTAAGTTTTTTTTAAGTTAAATATTAAGCAACACCGCTGCAAACTAAATCATTTAAAAAAAAATTGAAATTATAATATTAAACAAATCTAACTATGCTCTATTCATATAAGTTCTTTTAATATTAATATTATTTTAACAAATATTATAAAATTATTATAATTATAGTAGCTAAAAATAAGTGAATAATATTGCCATATTTATAATATTATTCAAAATTTTTTAATCATAAATTAATACGTCTAATACCTTAGTCTCTCCCGTGACCATGATTGCTGTAAAGCATTCGAAACGTCGGGAACCAAAAATCATAATAAATCCGCGATAAAATCCGAAAAGATAGTTTCATTTATAATGTCAAATATTCGCGTAAGCCCAAGAAAGTATTAAATAAAGTTGGAATTACAGTATACTATATATGACGTAAATTTCGTAGTGTCCTGTCCAGCACCGCTCAAGAATCGCGACTTCGTGCTGCAGCGCTCGTGGCTCGACACCGGCGAGGAGAAGATGATCCTCAACCACTCCGTCTACCACAAAGATTACCCGCCTCGGAAAGGATATGTGAGGTAAGACTGTAACACTTTGAGGTGTTCCAGGAGGTCATAAAGGTACTAATTTCTTTTTAACCGACTTCAAAAAAGGAGGAGGTTATATGTTCCGTTGTATGTATTTTTTTTTATGTATGTTCACCGATTACTCCGTCGTCTGTGGGCCAATTTCAAAAATTTTTCTTTTGATTGGTAGGGTATAGTTCCGAGGTGGTCCCATTGTCACCAAGTCAGGATCTGATGATGGGATCCCAGGGAAATCGAAGGCAACTCTCAAAATTTACAGGCACCTATTATGTTTTTGATATATTTTCTAAACCCGATAAAGCTTTTACGTATGAAAATCATCATCTCATGTGGATGAGCTGATGATGGAAGGTAAAATTCCTCAACAGTTGTTTTTTATGTGTTTTCACCGATTTCTCCGTGAATTGTGGGCCGATTTTAAAAATTTCTTTTTTGTTCGGTAGGGTATACATTCAAGATGTTCTCATTGTCACCAAGTCAGCATCTGATGATGGGATCCTAGAGAAATCGAGGGCAACCCTTAAATTTTATCGGCACTGATTACCTTTTTCATATATTTTCTAAAGCTGTTCAAGAATTTGTGATGATGTAAGGTATATCTCCTCAACGGTTAGGAGTTGAAAGAAAATTCTTTTAATATTATACGTACTTATGAACTGATAGTCGTATTCCTTCAGGATATTAGGTGGATTGATAATAGAAGGTAAATCTTATTAACGTCTACGAGTTACGTGGAAAAATAGACGTGGACAAATCTCGATTGACTATTGTCGTTCATTTCAAAACTTCGCTGACTTATTGGAGCAGTAGTTTAGTTAGCCTTCCAATGTTTTATTTAAACATAATAATTTCCACAAAAAAATTTAAAATAAATTATTTTTTAACAAAAATGAAAACCGACTTCAAAACGCTACAAATCAAAACTAAAAAGAAAAAAAAATAATTTTAATTACTTAGTTATTGTTGGAGTCGGTGCCAGCCAAAGCAAAATAATCCTAATACAATCTCCTTGGCTGGCACCGACTCCAACAATAACTAAGTAATTAAAATTATTTTTTTTTCTTTTTAGTTTCGATTTGTAGCGTTTTGAAGTCGGTTTTCATTTTTGTTAAAAAATAATTATCTTTATCTTGAAAATCATGACCCTTAACTTGGTGTCATTTATATTCATACTCATACTTCAGCTAATATATAAGCTCATATACAATTCACTACATAATAATTGTTTCTTTCTATCTGTATAACAATTAACATTGCAGTGTTTAAACTTAAGTATTTTCACTAAAAATATAATTTGACATAAAACAAACATTAAATTTCATAATAATAGTGTTGGAGTTATCTAACTTCAATTTAAATGTCATTTTTTTTCAACTAGCGACTAGATTTAGGCACAGGCAAAGCCGCGGGTTCCGTTATTTATGCATATAAACCTTCCTCTTGAATCACTCTATCTATTAAAAAAACCGCATCAAAATCCGTTGCGTAGTTTTAAAGATTTAAGCGTACAAAGGGATATAGGGACAGAGAAAGCGACTTTGTTTTTTACTATGTAGTGATACTTTTAATTCATTGTATTTACCTATTAAAAATCGAGTTACAAGACTCACATGTCTGTTATCTGTAAATGTCTCGCGACTTTCACTCATCCAGGGGCGTTCGTGAGTGCCTACCTATCTTTCCCCAGGTTATATTGTTATGTTCTATACATAAAAACAATATGTTGGGACATTATTACACACAGCGCTATCTAGTTCCATGGTGACCTACGAGGCTTGTGTTACGGACACCAGATAGGTACACTACACATTTATAACTTTAAATACATACATATACTATGAATATAAACACCCATGACTTTAGTACAAATATTACTGCTCGAAAAATGAATGCTCTAAGCGGGACTCAAACCCGCAACCGGTGGCGCAAAAAATAGAGTCAATACAAACTGCTATATGGGCAGTCATAAAAAATCATTCCAATCCGTCCAATATATCCATATATATAAAACACATAACTAGAGTACAAACAGTCATGCTCATCACACAAAAGAATGCTTCCCACAGACTCGAACCTACGACCTCTGGTAAAGTCACGACAATATATTTGAAGTATAATAATTAATCAAGCCGCAATAGCTCTGAGATAGAAAGCAGATTCGAATTAATACGTACCAGAATGTTTTCTCATTAGTGTATTGGGACGCCACTCCAAAGATAAGATACGAAGCATGCGTCAAACCGACATGGCTTTGTACTCATATTATGTCAATCTGAAAAAATAGGTGAAAGTTGTTTTATTGTCTGTAATAATATATTTTTTTAAATTAAAAAAAATAACTTTATAAATTACTACTTTGATAGATGTTAGTTTTTTGTTACCATGTTACCGTTTAGCTCAGTTTGTGTAGACTTGTAGTCGCCTGTTGCCAGAGGTCGTGGGTTCGAGTACCGCTGGGTGCATTCATTTGTTGAGCACGAATGATTGTACACCAGTCATGGGTGTTTATATTTATAACTAGCGACTGGCCCTCGCTTCGCTCGGGCTCTTCCCTAGATTTAGCACAGGTAAAGCCGCGGGATCTGCTAGTTATGCATATAAACCTTCCTCTTGAATCACTCTATCTATTAAAAAAAACCGCATCAAAATCCGTTGCGTAGTTTTAAAGATTTAAGCGCACATAGGGATATAGGGACAGAAAAGGCGACTTTGTTTTATACTATGTAGTGATAGTGATATGAATGTATTTAAAGTTTTATATGTGTAGTGTAGCAACTATCTGGTATCTGTAACACAAGCCTTGTAGCTTACCACAGAACTATGGCGCTGTGTGTAATAATGTCCCAACATATTTATTATTATTGTCATTTTACCGTGTCAGAAAATCTAGTACCGAATTATTATAACAACGTAAGTTCTAAAAAATGCGCACTAACTTTAAAGTGCCTAACTTACAAAAGCTTACAATTTGTATAAAGTCTTAAAATTTATTAATTGAGCAGTTTCCGTTCCAAGTGATAGATACAAACTGCTTATAGTTAAAAGCAATAAGTTTTGTAAGCTGCTTCGCTTAATTGAAACTTAACTTTGGTGAAGTGGAAACGATCTAATTTGAGAGGACTCTTGTGAAACCGGTATCGATATTTGGCATATTTTACATACATTAAACTTAAATATTAAAGGATATCGAACATGATTTTACAGACAAAAAAATTAAACTGTAGTAAAAAAATAAAAATCTTCATTAAAATTATTTTTATATACTAGCCTCAACAACGGCTATCCTTTCGTATTTCCTATTTGAAATTAGGTTTATTAAGTGTGTAATCACTAAGTATGCGATTAAGTGAATATGTTTAAAAATTTTGTGGCATATTTTAATTTTTTTTTATTTATACCAAATACACTACAATAATTATTGTGAAATTTACTGATATATATTAAAAGCTAAATTTTTAATTTATTTATTTGGTTATCAAGAACCAACAAATAACTAACGAGTAAGGTGGCACATTAAAAATTTCCGTGTAGTGTATGTTAGATTTACAGAAAGAAGTGATTTTGGTAACCGACTTCAAAATAGAAGGTTATCAATATAAATTTATATTTTTTATTTGTATATTGTCTTCTGAATTCCTCAAATAAGTGAAAGGTTATAAGAAAAATAAATCAATTTACCTAATTATTAAGATATATTATTAAATGTATCTTTTTCAGAGCTCTTTCTTTGCTGACGGGTTTCGTAGTGAGAAGGCGGCAATGTCCTGGCAGCTGGCTCGGCTATGTGTCCAGATCAGACCCTCGGGGGGCGCTACCAGCTTGGTTAGTTAATAGGTAAGTACTTTCATATCGTTTATCTAATTACAGTCAGTTTTTACATGTAACAACATTTTAAATAAAATTATCTTCCCTTAGTATAAATATAGCTTATTTTAGTAAATAAAAATATTTATAAAGATCTAGCCGGAACAAACAAAGCCGTAGAACTTAAGTTATGTAGCCTTTAAAATGAATCATCATGTTTTCAAATAGATTTTTTCCTGACCTTCAAAACTGATCTTAATAAAATCGATTGAAGAATAACTATAGTATTATAGGAAAATACTAGTGAGTCGCCCTCGCTTCGCTCGGGCTCATCCCTAGTTTTAGCGCAACCGAAGCCGCGGGGTTCCGCTAGTTACACATATAAACCTTCCTCTTGAATCATTCTATCTATTAAAAAAACCGTATCAAAATCCGTTGCGTAGTTTTAAAGATTTAAGCGTACATAGGGATATAGGGACAGAGAAAGCGACTTTGTTTTATACTATGTCTATATCACTAAATAAGAAGGTATGTTCTTCTGGTCTCTGGTCTGGTCTAATGGTCACTCAATTTTTCGTGTTCACTCGAACTTCAAGAGTTTACATAATACGTATAAACATTTGCTTAGAACTTAATTCCTTGTACTCATAGTCCGTAGTATGAATTTTAAACAGTTAGCGCCATTTATGATTCATTAGACGCAATTGCTGAGTGAATATCATTAATAAACGTTTAAAATGTTTATTATGTTAATATGTCTATGTTAGAAACTAACTTTGGTTAAGAAATAGAGTTTATGTATTTATTTGTTTATTTATATTATATTATATACTAGCGACTCGCCCTCGCTTCGCTCGGGCTCTTCCCTAGATTTAGCACAGGCAAAGCCGCGGGATCTGCTAGTTATGCATATGCAGGCTTATATAAGCCTTCCTCTTGAATCACTCTATCTATTAAAAAAACCGCATCAAAATCCGTTGCGTAGTTTTAAAGATTTAAGCATACATAGGGATATAGGGACAGAGAAAGCGACTTTGTTTTATACTATGTAGTGAAGCGCTAGAAACTTATAAGAAAAACACAATTTTTTACATTTGTGTCTGTGTGTCTGTTCGTTTCGTCTAATCAATACAGATTTTTAAAGGAATTTAAGCTGAGATGTTGTGAAAAGTACCACAGGTGCTTTTATTTTAGAAAAAGATGTAAGGTTCCTCTCAAAAATATTAAATACCAAAAGAAGCGAGAAGGAATCGCTTGTAAAGATTAAAATAAAATTTATTAATAGCTATAATAAACCTAAATCCAGGGTAACAGCACAGCTAGCGCCGCGACTCGTGAATCAGTTGCACGCAGCCACGCGCCGGTACCCCGGTTGGAAAGCCCTCACTGACACCCCTTACTACAAGCCTTGGAGAAACCCAGAACAAGTGCCCACGCTTCGGATCAAATTGGAAGATGTGAGTACTAAGATATACACACTGACACGCACACACACGCGTACACACACACCCGCGTACACACACTCGCACACACACTCGCACACACACACTCGTACACACACACTCGCACACACACACACACACACACACACACGCACACACGCACACACACACGCACAAGCACTCGCACACGCACACGCACACGCACACGCACGCGGCTGCTTAGCTCGGGTTTCTATTCCTAGAAACGCCTAATAGGCCTTTTTTCTACACTTGGGAAGTAAAACACATACCTTTAGGAAGAAAACAGGTGTTTATGTCTGTTTCACCGGTTAGCCAGTTCTACTCACTTAAATAATCATGGGTCATCGGGCATCGCAGGATCGTTTGCGCATTCAACCACGATGCATCGACAGCTCGGCAGGTCTGCCTAGTAGGACACCCTATGTCTTACCTTATGTTCTCTCTAGATCGTAATCTATCAGTATTCTAATTTTTATCACAATCCGTCCGTCCGTTTTACTGTGAAGGAGCGTCAAACCTTTACAAATATAAACACGACCAAAGTATCGTCTACCATGTTACATGGAATTTTCTTCGTTATAAAGGCTTGAGTGGGGACACAAGTTTGGACTTGTGACACGTAGAGGCCTTAAGAGATTCAAGTTTGTTTAATGTGACGCATCTCGGAGTAACCCATAGGGGATTGCTCGAAGATAGCTTCGGGATGATGCGTACATTTCATTATTAAAGGTACTTTTATTTAGACGGTTTCCAGTTTCCACTATATTATTTTCTTTACCTTTACAATAAACTAGCTGACCCGTGCCCACTTCGTTGGGCATAATGTTAATAATCCTTTTTTAGTACAGAGTGTTTAAATAATTTAAATTATTTTATTAATATAAAAAATTAAAAATTAAATTATCTATACTAATATTGAAAAAAAACTACTTTTTGTAACTTGAATATAAAAGTTAGACATATGCTGTCGTTGACTTTTTTGTAGGCATTTTCAAGCTCCACATCTTTTCTCTAGAACTCAAAAATATATCTTTTATAGTTAAGGCAGCGTTCGTATGAAACGCTTTCATTCGACCGTTTTTTCTCCGATTCACTTTGCAAAACGGACTACCACGTAAAAGCCTTTTTATTTTTCGGTTTTTTATATAATCTATGACACTCAGCAATAATGTGGATTTCTATTGGTGAAAGAATTTTTAAAATCGGTTCAGTAGATCCCGAGATTACCCCTTACAATTTAACAAATAAACAAACTTTACTTCTTTATAATATTAGTATAGATTATGTGAAAAAAGTATCTGGAAAAGTAATCAGTATTATCATACCTAATGATGTTACCTGTGTTAACTAGCAAATAGCACTCGAGTTCGTTCCGTACGTCCCTTAGTACATACGTTTTACTTTTTTTAAGCGTAACCTTAACTTTTCGAAAATAAAAGTAGACCAAGTTACTCCTTAACGGTAAAATCGGCACTCTGCCATTAAAAGTCTCGTCTAAATCTGTACAGCCTTTATAGAGGTTAGCGTAACTGAACAGACAGACACAAAAATATAAGAATTTCTATTTCTTAGAATTACATACATAATACATATTAACGTAAGGTACTACAAAATTACCCAGACGTCGTCTAACTACGAGTAATTTATAAGAAATAGAATAGCATTTCAAATATTCATTTCAATAATAGTTTAATTCGTATTCTCCGAATACCCACTCCAAACTTTCGATATTAAAATCGAATGATTGACAAAACCCGATCCAAAAAACTTTTCTCTTTAGACTTAGGAAACCTTAAATTTATTCATGACCGAACTTTACTTTGAAGTAACAAGAAATTGAGTGAATTATTATATATAAGTAGATTTGTTCACTTCACCAAGTATTGATTTATTGCAAACCACTTTAGCGGGCGGCTTCTCGAAGTAGGGTAATAAGAGAAATTACTATCGGTAATTTGATATTCTTTGACTTAATTATATTCATATACTCGTATAATAGAAAAAGAAAACTAACACCTAAAAATTCATAATAAATTAACACTTGAAAACATCATTTAAAAATGTGTATATTTATATTATATTATTATTATTGTATATATTTTTTTTGTTTTATAGGTACAACTTTACCTTACTGACTCTATATACTAACGAAATAAATTGTTTAATTTTTCAGTGCGTAGATCCTGACGCGCCCCCTCCCCCGGTCGAACCGAAGCCAAACACATCAAAGAAGTTAGAAGTACCCGTCAAACAAGAAAGCCACAGCATCGAAGACCTTGGGGACATATCATCAGAATTCAGCGTAGAAGTAGAAGAATTATCGGAGTTAACCCTCGATCCTGCAAAAAAGAAAGGCAAGTTTTACAGATTAGTCAAATCCATGAAAAATAGACGAAAAAGCGTCCAAGTAGCTAAAAGTGCGGACCACCTCGTCGATAACAATAAGCCTCCCGAAGAACCTAAAAACGAAAAGCGAAAATCGTCTTTTAAATTTCACCGTAGATTCAGTCTTAGTAGAGGGAGGGAGGATTAAAATGTTTGTTTAATTATTTAATGAATGCAGTGGTAGCACAGTGGTTACGTGCTCGCTTGGGAAACCGAGTGAAGCGGATTCAAATGGGGTTATGCACCTTTGAAATTGTCATGGCCGCATTATTCTCAAAATGATTACCGCATGTTTTGGGTGAAGGAAAACATCGTGAAAAAGCTGAGAGAATCTAGCAAGTTTTCGAAAGAAATGTGAAGTCCGCCAACCCACCCTAAGTCAGTGTGACTACGGCCTGATTCCCCACGTAGTTAAGGGAGGCCGGTGCCCAGCAGTGGGACGTTATAAAGCTCTGAATACATTTAATTTATCCAGATAAAATGAAAAGAATTCGATGTAAAGCTAGAATTAAAAACATAATGTTAATAAAAATTACATACATTTGTATTAGTTATTTTTTCTTATAATTAAGCATTTTTTTATAACTTTCTTTCAAAAGTGCAAGAGAAAATAACTGTTAGTATTATGTAGTATTTCTAATAAAGAGATTAGATTAAGATGTTGAATTTTGAAGTAGCTTGATTGTAATACATTTTGAAGAAGTGTTCTTTAATAGTTATTGTATGATGTTTTAAAATATTTGAAATTTAGAACGGTACGTATTTATGTTAAATTTAACCGTTTATTTCCATTATGTAGTATCTAATATTATTCATCGTTTAAAAAAGCTAAACTATTTTTTTATGTAATTGTAAAAATTACTATTTATTATAGATAATTACCAATATTATTTTATTATAATTTATATTGGTTTTGGCGTTATTAATTTCATTTTGGTTCCCGATAGTAATCATATCCTATACATATGTTAGAAAGTATGGAAAAACAAGACTGCAAATTTCAAAACTATCTAAAATGAAAAATTGTTAAAGAAACCTAATTCTTTTAAAGATGTGAACAATTGGTTTGTCTGATTAATTTTAAAGTTAATCGGCTGAACCAATTGTGATGAAATTTGTGATAGTTCAACCCTTACTAAACATGATAACTGGGATTAAAGCATATGGAAAATTGGAAGGAATTACATCTAATTATTGTATTTTTTATTTATTTTGATGTATTTTTAAGAAGTCACCACTGTGTCGGTTATATTATTACAATTAGATACTTAGTTAAAACTCTTTGGTCTCTCTATATATATAAAAGACCATTATCTTCGCATCTTAGTAACGTTTAATTATTAACCTTGTTATATGAATATTTTTATTTCGTCATCTGTTCAAAATCAGCACTGCTTTACGATAGTTCGCGTGATTAGTGCATACTGCGTACTACCTTTTTATTTTTTTTATATTATATTGTTATATATTTATAAATTCATTTCATTATTTTTAAGGATTTTAATTTTAATTGTAACTATAAATATAATAAGGTCTAGTGATGTCTTTCTCTTTTCAATCTATTAACAATACGTACGAGTGAGATTTTTAATAGTTCCCTAAACTAAGGTATATGTTACCAAAAAGTAGTATGTACTATTTAAAAATATTTTTACCAACTTCATAAAATGAGGTTCTTCGTTTAGTTTGATGCTAATTGAACCTAATTAGTATCATCTTAATGAATTTTGCCTTCTAAGGCGATTAAAACGGAATTCCAGACCATAGGAAAGTAATTATTATAGCAATCAATACTGATTTGCTTGACTGTTTATAATAACTTATAATATAAAATACTTAACTAAGCACAAATATAGTTTGACGATATACATTTGCAGAGTGCGGGAAATTGTAATCGAATATGTCCAATGAACTCAGCTTGAGTTCATTGGATCAAATAATTAACCACTGAGCCACACGCTTAACATAAAAAGTTAGGAAATGTGACATTACTGTAGACAACGTTATAATTTTTATGGTTCATTTAAGTAAATATTTACTAAATTTTCTTATCTTAAATTTTGTACCTACTTTAAAAGATATGTCTAAATAGATATAAAAATTAAATAAAATTTCTACCCTGTTTTACTAAAAAAAATCTGTTTTTTCTCATTTGTATTTTTTTATATAAACTCATTTACAAAAAGTTGAATCTAATTATTCAAAAAACTGATATATTTAAATAGTTGTATTATATTTTAAATTATCTAGTAAATACTTTGTTGCTAATCATATTTTATATTGCGCGCTGAAAACTGTGAACATTAATTATAATAATCTTTTTGTGAACATAAATTAATTATTAGCATTAATCGCAACATAGTATAAAACAAAGTCGCTTCCCGCTGTCTGTCTGTCCCTATGTATGCTTAGATCTTAAAAACTACGCAACGGATTTTGATGCAGTTTTTAATAGATAGAGTGATTCAAGAGGAAGGTTTTGGAATAAAATTTGTTAAGTTTATTCGCTCGCGCTAAATAATAATAAATCATTTATCACTTTTTATCACATTAAATAGTTAGTGCCGAAATTATACCGATTTATTTGTCAAAAGTGTTCTAATTTATATATGTAGCAATATACTCTATGGTTCTACCACAGAAGCAGTAACAATATAATTTTGACAAAAACACAAAAACCACATTAACTTTTTTATACCTTATTTAATAAAAAAACCGTAAAAAGGTTATATACCTAGTTCTAAATATCCACCAAAGTCCGAATAATTTTTACAATAGCAAAATGTTTTTTGTAATCTCTTATACATGAAATGCTAACAATACCGTTAAGTTTTTTGCTCATCTGTTTCTGTAATTTATTTTTCAAGGTTTCCGATAAGTGATTAGGACTTATACAAGGATTTAAAACTCCATCTTGAATTGTTAAAGATTTCATTTATTGTGTTAATGTGTGATTTAGAGTTTGATTGTCGAAAAATATTCGTTAAATGTCATTAACTTTAGTTTTTACCTATATTTTGTAGTTTTAATTATATATTAAACATTCATCTTCACTGTATTAAAAATTATTATAATAATCATTTTTTTATTGTAACAAACGTTTTTCTCAGCGCATGAAAAAACAATTCAGACAACACTTATTTATTTAGAAATAATATATGTATTTAAAATTAGAAATATATTTATATGAATTAGGATAATTCTTGACAATCATAAAAATTCCAAAAAAATACTAATGTCATTTTCAATGTTTGGTTTATTTTAACATGTTTAAGGAATTTTTATCTATAAATTATTGTTACTATATTATACAACCATAAAGCTCTTTGTAATATCCCTATAATAGTATGATGGAATTAAGATGTAAGATTATTGTTTTTAACGTAATAAAAAATAATCTGTACATCAAAGTATTAAGTAGTATAAGATTAGCGTAAGCGTATAATTGCATAATAAAATCTCTATTTAACCTATTTTGTAACTCTTAGTCTCGGGGACAAACAGATCATCATTGATGATAAGATATTACGCACAAATATAGTTTATCCTATAACATATCTACTAGTGATCGCTTTTATAATAGATATAACGACCGGCAAATATGGTATCTACAGGGGGATGATTGGCATTATTGTCGTGACGATAACAAACAAGTTCTGAACAATCACGTTCACGCACGTTTAAACACCAAAAAACATAAAAATCGGTTACTAGTAAAACTATGTAATTTTAATATATTTGCCGATCGATATTCGTTTTAAATTCCATTGGGTTGGTTGTCCCCAGTCTCCTCTACTGTATCATTTCCTTTAAGCTCGGATACGTTAACTTTGTGCCTTTGCCCTATTTTAATCTATCTTGATCTAATGTATTTAATAAAATATTTAATTAATCTTTGTATCGGTTCTAGTAAAAGTTGACGCTAGCTTTAAATTGCTTGGAAATGACGGTGAGAGGTAATAATTCAACTTTGGTCAAGAATTGAAGAAAACAATCATCCGTTAAGTCAAGTACTTGAGAAGTAATAAAATATACAAGCTAAGCGTAATAATATACAATTAAATTCGATATGAGAATAATAAGCATGGAGATATCGTGACTTACCTAAAGAATTCTAGTTTTATGCAAAATAGTAATATATAAATACCAACCGTATGAATAATAATAATCAAAATTCCAAATGGAATTCTTTAACTAACTATAAATTAGTTTTTAAAATGAAAATATTAAAACCGACGCCTAAGTGTGCACATATTTACTTTAACACTGTGTCTGTGTATACTTGTATTTATTACAACCTTTAAAATTAATTAAAAGCAAACTTCCATCCACTGATACGGCTGTACTTCCTGTACCTACAAATTCAGCTATCTCTTAATACTTACCTTGAAGAAATAAAAAAATAGTTCTAAATCGAATAATTTCTAGCACATCTTCTTTTCCTATAAGAAGGAGATCGTCTTATCGATGTAATCATTTAGACATACATAAGTATTACCGCGAGTTGTGTGTTAGTTAAAATGTTTATTGTCATGTTAACTTGTTCGATTTGTTAATGAAGTTAGCTGACAAATATATTATTACAATTGTATTTTGCTGTTTTATTTATTTCCCTACAAGTTTCAAGCCTTGCAACGTAGTTTAGTATACGTCACTATACCATATTATATATATCTTCCATATGAAGATGAAATTGACAATAAGTTGACAATAAGTAGACGACCGCTAAAAACAAATTTTGCGACAGGGCCGGGTTAAGACCTCCTTAACCCGGCCACGTCGCAAAATTTGTTAACCTGTGCAAAATTATGCCAATAATTGTGTGTGAATCTTTAATTTTTTGTTTTACATACTTTAAATTTGGTAGGGAGCACTGGCACTAGCACAGAGAGTGAGTCGCTAGTATATAATAATAAATGATACGAAAATATCAATTTTTAAAATAAATAATTCTGTAATACATAATAATAATTTAGTTAACCATATAGGGGAGAATGGGGTGATAACGTACAGCGGGTAAATGCGTAAAATCCGTTGCGAGTAATACTGCCTGCCCCGCCGTGTCACGCAATTTGACATGCGTGGAACGTGAAAAAAGGACTGAATAGAAACAGATTTCTTTTAAATCGGTTTAATACTTTTTGCTCTTTTATCATTTTTCACACATCAAATCGCTGAGTTATTGTGATGTTGTTCGAAGTTGTACTTGCTGTGCCAGGGGTCGTGTTTATATTTATAATATGTATGTAGGTATTTAAAGTTATATAATATGTGTAGTGTATCAACTATCTGTAATCTGGTATCCGTGACACAAGCCTCGTACTTTACCAGGGAACTAGATGGTGCTGTGTGTAATATGTTTCAACATATCACTATCACTACAGATAAAACAAAGTCGCTTCCCGCTGTCCTCTCTATGTAGTCGTATGCTTAGATCTTTAGAACGTCGATCTACGCAACGGATTTTTAATCGATTTTTCCAATAGATAGAGTGATTCAAGAGGAAGGTTTTAGTATATAATTTGTCAAGTATAAATAAAATATTTGTATGTATTAATTTATAAACGGAACCCACAGCTTCGCTAGCGTTAAGTTTATTATGTTTATTATTTATGTTGCACGCGTAGGTAACTTAAAATGTAATAAAAGATTTATAAATTTAATTTATTCGTAATTACGAGGTTATAAATATATTTTTTTATAAATTTTATTGCATTTTTTTACATTACAAATGATGTCTGATGTAGGTAGTCTTCACTTATAAAAATGTATATTATTGGAGTTATTATATTACCCTCATCTTTTTACTTGCACGATACTATAGTTTGATATAGAAAAATATAAATAAAATGGAGAAATCACTCTTCAAATCACATCAGGACTAATCGAGTTTTAGAAGGTCCCTTGACATCAACGTCGATTGACAGATGGCATACGCGTAATTAATAAAAGTTAATTAGTCTTATAAATAATATAATTATAAATTATTCTAGAATTATAAATGACACTTTATTGACAAAAAGAAAAAAATACACTAAGTATAAGTAATACACATAAAGGTTGATTCATGACTTACGGTACTTACTTATCAGTACATATAAACAAAACTGAAGTGTGTACATCCAAAAAAACATTTTTTTAAATATTTGTCTGTCTGTTTGTTCCGGCTAATATTTGAAACGACTGAACCGATTTTGACGGTACTTTCACTGACAGATAGCTAATGTTATAAGGAGTAACTTACTTAATTTATTTTAACTTACGCCCAGCTTTAGTTTTGCTAGTTTTATTATAAAAAACACAACAAATTTCGCGGTAAAGTATGTAAACAAACTTTATAATACTTTTTTGTAGGCTCTGAGTTCACAGTCAACCCGTAAGATAATGAACTCGATAAGCAATGGTAGTAGATACCGGCCTTAGCCTTTCTCTACGCAGTTTTCCGGCGCAACTCGTACCTGTCAGTTTTCCCGCCCTTTTTAATTGTGAATCAGTGTTACAATATTTAATGTTTTTGTTCTTGAGGTAAGTAATTATATTTTTTATATACTTTTTATATTAAAAAATACATATTATGATAAATAAAAAAAATATTTTAATAAAAAATACTTATAATAATTTTATGATACTTATATAGTTGTTGTCCGTTAAATTATTCAAACAGGTAATTAATTTTAATTATAGTCTTCTGAATATATCAGGCAAAAAATACTAAACGAAATATTTAAAATACGAAAACACACATTAAAGTTCATTCTGAATATCGTTTTCAGAACAAGAGTGTCATAGAAACAAAGGAACGAAAATAAAAGTTGTAAATATTACATTAAAAAAAAATTGTATATCTGTGATTAGGAAAGCTTAATGTGAGATAAAGTAATAATAAAAAATATTTGTCTTCTTACTATTAATTTTAAACAGTAAGTTCGACCAATTTAATAATATAATTTGTTAAGAAAATGATCGATGACCCTTGACATATTTTTATAATAGTAGTACATACACAAAAATACAAACTTCCACACATTAGAAGTTTAATATTTAAGGTAATTTTATTTTAATCATAAAGCAATAAATATGTGAAATTGTCTCATATACATAACCAAAAGGGTTACTCCATATATTCCATAAGAAAGCAATTATTATATTTTGTACTAGAGACTCACCACCCTAGATTTAACGCTGGCGTAGCCGCGCGTTCGGCTAGTTAAAATAAATTAAATTTCTAAAATAAAACAGACAGACAGACAAACAAAAATTATAAAAAAAAATTTTTTAGACGTTAGTACCGTATATAATTTCATATGTACTTAGTGTTAATTTGAAATTAAAACAGACACTTCAGTTTTATTTATATGTATAGACTAGCTGTACCCGCGGCTTCGCCCGCGTTCATTTTTTTAATTGCTAATCAACCTCATTGGGTTGATCTGTAGGAAAAAAATTGTCTAAAAAATAAAAAAATTAAATTTAGGGGTGGACTACCCTTAACATTTAGGGCGATGAAAAATAGATGTTGGCCGATTCTCAGACCTACTCAATATGCTCACAAAATTTCATGAGAATCGGTCAAGCCGTTTCGGAGGAGTATGGGAACGAAAATTGTGACACGAGAATTTTATATATAAGATAAACTAGTAAAACCTCCGTAACTCTACAATATAATATACACACGGAACAATATGCATAAATACACGTGTAGTTAAAGAACATTCTTAGAATTAAAGTTAATAAGCCACCGTGTTTGCTTTACGTTATAAATGCTATTTAATTCTCTACAAAACTGTCTACATGATATAGCAATAGAATGAAGCTTGTTTGTTCGTCGATATAATCTAGGTAGTTTCCCATGGTCAGTGTGTGTCAGTGTTAAGAAATAACTTCGAAGACATTACAGATTTTTTTTTGAGAATTTTTCTAACCAAATTTTCAATATTTATTTATTTATTATTATTGCGTATCATAAGTATCAAATAGGTTCTAGAAATAATTAACATAGTATCAATTCGTAGCACAAATTATGAAGGACATACAAAACTGCCTAAGCTCGTTTCGGCCTTGTCACAAAATTCATTCTTTGCGGATGTCTACTAACTATTATCTACCTCCGTGCTAAAAATGTTTGTAGCAAAGTAAAACATGAAGGATTTTATACAATTGATGAGAGCCCTTAGACCACCTTATTCTGTACCCTGTCACAAAATACATTCTTATCGGATGTCTACTTGTCCACACATTACTTCCCTGCCTGAACTGAATTTAAAGTTTGTAGCACAAAAGATAAAGGACTTACATAGAAACTTGCTACAGCCTTCAGACCTCCTTAATCCGGCTCTGTAGCAAAATTATTTTTTACATTTGAAAACGCAATTTTAAAATGTAGTTTAAAGGGTTACAGTTAACAAATACATTTTAAATAGTGCAGATCAGACAGTCGAGATATATTAAAAACTAGCGACTAACCCTCGCTTCGCTCAGGTCGTCCCCGATTCTTTAGAATAAGTACCCCCTTTAGTATAAGTTTGTACGAACTAATTTTTTTAACTATTAAAACCTTCCGTGTGTCTTAAGGAACATACAAAAAAATAGCCGAATTGGTCATTTTACACAACATTTTTATTTAGATAATTGAGTTTGTTTTAATGATGTGACTGGAGTACCAACATTCCTGTTGATCATACAATTAATGAATGTCAGCAGCGGGGTTTAGAACCCAATCAAAGCCAAACGTGTTGTCAAATTTATTTATTTAGCTACCTAAGCCATTTATAACCTAATTATAACTACAATTACTTCTTATTTAAAAATATTTTTAATGAGGATTCTAACAATTAATAATTAAATAATAAATAATTATACATTGTCCGCCAACTCTGAAAAAAATTTATAAAAGGCAAATTTTGCTTACTGTTTTTATACAAGTTTCACTCGTGCCCACTGTTATCGTCATACTTATATACATAAAAAACATATCACACTAATTAATTCAAATAACACGTCTTGCATCTTATACAAAATCCTGCTTTACTGGTTTTAAGATTCCTCTTATATATTAATAAAATGAATATTTAATATATCCAATTGCATCATATTACATACAAGATTTTTTGTTCTACTCAGTTTTAGCATGATTTTGGCTTAACATTGACTTTTTGAAGTGTTTCTTTACTTTTAAGTGTGCGCGTTTCACAATTTTTTGTTAGATTCGGTAAGTTCTATTAGGCATGAATACGATCTGTTAATTGATATTCGACAAAAATTTAATTTTTACACTCAAATGCATTTTCTTTCTGCCTACTTTGCAAGGTTTTTGTCATCTGGTTTCTCACCGAAAAAATGTATTTTGTCTTCTAATATTGTAAATATACATATATTGTATTATACAATCAAAGTTAATATTATAAATGAGTAAGTGTGTTTGTTTGTCATTCGTTCACGTCGAGAGAGACGGATGAGCGTAGTTTTTTGTGCGGAGATAGTTGGAGGGCCAGGTACACGATCTACAGACGACGTACAGGATCTTATATACCATCACTTTATTTGTTTTAATGTGGATATCACTATTATTATAATATAAAACAAAGTTGTTTCCCGCTGTGTGTCCCTACGAATGCTTAGATTTTTAAAACCACGCAACGGATTATGAGGCGGTTTTATTAATGTATAGAGTGATTCAAGAGTAAGGTTTTAGTTTATAATTTGTCAGGTTTATGTATACATTTACTAGCAAAACCCGCAGCTTCGCTAAACCTACGACGAGCCCGAGTCGCTAGTTTTTAATTTAAAAAATTTTCCATGTTACAATTTTGTTCCGCGTTTAATTCCAAAACTTTTGATCTGACCTCAATGAGTTTAACTTAAACGATGATTATTTTATGATTTTCTTGTTTTTTCTCATACATTTTTTAAGATCTCGGTATTGATCACTTAAACAAAAAGAGTTTTATTTAAGAATTTAATGAAATATATATTACTAGCGACTCACCCTCGCTTCACTAGTGTTCGTCGAAGTCGCCATACTAAAACCTTCCTCAAGAACTACTCTATTCATTGGTGAAAACAGCATGAAAATCGGTGCAGTGGTTTATGATTTTATTGCAAACAGACAGACAGACACGGAGGACATTGTTTTATAATACGTAGTGATTATATCACCTATTATAGTTAGGTGTTTGAAATCACCTCTTAACAATGTTCGTTCATTCTAGAAAGATACCCGCATTGGCACCTGAAACCCGCTATTTTGATTTTTAATAATATCCATTTTTTGCGTAGGATTGAATATAAAAACAACTAAATAAAACTTTTTTTAGCAATTCGCAATGTTTATACAAAAAATCACGAAAATGAAATAATTATTTTTTGCCCTTGTTAAGAACACGTCTTAATTAGCGATAGATAGTAATATTAAATTAAAAAAATAGCTATGATGATTTAACAATCTATACTGAATTTTATAATAAAAGTGTATAAGTTTAAATAATATAAAATTTGCCAATTTATCGAAAAGACACTCCGACAAGACAAGACAATAATATGTAGATAAATCGTTAGAGCTGTTGTTATTAGATTGATGTCACTCACTTCTACACATGTAACAAAGTTCAAACTGAGTTAAATATGCTAAGCTAGTGTAACTAAGCTATTATTAATTAATCGATTGATTTATCTGATTACGTTACACGAGCGAGTCTCCTTATGATTTTACAATGTACATTTCTATCATATCGCAGTGAAAAGTATACTTTTAGTTGACAGATAACCAGTATCATACCTCACTAAATTTTTTATCGTCATGCTGTTTTAGACAAACAGACACACAGACAAAAATTCTAATCGACCTCTGCACAATAATGACTATTACAATAACTTTTTTCCAAAAATTAATTTTTTTTTCTATTAAATTTCCAAAAATTTCCAAGTCTTAAATATGTACATTACAGAGTTTTTGAAGAATATTATTGAAATAGTCATCAGTCAGTCAGTCATCCATCCAAATCTATAGTTTTTAGGATTTTTATCTGTCTGTCAGCGACCGCATTTTGAGAAAACCACTATACAGATTTTGATCCGAATACATAACAAATCAAATCAAATCAAAATATTCTTTACTCAAATACACTTTTACAAGCTCTTTTGAATCGTTATTTTTACATTATTAAAATTAAATGTCAGTCTGTAAGTATGTGAGTAAACTACCACCGGCTCGGAAAGCTGTTCTGCTGACTGCTAACATATAGAATACCTTTTACTTTACGCAGCAAATATTTCCTTTCAGAAAAATTCTATCTTGTAAGAAAAGAACATTGTAACGTTCAGCATATTTAGGGACCTGAGCGGAGTAAGGGATCTGATATCTGATATCTCTGAGGGAGTATCTACAGATATTGTAAAATTATAAGGTAGATAATTAAAATGGTCCTAATCTAAGTTACCATTCTTTACCTAAATTTACTAAAATATAACTAAATATTAATATAGTTCTCCATTTAGCATAGCTCAAAGTAAAAACCAGTGTTACTGCGTGAACGCTAGCAAAAGTTTGAAAGGAGCGATTCTAGAACAATTTAAAACTATACTCGGAATTTTAATTCGATTCCAGATTTGACAATTTCAGTGTTGCAACGTTATGACAAGTACTAAATAGTGACGTTGCGAAATTATTCGATATGGAAATGGAATATTTCCGGATCGATTCCTCTCGTTTTATAGTAGTATATCTAAACAACTACTACTTTAATAGAAACTAAGTATATCAGGAAATTAAATATTTCTGAACGGATAATTTAGTAATGACGATTAATTTTATTAAGAAATTGAGAGTTTTCTTTAATAATTGCGTCTGGAATAAATAAAAAAATGTGATCATGAAGGAACATGAGAAATAAAACAAATAGCTGATGTATTACGGTAATATTTTATTTTATTTTATAAATCGTCGCAGTCATCGCTATCGCTATCGCTGACACTTTCTGTAACATTTATTATAAATGTGTCTGTGATATTGTCAATTAACATATCTAGCCTACTCCTTTTTTCCTCTTCTTTGACAACATGGGATATGCATTTAGACCATTTGGTAGCCGTAATTTTTTGAATTCCTTCCTCAAATAAATTTCTCAGGTCTGTCAATTTGAAGGTTTTATTATTTTGATCTACATGCCCATATCAATTCGATAGGGTTCAACTCGCAATGGTAAGGGGGCAGTCTTAAAACCGTGATCCCATGTTGTGCTGCCATTTTGTCTAGAGCGTACTTATTAAAAGACTCGTTATGTGGAATCAGTTCTAAAAGCGTAGCTTTAACCATATATGGTTCGTAATGAATATTTTTATTTAAAAGCCAGTCATGAATGGCAGCTTTTTTCCAGCTCATTTTTGGTGCCGTTTCCAATTTTCGGAAGTGGTAAGGTGCGTTATCCATCACCACAATTGAGTTTAGTCTTAATTTTGGTAAGACTCCAGCATACCTACCACACCTCAAAACTAACTGAATTTATCTCATCATGGTAATCTTCACAATTTTTCTTTGCTTCAAAAATCATGAGCCCCTCTTCCAGGATGCCTTCTTCACTACCTATATGGCTAATTATGAGACGTAACAGTGAAAGCTATTCGTGGACGTTTTTTTCTTGGGGACAAGAAAACATCCACGTCTTTTTGTGATGTACTTGGCTGAGGATCCATTTTGATGGAAAACCAAAACAAATAGATTCACTCAAAGTTCACAAAAAACTATAAACGTAACAACAAACACAACGTAACAAAACTTTAACAAAAACCCAACAAAATAACAAAATATCGATGCGCAATGAAAAGAAATATTTGTGCAGTCAGACTGGAATAATGAACTATGAAGCCGAATGACAAGATAAACAAAATGGCGATAGCTACACGAGCGTTAAAGTTTTGTTTTTAATATAAAAAACAAAAATATTAACTTTTTATAAAATAGAGCAAATAATTATTACGAATAATTATGTATTTATTTAAATAAAAATCAATAATTTAGTCTTTAATTGGCACACTAATATTATGATTACATAAACATAAATCGCGATTGTTTAATTATCGATTTTTGTGTTCATCACTACACTGTTATATGTGGTATCATTATTTCACAAAATGACATTAGCTAATGTCAAATGTGGAATCGAATTATAATTCCGGGTATAAATCTAGTTTTTCTGTTAAATCTAAGATTGGACATCATTCATTGGTTCATATTTTAGAGGAATAACTAAAGAAAAAGCCATGTCGAAGCAACCTTATTGCTTATTAACAAGAGCTGTTCTTCACATTATAAGTGTAAAACTTGTAATCAAATCTATAATACTATGTAATAATCATATATTATTATTTATTTATAAGACCTTGGAAAATCATTACACTACATCTCTTTCTAGTATGAATAATCGATTTTTGTTCAAGGTCGTTTCAAAGTATAATGGCGCCAGTAGGTAATTCGTAGCTATAACTATTCATAAACAAACATGGAGTTCAGTTTGTAATTGCCAGTAATACAGCATAGTAAGGTTGATTATACTATATTTCACTATATCTTAACATTTTATAAGAAGTTTTTTTATTAGATTTTTTAATCTATAACGAATAAAATTAGTTTGTATCAGTCGATACAAAAAGCACGAAGTGTTTAGACAGACCTACTCGTATATATTAAACTAGCATTTCCCGCGGCTTCGCACGCGTTCTAATGCCCGGAAAACAAAATCTTACTGAGTCGCGCGGTATAATATCCATACCACGCAGAACAAACGCCCGCTATTCCCGTTTTGGAACATTTTTCATTAATGCACCGCTCTTATTGGTCGTAGCGTGATGTAATATAGCCTATAGCTTTCCTCGATAATTATCCAACACAAAAAGAATTTTTCAAATTGAACCAGTAGTTCCTGAGATTAGCGCGTTCAACCAAACAAACAAACTCTTCAGCTTCATAATATTAGTATAAATAGCATTAAAATCAGGTTTTTCATGAAATACGAAGTTACGAACCCAAATGCTTGCCATACAATGTGAGCTTTTATGGCATTTATCACTATCATACGCGTATTTGGCAAAGTTTTCGACTTCCTCTTAGTTAGGTTCTGAAATTAAACTTTGAAACATGTTTTTCCGTCATATTATCTTCTTCATATTGTCATTAGTGGAGTATCCAGTAGAATGACTATACGTACAAATCTTTATAAAATTTCTTATGCTCAACAGTGTACTTATTTTAACATAGAGAGTATTCAGAACGAAATGTTCAACTAAAAATATATATTTAAACTAGCGACTCGCCCTCGCTTCGCTTGGGCTTTTTCCTAGATTTAGCACAGGCAAAGCCGCGGGATCCGCTAGTTATGCATATAAACCTTCCTCTTGAATCACTCTATCTATTAAAAAAACCGCATCAAAATCCGTTGCGTAGTTTTAAAGATTTAAGCGTACAAAGGGATATAGGGACAGAGAAAGCGACTTTGTTTTATACTATGTAGTGATATTTTAAGCCTTTACTTTACAATATTATAAGTGTATAATAAGTTACAAATATGAAGAGCTGGCTCAGGTAACGCCCAAAAAGTCGGCATAGCCTTTCAGCGGGGGAATGTAGCTAGCGTTCTTGCGACTATTTCACACGGACACGACTTGTACAGTAATAATAATTATTCGTAAGTGTACTTTTCTTTGTATATTTAATTAAGTATTTTTGTAAACTTCTATATTGTATCTATTTCTATAATTTATCTTGTTCTTAATATCGTGTAATAAACGGTATAAATATTTAGTGTTCGACGTCCATAGAAAATTCACACTTCTTTGTTTATATCCATGCCATACTTATATCGTATAATTAATACTATGAGTCATCGCCAAGCCTGTTTTTCTATTGCAAATTTCTTCTGTAGCAAGTGATTTACTCTTTATACATTTTTATCATGCATATGTTGCAAATTTAAAATATTTTTTGTTATTAAACACAATTTATTTTACGTGCTTTAATTTTTGTAAAGAAAATAACCACTTTAAAAAGTTTTAGTAGTCTATGAATCTGTATACTTTATGTAAGTTTACCTTTTTTATATTTAAATTTTTATGAAAAAAAAAATTTTTTTGTATAAAAAAGGGAGCCTTACGTTATTATTCATAATTACTCCCTTGCGTTTTTATCAGTGATCTGAATTTTTCGGACACCTATATTATAAGCGGTAAATATTATTATTATGACGGCCAAGCATTGTCAAAATCAAATATCTCGCTTCCCCGGCTCCCTATTACACGCTTCCGTGCCTTTTCACGAAATCACTCTCATATATTACAAGAAAACCAGAAAAAAGATGTAACACATCATGAATAATTATTAATTAAATTCAATATTATATCATCTTATATCTAGTCGAATAATTACAAAAACAATGACTTCAAAAAATAAATAAATAGGTGTAGCTATGATTTGAAGACTGACGAATTTGTGAAATGAAATAATATGCGTAAGAACAAGAAGAAAAGAAAATAAAACAAATAAATACCGTTAATTAATTATTGTCATGGCTTTTTAACCATGAAGAAAAATTCTTTTGTTGTTCGTGAGAGCGAGGTTGTCAGTTACAAGTCAATCAGCATGTTATTAGCATTTATGTTAATTTTATTAACTCGTATTGGTTTGAATATATAATACCAACATATGACTATATAAATTACTAGCTGACCCGTGCCCACTTCGTTGGGCATAATGTTAATAATCCTTTTCTAGTACAGAGTGTAATAATTTAAATTATTTTATTAATATTAAAAATTAAAAATTAAATTTATCTATACTAATATTAAAAAAACTACTTTTTGTCACGTAAATATAAAAGTTAGACATATGCTGTCGTTGACTTTTTTGTAGGCATTTTTAAGTTTCACATCTTTTCTCTAGAACTCAAGAATATATCTTTCATAGTTAAGGCAGCGTTCGTAAGAAACGCTTTCATTCGACCGTTTTTTCTTCGATTCACTTTGCAAAACGGACTACCACGTAAAAGCCTTTTTATTTTTCGGTTTTTAACCGACTTCAAAAAAAATTCAAAAAAGGAGGAGGTTATATGTTCCGTTGTATGTATTTTTTTTTTTTTTTATGTATGTTCACCGATTGCTCCGCCGTCTGTGGGCCGATTTCAAAAATTTTTCTTTTGATTGGTAGGGTATAGTTCCGAGGTGGTCCCATTGTCACCAAGTCAGGATCTGATGATGGGATCCCAGGGAAATTGAAGGCAACTCTCAAAATTTACAGGCACCTATTATGTTTTTGATATATTTTCTAAACCCGATAAAGCTTTTACGTATGAAAATCATCATCTCATGTGGATGAGCTGATGATGGAAGGTAAAATTCCTCAACAGTTGTTTTTTATGTGTTTTCACCGATTTCTCCGTGAATTGTGGGCCGATTTTAAAAATTTCTTTTTTATTCAGTAGGGTATACATTCAAGATGTTCTCATTGTCACCAAGTCAGCATCTGATGATGGGATCCTAGAGAAATCGAGGGCAACCCTTAAATTTTATCGGCACTGATTACCTTTTTCATATATTTTCTAAAGCTGTTCAAGAATTTGTGATGATGTAAGGTATATATCCTCAACGGTAAGGAGTTGAAAGAAAATTCTTTTAATATTATACGTACTTATGAACTGATAGTCGTACTCCTTCAGGATATTAGGTGGATTGATAATAGAAGGTAAATCTTATTAACGTCTACGAGTTACGTGGAAAAATAGACGTGGACAAATCTCGATTGACTATTGTCGTTCATTTCAAAACTTCGCTGACTTATTGGAGCAGTAGTTTAGTTAGCCTTACAATATTTTATTTAAACATAATAATTTCCACAAAAAAATTTAAAATAAATTATTTTTTAACAAAAATGAAAACCGACTTCAAAACGCTACAAATCGAAACTAAAAAGAAAAAAAAATAATTTTAATTACTTAGTTATTGTTGGAGTCGGTGCCAGCCAAAGCAAAATAATCCTAATACAATCTCCTTGGCTGGCACCGACTCCAACAATAACTAAGTAATTAAAATTATTTTTTTTTCTTTTTAGTTTCGATTTGTAGCGTTTTGAAGTCGGTTTTCATTTTTGTTAAAAAATAATTTATATAACCTATGACACTCAGCAATAATGTGGCTTTCTATTGGTGAAAGAATTTTTAAAATCGGTTCAGTAAATCCCGAGATTACCCCCTACAATTTAACAAATAAACAAACTTTACTTCTTCATAATATTAGTATAGATAAAATAATTTACAACAAAAATTCACGACTATTTTATCTAAATAATATGTAAAATCACTGCTTTTAAGAAATTACGACGACACGTTTGGCGCAGTTGGTAGTAACCCCAGAGGTCGCGGGTTCGAGTCCCGCTGGGTGCATTCATTTGTTAAACTCAAATGTTTATCCTCCAGTCATGGGTGTTTATATTTATAATATGAATGTATTTAAACTTATATATGTAGTATATTAACTATCTGGTCTCCGTAACACAAGCTGCCTTCGTAGCTTACCACGGAACTAGATGGCGCTGTGTGTAATAATGTCCCAACATATTTATTTATTATTATTATTTAAAATATGAAAAATATTTATGTTACAGATGCCGCCAAATATAAATGACAATCTCTTACAACAAGAAGCGATTAGACCAGAAAAAACTCTAGAAGAAATCGAAGAAGCCGAAGAGCTCGTTGAATGTGATAGTGAAGAATTTAGATATGGAGCAGGTATGTTTGTAATATCCAAATTTTTTCTCAAAAATGTGAATTATTTCCAATCTTATGAACTAACTCTTAATAACTAACTAATAAATAATCTTAAATCTAAAATAAAAAATCTTAGTAACTAGCTAGTACATGAAAATTAAAATTATTTCATTGTAAATACAATCAATTATTGGGACATACATGTATCGCTATTTGTGGAAAATTTCTTGCAACTTACAACTTAGAAGTCTTAAAGGAAAAACAAAAATGAAATAATACGTTAATACTTACTTTTTAAAATAAGAAAAAAAGTTAAATATCCCTTCTAACCTAAAGAGGATTTTCAAGTCGGTTTAGTTTTTCATTATTAATTATTGTAGTTTAATATAAATTTTGTTGTGTTTCAGGAGATGCAATATTTGCCGCACTAATAGTAGCGCCACAAGTGGTCAGCGTGTGGCGGGGAACATGGGGACTAATGGAACTACAAGCAAATATGTTTCCGAACGCCCAGATATTTGTGCTGGGCATTACAATACACATTTGTTTTGCGTTCATCAGGTTGGTAAAATATTTATTTATGTTCGTATAAGTTTTAACGGTTGGTATAGATTATCATCACTACATAGTATAAAACAAAGTCGCTTTTTCTGTCCCTATATCCCTATGTATGCTTAAATCTTTAAAACTACGCAACGGATTTTGATGCGGTTTTTTTAATAGATAGAGTGATTCAAGAGGAAGGTTTATATGCATAACTAGCGGAACCCGCGGCTTTGCCTGTGCTAAATTCAGGGAAGAGCCCGAGCGAAGCGAGGGCGAGTCGCTAGTATATTATATTCTAAGTGATGAGATATACTGCAGTAAAAACTATTCCATATGTTGACTTGAATAACCTATCATAATACCAAATTTCATCAAAATCTGTCTCGCAAATTTGTCGTGATGCCGTGACAGACAGACAAAAATTCTCTCAGTATTAATTCAGCCTCTGTATCGATTTCAACAGTATTTTCCACAAAATATACATAATACAAAAATTCGACTAAGTTACAATTTTTAACCGACTTCAAAAAAGGAGAAGGTTATATGTAAAGACTAGCAATACGCGCGGCTTCGCCCGCGTTCATTTTTTTAAACGCTGCTAAACTTCTCCAAAATTACTCCAGCTTTAATATACTCCTGAGCCGCTCGGCTACCTATTTCATATATTATGTGCGGCGTGCACTCCTCCTCCTCTCCTGTTATTGTAGTTTTAGTAGGGATCCTTATATTTTCTTGAAATTAAAATAGCCTATTTTAATCAGTGATAATGTAGCATTCAAGTGGTAAAAGAATTTTAAAATCGGTCCAGTACTTTTTGAGCCAATTCGTTTGAACATACTTACATACAAATCTTTCCTCTTTATAATATTAGTATAGATTTACGGTTAGTGTAGGTGTCTCAATATTGAGATATTTTCCCACAGTAAAAAATATCCTATATCTTGATTCGGACATCCTGCTATCTTTACACTGAATTTTATAAAAATCTGTTCAGTGTTTTTTTCGTGATGACATCATCATCGGTAACAGCACCGACAGACAAAAATTCATGAAACTATAGATTCGGCATCTGTATCGAATAAAATAATGACTGTTTTGACTATTTCAATAGTATTTAAAAAAATGTATTAAATTAACTGATCGACTCAGCTAGAAGTTTATCATAGGTATAGATAAATAATTTTGTAAATAATTTAGTTTTTATATTTTCCAGATCACACCTTCTGTCACGGTCTAAAAACGCATGGGGCGAAGAAGCGCGGGCGGGGAGATGGGTGCGAGAACGGGTGCTCTGTAGGATTTATTCGTATATCTTTATGTTATCTAACATCATGCATTGGAAGGGAGGATGGGGGCTATTGGATAGACTTGTACTTTTAATTGTTCCAAGCGGTGATAATTATTACAGGTACAGTAAATATTAATAATAATAATGTAGCCTTTTATTTCCTTAACATATTATATACATAAGTTGATAAAAGAGTAATATTTATTGCATTAGACTCTTAGAGCATAAATTTCTTATATAGTTAAGGCTTCTGACGGGTATAGGCCTCCTCCGACAGATTCCAAGTAGTTCTTACTTTTGCTTTCTCTCTCCAGTACTACACCACCATTATTTTTAATTTCGTCCACCCAACGTTCTCTTGGACGTCGTCTGGCTCTCTTGCCACTCGGGCCTGGCCCAGTAGTTCTTAATTGTGTCCTTCTTCCATCTGCTAGTCTTGCTACATGACCAACCAATCTCCATTTCAGTTCATGATGAATTTGTTCGTTTTTGCGTATGTTTTCTGTTTTTTGTTTGCTCTAAGGGCGAATTCTCTATATAATGCCGTTCACAGTTCGTTTCTAACAACATTAATTAACACAATGCAGGCGAATTGTTTAGTTAGTAGAGTAACTAAAAAATTGTTGGTTAGTCGTATATTGTCGTGGTGGCGGGACTTAGTAGCGTCCGGCAGTCGGCTAGCGCGAAGCTAAGAAACGCGCAAGAGGGGCCCAATTCGGTGGGCAGTGCCTCATGCTGATTACTCCTTGTACTTACTTCTCTAGATAGCAGAGTGGACTATGGAGCATCCCTTTTGGCTGTGTGGTCTGCTTTGGCTGACCAGCCGGACCGTCGGGGCGTCGTAATTGCATGCGCAAGAGATCCTGCGACGCCCCATTAAGACGGGTGACGGTAGTTGGGTTTTAGTTGGTAGTAGGCTTTAGGTCAGTGAGTTCCACACAACCAACTGTTTTCTACATTTGGGGTGCGTTAATGCATTTCCCAACTATAAAAAGAAAGTGGTTTGGGCTCATGAGGATTGGGTGTAGTCAATCTTATATCCTAATACCCATTATATATTCTAATCTTATTGAAGAAGTCATTATTATCGATACAATTTGATGACACGTTTGGCGCAGTTTGTAGTGACCCTACTTTCTTGCGCCAGCAGTCGCGGGTTCGAGTCCCGCTGAAGACATTCATTTGTTAAACACCTTTGTTTGTACTCCAGTCAAGGGTGTTTCTATTTATAATATTTAAACCTTTATATGTACGGGTATATCAAATATCCGGCATCCGTAACACAAGCTTCCTTCGTAGCTTACCACGGAACTAGATGGCGCTGTATGTAAATAATGTCCCAACTTATATGTCCCAAATAAATAATTGCCGAAATCACAATCTATCGAATTTGTATGTCTAACAGAATTTGATAAAATTTGATATAATGATAGTTCCGTGTCAAGATATAGGCTATTTTTAATATGTAATTTTAATTTCAGGGGCCTAGTCTATGCAGCGTTTACTAGTCTATTCTACATAGCCATGGCGTCTTTTAGATCGTCCCGTACCTTGTTGGCGCCACCGTACTTTGTCGTCACTGATGGAAAGGAAAACACATATGTCTTCTCTACAAGATTTCAAAACAAAGTAAGTCTTAGAACTATTTTACACTGTTTCTTCAACAATTTATTGGATTTGAGAAAATTATTGTATACTAAATTATAAATACTTATTAACCGACTTTTAAAGACAAGGTTCTCAATTCAACCATAGAAAACTAATACTTGTACTTAACCGGCACCCTTTGAAGCTATTAACTAGAAAATTGAATTAAATTCAAGTTTATATTGCTTTTATAAAAATTAGAGTAAAATATGAGTACAGGCAGTGGCCTAGTGGTAACGCGCTCGCATGGATGACCAATTAAAGCGGGTACAAATCCGGCTCTCGCACCTCTGTTATTTTCATCTGTGAATTATTTCTACCATGATTACCACTTTATCTTACGGTAAAAGAAAACATCTTGAGGAAACCTTTATATCTGAGAGAACCTAGCAAGTTTTCGAAAGATATATGAAGTCCGCCAACCCGCACTTCGCCAGCGTCATGGACTAAGGCCCCCTCGTATTGAAAGGAGGCCCCTGTGCAACAATCAAATACAAATTATAGTCACTACATTATCACTGCAAAGTGTATAATTTTATAAACAATTCATAAAGTAATAATATTGTACTTACAATTTATTTTTTTATTATTGTTTTAACAAAATAAATTGAACACAAAAAATAAAATTATACTAAAAAAAATTGGTATTTTTAAAAAAGCTTTTCTGTCGAATGCCTTTCCAGTAGGTACAGTTGGTAATAATAGATATAATTGAACATTATAATCGTTATAATATCGATATATTTGAACGTTATCAATCAATACGTTACTCATGTTTGTTAACCAAACTAAAATTATTCATAATTATTCAAATCCATCTCCGCTATTTTTTTTTTTTTTTTATTTTTATTTAAACTCATGTTACATCAAAATTTACAATATTACACTCCAAAAATTCATTTACGGCGGGGGGAGAGGTAAGCTTCGCCAGCTGTGATTGGGTAACGAAGTGACAACCAAGTGATGACTGATTCTCTAGGGATTCCAAAAACGTTACTTTGAAAAACATCGATATCGATAATTCTTTGAATTATTACTAGTGAAAGGTAAAGCAATGCGGTGTGAAATGTCTAGAGCATACAACGCTATGCTTTTTTGGAAAAAATTGTCTCTTTGAAAAGCATTAATCCAAATTTTTTCTTCTTGCTATCATCGTTGGGAAATCTGCAAATTTTAAATCATACAAAATACATATTTTTAATTATCCTAAGCCCCACTTGTCTTTAAAACTATGCAACAGATTTTGATTTGTTTTTTTTAATAGATAGAGTGATTCAAAAGGAAGGTGTATATATGTATGCGAGGGAGAGTCGCTAGTTCTTGTATATTATCGCGATATCTTTGCTAATTGATTCTTACGGAAATACATCTAAGCCTTAAACATAATAAGCACATATCCCATATTACGAGTGAAATATCACGATTAATAGATTTTAGAATAGACTTATTCGGTGTTCCATTTTAACATTATTTCTCAATTTTTTAGTAAGTAAAGATTTATTATTTAAACTGTTACACTAAACAAGAATATGTCAGGCCTTAAGCACGCAGCACCATCTAGTTCCATGGTAATTTACGAGGCTCGTAATAACTCGACTCAGATAATTAATAAACTACATATTTAAGTTTTAATACATAATATAGGTATATTGTAACTACTTTTGACAACTCGTTTGGCGCAGTTTGTAGCGACCCTACTTTCTTGCGCCAGCGGTCGCGGGTTCGAGTCCCGCTGGGGGCATTCATTTGTTAAACTCGGATGTTTGTACTCCAGTCATGGGTATTTATATTTATAATATGTATGTATTTAAACTTATACATGTAGTATATCAACTAGCTGGTATCCGCAACACAAGCCTCGTAGCTTACCAGGGAACTAGATGGTGCTGTGTGTAATAATGTCCCAACATATAAAACATATTATATTAACGCCCATGACTGGTGCACAAGCATTCGTGCTAATCACATAAATGTCCCCAGCGGGACTCGAACTAGTGACCGCTGGAACAACGACAAGGCTGGAACACTACAAACTAATCCAAATACGTCGACATCTCAGTATTTAAAAAAAAACAAAAAGACAATAATAGAGTGGCAAAATGTTTACTCAAACATTCATGTTTCAAAGAAGATACAAGTAAGAATACTATCGTATCCATCGAATCATGGGACAGGGTCAAGGAATGAGATCACAGTAAGGAAGAGGATGTACAACATGAACTGCTAGCATTACCCATTACGAAAATTAGTGCGAGGGTCAACCGATTTAATGCTTAAATTACATAAATTATGAATATCAACTGACTGACCCAGTGTGTCTAAGAAGCCTTCTGCCACAAATCTCGTCATTGATTAAGCTATACGTACGTTCTTTTTAAGAGTTTAGTTGTGTAATGCGAACCATAAGTGTATGTACTTCATTTGTATAATCATCATCATCATTTCATTTCATAGGCCCTTGCGGGCACTTAAAATCGTCAAATTTTGTTACATAAAATATGTGTTACAAAAATTGTAAATATTACAAAGCTGTTCCGAGAACAAGCAATTCATTTTACTGCCAAGCGGTCTTGTCATCCAAAAAATCTTTTACACTATAATATGCCTTTTTGCATAACTGACTTTTAATTATATTTTTAAATTTATTTAATGATAAATCATGCACATTACTTGGCAGCGTGTTGTACATGCGTATACAGTGACCTGCAAAAGAGTTACTTATTTTATGGAGCCTATATTTGGGCACTGCTAGCTTATCTTTATTTCATTTCTATATTCATCATCATCATGATATACTTCATTTGTATAATAATTAACATAAAAATTACATTGCACTATACTAAAGCCCAGTGTCTTTCCCAGTGGTAACGCACTCGCTTGGATAACCTAGTGATACGGGTTCAAATCCGGGTCTCGCATCTCTGATATTTTCATGTGCGAATCATTTCAAACATGATTAGTTACCACTTAAGTCTTACGGTGAAGGATCAAGGAAAACATCGTGACTCGTGAGGAAGCCTACATGTCTAAGAGAACCTAGCAAAAAATCCATTTACATGTGATGTCTTTCGAAATTTTAATTTAAATATTTTATTTTTATTTTTTATTTTTATATATATCAGATATATTATATCAGTTTTAATTTAATCAACCCACTTTTTTATAATCTTATACAACTACTTCCGTCGTAATCTCTAAATCATAATAGTCGATTTATATATCTTATCTCAATATCTTATAAATTTAGATTTATTAAATAGTACATAATATCATATTCTTTTAATGAAACTTGAAACAACGATAATTAATTACAATCGAATAAGTAAATATAAATAAAATTAAAGTGTCTGTTTTTAATTTTAAGTTAACAGCTAATCACTAAATGCATATGAAAGTCTATACTGTACATTCATAAAAAATCTATTTCTTAATTAATGTTTGTCCATCTGTCTGCTTGTTCCGGTTAATCTTTCAAACTTTCAAACGGCTTTACTGATTTTGCCAAAACTTTAACTTGTTAGCTGATGGTATTAGGATTAACTTAGATTACTTTTATTTTATTAGAAAAGAATTATAAAAACCGTTTAACTTTTTTTTAACTTACAACAATTACTGGTTCTATGGAACGATACGGATAAGGTGGACCTTTCAAAATATGGATAACTCTTACAAAAACTTTAGAAATAAATGAAAACTATGTGAAAATTATAGGTCTTAACAAGGCTTACAAAGAAGTTAGCAAGTATATGTCTGTCTCCTAAGGTATACTTGCAATAATTATTTTTATCTATAGGTACATATATTAAAAATAATATCTTAGGTAATCGATGTGCGCGTTCACAGAAAAAGTACTGAACCGATTTTAACTAATATTTGTGTAGAGATAGGTTATTACTAGGGTCAACAATTAGAATACCTAAATTTTAAAAGATATACAGGCAGGTACAGGAAAATATTTTATTCTCTCAGGAAAACACAATAACTGGTTCTATTATCTATAGAGTAGTCCTCATAAAAGAGGGTGGACCTTCAATCTTTGGTACATTATAAGTAATAAAGCCAATAGAGTCAAAGATATATTTTGCATATGTAACGCGAGCGAAGCCGCGAGTTCTTCTAGTTAACAATGGATATATCTGACAGTTTTTTACATTATCTATACAAATATTATAAAACTGAAGAGTTTGTTTGTTTGGTTGAACGCGCTAATCCCGGGAACTACTGGTCCGAATAGAAAAATTCTTGTTGTGTTGGATAGTCCATTTATTGTGGAAGGCATCTTATATTACATCACGCTGTGATCAATAGGAGCGAAACATCAATGAAAAATGTTACCAAATCGGGAAGGGTGGGCGTTGGTTCTGCGAGGTACCATACCGTGTGACTCAGAAAGAATTTGGTTTCCGGTTCTTAGAACACGTACGAAGCCGCGGGAAATGCTAGTTACTTAATAAAACCTTATATTCAATATTGGGTATTTAAAGTAGAATTATACGACATACGCATGGGATACTTCTCCATAAAAAGCTACCATGGTTACTGTCAACAATATAACTTTAACGTAGCAGTTAAGGCGTAACAAACGAACAATATAACTTACATTTACAAATATTTGTAAGAATATTAAATATAATTAAGGATAATTTTTACGACATGCACATAACGATGGAAAGATACTTGGAATATTCTAATCTCTATTATAAAGATTGTTTGTGTTTAATTGTACTATCGCTGTGTTCGACATCGTTTGGGCTCTGTTTCCTTTATTTCACTTATTTGTAGAGCACTTAGACACTGTCGACACTGTTGCTTGTTATCGTGAATGCCCACAGAAAAATTTATGTTATAGATGTAGTCTGCGTTTTAGTTCGTATTTGTTATAATATTCACTTAAATAGATGATTTTTATCAATTTACCCGAGTGTGAAGCTCAAAAGGAGGGTCATGTGTTAGTGCAGGACTCTTGACAATTAAAAACAAAATAATAAACGAATATTCCCTTTTTTACTCTAGGATATGTATTTACCCCTATCACCTACATCATTGCGTTTAGATATGTTAAGATTTACTGTTCACCGGCACGTGGCACCGACTTCAACAATAAGTGATTAATTGAAATTATTATTTTTTTACTTTTTAGTTTCGGTTTGCAACGTTTTGAAGTCGGCTTTATTTTTGTTATCATAAATGGCAGCCAAAAGCCTCTTCCTAACCGACCATAAGCTAACTTCTACTCCTCTTACTTCTTCAAGGCTCTTCTTCAGATCCACACTTGACGCCTTACGATTCCGCAACGCCTGACTCACCAAAAAGCGGTCATCTCTTGGTTCTGTGCACCGTTTTCTTCCCGAAACGGGTCTTCTTTTGACTGAACCGGTCTCTTGATACCGTTGCCAAGTCCTCTGGACAGTTGAACGACTCACATTTTGCCGCTGAGACACGTAAGTTTGCGAACAACCTTCTTCAAGTAGTGTCATAATTTAACCGGTCCTTATCGCTTTATCACTTATATCAAAAATTGGTTATTAATATAAAAAGAAAGATTCAATTGTTTAATTTGCATAAAATATCCAAAATGTTTAAAAATTTAAGTAATTAGTAAAAAAAATCGTTTCAACAATTCGAGGCATTAGTAAAGCAATTTTACAATAATCCACAATAATCAATATTTTCCTTTTGTTAATTTCAAAAGTTAAATTTCTAACATAAAGAATCGTGCCAGGATGCTTCTAATAATATGCCAATACATCATAATAAAATTAATAAAGCGTCTTTCTTGTTCTTCTTCATTGATGTAAAGAAAAAAATCTTAAGAGCCCGTTTTTTTGCAAAAGAGTTTATATTAATAGATACCGCATCTTCTATATCTTCAGGTAACGAATTGTATAGCTGTGCCTTCAAAAAGTGTCGTTTTAATCCCGTTTTTGTTCATTTTGGTAATTCTAATTTTTTTCTACTTCTAGTGCGATGTGAGTGAAATTCACAATTGGATATTTGTATATCGAATTTACTTTATTTTATTTTTATTATATTAGGGAAACATACAGTGTAGTATTACATAAAATTCATTATAAATATTACAAGGATTATTAACCAGCAAAGTTTCCACCTATAAATGATACATAAATTAGAGACAAGTATGATAAAATTAATTAACAAAATGGCAAATTAATATTTTTTTTTTTTGGAATTATTTTGGAATTATTCATTTATTTTTTATTTATTTATTTATTTAATATTTAATACATGTATGACAGAAACAACATAACGATAATAACTGCATTAGTATAAATCAAGCGTCATGTATGATAAAAAAAAATAAAAAAAAAATAAAAAAAAAAAATAAAAAAAAAATATACATATATAATAATGATGATAATATGGCTATAGACTATTTCAACTTAGAACAATAAAAAACTATAGCTAAGTAACTACAACAGTAAAAATAACGATACATATATCTAGTAATACCTTAACAGATACATATATCTAGTAAATAATTTGCTTGCTATTGTTTTTATATCAACTCATAACTTAAGACACTTATTATGTATCTAAATGAATAAAACCCGTAGACTCAACTAAACGAAACACCACATAACTTTTATATAACATCGTTTTTATTCATGGTATCATACATTAAACTCATTTTTTATCTAAATTTCTAATACATATAATCTAAATGCATTTACGTTAATGGTAATATATTCGATCTCATTTCAGGGAAAATTGTTGTAATCTTAATAGTTAAATTGTATATAAGTGCGAATGCTATCTTAAAAGCTATATAATGGTATCTGTTGCTAATGCAATCACTACACAATATAAAACAAAGTCGCTTCCCGCTGTCTGTCTCTGTGCTTAGATCTTTAAAACTACGCAAAGGATTTTAATGCGGTTTTCAATCCCGAGAGAAGAGAGGGCGAGTCGCTATTGCAATTATAAATATTTAAATAAAAACTTTTTCATACATACATTATCCTATAAAAATATAATAAATTGTACCACTTGGATGTATGTTTGCTACTTAATGACGTAAGAACTACTGAACTGATTTGGATAAAATTTAGCACAGGGATAGATGTCAGTGTGGAATAGCGTATAGCTCACTTTTCAATTCGGAAAGATGTACAGATCCCGAAACTTATCCACATTTGTTTTTTACTAGGGATGAACCCAATCGAAGCGAGGGAGAGTCGCTAGTATCAAATGTATGCTATATCTATCAAACATGAGAGGAAAACTAAATTTTTTAAAGTCGTTTTCATTATAAGTTATAATTATAAAATAGTTAATCTAAAAACCTTACAATTATCTCAAAACTAACAAATCCCATATCAATAAAACACGGCTAATTGTAGGTACGCAAGCTAAAGAAAGCATTTGAGCCGAGAGGGAGTTAGGTACCCAAACAGTACGTCAGAGGACGCAGTGATAATACAATTATATGCGAGTAATCTCTAGTCGCAGTGAACCCGTAGCTCGGCGCACTCGCATCAGCCATGCGTGGGAGTACTGCCGGCCTCACCGATTCTCTCGCGAGTGGTTCGAACCCCGCGCTCTTAGAATTCGCCGACACAGTTTTTGCTAGTTTTGTTGTAGCGCCTGCTGTTGTAACCTATTGGAAGTCGACATGGTCTCTCATGGACCTATACGTGTTGAGCGACCCCGTCTCCAGCGCCGCCGCCTGCGCAACGTTCGGGCTGTTCTGCGACTTTATGTTTTGCGTCTTTCAAACGCAACTGAGCAAGTACTTAAGACCGGATAGAGGGAGGGTAGTTTACTACACCCTATCCCGGTTTTACACGTGTATTGCTGGGGTGGCGTGTGTGGGGGCTTGGCGCGGGGTGTGGAATCTTTTGAATGAGTGTACCGGAGATAGTGCGAGGACGCTTATGTCGACGACGGTGGCAGCCACGCTATCGCTCGCTGCGCTTAGGACCTTGAGAAACATATGTGCAGCTCCCTTCGCCGTGGCTGTGGACTCCCCACAGGACTACTTCAATGTTCCTACGATGTTTCGAACGGTTAGTATTGAATTAGATGAAATTCGCTTTTATTATCGTCCATATGTAATTGATTAAATATAGTCCTTATGAAACACTTAAAATTTCATTTATATCTTTTTCGTTATTTTAATAAAACATATAATAAACCTAGAAATGATGCATTTAGATAATTTTCATTAAAATTATCTTTTTCAAAAATGTAATATTTTTTGTAATATAATCACAAAAAAACTATACTTAGTTTCATTTTAAATTAAGCATTAAACATAAAATGTAAATATAATTCTTACTTACAACAGTCGTCTAAGACACGTGTTTTCCACATATAAGGTTTTCTAATCAAATTATCTTTTTAAACCTTTTGACCATCATCTCTAAAATAGATGACACAATTTTACTACTTCGTATTTACTTTCTAACTTAAATATCTTAACTTGCCACCAGTCAGTAAGTTAGTTTGCACCAAATTCTTACATTCACTCAAATGTTCGTCAAGCTGTTCGCTAGTGTCTCTAATACTCAAATACGTCTGGTCCGATATTTTGAAAAATATTTTTAATTTTTTTCCATGTGCGTCTTAAACAAAACCAAAAAAAGGAAATAAAAAAGATCAGTTCAGATTTGTTTAGAAGACGAAACTGAGCGATCCGAGAATAAGTGCCTTAAATAAAATGTTTAGAATTTTTGCTGTTACAGTCTGACCTTACTATTAAAGTAAAAATTTTTTAAATTGTGGGTAGGCACTGTCTGTAACAAGTATATAACCCCCCTGAGACGTCTAATACCTTAGTCTCTCCCGTGACCATGATTGCTGTAAAGCATTCCAAAAAAAATCATAATAAATCCGCGACAAAATCCGAAAAGATAGTTTCATTTATAATGTCAAGTATTCGCGGAAACATAAGAAAGTATTATATTTTAAACAGTTACAATCTAAAAGCAACTTACTGTTTTGATATAAATTTCACATTTTACACAACTTACACTGATAACAGTGCGAGATAACATATTATCCTTAAAGTAATAAACAACCAAAAGACAACTGTGCGTATGCCAGTTCTTATACCTATTTACTTGGAGAATATTGATTATTATAGACCAATATATATCTAATGTTAAAAAGTTAGTTTTATTAGGTACTTATTTAATCGCGAGAATCTCAAGTGCTAAATGTTTAAGAGGGTTTCCATACATAATGGTACGGAACCCTCAGTGGGCGAGTCCGACTCGCACTTGTTTTTTTTTATCCCAACTTATAATATCTGATTTCTGAGAATCTTAACAAAACATAACTAAGTTTTAAAACGAGATTTTATCTAATATTTTTCTGAATTTCGAACGTTTTTGTAAATATAAAATCTGAAATGTAATAATAAAATGATCTTTCTTTAAAAATCTTTTGCACTACACATTTTTAATAACACATTGTAATGCTAGAATAAATTTATTAATATTTTTTGTTGACACGTCTGGTTCCGTTTGTAGTGATGAGCTCGAATGTTTTGTACTCCAGTTATGGGTGTTTTTAGTTTATTAAAAACTAGCTGATCCTGCTAACTCTGTTCCGCCAAAATACAAATTACTGATTATTGATTTCTAACAAAATAACTATCTAATTTTTAACCATACTTAACCATAGACAAAAATACGTTTAGCTGTCATTTGCGTTTGTTGGGAGTATTATATCACGTTTTATAGTGACTTGTATTCTCTTTGACGTTTATGTTACGGCACGCGAAAGCGCGGTGGAACGGAGTTAAAAATATCCAATGTCCTGTTTCTAAGCTACCTCCAGACCAATTTTCAGCCAAATCGGTTCAGCCATTCTTGAGTTATAAATAGTGTAACTACGTGTTGGTTTTAGTACTTTCTTTTATATATAGAAAATAAATAATATATGTTTTAATTTTTTTTTGTATTATATCAACTGTTACCCATAAAACAAGACCTGCAATTTTTTATGGAACAAAATGGTGCTGTGTGTTAATATCCCAACATATTTATTAGGGCGGGCGCGACCTAACACGCCAAAACCTGAGCATATTTTGGTACACTTTACTAAAAAAAATCACGCCTATAGATTTGTGCCTTAACATAGTCATATAACTTCATATCTAGATGCTTTAAAAAAATTATAACCATTAAAAATGAACATTAAAATTTCTGTATTCGTTGGATAGAATGTTATTGTACTATTAACGCCATTTGTTAGAAAACCAAAGAGTTAACATCGCTGTAACATTATTATCTGTTAGAAAAACATGCATGACGCAAGCCTTCACGAAGCTCAGTTTTTTGCTTTTATTTTTATTTTTCCTTTATTAACATTAAAAGTTATGTATATTTTTTAAAATAAATATATTATTAAAGATGACTAATATGTAATGTTGCGTTATTCGGTACTTGACTTGAAACCACGTATAGGTATGTGTTATGGTATAAGCTTATTTGTCTACCATATTTTTTTAAATTAACTAACTAGTCAAAACGAGTTTTTTATTATGCCCACATTAAAATTAGCTAAAATCTAAAACTACCATTCAAAATTGAAAGACAAGAAAAATATATTTATTTTTCTACATATATCAATTTTAACTGAATCCGTCCAATTTCACCTTAAAATAGTATTAATTCAATAGTGAGAGTTACTTATTTATAGATACAAGTTATTTGTTATGATAAGACGTTAAGATTGTTTATTTAATTTTATATATTTACTATGGTTCAGTACAGTTAACTTCACTTTAGTTTGTCTTCCACTTGACTTGGTGGAGGAAGTGTTGCCTTAGCTATAATATAGAGTACTATAATGTTTCATAATCAGTTATAATAAAAAACAGTGATTATAATATATTAAAAATGTGTAACATCAAAAGTGTCGTTACGTTCTGACAATATGATTCTCTATCGATCAATCAAGATGGATTTCAAATATTTCTTTAAAAAGACTAAGTGTATTGAGTAATTTCTAAACTTTAACCATTTTCAATTATTCATTAACATAATATTATGTGTAATTTACGTAATATTCGTGTTAACTTCGAGTAATCTTCATATTAATCGTTATCAGGTCATGAATTTACTCGTAAAATATGTCTTATAGAACTTTACAGTTCGTTCCAAATCTTTAAATATTTTGCCAAAGTAATTGACACGTAGGGCAAGTTTAAAAAGAACACTAATGTACAAATGCAAAATCAATTTATGTCGAGTCAATTTACGAATCTTCTACGTCTATCGCTCGCCAATCTAGAGTATTTATTTCCATATTTACAATAAAACATAAAAGTTTAACAATAAGCATTTAAGCTTTTGTTTATGGATAGGCATTAATTCATAATAAATAATGACGCATGACTTATCTTTGCTTCCTGCTCATAAATAGTATGTATGTTTGATGTTGACAATATTAATGCTACGATTTATCGTGATATTGTATTAAAATCTACTTATTAAAATCTTATCCTAATGTCTTAATAACTAGTCTATTAGATAGTCGTATTTAGTGAGCTAGTAGGCAATTCTGGGTTCTAATATATTTTATCTAAGGCCCTTTATTGCGTAAAAGTTGATATTGGATTTAGCGCTTGGTTTACTAATTAATATTACATATAAGGTGTTCAGTATATTTAAATTTACTCCCAAAACCTTAATCAGTGGGTACATATACCTAAATAAAATCTATTTTTAATTTCAAATTATCGGCTTTTCTCTAAATGCATATGAAAGTTTATACGATACTTACTCATACATCAAAAAATCTGTTTTTAAAATTTTATCTGACTGTCTGTTTGTTCCAGCTAATCTCTGAAACAGCTGGACCGATTTTGACGGGACTTTCACTCGCAGATAGCTAGTGTTATAAGGAGTAACTAAGCTACTTTTATTTTATTAGAAAATTACTAGCTTACTGCTATTCACTACATAATATAAAACAAAGTCGCCTCCCGCTGTCTGTATATCCCTATGCTAAGATCTATAAAACTACGCAACGGATTACGATGCAGTTTTTTATAATGCAAGCTTTTATTTTGTAATTTATAAAACTTGTGCTTCCAGTCCAAATTACTTATTACCTCACTTCGGCATCAATGATCTTTAAAGTAATTTACTTATCAATTGATAAGATCTAGCTATGTATTGTTTATGGGGTTCCGTAGTGAAATTAGCCTTGAACGAATGAATAATTATTTATGCCGTTTATTAATTACTGGGGAACGAAGCATTATATACATACATACATACATATGTACATACATACAGATCAACATATAACCTCATTTAGATTTAGTCGTAATTGGTTAAAAGCTCTAATCTTTACACTAATGATAATAATTGTGTGGCCAACAGTAGTAGTTCTGTGATAATGCGCTCGCTTGGATAACCAAATGAAGCGGGTTCAAGTCCGGGTCTTGAACATTTGATAAATTCGTGTGCAAATCATTTTGAATATGAGTACCGCTTTTATTAACATTAGGAAACCTGCATGTCTAAGAGAACATATTAAGTTTTCGAAAGATAAAAGAAGTCTGCCAACGCACTTGGCCAGCGTAGTGGAATATGGTCTGATCCCCTTCGTACTGAAGATAGGCCCATGCTTAGCTGTGAGGCGTTGAAAAGGGCGGAACACATATCATTGTAATAAATATGATGATACAGAACCAATAGTACACTTTAACTACTTAAATTGATACAATTTGTAATTATTTGTTTGTTTGATTTAAATATTATCAATTATTAATTGATTTACGCATATAATATAATAAATCAAGCTACGTAACTTCCTGGAACGACAACAAAAAGTGGGCTTTTTTTGTCTTTAACATTAACAGACAGCGTCCTTTAGTTCCATGGTAGGCTAGGAAGCTTGTGTAATGGATACCATAGTTGATACACTATACATGTATAACTTATAAATACAAAAATACCTACTAAAAATACAACAATTGAATGTCCCCAGCAGGACTCGAACACGCGACCACTGGAACAGCAAGGAGGGTCAAAACAAACTGATCCAACGTATTGTTTATTTCGTTTGAATAAATAATTATCTTTTACCCATCCAGTTTCAAGCTTAACAAGCCAAAACAAAATAACCTTAAAGATTTTGACGTGATCATAATAGATTTATGATATTAATAATTAATTTATCTTATAGAAATCAAATGAAGTTATATTAAGATAAAGCATTCCGAATCATATTATTAGTATACAAAAAAATAAAATACAAAACAATTACGTTTTAAGTCGAAACGATCGCTTTAAGCTACATTAAAATCGTATAGGTGACTATGATCGTTACTAACAACTATCAAGGTCTTATACTTTTACAGTTTAACAACATTACAATTATAGAAATAATTTTTAAACATAATCAATATACTACTACCCTAACCGTTCGAAAACTGTCCTGTCCTTGGTTGCCACCTACTCCATATATTATTCACACCAGACCACCTTATATTATTCATAACAGAAAATTCATGTTTGTACATAGATTTTGATAACGTTTTAAACAAGATAAATGTGATAAATAAAGATCTGGCATTACATTCGCATTTTCCGCAGTCATATCTAAAAATAATTTATAATAATATCGCGTAATATCACAATTACGGATTAGTTCTGATACAGCTCGCGATATAAGAGTCCAAACACACTTGACAGCCTCAACCATGGTCATGGTCGAAACGACGAACTCGTTGGTTGCTTATCGCTACATATTATTAAAAAAAGTCCTGCGCCGGGTCTGTCTGTCTGTTCATGATAAACTCAAAAACTTCGGCACCGATTTTCATGCTGGTATCACGAATGGATAGAGTGGTTCTCGATAAAGATTTTAGTATATAATTTGTCAAGGTTTTCTATACATTTACTAGCAGAACCCGGGGCTACGCTCGCGCTCAATTTAGGAATGAACCCGAGCGAAGTGAGGATTAGTTGCTAGTATTTAATAAGATTTTCATCTAGCTTCATTTTGGTCACTGTAGCCAAACTCAGGGAGAATAGCTCGGGACATATTATGTGTGCAACCACTTGTGTGCTCTCTGTTATTTTCACTCTCAAACTCTTGGTTTTTTAATGTCTAAACACCGCCAACCCCTCAAGTCAGAGCTTTTGACACACTTGGCCTGACCCGAGACTCAAACGCAGTTATTGACGCTATCCAGGGGGCGTACTATGAACTCTTATAGCACGAATACTATAATCTTACTTTGACTTTTCGTACCATGACGTCAGTTTAAAACAATCTTACTTTTTTAGCCGTTTATGACGTTAGGTCACCAAAATCTTCAATTAATTCGTACCATGAGGTGAATTTAGACAAATAGCATTATTACTTTTATGAGACATTTGACAATCTTATAAAAATTGTTGTTACGTGTCGCATGTATTATTATTTTCAAAATTTATAATATAAATGCTTATTAAGTGTGCCAGATAAACTTAGTTAAACCTATTATTTTTGAAGATGTGTCGAATTTCCTGGGTAATTTATTTATACTTCGATTAAAGAAATGTACAATTTCCAGTATTCCTCAGTTTATTAAAGCCGATAATGCTGAAGCTTAAAGAATTACACGAAATCTTGTTTTGCCGGTGACCTTCGTGAATCCAATTTAGAAGTTACTAAGCATTATTTAACCTACCTATTATGAAACATGTAAAACAAACTATAACAAGACTATCTAATGAGATTTTACATACTCGGAGGTAATGAAGTAAAGAAAAATACGAAAAACATTGTTTCCAGTTTGAGTAATTTCACTTATCCCCTCTATTCGCAAAAAACCAAGATTAAGGTTTGAATACCTAAGGTATTATAGATATAATAGGTCAAAAATTATAAATAGAGAGATATAATTACTTTCTCTTTTAGTAGACTGCTTACTATGATTTTTCATTATATAACTTACATAATTTATAACAACTTTTAAGCATAATAATATTATTTTTATTTTTTAAACCATAATTATTGAAACTAATTTACAGCACTATAACAGTAATCGAACACAGTATCACTGAACAGCTGTAGAATGAAGATACATGGGAATTTTTCTCGAATGAATAAGGAAAAGGCAGCAGTTGAAATTCTAATAAAACAGTTTTTAATAAAATTATATTTAGTTTTAAATAGTGTATTTTATTTTTGTATTTGCATAGCTGAAACGTTACAACTAACTTTATAATATTCAACATGACGTGTCGTCAAGTAAACAAATTGGCAGACGGTTGTCAAGTAAATAATTTGTTCCGAGTATTGTGTCACGACCTAGCCAGAACTTATAATATTACATTTTTAAATATTTTATTTTTATTTTTTACACTAAACTGAAAATAATTAGTGTATAAGTTATATATAAATGGATATAGATTGCGTATATTTGTGGTAGATACGTATAAAATTAATAATTAAATATTTTATTTTATACAAGGGGAACACAATGTCATTTACAAACGACTATCGTGTGACGAGGACAACGCTATACAATTTACATAGAGCTATTTCTTTTCTTTTAGCCGTTGTAAAACAATCTTGCTTTATAAAACTAATGGTACGAATTAAAGTAAAATTATTGGAAACTTGAAACAAAACAAAACACCCCCTCTTTAAATAAGAATGTTTTCAAATAGTTCATGGTACGCCCCCAGTAGTCACGAACGTTGTGATTTAAACGATAAACAAAATATTGAAAATTGTAAATTAATTAACGATTAATCAAAGCTGGATTTTATAATAGATAATAATATTAGTAATATTTACCAGCTAGCGATCCATCCACGCCTCCCTCGGCTAACGGGTTCGACTGCCAGTAAAATCCCGTGAAAATCTGTCTTGCCGTTTCAGAGATTTGTGACCGTGAAAAATTGTGCTTTTATTATTAATACTATACATTACATAGGTACGTATTTAATAAAAAGCTGTTATATTGATGTTTGAAACACTTGTACATTAATTGTAAAATTTATGTCACATTGTAGAATTAAAACTATTGAAAATGTTATCTTCCCCGTTTAAAGGTTTGACTATTAGTTTGTTTAGTGATGGGTGGCAACTGAAATACTAGCTTGAAACTTTACGTAAATTAATAAAATTCATGAAAAACAAATTAAAATGTACAAAAAACATGTTATATTAGCCTAATTTTTTATCTAATTCTACGTATTTCCATTATCATCATTCACTGTCTAAATGTGACTTAGTTTAAAATTTATTGCCTTTTCCAATGCATATCATATCGGTACCGTCCATAGTTCGCACAAGTGATGCACTAAAAAGAACTGACAAATTATAAATTCATATATCAAAATTTCGAGTTGGTGGGGATTACCAATCAGCATTTCCCAGCAATCGGCATTTTGCATTTCAGTATATAATAAATAGGGTGAAAAACCAACGCAGTGGACATTCTTGTGAAAACAAATGTTATAATACACGTCTAATCACATATCGGCCTTTCGTATTTATGGCGATAATTCAAACCGTGCGTGAGTATAAGATAACGAAAATAAAATTTGCTGCACGCTCGCAACGCGGAACGTGCCTGATTCCTTGACATATCATTCGCGTAATACAAATTGAAGTCACCAAGAATAATTGTTGGTACGGAAAAGTTGTGTAAACATTCGCGTACTTCGTCTCGCTATGCTTGGAAGTAGACTTTCCTGGTTTCATTCGCTCAAAGGAGAAAATCTTGAGGCTATCTTGGAAGTCTTCGATATTTTATTCACGGCCTTTGTCGCCGGCCCCCTGGTCATCATATACTGGAAGGCGACATGGGCCCTCATGGATCTATACATATATCCTCAGGACGCCCTCTTGAGCGCAGTGTGGACTGCTGCGTTTGGAATTACTATCGGCCTAGTGCTTTGTGCTGTTCAGAAAATGTTTAACAAAGTGATAGCACCAGAATTTGGGAAAAAGAAATACCTGTTCTTCACGAGGCTGTACACTTCAATATCTGCAGTCATCAATGTAGCAGCTTGTAGGGGTATTTGGAATTTATTGGAATATTTCTTGGTTGACCCGATGGCAGTGATTTTGTGTACGTTTGCATCGACTACGGCGATTATTGCGTTGAGAGCTCTACGAAATCTAGACTCGGCGCCTTTCTGTATAACTGTAGACACGGCCGAAGACTACTTTGAAGCACCAACGTTTTATAAAACGGTACGTTCACGGATTTTCTTTTAACTTACTATGTATTTAAATTTTAAAAATCACGTTATTACATTATATTTATTTTTATTTATTTATTATTTAACAAATACAAAATAATCATTATACATTTCTACTAAGTGACACTTGTATTACGAGCGTCTTGCCTTCCATATTGAACTATACTATTTAAATTACTTATCATCGGTGTTACAGAAAATAATTTAATTCAAGAAGTATATATTATATTTTGATAAATACATTACACATCGGTTACTATTTATATATATTTTATAAGGTAAAAATAACAGTATAGCTTATTGTTTAAAAAAAAGTTATTTTATAAAAACACTCGCGGCTCATCTTTGCATAGTTCGCATCTAACAATATGCCTATGTTTAAAATTAAATTACATCTAAATTAGTTGAGTAATTTTAACGCAAAGAAGTACCAAACATACGCACACACATAATATAATAGTAGTTCGATGAACTCGTCAAACGAAACCATTTTAAAAACAAAGCTTTCTATTACTAATTCAAGGCCACAAGAAGTGATATATTCAAGTTACTGATTAAAATTAATCACAGTTATGTAATCACAGGAATTAAATATGACTCAGTTAGATCTTTCTTCTTCTTTTAGATTATGAACTATTATATAGGCGAAATTAATTACGCAATACATGAAATATACTATTTAATGTGCCCTTATCGATAATTTGTTATTTTATTTGTGAAGTCATATGTTGCACTGAATAAAGCTTCTTAATCACATAGCGTCGGCGTATCTTAGTTACTTAAACGCGCTGAAAAAGCTCGACTACTTTAAGCTGTTTTTATACGTGAAAAGCAACTAATTTCATAATTTCATAAATATTACAAATGCATAAGTTTTAATTGTGCATATTATTCAATCAAGATCTGAATGGAATTTGATAAATAGAATAGGTACACTCGGGAAAAAAATGAGGGTAATTTTAAAATTTCGAAAATTTATGGTTGTAGTGAGATAGATTTTTGTTTTCAAAAGAGCAACTTATTTACTATGACTACGTATTTTTCATTCTTGATTCTCTTTTTGTTTTACTTTTGTATACAATTTTTGAAATTACTTATCATCATATTGTTGGCATAGACACGTCAGTAATTATTCGGAGAACTCACTGGCTCCTAATACAATTTTTACGAGCATAGGGGTTTCATTACACTGTATGTGCAAACTGCAAACAAAGCCGATATTTTTTTTACTTTTATTTAAAGTTATCAAAGGACGAAACCGAGCGAAGCCAGGAGGAATCGCTAGTCGCCCAAAATAGAATAACAACATTAATAACAAAAAATATGCTGCAGACGCTGACGTTTGCAAAAAAATAAATCCATCATTTATCATGATTTGATTAGTATCGCCGGAGATAACATCTCTGATAAAAATATAATTTATAATATATTACGAACTGATGATTTAGCATTATTTATCTAACAGATCCTAACTTTCTGTTAAAGATCTAAAAATAGTTTGTCATTCTGTTTCTAGAAAAATCTTTTTCTTATTAAATAAATAGAATTACATCGGAAACTTGAAGATTTTGAATTAGTATTTATAATGATGGCGTTTATAATCGATAGGCAGAATATCAGAATTCGGAACAAATATATCAGATGCATTGATTAGATTCAATAAAACTATCCTTCGTAATAGTGTATATAGTAACTTTATAAATAGTGTAATAACTTCTTATTCCATGTATTAAAAAAATAATAAAGAACCTTTTTGAAATTGTGCTAATTTGTATCGAACCCGTTTTTTACATTTCACTGCCATTACGGCACAGAGGTAATGCGTTAGAAGAGCAAGCGGAATGAAGCGACTACAAATCCTGGTCTCGCACTTCTGATATTTTCATGGGTGAATCACTTATAACGTAATTGAAACCTTCATGTTTGAGAGAACCTAGCAAGTTTTCGTAGACATGTGTAGTCCGTCAACACGCACCAGCGTGGAGGACTATGAGGTACTTCTGACCCCCATCTTATTATTAAAAGTAAATCAAAATTTTCTTTTTTTTTCAATACATAAAATAACAAGTCATTACACTGTTACATAAGGTAGTTGTTTTGAAGAATCTAATCAATTCATCAGATGTATTCGTTTCGTGCAAAAACATTCCAACTATCGATGATAAGCGCTTTTATTATAAATGTTATGTAGATTACCTTAATATTGTATGTATGAAAACAGGTAGCGATATAAATATTACTCGTTACAAGGAACTCGCTGTGTAGTTGCCGCCAGAACGTGGCAAGTGAGGTTCTTATAGAATATAGCTTGATCGTTCGATATAAATGATAATAACAAATTAGTGTCATAAGTAGATAACTTTAGCTACTTACTCATACGTGTAAATAACTTCTAAGAACACACCCGAGCAAAGCGGATTATTTCACAGATTAATATAATTGTAAGGCGATTTACTGCCAGTTTCTATAACATATCTACCGATAGACCGGTAGATACTTTCATACGATTTTGACAGGTTGTAACTTTTGATGTGTCAAAATAGTATGAAAGTAACTACCGGTCTATCGGTAGATAGGTTATAGAAACTGGCATTTAGTGTCATTTTACATTCGAGGAATATCGAACGCGTGCTATATTTTAATTCGTATAAAAAAATGATTGATGGTCTTTAAGTATAAAATGGGAAGATTTTATTAATAAAAAAATCATCGATCACAACAAATGACTAAGAACAAACGTCAACACCGCCGATTACCGATTGACAGGTTCGATAGCCGAATTTCCTGCACCTACAGATTTGTGTCTTCATTTTCTATCTGAAGATCATTAATCGTAAGATTTTCAGATAGTGCATTTTTATCTTTGTTCGATAAACTTAAAACATGATATAATAGTTTATTTGCACATTGAATTTAATCTATACATATGTATATATTTTTAATTTAAATAGTAATTATTATAGATACAGAGGCCGAATCTAACGTTTATAGAATTTTTATCTGTCTTTATGTCTATCTGTCGGTTAGTTTATGCCCGCATCACGAAAAAATCACAAAACAGAATTTGGTATGATGGTAGTTAATTGCATAAAATATATCAGTATATTATAAGCACATATGGGTAATTATACCCATATGTATTTATAATTTATTGTGCAAAAGAGTTGGAGTGATTAGCAATCGCCTACGATACGTGCTACGAAGTTCGTAGCGGAGATTGGTTTAGTAAATTTAGTTTTCATATTGTTATTTCATATCATTTTCCACTATTTACACGCAGTTTTGACTAATTTCTACATAGCATAAATAATAATAAACCATACTTAATAGCGAACTGTCCCGTTGCTCACAGAATACATATTTACATACACCATTACACACCGACAAACACCTTGCCTGCTGTAAACGTCTTTATTGTAAATTGTATATATATTCTCAATGTGAGAATCGTGCCCACGATACTTACCTTTAATTACAAAAATACGCAGAAATGGTAGGCTTCCGTCCTCATTGCTGTTTTAAGTTATTTATTACAGGCGATGATAAATCGAAAATGATTTTAATTGCTTTTATAAAGGATGTGATCTTTATTTATAATTTCCGTTTTGTAACCGCATCAACAAGTAAACCACTGGACACATTTTGATGAAATTTGGTATTATGTTAGTTGGTCACCGGGTTAAAAAGTATCCTAGCTTTTTACTGTGGGAAATATCTCATCAATTTTTAAATTTCGTTTTATCTAATTATGCAGGGTCATTATTACACACAGTTCCATCTAGTTCCGTAGTAAGCTACGAGGCTTGTGTTACAGGTACCACATAGTTAATTCACTACATATACTTATTACTTTAAATACATACATATTATATATAGAAACACCCATGACTGGAGTACAAATATTCGAGCTCAAAAAATTAACCGGGTCTGGTACCCGCGACCGCTGGCACAGAAAGTAGGGTCACTACAAACTGAGCCAAACGAGTTCTCAAGTAGAAAGACTAATAATAATTTTATCATAACACTTGTCTTAACACCCGTGATTTAGTATTTTAAAAGCAAATCAAAAAGTGATGGGTAATTATATAATTAATCATTATTTATCATAAATTACAGATTGATGAAGCAGATAGCATAATCCTAAAACTGGAATAATATCAATTACTAAAACTCATCCTTAGCCTTAAAATGTAATTAATTTCAATGCATACGAATACATACAGGTACATTCAAACAAAATAATGTTATTACTACATAGTATAAACAAAGTTCCTGCTGTCTGTCTGTCCCTATGTATGCTTAGATCTAAAACAACGCAACGGATTTTAATGTGGTTTGGTTAATAGATAGAGTGATTCAAGAGGAAGTTTTATAAGTATAAATAGCGGTACCTACGACTCCGTTTGCGCTAAGTTACGCTAGTAAAAAATAAATGTGAAAAAAAATGTGTTAAATAAATATTAATATTAAATATAAAAAATAAAAAATGCATACCTTATGATACCTTTAATGATTTTAATTTTATATTTAAATCAATTTTAGTATAGAAATCTGTTAGTGGTAACAACTAACAACGTCATAAAGTCACATAAGTTCATTGAATTGAAAGTGCATTAGGTCCTACCAAAAATCAGGGACTTAAAAAAGTCGTGTATTGTTGTCCGAATTTAAATCAATTTATCGCTTGATATTAGCCAAAATAAATCTTGTTTACGGAGAGTTTAGCAACCGTCTGCTGGCTGTCTGTCACACTCAATAAAATCAAGCAAGATCGCTTGCGCACGCTCTACAATACCCCAAGTAGTATTTTAACTCTCATCTAAAAATTGAGTGAAGAAGAATAAATGACTCATAACAAAAATTACGAGTTTAAATTATTATTATTTGATTCATTATTAGTCTTTTATCGGGTCTGTATTGCACATACATATATAATTAATTGTTTTTCTATCTACAAGTGTGACATGACCACATATCTAGGTATATTCATATTAAAATACAAATATTTTTTTAATAATTTAACAACTTACAAGCACACAAACCTTTTGATTTGCTATCTAATATCGCTTAGTGAAACATACAGCATGAACAATATCCACATTTTTTAATGTAATTTGTTTAATGTTGCTGTTTTTGTTCTATTGCAATTTATATTTAATCGCTATAAATTCCTTTGCAAAATTATGAACATACTCAACATTTATTGTCTTCCTGCTAATATTGTAGTCTATCTGTAAATACAAATAAATTAATTGCCAAGTTTGTCTTATGCTACCTCCTAGCCAAGTCTTATGGCTAGCATTTACACATAAAAAGATCCGAATGTGAAGGTTTAGGTGTCAGCTCTTGAACGGCCCAATTCAGTCCCGATTGGGTAGTTGACAGTCTATGAAAGGCTAGATATAGCTCATTTAACCGTTGATGCTGCTGATCTCTCTCTTGAGAAGAATAAAGCACTTTGTGTTCGCGTCTCACTTGTAAACAGAACTTATGTATAACTGTTAATCTCAGTAAAATTTGCCGCCGATAGAAGTAAAACTAAGGAGCTGACAATTTTCAGCGTATTACCATAGTAAAAAGAATGACATTTACTATGGTATTACTATAGTAGCATAGTAGTCGCTGTGACAAGGCACACCAAGACCTGTGTCTATTACTCCGACGATGGCGACGACGCAATTGGCAAATTTATTCGTCGAGCGGAGGGAGCCTCAGCGAAGACCATCCTAGAGCACAGCCTCAAAATGTCCATTCTTAAACGCGACAAAAAAATCACAGAGGCTGTGCTTGCCCAACTGCGGGATGGGGCGGGGTTCTATGGTCCTAAAAGTCGACAGAAAAAAAAAAAAAAGTCAGTGTCGGCCACATTACATGCTAATGCATGTATCGCTAGTTTTAAGTCTAAAAATGTAAAACGCCAAAAAAAAATAATTAAAAGGCGCTTAACGCCTGTGGATGAGAACATCTACTTAAAAAAAAAATTAGTAGCATAGTAAAAAGAATTTTTACTATGATAGTAGTATTCCGAAGTAGCTATTAAAAAAATACAAGAAATTTAAAAGAACAGCCAGTAACGTATGCCAATAAATTATATAAACATTTTACTTGACCATATCAATGTTTGTTACAGAGTACCAGAGAGACAGCACTGTACATCCTGGACTGTGTATTCTCAGTGGCGGTGGTAGGCTCCTTGGTAGTGTTCGTGTGGCGCGGCTCCTGGGCTCTGCTGGATATCTTCCTGTTTCCTGAGGATCTTGTCAAGTCATGCTGGACGTCATTGGTAAGTTACTATCCTATAACTATAAGAATTAGTCTATTAAATTTTTACGTCCTTACCCGTTGAGCACAGTTTACTTCTCCAATGTCAGGTAAAATATAGAAAACACGATTGGTCGATAAAATAAGATCAAAAGAACAATTATAAAAATCAGTAGTATGTAGTACCTAGTATAACATAAATAATATTTGATGAAAAATATGAATATCATATGGAACCAAAGAAAGTCGAGTTGTTGAGATTACCGATAAAAAATTACATTTAAACTGACTCGTGCCATCTTACATATCAGTATCTTAAGTCTATATAATAACAACATTATAAGTAAAAAAAAGATATTTCTTTTTTATAACTAAGTGAAACATAACTAATATTTTAGTGCGGAAACCGATTTTAGCTACGATTAGAAAATTTCATGTTTATTTATTATTTAAAGCGCGCTGAAAAGCGTATTAAGGCGAACTTAACTATGTACCATGAGTTATGTATTTATTAAAAAAACTTTGGTTTTCTTAAAAAAATCTTAAAACTTGTCAATTTCTCTCGAAATATGCAAAACTGATGTTAGTTTTCCGCATATGGGTCATACGTCGTCATTGAGTCAGTGACCACTTACGTCGCGCAATTGGCTCTTCCTCCCGACGCCCCGATGTACTACGAGAGTTAGCGCTTTGTAACTTGAATATATAAGGTCAATACTAATTTTATAGGTACACATGCAATGATTGTGTTAAACAAAATTAAGACGTATTAAGGTATTTGGAATGGTATCATCACTACATAGTATAAAACAAAGTCGCCTTTTCTGTCCCTATATCCCTATATATCCCTATGTGCGCTTAAATCTTTAAAACTACGCAACGGATTTTGATGCGGTTTTTTTTAATAGATAGAGTGATTCAAGAGGAAGGTTTATATGCATAACTAGCAGATCCCGCGGCTTTACCTGTGCTAAATCTAGGGAAGAGCCCGAGCGAAGCGAGGGCGAGTCGCTAGTATTAAATATACTACAATAAAAGAAATTACAAGTAAACTTAACTATATAATTAGGATATTTATTAACTTTTTATTCGAAAAGTAACTTTAGTAATTTAGAAGAGCAAGGATTAAACGTGACTCACATAGTTTTCCAAGCAAGCACGCTACCAATGAGCCACTAATGTGTAGCACCGATCAAGTGTAATAACTTTATTCTAATAGAATTGTTTAAGCAATTGAAAGCGTAGTTGCAACTGGTAGAATTAATAAACTAGTGGAACCCGCGGCTTCGCTCGCGCTAAATCTAGTCGCTTGTTTAAGATAAACATTTCCATCATATATTACATACCTATGTGTAACTCTAGCGGTTTTGGCAGCGCACGCAGAATAGCTCGCAGATGGTATATTTTTTACTACTTACTTGACACTTATCGTTACATTTTGGACAATTCACACGATATCTTCATAAATTATAGCCTATGTGTTATTCTGATGTATAAGCTATATTATTGTAAAGTTTCATTAAAATCCATTCTGTAGTAGCGTGAAAGAGTATCAAACATACATCCATCCATCCATACTTACTTACAAACTTTCGCGCTTAGAATAATAGTAGAAATACAGAATCCAATAAAGATGTTTTAATACAATGAGTTTGAGAAAAAATCACTGGCTGGTAAAATATAAACTACGCAAGAAAAAAAATTCACATTCCCTAAAAAGCAATGCGAATAACAATCAATTATAGATTGATATTTTTATCTTGATTTAAAATTTTGATGACTATCTGATATCTATTCATCAAACGTCATGATGACACGTGTATGTATCTCGTAAATAATTCTTTTAGATCTTTCTTACATTCTTTCTTTACATACGAGACAAACTTTGTTATTGCTTACTAAGTTTGAGCATTCTTTCGGCTTAGTTTGTAGTGACCATATGTACTTGCTATGCCAGCGGTCGCAGGTTCGAGTCCCGCTGGGCATTCATTCATGTGATGAGTGTAAATGTTTGTACTCCCGACACAGTTGTTAACGCAAAAAGCAGTTAAAACTACTTCAAATTATAATATAAGATTATGTTAAGAGTTCTGGGTAGAATTCTAAAAATAGCCCAATATTATCTCATTGAGCATTTAGGATCTGCGTTAACAGGGTAAATACTCTAGTTACGCTTTAATAAGACGGTTTATTTCTGTCCGTCCGTTCATCCCACTTAGCTCAATGTCACAGTTTGATATTGAACGTGAAACAAGCTAAGCTTAATACTCTATGACCCTCTATAGAAAAATACACCGTAAAGATGCTATGATGCTGCATTAAAAGCGGTCTCAAGAACAGCCAGAAAAAGTACTTAAAGTACCAATTGCCTAGGGCATAGATAGAAAGGTAACTAGGTTTTATTAGCGGTTTTATTTATCCGGAAATCCGGCCCGGCGCGAAGCCAAAAAAGTCCATTCGATTTGCTCCTAGTACATGACCTGCCATCAGGGCCTCATGGCCATGGTTGAATACGTAAGCAGTTCTGCGACGCCCCATTAAGAAGGGGGAGATCTGTTAGTTTTCAGTGGAAAGTGCTGGCTTCTTATAAGTCGTAAAAAGGGTGTAGATACATAAAATATAAATTACTAGTGGAACCTGCGGCATCGCTCGCGCTAAATCTAGGGCGAACCCGAGTGAAGTGAGGGTGAATATTGGACAATTCACACACTATCATTATAAATCGTAGCCTATGTCTTATCCTAATGTATAAGCTATATTATTGTAAAGTTTCATTAAAATCCATTCAGTAGTTTTTACGTGAAAGAGTAACAAACATCCATCCATCCATCTATACTTACAAACTTTCGCGTTTATAATAATTATGTTATCACACTATCTTTATTAGGTACATTAATTATGCATATGACGTTAATTCATTTCTCTAATGGCCGCACCTTTAATGTCACGTCATTCTTAATTACTATATGAATAAATAAAAATAGGTAAAAAAACTTTTTAAGTTAAACGGTTTTATGTTAAACATACATTGCAATGTTTAAGATAAATGTACTAAAAACCAAAAAATAATAAAATAGATACAGTCGTGGGAATTATAAACATATGCATAGACTAGACTAAAATAAAACCGTGGGGCACGTCAATTGTCTACAAATTATCGACTTAATGTGCGATAGAAGAATCGATTGACGTGCCCCACGGTTTTATTTTAGTCTAGTCTATGCATATGTTTATAATTCCCACGACTGTATCTATTTTATTATTTTTTGGTTTTTAGTACATTTATCTTAAACATTGCAATGTATGTTTAACATAAAACCGTTTAACTTAAAAAGTTTTTTTACCTATTTTTATTTTCTAGTTTTTAGTTTTTATTTCGCATTCTGTTTAATTCATTTAGTGCTAAAAAACCTACGTTATCCGCCATTTTGTAGCGGCCGCCATCTTGGATTTCAATTTTTTATAGTATATTGTATTCTGCTTGTTGAGCCCTTTCATTTGATACCCATATTGATGGGATTAATAAAACATAAATTATCCGCCATTTTGTAGCGGCCGCCATCTTGAATTTATAATGATAATGAATAAACATAATTGTATTGTCACCAAAATCCAAAGTGTATACAAAATTTCAGATTAATCGGTTGACAGGAAGAGGGTGAAATTTGAATTACTAAATTTGACCCAAGAATAAATAATAAATAATAAATAAAACAAACGGGGTGAGCTAAATAAAACCGTTTAAAAATACACTTTAATGGTCTTATTCATAAAAAAATATAGAAGCTTTATTAGCTTGCTAATAAGCAAATTCTCAAAAACATTATTCATAAACGTTCAATAGTGCTAAAACGCTCCATAAGTATTCAATAACGGCTCTATAACTTATAGTAGCTTGAAGCCTACTATAAACCTTTAATAAAGAACAAGATGGTCGTCTTGTCTTCAGTGACAGCTGATAATTTAAACTTGAAGTGAGATTATTTTATCATAATAAGTGTATTTTTTTGCTTTCTATTAAAAACAAATTACTATATAATGCAAGCTCTACAAACGATAGCTGCCATTAAATATTTTGAAAACACTCAACGTCGTCAGAAGGTGTATCAGAAAAGATATGACCCGTTGTCTTTGTCGGATCTGGAGTTTAAACGGCGATACCGCTTCAATAAAGATACCGCAAGGTTTATTGTTGGTCTGGAAGAGGAAGAGTAGGACACAGTACTTTCCTGCGAGCATTTATCGATGAACATTTTAACTAAGGACAGAAATAACAGTGTACTTAATCCTAACTATCATTACTAATATTATAAATGCGAAAGTAACTTTGTCTGTCTGTCGCGCTATCACGCCTAAACTACTGAACCAATTTAAATGAAATTTAGTACACAGATAGTCTAGAGCTTGAGAAAGGACATAGGCTACTTTTCAAGGCGAAAAAGGCACAGAAAAGGTTGAAATAGGGGATGAAAGTTTGTATGGAAATTGTGTCATTTTTAAAGCTAGAAGCTTGAAACTATTTTTTAGGTTTTTGATTAGATATGTATAAGTAAATAAGACCTTGAAAGTTTGTAATATACATATTATAATATTTCAAGTGAAATATTTTTAAATAATATTTTCGATAAACTCACATTTGGTCCGTGCAGAATATAACAGTATTACAAACGAAATAGAGTCTTTTTAAAATGATTTAGATATGAACCCAGCCTCAGTTCTGAAGCTGCGCTCTAGATGTCGCTGGCACGTTAAAATTCAAGCTATCGTTTGGTTCGTTCAATAGCAATATATATTTTTTACTCACTTGACTATTTGTTCCGTGCGTTAAATTCACCAAATTTTTGTAGCTCTACATTTGTAGAGCTTAGATGTTATCATATATCAATGTTAACATTGACAAATAAAGCTATTAATTAGTCATAATATTAATCATAATTAAGTCTTAACGGTGTAAAGTGAAGAAAAATATTCTATCACTACATAGTATAAAACAAAGTCGTTTCCCGAATCTGTCTGTCCCTATGTATGCTTAGATCGTTAAAACTACGCAGCGGATTTTGAAGCGTTTTTTTTAAATAGATAGAGTGATTCAAGAGGAAGGTTTATATATATAACTAGCCAAACCCGCGGCATTGCTCGCGGGTGAGTCGCTAGTAATACATATCATAATATTAAAAAATAAACATGAAAAACGCTTCGCATACCGTAATTTTGTATCTACCAACCTCAAAATAAAAGGCGGTGTTAAGAGGCTTGAGAACCAATATTTAGGTTTAATTTTTTGTGAATGTCGCACTACGAATTCTTCAAAATGCATCAAAATCAACAACCGGCATCGATAGTTCTTCTATATACCATAAAGTGGGATCTAATTTTTCTCACTGGCATTTATATCTTCAATAGAATTTCTACAATGCAGATTTTTTTAAATCTTTTTTTTTTCTATCATGGACTCTTTAAATTTTTTTTCGGCAACCATTGCATTTTGAGATTTAAGTTGTCTATGTCTGATGAACTAATAGAGCTTGATGATCTACTGCTACTATTGGTGCTGGTCGAATGAATTAGTTGGTACGAGACGATATCTTATTTAGAGGCACTCTATTCTGAAAACAGTATGAAAATCGGTGCAGTATTTTTTGAGTTTATCGCGAACAGAACTTTTTTATAATGTGTATTACGTAGTGATTAATATTTTTATAATCTCTATCATATTATACCATACCATTATTAATTATACCATTTAAATACCGATTATGAAATATGATAACAAAATATAAATGCGGCGATAAAATCAAAAATCAAAATCAAAATATTTTATTAAGCACAAACATTGGTATAATTTCTTACGGAACGTCAGAAGTCTACCACCAGTTCGGAAGGAAGAAACCACTGACCTGAGAAGAACTGGCGAAAGAAACTCAGCGGGACTAATATCTTAATCTCACTCTTTTTCTAATTAAATTGCGAATTAACAATAATTCTATATGTTGAAATAGCCTGGTGGCGATCACATCATTCCCAAGGCGTACTGTCTTCTAAAAAATAGTTAATCGAATAAAGATATCGCTTGACTTTATTCTTGCAATATTATCAATAGACCATAATAATAGAATTTGTATCAGCATACATTGTAAATCAATGATGTTTACCATAAATTTACTGTCTTACAGTTCAAAGTTATGATACAACACACTAGAAAAGGCAATTTTTGCTTTTCATTTGTATTATTAGACAAAAATAGCTTAAATTAAAATTTCAAATAATCCGTTACTAAAAGCTAAAAACTACTCTTATCTCTTAGATTAAAATTAAAAGTAAAAAACTTTAAAAAAACCAAGTTTTTATTTTTAATTTATTACTTGTTTTTTTTTTCATTTTTGAGACGCTAATCACTTACTAAGAATAAGAAATCCTTACTAAACTAATAAAAATATAAACAAAAAAGGTAACTGTATATATACATACTCGTATATATTTTAAATGAAACACTGCATGGATGCAAACCGATTTTATTAATCTTTTCTTAACAACGTTTTCTTATGTCTACACTATTCTATGACGCCATCTTAAAAGTAACCACAGACCACAGTTCCCTTTTTAGTTTCTTTGTTGCCCCAGACTATATTACCATAACAGTATATACATATTATTTTACACATAATTGAACAACTATGGGGTGCGTAATATTATACAATTATTATTCTATAATTTATAATTGTATAATGTTAATAATGTAATGACCCGGATTTGAACCAGCATCACTCGGTTATCCAAGCGTTACCACTGGGCTACAACTGCCTTATCTACAATAATATACTGTCTAATATCTGCGCTAATATCTAAACATTGAATATCAATGCAAAATGTGGAGATATCCTAATTAATTATTATTGTTAAAATTGATATTGTAGCATGGTTCACTGAACTGTTTACTTACGATAGTATACCCGATAACATTATTAGTATGACTGGTCCGTGGCCGTGGAAACTCTTCCGTAAATAAAGTATTCAGGTCACTTTCGATTATGTTCGTATTACTTTGACAATTTTGATAACAAAAAAGTCCCGTTATTATTATCAGTCCGATTTCCAGGTAATCGGTTTTGCTCAAACTTTAAAATTTTAGTCATTGCAACCCTCACAACTCTATGTTATTTTGACTTCGCTAATTTATTTTTTAATATATTGAACTAGCCTTTCCCGCGGCTCCGCTCGCGTTCTAAAGGCTGAAAATGAAAAGAAATATTTTTCTCCCGTTTTTTCAATGTTTTTCATTGATGCTCCGCTTCTATAGGTTGTAGCGTGATGTAATATAGCCTATAACCTTCCTCGATAAAAGGACTATCCAACACAAAAAGAATTTTTCAATTCGGACCAGTAGTTCCTGAGATTAGCATGTTCAACCAAACAAACAAACAAACTCTTCAACTTTATAATATTAGTATAGATTTCAGTTTATAATTTAGAACTATGTGCATTTTTTAATTCAAACTTTTCTTTGTGGTGATTAGTCATTTTAGAAACTAAGTTATGTAGAGTCATCGTTTATTTCATGCCTATCACGTACTGACGAGCTTGAAATTGTGGAATTATTTTTGTGTAATTAAAAAATAGAGCTATATTTACGGATTTTTCCCGGATTCATTTTGATTTGATCTCAATGGTTATTACATAAAAAAATATTTAATTCCTAAAATACTGTTAAAAAATAATAATATAATAATGTGTTCTAAACTCTTAAATCGTAATTCCGTCTTCACTTATAATTATTTATTTTATTACGTTACTAATATTTTTATTATTAAATTTTAGTAAGTGTTCATTGTATTGCTATAATATTTTATATCTATACTATACTAGCGATTTAGCGCGAGCGAAGCCGCGGGTTCGCTAGTTAATAGTTAAAACGTATCTAGCGTAGTTCCTAGTACACTATAAATATCCGGTCGTTTTCACTGCCTCGACTCACAGCATCTATAATGAGATGTTTACCAACATGAAGTGATTGAGGCGAAGGTATTTGCAGACTTAACGCGACTTAAGCCGAGCGTCTCCTAACAGCGATAAGGAAACGCACGTTGACTCAAGTATCAGCGCAGGCGCCTGTCGATTACTTTACACAGTGATTATTTTCGCAAACACTATATTGCAATTATAATCTTTACTAAACAAATATAAAATTTATTTATCTGTGTGTTTATAAATAAATTATGCAAATATAGTAACTGGAAAATTTTAGTTCTCGGTGTTTGCGTTCGTTTTGATAACTTAATTACGATTTTTTACGGTACATAAAAACGCCAGATACATGGATACGCTGTAGCTTTTTAAGAGGTACCTACACGGATCAAAATCCGAGAGGTCCGCCTTCCACGGCGCGGCCCCTTAGGCGCCTTTGTTCACTATTTCATGGATTATTTTTTACTCGTGCGGAACCGCCATTCTTTTTAAAATAAAACTAACCTTAATTGCTTCTTATAAAATCGGCTGTCTGCCAGTGAAAATACCGTCAAAATCGGTGCTGCTGTTTTAGAGATTAGCTGTAACAGATAGACAGGCAGGCAAACATTTTAAAAACTGATTTTTTATAAGTATGTATGTAGGTATACTAGTACTTTAATTTGTATTAAGTAAAAAGCTAAGCTAAATAAGAAATAGTAAGCGTAATTAAGACATTACAATGACACACTGGAATCTTACCATTTGTTTAGATACCTACTTGATATGAAGTGAATTTAACCATAGGTTACCTATCTAATTTTCCATGAAATCATCACCATTGTGACAAGCGAAAAAAGCGAAGGTGGAAAAAATTACATGTCACTTTACATATCTTGTCTCTAACACAAAAATGGCAAAATGTTTTTTTTGACGAGAACAGAGAAAATATAGTACCTATTTAATAATACAAAACCGATTCTTCTTTATATTATGTATGTACTGTATAAAACAAAAATTAAATATATTAACCATTTATCAGGTCATGGGATACGTGTTAGTAGTGATAACATTCGGAGCGCAAGCCCCCATGCGGTGGGCGGTCTCCAAGTTGCAGGGAGCGTCACGTCTGCTGGTCGCCGACGTGTACCACCTGGTGTCCTTCGTCGCCACTGTCAATGTATGGAGAGGAATTTGGGGCTTACTGGACATATACTTTTTCCCTGGTAATTATTACTCTTTAATTCAATCTATAAAATCATTATTATATACTAGCGTCCGCGAAGCCAAGGGTTCCGTTAGTTAAAATAAATAAAATCCTTTCCTCTTTTTTGAAGTCGGTTAAAAAGTAGCTTAAGTTACGTCTTATTATATTACCTATCTGGGAGTGAAAGTCCCGTTAAAATCAGTCAAGCCGTTTCAGAGAGCCAGGACAAACAGACAGTCAGACAGACGGTCAAAAATTTTAAAAATAGTTTTTTGTTACTGGTATCGTATATACTTTCATATACATTCAGTGAAAAGTTGTTAATTTGAAATTAAAAACAGACACAGATTTAGTTCGTAGTACACAAAATTTGACTTTCTAAAATCGATGTTTACAATAGAAAAATTTGAAGAAAACCATTCATTCTGATTACTTCTCGTAAAATTAAATTATATTTTATTTAGTTTAGTTTATATTAACCATATCTGCTAAAATAGTAGAATCTTTAGTTTGTCTGAGCACAATGGAGATGACGTGACGATTAAACATTTACAAGTTATTTACTTATATTTATGATGTCTCGGATTTACCTATTTTATATCACTTAAAACGAGAAAATAACAGTCTTCAGCTAGCTCACGATTCGTTCAGCATTCAATTGATTTACAGTCAATCAGCAGGCTAAGATGAAAGTATATTTTTTTATTGTTAAAAGATTTATGCACTATCAAATTTATTATACCAATTTTATAATATACTGTTCATCAATCTTCATATTAATTTATAACAAATGCAAGAAAATACTAATATTTCACATTGTTACAGATTCTCCGAAACTGAGCAACTGGTGTTCACATATCGTCAGCTTAGCTCTACTCATAGTGCTGAACTGTTCTAACTCAATCCTAGTGCGAGGCGTCTACATTGACGCGGAGGAGCCGGCAGGGGACTGCGTGGTGTTCCCTTGCCACTATCTAAGATTATTCTTCCATAAAGAAAGAATTAAAAAACGACACAAACAAGCTAACGCCACGTCAAAACAGTCAGAAGAAGTAAACGTACCTCTACAAATGCCTGAAGAGAAGGTTTAGCCGAGCCAGTATTTCAGACTTATTTATAATATTTAATTTCAACTTTCTTAACTGTGTTTTATAACATAATTTAAGATTTTTCAAATTTTAAATTTTGAATGCTATCGCCAAAGTTCGACTAAATCATTAATGTTAAAACAAAACTGACTAAAACTTTTATATGTCACAATATTATATTACGAATTTTGTATTAAAATGCATGAATTAAATTTAAAAAGAGTGTATAAATTGTGATAAACATTTTATTTCTTATGATGCGATGAAAAACATTCCAGCTATGTACAGTGTAGTGTAATGAAGTAAAAATAGTGTTGCTTAGTCGTACACATATATTGTAGTGTAGTGTAGAACAGTAAAGTGCAGTAATTATTATATGTACTAATAATAATTTTGTTTGAGTGGTGATGTCTGTGTGTCTGCCAGTGAAGTTTGTTGTGCAGTCGGTTGTTAGCACATAGTTATATTTATATTTAGGCGAATTTATGCAATAAAATTCCACTTCCACATACACGTTAAAAATTAATTAAAATTAATTTCTCTTCATAATATAACATGAACAAATATATTATGTATCATGAGTGAGCGACTTAATATATTATGTTCTTGATTACGATTACATCAGTACACCCTTTCGGGTTACCAGTGTTCATAGAAAAAAAGGACTATTATTATCACTACATCTGTCGTCATAGCGAGATTGTTCTTAATAAATTAATCCATGTAATCTAAATGTTCCTCAATTTGTACGATCATATATCATAATAAAAGCATTATTTGAGACCTAAACGGCACAAATAATTTTACTATTAAGGAATACATGGGGGGTTTTCTTTGTTCTATGCGATTGGCCGCCATTTTGATTTATTTATTTTTAAACTTACAGCCCATATATTTAATTCTTAAATATTTAAAAAATTAAACTACAGATAAAAAATACATGACGCTGTAAAGTGTCAGTGTCGTTTTCGAGATATTCGAAAAAAACATCCCCATATGGCCATTAAAAGTAAATGAATTAAAGGCTATCTAAAGTAAAATTTCACAATAAGAAATCATATCTATTAAATACTATATCAGTTAAATTTCTAATTAAAATATAAGTAAATACCTGAAATAAATATCTAACATCAACTCTAGGCTTTGAAAAATTCGATAAAATTTGCATAACTTCGTCCTTATAATATGAAACGTAGTGTTCGAGCACTATAGTTTTATGACGTCTATTAATACGTGCTATTATTGTTAATATTATTAAATGAAGTGTCAATTAATGGATCACTAATTTGTGTATCGATGTTTGAATAAAACAATAATAATTTATTATAATATGGAACTTGTTCAGTGAGTTTGTAAAGTTCATTGAATATGAAAGCGCAAAATAATGTAAATATTTTTTGTAATTTAAACAATTTCATTTAAGATTTGTAAACTTACTTAAATGTGTACCTAATGTATTATTTATAATCTCTGTATTCTTCTATTTATTCAATCTTTATTGTATGACTTAACGTTGTTTAAAGAAATGAATTGTTTTGGAGTTGGAACTCAAATTTGAATTTTTATTTTTAAAAATTCAATAAGTACTGCCTTGAAATTACTTTATATATATATTAAAATAATTATAGTAAGAATTATTAAGTTTTAATTTTAATTTCATCTCCTCTCGTGCACTGCAACTAGATCTTTGAATATATTTTTCATTTAAATTTTAACCCAACCATATTAAAATAACATACATCATCTTACACTTATCTTTTTTCAAAATTTTGCAAACTATACTCGCTTTAAACTCTTAAGATACAGTATTCTGACTCAAATATTTATGTAACGATTGTTTGAAACAAATCAACCTACCACAGCAATAAAACTAGTTTTCAAATTATAAACTAACCCTCCAAATAATTAGACATTCGTTCTAGTTCAAACAGATACAAACCCTGAGTACGTATAAAATTTTCTTGAAATTTTCCTTTTCTCACGTTCTTAACACCTGCTGATTCGGTGAAGGAAAATATTTTTAGAATACCTGCAAGATAAAAGAACCTAAGAAATTTAAAAAAGTCGAATGAGTTCAGCCAACCGATATCGGGTCAGGTTCTAGGGCGTAGTATAGAGCATAGGACGCTCTAAAAGCATGTGCCAAAGGATGTTAAAAGAGATTAATTAATTAATTAATATTTATTTAAAATAATAACTTTTTATTTGTACATTATATAAATACCATCTTAGACGCTTCGCGAACATTCCAGGTTGTACAGCTACGTATTTTTTAAGCTTATGTAAATAGTTCTATCTGTACCAAAAGAAGTAAATAAATATTCGTTTATTATCAAACGTGTTATCATTTCGAAGAACTCTATTGGTCAAGCTTTTTTTCTTATCTCATTTGATTTGGATAAGATATATATACAAAGTATATAGCATCATATATATATAAATAATCAATACAATTTAAAATTTTTTTAGTCCATGGAAAGCTCTTAATCCATACATCTGTAAATGAAGTAAAATTCAACCTGAGTCAAATCTGTAAATTTATAATTAATAGCCGAAAGGTATTCTATTGAAGTAGAAGTCTTTACTGTGTCCCCCAGAAATGGGTTTGCTCTTTTTATTGTTACTATATATCAGAAAAGTTCTAGGAAAAACCCACCTTCCCTTAGTCTCGTCTCTACGCTTCACGAGTGACACGACAATGTGAAAAGCACAGAAGATTGAGGCTTCAGATTTGTCTAGAATTGTCTTGATTTAATACTCAATAGAATTAAACAAATTATTAAATTACTAGCAATACCCGCGGCTTCGCCCCCGTTATTTTTTTAATCGCTACTAATCTTCATTCGATCACTCGCTGGATTTATCTGTAGTTGCCTGAAAATTCTTCAAAATTACTCTAGCTATTTCAGAACCCATCCAACCCAATATACTCCTGACACGCCCGGCTACCTATTTCATATATGTGCACGCCCCTCTCTCTCTCTCTCTTGGCACCCCCTCCCTCTCCCCATTGCCCGCTGTGCTGAGCTTTATTTTTAATTCGTTACGTCTTTTGTCCGATTTGTATTATCCTAAAAGTTATCTACTAAGTATAAACTGACTTCCAGCCAAATTTACAATTTGTAGCACAAAAAATGAAGGAATTTCGTGAAAACTTATTAGACCCCGTTACACCACCTTAATGCGGCCCTGTCAAGAAAATGTTTTAGGGGTATTCTACTATCAATAACCACCTCTCTACTAAAAAAGCTTATAGCACAACAGATGAAGAAATTCCATACAAACTCGCGACAGCACTTACACCTCTTCAATCCAGCCCTGTCGCAAAATTCGTTCTCAGCGAACTTTTACGATTTATTTACTAACTCCCTGCCAAGTTTAAAGTTTGTGGCACAAAAAATGAAGGACTTTCATACAAACTTGTGAGAGCCCTTAGACCACCTTAATCCGGCCCTGTCGCAAAATCCGTTCTTAACAGACAATTCAGGTTGTCCTGAATTGTCTTAGATATCTCTGACAGCATACTACTATGTTCCTTTCTCAACTTGTCCTCATATTTAAAGCTGGTTTTTACGGAAATTTCTACTTTTATAACTTAATCTTATATGTTTTGTCTAAAAACAATACTGTTCGGCTCTATGTTTAGTGCAATGTCAGTCTCTACTTTTTATTATTCCTTAGATATTATATTCATAACCGTATTTATTTTATTTCATTATTTTAATATATTACGAAAAAGAACAGTACATTGTGATTCAGTTAAACATAAAACAAACATCAACCAATCAAGTTTCCAGTATACATTTAAATATTTCATAGCAGCGAGCGAGCAAAATTAAAAAATAATGAGAATAAATTAATTAACTAAATAATATATGTATGTATATACATAGTACGTATTTGTGACAAGATAAAAAAACAAGATATAATGTTCTGTGAGATTTTTGGCATTGATTGGGCTTTTCCCAACTTGATAATCTGTAAATTATTATTTGCAAAACTAATCTAAGATCTGTATCCTGATCAGGTAAAGATTATAAATTCAAAGTTCAAAATACTATGGCACAAGTGGCATAAAAGCGAATTCTGTAAACGTTTTGTCAAAACAACGTTAGTGTTATTTGGTACTAAGCTTTATATATGGATAATTATATCTGTAGATAGAGCATTACTTTTAATAGACCTTTTACCAAAGGAAAATCTTTTATTTCTATGGGATTTGGGAATACACAAAGGGTAGTTCGGCCGAGTCATCTTTCGTGCTAATATTTCTATCAATTAATTATTTACAAACTATGAGTATTATGATAAAAATCAACCTATTTCACAACTTAACAATTTAGTACGGTAAAAGCATCATATTCTTACTAATATCATAAATGCGAAAGTAACTCTGTATGTTTGTCTGTCGCGCTTTCACGTCAAATCTACTGAACCAATTTAAATGATACAAATATAGTAAGTGCCTGAGAAAGGACATACCTTTTAATGCGAAAAAAGGGTTGTAAGGAGTTGAAAGGGAGGATGAAAAGTTGTATGGAAATCTCGTCACTTTTAGGGCTAGAAGCTTGAATTGAAACTTTTTTTTTATTATGTTGATTCGATATAAATTAACTAGCGGAACTCGCGGCTTCGCTCACGCTAAAGCTAGAGACGGATTAGAGCGAATCGAGGGTGAGTCACCAGTTCACTATATTTATTCTTGTGTAAACTGATGGATCCATACTTACGTAATCACTACATAGTATAAAACAAAGTCACTTCCCGCTGTCTGTCTGTCCCTATGTATGCTTAGATATTTAAAACTGCGCAACGGATTTTGATACGTTCTTTTAGTAGATAGAGTGATTCAAGAGGAAGGTTTATATGTTACTCGCAATAACATCATTCATAAAAACATCCACTAGTCTGTTATATGTAGTAAAAATACGTGAAAATGAAGAACCTGGGATGCTGAAGCTAAACAAGATGTCATACTGCAATTTTTTTTTTAAATAAATTGAAAAGATATAAATAATAAAAAAATATAGGTATAAAGAAATAACGATGTAATAGCTAGAACGCTTTAGTTTAATTACAATTTTGAAATATTCAATCAGAAACTATCTAAAACTAACAATTACAGGAATGCCTCTACATAAAGAAAACAGTAACCGCATAAAATTAGTATGACGTAAGATATATTAAAATGTATAAACTTAATTACTTTGAATTCGTATGCAAATATAATGTTTTAATACCTTCTTAGAATTTATGAATAAAGTAAGTCGTCACTTACTTAACAATTCAGCCGAATGTAATATATTATATTTACGTTTGTTTAACATTCATAATGCATATTCTTAGATAACATTACCATAATAATCTTTTACAGTTAATATACAAATTCGTACTGCGACTTTGTGTGAGTGAATGTCTCCTTAAATATTGAAATTTGGTTATTAAAGTTTACAAGACATAAGTATGTTGGTATATTGTGACACACAGCGCCATCTAGTTCCATTGTAAGCTACGAGGCTTGTGTTACTTACACCATATTGTTGATACACTACACATAATATATAACTATAAATACATCCATACTATAAATATAAATACCCAAGACAAAAGTACAAACACCGCTGGCGCATAAAATCACTACAATCTGTGCCAAACGTGCCTTCAAAGATATTGAATCTTAGTATAACACATATCAAATGGACGCTGCGCACTAAGACGAGTCTCCTCCTAGTGTGACACTTGCCTTCACGTCCGGTGGCATTGCCAGACGCTAATGAGAACTTTTCCCATCCCCACAATCGGGGAGGAAATTATAATCGACCATTCTATAAATTTATATTTAAAACATCAAATGAAACACCAACAGTATTTTTAAGGATTTATTGATTCAAAATCGTATACCAAAATTATTATAATCCAATCTCGACAGATACTGCCAGTTTGTGAGGTCACATTTTTCAATTTTGCAGCCGGGAGAGCCTTTATTACTGAGCCAGTCGATCCTGGAACGAAAGGTATACAATCAACAGTGGTTCTTTAGAACTAATATAGCACATTTTTTCTTACAATTACATCTATTCCTAACAATAGCAAGAAAAGTCCTAGACAGAAAGGTTATTGAGATATAATATAGCTCTTCTTTTGAATGTATACAACAGTCGATAAACAGATTCAATCTTATTACTAATTTATATATGGATTCTGTGATATTTCTTTAGTGATAGAACCTAGGACCATCACCTAAATAACAGCCACTATCCCAACCTATAATCATGGTCCACGAAAATATTCTCTCTTACTTACTAAATGTTTGTATGTGTGTCTGTTAGTTTGTTCCGGCCTCAGTATATGCCTCGTAATCAAGTTTCGACTCATAATTAACAAGATGGATTTGAGCGTTGTATATATTATTACTATCTATATTATATTTTATTATCACTATATGACTAGCACTTCAACTTATATGGTATACTTTTAATTTAATACTAGTTTTTGTTTCTGTTCTTATATCTTACGTTATTGTCCTTTTATATTTTAAATCTTACTTACATTGTTTGTTACAAAATGTTACAGTAGTTTTTTATCATAAATTTCAAATTTATATTATACACACACAACACATACACACAATTACTCTTATACAAATATTATATATATTTATTATATTACTGCTAGTGTCCCTTAATCTGTCTACATCATCAAAATATCAGTATTGCATAAAATCCATTTTTAAAAATGGTTAACATTCAGAAACTGCAAGCTGATATTGATAATAATACCAATATCAGCACAGCAGTCTTAATTGATGATGTTGACAAGTGCAAGGGGATATTGCACTCTAACAGTAATTTAAACATTTTAACACAAAACATACGTAGTATTAATAAGAATTTTGATGGGCTTACGGTTCTTCTACAACAACTACAAATTGAACAAGATATAATAATTTTGACAGAATGCTGGCTAAATAAAGTAAATTTACTACCTACATTATTGAATTATAACCAATTTTATACAAAGCGAAATTTAAATAAAAACGATGGTGTTGTTATGTATATAAAGAAATCTCTTGAAGTTAAGGTGATAGAACCACAAAATACGAAAGAACTTACGTGTCTGGTAGCTTGTCTTAAAGACATTAACATCATAGGTATATATAGACCTCCTGAATTCACAAATTTAGAAAATTTTACACATTCTTTGGAAATTATCCTTAAGGATTTTACCCAAAACAATTTAATATTGATGGGAGATTTAAATATTGATATTAAAGAAGGATGTAATGCAGCAAGATGCGATAGTTATCTTGAACTTACAGCTATATATGGACTAACGCCTACACATAACATCCTCACCACAGACAAAAGTTGCTTAGATCACTGTTTTGTTAAAACTAAATTACCGATTAAGACTTTAGTCTGCCGAACAGCATTAACTGATCATGCATGCGTAATAGTCTCATTATCACAAAATAAAATAATCAGAAAAACAGCAATAACACACATTAAAAAAATAGATTATCATACAGTCATTAAACTATTAAAAGAGATCGAATGGAATATATTACTTAAAGATTTAAATGCCAACGAAGCTACAAACACATTTCTTGCTACAGTTATGAATGCACTAGACTCTAATACTACTTTTATAAAAATGTCGGGTAGGAAAAATAATATTAAACCATGGATCACCCCTGGTTTAATTAGGTGCATAAAACATAGGGATAGACTCCATAGTAAATTACGTAAAGATCCAAATAATGTTATACTAAAAATAAGTTACATTAGATATCGCAATACATGTAGGAAAATTCTAAATAATGTTAAACAGTTATATTATAAGAACAAACTTAAAAAAAATAATTTTAACCCCAAAGTACAATGGGAGTGTGTTAGAGAAATATGTTATTTAAATAAAGATAAACACACTTCAACGGAAATACTTACATTAAAATCTAGTCATAAAGAATCTCTTGATTATGCAAATAAATATTTTGCTGGCATTGGTGCAGAACTAGCAAAAAATATAATGCAAAGAACTCAAACGACGGAAGACAAACTTCTACACATGTTACCAAGCAGAAGTAATAATAGGGGTTCGTTTTATTTGACCCCAACTGATGAATATGAGGTGGCAAGAATTATAAAATCACTTAAAAACACCAATTCATGTGGATGGGATGGTATTACTTCTAAGTTGCTTAAATTATCTGTTAATGTTTTATCTGGTCCGATTGCTATGATTTCTAATATATGTTTTGAACAAGGTATATTCCCTCAAGCGCTTAAAAAAACAATTATTGTACCAATATTTAAAACCGGTGCTAAAGAGGATATTAATAATTATAGACCTATTTCTTTGTTGCCGATACTATCTAAAATAATAGAAAAAATTATAAACATTAGACTACAAAACTATCTTAAGAAATATAAAATTTTAGCTAATAATCAATACGGATTTCAGAATAATAAATCAACATCTGATGCACTAAAAAAATGTATATCGGCTATTGTTAATAACTTAGACAGTCGCGTTAAGTGTTTAGGATTGTTTTTGGACCTGAAAAAGGCTTTTGATACAGTGTCTATTCCTCTGTTGTTAAAAAAACTTGAAAATGTGGGAGTTCGTGGACTACCACATCAACTCTTGAGTAGCTATATGACGGACAGAAAACAAATACTAAAAGTAGACAATTTGGTAAGTGAAGAAACTTATATTAAATATGGAGTCCCCCAGGGAAGTACTTTGGGCCCTACACTCTTTTTGGTGTACATAAATGAGCTTTGTTTACTTACACTTAACAACAGCAAAATCATAACATTTGCAGATGATACAGTTTTAATTTCTCATGGCAAGTCTAATGAAGAAGTATATAAAAATGCCAATGATGATTTTAGGAGAGTTGCAACATGGCTAGACCAAAACTTATTATCATTAAACCTATATAAAACAAAATATCTAAATTTCAGCATTCGTTCGAATAAATATCTCAATCTCAAGACACTTGAACTAAAGGCGCATTATTGTGAACCTAATAATACTCCAACATGCAACTGCCAAGAATTATCTCAAACTAACAATATTAGGTACTTAGGTGTCATTGTTGATCAACATCTTTCCTGGAAGAGTCATATAGAAGTATTAATTGGCCGCCTCAGGAGACTAATTTTTGTATTTAAAACTCTAAAATTTATATGTGATCCTAAACTATTGAATTCCATCTATTTCGCCCTATGTCACTCTATACTGTCATACGGTATCACCGTCTGGGGTGGAGTGAATAAGACGTCTTTGCTAAGAGTAGAAAGAACACAGCGTGCGATATTAAAAGTAATACATTCTAAAGATTTTAAATATCCAACAGACTTACTATACACTGAATTACCAGTACTTAATGTCAGACAAACATACATATTGGAAATATTAAAAGATCAACATCTACAACCCTGTGATAAAAATATTAAAAAACGAAGGCAAGATATAGTATATGACTTACCCTCCACAAAAACAGCTTTTGCTCATTATTTTTATCCATTTTTGGCCCCCTTTATATATAACAAAATATCTAAATCAGTCTCTTTAAAATCACTGAATAGATATAAATTTAAAAAAACGGTTTATAAATATCTTAAAAGTCTAACATATAACGAAACAGAAAAATTGATTAAACCAGTCTAAAATGAAAAGTATCTTAAAAAGGAAGTTACTATTTTAACTAAGAATTTAATATTTTAAAGCCTTCAAAATTAGATATCAAATATTAATAAAGCTCCACATTATTAATACTAAATTGTTATGGTTACTGTTATTATATATATTCATTATAGTATACACACACACACACACACACACACACACACACACACACACACACACACACACACACACACACACACACACACACACACACACACACACACACACACACACACACACACTCTTACATACATACATACATACATACATACATACATACATACATACATACATACATACATACATACATACATACATACATACATACATACATACATACATACATACATACATACATACATACATACATACATACATACATACACACATACATACATACATGCATACCCAGTACACATACACAAAATAAAGAAATATTAATATTTGTGTGTTGTTAAATTATAAGTTTAATCTAAAAATTTACCTATACTGTAATAAGCGAGTGAACATTCGTGCGAGAAATACCGTCCTACCGTCAAACAGTTAAACTAGTACGGAGGGCAGTGTTACTTAAACATTGTTAGCTTGATTCTAAACACTTGTTAGTTTTAAAGTGCTGTGTATTGTTACCAAGCTTTTCTATGTACTTATATAAATAAATAAATAAATAAATAAATCTATTAATCCAAACCCAAATGTTGATTTACAAAGAATAAAATGATATCGTTTTACATTATTAATTTTAGTTACATAGAAACAATCATAATAATATAATTATTATGTTGGACTACTCGTACATAATAAATTATACGGAACTCGGCCTAACTCGGCTATATTTACTTTTTACGAAAAGCAAAATCTAATCTTTTATACAGATAAGTAAAATTAATGTGTCCTTTGAAATATCAAAAAATTAACTTTAAATTATTGAAGTACATACGGTACTAAAAAGAAAAACATTATTTTATTTTTGTTTCTATTTGTCTGTGTTTCGGCTTATCTCCTAAATGAGAGAACCAAGGGAAGAATAAAGGGATTTTTTCCAGCAGCTAGCTTATGTCATAAGTACAGTACGCGTCACGTAAAAAGAACGCTGGAGGAAAGTGGTGGGGGGTGTGTTTGCGCATGGGTATATTCGCACACGAAATTACTAAGCCTATTCTTTTATTTTTGAATAATTAGCCTTTTGCTCGCGACGTATATTGGTTATTGTTAGGTACATTGAAAAATATATTAGATAGAACGTTATTAAATAGAATTCTAAAATCATAAAATATGTTAAATTCAATTAAGAATGTTTAATCTACTTACAAAAAATTATATTAATTCGGTGATATATATTTTAAATGCATTATTATCAGACTCTCTCTTCATAAAACAATATATGTCAAAAATATTTTTCTCTATTTTTTATATAAAACTATTTTGTAATTAATAACTTTTATGTGCACGATGGTATTTTGAACAGACGAACCAATAGCAAGCCGAAAAGCATGCGGCGCGTGCCTCGCCGTCCCGCGCCCCGCGTCTTACCACCAAATTCACCTATAAATCGCCTCTGCGCAACTTGACAGCCAGCGTTCTTTTTACATGACGCGAATTATAGGTACATTATAAGTCTTAGTTTTATTTTAGAAAGAGAATTAGAATTCTTTCTCTCTCTCGTAAAAATAGAATATAGGGATTATTCTGTATAACTTTTGGACAAGGGAACCTGCTTCTGGCTCTTACACAACACACGCGGCCTATATAATACAAACCAATCTAAACCCTGCTTCACAACGAAGCTTGATAGTTGATATATATATTTTAATTAATTATCGGTACGTGATGTTATGGAACAGATTCCCTACTGGAGAGCACTTTCATTGCTGCGTTTTGCAATTATTTATATATCATTTGTCATGTTATTTCTGTATTTATTTAAAAAGTTTACACATTTATATAATTTTAGTATTTTTATATATTTTTATATATTTATGTCACATAAAATATATTATAGTGTACGTATCTTATCTTTCTTTATTTCTCTTTGTACGTTATTCAATTGTGTCACACTGTTTCTCACATGGAGGGTTAACCAGAAGAGGTCTCTTATAGAGTTAAATTGTCTTTGGCCACAAAATTTTCTGTAATTTTTTTAATTAATGTTTGTGCAATAAAGAATATAATAAATTACTAAATAATCTTAATAATAATGTAAAGCCATAAAGATAAAGTTGTGTATTTATATTATGTAAACTTTTACATCGTTGTTGACGGAACTGATGCCTCGTTAGTGAACTTGGATGTAATCCAAATATAAGCAGGCATAATGATATGTGACGATATTAATAGACTCAGACTGTTTACGATACCTGACTTTTCTAATAAGAACAATTTCAATGGTATAAAAAATACATCTTTGTTGTTCTTTATGTATGGTTTAGTTACTTTTATAAACATTTCTTCATCCTATATCTATACATCTCTCTATTTGACTCTTTGGTAAAGTCAGTCCTGCTGTACGAGTGTGGAACATGGAAGACAACGAAATCGCCGATCTACAAAATTCAGGTATTCCTCAATAAATGTTTTAGGGTTATTCTTCGTATATTCTGGCTCAACACTATCAGAAATGAAGACTTGTGGAAAATATGCCACCAACTCCCAGTATACAACGAGATAGGTCTAAGACGGTGGCGCTGGGTCCTTCATATTTTGCGAAAGGAGGAGGGGAATACTGCACAAGTGGCACTCCAATGGTAGCCTGCCTGTCGAAGAAGACCTGGTCGATCAACTAACACCTGAAGTAGGTCCATTGAAGCGGTCCTAAGAAGGGTGGGAATCACGTGGAACCATGTCAAAGTTCTAGCTAAAGATTGAAGGGCATGGAAAACAATTGCTGCAGCCCTACGTTCCGTTCCACAAGGGAATAATAGGACAACATCATATTTATACATACTTACAGAAGAATACTAAGTCGAATTTTACATCAAATATTTTCTAAAAAGTCTTATGGAAGTAGTCAGTATATAAATACAGAGGCAAAATCTATACTTTTTACAATTTTGCCTATCTGTTTGTTTGTGACTGCAACATGTGAAAACCTCTTAGTTATTTGTGATATACCTTTATTTTATATTTATTAATATGAAATTAGCAATACTTTAAATCTAACGATAGATTTTGAACCTCAAAAGTAAAAGGAGGTTTCCTAAGAAAAGATAAGATAATTCATGGAGTACTTCTAGAAAATGATAAAGAAAAAATAACTTGGAAAAAAACAATGATTATCTTTATATAAGCCGCAACTACTACTCACATGTGATTCAAGTTCGCCTTGGTCCCTTGAATTTTCCCGACGATAGTACCTTTCTTAGTGTTCTTCACCCACCCGCAGACGCCGAGCTGCTCCGCCAACTCCTTGCAATACTTTGTAAAGAAACAACCTGAATGTAAGAATTTTATTTTAATTTTAATTAAGAAATTTTGCGTCTATATCCTGTACATAGTATATAATCACTAATCATTTATTGCCTACACGTCTGGCTCAATTTCGAGATGAGATGATCTCATATGCATGTACCTATGTGTTAAGCCCTTTTCAACTTCCCACTGTTGGGCACGGATCTCTCTTCAATAAGAGAGAGATTAGGCCATAGTCCACCACGCTGGCTAGTGCGGGTTGGCAGACTATACACATATTTTTCGAAAGCTTACTATAGGTTCTCTCAGACATGCATGTTTCATTCAATCATGATCCATGACTTAAATATCCAACCAAAACGTCAATGTTAGAATTAAGGTGTTTGCCATAATAAAATAAAATTAATTGGCGTACCTAATACTCAATTATATCTTGGAAGAAATTACGTTAGTTATAACGGGCAACAGACGAACGAAATTTTTCCGATAGTCCGAAAGCATACGACTAGATTAAACTAGTCAACTAGAACATACATAGTATATCAAATTATTCAAAGAATGAAAAGTGTAAATGAAACTATCTTTTCGGATTTCGTCGCGGATTTATTTTGATTTTAGTTCCCGACGAATGCAGCATTTTACGGCAATCATGGTCACGGGGGAGACAACAACAACAAAATCCAAAAAGATAGTTTCATTTATAATATCAAATATTCGCGAACCTAAGAAAGTATTATAAAAAGTGTATTTTAATTTTATTGATTTGACCCTACTATTGGCCGTGAGACTCGATTGAAATGCCAAAGATTTGTTTTCAGAGCTATTTGTGTCGTGTGAATGACACACAGCGAAGGTGGTGCTTTTACGAATAAAGGTTAGCATTCAATCTATTGATCGAACTATCGTTAGCCTAGTAGCCTTTGTAGCCAAAAAGATGTTTCAAAGATTAGATACACAGAGATTTAATTTATAATACGAACAATTTTTAAATAAATTGGCTTTATTTGTAAACAAAAGTATTTTTAAACATACTTTTCCCCATATCGGCGTAAGCAATATATTTCATAATCTCTAAAATTTTACTTATCGACTGGAATGTTTCTTAAACTAAAAAAAGAACTTGTAGCACTTGTAGTACAATCATAACTACGTAATAGGTACCTTAACAAAGTAAGTTATTTCTCGAAACTCATTGAATCGATCTTGTTTTTACTGATACTTGGTCCAAAATATCTAAAAAATGTACAATTAAGTTTAAGAATTAATCTTTTAACAATTCTTAGTAGCAAAATAAAACAAATTTTTGGTTACTTTAAGCAAGCAATATTGAAGATCGTCTCGTACTAAGCCCTCGTCGTCGTATATCACTTACATCCGATTACATTATATAATTATATAATTAATTTATGACCTGATAACTACTACTTCAAAGTACATCAAAAGATTTAGGGTAGATAAGAATGTATTAATCACTGTGATCCACAAGTACTAATGCTCACTGATTAATGTGAAATCAATTAATTTGTTTGATAGCAGACAGCTAAAATCGTGTTTTTGTTTATTTATTTCTCATTACGGATTACTATTCATATCTATGTCATATAATGTCCTCCTGACCGATTTCTAACCCAACGACCAATCTCACTGGATCTAGCCATCTGCGTAGCAAATATTAAAGTGCCATTAGTATGCTCTGAAATATAAGTACACTTTAACTCCGATCAACTTCCTATTCCGGTGGAAAGACAATTCAACTGCACCGGAAATATTTCATTAATTTAAATATAATATTTACTAAACAAATATAAATAAAAAAATAATATCTCACAAACAGTTGAAATCTTCCTACTATTTAAGATTAATTACCTTGCACTTGTCCATACACTTCGAACTCCACAGCCACTAACATAATATTATTATCTTCAGCTCCCATTACAATCACTAAATTATTAAATAAAATTAAAAGATACACAGAATGTATCCGGTCGTCACTGTGTTGATACTGCCGCCCGCCCAAATGCAGCGCCCTAGATATTTTAGGTAGTACATAAATATAGATGAATTGATGTGTACGTAATGGATGATCGTAAACAACGTTCAAGTGTGTTGCGAAATCAATTTTGAATATATCTTGTAATGAGAATACATTTGAGATTGATGCAATTTCAATAGCTTTATGATAGGTATCTGTTGAATCGTTGCTCTGTGGGCTTCAATATTATAAACTCACATCTAAATGTAGTTTAAAACTTAACTTTATGGACTTTTATACAGTAGAAACTTATTTCCTAATTCAATAGCGAGACAGTTGTTACGAACTTGACTCCAACGCTCACCTTGTAGTAGTGAAGAGGGGGGACAGTCGTTGTTCTTTGTAGCGACCGGCAACCGTCCGGACATGAAGACAAAAAACGCGCAGGGAGGGCCCACGGTGGGCAGCGTGTCATACGGGTTGCTTCTGTTATTTCTCTAATAGCAGAGTGGACTGTGGAACAACCCCTTGGCTGTTAGGTCTGTATCGGCAGCTGTCGGACCGTCGAGACGTCATGGTTGAATGCGCTAGCGATCCCCCATTTAGAAGGAAGGAAATTTTATTGAATTTTAGTCGGTAGTCCTAGCCGGCTGGTACTTAAGCCCTACATATGACATAACCACATGATACGTAAATGTATTTCGCAATATTAAAAGAATTCCTTTCACCAGAGTTGTCGTGGTAACTAGACACAATAATACACACAATAAATAATTTTATTATTTTAATTAAGTAAGTATGTGTCATTAAAGTAATCTGATTACACAGTAAGAATTAAAAGAGGCTTAGCACTCGGGTGGGTAAAACCCAGTGTCAATTGTACTGAAGGACTTGATTCTGAAAATAAAATTAGTGTAGTACATTAAAAATAAAAACAAGTGCGAGTCTGCTTCACATAATGAGGGTTCCGCATCATGAAATAATTAGTAGGTAATTTCTGAAGTTAAAAGAAGATTAAATATATATTTACTAAATACGTTTTCATAATTCTTAGGATTAATATAACGAAGAAAGAAGAATAATTTAATATCTCAAAAACTTCTCGACGTATTAAAAAAATAGATTCTAAATAGATTATTTACAGTTGAAATTGTTCTGAATGCTTTAAGAAATAATAAATTTTAACTGACTTCAAAAAAGGATGAGGTTAGGCACCGACTGCAAAATAACAACTGGTTAATTAAAATTATTATTTGTGTTAAAAAATAATATCTTTTAACAAGCACTTTGGCTACGAAACCCGAATAGAAACTAACTAACTAGCGAAAATGACAGTTAATGACTATATAATATTGAAAAATACTATTTTTACTCGGTGCTCAAGTACCTACGTCTCGCACTTGGTAACATTCGGTAATACTCGTTATACTTATTTTAGTCATTTTATTGTTTTTAATTAGCTCGTGTTCGTGGTGTCAAAAAAGGTCGTTATCTATATATTTTTAGTAATAGTAATCAATAAGCTGTCAAGATTACAAATCCCGTTGCGAGATATTTATACACGCGTTTTGGGAAACAGATTATTGGGAAGAACCTTTATCACAAGCTCTTTGATTTTATAGGAAACAGATTATAATAGAATAGATAAGATCGTATCTGGTTATAAGATGTTAATCAAAAATATTAAGAAGTATATCAATTTCAAGGGGAAGTCCAGAACATTACAAAACAATAACCATATTAAATACTTAATAATATTCCATATAAAAAGTCACCGTATAGACTATATTATAGTTATTAGTTATTTTTATTATGAAATTTCCGCCTTTGCATTTGACGTAGTCTAAATATAATATTTTTAAGCGAAAGGTTTTGAAACTAATCACGAAATATCGAAAACCACTTGTATAACGATGAAATTTAGCAGGGTATAGTCTATAGTTAGAAGATTTCCGTTATGAACGCATTTTGCGACACGGTCAAATTAGGGAGGGATCGCGCTTTTGTTTGAAAGTTTGTTTGAAAGTCCTTCATTTTTTGTGCCACAAAATACAAATAAGGCAAGGAGAACCTAGGGAAGAACCCAAGCGAAACACTCGCGAAACGTTCGTTAGTTATATTTATATTGTAATCAGCTTCTGATAATTAAGAGATTTTAGAGAAGGAAGGGAACCATCTACAAGGAAAAATGTGCCCATTGATGATACACATAATGTGGTGTTCCAAACAAGTGTTATAGCTAACAGGTGAAAGACAACAGTAAAGGTCGTGAAGAAACGTGCACGTCTGAGGCAAACTAGCAAGTTTTTGAAAGTGCAGACAAGACATGTGCAGTCAGCCAACTTAGCCAGAGTGGTGGACTCTGGCCTGATCCCCCTCCCCCATATTAGGAAGCCTGTACCCAGTGGGACGTTAAAAAGGGCTGAAATTATAAGTGATATAGTACCATGTAGGTAAACACTAGTAGTCTTGATAAGACATAATAAAGTTCATAATTATCTTATCAAACCTCTAAGCTAAAAAGAAGCTGCTGACCAATAGAAACAAATACGATAAGGCATACGATAAAAGTATAATATAGGTAATACCTATATTTTTTAAAGTTAGTTATATTATATATATATGTTATTATCCATAATAAGATGTAAACTGTGGAGGGGGGTTAATGTGTGATCTGTCCAAACTATATAAATGAAGATTGTATAGTTGTAATTCTGGTTTTTTCATTTTTTTTATTTAGATTTTAAGAGAGAGAGCCTGAGGAAAGGCAACAAAATCTACCACCCTTTTAGTGTGCCACAGTGTGTCAGCTGTCGGGATTTGTTATTAATTTTTTGTAAGTTGATAGGTGAAAGACTTCCATTATTAGAGCCCGAATTACTTATAACTTTTAATGGAATTGATAACTTTTAAAATAAAGTGTTAAGACTAGTTAGGTATGGTAACATTCGTGATATTTCTTTCATTTCATTAAAACGAAATAATGTCATGAAAATTCTATTTTTGAATATATTATATGTGAATATTCAAACTATCATTGATTCTCAAACCAATATAGTCAATTGAAATTTAAAATGCTACATTTTTAGGCCTTAGCGTGCGTTTTTCATAGGACGCAAGTATATTTTTTTTTATGTGTAGGGGGGGTCAGTATAAGCTTAAGTTCAAGTTTGTGGGGTCGCTGCCCGTAAACTAGCAACCCCACAAAAAAGAGATTCCCGTAAAGCTAAATAAATAACTCTTAGAGTCTCAAATAGATTGAATTAATTTTATACATATGCCTTATGATATTTCTTAAGAAAAGTTTAAACATAATAATTAAAATAATTAAAAGTATTTTTAACATTTGCTCGTATAAAAACTGAAACAAATAGATAAAGCTATTAAATACAGTAAATATTTTTAATGTGATAATCATTGTGTAAAGTAATCGACAGGCGCCTGTGCTGATACGAGTCAACGTGCGCTTCCTTATCGCTGTTTGGAGACGCTCGGCTTAGTCGCGCTAAGTCCGCAAATACCTATGGCTCAATCACTTCATTTTGGTAAACATCTCATTATAGATGTTGAATTATTATCCAGATAATACAATTTTTATATTTTAAATTAAAAAAAAATCTTTCTTTTTTTCTTTGCACTTCAGTATTCTACGAGTAGTATAGCCTTGCCTGCCTAAGAAAAGAACACATTATTTTGGTACGCGACCGATTAACGGAATATATTTAACGGAATACTCCCAATTTCCTACCTACCAATCTATTTAGGTACAACAACTACGAAGAAAACCTCCTATTTGATAGTGTGTAACATCTTTCCTCTCGTTTTCCTGTAATCTGTGGGCGTAATTTTCCGCAAATGGACGGAAGTGTGTAACAGGAAGCTGGTAAAACGCACGCTATTTGACTAATGGTGGCGCGCGGTGGTAGAATTAGCTGTAAGATGGTACCAAGTGTTCATTTTCCGAGAAATTGGTACTGTCGTTATATCGTTATAGCGTGAGCTTGTATGTGACGTGAAATAAAAAGAGAAAGGCAGTGTGCTGTTATATAATTTATAAGGGTACACCCACTATATTAGTAAATGCATTTACTATTAAGTTAACTTAATGTTAAGTTCGCTCGTTTTTTTATATTAGAAACAGTTTTTTTTTAAAAAATACATAGCACTAGATACAGATAATGAAAAAAAATAATTTAGGTTTTTCCCTCTCCAACGCCCAATGAAATTTAACCACCATTATTCTCCAGAACTGCATTTCTTTCATTTTATGGAATATAAGTACATATTATATACAATATACATGTATGCTTTACAATTGCCAGTTTCCATCAGCCATAAGTTTTGTCTAATAACTTATCATGTCGCCCAGCAAAATTACCATAATAAGCGCACTTTCTTACAACTTCATGTCCAGTGTGAAGTAGAATGCATTATATTAGAAATAAATTTAAAAACTGCCAAAAATGCGATAATACCAACGCACAGAGCAGAGACGTAGTATGCTACACGTATTAGTAACGAATATGAAAAGGCATGCTATTTAAAACAATAGGTAATGGTTGCGGACGTGGCCGGGGCACGCGAGGGGCGTGGAGTGGTTAGTTCCGTTAATAACAATTATGTGATTGGCCACTGATTGAAAAATCAGCTTCCTAATCAAGCGAGGTCGCGATCTTTGGGAACCTTTGTTTCTGACGAGGACAAGGTACTTAAAAGCATTTTTTTAATATAAATATTCCGGTACTTAAATGTACTCGCATGATGATATTTATTTACTGAAAGACTGGGAAGTTCAGTCAGAAGACCCCAATAGATGAACAAGCGTGTAGAAATCGTAGTTTTGGCACTTGGGCTTGTTACTCCAATATACTGAAAGGGTTATATTGATCGTAGCTGATTCTAGGCATCTACGTAGAGGACGTTGTGTTACCTAAATTATAACTTACTAGCCTTTCCCGCGGCTTCGCGCGCGTTCCAAAGGCTGGAAAGTGGAAACCCAATACCTCCAGTTTTGCAACATTTCTCATTGATCCTGCTCCGCTCCTATTGGTCGTAGCGTGATGTAATATAGCTTATAGCCTTCCTCGATAAGCGAACTATCCAACACGAAAATATTTTCTTAATTCGGACCGGTCGTTTCTGAGATTAGCTAAACAAACGTTCAACCAAACAAACAAACAATCAAACAAACAAACAAATAATCAAACAAACAAACTCTTCAACTTTATAATATTAGTATAGATGAGAAAGTAATCTCTTTTATGCTCAACGCTACATCGACACAGCATTGTGTAAATTCGAATTTGTTTAAACAAAAGAACGTTAGATTTGCGAATTGTATTCTGTGGTTTAACTTATCGGGACATGTCGATAAGATATTTGTAAGATATTTGTAATGGCTTTTTTTTTCTTATCGATACGAAATAAATATTATTTACCAACTTGCTTCACTCGGCACGTTTTAATGACAAGTGATTCCCATAGAATATAAACATTTATGGACTTTCGATGTTCTGTTTTTCCGGGCTTCCCTATTGTTTATTGTGTCAGTTATTATTTTATACTGTATGACACAACAAAATACAAAAAGAATTATTCATATCGGTTCAGTTGTGTTGAGTTTTAGCATCATTAACGATCGGCAATGCCTTTTTATATATAGATACTAGCTGTACCCGCGGCTTCGCCCGCGTTCATTTATTTAATTGCTAAAAAAATCGCGTTGGAAAAATAGGGGTTGATCGTAGAAGGGTGAAAATTTAGGATTGTATGTATTTTTGTATATTATCATAAAAAAAACTAAAAATTTTGTCTAATAAATTTAAAAAAAAATTTCGGGGTGGACTACCCTTAACATTTAGGGGGATGAAAAATAAATGTTGGCCGATTCTCAGACCTACTCAATATGCTCACAAAATTTCATGAGAATCGGTCAAACCGTTGCGGAGGAGTTCAAGTTCGAACCCCGTGACACGAGAATTTTATATATTAGATTAGAAGATTTTTAAATAATATTATACCAATTTTATAATTATGGACATGGACGGAAACTAGTTTTCTGGGTAGCAACATCATTATCAAAGGGTAAAGGGTAAAAAGATGGATAAAAAATGGATGGCACCTTATAATAAATATAATATAAATATCGGATCTAGAATGTTTGAAAAAAACCACTAAATAGTATAAAACAATATTTATTTATGACACAACTTAAAAATACTAATATACATAGCCATTATTATTAGCCCATATTTTCCTCTAGCTAGGAGCGCTCGGACATACTCGTAGCACTGGCAGTTACAGAAACTCTGTTACACCAGAGAAATAAACTAAAATAAAATTATTTTCATATTATTAAAATTTATATTATTTTTATGGTGTAACAAGTTCTAACCAATATAATAGAAGACGTGAATGGATGAAGGTATGTCGTATTTTCGAATTTTAACTGTTTCATGCACATATTCCGGTGTTTTAGGTGAATAAACAATTTTAAACTTTATAACCGCTATATTTTATGGCTATTATAGCTCAGCAGCCTTTTTAACTTTAAATATAATTTTCTCGAAATTTGAATTTTGCGATAAATCTCAATTCAATTCTGTTGTTGATGGCTTCAAAGCGTGCCAGTTGAGCACAGATTATTTCGCCAATGTCACGTAGAAACGATAAATCTCCTTCATTCATTCATGTCTATTGCATATCTGACTGTTAGCTTTACCATCTATGATTTCCATAAAAATTAAATATTTCTGAACTTTTGTTTTTCCAGGTTTTTTTTTATTTTCCCATTTCTTAAATAAACCATCATACTTTAACAAAACAGTCACTCCCGTGACCAATATTATTCTTACAAATTATAATTACATTCTAACATTAATAAAGTACTTACATTAAAAAATTATCGATTAATAAATAAAATGTGACAAATAATATATATAGTAATATAAACTACTCCGGTTTTTTAATTTCTTCTTCAATCCTCATTTTACTTTCCCTCAATTTATTTAAAAGCGCAGCTTCTATTTGTTTTATCTGGAAACGAAAAAGCATTCAAAAATTAAATAATTAAACTGTTGTATTTATTATAGACAGAGTGTTGTATTTGTTAAAGACAGTGGTAGCCCAGCGGTAACGCGCTCGCTTGAATATCCGAGTGATGCGGGTTCAAATCCGGGTCTCGCACAGCGTTAGCAACTTAAAGTGGACTAACTATCGTACCAGGGGCGTAAAAAAATTATCGTACATTATCGTATTTTTTAGGATAATGTCTATTATAGATAAATAAATCATATAAATTGTAATATTGATATGCATGCAAGTACTCTATAGTTTATCTTTTTTAAACCACCGCTGTCAAATCAACAGAACACTGAAACCCAAATGTTTTACACGTGATATACAGACCTGCGTACGATAATAATAAAAAAATAATGCTATCGTACATCGTACGTAGGCACATTATCGTACGGTTCCGAACACTGGTCTCGCACCTCTGATATTTTCATGTGCGAATCATTTATATCATGATTACCACTTGTCTTACGGTGAAGGAAAACATCGTGAGGAAACCTGCATGTCTGAGAAAACCTAACAAGTTTTCGTGCGACATGTGAAGTCCGCCAACACGCACTAGGCCAGCGCGGTGGACTATGGACTGATCCCCCTCGTACTGAGGGAGGCGCGTGCCCAGCAGTGGGACGTTAATAAGGGCTGATGATGATGATGATTTATTATAGCGGTTAACTAGCTTATTACCCTTGCTTGCTTCGCTGGAGTTCGTCCCTAGGTACGTGTACCTAACTTATTCTTATCGGGTCTTTTGTAAGGAATAGATAGATAATAAAATATACTCGTATGAGTGAGTTTTATATATTCACGTCGCACCGCCCGGTATGTATTTGCCTATTTAATTGTCATAACATCTATACTTCTATACTAATATTATAAAGAGGAAAGATTTGTATGTAAGTATGTTTGTAACGAATTGGCTCAAAAAGTACTGGACAGATTTTCAAAATTCTTTCACCATTTGAATGCTACATTATCACTGATTAATTTAGGCTATTTTAATTACAAGAAAAAATAAGGATCCCTACTAAAACTACAATAAAAGGAGAGGAGGAGGAGTGCACGCCGCACATAATAAGTATATATAATAGGTAGCCGCGCGACTCAGGAGTATATCAAAGCTGGAGTAGTTTTGGAGAATTTTCAACCCAGCGAGTGATCGAATGAAGTTTAGTAGCGATTAAAAAATATACGCGGGCGAAGCCGCACGTATTGCTAGTGAAATATAAAATAAAAAACATGTTAAATATGAACAAATCTGCAGTGAAACGCTATGTTTAGAGTCAGAGTTAGAACAAGATGGATGTTACTTACACTATTAACAAAATCATTTTTCAACATATTCAATTCTTCATAACCTTTAACCTTCTCATTTTCATACTTTTTTGTCAACTCCTTAATTTCTTGGATTGTTTCCGCAGCTTTTGTAGCAATTTCTCTATATTTCATCTCTTTTTCTGTTAATTCTCGGACTTGTCTGGAAAAGAAAAAATATAATAGGAATTATAACAAAAATGAAAACCGACTTCAAAACGTTACAAATCGAAACTAAAAAGAAAAAAAAAATTTTAATTACTTAGTTATTGTTGGAGTCGGTGCCAGCCAAGAAGGACAGTTTTATCCTGACTTTGCAATGAACTTTCGAACGGATATTTTGATTATATTTACAAATTGATACATTAATTAAATTGTATTAAGATTATTTTGTTTTGGCTGGCACCGACTCCAACAATAATTAAGTAATTAAATTAATTTATTTTTTAGTTTCGATTTGTAACGTTTTGAAGTTAAAAAACAATTTATTTTTAATTTTTTTGGGGAAATTAGATATTATGTTTAAATATAATATTGCAATGCTAACTAAACTACTGCTCCAATAAGTTAGCGAAGTTTTGAAATGAACGACAATAGTCAATCGAGATTTGTCCACGTCTATTTTTCCACGTAACTCGTAGACGTTAATAAGATTTACCTTCTATTATCAATCCACCTAATATCCTGAAGGAATACGACTATCAGTTCATAAGTACGTATAATATAAAAAGAATTTTCTTTCAACTCCTAACCGTTGAGGAGATATACCTTACATCATCACAAATTCTTGAACAGCTTTGGAAAATATATGAAAACGGTAATCAGTGCCGATAAAATTTAAGGGTTGCCCTCGATTTCCCTAGAATCCCATCATCAGATGCTGACTTGGTGACAATGAGAGCAAAAAGAAATTTTTAAAATCGGCCCACAATTCACGGAGAAATCGGTGAAAAACAATTGTTGAGGAATTTTACCTTCCATCATCAGCTCATCCACATGAGATGATGATTTTCATACGTAAAATTTATCGGTTTTAGAAAATATATCAAAAACATAATCGGTGCCTGTAAATTTTGAGAGTTGCCTTCGATTTCCCTGGGATCCCATCATCAGATCCTGACTTGGTGACAATGGGACCCCCTCGGAACTATACCCTACCAAACAAAAGAAAAATTTTTGAAATCGGCCCACAGACGGTGGAGAAATCGGTGAACATGCATAAAAAATATATATACAACGGAACATAATATAACCTCCTCCTTTTTTGAAGTCGGTTAAAAAGTAGTTTTTATTTAAGCAGCATTTGCCTCTTTGCTATTTAATATATAAAACCGAAAGGTATTTGACTCACTCATCACGAAATATCGAACCGACGTACTACGACGACGTACGACCGTTTATTCTTGGCATGAAGGTAGTTAATAGTTAACTAATTCAAATCAAATCAAAATATTTTATTCAGCATAAAAATTGTTACAATTTCTTACTGAACGTCATGAGTCTACTAGCAGTTCGGAAAGAAAGAACCTCTGACCTGAGAAGAACTGGCGAGAGAAACTCAGCAGGACTAATATTTTTTTTTATCTTAATCAGTTTCTTTTTTGAAATTAAATTTAAAATTAACAACAATAATTCTATATGTTGAAATAGCCTGGCGGCGATCACATCGTTCCCAAGGCGTACGCTTTCAAAAAATTGTTAATTGAATAATATTCTTTAGTACACAAAGTTTCCTTCACAATTTTTTTAAATTAATATTATAAAGAGTAACTTTGAGTGCTTTAATTTTATTAAGAAATTATAATTATAAAAACCGTTTAATTTATTTTATCTTGCACCCAGAAAAAAAATTGTAAGTAAAATAATAGTAGGTACTTCTCTAAATTCTATACCTTAGTGCCAGTGACTCTTCTTGCTGTTTCTTGGCATTGGTCTCTTGCCACTTGGCATTGGCTTCAGCTCTCGCTGCCTTCAGCTCTGCCAACTGTGTCTCGAGCTCGCTCTCTTCTGTCTTCAATACATCCAACTCTCCTTCTTTGCTATCTGAATCTAGATCGCCATTTTCATAGTCTCTGGAACATTATTAAGGCATAGAAAAGTCTTATTATTGATAATTAAAAAAGTCTATTTTAATAATTACTATTACTTATAAAAATAAATATTTTATACGCGAAATTGTGTGGTAGTGGCAGCCCAGTGGTGACGCGCTAGATTAGATAACTGAGTAAGCAGATTTAAATCCGGGTCTCACACCTCTGATATTATCATGCGTGTATTATTTCTAATATCTATTCCCACTTGTCTTACGGTGAAGGTAAACATCGTGAGCAAACCTGCATGTTTGAGAGAACCTAGTAAGTTTTTAAATGACATGTGAAGTCCGCCAACCCGCAATTGTCCAGTGTGGTGGACTATGGCCTGATGCCCCTCGTATTGAAGGACACACGCCCAACAGTAAAAAATCGAGAAAGGACCTTTTGATATTTTTCTTTTTGGGTTTCAGAAGCTATAAAATAACATTTCATTTAGATATAAATACACCTACATAATATATAAACTTAAAATACAAAAACTATTAAAATATAAAACTACATTTACATATTACAGCCAATTGTATTTAGGTAAAAATATGGAATTTTATATAATTTTATTACATATATTTAACAACTTACTTGATAGATTCGGAGAGCTTACTGATTTCGTGTAACAAATTATTAGATATATCCAAATTAGGTTTAATAGTCTGTAAGTTCTTTAAGCTATTCTCTTTTTGCATGAGTGTATTGCGCAAAGAATTCAACTTTTCTTCAGCCTCTTGCAAATTTCTTGCAGCATTCTCTGCCTGAGCTTTTATATCATCTGTATCGTGAACTCTTAATGCATTCTTCTTCTCTATTTCTGATAACAATGTGTCAAGTTTCGCTCTTTTTTGTTTTATTATCAAATCAGTTTGATGATTTTCTTTTAAAATAGCTTCTAATTCTTGTTGGTCTTTATCATTAACTTCCTTTTCCCGTTTCAAATCTTCTTCAAGTTGCATTATCTCTTGTTCCATCTGTAATATTGTTTTATTAATAACTAGCAAATCAACTGATTCTACTTGGATTCATCAATAGGCGCATTTACATTGGTTTTCTCAATGTTGTCACAATCAAAATAACAGACAGCCAGTAACTCAAACAAACTATCGTTTCAGCTTATTTTGCAATTCAAGACTATTTCAGTAATAATTTCCAAAAAACAATTTAATTTTTAAGGTTTGATTCAATTAGAATTTTATTATTCGTAGAAAAAATGCTTTTCTATAAGATTTATAGACGCCAGGTCAAAAAATGCTCTAAATTTGACCAAAAGTGTCCAATAAGAAAAAATATAAAGGAGCCAAAATCGTTTATGCATCAAGTATTAATCTGAATTGATGCAACTAGTTTTAAGAGAAACTCTCATTAGGTACTAATAAATTGCAATAAATTACACCTTATACATGTGTCCATACATTGGGCTGACTGACTAGCTCTGTTCTCAGATTAAACTGCCTCACTAACATAACTATTATTTATATGCAATATACAATCTGCATTCAGCTTTAGTAAATTCATTTAAATACCACATTAATCATATAATGTTTGATAGTATATATGTATTATATTATGATGCCTGTTTGCTTGACTTGCTTGACTGACCGCAGTATGTTTGTACACAACTACTATAACCAATTGTCAAATGATCAGCTATAGTAAACTCAGACCATTTTTTGACCAGACATGGCTCTAAGTGAGGCTTGCCACATGGCCGGGAAATCCAGGATTGTCTCGGAATTTTCCTTGTCCCGTGTCCAATAATTAGACCATATTATCCCGGATTCCGTAAACCTACTAGTTTTGTGACAAAATAAACTATCAACAAATAACACATCATACAGCTAAAACGTTTGCAAATAAAAAAACAAGATATTTTTACTATGAACTCGACCTGACACCGTTGTCCTAGAATTGTCCCGGATTTGATAAGTTTCTATCTACCAACCCTACTCTAAGTCCATTATCAAAAATATATTCTTTATGATTGTGCTTACCTTTTCTAATCTCTCAGCCCTCTTTCCTTTTTCTTCAGCTTGTTTGTTAAGCATTTCCAGGAGGTGATTTTTTTTATCTTCCAATGCTTTAACCTGTAAATAGTAAAATTATATGTTTGGTATCTTTAAGTTTATATAATTTGTTAATAATATAAATAAATTGTAAAGTATTAATTTAAAAAAGAACAAACCTGTTCAGTCTTTGAAAATAGTTCCTCTTCATGAGGAGCAATATCTCTTAGCCTTTCTTCATTAAACACCATCAGGTTAAATAATAACAGTAATATTGAGCGAGATGTGGTAACTGTAGGTTGTAAGAAATGGGTTATGCTGATTGTAGCATTTACTTGTGGCATCACAGACACTAGGTGATTTATAACTCGCGTCATATTGATAACAGGTAATAAGTCCCAGTAGTAGAATGTGTGAGAATTGCGACTTTCTTTCGGTGGCGGCTGTTGACATTAGATTGAGTTACACAAAATAAATGAACACAAAGAACAATGAATCAGTCAATAAAACAAAATAAGTTATAAAATAATACCGCGAGGACAGCCTCCAGATCAATACCAAGCCTTGCAAAAACATTAAAAAGGGCTCCCATCACGGCATGAGGACTTTTTAAATCAGGCGTTGTTAGTGGATAATTTGGGAACTCTCCATTCCAGTTGTCTATAAAGTTCTCCACAGTAAATGCTGTTGCTATAAAATAAAATTACAGCATTAACATGATTCTCAATCATCGTGACTTATGTAAGACATTTAAATTGTTGAATAGTAATCTCAGATTATACATACAAACTATTTTGATATCATCTGTGACCTGTTTGGTTTATTATGTTTGAATTATTTTAAGTTTGGAATGTTAGTTTTATTAGTAAAAATTGTATTATGTCATATTTTATATAATTCCGTAAGAAGCTCTCAAAGCAGTAACATGTTTTAGTAATCTAACATAATTTTGTATTTCTATATTAATTTTGTAATGACTCCTTTCTATCAGAAATAGATTCAAAATGTTAAAGTATTAATAAATATTCCTATTCAGTCTTTAAGTGTCTTTTTTAGTATCAAAGTTTTAATATTAGCCACATCTACCGTTCAAGAGGTTATGGGCCCAGAAAAAAAAAAGGAACAATTCAAAAGGAAACAGTTGAAGCAGAGGTGGCAGTTGAAGGTGTTGAGGATGAAGAGAGTACAGGGGCAGATGAAGTGGTTTGTGGAGAAACGATTGAAGATGTGAGGAATGGGCTTTGGCGGAAACGGATTTGGAGGTGATTTTGGAGGTTTTGGAGTAGGCCAAGATTTAGAAGGTGGACATGGAGGCAGCTTTGGCGATGGAATTGGAGGAGGTAGTTTTGGAGGTGGCTATGGCGGTGGTCATGCAGGTGGTATAGAAGGTGGCCAAGGAGGTGGTTTCAATAGTGGTCATGGGGGCGGTCATGTGATTGACGTTATAAGACTTTTTTTTAGGTATTTTAATTCTAAACCTTTTAGTGTAGGTAGTGCTAGTGTAAGGGGGAAAGGATTTAATGTTTTGTGTTAATCAAATATTTTTGTTAGGGGAAGAGATTTTTATTATTCTGCAGTTTTTTCTCTTGCTCAAGTCAAATATGTATAACGAAACGGAATTCGAAACGGAACCTTTTTTTTAGAGAAACTTTTACAGAATTTTTGATATCTCCTCTTCCTTTAAGTGTATTGTGTTTTTCTTGTGTTTTTATGTGATTTTAGTTATTATTAAGAGTTTCTGGTTTTTGTTGAGAAAGAGTGTGTTATTGTTGTTTTATGATTGGTTGTTTGTTTGTAGTTAATTTTAGAAAATTTTTGGGTTTCTGTACTTGTCTGGTGTTATGATGTATATCTGAGATTAAGGGGGTGTGTTGAATAGTAATCTCAGATTATACATACAAACTATTTTGATATCATCTGTGACCTGTTTGGTTTATTATGTTTGAATTATTTTAAGTTTGGAATGTTAGTTTTATTAGTAAAAATTGTATTATGTCATATTTTATATAATTCCGTAAGAAGCTCTCAAAGCAGTAACATGTTTTAGTAATCTAACATAATTTTGTATTTCTATATTAATTTTGTAATGATCCTTTCTATCAGAAATAGATTCAAAATGTTAAAGTATTAATAAATATTCCTATTCAGTCTTTAAGTGTCTTTTTTAGTATCAAAGTTTTAATATTAGCCACATCTACCGTTCAAGATAAATAACAATCATAAGAAAAATTATTATAAAACAAAGATCAATTTTAATTATTAGTAGGTACATTAAATAACAATAAAAAAGAATTCTCTACTTACGTCTCTCCATTATTTATTAAATTATTAGTTATTTTCACTATAATGTACTTGAAAATCGAATAATAAGTAAATAAATAAAAATGTTCAACAATATAACCGAAACGATCTCGTTTGCTAAGTTTTAAATTTAAATTTTGAAATATGACATCGACAGCAAACAATTACAGGACACCGGTTTTAACAGATGAGCAAATATATTTTAAAGCGGGTAATATAGCTTACGTTATCACTTATCAATATATTATTATAAGTTATAAACTTATTATTTGCATTGCTTTGTGATATTTATAACATAATATAAACACATTTCATTTTTATTGATAATAATTTAAATGAATAGAATATATTGTCTATAAAGGAACGTAAAAATAGTAGACGTTGACAATTGACATATTAATGTCATACAAAACGAAAGCAACCGTACAAACGACTACGAGAACGACAAACGTCATCTTTACCGAGACTCGTAATCAAACGCGGAACTAGTTTGCTTTTTGTTTTTTTACTTTTCTAAGGTATATTTTAAATTTAATGGGACTCTAGTTCAGTATTAAAACAAAAATGCGGATAACTAATGTAAGACGTGGTAGAATAATTCGTATGACAGGAATAAGTGCTGTTGTATTAGTTTTAATATATGCTTTACACAGTTTTTCTCAAGGAAACCTCGGCAATGATTCAAATGAAGTTGTTTTATCAGAAGATCAACCAAAATATTATAAGTTTCACAGAGATGTTTACCCTACATTGAAAACTGGTATGTAGTTAGAAATTAAAAATTATAATTTGTTTTACAACTACTTGTATAGGTACAGTTATGTGTCGCTGCGGCGACCGGCGTGTGTGTATACTGTATTATTTTATCACCTACATGCAACGTAAACATTTAACATTCTATGATCGTATTGACATTAAAATTGTTTATTTCTTCTATTTTTGTACTGTTTTGCTTTTTTTTCTTTAGTTATCCATTGTATTACTATTCAAAAGAAAAATAAACAAAATATTATATTTTAAAGGTTGAGTACCATACTTATAACATTTATGCTATGCTTTATATTTCTACAGTTCTAAGTAATCACAGCAGTGACATAATTTAGATTATTATCTTATATTTCATTTATAGTACATAAACCACTGATTGAATAATGATGTACTATAATAATTTCTGATAAGGATATTTATCCAATGTCTTAATCCGTTAGTTCAGTATTACCTACTGATACCTTTAAAAAAGATAATTTATCAGTTTTATAAAAATTTTATATTTTAAGGACTGAATTATTATCAACAAAATACCTACCTACTTTTAAAATAATCATTTCAATCACTAAACTTATTGTAATTCTTATAAGGTTCATTCTTTTCTTATTAAAATTATTTAATATATAAAATAAAAAATGAATATATATATATTAAATGGATTTATTCTACCTACTGACTTGAAAATGACTTTTCATTGCATGCACACTTACAGTTCGCGTCACGTAAAAAGAACGCTGGAAGAAAGTGGTGGGGGGTGTGTTTGCGCATCGGTACATTCGCATACGAAATTCCTAAGCCTATTCATTTATTTTTGAACTAGCCTTTCGCTCACGATGTATATTGATTATTGGTAGGTACATTGAAAAAAATATTAGATAGAATGTCATTAAATAGAATTCTATTCATTAATAAAATATGTTTGATTCAGTGTAGAATGTTTAATATACTTACAAAAAATTTAATTAATTTGTTTAATATATTTTTTTAAATTATTAACTGCATTATTATCAGACTCTCTCTTTATAAAACAATATATGTCAAAAAATATTTTTTCACTATTTTTTATATAAAATCATTTCGTAATTAATAACTTTTGTGTGCGCGATGGTATTTCAAACTGACAAACCAATAGCGAGCCGGAAAGCATGCGGCGCGTGCCTTGACGTCCCGCACCCCGCGTCTTACCACCAAATTGGCCGATAAATCGCCTCTGCGCAACTTGACAGCCAGCGTTCTTTTTACATGACGCGAATTATAGTAGATTATAATTGAGTATAATTCACGTCATGTAAAAAGAACGCTGGCTGTCAAGTTGAGTCAAGAGTTAGAAGTTGTCAAGAGGCTATTTATCGGCCAATTTGGTGGTAAGACGCGGGGCGCGGGACGTCAAGGCACGCACCGCATGCTTTCCGGCTCGCTATTGGTTTGTCAGTTTAAAATACCATCGCGCACACAAAAGTTATTAATTACGAGATGATTTTCTATAAAAAATTGTGCAAAAATATTTTTGACCTATATTGTTTTATAAAGAGAGAATCTGATAATATTGCAGTTAATAATTAAAAAATATATATTAAACGAATTAATTAAATTTTTTGTTAGTAAATTAAACATTCTACACTGAATCAAACATATTTTATTAATTAATAGAATTCTATTTAATGACATACTATCTAATGTATTTTTCAATGTACCTACCAATAATCAATACACATCGTGAGTGAAAGGCTAGTTCAACAATAAAAGAATAGGCTTAGGAATTTCGCATGCGAATGTACCGATGCGCAACAAACACACCCCCCACCACTTTCTTCCAGCGTTCTTTTTAGGTGACGCGAACTGTATCATACTATAAAGACAAAATCAATACAGTTTTTCTATTGCCTTTAAATGACAATGTTGATGTTTATAAAAACATTTATTTCATTTGTTGTTCATTTCATCACATTCATATTGGTGCCATACTATGTTGTATACAAATAATGATGATAAATACTCTTTTTAAGCATATATTCAATTGTTGTAGTAACAATTGAAAATGAAGGGATGAAGGGAACTTTTTAAAATTTTTTTGTACATATTTAATTTTTTTAATGTATTATCTTAATGTCAATTTTTCTAATTCAATTCAATTCTGTTGTTGATGGCTTCAAAGCGTGCTTTTTCTATTCATTTTTCTTTCAATTCAGACAGAATGGATTTTTATTTGACTTACCAATATTAAGCATTTTAAGTCATTAAAAAAGGATACACATATTGTATTATAATAAAATAATCCTAAATTAACTACAATAATTAATAATAAACAATATGTTTGATTATGAAATCATACATAAATTTTATCATTCACCAACAAATTGACTTTTTACAGAACTAGGTAATTTTGAACCCAGTTCAAGAAAACCGGTCACAGGACCTGGGGAAGAGGGGTTGGCCTACCACATGCCTCAAGACAGGGCCAATGACATTGCTGAGTCAGAGAGTGAATATGGAATGAATATTGCAGCGTCTGATGATATTGCTATGAACAGGTACAATTTTTAATCAATCTTATAATTTTGGGTTAAAAAACAAAGACTATTATTACTTAAAAATGCTTATAAGCAAATACATTTTATAATGCTGTTTATATTTAAAAAAAAATTGTAGACTATTTACTATAAGGTGCTTCTAAACGGGCAATACTTTTCTGCAATATGTGGCTGCAATACAGTGGCCGGCAACATTGTGTAGTAAAAATACCAACAAGTCTATGCAATATTGCAGTACTGTCCCGGCCATATCGCCAATCATGTCTGGATGCCGTATTGTCGCGCGATTCGATCGATTTTCTGCAATATTGCCCGGCCAGTTCTATTGTTGTTTCGGTCACTCTATTGTTATGGCATACACTATTCCTTTTCTACGCGACTGAAGTTTGTGTGAGACGCCATGATTAATTGCTATAATATTCTGTGCTATTGTTGTTTTGTCAGTTGTTACGTTACCTTGACGATATTATAATTGCAACACATTTCCCAGCCTCATATTGCAGTCACAAATTGCAGAAAAATATTGCCCGTGTAGGAGCACCCATAATAAATTAGAAGAGTCAGTAGTAGCTCAGTGGAAAGGCAATTGCTTGTATAAACGAGTGATATGGGTTCAAATCTGGGTCTAGCACCTCTGATATTTTCATGTGCAAATCCCCGAAACCTATATGTCTGAGAGATCCTAGCAAGTTTTCGTAAAAACATGTGAAGTCCGCCAATCCATATTTTGCGTGGTGGACTATGGTCTGATCCCCCTCGTATTCTAGGAAGGTGCTGTGCCAAGCTTTGGGACGTTAAAAAGAAGAACTTTTGGAACTTCTGTGCAAAGTTAGTTTTGAGTCAAAACTGCGAAGTACCAGAAACACTATAAATTAGTGATCCGTTATTATATACTTGATATTGAGTACAGTTCATTTTTTCAGATCCATACCAGATACTCGGTTAGATGAATGCAAGTACTGGCACTATCCCAAGGACTTGCCCAGTACGTCAGTTATCATTGTCTTTCACAATGAAGGCTTTTCAGTACTCATGCGTACTGTGCACACTGTCATCGATAGATCGCCACCGAACATACTACATGAAATCGTTTTGGTATGTGTAACTAGTGTTACAAGTTGGCAGACGTTTTTCCTTACACAAACTTTCTTTATTACCACAACCATATGTTACAGGTTGACGACTTCTCTGATAAAGATAATCTGAAAGAAAATTTAGATAATTATATTAAAAGATGGCATGGGAAAGTGAGGCTCATTAGGAATTCTCAAAGAGAGGGTCTGATACGTACTCGGTCAAGAGGTGCTAAGGAAGCTACAGGGGATGTAATTGTATTTTTAGATGCCCATTGCGAGGTCAATATTAACTGGCTTCCTCCCCTGCTAGCTCCTATTTATAGGGACTACAGAACCATGACAGTTCCAGTCATAGATGGCATCGACCATCGGACCTTCGAGTACCGACCAGTTTACCAACACGGCACGAACTACAGAGGAATCTTTGAATGGGGGATGTTATATAAAGAAAATGAGGTCCCAATAAAAGAAAGCAGCTTGCACAAACACAAATCCGAGCCCTACAAGAGTCCAACGCACGCTGGTGGTCTATTCGCAATAAATAGACGGTATTTCCTAGAAATTGGGGCGTACGACCCTGGTCTTTTAGTTTGGGGAGGGGAAAACTTTGAGCTCAGTTTCAAGATTTGGCAGTGCGGTGGTAGTATAGAGTGGGTGCCTTGTTCGCGGGTCGGTCACGTGTATCGCGCGTTTATGCCGTATTCTTTCGGTAATCTGGCCAAGAATCGCAAGGGATCCCTTATAACGATTAACTATAAGCGTGTAATAGAAACTTGGTTTGATGAGGAACATAAGGAGTATTTCTACACCAGAGAGCCCATGGCCAGGTTTTTGGATATGGGCGACATAAGTGAACAAGTCAAGTTGAAGGAAGATTTGAAGTGCAAGAACTTTGATTGGTTCATGGAAAATGTGGCCTATGACGTGTATGACAAGTTCCCCAAACTGCCGAAGAATGTCCACTGGGGCATGGTGAAGAATAAGGCAACAGGACTTTGTTTGGATACTATGGGGAAAGCTGCCCCCTCCTACTTGGGTAAGTGATTTTATTGGTTTTGATAAATTATTATACATTTTAGGGAGCATAAAAAGGTACACGGAGGGAGTCGGGGGCAAAAGATATAAGGGGGTACAGATTCGAGACCCGCTTGGGGCATTCATTTGTGGAGCACGAATGCTTAAACTCCAGTCATGGGTGTTTATTTATAATATTTACGAGTATGTTTTTAAAGTAATATGTGTATTAATACTTAGGTTTACGCGAATACTTGACAGTATAAATTAAACTATCTTTTCGGATTTTGTCGCGGATTTATTATGATTTTTGGTTCCCGGCGTTTGTTGAGAATTTATAACTTTAAGGTACATTGATGCCATCTTGAAATGTTTGTAAATTGTCGGTAGACACTGTCTGTAACAAGTATATAGCCCGCTAAGACGTCTAATACCTTAGTCTCTCCCGTGACCATGATTGCTGTAAAGCATTCGAAATCCCGGGAACGAAAAATCATAATAAATCCTCGAAAATCCGAAAAGATAGTTTCATTTATACCATGAGTAATGTATAATCTATCGAGTATCCATAACACAAGCATGTCCCAACATATTTTTTTTTAACGACCGAAATCCTCCAACATAATCGGAGCCCTTTTTTACTTTATTTATTTTTACTATTGTTTTTTGGAAACCTGAAGGTTTGTGGTTTTTTACATTTATCAGTATAACTTTTTAACATTCTTACATTTAACTGTGCCAGAGTTACGAGCTTTTGTTAGGAGACAATATTATTACATTTTCATTCTGCTATGATTCTTTTATCAAAATACTGGTTTAAATTCTGTGTATATACTAGAAGAGTGCTAAAATTTACTTTTATCAATTTAAATTACAGGTATGTATGTAATACTAATAATCTTAATAATAAATTAATACTACGTTATTCTAGAGTTTTATTCTATGTGATGATGAACAGTTTTGTCTTATATAAATTAGACGTAATTAGCGCCAAGTGCTAATTGTCATTAAAATGGTTCTATACAGAGTGTTTTATTCTCTTTATGTCCCAACATATTTGGGGGCGTTCAAGTATTACGTAACGCAGTTTGGGGGGAGGGGGGCTCTTGTAAAACGTTACGATGCGTTACAAGGGCGGGAGGAGGAGTCAAAAATTTTCAAAATTTGCGTTTTGCGATTACGATGCGATTGTTTTTTTATTTAAAAAAATACTACACTACACACTACAGGAAAACGTTACGGCGCGTTACATATGGGGGAGGAGGGGAAAAAAATTTTCAAAATTTGCGTTACGTAATACTTGAACGACCCCTTTGTTTATTAAACCAGGCACATCCACGTGCCACGGCGCGGGCAACAACCAGCTGTTCCGCCTGAACGAGGCAGGGCAGCTCGGCGTAGGGGAGCGTTGCGTGGAAGCCGATACTAACAACGTGAAGCACGCCATCTGCCGGCTCGGCACTGTGGACGGGCCTTGGAGGTGACTCTTTTGCTCTATCTATATTAATATATATATTTATTAATATATATGTATGTATTTAAACTTATATATTTAGTATATCCATTATCTGGTATCCGTGACACAAGCTTCCTTCGTAGCTTACCACGGAACTAGATAGTGCTGTATGTAAATGTCCCAACATATTTTTTTTATTTGTTTTATATTATAAAGAGGAAAGGTTTGTATGTAAGTATGTTTTTTACTAATATATATATATTTATTAATATATATGTATTTATAATATGTATGTATTTAAACTTATATATGTAGTATATCAACTATCTGGTATCCGTAACACAAGCTTCCTTCGTAGCTTACCGTACTAGATAGCGCTATGTGTAATAATGTCCCAACATATTTATTTATTTATTTAATATTTCTAGGTACGACGATGACCACAGTCACCTAGTACACCGGTTACACTCTTACTGTCTCACTCTCCAGCCTAACACCCGGCAACTCGGCCTTGCGCCATGCGACCCCAACAACACCTACCAACAATGGACTATCACACATAAAAAACCTAACTGGTGATAAAAACTATATAAAAATTGATAAATAGCTTAATTGGTTATCAACTTCGTCAATAGAATTGAAGAAATGAATGGATGAAAGTAATATGTCGCAAATTCGAAGTTCGAGAAAAATGAGTTCTATACTATTATAATTAGTGCATGCATAAAATGGGTGTCAAGTGGCGTGAACTAAACTATAAGTCATTAAATATGGCTGCTTTTAAAGATTTTAAACTGTTTATTCACCTAACAACGATTATTTTATTTATGCATAGAACAGTCAAAAAATTGAAAATGCGACATATTATCCTTATTTCATTACCTTCATTCATTCACGTTTTCAATTATGTATGAAAATGACCTTATGAGAAAAGGGTGCGAAAAAACATTCTTAATGATAACATAGCAAAGGCCTTACTATATTAAGATTTTTTTTTTAATTTTACCGGTTTGGTGTAGTTTTCTTGAAATTATTAGAACTTAATTTTATAACTGCCGTATAACCATAGCTGGGCACCGTTAAACGAATAATTAACTCGTTAATCGATAATCCGTTACTTAAAAAAGTTAACTTCGTTAAACGTTAAAGCGTTACATTTCGGAAGATTTAACGCAAGTTAACGTTAATCGTTAATCCGTTAACACGTGACTAAAATTGCATATTTTACATCATTGCGCTAATGACCTACCTACTAATAAAATCTATTGGTTTGGGTTTTGGAACTTAAAAGCTTTTCAGCATTTCGAGGAGGTGCCTCCGTTTGGATCGACACCCTCTCTGCCCCGAACAGGGCTCAATTGCGAACTCCGGCGAAGGCGGAGGCACACGCCAAAATATACCAGTTTCGAGCGAGTTAGCGTGCACGCGGGTATAATCCAGCGTGAGAGTCGCTGGAGTCAGGCATTTCCGTTTTACTCGCGGCACGTGCCCCGCCGCTCTTGTCGACTTTACCAAACCTTTTTTCATGTTCGTGGCAGTGTGGCGCGGCACGGTGCTTGGTAAATAGTGGGTACTGGATTAACGATTAACGGACTTGAGAAAATGTAACGGAAGTTAACGCTTCCGTTAACATTTTTTTAAGTTAACTTAAAAGTTAATCGTTAATCGAAATGTTAACTTCGTTAATTAACGATTAACGGATTAACGAGTTAATGCCCAGCTATGCGTATAACCAACATTTGAGTGTACTTATATAAGTTTTATGGCATGAAAATATATATAAGAAATAAAAGATGTGAAATGTTAAATTATTATATATGTAAATGACTGAAATTAAGCGCTCATAGCTTGAAGTAATCAAGTTTAATATAATAATAAAAAGTTTGTATGTGTCTGTGCTTTAGAAAATAGGCTTGATAAATTACAGTATATAATGATAATAATATTTTTTACTATATTTAAATAATGACAATCATCTTGAAGAAATTATGTTTGAGAAAATTCCATGACCAGTGCATTTGTTTTTTGATGTATAATTTTTTTCTGCAATCTGTGGGAATGAACTAAAAAATTAAGAAAAAAACTTATTATGATTCAAATACTTAAATTTGGGCGTGACTTCAAAGACTATGATAACATTGTAATCAACATATGAACAGTCTCAAAAACCAAATAACACAATTATAGCAAACTGTGAAGTCACGTTTCGTCTGACCAACGGCGTTGCGTTTCAACTAGTTCCAATTTCCCACCTATTTTTGCATTTTTAATAATTATTATATTATAATATTTTTATAATAGACCCTTTTCAAATAACTTAGTATTTTGATAAATTTTCCGTTGAATATTATGATTGGACTTTCTTTTTTCTTTCCTATTAAATATTTGAAATTTTACATAAATACTAGCTGACCCGTGCCCACTTCTTTGGGCATAATTTTAATAATCCTTTTTTAGTACAGAGTGTTTAAGTTAGACATATGCTGTCGTTGACTTTTTTGTAGGCATTTCAAGCTCCACATCTTTTCTCTAGAACTCAAAAATATATCTTTCAAAGTTAAGGCAGCGTTCGTAGAAACGCTTTCATTCGACCGTTTTTCTCCGATTCACTTTGCGAAATGGACTACCACGTAAAAGCCTTTTTATTTTTCGTTTTTTTATATAACCTATGACACTCAGCAATAATGTGGCATTCTATTGGTGAAAGAATTTTTAAAATCGGTTCAGTAGATCCCGAGATTACCCCTTACAATTTAACAAATAAACAAACTTTACTTCTTTATAATATTAGTATAGAAGTATAGATAAATACTCTTCCTAATGATTATTCTTTAACTATTTATTGGTTTTTAAATGAGATTATAATAATTACTATATTTGTACTTAAAACACATTCCTACCAAATGAAATTATATAGAATCTCTTTTTATTACAAAAAGACAATATGTATATGTACATCCTCCCTAAAGACATACATTTATTCAATAGTATTAGTAATTATAGATTATACCTTTTAGAAGTTTAATATTTTTCTGCACAATATGTTATAATTCAGCCATTATTTTACGTTTTATAGAAATAATTTTACTTAATACTGTAATACATAATAAGAATTTTATTATCTTGTAGAATTTTGTTATTAGTTTACTTATTCTATTGTATTTCTTTTAATTGTAAATAAACATTAAGTTCTAAAAATGTTGCAATACAGTGCGCGAAGAAATTGTAAAAGACGTGATATATACATTTTAAAAGTAACAAAACCGAAAATAGATGAATTTTTGAGGCCATCCCATATTATAAATATTTCTCTATGGTCCTACCCTTAAAAGGTTTTTTTTTAATTTATATACAAGGCTTGGACTATGTCTGGATGGTAAAAATTTAGCACGTGTGAATATTGTTCAAATTCAAATTAGAAATATTAAGTCCCTAAATGTATATATTTTTACAGGAAATTACGATATCGCTTTATGTATTTTCTTTTTAAATAAATATTTATTGTTAAGTGCTACTTGTATAATTTAAACCAATTAGTATTAAAGATGTTCATTCTCGCGCTGCAATTATTATTATTTTTGGCGAATAATGAAGGCTGTTTGTAACTTGTAAACCCACAACACTTTTTTTAGGCTGTAGATAAAACATTTGCCTTTACCTTCTAAAAAAATGTATATTTGAGCTTTTCTAGAATATGGACACGAATTGGATTGCTGTTAAATAAAACATATTTTTTACAAAACTCTTTTATTTATAAATAGTATTTAATAAAAGCAATCTATATTCTGTTAACTACGCAGTTACATGTGTTTTGTATAATATATCTACATACAATGTATCATAATTCAGCAAACTGATACACTTAACTATGAATTTATAAATTATCAAACACAAGAAGCAGTGATCATAACAATATTTTAGAGAAACATTTTTATTCGTCAATTGTAAGTTACAAAGCAAGAATTTTAATTAGTACTTCAATCTGTTTTTTAATTTTTTAATTAAAAGTTATTGATTATTTATAGATAAACAAGGATATTAAATCCAAAAGTAAAGTAGGTATTGTTTTTATAATGGCGTTTTGGACCACCATTCGTCCCAACTGCACACCCGTTGCGATTCATCCATAACCGACCAGTTAGGTGAAGGCACGTCGGGGGCCAGCCAGTTGAAATCATCCAAACAATCCCAGTTATTGTTATTTCTATCTAAAGATGACATATTGAAATGTTTATCTAAGTCTTCGTAATATAGGTTGTATGGAGCAGTTCTTATATCGGAGCAATCTTCCACAATACCTTTGCTGGTCACATGTAGGTAAATATCGCATTTGATGGAACTGTGCATCCTGAGTTGTTGGCAGGCAGTCACTATTTTGCAATTTGTGCACTTTTCTATGAACACTGATGATGTCACCGGCCCGGAGAGTACTATACAATTGTCCAAGTTGGTCAGATGCAGAGTCCCCATCACACCTTGTAAGCCTATGGTACAATTCTTTAAGTGTCTTAATGCGACATCACGTTGGAACAAGTCTTCGTTTCCTAGAGACAATACCTCATCCTCCTTCAAATCGAAACCAAACAGCTTCTCATCCCATTTGTTATCTTTTTTACCAACACCGTCATTTTCGTCCACCGAACTTTGTTTGAGACTGTGGGATTTGGGCAATTTCTTTCTTGTAAATCCGAATTTTTTTCGCGGCACATATCTGTCTTCCAGTTCGTAACATTTCGTTTGTAAATTCTGTACGATACCTAAATACTTTCTCATGTTGAACTCTTTTAGGAAAAATGCGGAAGTGACCACAAATTTTTGTAGGTCATTGACTTCACGTTTGATATCATCAAAGTGTGGCGGCAACACGTTAGTTTCTAGCGTCGGTACTTGAGATAACAATTGCTCGATCGCCTCTGATCTTATTTTGAATGCTCCTGCAAAATAATCTTCATTTTCATTTGTGGCATCTACTTCTTCTCTGGCTTTATGTGCTTTTTGTAACTTTTCTAAACGTTGAGCATCTCTTTTGCTCAGCCTCTCTAAAATAGTACTTTTGTCACTCATTTTCCTTTCTTTAGTAACTCTTCAATCTTTTTACTTATTTCTGAATTGGGATCAGCTGCTTCTTTTAATACGGCTATAGTTTGTTTTGTTACTTTTCTAGCGTCTGTAAATCTAGACTCTTCATCAAACTGAAAATTACAGAAAAAATTAAATGGTTTTACCAGGAATTAAATCATTAAAATAGGATATATGGATTGCCAGATATGTAACATATTTCAGAACCACATTTTATGTGTAGTTCACTAGTATCAAGATGATTATCATGATTCATCATCCAACTTGTGTAAAAATATTTTACTTCAGTTACGAATTCTGGCAACATTACATGCAATGAAACATAGAAAATTGTTAAAAATACTATACTAAAGATTACCACTAAATCAAACATGATGAGTAAAATGTAAACATTGTTCAATTGCAATGAATTTGTGTTCACTGATTTTTAAGCTTTAAATATATTTAAGAAATTATAACCTATTATTATTAACGAAGTAGTAAATTAGTAAAGAAGATGGGTTAAGTTTTATGTATTAGTAAAGAAGATTTTTATTGTTCAAAGTATGATGGATATTATGTTGCTGTCACACATTCACATCACTCATTGCATAGGCTCAATCAACTTCATGTTTTTGCTCATTGGCTTTTTAATTTTTTAAATTTATACACTATTTTAGCTAGTAGGATCTTAAGGCAATTATAGATATTAAGCAAAATACACAATATAAAACATATTTTATGTTGTTATTTAAAATTAGTACATATAAAAACAAGTTTCTAAACATCAATTTATACTTTTAAAATTTTGCCAGGTTTGAAACACACTTTGAAACATATTTTCTTGTTGACCCAGATAATCAGATATTTTCTTGTGATAAGGTCACAGACAGACACATAGACAAAAATTCTAAATACAAATTGATTCCACATAATAAATAGCTTAAAATTTTATTATATCTACTTGTGATCCTTGATTAGCTCAAATTCATTCTTATATATACTTAAGAGTTAGTATGGAATAGATAAACTATATATATTATTTCCTTTATTCTTAAACTTAATACCCTCCTAACCAAACAAAATGGAATTATTTAAATCAATTCATCTGTTTTTGAGGTATACAAACAGTAAATGATAGATAAATCAATATGCATCAGAGCAAAATATTAATTTTCAATACATAATAAAAAAAAATATTTTATAAAAAGTAATTCTTGGGATTAAAATTTTAGATAAGCCATGAGAATAATCAATCAGTGACCACACAATACATTCACAGAATAATTCATAGGTAATGACCTTTTTGAGGAGTTGATCATCAGGTTTGACAAATGCGTAGAGGCCGTAGCCGAGGACTCCAAAGGAGACCACCCAGAACAGAGAACTAGTGGCAATACTCATCTCACCGAGTTTATATCTTGCCTTCGTTGGTCCAGACTTGCCTATCTAGTTCACGGGTCTTTTGTTCTCCCAGTGTTTCACCCAATTTGTAATATCCTTCTAGAATCCAGTTATAATTCTTATACATATGCAGGCGAAAATCTAAAACGTAACAAAGAAAAACTAGAAATGCGGATAAGAACTTCAAATGTAATTAAGCTTCTGTCCTATTTTATATTAACTATAATCATCACATCACTTAATAATTGGTGAAGTTGATAATAAGGCACGTCAAATTTCTTCAAGTTAAAATTTTAAAACACCTCTGAGAGTTGTCTACGTAAAACATTTTTTGATAATTAATTAATAAATTTAGTACCTCTTTCAGTGTTTAATTTGAACCATAGTCCGTAAGATGCGGCTATTCCTATGGCTTCAATAACGAAAATAGTCGTCGCAGTTACACCAAGAAAACGTTTAAAGCTTGATTTCGGTTTATTTACAAGCATAGTACCATTTGTAACAAATAAAATGATTTTTATACAAAAGTATTCAATTTTTTATGTCCCGATGGAGAACAAGAAAAGATCACAAAATGTCGCATGCGATGACGTAAGAAAAATTGACAATTGACATTAATAATTCGACAGATTAAAGATATATTTTAGTTTGGATAAAAATTAAAAATGTCCACAGACATGTCTGTGAAAATGTCATGATTAAAAATATTATGGAGCCGGCCAGAGGAAGGCTTATTTATTGTAGTAAGTTAAATAGTTAATTTTTCGCTTTCCCACTGACTGGTTAAAAATATTTAAATTATTATTAGGCATGTAGTTATTTTTTTGTTTCCATTATTCAATAATGTTGCCGAAATGAAAAGATACGCAATACATAAAATTTATTTATTGTTATTAAAATACGTTTTAAACAATATCTTATTTCTATAACTACACATTATATTTTAACATTTAGAATTATTAACTATGTATTAACTATATTATTTATTTTTTTAAAATACGTAATCTTTTAACATTTAGCTGTACAAGGCCTCATTTCAAATGTGGAGTAATTGTCCCAGCAATAGTCGGAGATTTCTTCCTGTAAAAACGAATTTATGCATAATATGTAAATACATGTACATAACGTAAACTGTAGGAATTAGTACTTTATTAGTGCACCACTTGTTTCTGACCTCGTAGGTATCCCGTCTACGAGGTTCTATGTTCGAATGTTCTGATAAGTCTGCTCAATTTAATTCTTACATGCGTTAAACTCAGGTTAGGCTAATCTTGTTAATTTAAGCTTACGCAGAATTTATATACTATAATTAAATAATTTGTAACTTTGAACTAGCAACGTTCCTGTCTGCTTAAGTCTCGTGATTGTCCCTAAAATTAAAGATAATATTGGTCTTCGTGCATAAAAGATATTTATTTGTCAACATACTCTATCTTTCGTAATGACGCCATTTTTCATGTGGTACCGGAAGCGTATCTGTGTTCCGTTCTCGACGACACCGTCGATGCACTCGTTCTCACACGGCAACCACTCCTCCCAATCCGACAAGGAACATTCTTCCTCGCTTACCGCTTTTGTAGGTACAGGATCTCTAGGTCTATATTGGTGGCTACTATAATAATAATAATAAAAATATTTTATATTATTAATATAAATTATCTATATAAAATACTAGCCTTTACCGCGGCAAAACCTTCCGTTTTTGCAACATTTTTCAGTGACGTTCATCTCCTATTGGTCGTAGCGTTAAATAATGTATCCTATAGCCTTCCTCGATAAACGGACTATCCAACACAAAATGAATTTTTCAATTCGGACCGGTTGTTTCTGAGATTAGCGCGTTCAACCAACCAAACAAACAAACAAACAAACTCTTCAGCTTTATAATATTAGTATAGATATTACATATTATCAATGAATATTTTTATAAAAAATATTTTTTTTTAATTTTTTTAACTATTTAAGGCTGTTAAATATACATACGAAGGTTCTGGGTTCGACTCAAGTTCAGCCGAGTTGAAATTTTACTTACAACCCGGAGATTAAAAGTTGAAGTACGGAGGAGCACGTAAAGCGATGTCGATACGGTCACTCACTGATCAATCTTCATTTTAAATTGTCATTTTACAGGAGTATGGTAAGAAATATAGAGAATCATTGAGATTGATTTTGGACTCAACCTCTCTGGAAGCCATGAAATTTATTAAGCACTTACGTAGGGGTGGTTGTTGTGATGACTTCATTGTCTTCACTGTTTTCTTCATTATCTGCAAATAAAAAATAATATTCTAATTCATTAATTGTACTAGAAATTAGCTCACTACAAATCGACTAATACATTTAACATAATATTATATGCCCTCTGATATTATATAGCCTTTCTGGATAAATGGGATATCCAATACTCAAAGAAGTTCAATTTGAACCAATTGTTCTTGAGATTAGCGTGTTTAACTAAAGAACTCTACTGCTTTATATACTATATTAGTACAATTCTTTAGTACTTCTTTCAGTCGTTGTTTCAGTAGCTTCAGTAGCACAGGCAGCCGTCGTGTACGTGCGCAGGAGTTCGAAGCGAAGTTTTGCAAACGGCTTCATACTTTCCTTTGATACCGTTTTGTTTATCTCTGCTGATTCTATCGGCTTAGGCGGCATTGTTTCTTCATTTGCTGACTGCAGATTAAATGAAAAATACTATGTAAGTATATCTGATTTGTATTTTTATCTATACGAGAGTGTATATTTTATTATTTTTAAGAAACAGGTATCTATAGAAATCACCAAAATTTCTTATTTTTTGTTACACAACCTTCAATAAATTATGTATAAACTAAATAATAGCATGAACTTGCCTCAAAAGTCAACCCACTATCAGTGCCAGCGTCTGATGGATAAATATTGAGAGTTAAATTAGGCGCCCATGTGCCTGTAGCCACATCGCAAAGCTCCATATTGGATACGCCCACAAACCAGTCCGGAGACGGAAGTATTGCCGCCACTAGCGACACGAGGTGGTGTTCCCTTGTAACTCGAAACATGGCGGTAGTCTTCATATTCGGTTTCGGTTGGCCGGATGCTTTTATTAATGACCTCACTGAAATACCTAGCTGAAGAAATGGTAAACTTAGACTTAGACTTTAATTTATTAATACCCATATGTAAATTTTTTAGGTAATGTAATTGAAAAAATGTCTTCCTTTGAAAAATATCTGTATACAAAATCAGGGAGTAAAGAAAATACTAAACTAGACACGTATAGTAGAGGAGACCGTGAAAGATCGACCTTCACCGATCTGATAACCAGATGAGACATATTTTTTATCGAATATAATTTATAAACAAATATGCCTATAATTACTTGCCTATCTAAAAGTGCTCATGGCTATTTTTAATTAAATTAACTTTAATCGATATTTTTTTTCATCACTTTCGTTCTTTTGATAACCAAATGAATTTTATTTCACTATTAGTTTTTAACACACAGAATATGCCTCAGTAGGCTTGCCTACTCATTTTTGTGTATAGCTACCAAAGCCGATGTAAACAGGAAAGTCAATATAGGTGACTCCATCGTTCTGCTTATCGAAAGTTATATCAAATTTTAGATTATTTTATTACAAAATCAGTCATATAGACTTGCCTGCAAAAAATCATACTTAAAGCACTGTTGCCTAGCTAAAAATACTTTCAGATAGGCAAGTAATTATAGGCATATTTGTTTATAAATTATATTTAATAAAAAATATGTCTCATCTGGTTATCAGGTCGGTGAAGGTCGATCTTCCACCGGCTCTTAGACCAGTATAGTATACTTATATAAAGTGACGAGCATACTAGCATTTAATAATTGATTTATAATAATTATTCAATTATTATTTCAAATGCTTACCTGTTTCAAAATTTCCATTTCCAATTTTGTCGTATTTCCCTGTTCAGCCAGCATTTTGAGACCTTCACTGGCATCTGAATTAAATCTATATAACTTAAAATTATTGTTATGCGAGGCGCCCACCACGTCACTAAAGCGGGCCAATTCGCGTGAAGAAGGAAACATGTACGGATGAGTGTTGAACGACCAGATGCCATCAAATGTAAGCTTAAAGAGAAAAACATACACTTAAAAAAATATATAGTGGGGCATACACAGCTTTCTCCTTTTTAAAGTCGGTTAATTAGATCAGACTAAGAATCGATTCGTGGTAGTTTACTCACAGACTTACAGACTGACTTTTAATTTTGATAATGCAAAAATGACGATTCAAAAGAGCTTGTAAAAGTCTATTTGAATAAAGAATATTTTGATTTGATTTTTGATTTGATTCAGATGAAATTCCCTGGGTTAAAACAAAAGATCTAAATGTATGTATGGAACAACTCAAAAGTCTCTCTCCCTTTCGCTCTTAAAAACAACGTTGTAAAAAGGACGTTACGCCATTATCGCAGAAAAAGTGTACTGATTTCTTTAAATCTCACCAGATACCTCGCGTCTTCACACGTGATGCAGTTACTATTCTCCATCGGCGCCATGTCCTCCATGTTTCGTCGATCCTCGCACACTTGCTTCGACAGCGGCCCGTCGAAGTTGTACCACACATCTGGCTTCACTGCCAACACCGCGAATATTGTGACACATTTATTGTTTTTGGGCGGTGCTTTCCAAATTACCTACGAGAAGATGATTCAAACATGAAAAATATTAACAAGGAGAATAGGAACAACCAACGCTTAAGATGGTTTTAAAATTGCTTAAGTCGGCTACTAAGTTAAGTGAAATATAGTTTATAATATTTTGTATCATAACTACACAGTATAAAACAAAGTCGCTTCCCGCTGTCTGTCTGTCCCTATGTATGCTTAGATCTTTATTAGATTTCCCTCCTCCCTCCCTCCTCTCTCCCTCCTCTCTCCCTCCTCTCTCCCTCCTCTATCCCTCCTCTATCCCTCCCTTTCCTGAAAGGCCAGCAACGCATCTGCAAGCCAGGCTTGCAGATGTCCATGGGCGGAGGTAATTACTTCCCATCAGGTGAGCCTCCTGCCCGTTTGCCCCCTTTTTACCATAAAAAAAAGCTTTATATATATGTCGCAGGATAATTTGATAAACCAAGTTTTTGCAAAAACTCTAGGGATATTGCGAAAATACGGATAATTAGACAATGTCTATGATACTATCTCTATCTAAAGACTATCGAAAGCCGCGGCTTCGCTCGCGCAAGGTCATGTAAAAATGTTTATTTTTACCTCAACGGATGTTTTTGGTGTAATATCTGTTTGAATTACTGAGTTGCTACATATCGGAGCATTCATGGCGTCTCGAGAATGTTCGGGAACTTCGATCCGGCCAGCATTGAGTATGGTCTCCTTTCTAGGATTAATATCTTTGAAAAGAGATTCTCCGCGAGCTGAGATTGTGAAAGCGATGAAAGTGGAGATAGAATCAGTTGAAAACAGGCGCACTAAAAATAAGAATTTTAAGGTTTCTTGAGAGTTATCAATAAGTAGGAGTTAAATACTAAAGACGGTCAGTCAGTAAAATTAAAAAAAAATAATATTTTTTACTGACATGTCGTGCTACTTAGAAGCTGCTTTTAACAAATAGGCCAAACAAACTGAATTTAAATAAATTAATACAAAACGTATACTTTACGATTGAATCAGTAAACATCTTACCTTTGTATTTATTGTTAGGGATGTACTGCTTATCGATAATTCCAATGATATCGATTTGGAAACGATTGTCCGGAGGTAAAGGTTCGGTTTTAGTCTTGAGCGGTCGGCGATCGCATAGCTCGTCACATTGGCAAATTTTTAGATATATTGCACATAATAATAACAATAATATCCTTAATATCGAACCGCTTTCTGTAAATTTAAGCATAATGGCGGGAAAATATTGATTTTCATAAAGTGAACCTCATTTTATTTCATTGTTTATATATAGAAGTGGATGTGGTAAATTATAGCCCGATCAGCCTGGTATTGACCCGAGCCCAGCAGTGGGACGTTAAAAAGGGCTGAATACAGTTACCTAAGTAAAAGAGACAACAAGTAGGTCGCACATCCATTCAGAGGCAAATCACTTTCAAGGGTCACTGGTCAGTTTTAGCGAAGGCACAGTCCATATTTAGTTTTAGCTTTTCAAATTCCTTTTAGCTTCAAATACGACATTAACTGTATAAAAATACCCAATTTTATTGACACAGCTGGTATTAATTGTTTTTTATGCCTTACAATACAAGTTACACCACCTTTGCTTGATGGTACTTGTAGATGTTAGTAACTGAGAGAATCGAACTCCGCAACCTGGACCCTATACTAAGTAAACGTTTTTAATTCTTACCACGAAACTTATAAATTCCCATATTCCCGTACTTAATTCGAAACTAGGCTTCTTTAAACGTTGGAGATTAACGAGAGACTGTCAGCCAATTGTCGCTTGTTGACTGAATCTAAATTAATTAGTATTAAACTCATGTGATGCATTATATCACTTCTTCTATTACATCTTTCCTTTTAACCGACTTCAAAAAGGAATAACCTACGAACTAAGCCACTTAGTACAATATTTAGTTTAAATGTATCGAGAATAATTAAGCAGTACCTAATAGTGATTTAAATTACAATTCCTACTTTATATATTTTTCTAAATCAAAACCCCATCAGAATGTTAAAAAAATGTTAACTCTTCGGTACCTACTTACTTAAAAGTTCAGACAATTTTTACGAAACCGCAATTTCTCGCATAATAGAGAGAAAAGACAATTATTACCTTGTTATCCGACAGTAACGAAGCCCAAAAAAGTATATTTTGAATAGTTTATCGCTCGTGATAAAATATTTAAAGGAATATTTTTAGGGGGAAATAAAAACACCACAATATTTTTTTTATTTTATTATACCGTATCAATACCTACGTACTGTGTATAGCCATAACAATATGTAGTACATATATATTTTTTTTCATATAATTTTCTTATTATTACCATAACTATACGGTGTTAATTTATTATGATTAAGTACTATAAGTACATCGTAGACGTTTTAAAATGGTTTTTATGATATATAAAGAGAAATGTTTTTAGTTACTTCTTTTTCGGCCAACTGATTTTTTTACTAATACCCTAATCTTTTTTCTATCCTTTAGAAGTTTTACGCCGCGGGATCCATCCGTGACCGGGAGCTATCGGCATTATTTGTTTTTCAGCTGAAAATAAAGTAGTTACAATGTTTAAATACTATCGAATTCACTCGGGCATTCATTGGATAGGCATTCGTACATTTTCTTTTTAAAAATATATATCGTTATTTGTAATTATAAGCATATTATTATATACTTAGTTTTTCTAATTTACTTCTCAGAATATCACCCAAAATCGGAAGTAGGAGGTTTTTACCTGTTATTTCATTTTCTTCCTTCTCTGAACAGTCGTCTTCACATTCATCTCTTTCAAAGTCGTCGAAGTGGTTTTTACAAAATCTTGGCACTTCTTTCTTTGATGATGGATCCACCTACAATTTAACATTTTATATTATTGATAAATCATAAAAAATATCGTATTTGTGCATGTTTGTTAAATTAATTCACGCTCAAACGGCTGAATGGTTTCAGAGGTATTTAAGTAGGTTCTAGTGCTTATTCTTAACGTTGATCGAGTAGTTATACAGAAATTAGCATTATCGCTAAGGGTAAGGTTTACTACAAACAGTGTATAAGACTTCGTTGCTGAAAACGTAAGTGATCCTAATTCCTATGACATTTTATTTAGCCGAAGAAGATTGACCGGAATTTTATTTACTGGTAGTGGCTTCTTTCGCAAATGAAAACGATATAACCTGCATATAGATAGTGCGTATATAAGCATTTACAAAATAAAAAAAAATTAAATACTTAAGACTAAAACCTTCATCGAGAACCACTCTGGAAATCAGTGCAATTGTTATTGAGTTTATCGCGAACAGACAGAAAGATAGACGCGGCGGAGGATTCTGTTTTATAATTTGTTTTGTTGATTTGATGTTATTCCAAAAACATCCAAAATATGATATGACGACACGTTTGGCACAGTTTGTAGTGACCCTACTTTCTTGCGCCAGCGGTCGCGGGTTCGAGTCCCGCTGGGGGCATTCATTTGTTAAACTCGAATGTCTGTATTCCAGTCATGGGTGTTTATATTTATAATATGTATGTATTTAAACTTGTATGTGTAGTAGGTATATCAACTGTCTGGTGTCTGGTATCCGTAACACAAGCTTACTTCGTAGCTTACCGCGGAACTAGATGGCGCTGTGCAATAATGTCCTAACCTATAATTTATATTTATGGAAGTTTTAATAGACAGTGGTAGCCCAGCGTTAACGCGCTCGCTTGGATAACCGAGTGATGCGGGTTCAAGTCCGGGTCTCGCACCCCTGACATTTTCATGTGCGAATCATTTCCATCATGATTACCATTCGTGTTACGGTGAAGGAAAACATCGTGAGGAAACCTGCTAACAACTGTGAAAACCTTACATGTATTCGAAAAGACATGTGAAGTCTGCCAACACGCACTAGGCCAGTGCAGTGGATTATGGCCTGATCCCCTTCGTAGTGAGGGAGGCCCGTGCCCAGCAGTGAGACGTTCAAAAGGGCTGATGATGATGATGATGGAAGTTTTCAAAAATCCTGCATACCTCAGGGTCATACTTCTCCACAGCGACGCCGTCCACCAGGTGGTACCGCTGCCGCCAGCGGAAGCCGGCGAGGCGGCCGCGCTCGCAGATGCCGTCGCACGCGCTCCACTCCATCCACTGCGACATGGGGCAGTCCTCCGACGACTCCGGGTCCGTCACTACCGGCGCTTCACTGGAATACAACTAACTAGATATAAAAACGATCATAAAACTGAAATTCTATATCACAATTGATGAAAAGGATGAATGTAGTGTTGTAGTTAATAAGATTGTCTTAAACTAATTTAATTACTTTCTGCCACGATTGAACAATCTATAATAACAATCTATATAAATATAAGATAATCCATGTTTATACAATTCCGTACAGTTGTGACTGTGACCAGAAAAAGATTAGGAAGATTAAGGAAAAGAGGTCCTCAATCACTCTCTTTATTTACCTTTTGAGATAAATGAGTTTTAATTTTACTGAACTATATACTGAAGCATTATTATTTAACAATATTTCTGAAAATAGTATGATCTTTACGAGTAAATAAGATGATTCGGGTGACAATGAATCGTAATCAACTAATTCTCACCCTCTTCTCCCGAAAGCTAGATCTGTGTTTTGGTACCTGGATGGCTCTTCAGGTTCTCCTAGATTCTCTTCAGATTCTCCTTCAGAAGATGAAGAGGGGGAACCCTCTTCATCTTCTGCCGTCGTAGTTTGTTCTGTTGAGGGTTCTGGTTCACCTGTCAGTTTAATTCAATTGCAATTATGTTCCCCAACTTATTGATTTTTTTGGGTTTAATTGAAAAGTAAAGTAGTTACTAGTGAGTGTTATTCTTATATACTCATAATATATTATTATAACATAATATACTAATCATTTCATAATGCAATATTAGCTACATATTTATGTAGCTAAGCTTAACTTAGTAGTTGAACGCATAATTATAAAAAATATTATATAAAACATCAACCTATCATAAAAACAGTCTGCTTCGCATTCTTATAAAAATATGTATTAATGTTTCTAATATTCTTTACATCATTCGAAACTTCAAAACATCGGTAACATATAAGGTACCATCGAAAATAGCAAAAGCAACATACTGGTTGTTTCCTCCTCCTCGCACTCTCCGTGGTAAGTCCGTATCAGCTTGATATGCAGTTTGCCGAATGGATGGAGATCCTTCATGTCCGTTTCATAAAACGGAGAGTTTTTGTCATACGAACTCATTTGCACTCTACTGACGGCGTCTTGTGGGAACGTCTCCATATTTGGTGACTACAAAATTATTATATGATAAGAAATTGTAAGTATTCCTAATTTTGATTGAAAGAAGCAGGAAAAGCTTAGTACTTAGTAATTAATGTAATTTTAAAAATTCCCAAATATTCGGTTGCGTTTAGCCCTAAATCTTCTGGAACTACTTACGAAAGTAAGATATGTTCAACTTTAGTGTTTCCCAGAAAGAACTTGAAAAACTAATGGAATGAGAATATCGTTTTTTTTTTATATTGTTATATTCTAAGCTTTATATAATTTTTATATTCACTAAAAAAATATTAAACCAATAATTATCACCAATTTCTATACCAACAACAAATCAAACTCATTTAATACTTCCTTAGGTTTACGCGAATATGTGACATTATTATAAATGAAACTATCTTTTCGAATTTTCTCGCGTATTTATTATGATTTTTGATTCCCGACGTTTCGAATGCTTTACAGCAATCATGGTCACCAAAATCATAATAAATACGCGACAAAATCCGAAAAGATAGTTTCATTTATAAAATCAAACTCACTTCATAAGAAACCCCACTATCAGTTCCGGCGTCCCAAGGATATAAGTCAAGTTCTCTCTCCGGCAACCACGTGTTGTCTTCCTGACACAGTTCAAACCTGGTCACCCCCAGGAACCAGTCAGGAGACGGATGTAATGCCACAGCAACAGTAAACAGATGATTTGTTTTATCAGTACGAAAAAACGCGTACGTCGGGTTGGACATTTTGCGATAACCATGGCCTTTGCCTTTGATTAGAGTACGAACTCCATCACCAATCTGAAAAAAAGACTTACTTAACTTAAAAAATAAAGATGCACGATAATGATAATAATCCTCTATTTGCATGTATGTACATGTTGTGACGCGGTGTTTATAACACTATTGTTCGTTATGATGTAGTACTGGTAATTAGTCTAGGCGGCCTAGATCTGATCTGATCAAAATATATTAAAAAAAGTGATTATTATTTTATTACTTTAATACCTTTATGGTAAACTTGGTAAGCAATTACATGTAGCTAAAAAAATGCGGATTACCTACGAAATTTTAAGAAGTTTACATTTTGTTTTAAAATACAAAAGTGCTCTGTTATGAAATTATAGGTATAATTATCATGTTTGCGCCCCTTGAAACCCGGAGCGGGTGCCAAAATCATCGTCCCAACAAAATCTCTACATTGGGCTAGTCTCAGTGAGGTTGGAGGCCATGACCGACATCGGTCATGAAGACTACTTTACCTTTTCTCTAATTTCTGTTTCCAGTTTAGTTCCATTGGCGTATTCTGCGAAATGTCTGAAACCATCAGTGGCGAGCGTGCCCGGCGCCCACACGATGTGGTCGGCGGCGTGAGACGCGCCAACCATGTCGCTGAACCGCGGCACCCAGTCGTTCTCGGGGTACAGCCGCGGGTGGGTGTTCCGAGACCAGATTCCAGTAAAAGTTAACTATACAACATACGTGAAATTGAAATTACAAATGTTTTAAAGTATTTTATAATTTTAATATTTTCTTAGGTTTACGCGAATACTTGACATTATAAATGAAACTATCTTTCCGGATTTTGTCGCGGATTTTTTATGATTTTTGGTTCTCGACTTTCGAATTCTTTACAGCAATCATGGAGAGAGACAAACAAAAATCATAATAAATCCGCGACTAAATCTGAAAAGATAGTTTTACTTTATAATTTTCTTATAAAAAAAATATAGGTATCGTATTTCATTTTCATTATACACACAAACAATACGATTTCGAGGCTTTCTTCACCTCATATTTTGCTTCATCGCATATACCGCACTGGTAGTTCAGCAGCGGGGTGACGTCGTCGGGCTGGCGCGTGTCCTCACACAGACGCAGGGACAGCGGCGCGCCGTCCACGAACCACGTGTCTTCCGTCTCCGCCACCATCGCACGCAGCGTCACGCAGCCGTGCCCCGACGGTGGGGCTTGCCAATACACCTTGTTTAAATCCCATGAAAATTGTAAACGCGAAAATGTTCAGTTAAATATAATTGAAAAGAATAAAGAACCCCACTGCTTAAGCTAAAAGATTAAGAAGTAATTTTTGTAAAATTTGAGAATTTGTCACTCTCACAGATGAGTCACTTGTTGAGTCTCACAGACGAATGCGACGAAACCTCTTTCTTAAACTAAAATCCAGCAAGCTATTTAGACGTGCGCATGCCATAGAAATATACATACATACATACACTAGAAAAACATAACCCTCCATCTTGAGCAGTCAGGTCACTATCGGAAATTTTAAAGCTATCAATCAATCAATCAAATCAATCAAAATATTCTTTATTCAAATAGACTTTTACAAGCTCTTTTGAATCGTCATTTTTACATTATCAAAATTAAAAGTCAGTCTGTAAGTCTGTGAGTAAACTACCACCGGCTTGGAAAGCTGTTCTGCTGAGAAGAACCGGCGAGAAACTCAACAGTTGCTCTTTTCAAATAAATATTTGGTAACAATATTGTATTACAATTTATCTATTTATCCTACGTGAGACACAACAAGTCACTAATCCCACACATTTACATCTACCAGGTATTCCACTATAGTGTAATAAGCTTTATTCAATAACGTATTTTTAATTTTTGATTTAAATTGCCTCAAAGGCAAGTTCAATATGGACTGTGGAATTTTATTATACATGCGTACACCTTGCCCCATAAACGATCTGTTTACCTTTTGTAGGCCAAAACTGGGTGTTACAAGTTTATCCTTATTTCTAGTATTTATACTGTGTTTGTCGCTGTGCTTTGAATAGCAATTAATATTTTGCCGAACAAACATAATGTTACAATATATATATTGCGAAGCAACCGTAAGAATAGGCATGATGACAGTAACTAAAAACCACTAAAATAATGTGTTCATCTAATGAGATAAGATTAATAGGTTTCGAAAAGCGTATTTATTTTCATATTTAGGGCGAGATTGATATTTTATTTATTAAAATAAAACGACAAAATACAGCAGTCCGCCATGATAAGTTGAACACCAATCAGAGTGAATTACGTCACGGCCGTATAAACGTCACTTTGTTTTGTATAAAGTACTAACTAGGACGTTTAAATCTGCATTCTGCGTTTGTATTTTGTGAAGTATTTCATTATTTCTATCAATCAGTTGCTTAGTTTGTGTTTTCATAACATGGAACAAGGATTTACCAAGGCAAATAGCTCTAATTTGCCTAGAATTGATTTGTTGATGTTGGGGGAGTTAATATATGGTCGTTCTGTAGTATTCGACGTTCGTTTTCTTCTATCTGATTGGCATTCAAATTTTGTAGGTATACACCCTGGTTTCATGCGGACCTGCGACACTGACCTCATTACATGATACCACATAAGATAAAAATAGTGAACATGTTTAAAAGACGAAATGTTATCTCAAAAAGAATGAACTTTATAATTAAATTTAGTTAAACAAAGTCGCAAATCATGTCACAATATATGAAATAAAGTAAAAACTTACGTCAAAATGATCTTCACAGAAATAAAGTGATGAATTTATAGATATAACTGTTGGATCTCGCCGTGCAAGATTAAGCCACTTACCTATTTCGCAATTTTTGATTGTGTGGAACGTAAACAAACAATTTGTTAGGTGTTTTTAATGACGTATTAACACACTGAGGGACCGCACAGCACTTGTACACTTTTGAGTTCATATTTAAACCCAAATTATCTGATTTGTTGCTTTGGCTCCCTAGTGTTTACAGTCAGATTATACGGCCGTGACGTCACAAGCAGACGCCATGACACCGTCGATCGTTTTGAAGCAAATTTTAAAACTTAAAATTTAAATAGCATTTTTTCGTAATGAAACTTTGTTTCCTGCAGAAATCAATGTATTTTTTGGAAATAGTAAATACTTTAAATCATTATAGGCCAGTTTTTCAAAATCAGTCATCATGCCTATTCCTATTTCTTTAAAAAGTCCGCGGAGAGTATTACGAGCGCTTATGTTATAAATAGCCCGAATGGCCCAGCTATCACTTACAAACTACTCAAAAAACTATTATGAAACTAATATAAAAGTAAACTAGGCAAGGAACTTATCAAACCTCAACAGACGATTTAGCAGACGCGATGGCATTCTCGACAGAGTACAAGCATCGGTCGCTAAACTTAGCGGTGATGGGGTTCAAAGGCCTCACTTCCCCCGGGAGCATAGACACCAACTTCCTCTGGTTTTTGGGATCTGGCTTTAAGTCGCCCTCCGCAGATATCATGAACCCACTAAATCTGGATGAATCATCCGTTGCTATAATTTTAACTAGAAATAAAAAACGCTTTTAAATATTTATATATTATGGATTAAAAAATCAGAGGTCAGTGATGCGAATCCCGCTTGAGACAATAATTCTAAAATCCATTGTTTTTCAGATCCAAATTCCTTGCTGTAGGCTTATAAGCTTTTATTTACCTATATAGAGTTGGTCAGGCATGTAGGTATCTTCCACTTCGTCAACCACTAGCTTAAACCGACCATCAGGAGCTGAAGATTGGGTGGTGGAGCTGTATGGCCTCCTATCACACCGAAAACCAAGTACTTGTGTCAGGTTAAGACACAAAGTCAACATAAGCATCCAAGGCAGCATATTCATATTTGTGGATCTAAAAAATGCATGTTATATATAACATTTGCTCTAATTTAAATTTAAGAAAACCTCATTCATTCATTTTCATCATCAGCCCTTTTTTAACCACTGCTGGGCACGGGCTGGTCCCGCGCTGGCCTAGTGCGTGTTGGCGGACTTCACATGTCTTTCGAAAACTTGCTAGGTTTTCTCAGACACGATGCTTTCCTTCACCGTAAGACAAATGGTAATCAGGATAGAAATGATTTGCACATGAAAATATCAGAGGTGCGAGACCTGGATTTGAACCCGCCTCACTCGGTTATCCAAGCGAGTGCGTTAAGAAAACCTGTTTTTAATTAATTTCACAGGTTTCCTCACAGTGTTTTCCTTCACCGTAAGACATGATCATAGTGGAAATGATTCGCCTATGACAATATCATAGGTGTGAGACTAGATTAGAGAGATTTAAATCTAAATACTACTGAGCTACAACTGCCTGATAATTGCTTAATATTAAATGTCTTTCTCACTTACCTATGTTCGTAATGATTCAAATATTTTATTTACCCCTATATCAAAACACCACAAGCAGCGTGAAAGAGCACCATGGGATAAATGAAACAATTAATTATAACATAGAAATGTCCTTTAATAATATCACATATCGTCCGGCGATCATGTTGCCGTATATATTAACAATTGACCTAATAAGTATGAAGGCGAGGCGACCAACTGAAAAAAGTTTTGGAAAGCTGACTGTTACAATAATGACTTAGTATTTTTTTAATATTTTTTTATAATATAATTATTAGAGAAACAAACAGTGATATAAAATAGACAATTAAACAATAATAAACATACACTAATAAAGTTTCTACAAACTCTACAAATAAGCAATAGTATAAGAGCATATAGTAGATATAAGAGTAGACACTAGATATATGGTGTTTTGGTTTTCAGACTGCGCGACGCGAAGTGGGTAATGTGTTTGTCAATTTATGTCTCTAGACTCTAGAAACAAATCGTGTGGGCAGATTTCGATGGTCCCCACGTTTGTACAACTTCATAACTCGATAGATATCATTAACATACAGCAGATATACAATATAGATATATAGATAGACTAGCCTTTCCCGCGGCTCCGCTCGTGTTCTAATGACTGAGATTCAAAAGAAATATTTTTCTCCCGTTCTTGCAACATTTTTGTTTGATACTCCGCTTCTATTCGTCGTAGAGTCATGTTATATAGCCTATAGCCTCCTTCAATAAACGGACTATCCAACGGAAAAAGAATTTTTTAATTCGGACCAATAGTTTCTGAGATTAGCGCGTTCAAATCAAATCAAATCAAATCAAAATATTCTTTATTCAAATAGACTTTTACAAGCTCTTTTGAATCGTCATTTTTACATTATCAAAATTAAAAGTCAGTCTGTAAGTCTGTGAGTAAACTACCACCGGCTCGGAAAGCTGTTCTGCTGAGAAGAACCGGCGAGAAACTCAACAGTTGCTCTTTTCAAAAAAATATTTGGTAACAATATTGTATTACAATTTATCTATTTATCCTACGTGAGACACAACCAGTCACTAATCCCACACATTTACATCTACCAGGTATTCCGCTATAGTGTAATAAGCTTTATTCAATAACGTATTTTTAATTTTTGATTTAAATTGCCTCAAAGGCAAGTTCAATATCGACTGTGGAAGCGCGTTCAACCAAACAAACAAACAAACTCTTAAGCTTTATAATATTACTTATTAAGTAGTATAGATATCATCAACATAGGTACAGTGGACCACGTTAATACTAAAATATTTACATGATATTACACAACTTGCACATGGCATAAACTTTGTAAGTCTCTTGTTGCTTTATTCTATGTTTCTGTATCAACACCATTTACTTATCAATTTATGCGATACCGATAAGGTCTGCGATAGTGATGCGGGTTCATCCATCTTATATAATATGTAGTTATACTTTAAAGTTATAAATCACTAGCAATTTCCGCCGTTCCACTCGCGTAATCACTATTGTAAAATAGTTTTGATGCCAAATCATTAAAAAATAAAAAATAAATATTTGGTCTAAAAATAAAAAATTAAAATCTGGAGAGGGCCACCCATCCACAGACATATAATAGTTATATGTCTGTGCACCCATCCCATATCAGCTAAGTACCTAAGGGGAATAAAAATTAACCTACAACCTATTCTAATTTAAGACCTACCAAATATACACAAAAAAAAATGCACGGCAAAGCCGCGTAGTGCGCTATGTCTCATACTATTTTATACAAAGAATATTTTGCAGTGCAGTGCCGCGTCGCGTCGCGTTGCTCCGCTGCAGTACAGTTACACCTAGTGCGCGCGGACCATTAGACTGATAGTATTCAGTATTTTACGCTATAGAACCAAAATATTTCTTTATGGATAAACCATATCGATCGTTTGTCATTGCTCGTTAAACAAAATTACGAATTTCTGGCGATGCTATAAAGTTACCCTCATTTTCCTAATATAAATTCTTTATCTAATTTCCACTAAGGGTTCATTAAATTACAATAGCATACTGTTATGATATAGTCTAGACTCTAGAGAGATACTTTTTTTGCAAAAATCTTCGTACGTGTTCTTGAAACTTTCTACGCCATCTGTAATTTCATAACGTTAACTTATCACCTAAAAATTCAATATGTATCATCAATAAAAAAAATCAATTTTTTTTTATTAGCACAGTACATCTTGTCTCATTTATTAAAATTAGCAATTAATATTTTCATGTGCTCTTAAAGTTAAACTTCAACGTTAACGCACACGAAAGAGGATTAAGAATTCTGTATTGTAAAAATAAAATGTTGTGCTATAATGTTCTGTGCATAGTTCTGTGCATGATAACAAGCAATGAGCATAACGTGTCTACATCGAACTTTTATTGGGATAATTGAAATGAATCTTCTAAAGTAGCATTTCATTTTTTTTGTTGTGGTATTTTCACATTATTTTATCTGTCATCATGTGTCAAATTACTGTCAAGTGTCAAAAACATCAAAGGATCTTGTTGATGTTGACGCTTGACGCCTGACGGGATGTCCTTGCAATTTGCACTACCTATTGTCCTAAATAAGTATTCTGTGCGCGCGTTCGTGTTGAGGAAGTTATTGTCAAATGGTGAATAAATGTCTTTAAAGCCAACAAAAATGCCGTCAGCGACGAAAGATTCCACTATCTTAAAAATTGCTGTTGAAATGCTTAATGCACCCGATAAGGTGCCACAGTTGATAGAGTTCGACCAAAGCCAGCCGCTATCCAGTATCATACAACTTTTATGCAAGTCGTGGGGACTTCCGGACCCCGTAAACTACGATTTACAGTTTTCTGAGAGTAACAATCAAAACTACATCACTGAAAAGAATCGCAACGAAATAAAAAATGGATCTGTACTTCGCCTTGAACAGTCCCCTGCTAAGACGGTTCAGGATATATTAGCCAAGATCAACACAGGTACAGAAGCCGAACAAGTCACTGCTCTTATGAAATTGTCCACAGTTAGCAGTGACATTACATTTGCCTTGGAGTTTATCAATAAAAAAGGTTTATCTCTCATTATAAATAATATAGAAACGGGCAAATTTAAAGGGAATTGTTTGAAGTATGCATTAGTTACTTTTGTAGAACTTATGGATCATGGAATTATATCATGGGACATATTAGAAAATCAATTTATAAATAAAGTTGTAAGCTTTGTTAGCAACCAATCCACAGCACAAGACCCTAAGATAATACAGTCATGTCTATCAATTCTGGAAAATATTGTGCTTAACAGTTCAGGGAAAAATTCACATGTTGAAAAAGAAATCACTATTCCTAGTTTAATTTCTCACTTAGAGAATCAAGACAGAATCATACAACAAAATGCAATTGCTCTTATTAATGCAATATTCTCAAAGGCAGACTTGACGAAAAGGAAAACCATTGCTGCTACATTGTGCTCAAAACAAGTAAGAAATAAAATTTATGAAAACCTTATAACTAAAAATGCCTCAAAAGAGTCACTAGGCACAGAGCTAGCTCATCAACTTTATGTACTACAAACATTGACTTTGGGGTTACTAGAACCCAAAATGCGCCAAAGAGCAGATTCTCAAGAACAAGAGTCTCAAGAAAAAATTAAAGAACTCAGAAAGCTAGCCTTTGAAAATGATAACAACACAAATATGGAAGTGACAACAAGACGTCAAACAGGTAGTTTATCAAAAGATTTCAAAAAACTTGGCTTTAAATGTGAAATTGATCCCATAAAAGACTTTAATGAGACACCACCAGGTGTTCTTGCATTAGATTGTATGTTATACTTTGCAAGAAACTATAGAGAGGATTATACAAAAATTGTATTGAGAAATAGCTGTAGGGCTGACGAGCAAGAGTGTCCCTTCGGCAAAACTAGTGTGGAGTTGGTGAAGCTTCTTTGTGATATACTACATATAGGTGAACCACCAAGTGAACAGGGTCAAACATACCATCCCCTTTTCTTCACTCATGATCACCCATTTGAGGAATTGTTTAGAATCTGCATAGTTCTGTTGAATAAAACCTGGAAAGAAATGAGAGCCACCACTGAAGACTTTGTGAAAGTCTTGAGTGTTGTCAGAGAACAAATAAGCAGAGCATTATCAGCGTCTCCTAAAGGCTTCGACAAATTTAAGCAAAAGATAAAAGAGCTGACATATAATGAGATAACACATCTCTGGCAGCAGGAACGCACAAATCGTGAAGTGTGGGAGTCTCATGCAAGACCCATTGTAGAGCTCAAAGAAAAAATTACCCCAGAAATTATTGATTTGATTCAACAACAAAGACTTGGAGTTTTAGTGAACGGAACAAGATTTAAGAAATACATGAAAATTAATAGAAAAGACAAATTTTGGTTTGTCCGTTTGTCACCAAATCACAAAATTTTGCACTATGGTGATTGCGATGAAAAGAATACACCGAGTTTAGAGGAATTGGGATCAAAATTAGCAGTGACTGAGATTAAATGTGTAGTGGTGGGTAAGGATTGTCCACATATGAAAGATTTGAAAGGAAAGATAAGCAGTCCACATTTGGCTTTTTCTCTGATATTAAAAGCAGCCGAAGTCCCCTCATTGGACTTCGTAGCTCAGGATGAGCAGATTTTCGATTACTGGACTGATGGTATTAATGCTTTACTGAAAGAAAAGATGACAAGTAAGTCTTTTGAGAATGATCTAGAAACACTGCTCTCTATGGATATAAAGGTGAGGTTATTAGATGCTGAAGGCATTGACATTCCACAGGACCCACCACAGATTCCACCCGAACCAGAAGATTATGATTTTTATTATGATAATAATTAAATTAAGAAATGTTCATGTACATAATTAATGAAGACGGAAAACTTAAATTTATTTAGACATAGTTTCCTTATTCCATTTTATCTATTACTTTAATCTTTAAGTGTTTAAAAGTGATGCTTGAGACTATTTTTGAAGTATTTTATTTATATGAATTTATGTTATCAATTATTATTATTCTTACTTATATTGTAAGTGCAAAAGTGGATTTGTATAAATATTGTTCTTTCATGCTGCAGATTGACGAGATTTGAGATTTAGAGATTACCATACCATACTTATTCCCACTAAAGTTGTTTTGAGATTCGATGCCTGGGCAGGTGTAATTAAAAAGGAAAATGAAGTATCAAGTATGAAGCCAAGTCGCACAGTCAGGATTTAGAAATATTTTTTTAGAATCACCTATTTGCCGCCATTATACAACTATAAGATTGATACATTTTTAACTAAGCTTGTGTTTATATTACCATGTTTTATTCACCAAAGATAATTAAATACTAAGTATAATCGATATATTACTATAAATAAATGAAATATTTTACATATAACGTCTTTTATTTCTAATTAAGTAGAAAGTGGTAGTGCCATGCTTGTTACCTTCGGGTAGCAGCCGAATGGGCCGGCACGCCCCGTTTAGTACCACTCTCTCACAGAAGACCGGCGTGAAGTGGCAGCTACGCTGTTGCGTTTCGTCTGGTAAGTGAGAGTCCGGGAGGCCCACTTCCCATCCCTCCTCTCTTCCTCCCTTTCCTGAAAGGTCGGCAACGCATCGGCACGCTCTGCATTGTTGCAGATGTCCATGGGCAGAAGTGATCACTTCCCATCAGGTGAGCCTCCTGCCCGTTTACCCCCTTATTACCATAAAAAAAATGCTTGCTTAACTTTATTCTCATTCCATAGTTTCGAATTGATAATCATTAGGATTAGATTAAGGACTATACTCTAATTTTTAATTAGACGAAGTCAACTGACGTTTACTGTGTTGTCAGGTTTTGACAAAATAAAAATAGTGTTGTAACAAAATGAATGATTGAAAAAACTCCTGAATGAATGAAATTGCCTCGATTGTCTAGTGAATAGTTAGTGTGCCGAACTGCCGATATCGGGTACGGGGTTCGAATTTTAGTCGTGCTTTGTACATACCAACGAGTTTTCGACGACTATATGCCTATAGAATCCAATTATAGGTAGGTAATGAAAATAAAAAAACATCGCTTATCCATTTGTTTTTATTCATCATCAGATAAAAAATCATCACTATCGCTTTCGGTGACATTAATTATTAATCTATACTAATATTATAAAGAAGTAAAGTTTGTTTATTTGTTAAATTGTAAGGGGTAATCTAGGGATCTACTGAACCGATTTTAAAAATTCTTTCACCAATAGAAAGCCACATTATTGCTGAGTGTCATAGGTTATATAAAAAACCGAAAAATAAAAAGGCTTTTACGTGGTAGTCCGTTTTGCAAAGTGAATCGGAGAAAAAACGGTCGAATAAAAGCGTTTCTTACGAACGCTGCCTTGACTATGAAAGATATATTTTTGAGTTCTAGAGAAAAGATGTGGAGCTTAAAAATGCCTACAAAAAAGTCAACGACAGCATATGTCTAACTTTTATATTTTAGTGACAAAAAGTAGTTTTTTTAATATTAGTATAGATAATTTAATTTTTATTTTTTAATATTAATAAAATAATTTAAATAATTTAAATACTCTGTACTAAAAAAGGATTATTAACATTATGCCCAACGAAGTGGGCACGGGTCAGCTAGTTATTAATATGTCTGAAACATTGTCCATCATGTGGTCGAGACCATACATTTTGTCTTCCTCTTTAATTATATGAGTCATAAAAAAATTATGTACTTTTCACCTTATAGCGGTAAAAGTAAAATCGTCTAATTTATCTTTGAAACGACAAACTTAACAAAAACAATAACTTAACAGCGTGGGCGCAGAAAAAACATTCGTGCTATCAGATTAGAGGTTAGAAGCCGAATAACAAACAAAATGGCGACCGCAAGCGCGGCGTTGATTGGTGTTGGCACTAGTCGCCGCGCCGCGCTTTGTAATAAGCCGTCAAAAAACTGATTGTAGTTACATACTACTACAATTACTAGTGTAAAATAGAAATAATATTCTTTTATAGTTTGAAATGATTAACTATTCACACTCATTGTTCATTCATCTGATTGAACGAGAACTGAACGCATCACTAATACTTTAACTATGGCAACATTATTTTACAAAGTGACATTAGCTACTGTCAGTTGGCTTCGTCTAATTAAAAATACGACTATAGGGTAGGTAATCATTATTCAAACCGTTGGATGTCCAAGCAGTTAGTAGACATACTCTGCGTTACAGCAGGCAAAAATTTTGAAAGCCATAGGTCAAAATGGTGTCAATTTGTATGAGAGACAATATTTTTAGACAAACCCGACGTTGAAGCCGATTGCCAATCAACGACTAAAGTTATAAATCGTTGCGTACGTAAACTTTAAATTAAAAATAGGAAATTGTAAGCTTAAGGTTTTTTACGACATCATTAAGGGCGTCCACTTAACTATACTGCAAAGATGGAAGACTATATTCAGCCCTTTTCAACTTTCCACTGCTGGGCAGTGAGCACAGGCTTTCCTTAAATACGAGAGGATTAGGCTATAGCCCACCACGCTTGCATGTTTCTCGAAATCTCGCTAGGTTCTTTATCTTTTAGACATGCAGGTTTCCTTGCAATATTTTCCTTTACCTTAAGGCAAGTGCTAATCATGTTAGAAATGATTCGCACATAAAATATCAGAGATTCGAACCCACTTCACTCGATTATTCAAGCAAGTTGTTCGGTGTTTAGAATTTAAAATATACCTACTTTCTAGCGAGCTACTTCTCCGACTTCGCTCAGGTATTGCTATGTACATGGATTTTGTTCACATCTTATGGGTTTTCTCTTATTGCACGGATCTAAAGTCCCGTTAAAATCAGTCCAACCGTTTCGAAAACAAGCCAGAATTAGGCAGATAAAAAAATGTGCGATTATTTGACGACACGATGGCTCAGTTTGTAGTGACCCTACTTTCTGCGCCAGCGGTCGCGGGTTCGAGTCCCGCTGGGGGCATACGTTTGTTGAGCACGAATGTATGTACTCCAGTCATGGGTGTTTATATTTATATTTATTTTATGTATTTATTTAAACTTATATATGTAGTATATCAACTATCTGGTATCCGTAACACAAGCTTCCTTTTTAGCTTACCACGGAACTAGACAGCGCTGTGTGTGATAATGTCCCAATATATTATAAATACCGTAGGTAAATAATAAGATATAAATTGAGAAAATAAATCAAATAGAATTCGTATATACATATTTTATTTTGAAATACAAAAAGAAGAAATCTACCAATTCACATCTACAATTCAACATTTTCGAGTCATCTTTGTGATTATTGTACAAGTATTTAAAACAAAATTTTCTATACATTGCTACAGTTAGTGGGTATAAAACTTATAAAATAGGTTTGTACTATATAAATAGAAGATTTATTTTGACCATTTAGTACTGGGCTTGAACGAAACTAAGCATTATCGGAAAATTAAATACAAAATTTGGTGATTATTATTATAATGTTTATACAAATATTTGGCTTACACTAAAAAGCCCGAATAAAAATAAAATACATTTTGTCGTCGGGCACAGAAGTAGCTAAAAACAATGACGTTTTATAAATAGCATGTTTTATGATAATTTGATCAATAGTTTATTACTTAAGCGAGATCAACATCAACCCTAGTTGGTAGCCTCGACACGGTATATTGTAAAAAAACGTTTCCAATAAAGATTTTATTATACTTCGTTTTATTAAAGATATTGTCCTTACGTCGTTATTGTGAAAGAAAATATTATTAAAATCAATATGGAGACTACCGGCCCTAGTTTCAATATTCAGCCAAACCCAAAAACCGGTTAAAAAGGTCTCGTAGCAATCATAAAGTTAGAATCAAAGTTCAGTGTGTACTCCAAAATTTTTAAATTGTGCGAAATTATACTCGAAGCACCAATATTAAACCATAGATACAGATAAAAAATATTTTTACAAAGTAAAACTAGGAAATAAATACAAAAATCGAATATTCTAATTGTCTATACAAATTCGAACTTACGCAGACCACATTAAGTACTAAATTAAGAACAACGTGCATAATTTTGTCAGTTAAAACAAAAGATATTTGAAGAAACAGCACATCTTTAAAGCGTGCCCTTTTTTTAGGACACTTTTGATAAGCTTATTAACTTATGTGGCTTATTACAAGACACTATTTAATAATGACTATAAAGTATAATTCAATTTCTCCAAAAAAAGGTTCGTTTTGAGACACTTTAGTAACTCCACAGCCCTTCAACTCTAACTTAACAATGGTAATACTGAGATAAAAACAGCCAGGGGTTCTCAAAGTTTTATTCGACAGTTCCAACTATTGCATCTTGGAGACTTCAAACTTGGTATTGAGGAGCTCCTCATCAGAGTCGAGCACCGGAAGTGCGCTGGCGGGGATGTGCTCCTCCACCCAGCGCAGGTCGTCATCTGCCGCGCTGTGCGGGTGCGGGGGGTGCGGGGGGGTGGAGCCGACACCCTCCGACATGTTCGTTGACCGCATTTTCACTCCGTAGGCGTCGTTCACGAATTGCTCTTCTTCCTCATCTGTTTTAAAATAGGGGTTAAATTAACAAAAATGAAGGGTTTAAGTTCAATCGTAATGAATTCTAATGCCCTTGGAACACATATAACGTGCATTCTATTCCTATACTTCTGAATTCAAAAAAAATCCTTCTTACTACTCTCCCTGATTCGAGATTTAAAGCAAATAAAACTTTGAATCGTTTAAAAACAAAACTAAAACCTATATTTATTGTGATTAGTGTCTATAGCAAATCCTAGCTAAAAAGAGGTTGACGTTGTATTCAGCCCTTTTTAACATTCTGGGCGCGAGCCATAGTCCACCTTGCTGGTCAAGTACGGGTTGGCATAGGTCGAGGTAGGGAGCTGGGATCGGATCTGACCATCATCATCCTCTGCGTTGTCGAGCAGCGGCGTGAAGGCGTAGCGCTGGTTGTTGTTGGTGGGCCGCCACAGCACCATGATGGCGGCGAGCACGCCCGCGAACAGCATGTGCCAGTACGCCTCGTCCATCCACACCTGCTTCCACTCCTGGACACACCATGGCAAAAAAATAACATATTAGTACTGAGTACATATAAATAAAATGCAAGTGTCTGTTTGTATTTTCAAATTAACAGCTTTTTACTGAAGGCGAGTCACTAGTATCTATTATCTATATATAATACTACCATTTCCCACGGCTTTGTACGCGTTCTAATGACCGGAAACCAAATTCTTTCTGAGTCGCGCGGTACCTCGCAGAAGTAACGCCCTTCCCTTTTTTGCAACATTTTTCATTGATGCTCCGCTCCTATTTGTCATAGCGTGATGTAATATAGCCTTCCTCGATAAACGGACAAACTGACACAAAAAGAACAATTCGGACTAGTAGTTCCTGGAATATCGCGTTCAACCAAACAAGCAAACAAACTCTTCAGCTTTATAATATTAGTATAAATAGAATGCCTTAGAGAAATCTAAACCCGAAGAGAGTTTGAGTCTATAGATTTGTCGATAAAAATTAAAAACAAAATACATATGTTATACACTCACAGTGATGCAGAACATGATCCTGTAGGACTTGAGGGAGTACAGCATGAAGATGACGGACGCGATGACGGCGAAGATCAGCGTGTTGGTGAAGTGCCGGTACAGCGAGAACTTAATCGTGTTGCTGGAACGGAAATATCCATGTTATATCCAAAACAAAGTCCTCCGCCGCGTCTGTTTGTCTGTTAGCAATAAGCTCAAAAACTACTGCACCGATTTTCATGCTGTTTTCATCAATGGACAGTGGTTCTAGGAATGTTTTAGCATATAACTAGCGACTCGCTCCCGCTTCGCTCGGGCTCTTCCCTAGATTTAGCACAGGCAAAGCCGCGGGTTCCGTTAGTTATGCATATAAACCTTCCTCTTGAATCACTCTATCTATTAAAAAAAACGCATCAAAATCCGTTGCGTAGTTTTAAAGATTTAAGCATACATAGGGATATAGGGACAGAGAAAGCGACTTTGTTGTATACTATGTAGTGATTAGTCAAGATTTTGTATACATTTACTAGCTGAACTCTCGGTTTCGCTCACGCTATTATAAAGACGAATGTAACTCTGCCTGTGCCATATCATATCCGGTAACAGTTTCTCTACCGGAAAACATTCCTTGAGGGGATCCCTTATTAAATACATTGGACGACATTATTATTTTTGTTACAAACAAGTTTTTGCTTCATCTTGAAAAGTTGTCAAAATTGAGATAGTACCGGTTGCTAGTTCGCAGTCGAATTTACTAGGCGCGCAGAGGTGGCGTGGAGGTGGCTGTGAGTTTATCAAGTATTTGGTATCCGTAACACAAGCTTACACGGAACTAGAGTTGTGTTGCTCGTAACACAGTATGTACTAGGCGCGCAGAGATGGCGTGGAGGTGGTTGTGGTGGAGGTACGTACCGGCGCAGCTGCAGCGTGCGCATGGTGTGCGCGAGCGCGACGAACACCCACCAGCAGAGCGCGCTGTCGAGCAGCGTGAGCGGCGCCTCGGCCAGCAGCAGCGGGGCGCGCGCGCGCCGCAGCCGCAGCGCCGCCGCCAGCGCGCCCAGCGCCAGGTACAGCGCGCCCGCGCCCGCCACGCGCTGCAGCGCCGGGCCCAGTCGCGGCCTGCGCACACCACTCAGTAACAACACTAGCAGGAGGCTTTTTGAAGTTATACTGCTTTAGGCGCGTTATGAAAAATTGATGAGAGTGAAATTTTACGATGAGAGGTTAGCTAACAGTCAACAGTTTAGAAGACTTGCAACTATATTCACGATATTTATTTTCAACAATGACATGGGTGTCATTTTCGAAGTTTCTCGGGGTGCTGATTACGAAAATGAGGTCCATTTTCAAATCCAAGATGGCAGACATTTAGTTTTTTTAAGCAATTAAATGAGTGTCATTTTCGAGGTTTCTTGGGGTGCTAATTGCGGAAATGAGTATGTATTATTTAATGATGCCAAAGAAGTATAACTTCTAACGCGTGTTCATAAGTACACACACACATTTTTGTTTTTTATTTAAAATTAGGTAGCTCATAACGAGATTTTTTTTCACTAGTAGCTTACGACAAAATTATATGGCGCTGCGACTTAAATGTCCCAACATTATATGACATAATATATTATTTATAATTTTCTATTTTAATGAAATTTGTATAAATACAATTATAAAATTAGAAATTATGTTAATTTTCAGACTCAAAAACTCACGACAGTTCATTTTATTATAATATAAAACATATTTACAATCACAGATACTGAATAAAGGAACGAGAACTAAAAGTTAAAACTGTCTAGAATAGATTCTATTATGCATACACCGAAATGCAAACATAAAACTGTATAAGAAAGAAAGAGACACCCGATGGGTGGGTCCCGCTCACTCACTTGACGATGCCGAAGCCGAGCGACACGATGATGACGAGCATGCGCGCCAGCGCGCGCTTGGCCACCGACACCCACTCCGCGAACAGGTACGCCTCAACGTTGAAGTACCTGCAGTACAATAATTAAACGGTTTTTATAATTTTATAATAAAACTAGCTGACCCGGCGAACTTCGTACCGTCATATTTTATTTCTCTAATCGCAACTGAGGAAAGAAAACCCTACCGGTAAAATCAAATTAGCTATACTTTGTCCATTTTGTTAATGGTTTTTTGACAGCTCACGCCCACGAAGTTTCGTATGTAATGGTTAGTCATTAAAGTTAAAATGTCATACCCATTAATATTGTACTTCATGAACGGGCACCTCCCCCTTATTGCTGTGCCACACATAACGATTACTACGATTCTGCCACAGATTACAAATAATCGATAGAAATCAATGCTAATATGTAAATAAGATGTAATATGTTATTTAATAAGGAACACAAAAAAATTTTAAGATTTAAACCAATGAATTAAAATATTAAAGTTAGTAGTAAAGTTTTACTTTCTTCTTAGTATAAGGCATACAAATAAAACAACTAAAATAGTTTAATTCCTTTTATTAACATGATTCGTCAAAATCATCATTTATATTAGATTTGTCCGATGAGGTCTTCAGTTATATTAATTATTAACTCTTGTGTGCATAAATTATCAAAATATGCAATGTCACGGCCCGAATCACATTATGATTCTCTTAGTTCTCTTCACCACACTTGACTTTTACGATAATAATATTTATTTTCATATTAATAAATATAAAAATAAATATTATTTTATACTTAAAAAAATAAGAGAAATCGATTATTACGTCCTTTTGTCATCACTATAGCTTGTCAGTCGGTGAGCTGTCAAAAAACCATTAACAAATTGGACAAACTATAAATTGAAAATAAAACTGGAGTACTCAATTGAAAAATTCACAGCGTCATCTATTGGGTGTATTTGCAACCTAGATATCAAACAATATTGAAGAATTTTACCGATGAATCAACGTACACCGCCATCTATGAGAACTTCATAAAACTAAACAGTAAATAAGCACTTGCTTAAGAAACAATTAATTGATACATTTTATTCGTGTACATTTACGACATAAACGAATAGTTGAGATGATAACTATCCTATCCAGTAAGTTAGACCAAAATACGATTACATGTGACATTTGATTGAAATCGGTTCAGTAGTTTTGGAGTTTATTGGCAACATACATCGTGACACAAGATTTTTATATATATAAGATAAAAGTAACCTAAGTTAATCCTTATAACATTAGCTATTTGTGACTGAATATCCCATCAAAATTGGTTTCAGCCATTTCAAAGATTAGCCGGAACAAACAGACAAACAAAAATTTATAAAATTGATATTTTTTATGTACCATATATTTCACCTATATTTAGCAAAAAAACTTTTAATTTGACATTACAACCAGACACTTTAATTTACTTATATGTATTGATGTACAGACATTGTACAGTTTGTAGAGGTAATTCTCATTGCGGTACTTATATGGAAAACGTCACTATTAATTTCTTCGTGAGGGCTAAACTTATACCCTTCACTGGTTCCATGAATGTACCAAAGAAGGTAGTGTAACACCATAAAAATAATGTAAATTATAATAATATGAAGATAGGATTTATGAATGGGATAGTTGTAGATAATTAAATTATTGTAGATAAGAAGAAGTTGTAGATAATAAAATAATTATTTTATATATATAGAATATCAGAACAGGTAACTTTTACAATTAGTGGTAGCCCAGCGGTAGCGCGCTCGCTTGGATAATCGAGTGATGCGGGTCCAATCCGGGTCTCGCACCTCTGACATTTTCATGTGCGAATCATTTCTATCATGATTACCACTTGTCTTACGGTGAAGGAAAACATCGTGAGGAAACATAACCTAGCATGTCTGAGGAAACCTAACAAGTTTTCGTGCGACATGTGAAGTCCGCTAACACGCACTAGGCCAGCGCGGTGGACTATGGCCTGATCCCTCGTACTGAGGGAGGCGCGTGCCCAGCATTGGGACGTTAATAAGGGCTGATGATGATGATATGTGTATAATATGTATTGATATACAGATATTCTACAGTTTGTAGAGGTAATTCTCATTGCGGTACTTATATGGAAAACGTCACTATTAATTTCTTCGTGAGGGCTAAAATTAGCTTTTCACTGGTTCCATGAATGTACCAAAGAAGGTAGAGAATAAGAAGTGAGAGTGATACCCGGTGCGGTTGATGTTGGAGTAGACGCCGTAGTACCCAGCGGTCTCGGCCATGCCCAGCAGCGCCACGCCGCCGATCCAGTACTGGATGCGCAGCAGGTCGCGCCAGCGCGCCGCGCACGCCGCCAGCCACGCGAAGCACAGCCCGCCGTACGCCAGGCACATACCGCCGAAGAACTAAACCCCGGAGACGGTCAGACCATTTCATTTAAACACGTTGATTTGATTGATTACAATGGTACAGTTCTCGAGACGTAAGCACAGCTTTGCACGTACGTCAGGCACATACCGCCGAAGAACTAAACCCCGGAGACGGTCAGACCATTTCGTTTAAACACGTTGATTTGATCCTTTATAAAGGTATAGTTCTCGAAACGTAAGCTCAGGTTTGCATTTGTATGAGTGATAGCTAAAAGCCAATTCTGCTTCACATCGAAAACCAGTTAAAACAGGTTTAAACCACTCGCAACGCGCTACGCCATCAGCCGTATCAGCCATACATTGCACGCACCCAAATGCAAAGCTGAGCTTAAGGACTGTAGTTTAAACGGTTTTCAAACATTTACAGGTTTGAAGCCGTTTGATGAAATTTCATATTTTTGTTGTGTTTGACGCGCCATTTGATCATATTTTGACGGGTTTAAACGAATTCAGCTTAGTACTCCGTTGGATTTTGTAGCGTAAACTCTCTTTTACTGCAGGACATTAACATAATAAACATGAGAAAATCGCGATCCTTGTTCGAGGGCATCTTGTCTGCGTCACAACTCACAAGTCTAATTACGACGGTGTATCGAACCAAATTGCGTTTATGAAACCGTTCAAACCGAACACAAACGGTTTCATCAAACACGTAAGGTTTGAATCAAACCGTTTGACAGTCTCCGGGGCCCTTAAGACACAAAAAAAAAATGCTTTTTAGCTACTTTGTAACCCCAAAACCCCTCACCCATGAAGATACATGATGTGAATTCTAAAAACTGACTTCCCCTTCCTCCTTTTCCAAAATTACGTGAACTTTTTTACACACAAAGTATCTTAAAATATCGGAATTATATCTTTAGATACATCGGTTTCGGTTTAGACTCCATACCCCGAAACAAGAAGCTTTCTTATGTATTAATTTAAATGTGACTTAAAAACAGTCCTTTTTTGAATTTTATTTCTTCAACTTTACTTTAAATCTCATTCTTAACAAATTTGGGAAATAAACTTTTACGCAACAAATTAATAAATCTATCCATACCACAACAATAAACATCCAAAATGAAATAAAATAAAATATAATTTACAAACCGGTAGCAGCGGCCATATTGCCGCGGACAGGTACCCGGAGGGCGCCACCATCTCCACGTGCATGGACATGGCGTAGGGCTTGTTGCTGCGCACCGACACCCACAGCTCGTAAATACCCTCCCTCTCTACTGTGAGGAGGGGAGTCCTCTGTAAGATGGCACTTTCTTCATTTCAAGGGGTCAACCATAAACCAAAATATAGCCTAGTGGTAAAATGCACGCTTCGATAACCAATATGGATTCAAGCACTGGCTGAGACCTCTGATATTTTCATGTGTGAATCATTTTTTACATGAATATTACTTGTCTTGGGGTTAAGGAAAATAGTAAGTAAGCCTGCATAACTGTGAGAACTTAGCAAATTTTCAAAAACATGTGAAGTTTGCCAAACCACACTTGGCCTGATCTTTTTCATACTAAAGGGAGACCTTTGCCCAGCATTAGGACATTAAAAAGGACTGAATATAATAACTTAAGTAACTACATTAAGTGGGCGAAAATCGTGTTTATAGATATACTAGCCGTTTCCCGCCCGCTTCGCTGGACGAATTGAAAAAGGAAATAAATTACATTTTGTTTCATTTTTATTTTTTTTAGACTATATTGAAATCCATTTTGAGATGATCTTTATGTGAATAATAAAAGATTCCTACCATATTTAGAATTTTTAGAAGCTATATTTCGAAATTGAATTTTTTTATTGTTAACACCCACCCCCGCGAACCTTATTGGAGGTGATTCATTGTAAAATCCGCTCTAAGATCATTTTTATATTACATATAGAACACTCTCACTAAATTTGGAGTCTATAGGAGCTATCGCTTCGAAATTAAAAATTTTCATTGTTAACGCCCCCGCAATCTTCTTTGGGGTGGGATATCGTAAAATTTGTTCATAAATCATTTTTACATCACTTATAGAAAATTCCTACAAAATTTGGAGCTTGTAGGAGCTTTAGCTGGAAAATTAAAAATATTAATTGTTAATACCTACCCCCGCAACCCCTGCGGGGTGAGCTATCGTAAAATTCGTTCATAGGCTATTTCTACACCTCTTACAGAAGATTCCTACCAAATTTGAAGTCTATAGGAGCTATAGTTTAAAAACAGGAATTGTTCATTGTTAACGCCCCCGCAATCCCCTTTGGGGGATGGATTTCTTAAAATCTATTCATAGCTGACCTCTACATAGCAAAAGTAATATTCCTACCAAGTTTCACGTTTCTAAGTCTTATGGTTCCCGAGATTTCGTGGTGAGTGACTATATAGATGGGAATTCTTCGATTATCATCGAAATTTTTAACTTTTTATCGGACATTTTTAAAATTTTCTTACATACAAAACTTTCTCCTGACAATTCTGACTATAAAAAAAAGCCTAATTGGTCCAGCCGTTCTCCACTACCGTGAGTAGATTCTTAGCTGAATGTAAAAAACCATAATCCGTTTAATATACTCTGTTGAAATCCATGAAAACAAAAGAATCAAGACAAAATGCTTATCTTTTGTTTTTATTCGCGGGATAAATGTTCATAAAAGTAAAACAGCAATAAAAAAATGAAGGAATGTTGGAATTCAAAAAATAGATAGCCATAAACCATCTAGGAAAAATTTCGCATCGAATGGTGGTAGTTTCATGTCGATACGATCAGTGGTTTAGGCGTGATTGAGCCTCAAACGAAGACCATTTTCATTATATATATATAGATTAAACAGATAGAAGAGACATTAGTAAATATTGTTCGCGATGAACAAAAGAAAGATTGGGATACCTTCTCAAAGATTTATATTTGGTCTGTATTAACAGAAATACAATATGTTTTCTTCTGTAGTTGTCGCTTGCAAGGAGTGGTATCAGAATGTCGATTGTGTTAGACCGTTAGATGATGTGTGATTGACGTAGTGCGTGACGAAATTGTATGAGTTAGTTCATTGGTTGAGTGTATGGCTCTATATAATAGATATAATAAACGCCTTATAATAAACGCAATAAGGTCGACTATAGGAAATTTGGCGTCGATAAATATATATAACAAAACTGATATAACAGTAACAGTTAATTTTATCTGTGCATTATCATTTTAGGCATAAAACAGTTTTATATAGATCAAAAAATTTGAATTGTCAGTAGAAACAAAATCATATCATAATTAAGAATCTCAGTAATAAAAATTTGTATTAATCTATATAGACTAATATTAAAAAGCTGAAGAGTTTGTTTGTTTGATTTAACACGCTTAATCTCATGAACTACTAGTCCGAACTGAAAAATTCTTCTTGTGTTGGATAGTCCGTTTATCGAGTAAGGCTATAGGCTATATTAGATCACGCTACGACCAATAGGAGTGGAGCAACAATGAAAAATTTTGCAAAAATAAGTGAAAAATATTTTTTTATTGTCAGCCTTTAGAACGCGAGCGGAGCCCCGGGAAAGGCTAGTCATTAATAAAGTGTAAAAACTACCATACCGTTGCAGAAGATATTATAAAATTAGTCTCAATTTGGTCTATAGTTAAGTTAGACCACTTTACTTTTAGTTTAAATAACATTAAAATACCAAAAAAAGTGTGAGACCCTGGATTTGAACCCACTTTATTCGGTTTTTAGGGAAAGCTCATTACCATTTACCACTAGGCCAACAAGTCCAAATTTTCATTTAAAAAGACCAGTGATGCAAAAAGCGTTATACAAATATTTATTACTTACAGCCTGAATAACATTTCCATTCATGTTCTTATTTTTGTTCTGTAGATAATAGACATGGTTTCCTGCACATGTGATGTGTGTTTCCACAAAATTTAATAGTCGTAAGGAAGTCGAATTATCAAGTTCTGATTTGTCTAAATAATTTGTGCAATCAACAATTGTCTGAAAAAAGGAAATTTATATTAATAAATGTAAAAACATACATTTTATTATTTTCTGTTGACTTTGTTTCATTAATGTATGAAATATTTAGTTGACATTGTTAGCAGGACACACAAATTATTAATTCCTCCACACATTGCACTGCTTTAAAAAAAACTATACATATTTATATTTTAGAATTAATAATGTCTTCCAAACCTTTTCAAAATAATGGAAATAATCCGGTGAGCATGGTATCTGACTCCACGAATATAGAACTGTGATATTTGTATCCTTTGCATCACAGTTTACTGCAACAAAATTTATAATGAAGTTATGATATATAAACTATACTATATAAATATACTAGCGACTCGCCCTCGCTTCGCTCGGGCTCTTCCCTAGATTTAGCACAGGTAAAGCCTCGGGATCTGCTAGTTATGCATATAAACCTTCCTCTTGAATCACTCTATCTATTAAAAAAAACCGCATCAAAATCCGTTGCGTAGTTTTAAAGATTTAAGCGCACATAGGGATATAGGGATATAGGGACAGAAAAGGCGACTTTGTTTTATACTATGTAGTGATACCTACTAAAACTTAACCTATATATAAAAAATCTACTATTTTATTTATTTAGCTGTTTATATCATTAGAATACCTAAACCATTCACAAAATAGCACATAAGAATAAATTTGAGTAATTGAGAGAATACATGTTAAGGTTTCAAGGATTTAAACAGCATTGTTTTAAGATGGAATTTAAGTTTTGCAATATTCATATGTGTCTCATTTTACACAGTAATCTAGGGTGAGCTTTGTATATATATAAATCACTAGATATACAAATAACTACTTACATGCAATTATCAATTGTGAATCCTTAAAAAGTGACTTAGCTATTGTAAAGTTGCATTTTTCCTGTAACAAATAATTTGGGTAAACTTGAAATATTTTTTTCTGAGGCCTTATCTCATTAGGCCATACTATACTAATTTAACATTAATGTTATCATAACAGCTGCAATTCTAAACAATATTGGTATGTAATAAATAATAATTGATAGATTACAATATAAAGTGAAAAAGTTAGTAAGATAATATTATGTTCTTGTCAATAAGGAAAATTCGGGCGCTCCGCTTTTGGCGATAACGAATCACATTAAGTATAATATATAACATCAAATATAATATTATACTTACCCCATTTAGAGGTAAATCCCATTTTCCTACGTCGGAAAAACTGAACGCAACATTAATGATTGTTAAAAACACAACAACTAAATTCGATATCATTTTAAACAAACTAAGAAGACAGAATGTCTTAAAGTTATTCTTAACAAGGATTTTTGTTCCAAAACATTCTTATTTACTTGCTAAAAGTGAAAACAATTTAAAAAAAGCTGCTATATGAGCCAATACTTGACAAATCTTGTCAATCGTATTCGTGACTCGTGAATCGTGACATTGACGTATCAATAATCAATTAATAATTATAAAGGCTACGGTAAAACATGCTAGCAACCTCAATTTCAGTAGTAAGAGATTGGCACTATTTGTGTGACAAGGCTCCAAGCTTCGCGTCAACGCCGCTGTATTGCGTTGCGATCGGCTGGAATTTAACTGACAATATTTAAATGGTATAATTATGAAATACGAAATAAATTCAAGGAATGAGATTAGGGTTTAGTACGCTTGCATTAGGTGGGATAAAAAAAGACTGAATAATATTCTATTTTTGTTGCACAGCACAGCACCCCAGTCTAATGCCTCGCCACAGCTATAAATGGAAATTATTGTCACCATAAGCCGACGTACCTCCACTTTTGTGCTTTGGTGCTAGGTTTTTTTTATTACGTCGTTAGTTCGTCGTTTATTCTTTATTGTTAACGTTAAACTTTTGCTTGTTTTCCATTTATTATATTATATTTATAGGGTAGGCCCGTAACAAAAAAGAACAAACAAAGAATTAACGGTAAAATGTAAAGCTCAAAAATTTAAAAAAAGCCTTTGGGGGCTAACCTTAGTGACCTAGCATCAAGAGTGGGAGGTTAACTCCAGTGACACCGTGATGATGATCCGTGATAAAGGCCTCTTTGTTGACACATATTTTTTAATTTGGACTATATCTAGTTCTGGAAGATTTCTAAATTAATATTAACTAAATAATAAAACTTTACATTTATTGCACTTATTGCAGATTATTTTTTAAAAAGCATTTCAAAATGAATTTAATTAAACGGTACAAATACCTGCAAGAGTATCCGAGTTTTCGAACTGTATCCGATTTTTGCGCTTGACAGTTTAGATCAATTTTTATTCTGTGGTTTAGATTTGTGCTTAGTTCCGTGTCAAAATATTTTTGTTTTGTTCCTCGCATTTTTATTTCTTTAAAGCCTAATATGTAATAATTGTAGTATATTTCTTTTATTTTTTATACAGATTATAAGGAACAAATGTAGTTGTGGCGATTAAATGTCATGTTTTGGTGGGTTATTCCTCCCTACTGTTGGTGGTAGTCATGTCAGACTGTGCGCTGGTTGCCAGTGTAAGCGAACACGATGCCAGTATGGATGTGGGAAACGACAAATCCCTATTCGAGCCCACTATTGATATGATGGTAAATGATTTCGACGACGAGCGAACGTTAGATGAAGAAGAAGCTTTGGCGGCAGGTGAGCATCAGGACCCTAAAGCGGAACTGAATTGTTTGCAACGCGAAGGTGATATGCCATTAGAGGAATTACTCGCATTGTATGGTTATAATAGAAATATGGATAAACCTATTCCAGAGCAACTGCCAGAGGTGGTGCCAGAGGAAAATGAAAAGACAGAGTCAGCTTTGCAGCAGTTGTATAATAATGAAAATGCTAGCCCCGAAGCCACACGGTGCCTCAGGTCTGGTTCAAGACCCCCATCTGAAGAAGAGGATGACTATGATTACAGTCCAGATGAAGATGACTGGAAGAAAACAATAATGGTAGGTAGTGATTATCAAGCTGGCATACCAGAAGGACTATGTAGCTATGATGATGCTTTACCATATGAAAATGAAGACAAATTGTTGTGGAACCCTAGTGTGCTCGAAGAAGATGTAATAGAGGACTATATGAGAAAAATTTGTGCTATGAATTCTGGATCAGGTATTGATGCTGTACCTCGGGGGAAACAATTGCGTGATGATGAAGAGGCCTTATTTTTATTACAGCAATGTGGCCACAATATAGAAGAAGCTTTGAGGAGGCGAAGGATTTCGGCACAAACTCCTGCACATGCAAGTGTATGGTCTGAAGAGGAATGTCGAAACTTTGAAAATGGAATCAAGATTCATGGTAAGGATTTTCATCTTATACGTCAACAAAAAGTCCGAACTAGATCTGTGGGTGAACTGGTCCAATTCTACTATATATGGAAAAAGACAGAAAGGCATGATATATTTGCAAACAAAACAAGATTAGAAAAGAAAAAATATACATTGCATCCTGGTCATACAGATTATATGGATAGATTTTTAGAGGAACAAGAAGCAACAGGTCCAAGTGTGGTTAGGCCGGTATCCCCCGCCCCAATGATGATGTATGTGCCTTCACCAGCTACACAACCTGATCCTTTGGCTCTCGGGGAGAAGGAAGTGTTTTCTCAACTTAATACTCACACCACACCTCCAAGAAACCTTTCCACTGAGGACTTAGAACCAGACACAATTTCCTAATACATGTTCTTTTGGCTATGCCATATTATATCATGTGGAATGCACTGTTTATGACATAATTGTTGATAGGAAATTGCTTTCCCTTTATTCATATTTTTTTATAATGTGATAGTAAAAGCAGTTTTTAAAGGACTTCATTTTCTAGTGTAAATAATTATTGATATGTATTTTTAATTATGAATAAGGGAAAAGCAATAAGAACATGTTGTAATTTGCAACTTTTATGAAATGTTGCAATTTGGAAAATTATATATTATAATTCTATGAGGTTCAATCATTAGGTCTCTCATTTATGTCAACTAACTTATCAACCAAAATAATTGATATTCTCATATTCTGTAAGATCTTAACCTTGTCTCTTAATTCCTTATTTGAAAGAACAATATGAAATTAATGTTATGTAGATATTTTTAAAAAAATATGTTTGTGTTTCAACCTAGCTTGAAAATTTCATCGAAATCCGTCCACATAAAAAATATTTGTAAAGATTATTTTAATTTGAATTGTTAGTCAAAAATTGTCTAATTAACTTATTGTTCTGGTTGAGAAGTTATAAACAAACCATAATGTAAATATTTGCATAGATGTAACCGCTACTATTAGTAAATGATAATAAGAACTTGACATAGCCAATGAAATTTCAATGGAATATGAAATTTTTGACATAAAAATAAGTAAAAATGAGTGAGTCACAAATAATGAGAGTAAAATTAGTAACAATAATAACATTATTATATTAAATTATCATTTAACATCTCTCATTATATTTTTTACAGGTACATAAACAATTAATTTAGTTGTCAATTATACTGGCCACTGATTGTTAATCAATATTTTTATTTAAAACTAACAATAAAAAATATAACATAGGGTTTAAAAAATTTTGGTATGCTAGAAAAACTTCTATTCATTTTTTTTAATTAGAACCAATAATACTTAATGACGTACAATAATTAGTTACAATTTTTACAGTATTTTACTTTGTAATTGTTTATAATATTAATTATTTAATTGCTTAATTTTATTAAATATTAATCAGACCAGATTGGTGGTTAATCAGATTTAATATTAGGTATTTTAATGTCCTAATTCAACATTTTTTTATTATATTTATTTAATAATATTATTTTATAACAAAATAATCAACAATTTTTAGTTTTTAAGTTTTATTTTATAGACTATTTCATTCAGCATAAAAATAAATAATATAAAATGAAAAGCATATCAAGAGGGACAAATTCTAAACAATTTCATACAGCAGTTTTATTTACTACATTGTGTGTAATGGATATTAGATTATATATATTTAGGTATTTAATAATAACTAGCCAAATATATAATCTGGCATCTATTGCGATACAAAGTTAAATGTTTTATACATTTTTATAAGAATACAAATAGCTTTCATTTCTCTTTAAATAGATTGGTTTCTTATTTAATTTAACTAAGTAATTCAGAAAAGAAGAATTACTTAAAATACACAAGTGTTATCAAAATATCAACATTAAGTTATTTCGTACAATCATAATTGTCCTGTTTTTACTTTTTAAGTTTACACTTAATATTAATATTGTCATAAAGCATTTTGTATGGATGTGATAATTTTTTTTTGCAAATTTGGTTTTGCATTTGAAGACTGGTTGAAGTGAATGCAATAAACGCCTACATAAGTACAAAATGCTGTTTGTTTTACATTTTCATGATAAAATAAATTTTATATGTTTGAGCGTAGACAATGCATATAGTGTAAAAATTGAGATGAATAAACAGTGCGAATCAGTAATTTGGTGTTGGTTAAGGATACCTTAATTCTGAAGTTGGTCAACTATGTCTCGGTCAACAAATATAGCATTTTCTTCAATATATAATATCAAAATTTCCATATCATATCAAAATTACATGAAATTAAAATATATACATAGTAGGTATAATATACAGTGGTAGACCAGTGGTAACGCGCTCGCTTGGATACACGAGTAATACGGGTTCAAATCTTGGTCTCTCACCTCTGATTTTCTCGTATTAATTTGCGAATCTTTTCTTACCTCTAAGCTAAAGAGTTTTAAAGTTTTTAGTAAAGAATTTTAAAGTAGTAATACTAGGTACTTGTCTTATTACGCTGAAGGAAAACATCGTGAAGAATTGTATGTCTGAGAGATCCTAGCAAGTATTCGAAAAATGTGAAGTCCACCAACCCACACTTGACGTGGTGGACTATGGCCCGATTCCCCTGATATTGATGGGAGGCCCGTGCCCCGCAGCGAGACGTAAAAAGGCCTGAATATAATAAAAATACATATTAATTATTATTAAAATAATATGAAATTGTATAATTGCCGAATTCATAATGTTATTATAATAGTAACGTTTTTGTTATAATATGAAACGTGTAGTGAGATTTTGAGACTGGGTTAGCTTAATTTCGAATTAAAGTATTCATTTTTATATTATCCTTTCGTTCTATACTTTTATTTCCTTTATCCGACCGATTCCGGTCACGGCGGCCAATCTCATTGAGACTGGCCAACTGCGCAGGAGATATTATAGACTATAGTACACAAGTGTACGCTTAAAGTATTTCTCTTGGAGTACGCGCAGACACAAGTGCACTATCTATTCCTATCACTGTCATACTTTGGTGGGTCGACTGTTCGACATGAACAGTGAAAGTCAAGGCGCAGGATCGACGGCCTCTGAGAGCTACGTAACTCTCCGAGGCACGGGGGTGACACACCGCCAACTCCGGGCGGTTGCTGAGGTTTGCTAAACAGAAAGACTTATTAACTAAACTTGCCCCGACCCGGAACTCAAACCCAGGACCTCTCGATGTACGACCGTACATGCTAGCCACTACACCACCGAGGCAGCATCCCATAGTATAAATTGTACAAAAGAAGAAGAAGACTGAAAAACAATGGATCTTCAATGTTCTTGCTTCTCTAATAAACTCTCTAGTATTGTTACAAATTCTCATTTTTATGACCACTTTTTTTTATTCTATTAAACTATGTGGTTTCCTCGCGTTGCGGTTGCAGATAGACTGACAAGAATTCTAAAAACTGTAGATTCGGCCTCGAAAAAATGTAATTAATTAGAATTTTATAATAATAATAATATGTTTTATAGAATTTGGATGTACATTTGATAAACTGTGGTTGTAAAATCTAAAAAATAAATAGTGAACTGACAATTGACATGTGTTGTGACAGATACATTTTCAGCAAAACCAAATATTTAAGTGTCTCGAAAAGTCTCTAATTAAATCTTTTTATACTAATGATACGAAACACTAACCTTACTGTTCAGTAAATTATATTTATATTACTACAATTTCCATGGCAGTTTAAAGGTCTTTTAAAAAAACTATTTTAAATTGAATATGATAGTCACATCCGATATGTCTGCGAAAGAATTTATTAATGATTTTAAGGAAAATTATGGGAAAGTTCGAAAGTTATTGGATGAAGACAGTAAGAATGATCCTGAACATGAGCCGTACTCTTCGAAATATAAGGCAAGGGATATATTGAACAACATGCGCGAATCATTGTCAAGGGTGTCTGATACTGAAATGAGTTTAGATCAATTAAAATTAGATGCTATGCTCGGTGTTGTTTTATTAAACATAGGAATTATCGACATGGAAACAGAGGAAATCACTGCAAGTGAGGAAGTACTGAGGGAAGCTGAAGACCTCCTTACCCCAAATTCATCAAAACCCGAAATTGTTACAACTCTCATTAACATTGAAAACAATCTTGGTATACTGTGGTCCAATAGAGACGAACCTGCTAAAGCGAAGCTCTTCCTACTTAAAGCCAAATCATTATATGAAGATTTTAAATGCACTTTACAGATGCCTCTATCCATTGAAAACATCATTAGTAGTACAGGTGAAACAGTAACAGGAGATTTTATGTTCCTAGAAAAGGCTCATACTTTATCTTTGTATTACTTAGCTCAAGTATATGGTTCTTTAAAGGAGAATTTGAAATCTGCTGTATATTGTCATGTCACTTTAAGAAGACAACTCCAGTACTCTGACTATGAACCTATAGAGTGGTCACTTAATTCTGCAACATTATCCCAATTTTTTGCTGAGCAGAATGGTTTCTTCCAGTCTAGACATCATCTTGCAGCAGCTTCAACTATATTAGAACAGTATGAGGCAACATTACTAAACTCAGAGAGCAATGATGATGCATTTTTGGCTAAAAAAGAAACTTTCAAACATAGGTCTGCTGATGTTGCAAGATGTTGGGCTAAATACTGTCTTTTGCTTATGACAGCTTCTAAAGCTAGGCTTATGAGTGATACAGAACAGCTGAGTGATGCAATCACAGGTCTGAATTATTTTTGTTTTAAACAATATATGTATTTCAAATTATATATTTGCTCTTATTCAAAATCTTATCAACATAATGCCATGATAGTAAAATATTAATGAATAGTTTGTCTTTATCATAATTTTATATTATTTTTATATGTTACAGATATGTCCAACTTAGAATTGGAAGATGATGAAAACATTTGTGGTGGGGACATAAAAAAATTAGTTTTTCCCGACCTAAATGTCTCTAAATTTGAAAACAAAATTTGTGACAAGTTTCTTCTAACCTATCAAGATGCTAGAGAAGTTTTTTTGAGTTGCCAAAGTTGGTTAAATAAAGCTAAAGAGTATTACAAGCTTGATTCCTTAGCATCTGACTATATTGAGCTCATACAAGACAGTTCTCAGTCATATTCATACCTTGCTTTCTTTGAAGAAGATGATGAAAGAAGATCAAAAATGCACAAGAGACGCATTGATATGCTTGAGGATTTAATAAAAGAAATTAATCCAACCTATTATCTGCAATATTGCAGGCAGCTGTGGTATGAACTAGGGGAAGTGTACTCTGAAATTTTAAACATAAAATTAGATAAACTCAATAAGTCTAATGAGAAGCCAACACCACATACATTGAAAAAAATTAACATGTTATGTGAAAAAAGTATTGAGAATTATGACCATTTCTTAGATTCTGTTAAAGATAAAAATGGACAAATGCCTTTGAAGTTGGAATTTGATGTAATAAGGCCAGTTATAAGTGCATATGCTTTTATTGGACGGAATAGCATGAAAAGAATTGCAGTAGACAAAAATGTTCAACTGAGTCATGTGAAAAAAAGTTATGACTCTTATCAAGCTGTAGTGGATATTTGTAAAAATGACAAAGAAGCAGCAAAAATGATGTTAGAGGAATACAGCCTGTGTCAAGAGATGGTGAATATTCTGCCCTTAAAAATTAAAAAGATGGAAACTGAACTGCTCTCTGCATAAAATTTGTTATTTGGAATACATTAAACACAGACTAATCAGTTTGAAAAAATATTTAAGACAGTAAAAATGTTTGGTCTTTAGCTTTGCCTGAACTTGTAGGAGTCACATAATAGTCATAGAATGGACTGCATATTGAGTAATAAACTTTGCCTTATTGATGGGGAGATTATAAATAGTACAAGTTATTCATTCTGAATGACTTTATTTAAATTGTTTTATTCTTAACAGATTTAAACTAACTTAAAATTAAAACAGTAAATTTAAATTAAATTGTTAAAGTATTTGTATTGTCATCTATACATCAATCTACAAGAACTTTTGATAACTCGTCTAATCAGGTTTCTAAACATGTGCTATTTTATTCCCATTACACTGTGGTTGCTTAAAAATATTTAATTCATTATTTGATTTTAATAAAGTATTATAGTACAGTTGCTTATAATTTTATTTTAATTCAATACATAATATGCATATCATTAATATATTTATTTACTTAAAAAGGCTATTTAATTCAATGATAAGTGATGGACATCAAACCGCTATAGTATACATATATATATATAAATCAATCTAAAATTGCTAAAGGCTGGTAATATTTTCCCCAGTGCATTAAAATGTTTAAATAACATTTTTAGACTATTAGATTATTAAATCTAGTTTAAGAGTAGTACAGCCATAAGTGTATGTATATGGTTTATGCGATAGCATTGTCATCTTCATCAGCAAGTTGAGTTAATAAAGAATCTATAGTCCAGATTGTGTCTGCTGTATCTAGCTCCACAGGAGGTATATAAGACTTAAGTACTTCCAATGCAGCATCTATACCTTCTACTGAACCACTCACACCAACTTCAGTAAGAGCATTAACAGTTTCAGTGTCTTGATGAATTGGCCTTAAACAAAAAAAAATATATAAGAATATCTCAAATATTTTTGATGGGAAGTTTTTTAAGTATCATGGCAAAACAGCCAAATCAATTTGAATGTTTTGCATAGACAATAGACATGAATTATAATTTGAAATATATGGAAATAATAATTTTAGAATAGTAAATATTCGATTGCTATTAAAAGTATGGTTCTTAAGAAATAAAGATAAGGGAAAAATAAGGAACCGAGAAAGCAAAACGGTGTGTTGCTTATTTTTTATACTAATAAATTTTGATATTTATTCTATTTCAACTTGATAAGAACAATATTTTATACAAATAAATCAATTCTTCTCCTTAAACTTATTACTCTTTTAGGAGCCTTATTTTGTTATTAGTTTGTAAAAGAACTTACAATGACGGCTTCGATATTTCCTTTTCAAAAATATCCTGCAGGTCATCTAAATCAGGAATAGTAGGGATATCGTCAATAGAGTCTGGTGACTTTTTGGGTAAGACATATTCACTAAAATGAAACAAGTGGACAAATATATTCATTAAAATCATATGCTACATGAAATAAACCAAGTATCAAAACTAAGCAAACTTCTCTTAAAACAATGTATGGAATTTAACTTAAAGCAATTAAAAAGTATGTATTAACCGGGTCTCTATAGGTGCACCTTCTGTCCATACACCCACTTTTCTGGGCTCTGGGGCATTCGAATTATAAGCATCGCTCTTTTTATCCATTCTTTGTTAATATATAGATTATTCAAAGATTAGATCTTCATTTGATTTATAAATTACCATTTACCGGTGGTAGATTTGTTTGTTTACATTGTTATGACAACCACAAGTCACAACAGTGGTCACTGGTCAGTGGAGCAGTGTTGCCAGACTGATTGGGTCGAAAGTTACGTTAGCATGCCTGAAAAGTTACATTTTTAAACTAAAACTTACGTGCATGACGTCACCATGCAGCTTCATTCAGCATTATTTTCAGCTTACAGATTATAAATTATTATTATTTTAAATTTTCTTGTACGCAATAATAAAAAAAAATTATAATATTTATCAATATATTTATAAGTTTTTTTTTAATTTTTCGAGGTAGTTTTTGTTTTTTATTAAATAGAGTTAGATAAGAATATGAAAGAAAGTAAATAAATTTGTTTTTAGTTTAGTTTTTATTTTTATTAAATTTAGTTTTTATTTAAATTTGATTGATTGTTGAAAACAGTTAAGCGGGTTTTATAAATTTTCGAATGCTACCGTAAATATTGCAATGTTTGTTCGTTTTTTTAAAGATTTTTTTTTATTTTTACCTGTTTTGTAATTCTTGAAAAATTACTTAAATATAACTAAAATTGTTTTTTTACATACATGTTACATGAACTGATCAAAAGTTACGTAAAATGTAAAAAATGTAACCTTCTGGCAACACTGCAGTGGAGATCATAGATTATACATATTATAAAGAGGTGGAGATTGGAGAACCGAGAATCAATCAAGTTGTTGTTGTTTTTAAAATTTATCCCCATGGAAGCCAGGCTAAAATAAAAACCGAGTTATCTTTAGTTTACTCATTTAGTTTAGTTAGCATGTCATAAGGTGTGAGTGAAACAAAACATGGCTGTTTGTTTTTATTATTTTGGAACGTGTCACAAGGCAAAAAATGAATGGTTTGGTCATCTTATAATGCTAACAAATACAAAAGTTCTATCTAAGACGTTAAAAACTTTAAGTCGGCTATCAACTTAATTTTTCAGTATTATGTTTTGTTGATACATGTCTAGTGATGTAAAAATGCTTGTCGATAATAATTTCAATACTGTTGCAGATTTCCTAACGATGAAATGAAAATTAAATGGATTCAGTGTATCAATAGGTTCTGTTAACTGTTACACATAGATTATTATAGATGTCATAGAAAGATTTCACAAATAAATATTTCGCAAAAAATATTGGAGTTTTATGATTAAAAATCTTAATCTAAGCTAACTTTTTTCAATATAATTAATTAAATAATATCATAGCCACTACCTAACTCCGTGTCTTTCAGAAAATTTTCGTTTTTTTTGCAAAAAAAATGGTTTGTCAATCTTCCTACGGCATAATACAACTCATATGATGTACAGCCAGGTATTTTAATTTAAAAAAAATTAAATATATGTGGGAGATAATATTTATTTTATTATTTTTTTAGAACTACCTTCCGTTCTTTTATAGAAATGTCATTTGACAGTTGTATTGTCTGTGCCACCCCACTACGATAATAAGTTATAAATACCCTTGTACCCCCTATCGCCAGGTCAGAAGTGGTTCAGCCGTGAGCCCGGCACTTTGTTTATAAGTGCTCTGACTTGACCGAGATACCTATCAGGTAATCTCTGTATCGTTGTGACAGTATTTTAGTACTTATAGTAGTTACTTTATTATTTTTATTTTAAAAGTATAAAGTATTACTTTGAAGTGCTTTCAATGCTCTCAATAATACATTATTTATTTATGATAATTAAATAGATAATTAATTGTACTGTACATTATATTTATATTATAATAAAATGAGTATTTTGATATAATTGTTTATTCTTTTTCTACCCATCTCTCACATCAGAAGTGGGATCTGATTTCAAACTTAAACTACGCCCATGTACTTTATGTTATCAGGTTACGCTGCATCCACAAAGAGAAGTCTGCCAGTGATCGATCATCGAGCCAAGTAACTCTGCTAAGTTCTCAACTTACGTGGAACAAAGCACCTGTGTCACCTGGGGTGAAGTCAACCGTATCTGTCGCGTGCTCAACCATCGATCGCTGTGGAAGAGAATGCACAACGACAGAAGTAGTGGTGATCGTCAACTAATGAAGGACAGGTTTCGTTCCAATGCAATATTTTGTTCATATAGAATTTTAAAAGTACATTTGAATCGTACTTCAGTTTTCTAATTTTCGATTGAAATTAAAAGTTAGTAAGTCTGTGGAATCGATTTTCGATTAATCGGTTCAGAATGCGGACAAGCTGGCCTGAAAGTCGACAGTTGTTCTGTTAGAGTAATATGTTTATTGTTTATATTACTAAAATATAATAAATGCCTACTATTGTAGGTGAGTTAAATATTAGCTCCACGCAATAATAATGCTATTTTTATCAATAGCTGCAAGAGCAACATAGATTGCTGAATTTCATTACATATGCGTATAGGTTCGGTACTCGGTGGCGCAGTAGCTAGCATGTATGGTTGTACATCTTGCGGTCCTTGAGTGCAAGCACTAGGTGAGGCCAAGTTTAGTTACGGAGTCTTTCTGTTTAGTAAACCTTAACAAGGGCTCGGAATATGGAAGTTGGTGGTGTGTCACCATGCCTTTGAGAGCATGGATAGCCATCGGTATAGCACTTTAACTCTCACTGGTCGAGTGAAGTAATGAAAAAACTTGAAAGTGCATTTGCGGCTACGCGTACACTATATTTGTTCGGTCGGAATCGATCGGAACAACATTTTTGTTATTATTATACCTGGCCACATGAATGACCTTTACACTTTTTGAAGGCAAAAGCTTGGCGTAATTAGTTTAATAATTTTTACTAATAGTAAATTTTGTGTAGGTTATTATATTTTAAGTGACACCAGGAATTTCAAAATTAATCCTTATAGTGGAAACATATCTGTGTGTCCTGTTTAGTTATTGATGACAGAACATTTTATACAAATCTTATGTCGTAACATAGAAGATATCGAAACTGATATAACAAAGTAATGCTCCCTCGAAAAAACAAATTGAGGGTATAATAAAAAGGATACATTGAAAGGATAACCTCATTGCCAGAGCTTGAAGATAATCTACTTAATTGAAACTATTGCAGGTTTGGCAACTTGTTAGCGTTTCAGGCACACATTGGTAACCAAGCTGGCAATGACATGTTCGTTGGCAATAGCTATTGTTGATGTTTCTGAAATATAATACAGAATCAAGCATCTGCAGTATGACATCTAGCAGTCTTACGAAGTCTCCATTGAAGTATTCTTCTCCTACATTTGTAACCAAGCTAGTAGCTTAATGGAGCAAGAGGAAAAAAAAGGAGTTACAATGGGAAGTGTTTGGTGTAAAGATGAATGTTTGGTAAAATCTACAATTATAAGGTATGACAAGTTTTTTTGTATTTGTTGTGACTTGTAAGTAGAACTTACGGTTAAGAATTTCAAAAACACTTATTATTAAAAAGATGGAAAACGTTACATATACTTAAATTGCGATTTTTATATCACTGGTAAACGTAGTCGCAAATGAGGTTAGTGACCTGTATAAATCGATTAGTATAGAGAATCGTAATGTCATGACAAAAATATTATTAATTTAAATATATTTTAAAAAATATAAATGAATATTTAATTTCTTAAACAGTTTGGTGTCTATCAAAACAAATTCTCCTGTAACTTCTACTTTTTACAACGAAATAGCATTTTAGAAAATGTTTTCTGCACTACACTAAAGTAGACTAAAGATAATTACAAGATTACAGACTTGGCTAATGTTCTACTTGTTCGCACTATATGATAGTGTTAGAAGATTTGGTATTATTAATATAAATTATTTACATAAAGCATAATATGAGAATCCTTTTCTAATCTTTGCATAAGAAAACTTATACGATGGCATAATTGTTGATACGTAATATTATTAGTTATTTGGATCTTTCATCAATGAACTTAAATTGAGGTTAAGCTCTTATTGTTGCCTAAAACTGTGCATAAAGTTTTTAAAGTACAAGTTCATACGGATTAATGAACTATTAGATTATAACTTATTATAGTTAACCTCTAAATTCAACAACGGCAGTACAACTGCTTTGCGTTCTCGGAGTGAGATTCTATTACATTCAAAATTAATATTTACAGAACGAACGTTCTTTTCACAGACTAAGTTGCAGTAAATTTGTAAAATCAAATGTTAATGTCCCTATAACAATTGTCCCTAAAGTAAACTTACGAAGGTAATTGATGCGTTTATAAATCCATCGTTCTTTTAAGGTTATTAGCTAAATTTCCAATCTGAAAGAGTAGTTTGTGATAATATGTATGTGTACAAGGCATTTTGCCTTGTACCAAATAAGGAATTAAAGTAAAAAGAAAGAATTTATTGAAATACTCTTAAGTATCGATAGATGGCATTACAAATATCGAATTCTTTTGTGTTTATTGACTATTATTAAAACTTAGATTCTTAAAAAAAATCTATGATGGTTAATAATGATTATTATTATTCAAGACAAAGAATGTTATGTGTTCGTAATTAAAATTTGTAAAGTGATATTGAAATCTGACAAAGTTAATAGGATTTCTTTGAATTAATAAAAAAAAAAAAAAAATTTAAAATTTTGTGTGATCGAATAAATGGTCAATTAATATTTCACTATACGTTATTTTATACAACAGCTTTATTATAAGCTGATTAACGACAACTCTTATGCATTATAATAAAAAAAAAAGAAAAAAAAAGAAAACAGTCCGTATTAGCGCTGTCCAAATACTATTTACTTTATATAAAATAAGATATCTGTGCTAATATTATGGCATTACTAAGTTTTCGCACATAATTCAATATTCTAATGATAATTAAAAACTAATATGTAGCCAGTGGTTTAGTTATTGTAAATAGACAAGTGAAATGAATAATAAGCACGGACTTTAATTGGCAATTTATGAGTATTGTGAAAATTACTCGTTACTTCCGTGTTTTGCAATTAGTTAAATGTATCAACCTTTTAAATACTTTCGATAAAGCGATGTGTGAAAAATTTTTGAGCATTTCTAATTACGGTTTGATAAATCGTCGGGTAGTAACTTTTTAAATGTAAAAAAGTTCATGTGTAATACTTGAGTCCATATTAATACAAATTATATGCATTAGACATAATATCATAAAATACTTATTGGAATTAAATTGTTTCTCATGATAATTTACACGAACAATATGTACTAAGTATGTTCTGAGATGATATTATATAAAGTGTTTATTTATATAAAATGTTTTTGAGTTAGTTAACTCATTATTACATGAGTTATCATGAAGTATCCGGTATCGGATTTTGGTTCCATACCAGAGTTGTTTTGTTGTTCATTATTAGTACTGTTGGTGTACTTAATAATATACAAGCGTTAAGAAATTAAAGAGATTGCTAGTACCAGAAAGTAACACTAGTCTAGCTTACAGTGTCGGTTATTAAGCGTCGCTTGCGTTTTGATAATTTTTCTGGATTTCTTGATGTCTTCCAAAGATCCCTAGTTAATTTCAAGTCCCTATAATATCGACGCGGGCCAGAGATATTGAGTATGAGGTTTGAATTCAAATACGAAGTATAGCTATCTTTTTTTAAAGTTGAGAAATAAAAATAAGTGGTAAAAATGTTTAAAAAAAAATACTTCAACACAAATTATCTTAAAATGGCATTTACATTTAAATTAAATCTAATAAAACCATAAGAAACAAAAAATAATTTGGTACGGTCTGCAGAAAAATTTTTATTACTTTTATGAGTGATATGCTAGTTTTGTTGGCTAGTTTCAGCGACGTGGTTAAGATATAACTATACTAACTATTTAATGTATTTCCTTTAAATATCTACAGGAATACGAATTTACCGTATTGTACATTAGTGGTTGAGAACGTTGGGATTTCAGAAATGAATAATAATTCTTATTGATGCTTATTTTTTATTACGTATATTTATATTTTTCATTTTTTCGACTGCCCCACGTTCAGGTGATGTCTGGCCAACATCATCCTGTACGCTGGAACAGTTGATAAATGACTTTATTATATTTATGTTGTGTGTTGTCATGTAAATTGGCATTAAGCCATGTGATTTGGCAATTACACCATGTGATTTGGTAGAGCCATGTGATTTGGCAATTACACCATGTGATTTGGTAGAGCCATGTGATTTGGCAATTACACCATGTGATTTGGTAGAGCCATGTGATTTGGCAATTACACCATGTGATTTGGTAGAGCCATGTGATTTGGCAATTACACCATGTGATTTGGTAGAGCCATGTGATTTGGCAATTACACCATGTGATTTGGTAGACCTATGTGATTTGGCAATTACACCATGTGATTTGGTAGACCTATGTGATTTCGCAAATATACCATGTGATTTGGTAGAGCCATATGATTTGGCAGTTACAACATGTGATTTGGTAAAGCCATATGATTTGGCAGTTACAACATGTGACTTGGTAAGGCCATATTATTTGGCAGTCGGCAGTTGAAATTACTCCATATGATTTAAAGGCGCCTTGTCGGCACTTGACGTTATACCACGAAATTTGGTGCTTCCATGTGACAGCTGTTATTACCTCATGTGTTTTGGTTGTGCTAAGTAATTTGACATTAGACTAATGTGGATAAACTGTATTAAGAATTAGCAATGACTCCATGTTACCGACCAATCTCCTTCGTGTCTTCTCCATTCTGCGTGACACTGGCGAAATAATCTGTGCTCAACTGGCACGCTTTGAAGACATTAACAAGAGAATTGAATTAAGGAATTAGCAAGTAAGCTTTTTAGTTATACATTTTCATGTGACTTAGCGCTAGAATTTTGTCAAATCGTCATGTAAGTTTAGAATTCGCGATTTTAATGTGAGTTTTCGCGAGCCATGGTAGGCTGCTCGTCAGAATGGCCGTGTGGGAGATAATATTTATTTTATTATTTTTTTAGAACTACCTTCCGTTCTTTTATAGAAATGTCATTTGACAGTTGTATTGTCTGTGCCACCCCACTACGATAATAAGTTATAAATACCCTTGTACCCCCTATCGCCAGGTCAGAAGTGGTTCAGCCGTGAGCCCGGCACTTTGTTTATAAGTGCTCTGACTTGACCGAGATACCTATCAGGTAATCTCTGTATCGTTGTGACAGTATTTTAGTACTTATAGTAGTTACTTTATTATTTTTATTTTAAAAGTATAAAGTATTACTTTGAAGTGCTTTCAATGCTCTCAATAATACATTATTTATTTATGATAATTAAATAGATAATTAATTGTACTGTACATTATATTTATATTATAATAAAATGAGTATTTTGATATAATTGTTTATTCTTTTTCTACCCATCTCTCACATATATGTTTTTTATCGACATGGACACGACAATGTCGATAATAAACACATCGCTATTAAAAAAATTAGCTTGTGACAACCTGCACAACGAAACAGAACGGCATTATATGTCTCTTTCCTACGCACTATTACTTCTTATTTTAGCCCGGCTTCTATGAGTATCATTATTCTGAGTACGAAATACAGCGATACAACTGCTCTGAGCAGCTGACTGTATGTTTCTCGATCGGGTACACTCGGCGGTCCCGAGTTCACCCAATCGAGCTCCGAGCAATGACGGATCAGCCCAACTTACTTGAGTTACTACCCACAAATATGTGTGCGGCGCGCCCTCCCTAGAGTAAAAATGTTCCTTCCTTCCTAAAGAATATAAAGCCTAAGTGAAAACCACTTCAAAAATAATTTGCAATAAAAAGGAAAAAAAACGGGATTAATCCACCATCTTAATGTTTTTTTTTTAATATTTATTATTCCAAAAATGTTTACATGCTGCTTTATTCCCATTACTATGGCCATAGCAAGGTTTCGAAAGACATGTGAAGTCCACCAACCCGCACTAGGCCAGCGTGGACTATGGCCGGACTCCCCTCGTATGTAAGGGAGGCCCGTGCCCAACAGTAGAACTTGTCTATTAGTACTAAAGTCTAAACGAAGTAGCGGCATAATGCTTTTCAAGTGTTTACAAGTACTAACTAAATTATGTGAATTAATTTTAAAAGTTATTTTTATTGATATCTGAATCATTATATTTTTCTGCACGTTACTAAATTTAAACAGTAATTGTATTCAAAGAAAATTTTATTTCCTTCATGACGTGGATCATTCTTTTCCACCCCTTCCTTAGTGCCTGCAAGTAGTAGTACATTTAAAAAACTATGCATCCAAAAATTAAAACACTATAATATCCATCGTCAAAATTTTATTTTTATGGTATCAAATGACAACAATAGTTTTAACTTAACACATTAAATGCGTACTTATATTATTGCACAAAAAACAATAATTAATAATTGTGATGTGTCGTTATATCGAGGCTCATCTTAGTAGATCAAAGAAAACTTTAAATATAAGTAGTAGTTATTTCGCAGGAGACATTTATTTTGTTTTCAGAAGTAAAAGAAGAAGGGTTGTAGTTATCGAGGATATTACAATGATATTACAATAATATTACAATGTTTTATATAAATTTGATAATTTTATCAAGGTAGTGATCACACCAGCACTGAATCAAAATAATATGATACCTTCATATTTGGTAATAAATTATAACCGTTACTTCATCCGGAATGTTGCACTAACCTTTTCTTTAAAACGATGCTTATATAAAACAATAGATATTAAATCATAATAAAATCTCTTTTATATTGGTATAAATCTCTTCAAAATTAGCAAATACATAACACTCATAGTTGTCTAAGTTTTTTTTTGTTGTTGAATATTTTGTTAATGTTTATATACAATGTAGGGGAAAATTGTAACCTTTAAGTTCTTAAAAAAATATTATTTTTGAATTCGCTAATAGCAAATTTAATATAATAAAATCTCATTTTTGTCTTGAAAATCTTCATAGTATCATTAATTTAATTTCTTTTTTTTTTTATTTTAGTAACGGTCATATTGATTAATTGGTACAGATGATACGATGGTTTAAGGTCTATAAATATTACCCCATTTTTTATCTTTACTCAGTTCTCAATTAAAATTCACATTTCATGAATTCCTAATAGCCATTTCTAAGCTTGTAGAATTGGTATTGGAATGTTTAGAATAATATTCAATATTTACATACATTAGTTACATAAAATTAAAATATTAATTATCGTTTACAATATATACAGACTGTACTTCGTTACTTTAAATATTTCGTTATATTTTGTGGTATTTATTATTGCAAGTAAATAAATTTAGGTCTTTAAATGAGCGATTCTGTAAACATTTTGTGATGTATGTAGTATAATATGAATAAACTGATTCTTATACGTCTATAAACATTACATGCTTTAAAATTTTCCATCTTTCATAAAGATTTTTATAAAAAATACTAACAATACAATAAAAACATAATTTCATTTAAGATCACAATGTTTATAAAACCAATTGATATAGAAAATAACACGTCAGCGTTCGAAACTTATTTACAGTCTTTAAGATTTATTATTTCAACTACTAAGTATGTAGTCACATCACTATTCAACATGTGGTAACCAAAAACAATATTTTAACTGAACCTCAACTCTATCTATAAAATTTCCTGAACGTTTTTACACTTACAATTAATATATTTCTCTTTTACACTTAACAAAAGTTATCAAATTCAATAATTTTTGAAGCTGTCATTAATTTTTAATGGAGTCATTAATTAATTAATGGTGTTGCTTTAAAGTTCTATACAGTTTAAAAGTTTCACTATCACATAATTTAACCACCAAGTGCAGTTTTTTTAGATCACGTTTAATGGAGCAAATCACTAGTGGATAGTCTATTGAGGCTGTCACTGAGATCTGGCCCACGGTCCAGGAGGGAGGAGAACCCGGAGAGCTCTCCGGAGTTCAGTTGAGGCATGCCTTCCCCTCGGTCCATGAGGAGGCCTGTCAGTGAGGGAGGGTCACTTGTGCCAGCTGTGTCCATCAGATCTTGTTGGTGCAACTGGAAGATATTACTTCATATAGTAGGTAATATAACAAAATTTATAATCAAGAGAAGAAAGATTATAATTAAGCAATACCAATTAAAATATTAAAAATTTAAATTTGAAACTAAACAAAATTCAATCAAAATAAACATGTTAATAAATTGATTTGATAAAACTCACCTGCTGTTGTTGCATTACATTAGGGGATATATGACCCATGCCGGGTGAGACGTGGCCCATGGCCGGTGATACGTGGCCCATGGTGGGGGACGGGTGACCCATGGCGGGGGACGGGTGTCCCATGGCGGGGGACGGATGACCCATGGCGGGTGACACGTGACCCATGGCGGGAGAAACGTGGCCCATGTTCGGGGACATGCCCCCGTGCATAGGGGAGATTCGGCCTAACGTGTTTATGGAGGAGATGTGGACATTTGGGGACAAGGGTTGAAATCCGGGGGAAATAGGCTGCATATTCGAGGTATGGGGATGCAAGTTAGTCTGAATGTTTTGTGGATTTGTCATAGATGACATAGGCATGTTAGTTGGCACTCCTTGCATGTTGGACGATAGTTGAGGATAGTTTGGATTCCACTGCATGTCCTGGTTGTAGGTCAGTTGGGACGGCACAGCGATGGACATGGCTGGTGATATTTCCCACTAAAATAAAAATTAGGAAATTGATAATTAATGTGTTACTATTCTATACAGATTGCCTCTTCACTACAAAGTATAAAACAAAGTCGCTTTCTCTGTCCCTATATCCCTATGTATGCTTAAATCTTTAAAACTACGCAACGGATTTTGATGCGTTTTTTTTTAATAGATAGAATGATTCAAGAGGAAGGTTTATATGCATAACTAGCAGATCCCGCGGCTTTGCCTGTGCTAAATCTAGGAAAGAGCCCAAGCAAAGCGAGGGCAAGTCGCTAGTGTAATACAAATCTTACAAACCCTACTTCACAGGTAGCCAAAAGTATGTATAATTTAGGTAAATATAAGTAAACGAAATTAAATTTAGTTTGATAATTAAGTTATATATAAGAATACTTGTGTAAACTACCGGAGCAACATAGTCACATCTGTGACTCGGTTTTAAAATGAGAATAAAAAAAAGTAAATTGATACCGTATAATATACTTTAAAAAGTATATGTAAAGAACACTGATTGTAAAGTTAACATTACCTGGTAAGGTTCTTGTAATTGCTGATCCTGTTCGTAGTTGGGAGAGAAAACTCGCAAAGGGCTGCTTAAATGATGCGGGGAACTTTTATCTGTGGAATATAATTGTGTGAAAACCTCGCCATCATCTGATAATCAGATTATTTAAAATAAAGTAAGCCAGAGCAAGAACAGCCTAACCAACATTTTTTGTTAAATAGAAAATGGCACAAAAAATTTTATTTTGCATTTTAATTTTATTTTTATTTTGATTAGATTTGAACTTTTTGGAAAAACATAAGGGCCTAATAAGTGCCTTAGGCTACTTTTACATTTCCAAAAAGTACTTACAGTGTCATTGCTGTCATGGGGCTTAGGCTCAATGTAATAAATATCAATTTCTTTAAAGGAAAAAAGACGTACCTCTTGGTTCTGACTTAATGTGGTCGTTGGCGAATCCTGAAAAAGGTAACAATAGTTTAGTTTAAATAATGTCACTATACAATATATTTAACTATAAAGCCACAACAATTATAAAAAATAACAAGCTCATCCAAAATAACATTAAAACTATTCTTATCCATTTAAAAGAAAATATTTGAATAAAGTTCTATGAAATAAGAATAGAATATTGTTATTTCGAATGTGAAAAAAATACATGCACAGTTGATGGTGAAAAAATTTAAAGTAACAAAATTAAACCAAGACCTTTTAGAAAATTAAAACATCATTTTTCAATACCATTATATTTTACTATGAGTAAAATGGTAGGTAGGAGATATTTTTCTAGAAAATCTTGGTTTCCGGTTGTGTATTATAATACATAAAGAGTGAAAATCGAAAACATGCAACAAAACAAATAAAAAATATGCTTATTTGCATATGTGTGTTAAATGGAAAACATAAGCCTAAAAAGAAAAAAAAATAGGTCACAAAACAATATTTAAGCGGTTTTTTTTTCAAGAAAATACAATTTGTATGTTACTTTTAACTAAAAACTAAAAAGAGTAACGAAAAAAAACTAGCTTCACAAAAAATCAAACATCAATACACATCCATGCTATAAAATATGACTGTACCTTTTCCAATTTAAGTCGAGTTTTGCAAGGAGTAAGAAAAAACAGTATTTGCTCTTATTTTATTAGCATTATAATGTAATGTACACGCATCCAAGCTACGCTTTTTCATATATCTCTTTCAGTTGTAAAACTATACAAAAATTTTATATTTCAATCGCAAAAATTCACATTAAACTTTTGAGAGTAAAATGGCACAATATATCATTTTATATCAAAATTTTATATCATACAGGTGTTTGTAAAATCATCTAAAGCGTTATTTTACACATTTTCAATGTGATATGTTTATTTAACTATTTAATCCTATTTTATGTATTTTTTTACATTTCTAAGAGCTGATGATGAAAAAAACGAATGATGTTTACAAATATTAGTAACATTTATAACCTAGTAAAAGCTTTTCGGGAAATCTCTCATATAATATACTGACTTTAAAAAATAAACAATTTTATTCGTTCTGCCACAAGCGAGATAAAATAAAGGTTCGTAATATCTTTATAAGAAATTGAAAGTTGGACAGAAAATATTTCAATACTATAAATGTACCAAAAAAACAACGCGCTACGCTACAACACATGTTGCATTAAACACAACAATTTCAAATAAATACTGTAAAATGTATTCATTAAATCGTTTTCAAACCTAAAGGAGTAGGTAGTAGGGCCACACTAAAGTACATGCTTATTAACTCTAGGAGCGATAAAATAATAATTGAACAGTTACAATATTTTAGTGAGCAGCCACATCGGCCACGTTTATGCTTAGATGAATTAGCAAATTAGAATATTTATAAAATGTAATTTTAGCGAAGGTTTGTGTTTATATTAACGAAATTGATCAACGAGTTAAATATCTTCGCTAAATCACAACGACTGTAGTAAATTATAAACGTAACCTATAAATCTATTAATGGCACTAAGGCTTAGTGTGGCCCTGCTTTAGGACAGTTCCTATATTAATTATAATTTACCCAACTAGGCAGAAGTATATTTTGCTATAGTTTCAAAAAAACTTATTAAAAACATATGTTCTAAATTTTGAAATTAGCCGCCAGTACGTAAATGCAAACTATAGTTTGTTTGAAAAAATAATCTTAAATACAGAAATTCAAGCCTAAGAAAACAAAAAACGTACATATTTTATACAACAAAATGCACACAAATACTCCAAATAGACCTTATTTTTTTAATATTTAAAAACAATTATTTTAATATAATAAATATTTTTTTAATATTTAATAAATAATAATACATTAATTAATAGATATTAACATTTAAACACACATATTCACATAGCATATTTTCTATTTGTATACAACCTAAAGAATTAACACTGTACTGTTTGATGGCAAATACAGTCAATTTAGACTTATTTTAGCTTTATTAATAAATCTATAACATTTTTTAAACCAAATTAATCATTTTATATTGAAATTAAGTTAAAATTATCAAAATGCTTGTAATAAAAAATAACCTCAATTGACTGTAAAAGTAATAAGTTTTATATATACATATATACATACAAGTACGTTTTTATATAATTATTTGGAGACAAAATATTGACTAGATGTTAGCTGCGATAGTATTTGTTCGAACGAGTTGAACTCCACTTATACTTTTATATCTGAAGCACCATTTTAAATTAAAAATAATACTTTAACAACACATTAAGCAACAAATTAAATATCATTCCTAAAACTGTTATAAACATTATTCAAAATTCAACTTCAAGTGAAATAAATAATAACAACGAATTAAGCTATTTCAAAAAAAATAAGTAAAACATTTGTTTAACTAACATTGTTTAAAAAATAATCTTAATACTAAAAAATAAATTGAACGTTATAATTTTGACATTTTTCTTATTTTTTATCGGAACAATACCAAGGTAAAAATCTTTACGACTTATTTTAAAAAGTGCTTGAAAACCTATAAAACACCATGATCAAGCAGACCACAAGCACACCGCCACCATAATCAACGCCGGATAATATAGCTATGAACCCAAAAAGATATAAATGAATGATATATAAATATATGTATGTACAATAACATTATATTTATTGTACCTGGAGAATAGAAATCATGTACACAGAGTAGTCACAAAATTTCATATAATCACTAAAAAACTAAAAAATAATTTTCTTAACAAAATTATTTAAAGAAAGTTTAGTGAAATTATACGTTATTATTTTTATTACTGTATACACATTGAATTGTATATATTTTTTTTAATATTTTATTAATTTCTTGAAAAGTGAACACTCTGTATAAATAATAATTAGATATACTCTCATAAAACAAAATCGGTTTAAATATACATAAAAAACAATAGTTTTCTAAATATATTTTAACCAATTCAGTTCTAAAAAGAGTATTTCATATGCAAATCATATAGACACTTACTGTCTTGATCATACATCGGCAGAGTGGGCGACAACGTCTTCTGTCGCTTATGTTTTAAGTAACTCGTATCTAAAAACATGGTGAATGATAAGTAAATTAAAATATATATAAATTAAAATATACAACCGCGGTTCTATTTTGACAGACAAAATCATGATGCAAAAACTTAAAATCTTAGTTCTCATAAATATTAATAAAATGTTTACTTTTATATTTACTAAAGTTGTCGCGTTTAAGACATTTCAAATAAAGCCTTATTTCTATTGCATAGAAAAGTTCTACAGAAAACTTGGCAAAATGGGCGGAGTATTACTTGTTATTTATTATCTTTAAGATATAAATCTTAATGACTACATAAATATACTCGTATGTGAGTCACATCGGATTATTTATTCTCATCGGATTCTGTACACTTCTGAGGTTCTGTTACGTGAAGCCGACCGAACGAAGAAGTACGGACAGGTACAATAAAGGGCTTTAGTATAAGTTTGGATAGGAGTGGAGTGTCCATTAACGTACTGAAATATGCCGAAATATTTGAAAACCTCGCCCGAAGACCTAATACTTCGTGTTTTTCCGCGGTATCTCGGACAATCAGAATCAGTTGTGAAACTTGCTGGCGTCGACCGGCGAGTAGTAGCAGCTGGTGTCGTCGAACTCTGAGACGGTGGCGTGCGGCGCCACCGCCATGTACAGCGCGTAGTGTTCCGCGTCCGTGAGCTCCAGGTCGTCCTGCAGCCGCCGGAAGGAAGTCGCATCTAACGCGAGCACGCTCTCCGCCACCAAGATGGCGCCTTCCGGCGGCGCCGGCGCCAGGCTGGCGGGCCGCGAGCGCGCCTCCTCGCCGTCGCCGTGCAGCGAGATGTGCGTCACGCTGTCCGCCACGCTGAGGCCGGCGCCCGACGCGTTGTCCTTCAGCGAGGTGTGCGACACCGACGACTTGAACCTGGAGGGGCGAAGCCCCGACACGCTGCTGACGGAGCGCCCTACCGGCCGCGCCGCCGCCTCCTTCCGGCCCTCGGAGCGCACGCTGGGCGCGGGCGACTTCTCCTTCCGGCGGAACAGCCGCGAGAAGAACGAGCGTTTCTTCGGCGCGGGCGGCAGCGCGGGCTCGCTGCGAGCCACCGACAGAGGCTTCGGGTTCAACGCGTCCGGGTTGCGAGTGACCGGTAGCTGCTTGCCCGGCTTTAGGATACTGTCGACCGACGTTTGGCTAGTTTTGAACGAATCCGTCGTTTTACGAACACGCTTCGGCGGGAGAGGGGGAGCTTTCTCGTCGTCGGTGTCGCGTTTTAGAGGGGTAAACTCTATGATGGGTCCGCGGTAAGTCTGGACTTGTACATCCTCGTACGAGAGGTCGGGCTCGGTTATGGGGACGGGGTTTTTAAACGCGAGCTGCAGGCTAGTGTACGTGCCGGCGTCGTTAAAGTCCTCGAGATCGGTTTCGGTATCGTTAAGCGTGGTGACGTTTTCGAGACGCGTTCGGTTTTCGGAGTAAATCTCATCGAGTTCGGCGACCTGGTCGAGGAGATCGTTGAGACTCTTTTCGTTTGTGTCTATAACCATATCATCGGAGGTCTCGTTGATCTCTATGGTGGGAGGGTCGGGGGTGTCGCTAGTGGAGGAGACTAGGTCCTGTTTCTCTGAGGTGTTATTATTTCCGTCGGTGGGGGAGTCTGGGAGGGAGGGGGTTTGGTCGGGAAGCGCGGGGGGCGGCGGGGGGTCAGCCAGGAGGAGGGAGAACACGTTGAGGTCGGGAAGAGGCTTTCGCGCAGTACCTTGGTAATCGGGGATGTATTCGAAGGGTATGGCGTTGCTTCTCGCGTTGTCTGATGTTCTCTTCAGTTGAAGGTATACCTGAAAGAGAATATTTTGATTTTTAAAAAGTAATAAAAACGTAGATAATAAAGCAAATTTTGACATTTCACATTTTATAATATACATATACCAATGTAAATATGTAAATGCTTAGTGCACGTACTACAGCTCATCAGATAAATACGAAAATAGACATAGTTCAATGAAAGATATGATCAAATCTACGCGTATCCGATTGATGTATAAACGGCATCTGACATAACACCTTGGCACCTCGCCATGCATTGTGCTAAGACAAAACCGTGCTTTGAAAGAAAAATCTGGTATGTTATTTTTCTTATGTTTATGCATAAGAATTAGTTCAAGTAGATCAATGAATAACCCCCCTAACGTGCGTTCATATTGCCGTGGTGGGTTGCTCTTGGTGTGGAGATTTGTTCAAGTAGGTCAATGAATCATCCCCCTCTTTGTGGTGGGGGTGTGCTATATGGGTTGCTGCTGGTACTCCTCTGATCAGTGTTGAGCAACCCCGCGGTATGGAGGGGGAGGTGTGGGGGGTGGTTGGTCGGTACCTGCACGTGGTGTCGCGCGTGCGGGTCGCGGTAGGGCGGCGTGTGGAACACGATGGCGGTGAGCTTGTGCACCAGCACGATGGTGGCGTGCTCCTCCCACACCACGCGCTCGCCCTCCTTCTGGAAGAACACGATGGAGATGTCCTCGCGCGTCACCTGCGGGGAAACGGTCAGCGAGTTTGTTATATCTATACTAATATTATAAAGCTGTAGAGTTTGTTTGTTTGTTTGTTCGAACGCGCTATCTTAGGAACTACTGATCCGAATTGAAAAATTCTTTTTGTGTTTGGATAGTCCATTTATCGAGGAACGCTACAGGCTATATTACATCACGCCACGACCAATAGGAGCAGAGCATCAATGAAAAATGTTGCAAAAACGGGAGAAAAATATTTCTTTAGATTTTTAGCCTTTAGAACGCGAGCGGAGCCGTGGGAAAGACTATAATGTGATATATTGAGATATAGATAATTGATATCATAGTCGCAAAGGCATTCTAGTATTAATTATAGTATAGTAACTAAAAACATAGTTAAAATGAATCACATTTTACCTTAATAGGGTAAAAAACTGAAAGTTTCAGTGATTTCGACGGTAAACGTTACACAGAGTTCACATTTAAGACATTTGTTAAACTACTATTCATTGGTCAGATGTATGTATGCAATATCTTCGTCTAAGCCAGTGTTTCTCAAACATTGTTCTGCCATGGCCCGGTAATTTTCACATTGCCCTTTCGTTACTAACTTAATATTTTAAACCCAAGCTAATACACATTTATTAATATTAAAAATGGTTTATTAATACACTGCGATGCGTTGATCGATAGTAGGTATTATTTTTTAAAACAAGGCGGGATCGTTGCGACCCGGTGTTTTATTTTAATGGCCCGGTACCGGGTCGCGACCTGGCAAATGGGAAACACTGTTCTAAGCCATCATCATTCCTTTATAATACCATCATGTATTGAAGTAAATGAACAATGTAAATATAATACAAAACCTTTACGAGCTTGATATCATGAACGTGCCACTGTTATTGTTATTTATGTTTATTTTCAGTTAAAACCAAATGAATCACGTATCATTCAAGTGTCAGTCACTAACATACGAGCGCATGTTGCCCGGCTTGCGCGTATCAATGTGCATATCTTATATCGAGATTATTTCCAGTCACGATCAAATACGAGTGGCGGCCGACACGAAAATCGAATACCTGATATTATGTAGTGCATGATCGACTTATATTATTTTTTTTTTATTGAAGTGAAACTTCTTTAGAATCGTAGTGATTTCAAACTCGATGATAACGAAAAATAAGTCCATAGTACCAGGCGCTCAGAGACGGGGAAGAGTTAGCCTTAATTTAAATTCAAGTTTTACTTCTGACATGTGTACTTAGTACACACGCACTTTTTTTTTATTCTGAATTAGTGCTTGACTAGGTTCCACCTGATGGTAAGTGGTAACGCAGTCGGCAATGGTAAGTCGCACTAATTCAGTAGCCACGTATTCACTCTTGCCTTGAAGACACCCATTTGTAATCGGACGGAAACACTGACGCAGGCAGATTGTTCCAATCCTAAACTTCGCCGTTCACAGCATCGATACAATAAATATCGCACAAATTACGTATCTGTTTTAATTTTTTGTTCTTAACATGAAATAAAAATGCTAAGTATATAATTGTAAAACATGTTCCCATTAATATTTTTATAGATTATTTATATTTAATAACTTGTAACTCACTAGCTTTGCTTTTATCCTAGCTTGCAACCCTTGCTTTGTTTAATTATACCAAATTTAATCAAAATCTTTAAAGTGGTTTTCTCTAATATTCAAAAAATAATAAATACGACCTTTGTGTGATTACATTGAAATGTTTAATATATCCAATAATAACATGATATCTATATAAATAAAAATGAATGTTGGTAAGCGCAAAATTCGAGAATAGCCAATTCTTCAAATAATTTAGCCAATATTTTTTTGTATGTTCCTTGAGGCCCACGGAATGGTTTTGTATTAAAAAAAATAAAAAAATAAAAATTAATTAAGTTTGTAAAAAACTTATATAAAGGGATTTTGTTTAATTAAACAAAAACAATCACTATGTATAACATGTGCAATTCTTACACATAAGCAAAGTAATTTGGTTGTACTGTCGAAGGTACTTTTCCCTTGATAATAATATATCCTCATGATATTATCCAATAATAACTTTTTATGTGTTGAATAAATAAATAAACATACAAAAAATCCAAGTTGCGGATAATTAAAGTCAAGGCCATCTAAATACCATATCGCAACAATATAAATATTTGTAAAACATATATCATGTTGATATAATACGGTTTAAATAGGCATCCGAGGGTACTAAAATTTGCTAGGATTGTTTAAAACACCATCATAACTGAAATTTAAAGAATCATCACAATTCTTACAACTTTTTGAATCGTTATAACTCAGAAACGGTGGCTCTTAGAAAAAAGTATTTAGACGTTCTTTATAAATAATTATCTGATCTACAATTTTTGTTAAAAGAAACTTTATGATAAAACTTACAGTTTTATTGAAAATCGCGAAAAAACCTGTTTTTGTGACCTATGACCCCAAGTTTTTTTTTTTCCAGATCAGATCGATGAGGATTATAAGGATTTCATTTATCAAACAGAACAATCTAACCAATTTTGAGCTGGGTGCGAATTTTTGTACCTTCACTCCTGTCTTTTGGCTAATATAATATTATATATAGATACTATGGACTTGACTGACCTTCTCGCAGAGCAGGATGAGCTCGGCGCCGCCCTTGCTGTAGTCGGAGCACTGGCTGAGGCGCATGATGGTGAGGTCGCTCATGGCCTTCTTGTCGTAGATGATGTCGGACACCACCGGCTCCAGCGACTGCCGGATCTTGCCGGAGCGCTCGTCCGGGATGAACACTTGGAAGCAGAGCCGCACCGCGTTCAGGTCGATGCTCTGCGGCTGGCTGCGGTGGCTGTAGCCCGCTGCGAGCACACATCGTGTTCTTACACATGGCCGAGATTCAGTGGCGGAACTATATGGTGGCAGGGGAGGCAAAATGCCACGGGCCCCCAACCCAAGAAGAAGAAACTCAGAAACAACCTAACATTTTTAGCAAAATTTTGTACCGAAGTACTTAAAAATTATATTTTTTTCTGGGATGCCAGAGGGCCCCATCCGAAGGATTTGACACGGGCCTCAGATAGTATAGTTACGCCACTGGCGAGATTGTTAACGTCTCATTGCTGGACACGGGCCTCTCTTTAATACGAAGGGGATCAAGCCATAGTCCACTACGCTGACCAAGTACGGATTGGCGGACTTCGAATGTCTATCGAAAACTTGCAGGTTTCCTTACGATGAAAATCATAATAAATATAAAGTAGAAATATCAATGGTGCGAGACCCGGATTCGAATTTACTCGGTTATCCCAGCGAGCGGCGTTACCACTGGGCTACCACTCTATGAATATTAATGAAAAAAAATCAAATAGTAACTGGGTCGAGTTTACCAGTAGTTGTGTAGTAATAAGTTCTAGTCTAATATTGTAATCATTTATTTTATAATAACTAAAGAACAGAGTTCTTTGGGCATAATAGGAATTTATCCATTGTTCCTCTTGCAGATGAAGCAGTACGGCGACGATATAGCGGTTTTAGCCCACAAGTTGACCGTGTTAGAGGATATTTCGAGCGAGCTATTTCAGACGCGCCGCCCGACGCCTGACGCTGGTTACTTTCGCAATCGACGTTCATACATTATTAATGTTAAGATTTGTAGGTTAATATTGATGAGGAATTCATTAATTGCATTTATGAATTTGAGTGGGTAATGTGTTTGAGTTTCAATAAATTATTGTTTTTCATCTAATTTCGTCATTGTGGAAGAAGAATTCAAAGTTACCTGAATAATTATCATTCAGTTCTTTAGGATTTTGGGATTATGCCTTTTTAATTTTTATACATCTAAAACGCGCGAGAGCTGTATTTTACAAAGAATATTATAGTAAGTGATCCGTAGCGTATGTTATTGTACTAATAATTTATCTCGTAAATCAACAAAGCCTGTCTGTTCTCTCAATAGATTTTAGTGATCTCATAAAATAATGTTTGGAATAACCTTATTTATTATGGTTCAATATTTTTTCATTCATCGAGTTGCCAACAGTATCTGGTAGGTAACCTATATGTTAGTCCACGTTATAGTCTACAATGTATTGAATTTCATCGAAATCCGTCCCGCCATTTTAGTACAAAGAAGTAACAAACAACAAGTTTGTATCGTAATATAATAGTGTAAAGTACATACAAACTCTTAAGTATATAATATATAATTTGCAAGCGCCCGTTGGTCTGTCAATTGTTATCGGTCTGGCACTTCCGCTTACGTTCTATATCATATTATAGCGTAAATGATTTAGACGGCGCGGGCGACTAATATCAGAACTTTAGATTACGATGTCAATATAATATTGACTTATTCATAATGTAATGAAATTGCCCAATATATAAATAGAAATAATGTTAGTTTTATTTCTCAAAGCGCCCGGGATCGATTCCCGAGCTGAGTACAAGTGTTTTTAAATGTATGAATGCAGTTTTTCTTGTTACTAAAATCGATGACATGATAATATGGTACCTAAGTAATGTACCTCGTATATGTTATAGTTTCAGACTTCCCCAATCCCCATACTGACCGATTCAAATGTTACATCCGGTATTTATAGAAGACGTACTAATAAGATCTAATCTTACAAATAAAATCTAATACTAACGCGTGTGTTAAAGTAAAGCAAAGTCATGTCGTCAGTTAGACTCGATATTGGTGAGATAAGATTATTTACCAAATGAATGTTAAACTAATAAATAGACTAGATATACCTACAGTTCGATATCGATTGACTTCGAAAAAAATGCTTCTATTTTTTTTATTTTATGACACAATAATTATTGGCGCGAATTAATATTATAATATCGTACAGTAAATGATAGATATTGTATCGTATCGGAACCCTTTGATTTTTGTATATTATTTAACTTATATGTCTGTAAAATGTTTGTGTATATCTTATGTTTGTGTTTTAGAAGAATAATTGTGTATCTTAATAGGTATAATAACAGAAGTTAAAAAATATATTAAAAACTTGCCAAGCGCTTGGCAGCGTTCCATAGACTATATTCCGTGTATTTTATAAAAGCAATGTTAGTTAAATACATGTGCGGTTAAATATGCTTTACTTTTAAAATTAATAGAAAAATAGAATAAAAAAAGAAAAAATATGACAACAATAAAATTAACAAATTACAAAAGAAAATCATTAAAATAAAAAATAAAAATCTTAATTCGGTATCTCATAAATTAAAGTTACAATAAAATAGTAAGAGCATGTTTATTCGGATTTAGGGGACTATGAAATTCGGATGTACTATTTGTAAAACAATATAGTTTTAACACGAGCAGAGCCGCGGGAAAATTGTTTAATAATCTACTACCTAGATACAAAAACTCAATAAAGTCCTAAAATCCTCATAATCCTCACAGAGTATGGATTCCTATCCATACTAAAATTCCTATTTTATAGGCAGTGGTACTCAGTTGTAACCGCGCTTGGGTAATCGAGTGATCCGAGTTCGCACCTCTGATATCTTTATGTGCGAATAATTTTAACATCACCTCTTATAGTGAAGGAAAAAATCATGAGGAAACCTGCATATCTGAGAGAACAAACGAGCTTCCAAAGACGTAGTCTGCCAACTGGCATTTCGCTAGCTTTGTGGACATATTCCACATATAATAACCTCCCTTGTATAAGAGGGAGATCCGTGCCCAGTAAGGCGTCAAAAAAGGGTGAATATATAAACCATAAAAGTGGAGACAATAGCAACTAATATTAGTAACATAACTCACTCTTGAAGGGGTCCACTCGCAACTTCTCCCTGGTCTTGAGCGCGTCGCCGATGTCTTTCCGCTTGACGCACTGTATGCCGAGGTTGCTGAAGGACACCTGCGGGTTCTCGTCCGTGATGGTGGTCTTCAGCGTGCACACACCGTTCTCGCAGCGCTCTCTACCGACTAGGTTGTGGGGGTGGGGTCTGGTAACACATGTCAATGATAAGTGTTACTAACACTTCTGTATATCCATATAATAAAACTCTAACTTAGTCAAATCTGTTTATTAAATATTTTTAATTAAGATCTTATTGAAATAGTAATTATTATTGATATTATTAATAGAGGCTGAATATATAGTTTTAAGAATTTTGTCTCTGTGTCTGTCTCCATGTTTGTCTGTGACCGCATCACGAGAACACCACAGGACAGATTTAAATGTAATTTGGTATGTTTATAGCTCAAATCTGCGTCAACATATAGGATACTTTTTGTTGAATAAAATATCTAATTTCTAAGAAATCAACACTAATTGTTAATGTATATCTAGTAGTATACAATATTTGCTAAATATATTTTGTCTTTAAACTAACATTTAATACTGAAAACATTAAAAGTTTATTTTTATTTAGAAAAAGGTACGGCATGGCGTAGTCCGTAGACCTAATAATATTCGTGCTAATTCAAATTCAAAATTAAAGGAATACATCAGTCAAGGCTTTAGTTTATAACGCGAGTGTTACGTGCTGAATGTTTAAGGGGTGACTCGAGCTTTGCATTTCAGGAGCGCGCCATTCAGTTTATTTCGTAACCTTAACATTTGTTTATTAAACTTATTGGAGGAAACGTTCTGTTTCAGTTTTTGTTTTAAAAACTTGAATGTAAAAGGAAGCCAAATTCGTAGCAAAAGTGCTTGAAAGTTTAAAATTCTGATAACGACTACGCAAAAAAAGGGGAATTTAGATAAATATCAAGTTCCTAAGTTTCTTAAACCATACCTATGGCCTATGCACAAAAATCTTAATTTGCTTTTAAAGCAAACTTTCAACGAAAAGAGTGAACCTATTTTAAAATAATTTACATTACACAGTAGACTTACTTGTAAGGTTTGTCTCTCGTCACGCAAGACACTACGATGACGACTTGACCCTTGTGGCCGCATATCTCTATCGTGGGGTACGTCTTCCGCTCCGGCGTGCTGTTCACGCCGGGTATCGATCCCGCTGACCGGCCTTCGCATTCGTATCGAAACCTGGTAAACATTGTGCAAACGTCAGTAATGTAAGTATTAACAGTGTGTAGTACCTACTGTAATAATTTGTATAAACAATGGCTTATATAGGTATAAAATGAAAAACTGCTAGTTAATAGATTACATAAAGTAAATTACCTACTTATTCAAATTATATTGTTGCAAGAATGATCAATAATTATAAATAAAATTATAACCAGATAGTTGTTATTGAAATACGCATTAGTGAGAGATTTGTGCGCTCTCCAATATTTAGATGAATAACTAAAACAAACCTAGATAATCTAAACATAAAATTGTAAGGTCACTCACTCATCACGAAATATCGAAAACCGCATGACGTATACCTAAAGATAAAAGGCAGGGAGGAAGTTTATAGTTAGTAGACGTCCGCTAAGAACGGATTTTACAGGGCTGGATTAAGGAGGTCTCATTCTTCTCGGAAGTTTGTATGAAAGTGCTTCATTTTTTGTGCTACAAACTTTAAACTCGGCAAGGAGGATCTAGGGACGAACCCGAGCGAAGCGAGGGTAAGTCGCTAGTATAATCAATATTCTCACATGGACCAATAATTTGGTCAATTACAATAAAAAATTATTTTTTCTTACTCTCTCTCTCTCTCTTTATGAGATCTATATCTCTCTCTATAAGTTTATCTCATTTTCTAATTTACTTTACCCAAACTATCAGTACAGACTACAGTCATTCTGTACAGCTTATTAAGTGGGCATATAATAATGTTTTAATCTCTTCTGTGGGACATTTTCTTAAATTACTAATGAAGTCGTAATTCAGTATCGTCGTCCACTTGAGAAATTCACTATGCTTGTATAGATGTAAACTGTACGTATGTACATTGGTAGGGGCAGGCTGTACGAGTAAACAATGAGTCGTGTATTGCTTGGCATCACTTTACTCTAATTACACATTGTAATGTTTTTTTACTATTATTTATTAACTTCCTCACTTTTTCCTGTACGCGATGTACAGACATTGTGCAAGACAACAATTTTTTATATGTTATGAATCTCATTGAATCAGAAGAGGACAGTTAAGAGCAAAAGCAATTAGGCGAAGTAGAATTTAATGACTTAAGGGACGAGGATTTGATTTTCGATTCAAGTATGTAAATGTCAATATTAGTTGAAGATTATTTGTACAGTAAATCAATTAGTCTAAATATATATTTTATGAAAAAGCGACGTTTACAGCGACATAAAACAAAAGTATCTATAAAAATGGCAAAGTAATTATTTATTTTTGATACTATTTTACTTTTACTTTGTTTGAAGAATGAATTAAATGGGAGTAGTTCGTACAACCAAAAGTGTTACAGAGACTATCCACGTGTCAGTAGAGTGGACAATGTACAGTTGGCGTGACGCGAAGAGACGTAACGTCTAAATCTGATCCTATAGACATCGAGCAAGTACACGGCGACGTAACGTCATGTCTCATCTCCTCTGCGATTAGTCTGTGACAAACTTTTAATATTCATAACGTGATGCATCATATTTGTGATCAGAATAATATGTTCGATGGTTGCGAGGTTGTTGGGAAGTGTTATTTGATTATATTATAGCTAATTAGTTTATTGTTTTGAGGTTATCGTGTAAGAAGTATTTTCTACTCTATAACATATAGGTTTTTCTTTAAGTAAAGTCAAAAAAATAAATTATAATGATTCTGTAATATAAAATTGTAAAAGAAATAAATATAGATGCAGAAATCTTGAATAACCTATACTGTAAGAATTATCTTACAGTCATAGAATTTAAAAATCAATCCTTCTATTGGTTAAAAGAGAAAAGCTCACCTCAAAGCTTTCCCAGCTGGCTGCTCTACGATGCGCACGATCGGTTGCCCCGCGTGGGGCGCCGGCCGCGGCATCTCTACGCCCGTGCCGTACAACGGGTCCTTGCAGATCGCTTCGACTGTACACAAAATTATAACAAATTATATAACATGTTAGACTAATAACTAAGTAAACTGTAAAATTTATTCAGAGAGTATATTGGTGCTACTTAAGTTAGCTATTGCTTAAGAATTGAAATGTTTAATTTAGTATTAGTCCACACTTCGGGTATGTTTTTTCAATACATTTTATGTAATTACTAGCGAAACCGCTATTTATACATACCTATAAAACTTTCTCTTGAATTACTTTATCTACTAAAAAAAATCAAAATCCAGTGCGGGACTACAGAATCCACGGACAGCGGGAAGAGACTTTGTTTTATACTATGTAGTGAAAACTTAGTAAAGATAATCATAGATATTTGTCTAGTTTTACACAAGTATAGTTGTCATTATCTAAGGGAAATAGTTAACACCTATAATACACGTATCAACTATAATAAAAAAGTTATATTTCAGAGCTCTTTTAGTTTTGTTGGAGAACGGAAAATTAGATAAGAAGCATTCAGTGCGCGTATATTTATGATAGTTTATTTCCTTCGAACCTACGTACATCAAACAATACAAACGTTAAAGGAAAAATACAAAATCTTAAATCTTTAAATTTTTCTTTCCAACCGTTTTAAAGATTAGCGGGAACAAACAGACAGACAAAAACTTTTAAAATTGTGTGTTTAAAATTATATATTATGAAGTTCTGCCTTCGCAATATAAAATGGGATGCAATTCTGTAGCAGATCTAGCGCTCGAGCTCGGGCACGGGGAAAACCAATTTTTAGTGAAAGTATCAGTGGCATTTGAGAAGTAGACTGTAGAGTCGTTAGAAACTTCGCCAGTTTGCAGGCTTATATTAATGTATGTATTCCAGTGATAAATCATAATTTTATCTATAAAATACTAGCTGACCCCTGCCCACTTCGTTGGGCATAATGTTAATAATCCTTTTTTAGTACAGAGTGTTTAAATTATTTAAATTATTTTATTAATATTAAAAATTAAAAAGTAAATTATCTATACTAATATTAAAAAAAATACTTTTTGTCACTTAAATATGAAAGTTAGACATATGCTGTCGTTGACTTTTTTGTAGGCATTTTAAGCTCCACATCTTTTCTCTAGAACTCAAAAATATATCTTTCATAGTTAAGGCAGCGTTCGTAAGAAACGCTTTCATTCGACCGTTTTTTCTCCGATTCACTTTGCAAAACGGACTACCACGTAAAAGCCTTTTTATTTTCCGATTTTTTATATAACCTATGACACTCAGCAATAATATGGCTTTCTATTGGTGAAAGAATTTTTAAAATCGGTTCAGTAGATCCCGAGATTACCCCTTACAATTTAACAAATAAACAAACTTTACTTCTTTATAATATTAAGTATAGATTAGTATAGATATAATCACCTAAGAAAATCATAAAACTCAGAACCCAGAAGAATTAATCAACAACAACGAAGTGGGCACGGGTCAGCTACAGTTTACAATAAACTTGCGACTCACACTCAACTGAGTGTGAGTCGCAAGGCGTTAGGATTTGCCCCTTGATACGTTCTAACGGTTAGTGTTGCTGAAATATATTCTCGCATAAAAGTATCAACCGTCGAAAATAGAAATCTTGATAGACCGAATGTACCTAATGTTTTAGTGGTCTTAAACTATCCTCGCATTATTTCCTTTCTAATGACCTAACCTTTGGACGTACCCGCGAAACACACTCTCGTACATAAAAAATATGTAGTTAAAACAAATATGAAATGTAAATATAATATGATTGACCATAATATGAGCAGTCAATAGAAGTTATTCACACGACGCTATCGCCACGTACGTAGCAGGTATAGCTCGCGCCAAACTTTGTGGCCGTCCCGAACTAGGCTCATTGCATTGCGCAGAACACAAAATCAGGTATTAGCGGGACGCACAAGAGCTTGGGGGCAGGGCCACACCCCGCGCGCCCGCACCGCTCACCCGCGACGCGCGCTGGCACCCACGCCTTAGTGTGAGTGCTACGTCCGTACACGAATCACGCACTTGTGAGCTCTGAGAGTACTGTAGCGTTCAAAATTCGTTCGATCGTTTCGTTAATTTGTTATTATAGTTTTTAGTTATTGTTACTTGTTGTTATTGTTACTCGTTGTTATTTGTTTATAAACATGCCTACCGGACGTTGTAATGTTTTACGACGCCAGTTTGTGTGTTTTATTTACATTTATCCTATTATTACCTAACCTATATGTTTTACAAATAACACATACATTGTATATTAAATTAAATAAAATAACCTATGAAATAAACACGAACTTTATAATCAACAAATAAAAATAAATTGACATAATATAATAAGTATTAAAAATGTTAGAAAACGAAAATTGTTTGGTTGATTACGTATTGCCCACTCGACTGTACCATGCGCAAGTTCGGACTCGCGACTATACTCAAGGCGGTCACAAAGTTTGGCGCGGGCTGTATGTATCTATTGGTTTCATTACTGTTAACTTCGAGTGGCTTATTCATGATCGCTTGTTGAATATTTTTGTGTAGTCACATAATAATTTTTCAACTGATTAAAAAAAAAGTAATTTATAAACTATTTTTTAAATTTTGAATACTAATTAGAGTGTCTTTAAGTGTCAATAGTATGTTCGTGTGTTATTCAGAACTATTTTAAAAATATTATTAATGAAACTATGTTTTGATTTTTGGTTCCCGACGTTTCAAATACTTTACAGCAATCATTGCCACGGTAGAAATTTAGGTATTTGTCGTGTCAGAGGTTTATATATACTTGTTTTAGACAGTGCCAAAATTTTCAAAAAATTATCAAAATCACACCAAAGTAATAAGCGCTCTTTTAGGGCGGTATGTCAGGTACACAAACATTTTTTACATTACTAAACGTATTTTCCTATGGTCACACTTCCTAAATATCTCATTACCTGGGGGTAGTAGGTACGACAAAAAAGCTTCTGCAGCTGGCGATGGGACGAGCTCAGTGTGAAACGCAATAAATATTTTATTTAATATGAACAAACTTTAAGCAAATCACCACCCGTGTAGTGTGAAAGTGACTGACGTTGAAACCGCGTCGTGACGTACGAACCTACGAGAGACAACAGCGAACCAGGTAGTCCATTCCACCCTTTCTATCTTTAGTATATTTTCAATCTTTACCTACCAATTATAATACCCCGATTATTACCGATACGTTAACTTAATACGAATAGCATATTTTCACTGAAACTTGTTGGGCAAAATGTTGCAAACTTATTAAGAGTACCTGTTATTATTATTTTGGAACAAATATTTCTTTCTCTAGGATCGCATAAATTGTCTTTTTATATACGTTTATTTTCATATACGAGTTCTAAAAGATTTCTCGTATAACTTCACCACATTTTGATTTTCACCATACATTTTAGATTTTTATAAGCTATCAATTCATTAATGTTCTAATCTTTCTTCAAACTTAGACGCTACTTATTTTATCTTATACAAATTCGCATTAAATACCTATACACAAGGTTGCGTCGAAATTGGACCCGAATGAGAGTTATCTTATTAATTAATTATGTTTATTATGTATATAATGCCTCTATCATTTTCCCCGTCGACTTTAGTGATAATAAAATGTGTTAATGTTCAAACAAACATTGTCTATTTAATAGGTACCTACATGGTAAAATTATAACTTAGCGAATTCTGAACAATTGAAGTTAAAAACAAAAATTGTAGTAGTATTAAAAAAGGTCTACAGAAAAGTCTATATTATTATATAGGTATATCTCGTTAGGTACCAGTTAAAGCTGGATATAATTTCTTTTATTATACTTAGGGCCGATTTTTCAATCCTCAGATAAACAGTTAGATAGTACTTATTAGACAGATAACAAAATATTGCATTTTTCAATCGTCAGATAGGCTCTATCTCGTCATTAACGGCCCTAACTGAGGAATAAATCTATCTGCCCCTTTTACGGCCAGATGAACGTCTATTCGATAGATACAACTAGATCCATTGATGTTTAGTTTGGGTTATTTCTTCTTTTTCCAAAGTAAAATCAAAATTATGGAAATTTTCAATACTGTTGATGACCTGGCAATTGAAGAAGAGGCTAACGTGTATGAATATTTAAATACTGAAAGGAAACAAAGAGTAATCAGACCAAGGCCCGACCAGTTTTCTATGTGGGATTCAAAAGAATTTCATCGCCATTTCCGACTTTTAAAAGAATCAGTACTTTATTTGCTTCCCCTAATAAGTGATAAAATGAAGCACGATTTCCACAATATATCTTTACTTGTCGACTAGACTAACGAGCAATTCTACTTCGACAGTATTGAAATTAGCAGCGCGCTCTCTTTTCTTTGTTTCCATTATTATCAAAATAATAACGAATCACTAACAATAAATCAAACTACAAAATCACCACACTGGCACACACGAGAAATTTTAATAACAGAACCTGTTTCTATTGAGCATCCCATACATCTGTTAAACAGATGCGCGGGATGCACTATAGAAAATATTTATTTATTTAAACGTCAAATAAACGAATATCAATGCATTTGCTATCCTCTTCTAACACATATTACACCGTATGCGTGTATCACGCTTCCACAATATTACAGTGAAGTTAGCAACTAAAATCCACAGATAACTATTCGCTTGCTATCTGGCCATTGAAAAATGCAACAATTTTATTTGTCCTTTTAACAGTCAGTTAAGTTAATTCGTCAGTTAGTTATTTGTTCAGTTATTCGATGATTGAACAATCGGCCCTTAGACTTATAAACGTTCTGCCCTAATCTATTACGATAAGCGTTCAAAATTTGGAGAAATAAATGACTTATAATCTAGATCGTAGTAGGTAGGCATAATAAATTAAGCCAAGATTTTTTAAAGGAGATGAAATAAGGCATCCTACATCCTCAGATTCTCAGAGAGTGTCAATTTTAACGGCTTAATAACCGCATTCGTTAATGTATCTTATGCAAAAATTCTTGACAATAATTGACAAGTCATATATTTGTGTGCCCAATTAATACTGTTAACTGTCAAGACGAATTATACAAAATATGTGCATGAAATAAAAATTACTGAATATTTGCCCCTTTCATATCGTAGTCGAATATAAAATCTCTAAATTAATAAAAACGCCAGTTGGGAAAATTAGTTTATTTGTGAAATAATTATAATTAAGTGATTCGATACTCACTGACATCACTTATATTCAGGTGAGACGGCCCGTCAACGTGCTCTACAGGCAGAGCGCCCTCTGCAACACAGACAGACATACACGTTCACGTCTCGGAAACTATCGAGGTACCGCGAATAATGTAAGCGATGCTAATATTCCGTTTCCCATAAAATAAGCTTAGTTTAATTGGCCAATTTACCGGTCATACCTTCTACTAGCGTGCAAGAAGCTTAAGTGATAAGTGAAAACAAATGACTAGAATATATTATACATATAAGAACTACAGACGAGCTACTACTATAAAGAGGATAATATATTTGAACAAGTCGTAATAATAAGGTTATAATATCGCCTCCATTGTATTATTTCTGACATTACAAAATGATATTTAAAAAGGCAAGCAATTGTTTTTACTTCATTTTTTGTCAAGGCGTACGTACGCGCGATTTGATTTAGACAACTATTATTATTTACTAACTTGATAAATATATATATTTTTTAATCAACTATGTCGTAGGTATAGATAAATATAATAAATCATTATATCAATCATTAAAAAGTATTTATCTGCCGGTTGATTAATTTGAATTTTTTTTATCCGATTAATGTATTAGCCATCTACATAATGTAGTAAAATTCTGAGTCGAATCAGTATACATATTAAATAATTTTTGGAAAATCTTTTTATTGATTAGAATTTTTGTCTGTCTGTTACCGTATCACCAGACACGCTTTTAGTAAATTATATATTATAAATAAAATATATTCTTCTAAATGTATAAAACCAAACATTATAGAAACTTTTGGTAACTACTGCTTTGGTAGGTACATTCTACTGCTGCTGAAAAGTAGGTACCTCATGTAATCCTAGACAAATCTGAAGGCAACTACCAAAAAATTATAAAAATTATGGTACCAGAGCTGAGAGTCCATACAAAACCAATGAAAGAGTATGAAAAAATGTTCGGAAAAACGTCTGGAAAGGTAAATCCATGAACGAATTAGCCACTGGACCTGACATAAAATACAAATGCATGAAAAATCGTTCAACCACGAAATTCGAGCATGACGCACACAATGATTTTAATTCATTATTATACACACAGATACAAAATACATAATAATTCATTCTACTGCTAGTTGTTAATTTTTATCTATGTATTTGTTATACCCTTTTTATAATTTTATTATTATGTTTTAATTGGTTTTTGTATATTATGTAATCTTTTTCAGTTAACTGTAAATTTTTCCTTTTTTGTTTTTTCCTGCTTCTTTTTTGTATTATTTACTTGTGGAAACTTTATTGGTGTATGTGCTATATTATCATCATCTATATATATATGTATTATTGTACTGTTTGTTCCCAAAATAAAATAAAAATATAATAAAATCATTCGTTCAGTTATTTCGTCGAATATCGATATAATTTTCGACATTGTCAAGCACTAGTCGATGCCAAATGGGCTCACTCGAGAGTTTTGTCATTCGTTATGAATGGTATAATCCAGCCATTTTACGATTGTTGTCAGATGTCAACAATATAATACGAAATAATAAAATGATATATGTTACATACGAAATGTTAATTCACATTTGATTAAATTTTGTGATAAATAACAATAAATGTAATGAAATGAAATATATTATTTACTAGTGAAAAGAAATAATGCTGCATCCGCCGCTTTAGTTTTTACACCATTTAACTGAACTTTTAGTCATATTTGGGAGATGTTTTGTTGACAAGTGTTTGAGACTGATACAGAAACAAACGACCAATAGCTAGAATTTCCTGGTTACTGACAAGACCGGTAAAAGTACGTCCGTTTATATGTCAGGTCCAGTAGCTAATTCGTTCATGGGTAAATCTTTAAAATTTGTATGTAACATACTCCCCTATGTGACTTTGTTTAGATCAAAAGATTTGAAGATTTTATATGAGCATCAAATAAAAAAATAAGAATTGAACTAATAATAATGTTTCGTTAGTATTGTTGTGATATGTGACCATATCATGTAATTATTTTATCTCTTGATGATATAGCCAGCGATAGCTGTCTGTATCGATTAAATGTCATATTTTGATGATATGTCATTCAAATTTGGCCATATCTAATATGCACCTATACAATAAAATTACATATAAGTTCGAATCAGTACATTAAATATTTTCAGGAAAATCTTATTAAAGTAATCCTTATGATAAGGCCGAATCTATAGTTTATTTAGAAAATCTGTTTGTCTGTCTGTGACTGTATAACGAGAAAACCACTAGATATATTTTAGGCAATTTAAATCAAAAAATAAAAATACGTTAATGAATAAAGCTTATTACACTGTAGCGGAATACCGGATGTAAATGTGTGGGATTAGTGACTGGTTGTGTCTCACGTAGGATAAATAGATAAATAATTGTAATACAATATTGTTACCAAATGTTTTTTTGAAAAGAGCAACTGTTGAGTTTCTCGCTGGTTCTTCTCAGCTTTCCGAGCCGGTGGTAGTTTACTCATAGACTTACAGACTGACTTTTAATGTTGATAATGTAAAAATGACGATTCAAAAGAGCTTGTAAAAGTCTATTTGAATAAAGAATATTTTGATTTGATTTGATTTGATATATTATGTTGATGAAATTTGGTATGATGATAACTGGTTACTCGTGTAAGCATAATATAGAATAATTTTTACTACGGAAAAACATCTTATTCCTATGAAATCTATACTGACAGAGTCACTAATACACTGCTTCCAATACATAAAATTATGAAATATTATCAGATAATGTCCCATACAGTTATTATTTTATTTCAGATCTGTTACTGAATTTGAAATTACCGTAAAGTTCTTATTATGATAATGGGGGGAGGTCTGGGATTAAAACAAATTATTATCACTAATATATTTTGACCATATCTTGTAGTAGTCTTGCATATTTTATAGTCTAAACAATAAACGCCGAAAGAAAAAATAATTAGCACGTAATATACGAAAAACATTATTAATCAAATCGTGGTCCTCATATATAAAGATAATAAGTACCTGAAAAACCAGTGTTCCAATAGAATTTCATGTTGGTTTGGAACTTAAGTTCGGCAGGGGGCACAAAGTTTGTACTCCAATGAGCTAGCACATTTAACACAGTCTGAGGACTATCCGGTTTTATCAACTTGGTATTACTAATTGAGCTCAAAAACATATATAACGTTATCACTTTAACTGACGGACGAAGATCAAAGGTCACAATTCCGATAAGTTAAATAATAAAAAATGGGTTTTTTTGACAAAATAAGGTAAATCAAGTTTCTTAACTATATCGATTTCTATTTAGAGATTCTTACTTGGATTTTTTAATTAGCGACTTGAGGGATGGGGAGGAAGTGAACTCGCTAACTTTGGCATTTATAATACATAAATACTACTTTGATACATTTCGATTTCGATATATTCAGTTCGATTCTGACTTACGCATCGAGTTCCGTATAATTATTACAATAAGGGGGCCGACCCCCAGTAAAATACCTGTCACAGTTCGTTCTCGGTGCGATCTAGGTCTGGTAAGGTGACATGATAACATTAATACCAAACTCAGTTCACGATTTATTGATGATGAAGAAAAATCCTTTATGTCGAACGAATTGGAGTAAAATTTTTTCTAGATTTATGGTGACTGGAATAGGTTGGAGCAAAACTGACTGTTACCCATAAGTATATTATATGTATTGTACACATATATCCTTACTTGAATATTTTACCTGATCCAGATCGGACCGAGAACGAACTGTGGACGGCATTATAGTGAGGATCTTGTCTTATAATCCACAATTTCGCCTGTAGGCTGTGACGGCCTGTCAGGAACATTTGAGACAAACAAAAACAGCATAGGATATAATATGAGGTACAAATGCGTAAACACAGGTGCACTCTCCTCTATTCATGGCACGGTAAGCTACGACTACTGACACGACACGTGCTCTTCGACGCTCTATTTTAATTTCTTAACTCCAAGCTGTTACTGATAATTTCAAACTCGCGAAAAAATAATTTTATGTAGATATATTTAATTTAGAACATTTTTGAGACAGAATTGAAATTAAGTTTTTTTATATGATATGGTCCACTAAAGACCGATCAACGTTCAAAACGGCAGCCATGCCACCAGTAGAACACTTAAGATATAAGTAATGTTTATATTATGTAATATATTATATAGGTATGATAAGTATTCTAACCCCTTCTAAAGAAATTATCTATTCCTTAAGCATACATACTTTCGTCCCTGTTTTCCCTTGATTCTCAAAGTATATAGGTACATACCAAATTACATCTACGGCTTAGCGGATTAATACGTTAGTTTATATTTTATATTATATGTACTAGCCTTTCCCGCGGCTTCGCTCGCGTTCTAAAGGTCAAATTAAAAGCAATATTTTTCTCCCGTTTTTGCAACATTTTTCATTGATTGCTCCGGTCCTATTGGTCGTAGCATGTTGTAATATAGCCTATAGCCTTCTTCGATAAACGGACTATCCAACACAACAAAAAGATTTTTTCAATTCGGACCAGTAGTTCCGGAGATTACGGAGAATAAATAAATAAACAAACAAACTCTTCAGCTTTATAATATTAGTATAGATAAACATTTTTTATCTGTAGTATAATACTAGTATAGATACCTTTGTAGTTTAATAACCACACTTATAATGGCATTAAAATATCAAAATCGTGTTTCGACAAGGAAAAATTTTTTATAAATTATTAATAGGAGTAACATGTTATTATTATTTGAATCAAAACATGTTACATTATAGTTTATATGTATATAGAAGATAGATAAATAAAATTGAAGTGTCTGTTTGTAATGTATATTAGCTTTAATAGCTTTTTACTAAATACTTATAAAATCATATAGTAATGGATTGTATGAGAAAGCTCAATTTTATGTCTATCTGTCTGTTTTTTCCGGATACCACCTACACCAGTTAAGTTAACTTAAGCTACTTATAATTTCCAAAAAGTATTAGGGTCGCCTTCAAAAAAATCAAAGATCAAAGATAGGTAAGTCACTGGTATAATAATAAGATTACTTAAGACTTTTTGATACTATGAATTTTTTTAACAGGTAAATCAAAATATGTACATTGTACATACTAGAAACATACCTACGCGAGTTCCCTAACTAACTTTATTTACATGATTTGGTGTTATGTTGACTTATGTGTGCCACAAGTATACAAGTATTTACAATATTGATTGTACAAGTGCCTAATAATAATAATGTTTAAGGCCTAAGTAAAATAATCAAACTGTAAAATAAAAGGATAAGAAAAGTACATAATATGAATATTTTAAAAATCTCTACTGCAATTCCAATGCTTTTAACTAAACTCCTATGACACTAACAAGAGATAACAACTTCAAACGCATTTTGTAAATTTGTCGCAAAACGACAGCAATAAGTATTTGGCCGACTGCGACGAAGGTAAAAAGAACCCTCGTTTGGGCTTCACCGTTATTTCGTTATTTGTATATAAGTAAACATATTTATATTGTTATGTACGTATATTTTATTTATTTTTTGTCTCTGTCAGTATGTTTGACAGAGACAGAAAATATCACTGAACAGATTTTAATTAATTTTGGTTCAATATTTGTTGTTTATTCGGGTACATTTTACTGATGAAGAATATCTGATTTCTGAGTTATCTACAATAACTTTTAAAACGTATCTGATGACGAACCCCAGCGGAGCGAGGGTGAGTAAATAGTAGTCTACGAATACTTTTAGGTATATTACTGTAATCAATAATATCGCAGCCAGATCTAGATCTAGATTTGGTCATTATACGTAACACTTGTTATCATGAAATTTAAACGTCAACGTGAACTTTAAGATATTATGTCTATCAATGTTTGGTGTTATAATTAATTTGGTGTCTTCAATGCACATAAATAAAATTGTAGTGTCTGTTTTTAATTTCATATTAAGAGCTTTTTACTAAATGCATATGCAAGTATATATTGTAGGTACTTACAATCACAAAAAATCACAAAATCAATTTTCAAACTCACTGTCACTCTGTCTGCTTATTCCGGCTAATCTCTGAAACGGTTGGACCGATTTTGACGGAACTTTCACTCGCAGATAGGTAATATAATGAGGTGTAGATTTAGACTAGTTTTTAACCAACTTCAATAAATGAGGAGGTAGTAATTTTATTTATTTTAACTCGTGGAATCTGTGCCACCGCTAATGCTAAATATAGGGAACCTGATGAACCCGAGCGAAACAAGGGTGAGTCGCTAGTGTGTAATAAAAATACTGCTTCTTACGTAGCCGTGTAAAAATTATAATTCATAAACATAAACAAACTAGATTGCGCAATAAAACGAACGCAGCAAGCCTTAAATAGATTATATTTGCATAATATGTTAGATTTTGAATAAATTATCATTATTATCACTCGTATTACCCTTACATGTTTTTTTAAATGTACGTAGGAAAGTGGACTACCATTTACTTACTAATCACTAATAATATTCATAAATTGTATAGTATAATATTTATTTTTATTCTTTAATTGACTAGTTGATACTGTTGACCAAATAGTTAAAATCAAAATAAATGAAGGTAAATTCACGTAATCTCAAAAAATAAAAAAAAAGATTCTCATAAAAATAATAAATAAAATTGAAAATAAGTGTTTATCTGATTGTGGTGAAACTCAAAGGAACCCTCATTTAGGCTTTGCCAATGTTTGTATACAAGTATAGTTTTCATTGTTATGCCTGTATATTTTATTTATTATTATGGATACAAAAACCAAATCTATAATTATAGGAATGAGGAATCTATGTCAGTCTTTGAATTCCATACATTATATATGTTATTATTTAAAATCTTAGATTATTATTTATACAATAAATTCAAGCACATGCTGCATGCATACTGAAATATCTAATAAGTATCTGCAATCAGATTTTTGTTTGTTCAAGTCTAATTTTAAGGGAAACTTTATATTATACACACAAATAGTTATAAATATTATGTTTAACATTGAATAAAATTATTATATTATTGGCAATACATTATACTTTATTTAAAACTAAGAAACGGTATATATTTAATATAAGGAAGGATATCGGAAATCTGACTTTTTAATCATTTAGAACACCTCTAATTCAAAATGTATTTTAACATAATGTCAACAATAGTAACTAGCGGAACATTCTTGTAGTAGTGCAGAAATTGAAAGGATAATTTGATATTAATGAGTATATTTGCAAACCTGTGCAAAGTATGAGGAAAATGACTACTATCGTTATAAAATAAAGCAATCAGATTTTACTCTAATCTTTTTAAATAAACTTTAGAATATTATAAAAGATATAATACACAATGGTAGATTTACAAAATATTTATTCAAATGATGTTACATATTATAGAAAGTTTAATTTGCATTATAAGCAATCTCTATCATGCATATTAATTTTTCAAACTATATTGTTATTTATAATATTTTATTGTTCCTTATTTACTATTACATATTATATAACTATTATCTATGTACTTGTGAAGTAAATAATAATAAATCATCATTCTCATTAATCTATGATTATACTTGTTAATTACTTTGTGCTAGGTGCTTACTTTTGAGATTACATTAGTATTGGTAACTCTCAGTAATGTTGTTTCTTTTTTTTCAATCAAAATCAATTAGTAAATATTTAATATATATGTATGTTAAGAAAATTTCAAAGTATTAATATTGTAAGGAAAAGAAATGGTTCTGAATAACTTCTAGTTTGCAATAACTAAACACACATGCTACCTACTTCCTATAGTCGGCGTTGCGGCCAGATTTTGGGATATTTATAGAACCACACACTTATAGCTGACTAACAGACTGAGAAGGAAGCTATTATTTACAGCTGTAGACGATAAACGTACTAATGAAAAGTACACAGTAAGTAAAACTACGTGCAACGTGCCAGAACCAGGTGTCAAATTGTCAAAATGTTGTTGTAAACTAGGACAATTCATGCATTACACTCGGTTTACCTCCGTTGTGGTCCATCGCCCTATAACGTGTCTCGTCCGGACACCTACAGAGATCCTTCTGTCGCACACATTTGTTTTATCATAACACTGGCCGTATAGCACTTTGCAGATTTAGATCTGGAATTGAACTTTGCACTCAACCTCACCGATTATAACGTTAACAATATAAACACGCACGGCTGCTCGCTAAACGCAAATTAAAGACGTACCTCTTCGAGCATGATCCTATAATAACTGTCTCTTCGTTCGTCCAAGGAACTAGTTATCAAGGTCTTGTCTCGATCGCAGCATGCACGGTTCCAAGAATTAAGAAACAGGTTATATCGAAACGCGATTGTAAAAGCACTTTTGTTACACTAAGTGATACAACTGATACTACGAATTTTTCATACTTTTATTGAGACAAAATAATTCGGGTACGTACGGCAAAACTTTTGAAGTTAACTTTAGAAAAGTCAACGTCAATGTGATAACGCGTGTGAATACGGTAAGAGCGTACGTCACACTAACTATGTTTAGTAGCGATTGGCCGCGACACGTCACGTGACACAGACGTGTAATAAATGGCGCATGCGCGGCGCCGCGCTGGGACTTTAAAAATGAATAAGATCATAGTAGTAAGTAGGTACCTACTAACTATCTAGTAAAATATTAATAAAATATTTACTATTTGTAGCAATAACTTATAACACGAATGCCCATCGGAAATGTCGGAACTTTTTTGGTTATTTATCAGTATGTCATTGATAATAATATTATGTCGTCTTTTTATTTTCACGATTTACAGAAAGCATAGTGTTGTCCATTTTCATAATTAGTTGTTGGGAGTCGAGTGTGATGGACCGTGGACGAAATATGCATTATTATAATTTATAATTATTAATGTAAATTATATGCAATATATAAATCCGTTGTATAACACTAATAATAGCAACCCGCTTTTCTTCTTCAATAAATATTTATAAATATTTTGGAACATTATTACATACAGCGCCATCTAGTTCCGTGGTAAGCTACGAAAGAAGCTTGTGTTACGGATACCAGATAGTTGATATACTACATATATATATAAGTTTTTAAATACATACATATTATTAATATTAACAACCATGACTGGAGTACAAACTTCCGAGTTTAACAAATGAATGCCCCCAGCGGAACTCGAACCCGCGACCGCTGGCGCAAGAAAGTAGGGTCACTACAAACTGCGCCAAACGAGACGTCTTTTGGGACATAGCCATACCTACTAACCGCTGCGTACGCGTAGCACATCCGCGCATTTTATAGATTTAGATGTTTATAGTATTTATTTTTATAATTGATAAAAGAAAACTATTGTTTATTTTTGTTCGGTATTTTGACACTGTTTCGTAGGCACAAATTAGCATCTTGGGATTAATTCAAAAATAGGGATTTCTTATTACATATTAATAGAAACAGCATTAGCTTTGTTGTAGAATCTATAAGTTTTAGGAATTAATTATTCTAGTGATAAATTCACAGAACTCACTAACTTAAATCTAATAAGTCTGACTTGATATCTCTGCAAGTTGATATCGTCGGGACGACTAATACCTTCCTAATTCCAATATTTCGGAGTAAGAAAAGTATGACTCAGAAGGCTTTATTGGATGATCCCAAATTTCAGTGCGTAGGTGGAATATTTTCAGTAGATTCGGTGAGTCATAACGGTAATATTATTTCGATTCGGAAAAGCTTTATATAGTTTACACGTTTTTATAGAGATTAAGGTAGAGTCCCGATAATACTTTCTTAGGTTTACGCGAATGTTTGACGTCTCTCCCGTGACCATGATTGCTGTAAAGCATTCGAAACGTCGGGAACCAAAAATCATAATAAATCCGCGACAAAATCCGAAAAGATAGTTTCATTTATAATGTAGAGTCCCGATTTTTTTATGTCTTACTAACATGACTCTTAGTCGTGAATGGTTGTTATAATATCTTGAACATAATATATAATTTGACTACTATATATGTTTTTACAACATATTATTGTTATGTAAATATGTAAAACTAGATAAAAGTATTGCAGTATCGCAAAGTATGTAGTGAGTAATATGCTTCTTTGCTATAAATAGTAAACAAAATAGGTTTGAAAACAATTTTTTATAACATATTTCTTACTTATTTACTCATAATCAATAACTATTTACTAATATTCAATAGTAGTTTATATAATTGTAATCGCTAAGAGTCTCAAAGCTGTCAATATAAACAATGTTAAAATTATGTGCCACTTGGGCATAAAAACATTATCTCTGGTAGAGTGCAAAATATACATTTTCCTGTTCGCAATATCAGTAGAATATACATCGTAATTAGAAAGTTTGCTACAATGAGTCACTAGTCAGTCCGGCGCGGCATGGCGGCGCGACTCGCCGGTGTCGCGCGTCGTCCTGCTACTTTGCGTGTGGCGCCAAACTACAGGTTCGATTTAAAACAACCCTTCTGTATGCCACCCTTTTAAAATTGCGTATATATACGCGTACAAAAGGATAATTAGAGTTTCTTGACCTGCCTCAAAATTCAAAATTAGTGGGGTTAGTAGAATTTTGTAATTTTAACCCAATCGATTTTATTGACATTACATAAAGTTTGCCTTATGTGTTTGTAAGTTTACGATTTTATTCTCGTCTATTGAATCTACTAAATAAAAGTCATAAGTCTAATGATTCCAAAAAAAATTAGATAATTGCATTTAGTAAATATATTGGCTACCTAGGATAAGATAAATTGTAGAGCTATATTTTAAGTTGAATAACCTAATTTTAAAATTATTTTCATGTTTTCCTTTAATTATTTAAGTAATTTTTTATACCAATATTGTTATGTTTACTATCAATAATAGGAACATTATCATTATTACAGCAATCTTTTTCAGCACACTTTCCTGATAAATATTTTCTTCTAGTGGTTTCCTAAGTAGGCACTTTTCTTTTGATGTAAACAAACCTAGCTATTATATTATATCATCTAGGTATATTATCATCTTTTATCTCATGGTATTCCTTAATCAATTTTTATCTTAATCCACATGTTATCGTGGTTGTTAACGAAATTTAACATCATTCTTCTATGATGAGGATACGTATGTATATTGTATATATCTCGCATCTGTGAAGAATGTCTCTAGTCTATCAATCTGAGTGGAATGAGAAACATTATTAGCTAGTACATACACACGTTAGAATAATTAAAGCCCTGTTAATTAAAATAACTGGTTATAATTATAATAAAACATTTACAATAGTTTTCAATTAAGGCTAACAATAAATTTAATCCCATTTAAAATGCTACAAATCAGCTACGTTTAGCGGCTACTATATTATAATAAAATAACACATTATGTAGCAAGGCCCGTAAAGCATACCTATCCCGCCGCGACGCCGCCGTCGGCGCCGGCCGCGCGACGCCGCTCCCTATTCCCTTATACCTTTAAATTATTCTTGATGCTATCAAATCAACCCCTGCTCACTGTACTTTGTATTGTATTTGTTACTTAATTAATAATAGAAAAATTAGGCCAAGGTACCGTTTACACGTGGATCGAAATGCGGAGGCGTAATATTATGAATAATAAGTAGATACGAACATCATATCATATTTAATATAAATAAATCAAAACTTTTTATATGCGCGTATTATATATTATGTTTTTATATATAATACTCATATTAAAGTTACTTTGAGAACTGGTTTTATATTCAACTGCCAAACAAGATTTTTCCTTGGGCAATACAGCTCCAAAGTTGTTAAAAAAGTAAAGTAGGTACACCTATACCTACTTATATTAAAAAATTCCAAAAGATTATAACAGATACCGACCGGCAATTTCAAAGGATATGCTAAATAGGCGTGAAAAACAATAAACAATTAACAAACAACAACACTATTGAAATCTTTTTATGTAGGTATGTAGAGCTAATATTTGTATAAGCTCTTTTTAATATTATTTTCAGCCAATAGGTTTAATTGAAGAAAAAAAAAACAATTTTAAATTTGGAACTAAATCAGCTCTGTGACAATTTTTGTCAATACCGTTACATTAACATTGTGCAATTGTCAAGTTTATTACATCATTTATTTATTTACCATAATTTTTATCTATTTTAAATAATTAAATACAATTTGTGGACCTCCTTAGTGACGGTAAGAGTAAAATGAACCTGTTATTGAATATTTACTTAATTCTTCATGCTCTATATAACTTACAGTAATTATTATTCTAAGCTATACAATAATATATACGCGTATATACATACCTACATTCTATAATAGTTTTAAGGTAGAGCCTGAACCGACAAGAGAAAATTTTACACAGAACGTGCTACAAATTACGACATTAACTCTGCTTTTAGTTTTCCTGATTCCTTATTACAAAAGTAATTTAACTTTTATAAGATTTTCTGTGTATCTGTCTATGTGCCTAGAGTAGACAATTTACAGGACTGAATAAATGTCTGTATGCTTTATTAGTATGTATGTACTTGTTGTATTAACTGAAGATAAATGCCTAACCCAATTTGTAAATTAATTTGAGTCTTTAGAGTAATTTTAGAAAACATACTAGAAAATTAAATAAAAAGTTTCAGAAATTACATGGAGGATAAAACTCCATGGGTAATTACTAATTATTTTTTTACAGCAAGTCTTATCGAATAAGTCTAGTAGTCTAGGTTTGCTCGAATATTACGAGTAAGTACTACTGAAATATTATTTACAAAATTTAAATAAGTTACATACATATTTTTCTTGAACGTGACCATGAGTCATACACTCGTGTTATGATGTTTTGCTGTTAGCTTTTGTAACTTTGCTTTAAACATAAAATAAAGAGAATCCTTATCTTATATGTACCTACACATATTACAATGCATGCAAAATATAATAAAAATCTTTATATTCACTCATTGTTATTACGCAAAAATATTTGCAAGCATACCTCTATAATTCTTCTTGTTTTTATCCTTAAACTGCCGGTCTTGCAATATACAGGCCGTGTCTTGCAGGAGGAACAGTATGCCAGAAGGTCGGAAGATGGTGCAGAGTTCGCCGGCGAGCGCGGGCGCGGGGGACATCTCGGAGAGGGAGCTGTCGAGGGAGCGGGGCAACCTGCTCACTCCTCCTGCGTAAGAAGTGCTGCTATTATTTGCTTATAGATTTTTTTAATTTACTAACTAGTATTTTACGCGGTTTCGCCTGCGTTCTATAGATCGGAAATATTATTACACCATGTGATGTTTCATAGCCGGTTTGTTGGTATCATACTAAATGTCATCAAAATCTGTCCAGCGGTTTTAGCGTGATGCAATCACAGACGCACAGACAGACCAGTAAAAAAGCTATATATTAGCCCTGTAATAGTATCCATAATATTTCAATAAGGTTTTCCAAATAATAATTAATGAACAGATTCGACTAAGTAAGAATTTTGTTATATACAGTATAATAGATTATACCTAATAGTAGAAGGATCGTGAGGACTAAATTTAATAAAGAAATAAATAGTACCTATACCGCGTTTTTTGTTGTACTTTATAAGTGTCGTTGGCTTTGCGACCTTGTATGCGCCGGGGAATTACCGCTGGGTAAATATGCCATATTTTATTTATAACCACTATTAGCGACTAGCGAATATAGAGAAATATGTTGAAGTGAAAGTGAAGCTTAAGGTGTAATTTATATATGTTCAAATATTTCAGATATACTAAGTAAAGATTGAATTTGTGTTTGGGGGCTATGATATTTGTGTCTGTCTCGCTCTAGCATATTACTAAGGCCCAAACTTTATATACCTACCACTAGTGCCACTAGTCCTTTAGAATCCCATACCTGGTAGGGACCAATTAATATTTTCAATATAAAAGTAACATACTTATATCGAAACAAAATGATTCATAAAATTGAAAAATTAAGTTCAAAAATGTTTCTAAGCATTTTTCAATCATACTGTCTTTTTAACGCTTTATTTTATTTCCGTAAGAGAAGGCATAATCATATAAGAGATTATTCGCACATGTATATTATATTATATATACTTATTAGTTATTATACAAATGAGGTGCGAAACCCTGGCTGGATGACAGCTTCTATCTAAACATACTAACTTTTTTAAACGAATAGCGGGTACACTCGCTTTGCCTGGGTACGTCCTTAGGTATTTTTTTAGGCTTAGGGGTACTCTGAAGGAAGGTACGTATACGACATACGACTCGCACACGCCTAATAGTCCGGGAGGTAGTGTCAAATTTGACCGGAGCATTTTGGCATGGCTTTTGTTTTTTTGTATAGTCAGCTGTTCCAACGCTTATTAATAAATAAATTGTCAGTTGGCCCAAAACCGGGGCATAAGATGAGAAAATGCCAGGAAACTTGATGGTAAAAAAATGTTCTTGGACTATTTTGGCAAAGATAAAAAAAGTATAAATAATTAGTTTATGAATTGTAGATCTCAAAAAAAAGTGTCAGCTGTATCATGTACGTGACAAAATATGTTAGCTGATCATGTGAACATGTCAAAAAAACAGAAAACCTTGTAGCATTTTGGCAAAGCTGAAAATTGTATATGTAGAAGATTATAATTCAATAATCATAATAATTTATGTCAGCTGGAATTTTAACAAGGCACAACCTGTTAGCTTCACTTTCAAAGTTTGGTTATTAGGTATATCAGATCATTATGGCATGGTTTTTGGTTTTTTGTATAGTCAGTTGTTCCATCGCTTATTAATAAATGAGGTATCAGTTGGCCCAAAACCGGGGCATAAGATTAGAAAATGCCAGGAAACTTCAATAAAAAAAATTTTTTTTTGGACTATTTTGGCAAAGATGAAAAAGTATAAATAATTAGTTAATGAATTGTAGATCTTAAAAAAAAGTGTCAGCTGTATCATGTACGTGACAAAATATGTTAGCTGATCATGTAAACATGTCAAAAAATCAGAAAAACTTGTAGCATTTTGGCAAAGCTGAAAATTGTAAGTATATATTAAAGATTATAATTCAATAATCATAATAATTTATGTCAGCTGGAATTTTAACGAGGCACAACCTGTTAGCTTGACTTTCAAAGTTTGGTTATGAAGTATAATATCAGATCATTTTGGCGTGACTTTTGTTTTTTTGTATAGTCAGTTGTTCCAACGCTTATTAATAAATGAGGTGTCAGTTGGCCCAAAACCGGGGCATAAGATGAGAAAATGCCAAGAAACTTGATAGTAAAAAAAATTTTTTTGGACTATTTTGGCAAAGATGAAAAAGTATAAATAATTAGTTAATGAGTTGTAGATCTTAAAAAAAAGTGTCAGCTGTATCGTGTACGTGACAAAATATGTTAGCTGATCTGATATTATACTTCATAACCAAACTTTGAAAGTCAAGCTAACAGGTTGTGCCTCGTTAAAATTCCAGCTGACATAAATTATTATGATTATTGAATTGTAATCTTTAATATATACAATTTTCAGCTTTGCCAAAATGCTACAAGTTTTTCTGATTTTTAGACATGTTCACATGATCAGCTAACATATTTTGTCACGTACATGATACAGCTGACACTTTTTTTTAAGATCTACAATTCATAAACTAAATTATTTATACTTTTTCATCATTGCCAAAAAAGTCCAAGAATATTTTTTTTTCATCTACGTTAATATTTTCTCTAGCCCAAAGGCCCCGGAGTCGCGCCAGCTGACAATTATTTTTATTCTCATACAAGTACTAACTATCAAAATAAGTTCATAGAGTCCATGCCAAAATCACCGTAAAAATTTGACACTACCTCCCGGACTATAAGCGTGAACGAGCCGTGACAAACGAGGGACGTCGCGTCGTCCTCGCGAGAACGGTGATTGTGTGTACGGCCTCGGTTTGTGTTCCAGTTCCAGCATTGGCTAAAGTAATCCTATCTTTGGGGTCGGTAAGTACGCCTTTTGGTCGTCTGGCCTATCTGTAATGTCATCTACGGGGTCGTAATTAGCTGCGTTTAATTAATACATAACTGGTTTGTGTGCTGTGATATTTTTGTGAAGTAATTAATTAACGTTGTTTTCATGTAGTCCCTAATGGACTCTATATGTAGGTCTTTGTGTAGGTCTACTGTGCGCATGAAACAGTGGCTGCCCGTGGCTATGCGTAATCAGTTCTGTAGTTTTTGTTATTTTTTATCAAAATAAAGTTTTAATTTGTATGGCCTTCTGGAAAATAAGAGAAGAAATAGATGTCACTAGTAGAAAATTCAAATTGCGTTTCAATAGTTTTAACCAATTTCAAAAGAGGAGGAGGTTATATGTTCCACTGTACGTATTTTTTATGTATGTTCACCGATTTCTCCGCCAACTGTGGGCCGATTTGAAAAATTTTTCTTTTGTTCGGTAGGGTATAGTTCCGAGGGGGTCCCATTTTCACCAAGTCAGGATCTGATGATGGGATCCCAGGAAAATCGAGGGCAACTCTCAAAATTTATTGGCACCTATTATGTTTTTGATATATTTTCTAAAAGTGTTCAAGCTGATGAGCTGATGATGGAAGGTAAAATTCCTTAACGGTTATTTTTGATGTGTTTTCACCGATTTCTCTGTCAATTATTGGCCGGTTTTAACAAAAAATATTTTTTGTTCGGTATACATCCTAGATGTTCCCATTGTCACCAAGTTAGGATCTAATGATGGGATCGCAGAGAAATAGAGGGCACCCCTTAAATTTTGAAAGGCACTTAGGTATTTAAAGGTTCACACTTTTTCGTATATATTTTCTAAACGTATTCATGTTCCGTCTGATACTCATCATTTCATATGGATGAGCTAGTATGGAAGGTATAGCTCCTCAACGGTTAGGAGTTGAAATAAAATTCTTTTAATACCATACGTATTAATGGACCGATAGTTGTTTTCTTTCAGACTATTGGGTTGACCTGATAATAGAAGGTAAATTTCATTGACGTTTAGGAGTTAGGTGTTAAAATAGACGTGGACTAATCTCGATTATTTTGTTGTTCACTTCGAAACCTCGCTGACTCATTGGAGCAGTAGCTTAGTTCGCTTACACATATTATATTTAAATAAAATACATATTTATTTTTTCATAAAAATAAAAAACCGACTTCAAAACGTTACAATCCGAAACTAAAAAGAATAAAATAATAATTTTAATTAATTATTTATTATTGGAGTCGGTGCCTGGCAAAGCAAAATAATCTTAATAGATAATGTAGCCTTTTTTTTCATCAAATTCCATGGACTTAAAACAAGTTTATTTTTATGAACTTTAAAGCAATTAAAATACTAGTGTTTTCTAGTGGTCAAATTATCTATGCAACTATTATACAGGATTCACCTATTTATATAAAGATTTCCATTTTTTATCCATAAAATAAGCTCTCGTTCTCTTACTTTAAAACTAAGAAACTAGGGGGGAGCAAAGCACTAAACTGTTTTGTTTTTATTAATAATAATTAGTGTAAATTAATTTACTACTTTATTAATTAAATTAACTAATTTTAATTAACTTATAAGTTTATTAATTTAATTAATCTTAATTAATTAATTTAAAATCAATTTACTAATTTTATGTAGACTAAGATAATAAGGACAATTTCCTAATATAGTATAGTTTAATAATAATTTAATAATAATAAAAATTCAATACGTACAAAAATAAAATTTGAACTGGCACAATTGATATAAACTGTCCAACAACAAACACAACACACAAATGGAAAAACCAAACTTTATAAACAGCCGGGATGAGTATTTTAAATATGGCACGACATATCGATAACACCGCGGCGGAGCATTGAGCGCACTCGCGTCTCGCTGACATATAAAATTAAAATTTTATAATATTGTTTTTCCTCGTCCACAATCTAATAGCCTACGTAAGTGGCTCCACGTCATGGGGAACCGGCATAGTCATAAAAATGATAGAGCAAAATATGAGGTAAATGTAAGCAAAAATATAAGACGACGTGTAAATTATTATAATAGAAGGAAAAGACGAATTGTAAATATTTATGTAACTATTTAGCAAACATATATTGAGTGAGATTAAGAGTTTTATTATAATATTTTAATAAAATATCTTTTGATTTTCAGCCTTTAGAACGCGCGCGAAGCCGCGAGAAATGCTAGTTTTCGAATAAAATAAAAAAGCCTAACTTACTCCTTATAACATTAGCTATCTGCAGTGAAAGTCCCGTCCAAACTCAAAAAACGAAAGACATATTTTAATACGTAATATTTTGTATTTGTCTCGTAATATATAAAATGTCAAGATAGTCGATTTTAGGCTTCTCTTTTTTCTACCAAATCTATCGACCGCGGTATCAATATGAAGGGTTTAAAGAGATGAGTTTCATAATGTTATGTCTAATCAAAATAAATCCGCGACAAAATCCTAAAAGATAGTTTCATTTATAATGTCAAAAATATTCGCGTATACTTAACAAAGTATTATAAATACCTGATATAAATCTCTTAATCTAGCCGCATCCAGAGAGTACATCCAAAGAAGCAATTGTTCTCCACGCCAGTGAACAAGTTCACAGCGAAGGCCGCTCTCCCCAGCCCTAACTTGGCCAGGATACGCACTTGCCTCGACGAGCTGCGGCAGACTCCAGCCAGACCAGTCAAGATTAGCCCAAAAGCCGTGTCTATGGAGGACTTGACTCCCAACAAGAGGATCAAACGAGAATGGTGACTTATGTTTTTATGTTAAGCATAAGTTTATGTATTCTATGGCTTTCGGTTAATGTTTGATTTTTGGAGGTTTTATCAACTTATTAATTGAAAAGCATACTGACTTCACAAAGTAGCCGTTGTTGCAATAGTTTATAGAGCTCTCACAAGATTGCAGGTTGAGTGTGATACGTAATATTACTTAAGCTTTAAAGCTCCATCGGCTTTAAGTGTGATTAATTTTAAGTTCATCGAATATTTAGCTTTAAGCTCATCGGAGACGATCAACATGGATGTAACACCGCCAACTTCTAACTTCGGGTTGTTACTGATATTTTTTAACTGAAAAATTGAATTACTTAATCTTACCAGATCCTGGATTAGAACCCAAAACCTCCTTTGCAGCTTTGCATGTTATTGGACCACTGTTTTCTAATTATAGTCCAGACAATCCATTCCGTTGCGTGGCGCTACCGCCACTGCGCGGCGAGCAGGAGCAGGCGGCGCTGAGGATAGGCGTGTTCATGTTGGTGGCGGCGTGGCGGCGGCGGCGCGAGGAGCTGCGCTGCGTGCGGAGGACCTTGGAGTTTCAGGTATACCACCAGGTGGTTATGTGGGACTGGCTGACTTTAAAGAAACCAGTAGGAACTAGGTAGTAGATACCCACTAAATTCCAATAAAACCTTCCCCCGTCTTAATAGTACGTCGTAGGATAGCTTATGAATTCAAACACGACGCCCCGACGGTAAGCTACGAGGCTTGTGTTATGGATACCAAATAGTTGATACACAACGCAGACAGAACGTGAATTACATATGTACATATCTATAATAATATTATAAAGCTGAAGAGTTTGTTTGTTTGGTTGTACGCGCTCATCTCAGGAACTACTGGTCTGAATTGAAAAATTCTTTTTGTGTTGGATCGAGGAAGGCTATAGGCTATAAGAGAGGAGCATCAATGAAAAATGTTGTAAAAACGGGAAGATCGGGCATTAGTTCTGCGAAGTATGATACCGCGCGACTCAAGAAGAATTTGGTTTTCTGTCTTTAGAACGCGTGCAAAGCCGCGGGAAATGCTAGTTATAAATACATGTAGACACTCATGACTGGAGTACACACATTCGTGCTCATCAAATGAATGCCCCTAGCGGGACAAGAACCCAAACGAGTCCTCGTATAAGACGTACTTCGTGTGTGAGCGCAGGTGAGCGGGTCAGAGCGCCTCCGCATGCAGGTGTGCGCGCTGAAGGCGCTGCTGGACTCCGACAACGCCAAGGTGCGCCTCGCCATGAGGGAGATAGAGAGACTCAAGCATCTGGTGCAAGACAAGGACGCGGAGAAAGCTGTACTTGAAAAGGTAAGGTTGACTGTTTGTGGTTATAGCTGTTTGCTTCCTACTATAGATATTGTATTGAAATATAGAGTCTTATACTTATTGTAATTTTATCAAAGTATTCAAATAACTTAAAAACTTATTAAATTAAATCTCTGTTAAATCGTCGCCTTGTTCGTTTTCGGAATTTAAGTTTAATGTCATTATATAAGTCCAAGTACCATCTAATAAATAGTCTCAATAGCAGTAAGGTGTACAATGAGTGTTTGTATGTATAACAGTATAACGTATGTGTACCTATTACCTATGTGTTGCGACTCTTGATGTATATAAGTTTACTTCGGCACACAAAATCGTTTACATCCACCAATTACAGTTTTTCCGTCATCCATCAGGCGGTGTTGGTTTAAAGGGGCACTCTATTCACGTAGTAAATACATATAAGTTAAACGTATCAAATGTTTACATACGACTGGACAGATTCAATCGTTTTAATATTAGACTTAATACATTTTATATAGAATAATATAGACGTTATGATACAAATCGAACTTATGGTGACGTTTTTATAATTATTATATCGAGATTGTGATGTTTAAAGGAAAAATGTGCATTGGAGCAAGACATTTGCGCGGCAGAGGATCGCGCGTCTGAGATGAGCATTGGTGAGCTTATATTTTAAGTGCATTTAATTTAATTCCGCTAATAAATGTGTACGAAAATTTGACCAATTATATACTAAAATCTCTATCCATTGGTGAAAACAGCATGAAAATCGGTGCAGTAGGTAGTTTTTGAGTTTATCGCGAACAGACAGACAGACGCCGAAAGGACTTTGTTTTATAATACATTATACATATGTAGTCAGTAGTGATTGGTTTTAAGAATATATACACGTACACACCGAATATGAATATAAAGTATGTTTGTTCCCCGCAAGGCTGGCGCGACTGTCGCGCGGAGCTGGAGGCGGCGCAGCGCGCGCTGGCGCGGGAGCAGGCCGCGCGGCGCGACGCCATGCGCGACGCGGAGACCGCGCGCGACACGGTAGGTCAGACACCGACACACTGCGCCCGACAACTCGCTAGGGTCTCTCGAACAGGTTTACTCACGATGTTTTGCTTCACCGTATGACAGGTGGTACTCATGTTGTACGAGAGAATATTATAGAAACGAGACCCGGGATTTGAACTTGCATATCACGCAGTAAGCGATGGTCCATTGATTTTAACAAAAATGCCATGAAATGCAAAATTTTCAACAATTACAATTTTCATTACTTTTTGTTTTGCGAAACGATTTCGAAATTAAAGCAATTAAAATCATTTTCAATGAGGATCAGTACAGTTATAGCAAATGCCATATTACTAGTATCCACGTTATTAATTATGACATAAAAATGATATACCTTTTTGAATTATCCAAATCGGACCAAAACTTACGAAGATATTAAGTAATAAACATGACGCCGTTCTGCGGGCAAATTCAAATTACGCGGGCGCGTGTGACGTCATTGTGATGGATCGAACACAGGCGGCCCGCCGCCCGAGTACCGCGCGACGCTGTTGGCAACTATTTTTAAGAGTGTTAGCAATTTAAGTTTTTTAAGAGTGCTATTTTGTGATATTTAAGTATATATACAGCTTAATATGAATGCATATAAAATAGAAGCTGGTTTTGTGCAAGCTCAATCACCTTCTAAAAGTGAATTCAAATACTTATTGTTGAGTCTGGGGTCCTCCCTTCATATCCCTCAGAGATAAAATTTATCAAACCGTCAGGTGTTAATTATTAGTTACTAACATATTTGTTTACGATTTTTACAAATATAACCATATTTACTTATTAAAGAAACGACTGAAGACGGTAATTTTGAAGATTTTGAAGAGTTTTTAATCTATTATCTATATAAAAATGAAACCCTATTTCCCTTGGTCACGTCATCACGCGTGAACGGCTGGACCGATTTCGCTAATTCTTTATTTGTTGTGTTTGTTATTGTCAGGAGAAGGTTCTTACGAAATAAAATATTACGAAAATAGCGCGGAGAATTAGAAAATTCAACAACAATTAACCACCATATAAAATTATTTTAAATCTTACCTTAGCGCTTTAGACAATAAAAACTTTTTTAATATGAATGAAAACCTTATGACGTTTGATACACAATTAACGGAAAGGTTTATATGTATAATACACTAGCAGAACCCACGGATTCGCTCGCACTTCGCGCACTATAATTTCGGACCAACATGAAAAACAGAAATATAATAAAATAATAATATGCTATATAAAATAATAATATAATAGAGCTGAATTTTACCATTTCTTATCATTTAACACAGTGCAACGAAATTCTATATGTACCGTTTTGACCTTTTTTTATGTAGAAAAACGCATAGGGCTCACTAGTGAGAAAAGCCATGTTAGTGTAGTAGGTTATTTTCTGGAGTCGTCTAAAACAGTGCAGATGACTCCTCCCCTTTACTTGTGGTAATTGAGGACTCTGGGCTCCGGGACTGAAGGGTATTCCAGGGCGAGTTCTGTACATCGCTCTGGAATACCTGTTCAATGTACGTCTTCGCGTTGAAAAGTTCCCGCAGATTTAAAAGGAGGAGAAATTGTGTCTGTTGCCCAAGGAGGGTCGTTCTCTGTACTCTCCTTCTTCTTACAGGCCAATCGTGATGATGAGTAAGATGGGCAAGCTCTTTTAGTACATTCTTGCTGCCCGTATCACTCAGCATCTCGAGATGGGGCCGGGTCTTTCAGAGGCTCAGTTCGGGTTAAAGGCGGGTCGGTCGACCGTGGACGCCCTGAATGCCCTGAAGGTTGGGTCTCTGGCCGCAGTGAAGGAGGGTAGCGTGCTTTTAGCCGTCTCATTGCATGCAGCTAACTCCTTTAACACTCTGCCGTTCGAGACTTTACGAGAGACACTTCTTTGTCATGAGGTGTCTCTCCATTAACAACGAAAAGAAAAAAAACCGAGGCTTCACGGCTCACGCAAGGGACCACTTCAGCAAGCGGTGAGTCATGCTCCTGCTCCTGGTACTTCTCTGATAGCAGAGCGGACTGTGGAGCAACCGCTGGGCTATGTGGTCTGCCTTGGCAGACCTGCCGGGCCGTCGTGGTTAAATGCGATACAGCGACGCCCCATAAGACTTTAGTGGGTAGGACTGGATTATTTTAAGCTGGTGAATCCCACATAACCATCTGGTGGTATGCGTTAATGCATTTCCCAACGTTAAAAAAACAAGGCCTAACCCAAAACGTAATCTTGTATCCGCCACTGTGTAGGTATGTAGGTTTATCCACAAAACTAATAAAAAGTAGGTACATATGTTTATTAGTAGGTATGTGTAATAGTATTGTTTATGTTTTATTAATACGGTTGGCTTAAAATAAGAGAATACATAGGTACACTTTCACTACACGTAATAGTAGATACCAACTTATTCTACTAATAGTATAAACGCGCAAGTTTGTAAGAATGTATGGATGTATGTTTGTTACTCTTTCACGCAAAAACTATTCTATGGATTTTGATGAAACTTTATAATAATATAGCTTACAAATTAGAATAACACATAAGCTATAATTTATCAATACTAGCGAAATTCACGCCGCATTCGCGCTAAATCTAGACAGTAACCCAAGCGAAGCGAGAGAGAATCACTAGTATCAACTATTTAGTTGAGTTGAGTACCAACATAACTAAACATATCATTTATTGGGTAAAGTTGTAAGTACGTTCATCGAAATAATCTTCACAACAATGTCTTGTAGTTTGGACAGAGGATGGAGATTTATCATCTCTTTTTTCAACGGAAAACCATTTTCTACGAAGTTTTGGGCCCTTTGGTAAGTAAAAAATAGTCAATCTAGCGTTTTAAAACAAGTGTTTATACATTTATGCACTATACAATATTAATACATAGTTAAAAAGTCAATTCGACACAAATTGGACACTTAGATTTGATATTAAAGTTACGAACACACTGCGCGCCTTAACGTTGCCAACGGCTATCTGTTACTATGACGTCACAGCTACAGCGGCGGCACGCAGCAAAATTCGCTAGTAATTTCCTTATAACTTCGTCAATTTTAGTCGTAGAACAAAAATTTTTGCACTGTATGTTAAGGATTTCTTAGCTCTATAAATCTGTATTCTCAACTAAAAACCGTACGGATCCTCATTTAGGTAATAAGCATATTTTAAATCAACATTGACTTTATTAAAAAAATCACTAAGAAACATCTGTAGACTCGAGATGCAGAGATATGCCACGCTAACATAAATATTGTTTAATTTTCCTTCCTCGGATAAAAATACACTTACCTACTCGATACATGTGTATGAACTATAAAGTGAATATTTTAAAGAAAAGCCACTTCGTCTCTATACTAGATACGCTGTATAGGTACTAATTCATTTGGTCTTTTACTCTACCTAGCTATAATATCTTTGTAGGTATAAACGTGTGATAATAATAGGCAGACAGGTTAAGTACCATAATAAGAAAAATGTATAAATTATAAAATGTACAGGAAAAACGTCTGATAAGATGACTTCTTTATTGGATACGTGGTGTTTGAGACGTGGTTCTACATATTATGTAGTTACACAACATTAAGAAACTATATAACTGCAGGTCTATTAGTAGAGTCGTATTTACCATAGGGCTAAGGGCTGCCATGGCACAGGGCGGCATTACGCATTATCTGTGGAATGTAATTGTTGTAAATCAATTTAGTTGCGATTTCATAAGGTAGTCAAAGTGCTAAATCTAAACCGTGAATTAGTTCTATCAAAATGCTAACGCGACTAGAAGACTTTACATTAATTATACTCATGGTAGAAAAGTCTAAAAGAAAGCGTGTGTTTTTAACATAATACATATATGAAACAGATAGCGACGCTAGAGGCGGAGCTGTCGCGTCGCGCGGCGCAGCTGTCGCGCGGCGCGGCCGACGCGGCCACGCTGCGGCGCCGCGCCGTCGCCGCCGCCACGCACCTGCGCGCGCTGCACGAGTGAGTGTCGTAGCTTAGCCAGACACATTGGCGCGATGAAATTTCAAGTTAAATAATTTATATGTGAAAATCTCAAATAGGCCTGGGGCTTAAACTTGCTATTCTTATTATTTTTTTATTTATTTGTAAAAACAGTCTTGTACAAAAAAATCAATCTTAAAACAGTAGGAATACAATTAGACCTATATTACCCTAAATTATTACAAATAAACTCATCAAAATTTGTCATCAAAAGTGACGGATGCTAAATAGGTAAGTATGTTTTACAAAATTCTTTGTTTTTAAAGAAGCTCATTACTGCTGCTCAGCTGGACCATGTACAGACATGGTTAAACATAATAATTTACTTCACATTAAAACTATTCCATAGATTTTTCTTATTTAAAGCTATTTTTACGGCCTATATATTTTGTAAAACTTTGTTGAAAATGAATATTGTGTAGATATAATTTGATAGCATGGTTCCTTTTATCTAATAAGTTATAACGAGCACATGTGATGTGAACAGAGCGCGGGCGGTCACGGAACAGCGCTGCGCGGAGCTGCACAGCGAACTAGAGCGCGCGCGTCAACGCTGGCTGCCGGCGCCGCTACACAGGTACCCGCTACTTTACACACTGCACCTATTGTACCCACTATACCTACTGTATCCACTGTACTTACTGTATCCACTGCACCTACTGTATCCACTGCACCTACTGTATCCACTGCACCTACTGTATCCACTGTACCTACTGTATCCGCTGTACCTACTGACTACTGTATCCACTGTACCTACTGCGCACTGTAGCTAGGAGGGGTGAGAGTAGCTAGGGTTTAGTCGGACTGAAATGTAGTTCACCCCCGATAGATAACCATTTTAAATATTATAGTTAGTTTAGTCTATGATGTATATCGTCAATTAATGAATTTTAAGGTTTTTTGGTACAGTATAAATACTAGTGAAATAAGAAATGTAAAAGTGAAAATTAAATATTAAGAATCAAAATACCTTTTTATACCTATACAAGTTTATAAATGTATAAAATGATAGCCAACTTTTTGGTCACTCTAAATTTAAGTGCCATTATAAAAATTAATCATAATATTATATTATTACCTACTTATTGTTGTTTTTCATTTTGATATAAATTACGTACCTTTGACGATGAATTATTTTAATTTATATTATTTAAATTTATATTATTATTAATAATATTATTAATTGTCTGTTTATCAATATTGTATTTATATTTATTAAAACTAAATAATACAAATATTAAACTGACTGACATGGTATACCTACTTCTTTGGCAAACTAATTTTTAAATCTCGTTTATATTTATTCTAACTAACCCCGTCTAAGCTCGTTTAAAGGGACATAGCGCGACGGTCACACCCACGAGTTAGACGGAGTTAGAAATGTCACTGACTCGCTGTGGGCGAGACCTGCGCATCTCGACGGTCTGTAGGGTGGGGGCGCTAACTCTTCCCCGTCTCTGAATGTCTGGTACTTGTACTGGCACTCGTTTATATTTATACTAATCTAAAGTTAAGATTTCCGAGACTTATAGAAAAGATAGAAAAATAAATTAAAATAATAAAAGTGTCGAAAATTAATACAAATTTCCTTTCTCGCTATCTCTCAATCGGTCTCTCGTTCTCTTCCTCTTATCAAAAACGTTTCATGTCGCATTTTCGTAAGAATTTTACCCTCATGCGCACAAACAAGTTTTACTTCAAAAAAGCAATTAGCAAAAAAACAGATATTTATAAAAGTTTCACCTGTGAGCGCAACTTCAGGGCGACCAAAAAGTTTGACGAGAGCTTTATAATATGTTTTTACTTAATGAATGCATTATGTTTACGTCGTAACCTTGATGATTCCGTTATCGATAACGGCCTTGCGCGCGGTAAATAAAAAAAAATAAATAAAAACAAAAAAAAAATAAAAATTATAACGAGTTTCCCGCGCCCGCAGACTGGCGTGCGCGGCGCGCGCATGTCTGCCGCGCTCGCTGGCCGCCGCCGCGCTGTGGGCGCTGGCGCCGGCGCGGCACGGCTGCTGACTGTTGACCCGTGGCCTGGCTCAGGATAATCACATTATTTTCTTATCACGATACAATTTTTTATAACCGGGGCAGAGACTTATTGGCAACTTGGTATCTCCAGTCCAAAAGTTTACTTTTTTGTGCCTGCGTAGCGTCTTTTTCTTACAAGTTAAAGATGAGCTAACCAGGCGTATGCTAGGGCTTTTTTAGAGAGATTTTTTTTAAATCATACTAAGTATATTACGATTTTGGCGCCTGCCGAAAATGCCGACCGGAGTGGTACGCGATTTATCCCCCCTGAAATGCGGGGCTGCTTGGTTATACTGTATAGTTCCTTCTTAATTATGTTAATGTAAATGATAATTTATTTTCAAATATTAGATGGGTTACTTTGTGTATCTCTGAACTGAAATTTTAATGAAAATATTTAGATAGATTTAAAAATAATGAATCATCCGTTAACCAGAATAATTACCGCAGTTTGTGACTTAATAACTGCCAGTCATGCTCGTTTTGTCATGGCTTAATAATGTTAAATCACTTTTGTTTCATTCATATAAAATATTTTTTTTATTGATTTTATAATCGACGATCATAAAATTTACATAATACCTACCATAAAAGATTCGTCATTGATTCATCTTGTTGTGAAAACATTATGCAATGTAACTGTGCCACAGTACACATTATATTTATTAATATAAGGTAAATAGGGTAGAGTAAATACCGATAGAGCTTACTATGATATTGCTCTACTCATTCAAAAAATAATAGTGCTGACCAATCTCCTTTGTGTCTTCTCCATTCTACGTGACATTGGCGAAATAATCTGTGCTCAACTGGCACGCTTTGAAGCCATTGAATTGAATTGAACGCTTTGAAGCCATTGAATTGAATTGAATAATAATGCTGAATAATAGTGTTGAATTGAATAATTGAATTGAATTGAATAAACTGTTACGGCTAGGTTAGAACCTAGCGTAACATTTTGTTTGCGAATTTAAAGACGTCAATTGTGATTTCAGTGTAAGGTACACCTAAGATTCTCTGATTGTGGTAATGAGGCGACTGACTTGTCAAAAACGGCTATGCACTTATCTCCAAATGTCAATACAAAAGCTTCGATCAAAAATACTTAACTACACTACTTGACAATACTTTATTTTTATTCGAACTAAATTTACTATATTTTACTCGAACGAAAAAAACTCTAGTTATGACAGTGTACTGCTGCGGCCGCTCTTTCGGCTCAAACCGTCGGGTACAGGTTTTATTCTTGCGTTATATTATTATATTGTATTAGATTTTATTTGTCGTAGGATAGATTCTTGTATCTGGATTCGTAACTTACATTGTTTAACTTTAAATTTAATTAGTTCTATAAACATTTTAATTTTTTATTAAAATGTACTTACACTCAAACGGACAGTTCGTGACACATTGATAATATTTATAGGTACAATATCTATTAATTATAATATAATTTTAAATTATTATGTACTATGAACTTAAACGTCACGCGGCCATGTCATGTACCACTGGATGGTCTTTTGTATGGTTGACAATTGTACACGAATTTCGACGAGTTTACTGCATCGAGCAAGATTTTTGGTAAGTATGTTTTTATACTGCTATGTGTATAGTATTAGATACATTATGTAATTTATGAATATATTTTATAGGCACTTTGTATACTTCTTAAGTTACTTTAGAATTTTAGACTAATAAAGAAAGATTTATTATATATTGTTAACATCTTTTCTTTCCTCTTATAAGTGACCTTTATTAGTGGGTGTCAGTGCAATAATCGACATTTTTCTTTGCTTTTTTATACTTAATATGGTAAAGGTTAATTTACCTGTGTGCAGTTTTATGAAATCGAAATAAAAGGTTATAAAATGAAACCAAATTTCGTCATATTTTCTTTAATTTTTCAGTCTTACAATAATTCTATTCAACAATCTACTAGAAAATATCAACATTTGGAATGGTGGTTATCGCCGCAGCAACCGCGGCGCCCGGAACATGTTACATGACAGATCAGTTCAGACAGACAGTTCATTTCTGTAACTACTTTCATTTGTTACCACTAATCGTTTAATTTAACATGGGAATCCCTATGACGTAACATGTATCGCCATGCGAATGTACTCTACTGGGTAACATGTATCGCCATGCGAATGTGAATAGCACTGCATTTGCCAGATACCAGTGTAAACTCCTTCTCAAACTCTTTAGACATAAATGTTTATCTTCGTCAAATATGGCCTGGTTAGTTGATAAAAGTAATACATTGTGTCAAAGTCAAGTAAGTTTTCTAACATTTAATGGTGTTACCGCTATCAAGAATTTGCATGTAATTAATTGGACTTTAATTTTCACTTATTAGTTTATTAATGTTAAACTAATAACAATTATAGTCAATATAATCTATGGTCAGAAGTGTTCAGATATTTACAAACGCATTTACTGTTGTTTTTATATTTTTCTCTACTTCCCGTAACTACAAACTATAAATTTCCGGGACTTAGAACTTGAATTTCTCGGGAATTTTGTGGTTATAACAACTCTGTAATGTATCGTCGCAAAGTTTAAGGCCTATTCCGATCACTGGTTATAATACTTATGCTCCTAACGAATGAAATGAATGACTCTTTATGATGATGTGATTGAATATGTAGAAAGTCTCGCACTAGCTACATTCAGTAAGTAGTATTTACGGCACATTCAGTAAGTAGTTACTTACTCGTAATAAGCTAACTTATTTCCTTTTTTCGAATTTCACTTAGTAGATAAAAGTTACAATAATAGCGATTGTAGAAAGTTATTTCAGATTTTTCAGAGATTATAATCTTCGCGTAGATATTACATTTTAGTACATTAGTAAGGCTCACGTGGATTTAACAATGTAAATACAATAGAAGATAGAGTGTTCTGTAGAGACTACTTCTATTCACTAATAATATCGCTTCATTTAATGACTAGTTTTAAATTGCAAGCGACTAAATTGCTGTTTTTTTATTATTTTACAATAGATTTATACATTTTCTGAACATCTGAAGCCTCCTGTAGGCTCCTCGACTAGGCCTTTTGGTTGATTGATTTCATATAAAGGTGTAAAAAAGGAACATAGGTTATTATGGAAAAAATCACTGTAAAAGTAAAAAATGAAGATAATAATATAATTCACTGTAAGGCAACATTTCTTTATTTTTATTTGCATTCTTAGCTGGTTCGATTATCAGCTGTGATATTTTTTGTTGAAATATGCAAATGCAGTGATTACTATTTTAAAGTAAAATAATGTTTCTCTTTAGTAAAATTTCCAATATTTATGTTACTTTTATTCCTTTACTACACCTGTAAGTATATCATACATACAATAGGTACGTATTATGTAGAACGATCGTCTTCGTCGTAAAAATAGAAATGTCATATTTTTAAAAACAAAATAATTGATTATTTACACATAAAAAACAAGCCAATAATTACGTAGAAGCATCAATGTTCGCGAATGACGCGTACAGTTCTCGAGGCGTAAGATCAGCTTTGCATTTGTGTGAGTGCAGTGTACGCATAGGCACGACGATACGGATAGACGTTGCGTGATTGGTTTAAACCCGTTTTTACTGGTTTTTGATGCGCGGCTATTGGCTTTTAGCTATCACTCACACAAATGCAAAGCTGAGCTTATGCCTCGAGAACTGTTATACCCCATTGTATTGTCGTAACTGCCAATGGGAGCCATTTCATCGTAATAAAATATACTAACGTGTTGACAAATTCTTAAAGCTACACCACAGAATGTTTTTAAAGGCTTTGGTTTTATCTATAGCTATAACAAACAACAAGTTCATCTACCATTTTGGTATTTCACGAATCTTAGGCCATTATATTATGTTAAAATGTAGGTACTTAAATTTATATATTCTGTCCTATATACATATTGCTCATTGACTTCACAGTTCACGTCATTACTGTTATTTTTCCAATAAGGACAGGGTTTTGCTGTTACATTAATTCAAAAACAGTCATTCAGCTTTGTGTTACTTTTATAGGTACCACCTAGTAATTATTAAAATAAATAATCTCGGAGTTCTTTATTGTTAGTTACAAAATTTTGAAGCGGTGATTTCAGAATAATAAGAGAACTCTTTCGTATTTCGTGTTGCTTATCGAATTAATATAAATGGATCTTTTTTGGAATCTTTTTTGGAAATGATATAATGCTATCTTCATATAATAAAATCGACTTGTGTTTTACCTATAACTAAATAAAACAAAAGTTATTATGAACAAATAAAATACAATAACATCTTAGGCAAAGCTTCTCCTTACAACTTAATGTAATTCTACAAAAATATGTTGTGCGGTTACAATAGAAGAGATTCTTTGATATAATAAAAATAAAACAGGAGCAAAAATAAATGCCAAGTGCTTAGACTATTGTATACCTATAGCTATATTTGAGGCCTTTCGTTGCATCTAGCTTGTACTATAATCAGTATTTATTACACTGATTTAGATGCTTCTTAATTCTTAAATTAAAATGAAATTCTATAATATATACAATTTGGTAACTTATGTTAGTATAACGATAAATATAAATTAAACATTTGAGTGCGTGGATTTTGATATTCGAAACCGCTAATTTAACTTTTGTGTTCACATTAAAGTATTTTTTCTCATGTTTAGTTTTATATCAAACAAAATATATCCCGAAATTAAATAGCTTTCATTGTTTTTTACAGTTTTAAATTCGCCATCCATATACACATGAAAATTGCCTTGTGTAACAGATGCACTACGTCAAACTTATTACCCGACGCCCAGAATTATATATTTAAGAATTATCATTATATTTAACACACAACTTCACTACTTAAATTTAAATACTAATGACATTAAAATAAAAAAAAAACATACACTTTTATGATAACATTTGTTCAAAATGATAGTTTAAAGTTTTAAATTTTAATTCGTAATAATATAACTTGGTCTCACATTACACAAGCGACTCTTATCGTCCTAAGACTTGGACTTCCATTATTGTCGCTCTCAATTCCTGTGCCGACGGACATTTGCGATGGCAGGATCAACATTAGATATTATTTACTAAGCACTATTCGAGTATATTATATAATATGTACAATGGTACATGCGGCGTCCGTTCGTGGGAATACATTCAAGTTTCAACGCAGGGCATCGCAGCCGCGGTCTTTTAATTACTATTAGTATCGAATATACCTAATATTTTTTTAAGATTCATTCAAGTAAAGATAAAGGCCTATACACGACGACTTTTAACGCACAAATACGAAGGTATATGTATATTTTTCAGTATCACATTTGATTATTAGAAAGAATTGTAAATATTTTGTTTAAACAAATAAATATTTTTTTAAAAATAATATATTATTAATATCGCAGAAAACGCAGGCCCTGACAGTCGTAGCGCCGGGCCGGAGGAAGCCCGCATCATATTATAAGTAAATAAAGCTATATCTACTCATGCAGAGATTCTACCTAGAATGGTATAGGTACGTATTTTGTCTCCTTAGAATATATTTAATTTACTTATTATAACTATTTTTATTTAAAATGTATACTTTGGGAAACGATAAAAATTACAATAATTTACTCAACGAATGAACCACACACAATAATTTACAGTCGCTTCGACGGTAATGACTAGCTCGAGATCGTAGCGTATGGTATAATTTATACTATCATTTTATTCGTTCAGAACACGAGGTGTAGAAAAATATAATCTTTAAGTTAATATTAAATAACTAAATAACTAAGTAAAGTGTAAAAATAAATAAATACAAAAAAATATCAAAAAAATAATCGTAAATACACGGTTTCTTCCCGTACAGACATAACTTTGTACACAACCAGGTCACAACGAAATTCTGACTCCCCTTTTAACATTATTTCTTCAGTATATTTAAATACATAAAACTTTTATTTATTTCTCGTCTACTCTAGCAAGTATTTATGACTATTCAATAGCTTCTATTATATGACTTTTGATTGGTTTATTTAAAGAAATGTTCGGTTTAAAACATACCGAAACTAGCGAATGTAGTTTCAAACGGTATAGGTATATAGATTTTAATGAAGGCTTATATGAAGACCCAAGATTATGTAAACTCAATGGTTTTTTGTACGTTATAAAAGCGCTACAGTTTCCATCAGTATAAGATGCATTTTGACCTATATAATACAGCAAATCGATGTAATAGAATTTAATGGAATGATGTCCGGTGTTTGGGTTATATCATGCCGAAGCCCTCGCCGCCCTCGTTGATGGCCCACAGCAGCGCGCGCACCAGCTGCTCGTAGGAGTCGTAGTCGGGCAGGCACAGCTGGTTGAAGCAGGTGTGCGCGGTGGGCAGCGCGCCGTGCGTGGGCGCCGCCGTGACCTGGAAGCGCGGCTGCAGCTCGCGGAAGCCGCCCGGCGGCAGCTGCGCGCAGCCCGTCGTGAACTGCAGCAGCCGCGCGCGCTCCTCCGCGCTGAAGCTGCCCACCGCCGCCCACAGCCAGCCCACGCGCCGCCGCCACTCGCGCCCCGCGCCGCCCACCAGCGCGTGCGCGCGCCAGTCCGACACGCACACCTCCTCCGTGCCGCACATCAGCAGCTGACAACACACACGCCACCGCCGGTCACACACCATAATAACACACGTCACAATCATACACATTACAATCAGAGATACCACAGTCACACACGTCACAATCATAAACACCACAATCACACACAACAATCATACACATGACAATCACTCATCAAAATTGCACGCATAGAAGTCATGTTAAAATGCGTCCGTAAAACAGCTGAACAAGTCCAGTAGGCTACTTATTTGCAACAAATAAAACACTTAGCACAATTTAAGCGTTTATTTAATCGTACAGCGATTCATACCAAAAAAACCATTTTTCAATGCCTTATAGTTAACAGCTCAACCAAACCATAGCGCGTTTTAGAACGGTGCTTTACTACCGAACCAAACCATAGCGCGATTTAGCAAGTTTCATAAATCTAACAACGCCATCTAGGCGTCACCGAGGAACTACAATAATTAACTTATTACTATTAACATTTACACAATATGTTTGTTGGTGTGTATGTTTAATCCGGACATACCGCCCACCAAGGACATAATGAGAAATGTCCTTCAAACCGCCCACCATGCGACAGTCCAAACTGTAACGAATCGCTCAACTAATAATTTATTTAGCTACAGGTAAAATTGCTATCTTAGAAGTAGGTCTTTTAATTAAAGAACTTTTGGTACGTATTGTGACAACCCGCGTGATTTTATCGGGTCCCGGATGTTTTTGCTCGATCTTGCCTAGCAACCATCGCGCCGGGGGTAGATCGTCCTCCTTGACTAAAACCACATCACCCACTGATGGTTCTGGGTTCTGATATTCCCATTTATGCCTTTGAAGGAACTGATGAAGGTAATCCTGGGACCATCGACGCCAAAAGTCCTGCATCATTCGCTGGTGGAGTTGCCATCTTCGCAAAGTATACATATTTGACGACTCATAATTTATATCAGGAACTACTATGAGTGGTTCTCCCACCAAGAAATGACCAGGAGTCAAAACAACGACTTCGTTTTGATCCTCTACACGAGACAATGGCCTCGAATTAAGACATGCTTCTATTTGAGACAATACTGTGGCCATCTCCTCATACGTCAATGTAGAGTTTCCAACTACTCGTTTGAGGTGGAACTTTGTGGACTTTATTCCTGCCTCCCATAGTCCACCGAAATTTGGAGCGCGAGGAGGAATAAATTTCCATTGTGTTCCATTGGTCGCGAGATACTCTGCCAGTTTAGGTTTAAATTTAGTTTTTTCTTCGCTGAACAGACACAGTAACTCACGGGCAGCGCCTACAAAATTTGTACCGTTATCGCTGTATAACTCAGCACACCTACCTCGTCTTGCAACAAACCTTTTAAAAGCAGCTATAAACCCTTGAGTAGACAACTCGCTCACTACTTCCAGATGTACTGCTCTGGTCGACATGCAAATGAACAGAGCAATATATCCCTTGTAAGACTTGTTACCCCTACCTTTTGACATTCTTATATTAATAGGCCCTGCGTAATCGACTCCGCTGACAAGAAAGGGCTTATTCGGTGTCACACGCGCGGCAGGTAACTGTCCCATGAGTTGAGATGTAGACCTGTTTGAGTAACGCGTACAAGTGACACATCCACGATAATATTTTTTGATTAGAGACTTCGCACCCACAATCCAATACTTCGTTCTCAAATAGGTAATCATGAGTTGCGGGCCTCCGTGCAGGGTTTTTTGGTGAGCATCAGCAATTAAGAGTCCGCTTAAGAAAGATTCTTTAGGTATGAGAATCGGATGTTTCTCGTTAAATGACAGTGAAGACATTTCCAGCCGGCCACCTACTCTAATTAAACCTTCCGAATCTAAAAATATATTTAATGTCTTTAACTTTTTCTTTTTCTTATCTATTATGCCGTGTTTTCGCAATTCTTCTAACTCTTCCCAGAACCCTTCTTCTTGACATTTTTTAATACATACCCTTATCGAATCCTCAATTTCCTGTCTCTCCAATGCTTCTGAACTTGGCCTATTATTTAAACCTTTTCTTATCCTTAACCAACGTCGACAATAAGCGACCACACGAACAAGCTTCGAGAATGAAGAAAATCTTTGCCACAAGGTTGTGTTAACGACCGCTGTATGAACCTTAACCTGCTCAAGATTTGTAACCAGGTGTTTTGGTTTTGTACAAGTAATTACCTTATTTTTTAGAAACTCTGGCCCTTCAAACCATATTACCATTTCCGATAATTCCACCGGAGAAATACCTCGTGACGCACAATCCGCAGGATTCTTCTTAGTGGCTACATGGGACCAGTGATGTGTATCCAAAATCTGTAGGATTTCAGAAACTCGGTTAGCCACGAAGGTCTTCCACCGGCTTGGGTGATTGTTAAGCCAGGCTAAAACCACTTCACTGTCAGTGAATGCATGTAACTGATCCTTTTCAACTTTCAGGACTTCAGCTACCTCAACCATTAACTTAGCCAAAAGTACGGCCCCACAAAGCTCAAGTCTAGGGATAGACACCTGCTTTATGGGAGCTACCTTTGTTTTGGCTGCGACTAATGAGACGTGAACTTTTCCTACTTCGTCTACCACTCGCAGATACACGACAGCCGCATAAGCCACCTTCGAAGCATCGGAAAATCCGTACAAATCGCGCTGATATTGACAACAAGTGTGTATCCAGCGTGGAATTTTAATATTCTTTAAGATGGTTAAATTTGTACGGTAAGTAGTCCATTCATTTACTAAATTAGTAGGGACTTGCTCATCCCACTCAATACCAGCTAACCAAAGCTTTTGTATGAGTATTTTTGCTGCTATAATGCAAGGAGCTAACCATCCGAGTGGGTCAAATAATCGGGATATATCAGATATAATTTTTCTTTTTGTTACAGGTTCCTGTTGCGGTGCAAGATCTACAGAGTACCTGAAGCAGTCACCACGCGGATCCCAGGTAAGTCCTAAAATCTTAGTTGTATCATCTATCTTAATCTTTAGCTTCTCATCCTTATTACCCTTTGCTTTCCATATTCTAGCTAATATTTCCTTAGAATTGCTTTTCCATTTTTGCAACGGAAACCCTCCTTTCGCTAACACATCGGTTAACTCTTTATATATTTTATAAGCGTCTTCTAGGTTTTCCGCCCCGGTCATCACGTCATCCATGTAAAAATCATTCAAAATAATATTAGCAATTTCTGGTTTATTCTGACACTCCTTATAGGCTAATTCCTGCAGTGACCGCACAGCTAAATATGGAGCACATGCGGTGCCAAATGTTACTGTAAGCAATTCAAACTCCTGAAGTTCTTTTTCAGGAGCATCTCTCCAAAGAATCCTCTGAAATTTAGTATCTTCTCTATTTACTAGCACTTGGCGGTACATCTTTACCACATCCGCCACCAAACATATTTTATATTGTCTCCAGCGCATAATTGTATGACGTAGTTCGGCTTGCAGTGGCGGCCCAATCAATAAATCATCATTTAATGACTTCCCATTGCTTCCCTTACAGGAGGCATCAAACACTACTCGGACTTTAGTAGTTTCCTTATCTTCCCGGACTACTGCGTGGTGTGGTAAGTAAATAGCTGATTTCTTATATGTATCCTTGTCTGTAACTTTTTCCATATGATTTAAATTCAAATACTCCTTTATCACTTGTGTGTAATCCTCTTTTAGCTTTATGTTCCTTTGCAATTTAAATTCTAAATTTCTCCATCTTTTTTCAGCTATTTTCCTGAACTCACCACGCGTGCAGTCCGGGTTATCCATACGAAACGGCAGTCTTACGATGAACCGACCGTATTCATCCCGTTTCGTAGTATCCTTAAATAATGTCTCACATTTAATTTCCTCATCTGTGAGCATTTTTTTTGTTACAGGTGGTTCGGCTTCGAGTTCCCAAAACCTCTTCAGCATATTGTCCACTTCCAGATACGAATGCATCACAGTTATGTGAGAATGGATATTTGAAGTGCTGTCTATCTCACAGACACCAGATATTATCCAACCGAAAGCAGTATCCTGCGCCAAGAGAGATCCGTTGAGGTTTCTTTTAATGCCTTCCTGAATGATTTGACTGTATATCTCCGCACCCAATAAGATATCAACCTTATTAGGCATATGATACTCAGGGTCAGCCAGATCATCCAGTGTCAGGTTTTCCCATTTTACTCTAGTTGTCTTCGTAACTGGGAGAAGAGATGTAACCGACTTCAAGACATGTGCATTAACCTTAACTTGAAACCTAGGATCAACTCTCGACCTTAAATTAATTTTGACTGTGGACTTGGAAGTCACACTTTTGTCTCCACCTACACCAACTACGGTACTTTTGACCGCAAGCCTTTTTAAACCTAAATGCTGCACCATAGCCTCGGTAATAAAAGAACCTTGCGACCCCTGATCTACTAAGGCCCTAACTGGGAAATAAGTACCGTCTTTCGCTTCAGCTTGCACCACAGCTGTAGTTAATAAGACCATTGTTGAGCAGTTCCCTGTCGAAAAACAAGACACAAGTTGCTTATCTAAACCTTCTGTTTGCACAGATAACTTATTACTGCTTGCGGCAGTATCCTCCTCAGTTGACCTTTGACTGGTCGACGAGGTTGTTTGATGAATCGCTTCAACTTCAGCACTACCAGAACCAGAACCACCACTGGGATGTAATAACGAATGATGTCGACGTTTACACACTTGGCATCGGACAATGTTTTTACACATTTTAGCGGAATGGTTGCTATTTAAACAAATAAAACATAAGTTTTTATCTAACACAAACTCACGGCGTTTTTCATTACTTTCTTTTCCGAATTTTTTGCACGCAGTTATTTTATGATCTGCGCCACAATACGCACATGATACAATCGGTTTATTTTTAACAACGTGAAAAGATTTAGTTAATTTTTTCTCACTGTGATGTACCTTAGAATCGATATTTTCTAGACCTCTAAAACGTCCGATTAAAAAATTGGAAAATTGTTGAAACGTGGGTAATTCATCACTTGGATCTGAAGATACCTTTAACTCCCATGCCTTTCGCGTATCTTTATCTAATTTAGCGCTTATAATGTGGATAATCAGGATATCCCAAGATGAAACATCCACACCAATATTTTTTATTGAGTCTAAACAATCTGAAGTTGTACTAATTAAGTTTTTAATATCAGATGCTGATTCAGACAACAAACTTTTTTGACTTAGTAGACGCTTCAAGATGCCGTTCGCTAAAAACCTTTTATTATTGTACATACTATCTAATTTCTCCCACGCAACTTGATAACTATCCGACGTCACCTTAATGTTGCGTAATAGTTGTTCAGCTTCCCCGGTTAAATGTCCCCTTAAATAATAAAATTTTTGGGCATCATCCAGTGACTTGTTTTCATGCACAAGCCCTAAAAACAAATCTCTGAATGTCTGCCACTCTGTGTACTTACCGGAAAAGGTAGGTATTTTTATTTCAGGCAACTTGAAACGTCTTTCTGAACTCTCACATTGACTATTTGAACTTGACTTTACTTCTGACTTCAGTGTTTTTAATTTATACAAAATTTCTTTTAATTCAGTCTTAAATTGAACATATAATTCTTCTACCTCATCATACACACTATTTTTGTGATAATCCGAACTATACAAATCAGTTCGCTTAACCTGACTAATAATTTTAGTATGAGTATCTGTAAACAAAGACCACTGCTGCTCCAAGTTATCTAGCCTTGTTTCAATATAAGCAACCGTCAAACGATCCTTAGGAGACTTTTTAAAATTAACCTTCACTTTTAGCATTTTAGCCCTTATGTCTTCCTGCAGATCATTAAACGACTCCATTTTAAATTTTTTACTTTGACAATTTTATCACTTATAATTCTTATCAATATAAAACAAAACAGCAATTTACTTTAATCGACAAAGTTAAACTCTAACAACTGAATTAATTTTCTTAATTAATATTTTTATAACACTATTTTTTCTAAGTCCAAGAAACAGATGAGCAAAATTTTACAAGTCTTTTTAAATTTAAATTCTAACTGAAATCGGGCGTGGATTCCCCGTCTCAACCAATATTTACTTAAAACTATCACAAGTCCTAAATTATTGAACTAATTCTAAGTTACTTCACTATCTTTAATTTTCTAATTCTAAATTACTTCACTATCTTTGATTTTTCTAAGTTCCACTAATCTTTGAAATAAGGCTTAATTTTGAAGTTAATTTCTTCTATTATAATATTTAAAAATGTACTCACAATTTATTCACCGCACACACACGCACTCACTTATCTTCGCTATAATGCACCTGTGGCGCCCTCTAGCGCTCTGCAACCTCCACCGCTGCTGTTTGCCGCTTCCTGTCCGTCGCTCCTCCGGGTTGTAGGCACCCGGCTCCTCCACTGCCTTGGCGCCGCTCGTGGCGCCTTGCTGTAGGGATGTTCTGGACAGCGATCCACTGCCAGTAGTGACGACACGGGTGGTACCTCTTGTACCACTGACGCGGCAATAACACAAAACACTCCTAGCTTATCCGGCTCGAAGGACCATGAACAAGTCCAGTAGGCTACTTATTTGCAACAAATAAAACACTTAGCACAATTTAAGCGTTTATTTAATCGTACAGCGATTCATACCAAAAAAACCATTTTTCAATGCCTTATAGTTAACAGCTCAACCAAACCATAGCGCGTTTTAGAACGGTGCTTTACTACCGAACCAAACCATAGCGCGATTTAGCAAGTTTCATAAATCTAACAACGCCATCTAGGCGTCACCGAGGAACTACAATAATTAACTTATTACTATTAACATTTACACAATATGTTTGTTGGTGTGTATGTTTAATCCGGACACAGCGTTCAGTGCAAAGTTTTCTAAGTTCTACTGAAATACAATGTATATCTACGCAAACCCTGCAGTCAGCAGTATATTAACGTCCATATCGTGCCAGTACTATAAACCGATGAAAAATTACGTGGCTCAAAGTTTAGATAAAGAATCAGTTTAAGTAATTGGGGCTGACCTCGAGCTCGTTCTCGTCGAAGATGGCGAGCAGGTGGTCGGGCACGAGCAGCGCGAGGCCGCGCAGGAAGGCGTCGGTCTCGCGCCGCCAGCGCGCCGCCAGCCGCCACTGCGCCAGCGCGTCCAGGTACTGCAGCTTGCTGCTGTTGCGCACCTGTGCAACCATGATACTTCCTATCTAATATATCTATACAATAATACTATCAAATGCAATGCAAAATATGGCATTAACATTTGTGACAAATGTGAATTTCATAAATTATTTTACTGCTACTTAAAATATATTAGGGGCCATTAATTTATTACGTAAAACTATTTTCGCTAGTTTTTGACCCCCTCCCCCCTTTTATAAGAAAAATAAGAATAGGCCGACACCCTCCCCCTGTTTAATATATATTACGTTTGGTTTATTATAATGTTTATTTTTCAAAGTCACAATCTTTTGAACTGTTTATTTGTAATTTTAAAGGTACAGTACCTTTCGCTCGGTTACCCGCGCTTTTTCTAAGTATAATTTTAACTTTGCGCATTTTTTTGATCTTACGTAAGAACTATCGAGACTCCCTCCCACCCCCTTGTAAGAAAACTAAAGACACAGTCGACCCCCCTCCCCCCTAAATTGTCTTACGTAATAAATGAATGGCCCCTTAGTTAAGTATAGCATAGGAAAAAGCTTAAGTAAAAGATTAAGTGGGGAAGTCCAGCGGGTCGGTCGTACGCGTATGGTGGCGCCGTCGGGCACGAGGTCGTGCGTGCGCAGCAGGCGGCCGGCGCCGTCGTACACGTCGTCCGCGAAGTACAGCTCGGGCACGTCCTCCGCGTCCAGGTCCGTCTCCAGGATGTACTTGATCTTCGACAGGTACAGCTCCGGGTCGTCCTGCTCGAAGTACTGCCGGGGAAGTGATACCTTATATTATATCCTGGATGCATGTTGGTTACCCAATCGTGTCAGAATGGTTTAACGAAACTGGATGAAATTTATAATATGGTATATGTATATATAGGTAGCTTTTCATCTCGGAAAAATGTAGGTATGATTTATATTTATTGAAGTGAAACTTCTTTAGAATCGTTATGATTTCAAACTCGATGAAACGAAAAAATAAGTCCATAGTAGCAGGCACTCAGAGACTGGGAAGAGTTAGCCTTAGTTAGATTTCGCCCACCGCGAGTCAGTGATATTTCTAACTTTGTCAAAGAAGTTTTACTTCTGACATGTGTACTTTGTACACAGGCACTTTTTTTCCTAGTAAACATTAATATAATGTGGCAACTGGCATCGTGTGGGCGGTACCTTGTAGTGCACGCGCAGGCCGATGAGCTGCGCGAGGAAGGAGCGCGCCAGCCGCGCGCGCACCAGCTGCCGGTACGCGCCGCCCAGCGCGCTCTCGTACAGGCACTTGCCCACCACCTTGCCCGCGAACTCGAAGTGCTTCAGCTGCGGACACAACACGAGAAGGATGAGCGTGCACCGAGCGGGCGGCGAGGGGAGGGGGGCATTGCACGGGTAGTCACCTTGAGGTGCGGCGGGCGGTCGGGGTTGGGGTGCACGAGGCCGGCGGGCGAGTCGTGGCTGCTGGCGAAGAGGCCGCCTTGCGCGTGGAACAGCTGCGCGCACAGCAGCGAGAACCACTCGCGCCGCACGCCGCCCCAGTCCACGCCCTGCTCGCCCTCGAAGCTGACGTCGAAGCTGCGGCACCAGTCGGCGGCCGCGAAGCCGCGCGTGGCGCGCAGGCTGGAGCGCAGCAGGTCGGCGCGGCGCACGCGCAGCGCCAGGCGCTCGTGCGGGTGGCGCGCGTGGGCGCGGCGCACCTCGCTGTAGAAGAAGTCCTGCTTGCTCTTGAAGCAGTCCTCGCCGCCGCAGTTGGCCACCAGCAGCTGCGTGAAGGTGGCGGCCAGCAGGTCGCGCTGCGCCGCCCACAGCCGCAGCGGGGGCTGCGCGCCGTCCTCCAGCGTCAGCTCGCCGCCCGGCGCCGCGCCGCGCGGACGCGGGCTCAGGATCAGCTGCAAGCAAGCACGGTAGTATTATCATTTCTAACAATAAACATATAAATTTCTCGGCTCTTTCTAACATTGCATTGCTAGGCACAGTTTTCCCCCTCATTTCAAGAGAAATCAGGCCATACATACACCATGTTAGCCTAGACTGATTTGCAGACTTCATGTCTTGTAAGAAATTTAATCCAGTAAATAAAGCATTTCGGTAAGTTTTACATAAAAGTTTATAGGAAATAAAAGATGCAAAATTTTAAGTTCTATAATAATGGTTTCCATAACTTTTGCTCAAAAATGCATAGTTTCTGAGATATAGGCCAGAAACTTTTTTCAAGATTGCGATCGAAGCTCTACCTGGATCTGTCAGCATTTTGTTTTATGGTCAGTAAGTGACTCTTAACCTAAAAAAAAATTAAAATTGGATCGGAAATTTAGTGCGAGGTTGACCAAAAAAAACGGCTTTATTTACTGTACTAATTGCTAGGGTTTTTAGGGCATGCAGTTTTCCTCATGGTGTTTTGCTTCACCACAAGACAAGTGTCAATAATTCGCACACGAAAATATCAGGCACAAAGTAATCACCTTGGTGGAGGGGCAGAGGCGGAAGGAGGTGATGCGCTTGGGGAAGAAGCGCAGGAAGTAGTCCTTGAGCAGCAGCTGCTTGGCGCTGAGCAGCACCAGCACGCGGCGCGCGCGCTCGCCCAGCAGCCGCGCCTCGTAGCCCGCGCCGCGCCGCGCGCCCAGCCCGCGCTGCACCGTGGCCGCGTCGCCGGCTGCGCGACCACGCCGCGGCAGTGTTACGCGCACCGTAAGACAAGTGGTAATCATGATAGAAATGGTTCGCAATTGAAAATATTAGAGGTGCGAGATCCTGATTTGAACCCGCATCAGTTGATTATCCAAGTGAGCGCGCTACCGCTGCGTATACGTCTATATATACATATATATTGAACAATATGAGTCGATTTAAATCTATTCTTGATCTATAATTAGATTTATTTTAAAACAAGAAATGCTTAAATATGACGGCGTAAAGTAGTCTCTTTGCCAGTGTAAATGCACCGTAGCAGCAGTACTCACGCGTGAGCACGATGCAGTCGAACTCCCCGTTGAGAAGCAGCGCGCCCTCGTAGCGCAGCGCAGCGCGGTACACGCCGGCCGCCGCGAAGCACAGCTCCACGCTCACGCGCTGGTTCACCGCGTCGTACTCGAACGCGGCGGTGCAGCACTCCTGCTCCTTCTGTTAGGGGTGTGCTAATATCGTTCCAATCGAATAACAATATTCGATTCAAAATTTGAATAGAATAGTTGGAATTTTCGAATAATTCGCGAATTAATGAAATATCTCTGGATTTTCAATTGTTTCCATTTAAATTTCTTTAAATCGTGTATCAAAATATTCTACTTACGAATAATATATAATTCAAAAAACGCTATACTAATGGTCCTATTTATGTAACTATATTTCATTATTTAAATAAAATGTATATTGACTGTTAAATTTAAATTTGAATATTGAAAATAAGAAACCCTGAATTCAAAATACTCTAAAATTCGCTAATAACGTGATAGCTTACGATTAACTCGGAAAAATTCGAATTATCCGAATTATTAAAAAAAATCGAATTATTCGAAAAAAATCGAATTATTTCAATTCGTTTTTTTTTCGAATTCGAAATTTTTCGAATTGTTCGGTAACTTTCGAATAATTCGAATTATTCGGAACACACCCCTCCGTCCTGCTCGTCCTGGCCGTCGAGCGGGCTGACGTCTAGCGAGAAGGCGCGGTCGGCGGCGTGCGGCAGCGGCGCGGGGTTGTCGTGCGCGTCGCGCGGCAGCACGTGCAGGCGGCGCGCGCGGCCGGCGGTGGCCAGCAGCGCGGCGGGCGCGCGCCGCACGCGCGAGCGCCGCGCCGCCGGACGCCCCGCCACGAAGCACTTGCGGTGCGGCCCGCCCGCGCCCGTCTGCCCGCCTGCACAGCGTGTTAATATACATACTTCATTCATTTGTTACTATTTTTGCTAATTTATAACCCTTTATTATAAGAAAAAATAAGAATAGGCCGACCCCTCCCCCCTGTTTAATATTACATAAGTACTTTACGTATTTATTTGTACTTACAAAAGTACAAGTACAATTTTTATTTTTTGGCAGTAATAAACTTTGTTTTTAACACATGTTGCTCCTAGTTGGTTATTCAGGATAATGACGTCGTCGACGTCCACTCTTTCCACATCAGCCCCGATGCGGCACAAATTTATTTGCTTCGCAAGACGAAGCTAAATCCTTTTCTTCTTAAATATTTGATGAATATGAATATCGACTAGCTATACACATCAGAGCGATCCTCGGCACTCGCAATTACCCACGCTTTTTCAAAGTAAACTTTGCACATTTTTGCTATCTTACATAAGAACTATCGAGACTCCCTCCCATCCTCTTGTAACAGAAAATAAGACATGGTCGACCTCTTATCTCCCTAAATCGTCTTACATAATAAATAAATGGATGCCCTATGCTTTCAGTGAAAAATTGTAAATTTTAAATTAAAAAAAATATTTATTTTATTTATATATAAGTACTGAACTTTACTATTACTTATCCTAAGCAGTGAGCGTAAAAAAGTATAACAAAACGAAGTTCGTTTCGATTAATAAGTGAAGGAATTATAATTATTTTTTAATAACCGGATGTCCGTCATCTTGGATTTAAAAATGGACCTCATTTTCGCAATCAGCACCCCGAGAAACCTCGAAATTGACACCTATGTCATTATTGAAAAAAAACCGGATGTCCGCCATCTTGGATTTGAAAATGGACCTTATTTTCGCAATCAGCACCCCGAGAAACCTCGAAAATGACACCCATGTCATTATTGAAAAAAAAACCGGATGTCCGCCATCTTGGATTTGAAAATGGACTTCATTTTCGCAATCAGCACCCCGAGAAACCTCGAAAATGACACCCATGTCATTATTGAAAAAAAACCGGATGTCCGCCATCTTGGATTTGACAATGGACCTCATTTTCGCAATCAGCACCCCGAGAAACCTCGAAAATGACACCCATTTCATTGTTGAAAAAAAAACTAAAATGTGTTAGGTTATTTTCTTACTATAGCAAAAAGTGTCGTGACAACTTTTCGTAAGAATTTTTTCCGTCTAGCGCCTCTTCACAACGCGCGAAAACAGAAGTTGTACACAGTTAGCAATTTACACAGCGCAGTGGTGTAAATGTAATAATAGCTAGTTAGGTTTGTAGCATCGCAGTTACAATATGTAAGAGGTCGTCTATTAATCACGTGATGTTTTTAAGCATCTTTTTAAATCTCATCAATACACCCGGCGTCATCATATTCGCGCATTACGCAAAGACTATCTCTCGATCTAGCGACCGATCGTCGCGTGAGGATGCTGCGCTTAAAGAACGATTGGTGGGCACCTCTGGTGTATTATTTCTTAATACTTTTCTTTGTACAGAAGACAATTGTTCCCGTACAGGTCTTTTCAGAGATGCATGTCGTAGGAATTTTTACAGGTGACTTGGCTAAATGTTTGGTTGTTGTCGCGGCGCGCGGGAAAATCCTAGCAACGGCGAGTCAAGATCACGCATCGAATTTCGGTTTAGAACTCACTACATCCCCCCTCCCTCGTAGTGATATTTCGTGATTTTTCCGAACCCCCCTTCCCCTCTTTCAAACCTCACGTGATTAATGGACGACCTCTAAGTGGTCCAGCGTTAGCGGGCAAGCGAAGACGTACCGATGAGTATGTGTATGAGGTAGACGCCGGCGCTGCGCACGGTGAAGTGCGCGCGCGCCGTGTGCGCCCGCGCCGGCTCGCCCGACCCCAGCTCCACCACCGCCGCGATCTGACACACGGTAAATTATACTGTTAGTTACGATCTTACCTTCATGCGGTTTACCGAAACGGTTTGCGTATAAGATTTTATCCATAATAATAATTATTTTAATATCATCAGCCCTTATTAACGTCCCACTGCTGAGCACAGGCCTTTCTCAGTACGAGGGGGATCAGGCCATAGTCCACCGGCGCTGGCCTAGTGCGTGTTAGCGGACTTCACATATCTTTCGAAAACTTGCTAGGTTTTCTCAGACATGCTGATTTCCTCACGATGTTTTCCTTCACCGTAAGACAAGTGGTAATCATGGAGTAGAGGTGCGAGACCCGGATTTGAACCCACATCACTCGGATATCCAAGAAACCACGTTACCGCTTTTAATATATATTTTTTTAATTGCTAAAACCCCATTCCCTCAATAACGTGATTTCCATATGTTACAATAAAGATGTCACCTTCCTAGTTCCATGGGAGATGTTGACGACGAGGTCGTCGGTGTCGCAGATGGGGTAGGGCTGGCCGTTGCGCTGGTAGCAGTACACCGTGAAGCACATGGTCTCCCCCACGGGCTGCGGCTCCTCCCAGCCCCATTCCACCTTTAACAATAATTGCTATCTATCAAAATCTATAAACAATAAATATCTATAAAAAATTATATTTGTAACGAAATTTTTAATTGTTCGTATCAAAATGTCGTTTTACCGAATTAAACTAAAGGTTTGAGAGTGCACTTGTATTACCTTACACTTCCTTACTTATAATACCGTTCGTTATGACTTTACCTAACTAGATTAGACCGAGAACGAATAGTGATCACCATAACAGTGGGAATTCAGCCTAAGTGGTTTGACTTAACAGTGGCCGACCCGAAACAGGAGTCCAGAAATACTCATTAACAAACTTCAGGACATTTTAAATGAGACAAACATGTGAACAAAATAAAACATTTCACTGTGAAAATAATGGCAATTGGATGGCACTTGGTACAGCACAAGTAGGGCGACGTGCCTTACAACTGGGCGGGTGCAGATATTTGCCGGTGACGTACTGCAGCAGCGAGTGCTTGGCCTCGGGCGCCAGCGCCGGCTGCGTCATGGCCGCCAGCGTCACCAGCCCGCACACCGAGATCGACACCACCAGCATGCCGCCTGCAACACAGCGGTTGTGTTTGCTATCTATACTAATATTATTAAGCAGAAGAGTTTGTTTGTTTGGTTGTTTGGTTGAACGCGCTAATCTCAGAAAGTACTGGTTCAATTTGAAAATTTTTTTTTTGTGTTAGAGTCCGTTTATCGAGGACGGCTATAGGCTATAATACATCACGCTACGACAAATAGAAGCGGAGCACCACTGGAAAAAGTTGCAATAACGGGAGAAAAATATTCCTTTTAGCGTGTTTAACCAAACAAACAAACAAACAAAATCTTTATAATATTAGTATATTATAATATAGATTTTAATTAAACAAAAATTCAATGAATCGGCTATCCCCACCCCAAGTCCAAGCGTCCTGGTGCTTGCTGCTCTTGACGACGGCGCTCCACAGGTCGGCCTTGAGCGAGTGCAGCGCGTCCTTGCCGGTGGGCAGGCTCTGGCGCGCCGCCGCCCACGCGCCGAAGTCCCTCGCGTCGATGACGTGGCGCGCCGTCGAGTCCTCCAGCCAGTACACGTCCTCCAGGGACGACACGTCCAGACTGAGCAGTCTACGAACATATTCACAGAACATTATTTTTCTTTTATACTTTCATACATCCATATTGACGTTTAATAGATTAAATATTTCGCTGGAAATAGGATAGGAACGGTAACTTGAAGTTAGGTCACAAAATCGACTAAATATTTTTTCGTTATCAGCAGCTTGGAAGTTCTGCAGTCTACTGGTAAGTCTGCGAAAAACTCAACAGTTGTTCTCTTTAATAACCCAGTTAAGACTTTTTAACAAATATAGTTTATTAATTCTACATAATAACAAAAAACAAGAAACTTGAGTAGGTATTATTTAAAGACGCGTGGATGTAAATACTGTTCCGATAATTTATGATTGCCTCTTCGAGAATTAGCTAATAGATGGACGGAGGTTGGTCACTTGTACACATAAAATATTAAATTTTGATAATATAACACTTCAGGAAAAAGTATATGTCGCATTCGGAAATGAATACGGACACTCAACGACACACAAACGTCATTTTTGGCGTGTACAGAGCCTAGGTGGGTGGGGAATAAATTATAAAAAGTCATGATTGAAGTAAATCAGTTCAGTTTTAATTTGTGTCTCCATGAGTGAGTTATAATAAGCCTGGGAACTGTGCTGTGTATCGTGTTGGTTATAGTTGTGAACAAATAAGTGTGGGCTTGTGACGCATATAAAGTGATAACTGTGAAATTGTGATTATAGTGTAACTATTATTATCATAAATCAGTTAAGTGAATTACGGTGTGTTGTTTTATTTAACGTGAGTTCCTCGTGCTATACCTACTATGAGTGGAACAGAAAATAATGGCGATTCGTCATATATATATTATACAATATCAAAACAAGTAATAGAGGGATATCCTGTTACTGGAATAAGAAAGTAATGTAAGGAAACGTTTTGCGCAGATATTTTCAAAGACGATTTACTTTTACGAGCTCCATAGACAATAAAACGGAAATCAAACACATAAGCTATATGTTTGTGTATTATTATATTAGGAATGTCGAATGTCTCGAATAGAAATTCAAAAAATATTTATAAATGCATTTATGTAATTAGTTCACATAAGATAGTATTAGTAGTAAGTAGACATTTCATTTGAATTTCATTGGGAGATGCATCTCTAATACAGATAGTTGTCACTTTAGCGCGAAGTTTGTTTAATAGAAAAGTTTGTCCGTAGCGTTCTCTGCACAGCTGCGTAGAGCACCTGCAGAGTCCACGAGAGAGTTTGCGAACAACTTTGTAACAGTACCTACCTACTGTTTACTGAATACATTGTTGGACCGAGTGACAAATGGGGAATCTAAAGAGAATGGGATTGCCAAATGATCTACAGCACAGAAAAGATGATAGAGATCCTTTTTCACCTATTCCGTGATCTACACAGACGTACAAAATGATGTATTTGGCAGACGTAACAGCTAACATACGGCCGAGAAGGTAACGTAAATCAAAGACTCGGCAAACTCAAGTCCTTATAAAGAGTTTTTGAAAGTGAGTTTAGTGAGTTAAAGAAATCAGCGTTAAAGCAAACCGTCGTCAATAATAAATATTTTGTTTTAATTTCATATCTACCTATAAAGTGAAGAGTTTAGGACTCATATAGTAAATACTCTCGAAACCTACTATATATTGTTTCGTACCAGGCCATGTACCTAGATGTAGAGCTATAGAGGCACAGCCTATGTAAACTATTAGATTCTTTAGAAGTGAGAACTTTAGGTCCGCTGGGCGTTCTGATTAAACTTAAGTGATTGAAAATAGATATATGCTTCAGTTCGATATAAGTTATGAAGAGATTTCAAAGTTTTCATTTGCAGAGAATTTTTCACAAAAAAATACGTACTACAAGTATAAGCAGAGACTATTTTATACTTAGTATAAGTAAGTATACCTAATACCTATATAATTCACATCAAAATTGGTTCTCGTGACTAAAACGTTAAAACGTATTTCAGATAGAAAAATCCAAGGTTTAATTAGAATTTACGATATATCAATTACACTGTTATTAAAATTACTTTGTTGTAACGTAAATCTACATCAGATTTACGTAACAACTTACAAGCTATATTTGAATGTAGTATGCGAAATCAAAAGAACAACTTGTTATTTAACTTAACCTCTTCGTATTGAGTGTCGACGCCACTAGTACCAAGTTAGCACAGTTCCCACAGTTATAAAATATTCACGTTCGCCAACAAAGCTCGTCACCGCACGCATATTGTTTGCTCGAGGTGCTTGTAACGTTCCTTATCCCCGCGAATCTCGGTCGAGAACGACTCTGTATATATTTGCCTATAACACTATTTACTTGCCTTTGAACGTATGAGAAGATTCGGCTTAACGAACTTTCACAGAATACAACAGTAGCTAGAATTAACTTGTTTAGTAGATTCAATAATTTAAAGGAGTAAATACTAAATCATGAAAGGGTTAAGAGATACTTAAAATTTCTTTAGTGCTGTATCTACTCAATTAAAGACAATAGTATAGAGACGTCTTCTTTAACTGTTAAAATTAGCAGTTTCTGATTTTTATAAAATTTATAGGAAACGGTAAGATGATTTTCATGCGTGAAAAAAGAGTCAAACCATTTTGACCAACTTGCACTTTTACTTTTTTTGTATATATACGTAAATAAAATTTGTTCATGTAAAACGACAACCATATTATGACATTAAATAAATATAAAATACCTACTAATCATAAAGAAAATAAATATTAACCTTATTATCAAATCAAAAGATTTCTATAGTAAATTTAAGCCCCGGTCATTACCGGCTTAATCCGCTCAGATTGAATTACATTGCAATTACGTCAATCGAACCGTCTTTCCCAAAACGCGCATAAACCTGAAAGCTAAAACGTTTTTGGCTTTTCGCCAGAATAAAAGAATTTAAAAAAATCACGGATACGGATTTGAAAAATTTAAATGAAAGATTCTCATAAAAAAGTTAAATCTATTTCCTTAAACATTTTTTCTGTTAGTTATTTAATATGTAACCACGTGGAAATAAGTAAATGCTCAAATTCATATAAGTAGTGTAAAGAATAAAGATTAACAACAAACTTGCCATTGTAATCTCTCCTTGAACTTCTTTTATCAAACAAACAACAAAACAATATTTTTTTGAAAATTATGAACTGATTTGATTTTGATTATTTAAATAGGTACCTATATAATATGATAAATTGTAATGATAACGCAGAGTAATCTTTAAAAAAAAAGATTTAAATTTAGTTTTAACAATATGCATACTTAATAACCTAAAATAATGTTTATACCAACGCGCGTTCAGAAAAATGCCTTTGCGAGTGATAAAAGATTACGAAACGGAGTTTGCTGAGAAGGCAAAATGCTTCAAAGCTATGAAATATTCTATCCAATTACTGTAGCGGATTATCTTGCTTTTCAGTGCGCAATCGATTCAGCTTATGGGCTTATGAGTTACATTAAAATTGACTTGCAAATATACTTTTGTTTAATCACAGCTTAAAAAAATATTATAAAACTTCTACTTCCTTCCTTCGTTGTGGAACTTTGACCCAAGAAAGATTAAGCTGTTATACTTTCCTATTTATCTCTTACTGAGTCTCTACCTATCTAGCTTAAACAAGTTTTCGCCAGTGATTTTTGTAAAGAATTTTGATCTTAACTTGAAACTGCTAATGTAGAACAGATTCCTTTAGTTATTATAGGTATGTAATAACAAAATCATTGTAGATAGGTACTTGTGGAAGTAACTCCTGTTTTGTAAATGTTTCTAACAATTTTTTTAGCATGTTGAATTCAGTGTTTACAGACCGGCAACTTACAGTTTACTTTTTATCCGGAATGAAATGATTTCCGTGGACGATGAAACATAAGGTTTGCACGCAAAGTTAAGACTTTAATACATTATTCACTGCATTGTACAAACAAAAAGATTAGTATTTAAATTTATTTAACTTTACCTCTGTAAAAATCTAAAAGTATCGTAAAATTTAAGCTTCTAATTTTAATTTTCAGTAAATTACTTAAAAGTTCACTCGGTAGTTAATTGATATCCTAAATTACAAAGTTAATTATAAGGTGACCTTTTTATAAAGTAGCTCTTAGGTACTAATTATGTTTGAAAGTATACATTAAACTATGTAATTAGTTTATTATGTATATTATTATGTATTTCTTTATAAGATACTATTTCTGTAATTTCCAATTTGAATTTCGAAATAAACACAACCAATAATTTGATTCTAACTAACTCGATTTGGCGACCTGCTATGCTTTTAGCTTATTGACCTTTACACTGAAATACGAAAATACATATTTCATGTCACAAAAAAACTTGCTTTATCATATTTTTTCCTTTTTTTATTTTAAATTCAATAAAAATAGTTAATAAAATTAAAAGAAAGATTTTGATAAAACTTGGTAATGATGTATATGTATATAATGGTAGTGTCCGTGTTAAGATACAGGATGCTTTTTACTGCGAGAAAGTATCTCATCTCTCAGAAATGTACAGCGACGTAGGTAGGCTGTAGGAACGAGCTTAGCGAGGGTCGGTTGCTAGTTAATTATTATTTGCGATTCATTTGAAACATATATTTTGACTTCAACTATACGACATATATTGTGTTTTATACATATTTGCAATTTGCTCGTCAAGACCTTTCTTTTGATACTAAACACGTGATGATTATGTCACTTAATTTTTTTTCGAGGTTGGAATCTTAGGTTTAAATTTCGTCGTAGCTATATTTTTTTATAAAATTTATATTGCCTATGTTATCCGGAATATTATTACGAATCTATTGACACCTCTATGATTACAATCGGTTCAGTAGTTTAGGCGCTACGGAGGAACATACTAACATGCATACATACGTAGACTGGCAAACCCCTTGCCCATCCTTTCGGCTTAGCCGTAGTCGGGAAAGGGTATAAATATGTATAAAGTCAGAAATGGTATAAATATGTGTACAGTGTGGGAGTGATGACAGAGTTTAGGAACTCCTACTACTACTTTACTATATCCGCGATTAGGGGGTCAAAATACGTTATAATACCAAATTTCAGATCGATCGGAAGTATGCGCTTTTCGGAAGCTTATCCATTATTTGTGATCAATTTGCATGATTTCATATATTGTGCTTCTAATCAATAGCAATAAATTATATAAAATGTTTTAACTAAAAAAACTAAGTAGGTATGTTATTTATTACGCCAATGTAATATTTTATAAGTGCAATAAAGAATGTATTTATATGTATAAAAATTCAATAATTATAAACCAACCTTAAAGTATACCTTTATATACCTACAATCCGTTCATAGCAAGCGAATACAATGGTATAAAAACATAACACTCCTTTTTGGACAGTCGTGTATAAACTACAACCATACAAAAACTCTTCATTTAAAACTCAATTTTTGAATTCAACGAATTTCATAAAGTAATCGCAATACGAATGCGACAGACGATTGAGGCAAAACCTAGAATAGAGAGCTTGTATTTTAGATAGCAATTTCACAAAAATAGGCTTTTTACGTAATTCCAGCGATGAAAGCGAGCTGGCTTGATGAAAAATGTCGCGGACAAAATTGGCTTGTCCGTCGCTAAAAGCAATTTTCGGTAAAAACTCGTGAGACTATTTAAAACTTTATAGCGATACCGGATGTAACGGTTCTCAAATATTTAAGTTATTAAGGTTTAATGTATATATCCATAAACGAGGACCCGTATTAAAGGACTAAGTAGTACAGTTCTACTATTAAACTAGTTTTTATTCCTTGTTATAAATAAAATTAAAATAACCTTTATTCTCTGAACAATTTATAATTTATATATATAGGTACACTGCGTTTGTAAACACTTTTTTACAAATGATTGTGATTTACATTTTTTTTTGTTCTATTATTTTTAGTTTAAGTTTTAACTTTTAAGTTTTGAAGTATTCTAAGGACTGGGTCTGGTTGTCTTGTGATATAGGCTTCCTATAATTCTCTTCCTTTATCTCTTTTCTGCTAGTGCAAGAAGAGTAGAGTACATTATACAAGTATGTAAACTACTGAACATATTGTACAGCAGTATTACATCATCACAACTTATACTCACTTGTATAGGTTTATAAAATGTAGTAAACGATGTGCCATTAAGCATTTGCATAGAAGTAAATTAATTCCTATTACACAGCGTTTAACATGCAAGTTAATTCATGGTAACAACTTAATATAATTATAAAATTAAATATATATATTTTTTTTTTGAAAATTTTATAGAATTTTTTTGTCGATATACAGACTGAATTCATAGTTCTCTGAATTTTCGTCCATCTGCCCGCCGAAAATCTACGGGACAGATTTTAATGGTATTTGTTATTACGATAGCTGGTTATTCGGGTCAACGAGTAGGATACTCTTAAAAAAAACTTCAAAAAACTCCTATTTTTATTACGACAAATTTCTCATCCTACATTGTTTGTCTAACACCGTAAGGTTAAAACAGCAATTGTGTTGTATTGTTTTATTCCAGTCTTCAAAGTAGTTAAAGCGTCAAACCAAAGAGTACGAACCTCCATTTATCTTCTATCTTCTATATAAATAAAATGAATGTTGGTAAGCGCATAACTCAAGAATGGCTGGAAGATTTGCGTGGACAATAATAAAAACAATACATTTCTTAGAACGGGAAAGGCGGGCGTTAGGTCTGCGAGGTACCATACCTTGCGACTCTGATTTCCGGTCACAAAGAATCTGATTTACGATCCTTAGAACGCGTGCGAAGCCGCGGGAAATGCTAGTTATACTAATACAAAAAAACACTCTATAAATATATAAGTGAGAAATTAGCCACGGACAAAACGTCCACATTGATTAGAATACTAACAAACAAGTCAGAGAATGAGAGTCAAATAATATTGTAACAGTTTTAATGAAATTTGTATTGTGTTTCGGATATGAAGGGATATTGGAGTAAATTTCTCTAAATCAGAATTTGATATTACAATTATATTTATTAGTATTTATTAGTATATATACTAAAATATATAGTAGGTACCTTCTCGTAGGTAGCTCGTGGGCGGTGCAGATATGACCAGCACAACCTGTTCCGACTCGGCGAAACGTCATTTATTATATCAATGTCGAGATCATTTATCTTCATGATAGCACGTTTTAGCAGTTTGAGCATGTCATGTTTAGAAATGGACGGTCAAGGTTTTTCTTTGAGTTTATTTACAGAAATCATATTTTTCTTATACTTTCTTCCTTACTAATATTATAAATGCTAAAGTAACTCTGTCTGTCTGTCTGGCACGCTTTCACGCCAAAATTACTTAACCGATTTAAATGAAATTTTGTATACAGTCTAGCGCCTGAGGACAAGGCTACTTTTCAAGGCAAGGTCTGCAAGGGGTTGAAATAGAGAATGAAAATTTGTATGGGAATTACGTCATTTTTAAAGCTTGAAGCTTGAAACTTATCTTTTGGGCTTTTGATTAGATATAAATAAATAGATATAATAAATTAGTGTTACGCATTACCATCTAGCACTCATTATCAAAAACTAGGACGTATTTCAGTGTTCGTATTATAAGTAGATGACCAGTTACTAGTTGTATATTATTTCTTACAATAATTATTTTTTCGATGACGTGGTTTGAACCAGTAGGTACGTACCGCTGCAACACGCGTACCCCGACTGCCCTCCGCAGTGCGACAAGTAAAATGTTGTTTTTAGCAAAATCATCCATTAATTTACTTTCCTTATACAGTGTATGTCAGGTTTAACTTAAAATAAATGTATTATAACTTATTTATATTGGTGAGAGCATTGTAGCGCTACAACATTTTGTTTGTTTTAATAACGGTATACTACTTAAATTTTAGCAGCGTCATAGTCGTATAGAGGGAATCAAATCTCTTCAAACTGTTAGTTAATAAAAAGCTAAGTAATAATGCTGCAGAGGTCTTCGGATATATAGTCAGTTTTTAATCAAATCAACAATATTAGAATGTCACATACTTTATTCAAATAGGCTCTAACATGCACATTTTAATTTACCTTGACACTGACATTTCCATTTTTTGTATTAAACCAAAAATATAATGTGACTTTCTTTTATTTAAAAGTAAAATAAAAAAGCGCTGTATAAAAAGTATGCGCATTTGAAACAGGTTCCATTCGTACTTTCTATATACGATAATGAGTCTGTTTCAGAGTCATGAGAGGCTCTGTTATAATGGGCAAGGCTTCAAAACCTCAGCTCGCTTTCAAATACGGGTTTAACGAAACAATTAATTTCGTGAATTTTGGCAAGTTCAAAGTTAAACAAAAAGGTAACAAATTATTACTTTTCGAAGATTTTAAAATTCTATAATAAATTATTAACAAAAACTTCATAAAAAGCATCACACACTTTTTTAAGCTTACTTTGAATAAGCGTGTTGTAATTTGTGCGTGGCCAGCCACTGCCGCAGGACCAGTCTCTGCTGCAGCACATGTGCCGCCCTTCGCAGCCTCCTCTCTTCCGACGCAGGCAGCTCCGGCAACCTCTCCATATTCTCTGGCGACGCGCATCCAGATAGTGTGGATATTCCTATAAAAGGTAGATCTAAATCTATAAAGATATAAAACAAAAGTCTTAATAAGTACCGTTTTATATACTTTTGATTACATAATATTGTACTGGAAGCGTTAACTAAAAGTATAAAATCAATTACATTATGGCACCCAACGTGGGACTTCCTTCATTATTGTGAATATAAATGTAGCACTTAAATAATAAAATTAAATTTTAAATTGATTATCATATTATTATTCTACAGTAATTCACGAGGTAATATTTAAAATAATAACTTAATTTTCGGAACATTTTATGAGCAAAAATATATACAGCAATACAGATCAACAGCGACTTTGTAAGCTCCATATGTTAACAGCTTATATTCGACATAAATTTATTCACGAACAATAGCCAGTTTGAAATAATTACAGTTCGTTGTTGGTTAGTAACTAGGCAACGAATCGACCTTCATGTGCTTTTCTTTAAAAACCTTGGCATAAAATGTGTTAAAGCTAGCTAGCTATTATGTTCTTTACAATTACTGTCTTATGGTGGGGATGATATGCTACCCTCGATTTTGCACATTCATTCTTAATTTCGATTTTTTTAATGAGAACATTCAAAAACTTGCCCATAAGACAAAGTCTCATGTACAGAGTATATATAGTTATACTTTCATAACACAAAGTCCAATAACGTGTTAAACGAGTACATCGTACAGGAATATTTTTTAAAAAGACTAGCGCATATCGCATGTTAACTTTTAAGTTGTAACACACACAAAACATTTATGTTACTTATCTAACGTTGAAACCAATATAGGTTATAAACACTCATACTGTATTAACCCAACAAAAAGTAACTGTCCATTGTCACGCTACTATAAACTTTTAATTAAACGATATATTAATGTTTTTTGGAAAAAACAAATACTAAGCGTTTATGTATATGTAGTATATTAAAGCCTACGTGACTTTTATGATGAAATTATTTTATCGTATACTACGTTTATTTTTATAAATTTCCAAATTTCACTGGTAGTTTCAGACATTATTGCAATGAAACAAAAAAAACAAAGAAAATTTTCCGGTAAGTTTAGTTTTATTATTCTAGTAACTGTATACTGATGAAAACATTTTTCATGTGTTGATTGTCCGATTCATCGGTAAACATTTTAGTTATAATGAAACGGGTAATGATATCATTAAAGGGCGAGGCTCTCTATTAGAGTGTATTTTGTATATTATGCAAATAAATATATATTTTTTTTATTTCAAAGAAACCCGTATCTGTTTTGGTGAAATCTTTATTTATATAAAGAAGTGATATATATTACGACTTCAAGATCGTTCAAAAAGTTTAAAAACTTAATTATGAAAGGCGTTCAAAGAAAATTGAACAGTTTCGTGCCTCACGCGATACGAGCCGTGATTCTATACTAACTTTACTTGACCTTTCAAACTATTGATGGAAACATTCAACATTTCAGGCTTCTCTGCCAACTTGTACGAAACAAAAGTTGACGAAACTATTATTTTTCTATTCCGAATCAATCAAAACTAAAAACCTAAACCTATACTTGAATGAGCTAAGTTGTACAATGTTTATACTTTAACCTGAATATCTATGCTAGCGACTGTCCCTTGATTCGCTCGGATTCATCATTTTGGCACTTACGTTTAAACGATCACTACAAAATATACATATATTATAATATAAAGACATAATATATAACTACATATCTTATTATAGCCATACAGCTAGCCACTACACACACCGAGGATGTAGGATTGATTCACTTCACATGCTATTATATTCTTGAGTTTAGTGTAAAGACACTACCAGTACCGAGTATAACAAATAGTCTGTAGCCTCTTTTAATAAACGTGCTATCTAATTTTTAAAGAAAAGGTTTTTTTTATTTTTTTATTTAGATTTAACATTTTTTTAATTTCCTTAGATAAGCGCGTTCAAACAAACAAACTCTATTTTATTATAGTTACACATTTGTACCGATACTCTATTATGCAGATACATTTCGAACCTATATGAAAGATCCAGTATGTCATAGATGCAAATTTAAAGCATTTGTAAAGCCCGAGGTCTAGTGGACCTTAAGAGGCCAGGCCAAGTTCGAGGGCTGTTGCCGACACTCGATCATTGCACGCTGACTTCATGAAAGAGAACTTAAATCGATATCTTTCAATACATAAAATTGCAGATAATCTAGTATAATGTTTCAAATGTTTTAGTGTGAACTAAGGAATTTACAATATTATTTATATACATATAAGTAAGTGTTGTTTGTTAGTCTCGCTAAAACTCTATAACAGCTGGACCGATTCGGGGTATATCAGAGGTGTTCTAAGTATAAAAAAATAAGGCCCAAAAAATATGCTGGCCGCTGGGAAAGTCGATAAATTCAGAACTGTTATTTTTTATGTTAATCACTAACAGTTAAAACGTACCCAGAAACAAGTTGAGTCGCTCGTCTATACATCTATACGTATAAATAAAATTGAAATGTATATTTCAAATTTAAAATTAACAGCTTTTCAATAAATGCATACGAAAGTATATAAAATACTAACATCAAAAAGTCTATTTTTTAAATTTTCGTCTGCCTGTTTGTGCTAGTTAATCTCTGAAACGGCTGGACCGATTTTGGAGGGGACTTTCACTTTCAGATAGCTAATGTTAGTAAACGTAACTTAGGCAACGTTTTAACCGACTTCAAAAAAGGAGGAGGTTATATTTTAGAAGTTTTTGAGTCGCTAGTTGCAAATATAATTCTACTCGTAGTTACTTTGTTTATTTTTTTTGTTAACAAATTAAAAAGCAGCACCATCCAGCACCATGATGATGAACACAAGCGTCGTACCTTACGACGCTTGTGCTATGGATACTAGATAGGTAGTTGATACAAAGTTGATACAAGGTAAAATAAGTACATATCATATGGTATATAAACACCCATGACTAGTACCTACATACATTTTCGTGCTCTCATACAAATGAGCGCTACCAGCGGGGCGCGAACACGCGACGGTTGGCACAGCAAGTAGTCATTTCGAACTAAGGCAAACAAGTCGCAATACATAATAATATCTAAACTACGTACATATTATATAATCAATTTATCAAGTTGGGTTATTTATATTAATATTTCTATATTTTCAACCAATTTTACTGATCAACATTTATAAAGGAAAAATATCTCAGTTGTACTTAAGAACAACACTTTTTGTAAGGCCATTTTAAATAGTCTAAACTCTAACATCATCTTTAAAGAAACCTATCCAGACTGATTTAATTAGTCATCATCATTGTCGAGAAAAAACTATAAAAACGCCATTAGAATCATAAAATTTATGAATAGTGTCACAGTAGAGTCCTCACTTCTAATTCCACTGTAAATTTTGTATTTATTCCTTTTTTTTTAACTCCTTATTTGTGTGTTTAAACGTCACACTGTTTATGGAAATTAAGTAAAACCTTTGAAAGATCTCAGATTTTTAAATTAAAAAGTTTCAGTTAGTAGTTAAGGTTTATCTTTAGATTTATACTTTACTTCAGCTTCTTCAGATTTGGCCTCATTTTGGAAAAAGTGGACGAGATGATAAATGTGTTTATGTTTTGAAGTAGGTACTGGAAATTATTAAAGCCAAAAACATGACACATACTGCTTTGCCACGATAAACTATTAATAAATAATAAAGCATAATGAGTAAAGTGGTCGGAGAACACCTAAGGAAGCATTAATATTTAATGAATCGTTCCACGAAGTTACCAAGAGGCAAGAGCAGTCTAGTTTTCACGGAACACGAAACCCATAGCACAAACGTAAATAAAATTAAACAAATTTTCCATACACCTACTACCACGCTAGTAACAGGTTTATACAATCGCTCCGCTATAGTTTTTGGTAATTATTTACTTTAATTAAATAACTATATTTTTACGTTAAATGTAGAGATTTACAAAAAATAATAATTTCACGGTTCTGTAAGTATCTAACCTGCTTTGTATTCGGAAGCAGATTGCCTACTTTGTATATTTATATCTTTCCTTGTACACGTTATTCATTTCTATTGCGGTGTAAGTAAAGATAAACTCTATTTGTCTCGTTTTGATCGATCAGACTGAGACAGTTTAGATCAATATAGCGAACAAACAAGAAGAAATCATGGTTTTGGATTTACGATAAATAAAAAAAAATAAACTCAAGTAAACTCTATGTAACGACACTTAAGGGACTAAGCTTTTTTCAGCTTTATAGAGTTAAATGGAGAGAAATATTTTTTGTCGGTTACATTGATAGAGCGGCCGAATTCAAATGCGTCTTCCAACATCACTTATCTTTCTTCCCGCCTATATTGAGCGATAAAACTTTTTCATAACTACGTACATGTTTCTGTTTACCCACCATATTTACAGTTCCAAAGCAATTGTATATATAATGTATGTATTTATTTATTTATTTTATTTATGTACCACACAAAAGAAAACGAAAAATACATAAATATAAAAAGGAAGCAGAGACATTGTGTACAACGGATGACTTATCTCTTTAAGAGATTTCTTCCAGAAATTAAGAATACCAAATTAAAGACCAAATTTTTAGAATCTCCGACCCGTCAGTCGAAGTAAACACGTGCTTGATCATAAAACAATAAAGCAGCAAACAAGAATGTACACAGCTTCAGTTTCTAAGAAAGTACTGCCTAATTATGATTTTAATGTCATATTGTTGTCGGTAAATAGAGTGAGTGCGACGCTATGAAGAGTGTATTATATAGAAAACAAGATAAACCAACTAAATCAAGCAATATCGACGTTTATTTAAGGAGTTTGTGCGTTAAATCGAGTGACAATATAAAGAGTTTACACTGTATTTAAAAATGTGCACAAAAAAGTATGAAAAATAAGTACTTTGTAATATTAGTGAAAGTGTTGCCATACAAGAGTTAATCGTTATTAATTTCATATTAAGATTTGGACTCAGCCTGCATTTTGAGAGTTTGCCAAATTCCGGCGAAACATTAATGACCGCGGTTGAAAGAAGGGTGTTCAAATTAATGGAAAAATTAAATATTTAAAATACAATCATCAACTCATCCTAGATTTCAACAAGATACATAACTATTAATTGTCTACTAAACAGATAAACGTTCTCAAGATAGCTTGAAATCACTAATTTAGCTGAATCATATTAAACCCCATAGTTACATTACCAAACCTAGTATTCCAATAGTCAATAGCAACTGACATGTGCAATAATGATTACGCAATCGATGCACACTTGTTGCTGTAAATAGGGCGCGGAACTGGGCCGGTGACCGACCCAGGCCCTGTTGGATTTTGCATGCCACCAGATCGGATGTATTCAGCCTTTGCAAATGTAACCAATTGGCCTCATCGGGCATTTATTTCTATGTATTTGTGTCATATTTAGTCGTGAAATATTTAAGACAAACACAGACAAACAACCTAAAAACTTATTATGTATGTATTTATGTTAAGTTATAGTTATGTTTTAAATCATAGGTAAACTTAAAAATGTTTTAAATATGAGATATTAGAGTCATATTAGCGCCAAATAAATAAAATTATATAAACAAAAACCGAATGTAAAGTCAAATGAAAGCATTAATCCAAATGGTAAAAACCAAGCTAAAGCCTTATAAACCTAGACGGCTCTATTACACAAGAAGGTGTATAATAAACGAAGTTACAATCAATAAAGTCATTACGAGAGTACGAGAGGACGTGTTCAGAGGTATCTAATTGCTGTAGTGCAGGCTGGAGTGGACTCCACACAACTGCATAGAGTTGGCGGCGGTCCAAGCTCTACGCCATCATGGTCAGGGATGCGCTATAAAATACTTTTATCGACTTGAGATACCTAATAAAATATTGTTACAGGAAGAGATCTTACGGAAAAAACGTTTTTTTTTTTTTTGGAAATGTACATAATACACATCAAATTTACAATTTATGTTTCTTTAGAAATGCCAGTTGGACAAAATTCAATTGACATAAAACGGAGAATATAAACTTACGTGTGACCGAGAGATAACAATATGATAAATTATTTTTTTCTTGACTCTGAGAATCTTGGCACGATAAAACCTTTGCATTTCTAAGAATTAGAATTTCAAGACAAAAATTAAACCATGCTTTCGAAAACGCTTTACAAAACGCTACGGAGTGGCAGTGGACAGTCAATAGTCATCTGCTAATCGGATTGCTGGAATAAATTAGTGTCTTTTCGTCCGATAGTATATTTATATTTCAAATAAGGATTAACTACTAAGGAGTTGTCTATATATATATAATGAAAATGGTCTTCGTTTGAGGCTCAATCACGCCTAAACCACTAATCGTATCGACATGAAACCACCACCATTCGATGCGAAATTTTTCCTAGATGGTTTATGGCTATCTATTTTTTGAATTCCAACATTCCTTCATTTTTTTATTGCTGTTTTACTTTTATGAACATTTATCCCGCTAATAAAAACAAAAGATAAGCATTTTCTCTTGATTCTTTTGTTTTCATGGATTTCAACAGAGTATATTAAACGGATTATGGTTTTTTACATTCAGCTAAGAATCTACTCACGGTAGTGGAGAACGGCTGGACCAATTGGGCTTTTTTTTTATCTTCAGAATTGTCAGGAGAAAGTTTTGTATGTAAGAAAATTTTAAAAAAGTCCGATAAAAAGTTAAAAATTTCGATGATAATCGAAGAATTCCCATCTATATAGTCACTCACCACGAAATCTCGGGAACCATAAGACTTAGAAACGTGAAACTTGATAGGAATATTACTTTTGCTATGTAGAGGTCAGCTATGAATAGATTTTAAGAAATTCATCCCCCAAAGGGGATTGCGGGAGCGTTAACAATGAACAGTTCCCGTTTAACTATAGCTCCTATAGACTTCAAATTTGGTAGGAATCTTCTGTAAGAGGTGTAGAAATAGGCTATGAACGAATTTTACGATAGCTCACCCCGCAGGGGGTTGCGGGGGTGGGTATTAACAATTAATATTTTTAATTTTCCAGCTGAAGCTCCTACAAGCTCCAAATTTTATAGGAATTTTCTATAAGTGATGTAAAAATGATTTATGAACAAATTTTACGATATCCCACCCCAAAGAAAATTGCGGGGGCGTTAACAATGAAAATTTTCAATTTCCAAGCGATAGCTTCTATAGACTCCAAATTTAGTGAGAGTGTTCTATATGTAATATAAAAATGATCTTAGAGCGGATTTTACAATGAATCACCTCCAATAAGGTTCGGGGGGTGGGTGTTAACAATAAAAAATTTCAATTTCGAAATATAGCTTCTAAAAATTCTAAATATGGTAGGAATCTTTTATTATTCACATAAAGATCATCTCAAAATGGATTTCAATAAAGTCTACTTCCGACAGGAATTGCGGGGGTGGGTGTTAAAATCTAAAATTTTAATTTCCAACCTGTAACTTCTACAGACTCCAAATTTGGGGGGATCTTCGTGTATGTAGGGATATTCGTGTATTTCCTTACAACAATCGTATTTTTGGCAGCGGAGAAAAAGTCATTGAGAGGCTTCCAAAACTTAACTTTACATGTAGCTATCCAATCAACGGACTAAGAATTTTACATTCATTTTACTTTTGCAGACTACATAACCGACGAATTCTTTTACTGCGGGATCGCGGAAATGTAACAGATTAAAATGAATGCATTTTCCAAGCACTTGAGATGTGGAAAAGAAATTTAGTTACTTATTCCAATAGAATTCATAAAAAAAATGAACAATTAATTTTCTACAAAAAATAGATGTCACGGAGAAAATTTTAGTTAACAGAAAATTCGTCGCACTTGAACCTAGACAGATTTCAACTTCACATATGAGACTTGCAATGACTTTAACTTAAACTTTCAATGCTCATTTCAAATTTTTTTCTTCATGTCAATTATTATTATTTTTTGGAAGAAAGGCACGGAAATGTTATAATGATTGCACATTGAAAGTTACAATGAATATTAGTGAGAAAAATCACCTGGATGAAAGATACAGGCTAAATCGATGGAATTTGGAATTTGTGTAAGTCTAAACAATATCGATGCTTACAGTTCTATGCGCGGGGCCTATTTATGTTCATACAAAAATAAAAAAAAAGGAGAATAATAAAAATATGAAAAAAATATATAATAAAAATGAATCATAAAATGTAATTTATTTCCTATTTCAATTCGCCCAGCGAAGCGGGCGGGAAACGGCTAGTATATAACATAAAAGGAAGTATAGCAACCCGGTGTTAATAAAACGAGTGAAGCACGTTCAAATCCCGATACTGTACAATGTACATGCACTTACTACTCTTACTTACGTAAAGGAAAACATCATAAGGAAATCTTAATATCTGAGAAGATCTAAGTTCTCTAAATACATGTGTATTGTGTAGCCCGCTAAGCCGAACTAATTCCCCCTCCGTATTGAAGAGAGGCAGCGGGACGTTAAAAATAAAGGCTGAATACAAAATAAGGATTATGTAACAATATTTAAATAAACGTGAAGAAATATTCTTATACGTTTGAATAAATGGATAAATTGTTGGAACAACTCATCCTATTTGGGAAGATTTAAGGAATACAAATACATTGAGGATTTCAATTTCGAGTTACCTCAATTCTTTATAATATAATAGGCGCTAGTAGAAGTTTTAGATAAAATTATAATCTTTTCGGCTTTTACTGATGATCACTGATCACTTCGAAAAGTCCGGCACCAAAAATCACAGATCTCCAAAAAAAAGCTATTTTTAGAAGATAGAGATGTAGTCTACCTAATCGTTACTCATATAGTCTAATCGTATAGTCTAATCGTAACCTAGTTTTTATCAGGAACCTGTAAAACGACTGAATGAAATAATACTTAGCCCTAGAACATTCATACTATTTTATCTGTAGGTATTACAGCAAAAAAATGTATTTCTGAAATTGAAAAAAAGGGACGATTGGCGAAAGAAATGTTAAATAATAGACGGCGATGAACAAATAATCTGATATAACAAAATTCTAAGTTGGTCGAAACAAATATTTTTTGGGAATTTAAAGAATCTGAAATCTGTTTGTGTCGAGATCACGAAAAGACCACTGAAGTACAGTGATATAGCTCCGATCCGTGTCAACATACAGGATACCTTTTTATTCCGGGAAAATATCTTATCTTTGAGAAATCTATACAAACTACAAGACTTATTGTATAACACAAAAGTAACGAACGGCCAAGCCACATATTTTGACTAAGGTGTAGAGTTTGTGAAGTTAGGCCTTGTAGAGTTAGGGCGTGTAGTGTTAGAAGCTTGGCTCTACATGAGATCTGATAACTTTTTGACAGTGCGAGTCATATGGGCTCGTCTTGGCAACATTTTACATGAAAATGTTTTTGGTGGGATTCTGTATTTCAATTAAGTTCACGATGCCACTTAAAATATTTCATCGCACAAGTGGGGCATCACGAAATGTGTTACGGCAGTGTTTTACCACTTATTTGCAAGTCGACAAAGGCTTTATTATTAAATAGATTTTTATAACGTCCACGTGGAAACGCTATTTCTGTCTGAGGGTCGTCGAGGCGGTCCTCGACACTGGTTCGCGGTGCACAAGTCAATTAACTTCTGAAATGTCACGTTGGACGAATATAACGAGATTCGTGAAAAATATAATCAGAATTTCTTGTAGCAAATATTTTTTGTTCGTTTCGTATTTTAATCCTTTGTGTCAAAGGCTCACTTATTGGCATTTTATTCATGTAATTATCTTCCAATGTTTAGCCAGCATTCTCTAGCAGTTAACGCACGAAATAGTTTTTTTAATAAAAAACAGGGATAATTTAACCACTTTTTATATACTGATAAGGTACCTACTTCATTTATAGTTTTTACTATTTAGCGAAAACCTTTTCAAACACTGTTAAAGTGGTTTAGAAGAAGCAAGTCTAGGGACAAAGACAGAAGCAGGCAGCGACTTTGTTTTATACTACGAGCAAAGCGTAATAAAAAGAACAATATTATATTTAGACTGTGCTACGAGTATGTAGGAATAAATGAACGCGTTAGTGTCCGACCGAATGTTCGGTTTCGGTTTCGGTTTCGGTCGAGTTTCGGCAAAAAAACGAGTTTCGGTTATGTTTCGGTTTCGGCAGTAAACCTGCCGAAACTACGACCGAAACCGAAACTGCATTCGGGAGTTTCCGCGCTGTGCTCGGGTGTGTTCGGCGCGGTAAATGATATCCATGTGACGATGACATTTGGCCGCGTCCACGTGCGTAATCATGTCGAAACATTTTCGTGTGATATGTTTTGAATTCGTTAAGTTTTATCATATGATATAATATAAGAGTACCTCGAAAAAAAATTTAATATAACAAAGGAGTACCTAGATTATAGTAGAATCAAGTTTACCATAAAAAATTAAAAATCTAAACATTTTGTGGTTAATTCATTGACGTAATAATACTAATTTAACTCTTTCGCTAATGCTATATGTAAACAAACATTAGTTAGGTACATGGTATTTACTATAGTGCATTAGTGGTGATAATATTAAGGATTTAGTTTCGCGTTCAATTTAATAATTAATAAGTAGGTACCAATATAATAATATAATTTAATTTTTTTCACAAATTATCAATATAATTTTTTTTCACAAATAAACAATTATAATCAAACGAGTAGATACCTACCTGGTTAGAGGCCATTCATTTATTACGTAAGACTATTTTCGCAAGTTTTGACCCCCTTCCCCCCTATTATAAGAATAAATAAGAATAGGCCGACCCCCTCCCTCCTGTTTAATATTTATTACGTAAGAGTCTAAAAGAAAAAATGAATACACGTCTGGTTTATTTTGATGTTTATTTTTCAAAGTAACAATTTTTTGAAATGTTTATTTGTCATTTTAAAGGTACAGTACCTTACGCTCGGTTGCCCGCGCTTTTTGAATTTGAATTTTAACTTTGCGCATTTTTTGATCTTACGTAAGAACTATCGAGACTCCCTCCCACCCCCTTATAAAACATAAGACATGGTCGACCTCCCTCCCTCCCTAAATTGTCTTACGTAATAAATGAATGGCCCCTTATCCGTACAAAATTAACACATATTTATTTTACTAATTAAAACTGACTGATTATAATACATTTTCTTTACTTTTCTGAAAACATGATCCTTATAAGAAAGTTTCGGTTTCGGTTTCGGTTTCGGCCGAAACTGAGACCGTTGCCGAAATTCGGTTTCGGTTTCGGTTTCGGTCGTAAAAACCAGTTTCGGTCGGACACTAGAACGCGTTGTACTTCGACCAAAATTTTCCTGTGAAACTGTACAAATAACTTTATGTTAAATTAAATCTTTTAATTTTAATTCGGCCGAACTAGTTATTGTGTTTTTACGTGGGAATGAGAGATTTGTAATAAAAGCCAGTATAAATTGACCCAAGTAATAACTAATCACTACACAAAATTTTATATTTTACGATGCATAGATAATATTCGTCATTGTTTTTAAAAATATTTCCTGAACAGTCGACTTAGCTTTGTTACTAGTTTACTATAGTATTTTGAGCTATTTGTAGATTATTATTATTCGTTCATAAAAGAAAAGGATTAGATAATCCCAATAATACCTTTAAATAAATAGTAAGTAAATGTCAATCAGTTCTATATCTTTTTCGATTGGTTTTTTAGTATAATAATTACAGTAGAATTGTGACCACTGGTTCATACTATTTAAATATCTTAGTCGTAATTTTTAAATCCAATATGCCTCGTAATTTAACAAAAATTACCGCGGCTTGCGGTCCAGGTGGACAAAGGAAATCCATTATCAGTAAAGTAAGAAGTTCGTGATTATACTAGTTAAATTACCTGAAAACGTAGACATGCCAGACAACAGCGACAGTCCCGAGTGGCGACTGTGCGAAGGATGGATCATGCCGATTGAACAAATCTCGGAATCCTCGAATTGCCACATATTGAAGCCGAAAGCAGTGTTATTGTTAATAACAAAACCACAATCGATGTATGAGAGTTCGTATCACAGGCTTCGTATTGAAGTTTAATTGATTAATACTTTTAAATATGGCAAATTTATGCTCTTTATCACATAAAAAGTAAATACTGTCATGTTTAATGAGGTATACGAGTATGCATGAAGTCAATACGTGCGCACGGTTCAGTGTTAGCGTCGCGACTAAGGGTAGTTGCCTCCCCCGAAATTTCCACCCTCGGGTCGCGGGGGCGGTGACGTCAGGGGAACCCTGCGATCTCATCTTCATGATTGCTCAAATTATTTTGTCTTTGTTAATTAATGTTTATAAAATACTAGTACATAAAAAGAAAACAGTAACTAAACCATTTTTTGTGACCATACCAATTTTTTACACCATATACCCATTTAAAAATTCATCATTACACTACAAGTACTATAAAACTGAAATATAGCAAAACTTTGGAGACAATGCTGAGATAAAATAACGAAAAATGAAATATATGGGTAATGAATGTAACTGAGAAAAAAAAATGTATAGAAAGACTAATGAAAATGAGATAAATTTTTATTAAAGGTCATAAATATATTATAAGTTACATTAAAAATTCAAACAAAATCTACATAGATTTTATGGTTTGGAATTTGGATATTGGATTTATATATCCAGTCAGAAATTTCTGATAACAGTATTACTAAAATATTATGAATAAAAATTAATTATTTTTCATATTCAGAACATTATTAGCCACTACAAAATTATTGCTACTTTATTTATGTAATATTTAAAAAAAAAATATTAATACAAAGCAGCAAGTGACATGAGTAAAATAATTTTACTATAAATCGAAGAAATTACAAACAGTAAGCCAAAACATTCTGGTGTGGTCGATCTGAGATGGGATGTCTGCGGGGAACAGCACCTCATCTCGGAACGTACTTACAAGGCATACCCTCATGCAACCAGACGGGTGGGCAGGTTGCGGATAGCCCAATCTTTCACGTTCGCGGGAAAGATGTCCTTTGGACCCCGGACAAGAGGGAGACTCTTGGTGCAATCCAAACCCAAGAGCCGACACACACCCCCCCCTTCCCGAACTATCCTTTGATCCCAAGTAAACCCGAAGTCTCTCCGTACAAACCCATTCCTATCCACATTAATCCCGCACTCAATATACATACACTTCCCCACGACACAACACACAAACACTTGCACAATCACACATTCACCAACAACACACAAAACATACAATTACACTTCAAAAGGGTGTGACTAGACTGCATGGACCCCTTATGTCAGTCTAGGGTACACTCCTGCACATCGCCGTGTGCAGCGAGAGCCGAAGGCAGGGAAAAAGGAGTCCTGGGGGGTTGAGCGGATCACTGGTCGGAGTAGTTACTGGTGAGAAGCAACACGCCCTCTTTGGTCCTGGATTCAGGCCACAAGGCTGCATTAGGACTAGCCCATCCTAGTGTATTCGGCGCATTGCATGGTCTATGACTGTGCGGGGCGAGCCGGTGAGGATCATGGGACAGGCAGTCGACGTGGCTCGAGTGTTGTAGGTGGTCTGGTTGGACTGCCTCCGCTTTAGCTGCGACCCGACTCGCTCTGTAACAGATCTCTTGCCGGCTATATCTCAGTGGTAGGTCCTGGTGATCCTGCTGCAGCTTGTGCCGGGACATCCCCAAATGTGAGGGCTCCCTGGAGGGTGGGACGCTACTGAGACGAAATTTCGTGCAAATTTTATGGATAACCAAAACAAAAATATCCAACCAAATAACAACACCACCGTTCAAGAACCAATCAACGCAGAAGTGGCTCAAACCGCTTCTATTAACATGACCTCTTTGTTCACAGCAATGCCACAACCACCAAACACCTCAAGCTCTTGGAGCCTTGCGGTTCCCCGCAAGAAGAAGAACAAAAACAAAAACAGACGAGACAAACAACGTCGGGCTAGGACCCTAGACGGACAGGACACAGGGGGAGCTGGTGACAGCGAACCCGAGACTCAAGGTGGCAGGCGGTACACCACCGAGGGGTGTCCACCCACAGCTGCTCCCGGAGGTACCGGAATACCGACTGGAGGAAACCAGCGCGCAGTGAAACCTGTACAAGGCGACACTGTGCCGGCGAAATCCAGCACGGGTCCCGCGGGCTCCTCTAGTGGCAGTGGCAGTGGGCACTCTAAGGGGGGAGGGCGCTCTGCTACCTTGACTGACCAACACAAAACGACAGGGGGATCTAAGGGCAAGAGAGAGACTGGAGTACGCGTAGCTCAGGGAACCAAGGGTGGTCCAAGTGGCCTATCTAGCCATGGGACCGCCCGCCCAACAAGCTCTAGCGGAAAAGGTCCATCTGGCCACTCGGATCCCCTCCACAAACAAACAAAACCTAAAGCAACCTCTTCCAAGGTTAACCAAAGCCAGTCGAAGCTCACACGACCACGTGTGAACAGCGGCACAAGCGAAGGTGAAACCTCGGAAGGAGGCCACACAACAAAAACACAAAAAAGGGACAGGCTAGACGACACCATATCTCCGAAGGTGGTCTCGAAACGCCCCCGAACAGACCACCCCAGAAGGGAAGGTGAAAGTAGCTATGCACAGGTGCTCAACCCGCGCTTGAACGTAGCTATAACCACCGTCCCAAGGATAGACCTTTCGGAAATCGAATCCACCGCCATAAAGGACCAACTACAAAAGGCTATCTTTGAAGCCATGAAAATACAACTCACACAACAAGAATCAGACTTCGCACCCGAATTCCGAGGCCGAGCCTTCCTGCAAGATGGAGTGGTAAAGCTAAGGGTTGCGGATGACGAAACACTGGCCTGGCTGAAAGGAGTCGTTCCCACGATGAAGGCCCCTAGGGAAGGCTTCAGTCTTACCCTCATCGAACAGCGTCAGATCAGGCCAAAGATCAAAGCTGCACTACACGTCCCCGACTACCAAGGTGACGTAGATTTCCTACACAAACTGTTAACTTGGCAAAACCGCAAATACTATAACATCAACTCTTGGCAGCTAACACAGTATGATATAACCAAGGGAGATCGTCCTGGGATGCTTTTATACCTAGGAATACCCAGCGAAGAGATCCCTAAGTTAATGAAAGAAGGCCGACGGATAAATTTCTCCCACGGGAACATATACATCCGGTTCTTCACTCCTGAAGGGCTGAGTGATGTACCACCCGCCGAGGAATCCCAGTCGGCCCCCGCGAACCAACAAACAAACGTACCAAAAGAAACCACCTACGGAGGGACGGACGGACAGACGGACAGACAAAAATCCTCTCCGACCGATACAGACATCCCCCCCCCCAAGACAGACAAACAGGACGGAGCTCAACTTCCCCAGAAGGACAGCTCTTTGCCCCTGACATCTACTTCGACTTCGACTTCGACTGACGAACCTGACAGACCGGAGGACTACCACGACGTACCGATGACAGAAGAACCGGACCCGGAACCAATCAACAAACACTCCTCAGTGCCCCGAGACTTCGGTGAGGTGTTGACGCCTAGTTCACAGGTGTCCACATCGCCGGTGTCTTGGGAGGCACTGGCTGACGTAGACCTATAAATAATGACACCTAACCGACGGCTTATCGCCGTCACTCAAGCCAACCTCCAGCATAACCATCAAGCCACGGCTATTCTACGCAGGCAGCTGGAGGTTGAGGGAAAGGAGACCATCGCCCTAATCCAGGAGCCGTGGATTAGAGGCTTTAACATCTGTGGTCTGACACTCAGTGACGGTAAGATATTCTATCATTCACCCAACGAAAAACCCAGAACGGGCATATACTGCCATAAAAATATAAACGCGACACTTCTAACACAATTCTGTTACAGAGACCAAACTGCTATAAGAATACAAAATGATAAGGCGAGTCAAAATGACGCAGAAACGTCATCGCTGGTCATGGTTTCACTATACCTACCAATTGAAGAGGAAATACCTCACGCCATCACAGCAGACTTAGTCGAGTACTGCGAAACAAACAAACTGGACATTATAATTGGAGCGGACACAAACGCCCATCACACCTTATGGGGAAACACATCGAACAACAAAAGAGGTGAGAGCTTGCTATCATTTCTAAACACCACAAATCTAATAATCATGAACAAAGGAACCGAACCGACTTTTGTAACTAGTAGATTCCAAACAGCTATTGATCTGACCATAACAAACTTGGGCTCCACAGACCGCATACATGATTGGAAGGTCTCAGACGAACCCACGCTTTCAGATCACAGACACATCAAATTCAATATGGAACTAGCAAAACCAACTTCAAAACCAACAATTTACATTAACACGAAAAAACTAAACAAAGACAAATTTCTTAAAACATTAAAACACAACCTAGCAAACAATGCGCTGCTCATAGAAAGCAACACAAATAACATCGAAACAAATGTAAATAGCCTTACCACTGCAATCTCATCCAGTTATGAAAGTGCATGTACCTGTAAACATAATACAAAACTAGCACCCATCAATGAATGGTGGGACAACGAACTAGAAAGAATCAGACAAAAATTAAGACACCGCTTCAATAGAGCAAAGAACACTAGAAAAGACGAGGACTGGGCCAAATTCAAGGAGACTCAGTCAAATTACAAAAAGACAATACGACGCAAAGACAACCAATCATGGCAAAACTTCTGCAGTAGCATCGAATCCGACAGCACTGCAAATAGAATAAGAAAGATTATCTCAAAAGACAGACACTGTGCTTTAGGCACAGTGAAAAGACCTAGTGGCAACTACACGTGCTCGGAAAAAGAAACAAATATGGTCCTATTAGAAACACATTTCCCTGGATGTAAGCTGGGCCACAGCACTGAAAACAACGACTCACACCCTATAAAAACTGTAACACAGGATGATTCTTCCCTAGTGGACCAGATCATCTCTGCTGATAAGCTCAAATGGGCGGTATTTAGCTTTAAACAACACAAAGCACCAGGTAAAGACAAAATCACACCGCACCTACTGCAACTTGCATATGACATAATTGAACCGTGGCTGATAAACATATTCAAAAACAGCCTTGCACTAGGCTACATACCAAAACAATGGAGGATAGTGAAATTCGTCTTTCTCCCTAAACCAGGAAAGGATGACTACTCACAACCCAAATCCTTCAGACCGATAAGCCTAACATCTTTCCTCCTCAAATCCCTGGAGAGACTATGTGAACGATACATAAGGGACAAAATTTTAACTACATCACCACTCAGCGACAACCAACACGCATACACTGCGGGCAAATCAACTGAGACAGCTCTACATCAAGTTATAAGCACTATAGAAAACAATCTGATCAACAAAACTAGCACACTAGGAGCCTTCATTGACATAGAAGGAGCCTTTGATAAAACAACTTTTAAAAGCATTAACAATGCACTACAGAAACATAAAATTCCCAACATCCTCATCAGCTGGATAAATGAAATGCTAAGCAAGAGAACAATAACAACAGGCAGCAATGACTGCATTACAGGACTGGTCTCAAGAGGGTGCCCACAGGGCGGTGTCCTATCACCACTGCTATGGAACCTTGTGGTTGACAGCCTCTTGGATGAATTTAAAGTAAACGATGTACACGCCATAGGCTACGCCGATGACATCACCATCCTAATCAGTGGAAAAATCGAATCAACACTGGGTGAACTCATGCAAAGTGCACTTCTTATAGCGGAAGACTGGTGCATCAAAAACGATCTATCAATAAACCCTGCTAAAACAGAACTAATGCTTTTCACAAATAAACGAAAAGCTTCAATAACAAATATGCCACTGCTATTTAATGAAACGTTAAAACTCTCGAACGAAGTGAAATACCTAGGAGTAACACTAGACAATAAACTCAGCTGGAATAAACACATAAGTAAGAAAATAACCTCATCCCACAAGATCCTAAACCAATGCAAACGCATGATTGGGAAACAATGGGGCATTAAACCTAAAATAATGCTATGGCTGTACACAACTGTTGTCAGACCAGCTCTTACATACGCCTGCCTCGTCTGGTGGCCCAGAACAGAACTGAATACGATCCAAAAAGAACTCCAAAAGTTCCAAAGAACTGCCAACCTAGCCATCACAGGCGGCATGAAAACCACTCCCTCAGCAGCCCTGGAAATAATACTAGGGATACCACCACTTCACATCTTCATAAAACAAGAAGCAGCCATATCTGCTCTACGACTCCTCTCTACAAATCAATGGAATGGAAATCAGAGCAGACATACAAAGATACTCGAGTCATATGCAGCAAACTGCCAAATGCTGCGATGGCCCAACGACAGAATAAACAAGACACACATAATTGACAAACATTACAATATTACCTTAACGGACAATGAAAAAGAAAATTGTATAGAACACAATACAGAATCCACACTCATCGTTTATACAGACGGCTCCAGAAACAAAAGCGGCGCTGGAGTAGGTATTTTTTGCCAAACACTAAACATTAAAATCAACTACCACCTAGGCACACATAACTCTGTAATTCAGACAGAGTGTGCAGCCGTCACAGTAAGTGCCCAAGAGTTACTAACCAAAGAAATTAAAAACACAACCATACACATAAAAACAGACAGCAAAGCACTATTACTCGCATTAACAAGAAATACCACGAAATCAAATTACATCCTAGAATGTCATAAAACCTTAGAACAACTCTCACAATCTAACAAACTCACTCTCTCGTGGGTAAAGGGTCACTCCAACAACAAAGGTAATACAATGGCAGATAGTTTAGCAAAGCAAGCCTCAAAACTAACCATACAGGGTCCTACTCCACTAACACCAATCCCCTTCAGTGAGTACAAGACATGGTTACACGACATAACTCTTAAAACAATGAACAAACTATGGGAAGCTAATAACGACTGTCGTCAATCAAAAATGGCTTTCCCTAAAACTGACAAGCAACTAACATTAAAGCTAATACGCCTAAGCAGAACAAAACTAAAAACGGTGGTGGGATTCATAACAGGACACTGCCGACTCAATAAACATCTGTTTAATATAGGTATTACAGACAGCCCCTTATGCAGAGCGTGCCTGCAAGAAGAGGAAACACCAGTCCACATTCTACTGGAATGTTGTGAGCTCGAACGCCTGCGCAAAGAAAAACTAGGCCTCAGTAGGACGCTTCAGGAAATCATTCAGGACACCGGCAGCCTGCTTGACTACTGGGACGCCCTGGGGTGGACAGACTAACACAACCAGCACAAGCTTCACGCACAACGGGCATTCACTGCCTAAGTGCGGAAATCAGCCGTGCATAGAAGAAGAAGAAGAAGAAGCCAAAACATATTAATAAATTGTGATGGGTGTTTGAAACCCTTGGTGTGAATTGGATGTGCACTTGTCATAATTTTTAATGTTTCCATCTTTACATTCTACAGCTAGTGTCTAATACTAGACTTGGACCTAGGCCTTTTGTACGGTATTACCATACTAGCCTACTCCATACAAAGAAAACCCTTGGGACCACAATAATGAATATAAAAATAATTAATAAATAAATTTTAATACATATACATCATAATTTTATATTACTCCATTAAACACACACACTAAAATTTATGTAATCTGTAATATAAAAAATAGAATAACACGTACAGTAATTAATTATTATACATATTACCATATTATAATATTGATGAATATTTAGAAATAAAAAGTTTTGCATTTTTTTTTTCATTGCAGTAACTTTCCCATACAAAAGTTTTTAATTGCATTGTTTGGTATTTTAAAATCTAGCAATAAAGACTTACCCAAATCCTTAAATAACTTTTTATAATCTCCAAGATCGTTCTGCTCCAACCACTCGTCGACCTCTGAGCTTTCATCTTCAAATATTTCACTTAAAACTATCCTAGTAATGTAAACTAACGTTAAGAGAACGAACACTGTACCACAGTACTGCACCTGCTTAAGCATTTTTACGACTTTTAGTCATAATAACATATTTTATTGCAAAATAAACAACAATCTGCAACCCCTACAAATATTATGTAGGTTTGACGAATGACAATATTATGACAATGACATTGACGTACATGTTAATTGTCATTTGTTAACCACATGAATGATTTTCACACCATTGACCATTATTAATTTTATTATTCATCTTCACACGAAGACTTTTCTAGACCATGATCTAAGTATACTTCGTACTCATAGTTTTTAATTTTTTACATCTTATACTAAATTGGATTTGTGAAATTTTTCTTACATCATCTAATAAATTTTATCTTTAGATAATGTTATTAGATTTAAAATAAAGGGAAGATGTGATTTAGTTTAAATTAACTATATAATTCCTTATGATTTAGGTGTGATTATTAAAACATTTCCACACCAAGAAACTCAACTAACGTAAGGTCGTCTTAGGATCTGGAAATTATAAATAATACTACTACATAATTCGGAATCCAAATTAGAAGTCCGCTCCGCTTGACATTAGTTACACATTAATAAATTAAACGATTTTTGTAATCTACTAGCGACTCGCCCTCGCTTCGCTCGGGCTCTTCCCTAGATTTAGCACAGGTAAAGCCGCGGGATCTGCTAGTTATACATATAAACCTTTCTCTTGAATCACTCTATCTATTGGAAAAAACCGCATCAAAATCCGTTGCGTAGTTTTAAAGATTTAAGCGCACATAGGGATATAGGGATATAGGGACAGAAAAGGCGACTTTGTTTTATACTATGTAGTGATACTATAACTAGCAAACTTATAAGTTAAAGTAAATTAAACGGTTTTTTATATATATTTTAATAAAATAAAAATACTACTCCTTACTACATTTTGGCCACGCGCCGCGATAATCTAGAAATAGAAATACGGCGCCACCGGATATCTGTGCAACTTAGATGCCATACCGCCCGCGCCATCTATATTCTATTAGGATTTTATAGAACTTACCAATAAATTCAATACAAAATTCGTAACATCATAAACATTTAATTTGAAATAAAATAATATTGCGACTATAAATTAAGATGTAAGCCATCCTATTTTTCAAGTTGGATTAAACTGCACACGCTGTGCAAATTTGATTAAAATCGGTTTAGTAGTTTAGGAGTCCATCGCCAACAAACAACGTGACACGTAAATTATTGTAAGCTATCCCATCTTTCAAGTTGGATCAAACTGCACACGGTGTGCAAATTTGATTAAAATCGGTTAAGTAGTTTAAGAGTCCATCGCGAACAAACAACGTGACAGGTAATTTATATATATTAGATTAGATATAAGCTATAATCCTATCTTTCAAGTTGGATTAAACTGCACACGGTGTGCAAATTTGATTAAAATCGGTTAAGTAGTTTAGGAGTCAATCGCGAAAGAACAACGTTACACGTAATTTATATTGTAAGATGTAAACTATCCTATCTTTCAAGTTGGATCAAACTGCACACTGTGTGCAAACTTGGTTAAAATCGGTTAAGTAGTTTAGGAGTCCATCGGGAACAAATAACGTGACACGTGATTTGTATATATTAGAAGATATTATAAAGCTGAAGAGTTTGTTTGTTTGGTTGAACAAGCTAATCTCAGAAACTACTGGTCCGAATGGAAAAATTCTTTGTGTTAGATAGATTTTTTATCGAGTTTATCGAGGAAGGCCTTATTTTTAAGGAAGGCTTTATTACATCACGCTAGGACCAACAGGAGCGGAGAATCAATAAAAAATGTAGCAAAAAAGGGCGGGCGTTAGTTCTATGAGGTATCACACCGCGCGACTCAAGAGAGAATTTAGTTTCCGGTCTGTAGAACGCGTGCAAAGCCGCAGGAAATGCTATTTTTTCAATAAAATTAAAGTATCCCAGTTACTTAGTTACTCTGTATAATTTATAATAGTTGCTATCTGCGAGTGAAAGTCCCGTCAAAATTGGTACAGCCGTTTCAGAGATTAACCGGAATGTCTGTTCCGGTTTTTGTATATACTTTTAATTATATTGCATAACTTGAAATTTCAGTGATTGCATTCTTAAGGATGTGGAGAAATGGAAATGAAAATAAGACAAATAATGAGTTTTAAAAAGTTAAATACATATATTTCATAGACATTATCACAAGGGGTGCTTAAGACAGTCTAAAGCCTGAATAAAGCTAGGAGTGTTGATCACATCAAAATGAGAAAATGAGAAAAAATACTCAAGCAAAATCCTAATTCTTCAACTTTATTTTGTCTGCAAGGGAGCAAGAAAGTCCTGTCCCATCAGGTTCTACATTCAATTCCTCAACAGTGCTATCATTGATAACCATGGAAAATCTTTTTGAACGGAGCCCTCCGAGTGGTGGAAGGTTCACACCAAGATCTAAAGCTTTGACAAAGTTGCCATTGGGATCAGCAAGCATACGGATCTGAAAAAAGATAAAACTTAAATTAAAAAGTAATCATCAATGGAAATAATAAGCTTATCTTGTTTTTAAAATAACACTAACTGATAGGGGCAATATTGAAAGTTTTATTCAATAATATTATTAAAAATTCACCAAGGGCAAGCTTATAATTAATGTAAAAATATTATCAACAACAACTGAAATAGGTTAGAGGTCAATCAATACAGCTCCCTACCAACATAACTTATCAACATTTTTTTATTTATGTAGTGATATAGATACAAGCAATGATATTATATCTTAATATTTTTATTCTAATTTCACAAATACTTTTATATGAGTTGAAAAAAGCAACTATGTACATAATACATACATTATATATAATTATTTATAATCTATCAAAATAATAATGTAATTTCATCATTAGCAATTACTTACCTTTCCTTTAGTATTGTGCTGGGCTCCCCAAGCCGCCATCACGTAGGGGTCATTTACAGACACACAAATGATTTCGGCGACACCTTCAGATTTCAACTTATCTGCATTCTGAACATATCCTGGTAGATGCGTCTTGGAGCAGCCAGGAGTAAAGGCGCCGGGTACGGCAAACAGCACTACCTTCTTCCCAGAGGTCAAATCGCAAACATTCACTTTATTAGCCGGAGAATCTTCGAACAAATCTACAGCCGGTACTTTATCGCCAACCTTAAACATACATATACATTATAATAACAAGCAGTTACGTAATTTACTAATGGAAAATATTCCTTAAACTACCTTAATTGGAGCCATAGTGCATATAGTCGTGTGTACCGCTCTAACGGATGCTTGTTTCGCGAATGCCGAAACTCCTCGAATTGTTGACACGGCCGTGAAAAACATTTGTATTTGACTGGCTGCTGTTATTTTTTAATCTTTAATTACGCCGTCCTTATAACTTTATTTATCTATTGCCCATTGGCTAACTTAGTTAGCCACAGACTATCAAATATTCAGGATTTTAATTTTCATTGATTTTAAGAAAATGTTACCAGAGTAAAAACCATGGTCGAGCAACAAGCTCAATTCTAAGAGATTTGTACGATTTGTGTGACAAGCCATTATAGTGCGGGAGGTATAGTCGTATTTTTAATTAGACGAAGCCAACTGACAGTAGCTAATGTCACTTTGTAAAATAATGTTGCCATAGTTAAAGTATTAGTGATGCGTTCAGTTCTCGTTCAATCAGATGAATGAACAATGAGTGTGAATAGTTAATCATTTCAAACTATAAAAGAATATTATTTCTATTTTACACTAGTAATAGTAGTAGTATGTAACTATCAGTTTTTTGACGGCTTATTACAAAGCGCGGCGCGGCGACTAGTGCCAACACCAATCAACGCCGCGCTTGCGGTCGCCATTTTGTTTGTTATTCGGCTTCTAACCTCTAATCTGATAGCACGAATGTTTTTTCTGCGCCCACGCTGTTAAGTTATTGTTTTTGTTAAGTTTGTTGTTTCAAAGATAAATTAGACGATTTTACTTTTACCGCTATAAGGTGAAAAGTACAAAGGAAGACAAAATGTATGGTCTCGACCACATGATGGACAATGTTTCAGACATATTAATAACTAGCTGACCCGTGCCCACTTCGTTGGGCATAATGTTAATAATCCTTTTTTAGTACAGAGTATTTAAATTATTTAAATTATTTCATTAATATTAAAAATTAAAAATTAAATTATCTATACTAATATTAAAAAAACTACTTTTTGTCACAAAAGTTAGACATATGCTGTCATTGACTTTTTTGTAGGCATTTTTAAGCTCCACATCTTTTCTCTAGAACTCAAAAATATATCTTTCATAGTCAAGGCAGCGTTCGTAAGAAACGCTTTTATTCGACCGTTTTTTCTTCGATTCACTTTACAAAACGGACTACCACGTAAAAGCCTTTTTATTTTTCGGTTTTTTATATAACCTATGACACTCAGCAATAATGTGGCTTTCTATTGGTGAAAGAATTTTTAAAATCGGTTCAGTAGATCCCGAGATTACCCCTTACAATTTAACAAATAAACAAACTTTACTTCTTTATAATATTAGTATAGATTAATAATTAATGTCACCGAAAGCGATAGTGATGATTTTTTATCTGATGATGAATAAAAACAAATGAATAAGCGATGTTTTTTTATTTTCATTACCTACCCTATAATTGGATTCTATAGGCACATAGTCGTCGAAAACTCGTTTGTATGTACAAAGCACGACTAAAATTCGAACCCTGTACCCGATATCGGCAGTTCGGCACACTAACTATTCACTAGACAATCGGGGCAATTTCATTCATTCAGGAGTTTTTTCAATCATTCATTTTGTTACAACACTATTTTTATTTTGTCAAAACCTGACAACACAGTAAACGTCAGTTGACTTCGTCTAATTAAAAATTAGAGTATAGTGTCAAATTTTTACGGTGATTTTGGCATGGACTCTACGAACATATTTTGATAGTTAGTACTTGTATGAGAACAAAAATAATTGTCAGCTGGCGCGACTCCGGGGCTTTTAGGCTAGCGAAAATATTAACGTAGATGAAAAAAAAAATATTCTTGGACTATTTTGGCAATGATGAAAAAGTATAAATAATTTAGTTTGTGAATTGTAGATCTTAAAAAAAAGTGTCAGCTGTGTCATGTACGTGACAAAATATGTTAGCTGATCATGTACATGTCAAAAAATCAGAAAAACTTGTAGCATTTTGGCAAAGCTGAAAATTGTATATATTAAAGATTACAATTCAATAATCATAATAATTTATGTCAGCTGGAATTTTAACGAGGCACAACCTGTTAGCTAAAGTCGAAAAGATAAGATAAAACACGATTTATAAATATAATTTATTAATAATTTGAGTTGAAAATTGTAAAAATTATCTTTATTCATACAAATTTCATTAATGCTTGTTTTTAATTAAAGTAAGCCATGATACAAATAAGTAAGACAAGATAATTACGTACAATTTTTATAAGTAAAATATGACTAAATAAAGTAATACAAAGGTACCGCCGCCGTCGGTTTTTTTTGTAGTGCCGCTTACAATATACACATGAACTCATTCTTGATAACTTTTATATAACGCATATAACAGAATAACATTAAATTCGAACTAAATTGATTCAAAATGCAAAATTACTTTACAGTAAACAAACACTTAGTCATTTGCAATATAAGTCAAAATTAGTTCTCTGGACATATCAGGCATAAAGCTTAACATTATTAATACATTACTTATCTGTAAGTAACTTAAAGTTGATCGTTTGTCGTTTTACATTTTGACGGTTTTATTGACGTTGTTTGATTATTCTCGATACAGTGTATTTTCTATTCTTAATTTTAATTATAATATGATCGTCAATAAGTTTGTAGTGTCTTAGTTTTTTTTAAATATACTAAGGTTATATCTTGATTTTGTTCACGTCACAATGGAAGCGCCTCCAATGGATACGATATATCAGGCCATTAGTGCCTTATACGATAACCCCAATAAAATTGAAAAGGAAAAGGCTTCTATTTGGTTAGCAGACGTACAAAAATCCGTAAGTATTGTTGTCTTTTCTACTTTAATTATTGTTTGCCTTTTAAAAAAAGTCTTAATATATAGTGATACTATTTTTACAAACCACGTTTACCTTTGTACAGATACACTCATGGAAAATAGCCGATCAACTTTTGCAGCAGAAGAAAGATGTTCAATCATGTTATTTTGCGGCGCAGACAATGAGATCGAAAGTGCAGCATAATCTTTCGGAATTACCTGAAGAAGCTGTGATTTCACTACGGAATTCCCTAATAGCACATTTAGAAGGCATCTCAACAGATACAACTCCTGCCATTCTTACCCAGCTTTCGCTAGCTTTAGCGAATTTAGCTCTTCAAATGACCACCTGGCCCAATTGTGTTAGTGATCTAATTAAATTGTTTTCAAACAAAAATGACTATGCTCTATTAGAAGTGTTAACAGTTTTACCACAAGAAATTGACTCTACAAGCTTAAAACTTGGTGAAAACCGTAGAGCACAAGTTAAATCAGAGTTGTTAACAAATTCTCAAATAGTGACATTTTTCCTTAAGGAATGTTTAAACAATTCGCAGAATACTCATATAGCCCTAAAAGTAGTTAAGTGTATGACTTCCTGGATTCAAGTTAAGGCTATGAGTATACAAGAAGTGCCACAAAATGCAGTCATAGGATTTAGTTTACAAATATTAAGAGATCATAATTCCATAAACATGCTGCATGATGCTGCTTCAGATTGTATTTGTGCAATACTTCACTGTATAGAAGAAAATAACAATAATGTAGAGGTGGAAAAGTTGTTATTCGAAAGTGTTTCATCTTTAGAAGAAAGCTACCACATGGCAGTAGCTCATGAGGAAGAGGAGAAAGCTGCAAATTATGCTAGGGTTTTTACAGAACTAGCGGAGACATTTTTAGAAAAAATAATATTGAGTACTGCAAATGGTGAAACCCATTTTGCTATGAGGTCTTTGGAGTTGGTCCTTGTTTGTGTTGGACATCACTATTATGATGTAAGTACTTATAATAAATTTATACAACTATGTGCCTTTAATAGTTGTAATATACACAATATAATGCATGCACTACTAAAGGTATTAATTAACATTATTTTTAAATAATTACTTTCTAAACATTTCATGTACAGCTTTTTTAATTAATTCATATTTTATAACAGGTAGCTGAAATTACATTCAACCTTTGGTACCGTTTGTCAGAAGAAGTGTATGAAAGAGACTATCAGCCACTTACAGATGCCTTCCAACCTCACATAGAGAGGCTCATTGAAGCTTTAACCAGACATTGCCAATGTGAGCCTGATCACACTAAACTACTGGAAGAGGGAGATGAATTTTATGTAAGTTATAACCAAGCAAGTTGTTTGATTGTTTCCTTGTCTTTGATCTTTAGTATATTTTGTTAAGTATATGAATGAAACTTATTAATCACAATGTTTTTGTTTTTTTTTAATTCAAGTATAATTTGTTAAGACTAATAGACTACATAAGAGTAGGTAAGACTACATTTTTTATCCCAATTATTTCCTTTTTTGGCAAAACTAACAATAAGATACCAATATCCTTACATACAAATTCTACCCCAGAAGTAAAAATCTGACTGACTTAACTTTGTTTTCAGGAGTTCCGGTTGAAAGTAATGCTTCTTATTAAGGATGTAGTATTCATAGTGGGTTCTAGCTCAGTTTTTAAAAAGATGTTTGCCGTCCTTCAGGCAGACCTCCCATGGGAACAAACTGAAGCAGCACTTTTTATGATGAATGCTGTTGCTAAAAATATATTGCCGTAAGTATTTGTAATACTTATATTCATTAAGAGAGTTAATTAAAATTTGTAAAAAAAGTAAATCAATTATTATAGTATATAGAGTTTGCTAAAACTGAGGAAGTGATTGGAAAAATCCACTGTTTACAGCTACTGATATTAGTAGTGAATATTAAATAAAAATAATTAATAGTATAAATTTATTGAATGTTAGTAAATGCATCTTTAATCTAAATTAAATAAAACTTAACTTCTTGATTTTAGAGATGAATATGAATATGTACCAAAAGTGGTAGAAGCAATCCTATCTATGCCTGAAAATGCGCACCCCGCTGTCAGAAAAACTTGCATCCTATTGCTTGGTGAATTGTGTGAGTGGATTGAGAAACACCCGGAATGCCTGGAGCCCTGCCTTCAGAGCCTTCTCAGAGCATTACAGGATCCTAAGTTAGCAAATGCTGCAGCTACAGCTTTACAGGTATTTATTCTATATAGAATATAATGTTTTCTACATAACTAATGAAATTAAGGAAATCTACAGCTGTATAATATTTAACTTTATTTATTTTTTTCAAAATTCTTGTTTGTCTATCTGTCTGTTAAGCTTCACATTATGAGAAAATGATTTATCCAGGCTGGTTATTCAGGAAAAAAATTGTATAGGTACTTAATGAGTGTCTGTTTGTTTGTGCGAAATATCTGCGAGGCGAGCTCTAGCCCAAAAATAAAAAAAAACTACTTATTAGCCGACTTCAAGCAAGGAGGAGGTTATGTGTTTCATTGTATATACCTCAATTTATAAAATAATAACGCATTCTCTGATTACCTATAAAAAGAAATACAAATATATTTAAAATTTATTATGTAAATTATTATCATTAAAACTATTGTAATTTCTGTTGGTAATCCAAATAAACAAATAAATAAAACTAATACATATAAATTACGTGTCATGTTGTTTGTTCGCGATGGACTCCTAAACTATTTAACCGATTTTAATCAAATTTGCACACCGTTTGCAGTTTGATCCAACTTGAAAGATGGGATAGCTTATAGTAGAGGAGACAGATCTGATAACCAGATGCACTTTCAGATAGGCAAGTAATTATAGGCATATTTGTTTATAAATTATATTTAATAAAAAATATGTCTCATCTGGTTATCAGGTCGGTGAAGGTCGATCTTCCACCGGCTCTTAGACCATTATTTATATTATTTTATTTCAAATTAGTTAGTTAGTTCTATAAAATCCTAATAGATGGTGGTTTGGAATCTCAGTTGCACAGATATCCAGTAGATGGCGCCGTATTTCTATTTCTATAATATAGATGGCGCGTGACCAAAATGTAATAAGGAGTAGTATTTTTATTTTATTAAAATATATATAAAAACCGTTTAATTTATTTTAACTTACGGGTTTGCTAGTTATAGTATAGATTATAAAAATCGTTTAATTTCAATTCAATTCTGTTGTTGATGGCTTCAAAGCGTGCCAGTTGAGCACAGATTATTTCGCCAATGTCACGTAGAATGGAGATCGTTTAATTTATTAATATGTAACTAATGTCAAGCGAAGCGGACTTCTAATTTGGATTCCGAATTATGTAGTAGTATTATTTATAATTTCCTGATCCTAATACGACCTTACGTTAGTTGAGTTTCTTGGTGTGGAAATGTTTTAATAATCACACCTAAATCATAAGTATATATATAATTTTAGTGTTTGTTGTGCAGAACATCTGCGCGGCGTGCCGCAGCCAGGCGGCGGCGCACGCGGCGGCGCTGCTGGCGGCGGCGCGCGCGGCGGACGCGCTGGCGCTGGGCCCGCGCGCCGCCGCCACGCTGCTGCGCGCGCTCGCCGCCGCGCTCGGACGACTGCCGCACGACCAGGTACACTTCACACACACAGTCACATACAAAAAAATAAGTGCGTGTGTACAAAGTACACATGTCAGAAGTAAAACTTTTTTTTTTTTATGGTAAAAAGGGGGCAAACGGGCAGGAGGCTCACCTGATGGGAAGTGATCACCTCTGCCCATGGACATCTGCGAAGATGCGTTGCCGACCTTTCAGGAAAAGGAGGGATGGAGGAGGGAGGGAAGTGGGAGGGAGGGGGGAACGAAGGCGAAGGATGAAGGGAAGAGGGAGGGGGGAAGGAGAGTGGGCCTCCCGGACTCTCACTCACCGGACGAAACGCGACAGCATAGCTGCCACTTCACGCCGGTCTTCTGTGAGAGAGTGGTACTAATGAACTATACGGGGCGTGCCGGCCCATTCGGTTGCTACCCGAAGGTAACAAGCATGGCACTACCACTTAAAACATTTAAAATAAGGCTAACTCTTCCCCGTCTCTGAGCGCCTGGTACTATAGACTTATTTTTTCGTTTCATCGAGTTTGAAATCACATCGATTCTAAAGAAGTTTCACTTCAAAAAATCTTAAAACCGTAAGAATACAATTAGACCTTTATTATCCAAAATTATTACAAATAAACTGATTTGTCATCAAACTGAACGGATGCTAAATAAGTATGTTTTACAAAATCATAATTGAAACTATATTGAATAAAATATTGAATGAACTAAATTGGAGCTACTAATAAAGGAAACAAAAGTACATATAGTATGTTACATCAATGTGTACATTAATAATGTGTAAATCTAGAAATGTAATGAAACAATATTATGTGCTTTTTCTTTAATGTATGGCAGTAAATAATTGTTTTTGATAATACTGCCATAGTGCTTTCTTCCTGTGTGTCATTCCTTGGACTCTATCAAATTTTTACTCAATCTATTTGCTTCTCTGGCTTGTCTCTTTATTGTAGAACATATAATTAGTTATTAATACAATACTTCTTCGAGTGCTTTCTTTTATTTCATCGCCCTATCGACTATCCACGGACCTCAACATCCTCATCAGCCCTTTTTAACGTCCCACTGCTGGGCACGGGCCTCCCTCAGTACGAGGGGGATCAGGCCATAGTCCACCGCGCTGGCCTAGTGTATGTTGGCGGACTTTACATGTCTTTCGAAAACTGACTAGGTTTTCTTAGACATGCAGGTTTCCTCACGATGTTTTCCTTCACCTTAAGACAAGTGGTAATCATGATAAGAAGTGATTCGCTCATTAAAATTCCAGAGGTGCGAGACCCGGATTTGAACCCGCATCACTCGGTTATCCAAGCGAGCGCATTACCGCTGGGCCCCTCCCTCTTACCTCCCCCTTCCCTCCCTCCCTTTCCTGTCGGCAGCGCATCTGCAAGCCAGGCTAAAAAAAAAATGAACATTACAGCTGACGATCGCGTTCCGGGAAGCTGTGTCGTTCCAGCTGTCGGCGCTGCGCGCGCTGGCGGCGGAGGGCGGCGCGGGGTGCGCGGGGGCCGGCGCGGCGTGCGCGGGGGGAGGCGCGGGGGCGGCGGGCGCGCGCGACCCCGTGCTGTGGCTGGACCGGCTGGCGGCGCTGTTCCGCGACGTGGACGTGCCGCCAGCCACCGTGGCCGCCGCCGCCGCGCACCCCTGCCTGCCCGCCTTCGAGGACGCTTGGGTGGTCGTGCATCAGATCATGAACAAGTTAGTAGATATTTGACCGATAAGCTGATACCACCAAAATATACAGGGCATGTTAGGCAAGGATCTTGAACTGGAGTTATTTATGAATGGCGAAAATATTCATATTTTATGTTTAACTGAACACTGGCTTTGTAGTTCCCAGTCCATATTTAACTTCAGCGGTCACCAGGTAGCTAGTATGTTTAACAGAGAGAAAGCTATACGCGGCGGCTCTTTAATAATTATAAGTAAACTTTTTAAACATAAAGAACGTAAAGATATTGTGAGCCTCTCTGTTGAGCAAACTATTGAACTAGCCTGCGTAGAGCTTGAGCACTTCATTGTTGTATGCGTATACAGACCTCCTAGTGGGTTATATGAGTACTTTGAGAAAGTACTGGAAGAAGTTTTGTTAAAATTAAATATTACTAATAAGGTTATTATTCTATGTGGGGACTTTAATATTAATTTATTAGATAATTCTAATACAAGTCTTAGATTTAAATCTATGCTTCTATCATATAACCTACATAACTTATTTACTGAGCCAACTAGGATCACTGCTACCAGTGCTACATGTATAGATAACATATTTACAAACTGTAAACCATATTCTAAAGCAATTATTAATAAGTTAAGCTCCGACCATTGTGGCCAGTTTGCTTCCTTTTCTTATTCTTTAAATACCAACAAAAATAACTTAAAAAAGACTTTTGTACCTATAAATACTACACGTATGGAGAAGTTCAGAGGTAATATTGTGGCAAAACTTCTACATTAATGACCCCAACTACTTATATAATTCTTTATTTAAATTAGTAAAAACAGAATTTTCTACAATATTTACTTCTAAAACAGTCAATTCAGGGGGTCTCTTGACATTCGGTGAATGGGCAACTCCTGGCATATACAAGAGCAGGCGAAGGCTATATGAATTGTACAATGAAAGAACCTATAATCATAGTATAGCTTTCGCTTCTTTTGTAACTGCCTACTCCAAATTGTTTAGAAGAGTATGTTCCATGGCAAAATCCTTGTATATTAAAGATAAAATAAGAAATGCGCATGATAAAATCAAAATGACATGGAACATAATTGCTTGTGAAAGTGGAAGAGTCGCAGATCGCAGCTTCGATTTTAAGTTAAATATTAATGAAAATTTTATTACTTCAGACCGAGAAGTTGCATCTGAGTTTGAAAAATTTTTCACTGACATTCCACTTTCAACAACGCAATCACTTAATTCGTCTCCCGACATTGCCGAACTTTTGCTAAAGAAAAACGTCAAAGAATGTAATGTTATATTTAAATTTAAACAAGTAAACCCCAAAGACATAATGGTAGCCTTCAGAAGTCTGGACCTCAAGAAAACAGCTGATCTATGGGGTATATCTGTAAAAGTTGTTAATTCGATAATTGATGTTGTTGCGCCTCATCTTGCTACTATATTTAATGGCTGTATAGAACATGGTGTTTTTCCTGATCTAATGAAACACAGTAAAGTCATTCCTATTTTTAAATCAGGTAGTACCTTAGACCCCAATAATTTTAGACCGATTTCAGTACTCCCAACATTTAGTAAAATTTTTGAAAAAATCATACTCGGGCAAATGTTACTGCATTTCAATGCACACAATCTACTTCATAAGAAACAATTCGGTTTTACGAAAGGTCGCTCCACAGCAGATGCTAGTGTTGAGCTAGTAAAAAATATTTTTGAGGCTTGGGAGAGGTCACAGGATGCTCTTGGGATATTCTGTGACTTATCCAAGGCCTTTGATTGTGTGCATCACGAGACGTTGATCAGGAAACTGCATCATTATGGGATTAGATATAAGGCACTCAACCTCCTGAATTCCTATCTCAGTAATAGAATTCAGAGGGTTGATGTAAATGGTAAGAGATCTCCTGGAGCTCCGTTTGCTATGGGGGTTCCACAAGGTTCTATTCTTGGTCCATTTCTCTTCCTAATTTACATAAATGATTTGCCATTCTTTGTACAGGACAAACATGAGATAGTATTGTTCGCAGATGACACATCACTTATTTTTAAGGTAAAACGTAATTTACTTATGTACGACGATGTAAACGATGCTCTCTCAAAGGTTGTCTATTGGTTCGATTCGAATAATTTATTATTAAATAACAAAAAAACAAAATTAATAAAATTTACAACACCTAATGTTAAAATTGCTGATAATGGTGTAGTATTGGGTGGAGATTTGTTAAGGCCGATAGAATCAACTAAATTCCTAGGTATCATCATAGATTCGAAATTACAGTGGAATCTCCATATTGAGGGGCTAGCGAAAAGACTCAGCTCTGCAGCGTTTGCGGTAAAAAAAATTAGACTTATTACAGACGTAGATACAGCTCGCGTAGTATATTTTAGTTATTTTCATAGTATTATGTCGTATGGAATCCTATTATGGGGTAATGCAGCTACCGTTAATACCATTTTTGTCCTGCAGAAAAGAGCTATTCGTGCCATATATAGTTTAGGACCTAGAGTATCATTAAGAGAAAAGTTTAAAGAAATAAAAATATTGACTGTTGCTTCCCAATACGTGTACGAAAATGTTATGTATGTTCATAAAAATATACACGAATTTCCCAGGAATTGCGACATGCATAGCATTAATACTAGGAGCAAACATAAACTTGTAATGCCTGTGACTCGCTTACGCCGAGTCAGTAACTCTTTTTATGGACAATGTATACGTCTATACAACAGGATCCCAGAAAACGTTCAAAAAGCTTCTATTGCCAAATTTAAAAAAATTGTGAAGGAACGTTTGTGTACTAAAGGCTATTATTCGATTAACGACTTTTTAGAAGACAGTACGCCTTGGGAATGATGTGATCGCCGCCAGGCTATTTCAACATATAGAATTATTGTTAATCTACAATTTAATTTAAAAAAAAAGAGTGAGAATACGATAAAAAAAAAAATTAGTCCCGCTGAGTTTCTTTCGCCAGTTCTTCTCAGGTCAGAGGTTTCTTCTTTCCGAACTGGTGGTAGACTCATGACGTTCAGTAAGAAATTGTAACAATTTTTATGCTGAATAAAATATTTTGATTTGATTTGATTTGATTTGATGTTCGTTCGTTGTTTCGATTGAATATTAGGGGTGTGCGAATAATTCGAACTTACGAATTATTCGTTCCGACTCGAATATTAATATTCGATTCGAAACTCGGATCGAATAATTCGAATAAGTTCCCGAATAATTCGAAAATTTTCGAATAATTCGATTTTTTTTTCAAATAATTCGTTTTTTTCCGAATTATTCGTAAACTATCATGTTATTAGAGAATTTTCGAGCATTTTGAATTCAGGGTTTCTTATTTTCAATATTCAAAGATGTACGGGCTGAGACGAAAACCCCTACAGTTTTTGGTTGATATTATATTGATAGGAATTATTGATAGATAAGTAAATGATAGTCCAGGCTAACACTAATTGTATATTAACTGAACTTAATGATAGAATGATAGTTTGATAGATTGATAGAACGACCCGTGAGTGCGAACGACGACTACTACTACGAGTGCTACTGCATTGAAATCTATATATATATAATGAAAATGGTGTTCGTTTGAGGCACAATCACGCCTAAACCACTGATCGTATCGACATGAAACTACCACCATTCGATGCGAAATTTTTCCTAGATGGTTTATGGCTATTTATTTTTCGAATTCTAACGTTCCTTCATTTTTTTATTGCTGTTTTACTTTTATGAACATTTATCCCGCTAATAAAAACAAAAGACAAGCGTTTTCTCTTGATTCTTTTGTTTTCATGGATTTCAACGGAGTTTACTAAACGGATAATGTTCTTTTACATTCAGCTAAGAATCTACTTACAAACTTCCACGCATCCACCCACCAACTCCCACGCACCCCTGCACACCCACTCTCATTTTTTGATAAAAATAAAATGCCGTATCTATGATCGAGTATCACTTGAGAACGGCTGGACCGATTGGGTTAATTTTTTTTTGTTGTCTTCAGAATTGTGAGAATGTTTATATGTAAGAAAATTTTAAAAAAGTCTGCTAAAACGTTAAAAATTTCGATGATAATCGAAGTATCCCAATTTCTACTTCTTTAGTTACTCATCACGAAATCTCGGGAACTATAGGACTTAGAAATGTGAAACTTGGTAGGAATATTACTTTCGTTATGTAGAGGTCAACTAAAAACGGATTTTAAGAAATTCATCCCCCAAAGGGGATTGCGGGGGCGTTAACAATGAACAATTCCCGTTTTTAAACTATAGCTCCTATAAATTCCAAATTTGGTAGGAATCTTCTGTAAGAGATGTAGAAATAGTCTATGAACGAATTTTACGGTAGCTCACCCCACAGGGGGTTGCGGGGGTGGTTTAACAATGAAAATTTTTATTTTTTAAGCCGTAGCTCCTACAGACTCCAAATTTAGCTAGAGTCGTCTATATGTGATGCAGATATGATTTAAGAGCAGATTTTACAACAACCCACCGCCGAAAAAGATTGCGGTAGTGGGTGTTAAAATGTGAAATTTCTATTTCCAAACTGTAACCTCTATAGACTTTAAATTTGGTAGTAATCTTTTATTTGTCATGCAGAAATCATCTCAAATAGGATTTTACGAAATTCTATTTCCAATAGGGATTGCGGGGGTGGGTGTGGGAATGTTAAATTTATGTTTCCAAACTGTAACTTCTACAGACTCCAAATGATTATTTTTTTACTGTTTAAATAGAAAAGGTTAAAGTCAATTGTTTTTTTTTATTTAATTAATTTCATTTGTTTTTATATAACCTAATAATCTATATAAATAAAATGATAGAGGTCTGCAGTTGTGCGCGCATCACGGAAAAAGTACTGGATAGATTTAAATGAAACTTTCCAAGTTTTATTTCTTAGACACTTGGCCCTTATATAAAAAAAGATTGCGATATCTTCATTTAATAAAAATTTATTAAAGTTTCAAGAAAAAACGATTTGTATATGTACTGCGTGTTCAGTGATGCAGTATGTATGTTTCCTTCTCGCGGAGTAGTGGGGCAAGCGGCGTAGCGCCATGCGGAAAACTTTGTTAATATTTCAAGCAACGCGGACGAAGTCGCGGGTATCAGCTAGTATAATATATGGTGTAAAGTGCTTACGCAACAAATATTATGTATTGGCCCGCACAAAATGTAAATTTAACAGTCAATATACATTTTATTCAAACCATAAAATATGGTTACACAAATAGAACAATTAGTACAGTATTTTTTTGAATTATATATTAATCGTAAGTGGAATATTTTGATACACGATTTAAAGAAATTTAAATGGAAAGAATTGAAAATCCAGAGATATTTCATTAATATGCGAATTATTCGAAATTTTTCCAATTATTCGTAGAATTTCGAATAATTCGAATTATTAAATGAAATTCGAATAAAAAAAATATTTCATTCGAATTTCGAATCGAATATTATTATACGATTCGATTCGAACGATATTCGCACACCCCTATTGAATACGACGTCACATGGCAACAGATACGTGAGCGAGGGCCGCGTGATGGAGCGCTCGTGCCGCTGCGTGCGCTTCATGGTGCGCGCGACGGGGCGGCACTCGGCGGCACTACTCCCCGCGCTGGCGGCCGCGCTGCCCGCGCTGTACGCGCGCCGCCCGCACTCCAGCCTGCTGTACCTGGCGGCGGTGCTGGCGGACGCGCTGGGCCCGCACCGCGCGCTGGCGCCGCTGCTGCACGCGCTGCTGCCGCAAGCGCTGCGGCTGCTGGCGGCGCCGAACGGACTGAGGGACAACCCTGATACGGTTGATGACCTGTTCCGGCTGTGTGTCAGGTGAGACTCTGACTACTTCTCGGCTACAAAAACTAATAGATCGTTTATGGGGCAAAATTCCACAGTCCATATTGAACTTGCCGTTGAGGCAATTTAAATTCAAAATTAAAAGTATGTTGTTGAATAAGGCTTATAAGTTATAACAGTATAACGGAATATTTAGTAGATGTAAATGTGTGGGATTAATGTCTGGTTATGTCTCACGTAGGATAACAATGACATGGGTGTCATTTTCGAGGTTTTTCGGGGTGCTAATTGCGAAAATGAGTATATATTATTTAATGATGCCAAAGAAGTATAACTTCTAACGCGTGTACATAAGTACACACACACATTTTTTTTATCTGTTGTAATATGTGTGTATGTGTGCAGATACCTGCAGCGCAGCCCGGACGCGCTGCTGGGCGAGGGTGGCGCGGGGGGCGCGGGGGGCGCGGGCGGCGGCGTGCTGGCGCAGGTGCTGGGCGTGGCGGGCGCGGCGGCCGCGCTCGACCACCGCGACGCCAGCTGCTCGCTCATGAAGTTCCTCTACGACCTCGTGCGCCTTGCCAACTCCACCAGGCCCGACGATCAGTCTTCCAAAGGTATGCTCTGTTGAATATGTTTTTTTGAAGTGAAACTTCTTTAGAATCGTTGTGATTTCAAACTCGATGAAACGAAAAAAGAAGTCCATAGTACTAGGCACTCAGAGACGGGGAAGAGTTAGTCTTAGTTAGATCTCGCACACCGCGAGTCAGTGACATTTCTAACTCTGTCTAACTAGTCGGTGTGACCTTCGCGCCATCTCCCTCTCTCAACGATTTTAGTTCCTATTGTATCTGCAATCAGTGTCTACTTTTAGCAGATTTTTTGAGTGGACTGGAATGTCATTACGAGTGTGTCTTCCAATGAAGACATCTCCTCATGGAGTTAATGGTTTTTGTTGTTGGAATAATTATATTATATCCTTCCTTTTCAACATTTTTCTATTTAATATGTGGCAATATTTTGTGATTTGGACTTGCCTATTAAAATCCATTACCTTACAGTTTGATTTGCACTTGCCTTTTAAAGTCCATTGTGTTACGGTTCACACTAGCTGAAGCAAAGACGGATCGCTGTTGTGTTCAATTAAAAAAAATCTATATTACTACAAAACTTCAAACTAAAAAATCCTGAACTACCATTGTAAATAAAATCATAATAATAGTCTTTCTAATCAAATTAATTTAATCAAAAAACAAACTTTAGACAAACTGTTATGTATATAAGACCATGAGAACAAATCAAATGGTTCTTAAGTCTTAAGTTTTTCAATAAAAGGGGGCATTAATTAATTACAATTCTACTCTAGTCCTAGGGATTCTAATTTCACCATCAAGCAACCTTAAATCCTTGGATTAGATTTTTAATCAGGTATAAACTTGTGTGTAGACAATATATTTGTATGATTATAATAAGTATTACACGTACTTTTGAACTGTCCAGGTGTAGCGGCATACCGGGTAAAACATCTTGGCACGCCAAGGGCACTTCCAGAGGTATTCAAGAAGCCAAAGAGGCTTCTGAAGTTCCTCGAAGAGCTGGGGTGGCAGGAATAGATAAGGAATATTCCCACACACGCAAAATAGGCGCAAAGTCGTCGAGTTGCGGATAAAAGCCCCCGTTTACCATACCATACCATACCAATAAGTATTACAATAGAAGTGTTTATTTCAGCATTGATAAGCAAAGAGCTGATGCAGTACGGGGAAGAACTAACCTATGCTCTGCTGGAGGCCTCGGTGCTTCACCTACACTCATCCATGCTTTCTGATGTAAGTGACAAATAATTGCCCAATAACAACCATTTGTAATTATATTTTTATGTACTTACTTGTTTTTAGTTAAAATTGCTGTGTATTTCTATGAAAACTTATGTTGTAGGTTTTTTAAAAAGGTGAGATATATAGGTGAGATATAATCTATAAAAATGAATCACCGAAATGTATATAACTTCTGAATGACTGCATTGAATGGATAATTCTTTTTTTTGTGTATGTTATTGTCATGATAAGGTTTGTGTAAAAAAACATTAAAAAAGGGCACATAACATTTCATTATACCGTAACGAGAAAAAAATAAATAAAAATTCTATTTTTGAAGATTTCTAAAATTTTAAAAAACTTGAAGCGACCTCTTAAAAATTTTTTTAAGCTGTCTTTTGCAGAGGGCTCTAAAACATCAAAAACTAAAAATTTTTCACAAGAGACTCAAAAAAAATAGTAGTTTTTTTTGCGCCACCCTAATGTATATGAATATATAATTTTGATAATGTAAAAATGACGATTCAAAAGAGCTTGTAAAAGTCTATTTGAATAAAGAATATTTTGATTTTTTTTTTTATGGTAAAAAAGGGGCAAACGGGCAGGAGGCTCACCTGATGGGAAGTGATCACCTCCGCCCATGGACATCTGCAAGCCTGCTGCAAGCCAGGCTTGCAGATGCGTTGCCGGCCTTTCAGGAAAGGGAAGGATGGAGGAGGGAGGGAAGTGGGAGGGAGGGGGGAGCGAAGGCGGAGGATGAAGGGAAGAGGGAGGGGGAAGGAGAGTGGGCCTCCCGAACTCTCACTCACCGCACAAAACGCGACAGCATAGCTGCCACTTCACGCCGGTCTTCTGTGAGAGAGTGGTACTAATGAACTATACGGGGCGTGCCGGCCCATTCGGTTGCTACCTGAAGGTAACAAGCATGGCACTACCACTTAAAAAATTTGATTTGATTTATAAAGCTACCGTGTGTCGTGCAGGTGGCGGAGGTGCTGCTGGAGCTGGTGGCGTGGCAGCGCGCTCAGGGCGCGGGCGACTGGCTGCAGGCGGCGCTGCGGCGCCTGCCCGCCGCGCCGCCCGCCGCCACGCAGCACCAGTGCTGGCAGTTCCACCAGTACGCCGTGCGGTACGCCACTAACCTACCACTACACACGAATGTTTTACTTGACGACACGTTTGGCTCAGTTGGAAGTTCGAGTCCCGCTGGGGACATTCATTTGTTAAGCATGAATGTTTGTTCTCCAGTCATGGGTGTTAATATTTATATTATGTATGTATTTAAAATTTATGTGTAGTATATCAACTATCTGGTATCCGTAATACAAGCCTCGTAGCTTACCACGGAACTAGATGGCGCTGTTATAAAAATGTCCCAACGTATTATTTATATATTATTAACCTTGAGAAATGCTTTAAGACATATCACCAAGTCGTTATGTGGGACTCACCAGCTACAAATAAACCAGTACAGTTCTCGAGACGTAAACTCAGCTTTGCATTTGTGTGAATGATAGCTAAAAGCCAATAGCCGCGCATCAAAAACCAGTTAAAACGGGTTTAAACCAAGCTCGAAACGCGCTACGCCTTCAGCCGTATCTATCCGTACATTGCACGCACACAAATGCAAAGCTGAGCTTAAGGCGCGAAGACTGTATGACCCACTAAAACCCAAGCATTCAACTACGACGACCCGACAGCCCGGTAAGTCTGCTGAAGCAGACCACACACAGCCAAGGGTTGCTTCACAGTTCAACTTACTATGATAGAAGTACCAGGAGCAAGCCGCAAGACACCGCCCACCAAAGTGGGCCCTCCCTGCGTGGTTCTTGGCGTCGCGCCCGGATTGCAGGACGCTACAGAGCCCCCCCATCACGGCAAGGTGATTGCTGGGAGGGGGGGGGTCTATTACTACACCAACCTAGCATCTGCCCTCGTCGTTACTTTTAGGGTTCTGTACCTCATAAAGAAAAACGGGACCCTTATAGTATCTAAGTATATAAGTTCACTTTTCATCAATGTTGGCAAAATGAACTCGACTAAGCTCTACTCAAAACCTTATAGCAGACTCGAACCCCAGGTCTAAGTACACTGCCATCATTCCAGCCTTACCATTTTACAAATTTTAACTTACCTATTGTTAATTCGCTTTTGAATTTGTAATATAAGGAATGTGCCGATAAAAAATAAAGATATGAGTACCACTTCTTAAGATGTTCTATAGGGTTGTCTAGAATTTGATATAGTTACAAAATCGCACTAATAACGCCATCTTCTTGCAGTGCGGAGAAATGCAAGGAGCTGACGCGACTACTGCGCGACTTCGCGCGTCTCTACCGATGAGAAGACTGAAGCAAACCTAGACGAAGCTTGTGACGTCACAGTGCATCCTGCTCCCATATATCTAATTATAACAATTACAACTAAATTGTTAACCCTAAATCAAATTCCATTGACCCTCTTATGAGATGGCAGCTTTACAGGCGCAATGAAAGTTTCATCATCTTTTTTCCAGCGTTTTGTAATGGCTACCCATTATATACATTGTGTATATAAATATATAGTTTTACATAAATTGTATTGAAATGAATTAGGATGTGCTGATAAAGTTGCAAAAACGGATGCGAATATAGATAAGGATTAAGAATATCAAATATACGATTGTTAGTGAAAACAACTTGTGTTTTGAAGTAAGTTTAAAATTATTTCATATCAGAGCAATAACAGTGAAAAGTATTATCGGAATGCCAATATTTGCAGAGAATGCGCCGGGTAAGTACAGACAGAGGGTAGGTACAATATATTTTGTTATATTATAATTTCTTTATTTGAAATGTGATAAAACCTCAAGTAAATTGTAAATATTTATTAAAATGTTTACCTTTTACAAAGAATTTTTATTTTTTTCTAGACATCAAAATAAGCCAAAAGTTGCTGTGGCAAACTTTTAGCCTTAATTGCTTAGAGTGGCTCAGGTTTTGCTTCTGGAATTCCCTCTCAATGTGTTAAAAACGTTAATTTTTCCTATTAAACTAATAAAATTCATTAAGATTGAATATTATGCAGTTTCGAAAATAATGACCAATTTTATGAATAATGGTTTAATGATTTTTGTTGTAGATATAGTTATTAAAATTGAATATAGATCTACAATGTATACATAAATAATCTGCCTGTATATAAGTCAAAAAATATATGAAACTGTTTTTACATACATTTTGTTATAAATTAGCAATGAATTAGTTTGTCAAATCCTTATTAGGTTTGTTAAAAGTTATATAATACCAACATAACAGATTATTAAGATCTATGCAAAAAAAATATTACAATATTTTTATTTAAAAATTAAATAAGTAATACATCATACAAATTTATTTTTTCTTACTGTTCTTAGGGCTAGATAATGTGACAAAGTTGACTCGCCGCGGGGCTTTAGGACTGGGTGCCGATTTTAAAGTTACCGGTTGTTTAATATCAGTTACTTTGGCTTGTTTCAGAAAATTGCTTGGAGTAGGAGAAATATCTTTGCTTTCCTTCTCCTCACTTTGCTTTTCTGATTCGGGAGACTTTTTATCTTTAGGTGACATACCTTCGGACTTAGTACCTTCTGTTTCTTCGTACACTAATTTAATATCTTCGCTATCCTCTATGACCATTATTTCATCTTTTTTATCAGTCTCCATTGGTTCGGAACTGGGTTTGATGATATCATTACTGGAATTGTCAGACCAGGAAGGCATGGCTGTTTCGATAAACACATCAATTTTGACTGGTGTCTTTTGATCTTTGTTCTCAACTTTTGCTTTTTTTGGTGATTTTTCACTTGGCGTTTTGAACTTTATGTATGAATCTATTTTGGATTTCCGCTTAACTTCTATAAGTTTTGGTTCTTCTTCCTGTGGTTTCTTCTCGTTTTGTGCTGCATCATTTACTTCCATGGGTTCTGAAATAGTTGAAAATTTTTATAAATTAATGGTAATCACCATTCTTCGATATAAAAAATATTATTACAAAATTCATAGTTATAATCTATAAATTATTATTACCTGTGCATGATTCTTCAATTTCATCAGGAATCACTTCCCCGAGCTCACCTTCTTCAAAAGATATAACAGAACAAAACCCGTCAGTGCTGGAGGCGACTAAGATGCGTGCATCCGGAGACCATGTGAGATCTGTTAACCTGGAAGTTGAAATTATTATTTGATATTGTGAAGTAAAATATTGAATGTAATTGAGCTAGCGAGTAAGTTTAACAAAATTGCTTCTGTTAGTTTGTTGGTACTCTTCTATACATCTTTTTTTTTATTGATTTAGACAATACTTGATAAGTACAGGTTGTACGATTTTTTTTGGCGTCCGTGTTTTAGACTGCTGGGGGTATTTTCCCAAAAAAATTAGCTGCTAGATATTACCTTATGAGATACAATTTCGATGATTATTTTTTAACTTGAAAGGTAGTAACTTTATTTTGGCCTGTGAAGGCCGGGATCTTCGGTATGATCAAAATAAGTTGCAAATAGTTTTGCTCGTGACGTTTTTGCAAAACTAATAGTTACTATCAGTATTAACTTAAATTAAAGTGGTCGTATACACGCAAAATAGGCGCAAAGTCGTCGAGTTGCGGATAATAGCCCCTGTTTTTCCATACCATTACCAAGTGGTCGTAAAGCAATATAACGAATACCTAGTATAGTGTATGTTAGATATGAGGGCGATGGGTGTCTTCTGCTGCGTGTCGTACAGTAGCAGGGAGCGGCGCGTGGCGACGGCGAGCAGGCGGCGGCGCGGCAGACGCCAGGCGGACGTCGCGGTCCGCGGACGGAGCCCCGCCGGCGCCCAGCGCGCCGCTAGCGCCGCCTCGCCGCATGGGATCACGCACGCAGGCCTGCAGACATGATATAGTCAGAGCTGGGGCGCAACGGCTTTTGTAGGCTATTTTTAGGGGTGCTCCTTATTCTAGATAGCTGAAAAAATAACCTGCTATTTATAATAACCAAATCGCCTGTTATTTATTTCCAGAGGCAAGCGCTATAGCTATTTTTTGATTTATTTTTATTTCATACTAGCTGCGCCCCGTGGTTTCACCCACGTAGTTGCCGTTCACGTGGGATTACAGGGATAAAAAGTAGCCTATGTCCCTTCTGAAGGTCTTCTCTATCTGTGTACCAAATTTTATCGAATTCGGTTCAGCGGTTTAGGCGTGAAAGCGTAACAGACAGACAGACAGACAGAGTTACTTTCGCATTTATAATATTAGTTAGGATAATATGACCACAACAAAGAGAATGTAATCACATATGGACAACTGCCGCGCTTGACACTTCGTGCTAGTCGTATAATATTTTTGTCACGAGTCGTGTGCGCTAAATTATGCGAAAATATATAACGTATAAATATATTATAGCGTAAAAAATAATAGGCATAAACAGCGTATTTTTATAACTCTTTATCAATATATAGCCGTTTCGTCCACCGCTATAGTTATAACAGGTTAGGGGTCGTCCATAAATCACGTGATGTTTGAATGGGGGGGAGGGGGTTCGGAAAAAATAACGAAATATCACCAGGAGGGAGGGGGGGGTGTAGTGAGTTATCACGTGATTTTTTTTTACTCACCGTTGGGACCGAACTTTTATAATAATAAGCCTAGTCACCTTCAAAACTTCTCTGAAAAGACCTGTACGGGAACTACTATTGCAAGAAATGGCACTATTAAAAGCTATGCTATGCTTTAAAAAGTCGTGTATTATAAATTCTTCATAACAGATGATGAGACCAATAGGATGGGCCAAACATTCCCCCAGACACATGAAGCATCGCTATTAGTAAGAATGGAAACTTGTAATAATGAACCGATTGGTATTAATTGCTTTGGATTGCTTATAAAAAGTATTGATGTAATACTTCCATTAATATCATGTATAAAAATTAAAACATACATAAATTATAAGTAACGTTACATTGTTATAGTAGTAGTTATAAGTTACAGACGGACGAATTATACATTTTTAATGATATTCTCAAAAACTTTTACTATAGTATATTTACATATGTGAAAATCAGCACTGAAAGTTTAAGAAAAGTGAATACTATTATGACTTAACTTTAGCACCGGGTGATGTACCTACCCAGTGCTCAAAGTTAATTGGCCGTCGGCCGAAACTAGAGGGTATGCATACAGTCAAAGACCATACATAAGCGTAAACCACCTAATCCCATTGATTTTGTTAATGAGAAAAAAGAAAATTCTGGCAGGATTTTAGTCGAGTCGTAAGGATTCTGTAGGTGCTAGTGCACAAAAAAACTACGGAAAAAGGAGCAGTAGCCTAAGTATATTATGCGTCACTCCCAGTCACATAGGCTAGACTCGTACTTCCGCATGACTCTTATGGAACCCAACTTGATGGACAAGGAAGGACAACAAATCTTGAAAAAATTTACTTTTAAAAAAGGCTGCAGAAGTTCACACAGAAGTGTGAAATAATAAGGTTATCGACAGCCATGACGTCTTAGTAGAGTATGTCGTATGTCGAGTAGAATGACAGTGCTTTATTGCATGACTTCCTTCTCCGCAGTAGTATAGCGAGCATGTGTGAGAGAGCCAGTATTTGCTTCAGGTACAATAGTAAAATATCACGATTTCTTCTTAATAAAATTTTTACATTTTTATCACGGTGCTTAATTTACCAAAATTATATTAGATTATACCAACCTTTATTCAAAAATAATATTCAGATTTTTTAAGGTACTTTGTAAAAAAATACACGTGATTTTGAGTGGGGGGGGGGGGGGGGTTCGCCCACCTCTATAGATAGTCTTAAGTTTCACATACACACATACATACACACAACGAGCACATAGACATTATTATTGTTATTTTATATACTCTATACTAATATTATAAAGCTGAAGAGTTTGTTTGTTTGGTTGAACGCGCTAATCTCAGAAACTACTGGTCCGAATTGAAAAATTCTTTATGTGTTGGATAGTCCGTTTATCGAGGAAGGCTATAGGCTATATTACATCACACTGTGATCAAGAGGAACGGAGCTTCATTCAATAAATTGGTTTCTGGTCTTTAGAAATTATATAATTTTATTAAATAGAAAACAATGAATATTTTATAATTTTATCTGGTACTCACACTTTTAATGAATATCTTGTATAAATGTAAACAGCATTGATGGGTTTGACATCCAATTTGCCCTGCTCTGGTTCAATCCTACCGGCTGGCACTAGTGGATAAACACAAAATTCTTTCTTATTGATTTTTTTATTGCATTACAGGTAAAGCAATGAACTTTTGAAATATTTTCAATTTTAACTTATTTATTTTAGGGAAATAAACAATATTACACATATAATTTGCAATAGGAATAGAAAAAAATCAATAAATAGAAACAAAAAATAAAGAAACAATAAATGAAACATTTTTAAATAATAATGTAAAAGCATCAATTCACCAGCTATGAGGAGTCCATCAGGGCTAAAATTCAATCTTCTGTAATATGTCTGCAGAGTGTCATCATGATAGAGCCTTACATTAGTACCATGAAGAGGGTGCTCTTTTGGGAAAGGTAGAACTGCTTTACTACTCCTAGATACAACTTTCTTTGTTGACACATCAATTGTGCGGAATACCCTAAAAATGTATTAAAATATTATTTATTTTTAATATCAACATTGATACATTTTTTATTGAATGCAAAACCCCAGGGAGTCTCAAACCCCCAATTGCTGGCATATTACTACAAACATAGCCAAATGTGTTATCATTTATAAAAAAATAAAGATATAAAATTTGTCACAAATACTTCTCAGTATTTTATAATACCTATCAGTACTTGCTGTAGCTATAAATTGTCCTTTGGGATCCCAAGCAACTCCTTGAACAAAACCTTTATGATCAGTCACAATAGAACTGTATCTGGCTTGATTGACATCCCACACTATAAGTTTATTATCCACAGAGCCTGAAGCAAGTTGTGTGGATGAACTATTCCAGCTTAAGTCTAGAATATCTTCCATATGTCCTCTTAAAGTCTAAAAATAACAATGTAATATATTAGTTATAAGAAATGGTGCCATAGAAGTATATAATCCTATAAGACATTTATATTTATTATAAATTTTAAATGAACTCTGTGTTTCTGTAAATTCATCTTTTATATAATGCTCATTAAATAAAACTTGCCTTATGTATAACCCAAGACTCTTTATACTGTTCTTCACCCTCTAAAGAGGCTGTGGCCTCTTCCATTTTTTGTTTCCATACAAAAATAATGGATTCATCATCACCAGAGGCCAAGTACACTCCGTTTGGGGACCATCTTACTACATTTACGGCTTTTTGGTGCCTTGTAAGATCAGCTGCTACTTCTAAGTTAACAGAACCTGATTGTGTTATTTTTAAGTACCATATCTAAAATGCATTACAAATATTACTTTAGATACTTAATTATTTGAACACATTATTTATCATGAACTTAAATTAACTATATTTACTAAGATATGAGTATCCGCTCCTCCTGTTGCAAGACGTAATGGGTCATTTGGTTTACATCTAGGCTGAAAATCAACACTTAAAACAGGATCCCGGTTGTGCCACGAAATTTCAGGTATTGAAAATTTCATTTTTATTTTTATGTTTATGAACAATGCAAGCTAAATTAAAAAGAATATATTTAAATTATGTATCTAAAGCCACTTCGTTAAGTAAAAGCAACAAAACAAAACATTAAACAGCTACTGCCTACTAAGTTACTGTTCAGTTGTTCATGACGTCAATTTTGGCGCGAAATCGTGTTGTTGTTGTTGTTTTTAAAATTTATCCCCAATAGGGAAAGGCAAAGGACCATAGTCCGTACAGCATAATCGTGTTGTTGTTGTTTTTTTTATCCCCAATAGGGAAAGGCAAGGGACTATAGTCCATACAGCCTTCGTGTTTGAGAATTGCGCCTTTGAAAGTTTATGACACGGTCTAGAAAGAATAGCATCGAGAGTAGTGAGGGTACGTCGGCTTATAGTGACAATAGTAAATAGTTTCCATTTACGGCCGTGGCGTGACAATAGACTGTACTTTACATAAGATAAACTATTATTGTCTCTTTTTTATTCCACGTAATGAAAGCGTAAACCCCCATCACATCACTCGAATTTATTTTGTATTTCATAATTATACCATTTAATTGTCACTTAAACGGCGTGGCGCGTATGTGCACTTCCAAGTGCGCACTGTAGATAGCAACGCACTGCAACGGATTACGGAGTTAACGCGATGCTCGGAAAATTGTTACGTGCGGATCGTACAAATAACTTACTACTGAAATTGATCTAGTTGCTGCTAGTCTAGTATTTTAGACAGGTATTTTACTCGACTGTGGTTAAAGTACTCCGGTACACTTTACATCAATCAATCGTCATCAAGGATTTTTGAAAGTATTAAAATTACCTATTTTAAATATTTGTCGATTGTACAATAAAGTTGGACATTGTCAGAAGAGGCCGAATCCATTCCATCCAATAAAGATTTATTTGAAATAGTACTAATATGTTTTAAGTTGCCACTCTACACTATAATAGCAAAGGATCAGAATCTATGGCTTGACAGACAGGAGAGTGTTCAAAAAATATGTTCTGTCAACGTCAATTTTCTCTGTAATCTGTATCTCTCTCTTTCTAGTTGACGTTTAGCTGGTCAATATCAGGCAAAGCAAAAATGGTGTGTTTATTTCTAAAAATCCGTTAAAATCTCGTTTATTTCTTTACAAAGTACATGTATTATTAGTGAAATACTTTTGAAGTGTGGTGATATACAAAGTGCCGGTCATATTTTATTTTCGGTTTTTATGAATTTCAGGTGAACGTACCAAAACAGCGCAGAACCTACTGCAAAAAATGCAAGGTCCACAAGGTACACAAAGTATCACAGTACAAGAAATCAAAAGAAAGGCACGCTGCTCAGGGTAGAAGACGTTATGACCGCAAACAACAAGGTTATGGTGGTCAGTCTAAACCCATCTTCAAAAAGAAGGTAAATTCTTAAATTATAACCTCAACAGTATTTAAATACAGCCTTTTTTTCTACTAGTTAGGTACTAGTTCTTAAGAAAGTTATTATTTCTTACTTTGTTATTTTTCTTATTTAATTATTGCTTAAAATGTAAAATCTAGAAAATATTTTCAATATAGTCTCGATCCTAAATTAAAGTTCAAAAACTTTTGTTTTAGGCGAAAACCACTAAGAAAATCGTACTTCGTCTTGAATGTGCTGACTGCAAAGTGAGATCCCAAGTAGCACTCAAGCGCTGCAAGCACTTCGAATTGGGTGGAGACAAGAAGAGAAAGGGACAGATGATCCAATTCTAGGCTGCCTAATAAATAAGATTACACTCTACACTGGCTTTTATTTAATATATTCAATACTCAGTTATACCAAAAATAAAATTAAAGGAGTTATTGAACTTATACTATTATTGCCACACTAGTATAATAACACATGTTCAATTTTTATTGATAGGCTTATTTAACAAAGTTAAGATCACAGAAAGCAATAAGTATTGATTCTCTCAATTCGTAGATGTGCATTAAAGTAAATCAATTTAATATCTTCTCAAAACATTTAATTCAGTTTTAGTTGTAATATGAAAAAGATAAGCTTTATCACAACATAATAGACCTGTGAACATTTTATTAAAAACAATGTTGCAAACATCATTATTTTTCCTATATTAGGTATTTAACAGTAATTTATACAAAAGCAATGTGTATGTTTGTAAAAATTTACAAGTCTACAAGAAGTTCTGAAGGGTGTCATGCATTATAATATTATTAGGAAACTTGTAATGCCTGTCACGAATAATTATTTAATGGACAGTGTATACTCTTGCAACAGAATCCCAGATCACATTCAAAAGACTACTAACATCAAAATTAAAGTAATTTAAAAAAATGTTTGTTAGAAAGATAAAAAACATCTCACCTCGGGAATTGCAGTACCCCCAGGCTACTTAAACGTAATAGAATTAATGTAATGTAACTAACTAAAAAAAGTAATATAATATTATTTATTAGTCCCACTAAGTTTGTTTCACCTGTTCTTCTCAAAACCTCCGCTTTCTTTCCAAACTTGTAGTAGACTGGATAAATAATTTGAGATCATGAAGTTGGATATTATATAGATGAAAAGATATTCACAAAGTTATTATACACAATAGGCATTCTTTGGAACTATAAGCATAACACATTAATAAAGATATAGGATCAATGAAATCTCCAAAAAATAATCTTGAAATAGAAAGAGATGGCTTGCTATAAGACATAACATCATTATTTAGAAATATATTGCCTCAATTTACTGAAGAATTGAGTAGAAGGGCAAAATTATATTAAAAAAACAGTAGTAACTTAATTGTTTATTACTTAACAAAATATAACAGTTTTAAGCTTGTACTATAATAATGCTAGGCACCTGTGTAAAAATATTCTAATAATGAATATTATAAACTTTATACAGAAGCAAGTGTTAGTCTTATCATAATAAAATTTTATCTAATTCATTAGGATCTAATCCTTCTAATGATATTTTTAGTTTCACAGCATCTTTGGGAACACCAACTTGCACCATTTTAACAAACCTTTCATATTCAGGGTTAATTTTATTTTTGTTAACAAGGTCAGCTGTGTCACTGGAAGTTACTTTTTCTTCTTCCATGATTGTTTCATTTCTTTCCTTTGATTCCTCGTTTACAATTTCAGTAGTATCTTCTGGTTTAGTTATATTTTTAGTATCTGTATTTACTTCGGGTATCGAAGACAACTAAAAAAATGTTTAAAACATTAGTACTTAACAATAATTACATATTATTTGATACTATGTATTAGAATTATTAAGCCTTACTTTCGCTTCCAACAATACCATTGTAGCATTGATTTTCTCCAATTTCCTTTCAAATTGCATTAGTTTATGTTCACATTGTTTTGAAAAATTATTTAAAAATTGAACTGTGCTTATTACAAAATGATTTATAAAAGCCAACGTACGTTTTTGTTGCAATGCAGTTATCTGGAATGATAAACAAAACATATACTTTTAATAGATCATAAATAAAATAAGTTTTAGAATAAAAAAATAAAAATTATTGACTTTCAAGTTTTAATCACCTTAGTTAAGTCAACATTAGTAGTTTCTTGATTAACTAATGTTTCCGGCATTGTAGTTTTAAGTAATGGTTTAGATGTGAAATTAAAATTTGTACCTACAAAAGAAATAAAACCAACAATAATTTAGTGATTACAAAAACAAATTATAAATAATCACAGATTAAGTATTAGATAAATAATTGACAGTTGACACAGTTAAGTCAAAGATATAACCATAGAGTAAAAAGATTGTAATTTTATTAGACCAGAGAGAAGTATAAGGAGATCCATATATTCTGAATCATAGATGAATCTGAATTCTGAACAAAAAGAAAAAAGAATAATAAGTGTGGTCTGTCTACGATAATAAGGAATGAAATATCTGCAAACAAGCGTATCAAGGACAAGTGACTTGTTTTAAATAAATATACAAAATTAATACATTTCATGTTGAAACATTCTTTCTTTGTTTAAATAAATCATTGATTTTTAGATGACATAACAGAAGAATATATAAGTGAAAAAGTTAAATATTCTTTGCATTTTATGTTTGGATTATATTGCCATAGATGAATAATAAAAGTTTATAGTCTGCACTGGTGTTCTCTATTCTCTAATCCAAAGAGAATGTACTGTTTTAAAATTTAATCTCTGTGATAAAACTGTCATAACAATGCTTTGCCTTTAAATCAAAAAACTAAATAGAAATACCAATAATTAACTTCGTCAACAATTTTGTACTTATTGTTATATGATTTACGTGAAATAGTTCTAATAAGTTTTTCTGTTTATAAATTATAAGAACCAGTTAAAATAAAGCCGTTATTCATACAGACATTTATTTAATCATCAATATTATGGCTGGAGAAGTTATTGTGGATGCATTACCCTATATTGACCAGGGTTATGATGATCCAGGAGTTAGGGAAGCGGTAATATCATATTTATTTGTTTATTTTTATATAAAAAATGTGTAGTAATTAAATGTTTTGAACAACCTAATTCGAATTTTGTAGGCCTTGGCCATGGTAGAAGAGGAATGTCGTAGATATAGACCTACCAAGAATTATCTGGAAAATGCTGGTCCAGAACCTAGCACAGCTTTTGAAACTCCAGCTTTACAGCGTGAAATGGAACGTGTACAACAACGTTTACCTATGGAACCACTATCTATGAAAAGGTACTGATTGTTGAAAAGTATTAAAGTAGGTTGTTTTTTTTAAATACAAAAAGTATTCTTAGAAAAACAATTTTACCTGACAGGCAGTTGTTGCGTGTTGGTAAGTGTTATAATTTAGCTTTTATTTGTAACATTGTAACGTTTATTTGTAACATTGTTAAGTGGAAAAATAAAGCTATAATAATAATAATAAAGTGTTCTCTCGATTAAGTGAAGTAGGTTCAAAGCCACATCTTACACCTATGGTATTTTGAGGTGTTGTGAGGAAACTGCGTGTCTGAGAGAACCTTGCAAGTTTCTGAAAGACATGTGTAGCCTTTCAACCCACACTTGGCCAGGGTGGTGGACTATGGTCTGATCACAATCATCAATACTCATTTTGATGTTAAATGGGCTGTACACAGACATACACATATATATACAATGTATGTACAATTTATTATTCTATTTATATTTAAAAGAGATTATTTTTTCTTTATTCTAATAATATTTTTCTGTGGTGTCATATAGATATGAATTACCACCACCTCCAGCGGGTCGATTAGGGGAGCCTGCTGCGTGGGCAGAAGCTGTTGATAATTCTCATGCACAACTGTCTCATCAGGCTACAAGAGTCCTTAATTTAGAGTTGCAATTACAATTTAGTACAGAAGCTTGGAAATCATATCTTAGTGTCCTTCAAGCTTTAGTGACAAGATCACAAGAAGTTCACACACAGTTAAGGTAAATTATAACATTACTATCTAATATCCGGTTGTAAAAAATCTACTTCAGAACTAGAACATATTTTTGGTAAGTTTAACATAGTTTGATCCAAATATTAACATAAAGTCTTTACATACTGACCAAATATGGCATAATAAGTATTACATTTGATTGGGTATAGCTTTTTTACTAATCCTTGGAAAATAATGTAAAGAAAAGTTTACACACTTTCACAATTTCTCCATTACACCCATAAATAGGTGTGCTCAAGAGTTAACTTATTTTTGGGTTAACATGCAATCATTATTTTTACTGTTCAAAATTCCATTTCCATCCATTACATTGACACATAAGAAGCAGAAAAATTTTATGTTTGATATTCATATGTTTTAGACATAATAGTCATTTAAAAATCTCTTTATTTTGTAGCTTTCACAGTTTCCACTTTTATAGAAAGCCAAAGGGTTTAAAGAATGATGAAGTTTGTTTGGAAAATTATTATTTTGACCAAAACTGATTCATATCTACTATTTGATGCACCAAGCTGGTTGGTGCCACTGGTTAATTTAACTTCTATATAGGTATTCATAATTTAAAATGTGATGATTCAAAAGTGCTAGTAAAAGTTTATTTCAATAAAATATAATATAATATTTTTGGTTTGTTTGATAATTTTTTTTGATAAACAGTTAAATTGTATTTTTGTGTATATTCTTAATTAAGTGACAGTATTTCACGACTAACTTTCAGTAAGGTTCTAGCCTTTACTTGGAAAAGTTATAAAAAATGTGTCCACCACAAGTGCTGGTTGGACCATGCTCATTTAATTTTATGTTCTGTACATGCCTCCATGTACATTAATGTGGCCAATGGTCATACAAATTTGATAAAATAGGGGAACCTGCCCCGACCTGCAGTTTCATGGGAAGCTAAAATCATAATATAGTATGCTTAAAAGTTAAAAGCATAATTAAGCCTTGGCTCACCGTCAACTTGTCAAACTGGGCACACACCAAAGGTGAACTTGACTCAAAATGCCGATTTGTGATTTGGTTTTCAACAATTGACTTCATTAATGAGACTGTTAAGTTTCTGCCCTGGCTAGAAAAAAAAGTCGTAGATCCGAGACTGTCCTTGTTGTCTGCGAAACCTTTGGGTTCGTCCCTAGGTTAAACGTCGGCGAACCCACTGGTTCCGTTAGTTAAAATAAATAAAATTTGTAAAATGTAACCTCCTCCTTTTTTGAAGTCGGTTAAAAGTAGCCTAGCTTAAAAAGTTATTCCTTATAACATTAGCTATCTGCGAATGAAAGTCTCGTCAAAATCAGTGCAGCCGTTTCAGAGATTATCCGGAACAAACAGACAGACGAAAATTTTAAAAGATTGTTTTGTGATGTTAGTACTGTATCTACTTTATATGCATTTAGTGAAAAGCTACTAATTTGAAATTGAAAACAAACACTTCCATTTTATTTATATCTATAGATTACTTATTTTAACGGTATATATATCTATGAAATGATTGATTTAAATGATTATAACTAAATTATTATCTTTAACCAAAGATCAGGGTTTCAATCTACATATTATGCCGTTAACCTTACGTGTAGCGGGCAATTGTCTATACTATCTATACTAATATTATAAAGCTGAAGAGTTTGTTTGTTTGTTTGTTTGTTTGTTTGTTTGTTTGTTTGTTTGTTTGTTTGAACGCGGTAATCTCAAACTACTGGTCCGAATTGAAAAAATACTTTTGTGTTGATAGTACATTTATCGAGGAAGGCTATAGACTATATTACATCATGCTACGACCAGTAGGAGCGGAGCATCAATGAAAAATGTTGCAATAACGGGAAGGGCGGGTGTTAGTTCTGCGAGGCCACCGTAGTTTCGGTCTTTAGAACGCGTGCAAAGACGCGTGAAATGTTAGTTTTAAATATAAAATATTCAACCTAAAAGATGTCTCATGATAACCGTTCCTCTAAAACACGTATGTATAAAACCTTAGTCTCTCAAAAAAAAAAACAAACAAAGAAAACAACAAATAAAAAACGCCGGTATATTTTATACGATTGGTTAATTTAGCAATCAAAAGATATTTATTTTGTCCATTTAAAAGAATAATTTAAGGATCGATTTCTTTCTTTTCAGTTCATGCATTACGAATTTGCTTTAATTGTAACTTATGTAGCACTGTCAGTTACTCTAATCATCTCCGTGAATTCCCACACGTTTTTAAAAATCTATTTGTTTTGACCCTCGTGTGATAAAATATTATATCGTCTTGACCTCTTTATATCTTAAACTTAAAAATATGTATTTATTTCAATTAATTTATTATTTTGATATTGTAATATAAATATACGTATACTTTTAGTAAGTTTTAGAGAACATGAAATTGTTTTTCACTACGCCAGTTATTGCAGGTTCGAATACTGTCCGGGTCAATTATTTTGTGTGTAACATGTGTGATGGATGAAAGCTGGGAAAAGTAAGAAAATCAATAATAAAATGTTTTTAGAGTTAGACTGAAACTTACAGATGAAAACTTCCGAAGGGGTTTAAGACTAGGCAGAATTCGGAAACGCGTTTAATTTTTAGGCCGGTTTCAATTATTGAGCTTAAACTTTTTGTTAGGGGCTTTTCGGCTTAAGGTTTTGGTTATAAATTGTTTAACCGGCTAAAATCCGAATTTGATGAATTTTGGATTGATGATCGAAATCAATTAGTTAAAATGAGCATGAATTAATTAACGGTTAATAAAAATAGAAATTGTTTGAATAGTTCAATTTAATCTAAAGAAAGATCAATACATATGCGTAAATAAAAACACTTCAGTCTCTGTTTTTAACTTCATATTAACAGCTTTTCATTAAATGTATCTGAGACAAAAACCAAACTATATACGAAACTGACATCAAAAAATCAATCTTTTAAATATTTGTCTATCTGTCTGTTTGTTCCGGCTAATATCTAAAACTGCTGTGTCGATTTTGACGGGACTTTCACTCGCAGATAGCTAATGTTATAAGGAGAAACTTAGGCTACTTTTATTTTATTAGAAAATTGTAAAAACCGTCTAATTTATTTTAACTTACACCACAAATTTTAATATCTCGTATAAATATACTTACGTTCAGTTAGTGAAAAAAATATGCCATGAATATTTTATTTAAAATTGGGGTTTGCGAATTATTCAAACTTACAAATTCATTCCGAATCGAATATTAATATTCGATCGATAAAATAATTCGAAAAATTTTGAATAATTCGAATCGAATAAGTCGATTTTTTCCGAATTATTCGTAAACTATCATGTTATTACCGAATTTTCGAGTATTTTGAATTCAAGGTTTCTAATTTTCAATATTCAAATATAAATTTAACAGTCAATATACAGTATTTTTTATAATACTAATACAGCATTATAAAAAATACGACATTTGAAAATTTGCTACAAATTTTTGTTCGAAAACAATAAATACGATACTGAATTGGGTGATAATGAATTGTGATACACGATTAAAAGGAATTTAAATGGAAACAATTGAAAATCCAGAGATATTTCATTAATTCACGAATTATTCGAAAAAATTCGAAAATTCGAAATATTCGACTCGGATTTCGAATCGAATATTATTATTCGATTCGATTCGAACGATATCCGCACACCCATATTTAAAATGTTTACAGGAAACAAATAGCAGCAGTTAATTGGGAGCGCAAGCGGTCTCAGACGGCGAGCGGGGCGCGGCTGCGCGCGCTGCGGCGGCGCTGGGCGCAACTCGTGTCCGACAACTACCGCCTGGAGCGCGCCATCTTGCAGCTGGAGATGCAACTGGAGAAGGTACAGTATATAGTAATGCAACACTCTAGTTCCATACGGTCGATGAGACACTGGTAGTCCTGTGGTAACGCGATCGTTTGGAAAACAGAGTGAGGCGGGTTCAAATCCGGGTTTCGCACATCTGATATTTTCATGTGCGAATCTTTTCTAACATGATTGAACTACGGTGAAGGAAAACATCGTGAGGAAACCTGCATGTCTGAGAGAACCAAGCAAATTTTCAAAGACATGTGAAGTCCGCCAACACGCACCAGGCCAGCGTGGTGGACTATGGCCTTATGCCCTCGTATTGAAGAGAGGCGCTTTCCCAGTACTTTAAAAAGGGTTGAATACAATTCCATACAGAGAAGTTAGCAGTCAACATGGGTGAGGCACTCTCGAGTGTCGGCCGTTTACATGACAGTCGAGATGTGGCTTTAGGATTGAAGGGTAACAGGGTTTAATTAAAAATCCAATTAAAATAATATACAAATAAATAAAAATGAAGTGTCTGTTTGTTACATCAACATAAGCTTCTTATTAAAATTCTGTTATTCCATCTCTTTCACGCAGATTTTTTTAAGCAATTATGATGAGATCCTTTCCTTAGAGCGAATAATTCAGTCACATTAATAATATAAGAATATTACTATTATGTTATATTACTATTTTAAAAGACAAAAAAATTATACTCACAGAATTTTACTAGGAGTTTTTTTTTCTGGATAGCTAAACTAAAAAAACAAATAGCTTTTTAAAACCTTATGTTTTTTCGTCCAGGCTAAAGGCCAGGCGGCGACCGACGACGAGGCGCCAGACATGGACATGGAGGCGGTCAAGAACTTGCCCGACAAACTTAACTCCGAGACAGAAAAGGAGGTGCAGAAGAAAATTGAAGACATGTTCGCCGATTAAAGTGTTTATGATAATAGTTAAAAATAAATTCTAGATTTAAAGAAATTCGTCTGTTTTATTTGCTGTATTCGCTCTGTGCGAAGCCGGTGGTGGGGAGAAACTGATTTACCGTCAGCGCTACCCGTGGCTATATCCGATACTACGGGGGGCTGTTTTTATGTTTCGAGTTAGCTAAATATACAAGTGAATTGTTATTTAAAATTTATTTAAATAAAATAACATAAAATGAGTCACAAAAGTTGTTGTGTTGTAAGTTGTAAGAATACAGGTAGAAAAAGTGCTTGTCATTTTTATAAATTTCCAACAGCAAGTTGGAAAATAAATCAGAGGAAAAAATGGATAGCCGCTGTTAGGAGACAAAAGTAAGTAGAATCATAACCTTACTATCCGTAATAATAAAAATCTTGAAAGGAGTAAAACTTAAAAAAATAGTAAGTTTAGAAAATGCTAGGAAATATTATTATTAATTAAAAAAAATTTTTTTTTAAACATTTTTAAATTTAGCATAATTATATATTAAAAAATAAGATTGAATTTTTTTATTATAAACTTTTCATTAATTATTTAAGATTCATTTACTCTTTGCCACTTATTATATTAAACAAAAAGATTATCCATACCAATGATCATAAATTTTAAATATTAAATATTAAAATCTAAAAATAAAAATGATAAATTTTATCGATTAACAATTTTTCCCAGCTTTATTATTGAATTGTAATATGTTAATTTTAGTTAGCAAACATAATCTATTTTTTTTGTACTCAAAAACAATCAGCACTTTTAATTTGTAGAATTTTGAAACATAAAATATTTTGGTAATTTCGTTTAATCTAAATTTGCTATTAATAAAAAATAATTGAATGTTTATTCAAGTTTTCTTATAATTTTAATTTTAAAAAAAACTTTATCTATTTTCTTTTTATTTGATTTCAGTCTGATTTCAGTTAACCTACCTTTATGTGTGCTAACTTCTATGCTACTTTTTCGGTATTAACTATACTTACATTTTATTTTTTAATGCACAAGAACACTTTACATTAACAAATATTTATTATAAATATTCCCTTTAATTAAAAAAGCATTTTTTTATTTATCATTCGATATTATTATTACTGACAGCCATTCAATACTTAGTAAAATATATTACAATAGCCCCCTGTAGTTCAAACGTACCATGGCGCTGAAGTCGCGCACAGAGCGAATACCCAATTTTAAAAGTTTTTTTTTATTTTATGCTACACATACTTACACTTATACTTATGTATAAGTGTTGGGCATCCACTTCTCGTCGAAGTTTAACGAAGTATTGGATGAAACTGGCCGAAGCAATCGACTATTCCCTGCGAATAGTGGAGTGAGACGCCTAGTGTACGCTTCGAGTCCTTTGACTCAGGCGAGAATAATAGAAAATTGAAGTGAAGTGAGATTGCACGATGTGAACCAAAGAGCATCTTTACACTCTCGTATTCGTTAAAATTCGATAAACTTCACGAGCATAGTGTTTGTATTAGACATAAAAATATCCAATCATAACAACTATCCTGTCAACAAATTTCAATAGAAATATATATTTATTAAGCATAGCATGACTAATATATGTCACAATATATTCAATTATGTTGTTATATGAAAACATCCTTGTGGTCGCTTTTGCTTAGTGTTTATTATTTAAAAAATATGATAACCTTTTTCTTTAAGACCTAGAAGTTGATAAGTGAGTGTGACTTCCGTCGTGTGCAGTCCAGTTGTGTGCGTGTTGGGCTCTGGACGTCTGTCTTTTGGTAATCGGTGTACAGTGTTTACGAAGAACGATTCATTTCAATATAACCTAAATGTAGTGAAGTTCATCCCTTCTTTAAAATCAGTGGAGGGCTTTTTGGAAAAATAAGTAAGCTATTACTAATACATAGTTAAATTATATAATACATATTGTATATACACTTTTAATAAAAATGTTTTATCTTTGGGGATTTAAACATCATTTTTGCGGCCGTTTTCAATAATAAAATAACATTTTCTCACTTTAAAATAAACAAAGAAAATTGATAGATAAAATATTATTAAATGAATGATCTTAATTAATGTATATCATTAAAACCTACTATAAAATAATTTTGATGTCCTTACCTTGGCACGTTATTACGTCGTATAATTTTGAATAGGGAAAATCAAAAAACACTACCTGTAACTGACCTGCTCTTGTTCATGTCGTATTTTAGTCTTCTGAAATCCGTGTTACTTGTTTCGAATTACAAGAGACGAAATATATAAATATATCTAATATATTTGATTTATATTTTCTAATTAACTAAAAATAACTCTTAAAATTAATACGGCTGTTAGATCATAATCATACTCAATTCTATTAAAATGTGTTATTAATGGCACTGGTTCAATAGAGTAGAACTCATGTTGATTTAATTGACCATATTAGAGGTGACGTAATAACAAAGCTGTGATAAATTTTATTCATTATTTAACAGGATACATTTGGGATTCCCAGATAAGAATTACAATTACGCAATATACATAGCAAAATAGCCAATGGCGTAGTGTTATTAAAAATATTTGCAGTAATTATCGTACCTATATATCTTTATCACGAGACTTTTCGTCTATTTTTTAAAAGTTTAGTTTTAAGTTTAGTTAGTATTATAATTACCATTGACAAAGGATAATAAAAATAATATATTATTTGTACATTTAGAACATTGCATGTCGATAAGCAAATTGAATTTTCACAACTCATAAATATTTTTTCTTTGTGTAATAGTGGATATTTTTTGGAACGACCTTCCACCGGAAACAGCAACGTTACCAGTTTTGACCCCGCAACGTCTCCCGACAGTTCGCATTGTAGAACAGCCAGTTCAATCTGTAAGGTAGTATATAATATCATCCGAATACAAACTGCTTAGATAAATGCAGAGAAGAAAGTTTTTACAATATCTAATTATAATAAAGTCTGCTTGAGTAACTAATATTTCATGTGCATTTTCTACATTTTGAGTGAACACACAAAGGTTTCTTTGTTAGCTGTTATGGTTAAGTATTACTTTAATAGTCCATCAACCAGCACTTGCTTAGCATGGTGGGCTCATCCCATGAAAGGATTCCCTTGCCCAGCTGTGGGACGTTTAAAAGAGCTGACTAAGTTTATTGCCTTAAGGCTTAACCCTTATGTTCTATCTGGATAACCACCTATCATAATATTAAATTTGATCAAAATATGTCCAGTGGTTTTCTTCTCTCTTCTTCTTCAAACATAGCTCTAATAACAATAAAATATAAATGCTTTTATTCTAATGTTTGGCTCAGTTGGTATTGACCCTACTTTCTGCGCCAGCGGTCGTGGGTTCGAGTCCCGCTGGGGACATTTATTTGTTAAACACGAATGTTTGTTTTCTTGGCATGGGTATTTATATTTATAATATGTAGGTATTTAAAATTTATATGTGTAGTATATGTCAACAATCTGAAAACAAAAATATTGTTAATTATACTACATAAAACTGTATGAAGAAACTGCTCGTAAATATTATGATTTATGTTCGTAGTCAACTGTCGAGTCGTGTTGAAGTAAGAGATAAACTTTTAGGCTTTCTACTTTTTCAGGTTTAGATACGAAAGTGAGGGAAGAATAGAACCCATTCCTGCCAAGAAACGCGTCAATTGTAAGAGTAAGACGTACCCCACGATAGAACTGTGCGGCGAATACGATGGTGCACTCAAGGTTCAGGCTTCTCTTGTCACCGCACAACAACCCTATTTGTAAGTATTTTTTATTGGTCTTAACTGATTATGTAGTAATACTAGCATTATCCGCGGCTTTGCCTTCATATTTTTGATGACTTCCAAACTTCACAGCATCACTCGCTAGGCTAATCTCTAGATTACTTGAAATTTTCAGCAAAGCTTCAGCAGTTTCAAAGTCTGTAGGAAATATTCTCGTACCTCGATTATAGATTAGGTAATCCCACGATTTAAGGCTTTATAAAAATGATTACTATTAATACTCATTTAAGTTCCACGAGTTACATGAGGCTTGTTAAGGTATCTTATTAATCTCAGAAACTACTGGTCCTAATTGAAAAATTTTTTTTGTGTTGGATAGTCCGTTTATTAAGGAAGGCTATAGCCTGTATTACATGACGCTACAACCAATTATAGGCATCCGTCGCACACATTGCGTAAAAGCGCGAGCGAAGCCGCGGGAAAGGCTAGCTGCTAGACATATAGATGAAGATCTCGCAAATATTTTAGAAGAGAGTACGCCATGAGAATAACGTGATCGCCTTCAGGCTATTTCAACCTATAGAATTGTTGTTAGATAATTTCAATTTAATTTGAAAAAAGAACAAATTAAGAGTAAAAAAAAAATAGTCCCGCTGAGTTTCTGTCACAGTTTTTCTTGATAAATAAATATTATTCTGAATAAAATATTTTGAATTTTAATTTGAATAGCAATTAATTGTATGATCTGGAACTATGAATATTTACTATTGAATTAAATTGATGCGTGTTTAACTTTTTTTGTATCCGTAGACAACATCCTCATAGGTTACATAGTACGGAAGAAAATACAAATGGCATTTATGAATTTCATGTACAGTTGAAAAAGGAAGACCCACGCATAGTTTTTAAAAATCTCGGCATACAATGTACCTTGCAAAGAGATATTGCCAAAGAATTGACAGCCAGAAAGGAACTAGGCGTAGATCCATTTAATTGTAAGTTTAATTTATTTAATAATTTTAATAGCTTATATAAACCTATACCTGCTTAAAATTAAATGATGGTGTGTTGTAAATTATCTCTATGCTTATATCTTCTTAACTTTTACTTGACAGTTAAATTATTTTAAAAATATATAGTAGGATGACAAGGCGAATATAAGAAGAAGGTCAAGAATATCTTAATATTTCTAGTAATATTCTATAGTTATAAGTAGGTATATAGGCAAATATTTAGTTTGGGTGAATCTTTTACTAAAAGCATTCTGCATTAACCTATTTTAAAAGACCTGGGACTTTTTGCTATGTATGTAGGTGTTTGATTTATATTACCTGAGATGATGAGAGATGATGAGTCATGAGATATTCAAACTTATAAATATGCATAATTTGAGAAATCCTAGGAATAAAGTATCTAAAAAAAGTTAGGTTCTACCCACACCCATTTATTAAATCTGCTAAAACATTCGAAAAACATAATCCATTAATTATTAGGTATTCATTTAAGCCACATATTTTTTGTTACAGGTGGATTTAAACACATTAATTCCCCTAAAAGTATAAATTTAAAGGCTGTAAGACTCTGCTTCTCGGTATCTATATATGACAAGAGAACCGGCAAGGAGACGAAGTTGGAGCCAGTGGTATCTTGTATAATTTATGACGGAAAAGCTCTTGTGAATTTAACTATTAAAGAATTGAGCATTAACTCCGATTATCATTTTGGTGGAAGTAGATTGATTATTCTATGTGGATGGGTAGGTTGCATTCATTTTTTCATTTTTATAATAACTAACCGAATGTGCTGATGTTAGACTGGTCAGTTTCACTTCATGACCTTTGAAAATTAAAAGTATCGTGGTGGCTGAGTGAGTGCATAATTGTAATAAACTATTTATTTCTATCGAATGACCCTTAACACTGACCAATTTTTTCATCTTCGAGATCGGAGCTAAGCCTTATCTAACATATAATAAAATTCTAGCCAATCTGACTAAAAACTAATAACTAACTAACTCAGCCGAATCCAAACGTCAAATATTTAATGGAGATTCTTATTGAAATGATCATTGTTATCGAAAAAGAGTGACCGCAGAGTCTACAGTTTTAAGAATTCTTTTCTGCCTGTCTGTCTGAATCACTAGAAAAACTCTGAATGGATTTTGATAAAATTTTGTATAATGATATTAGGGTGTCTGTGACAATATATATTAATATTCTGTATATATTTAAAAATTTATATGTCCCAACATATTTTTAATATATAGGATACTTTTTATTGCGGGAAAATATTACATTTCTGAGAAACCTATACTAATCGTAAAATTGTATGTTGTCGGGGACGAACCCGAGCGGAACAAGGTTGAGTCTCTAGTGTTTTATTATTTTTAATTTTAAGGTGCCTCCAGACGTGTCTGTAGTATTCTTTGAAAAAGTACAAAACAGAATAGAGTGGACGGCGTATGCTAAGATAGACTACGTCCACCACCACGTGGCTATTGCGTGTTTCGTCCCCAAATATCGATTCAATCGAGACGCTGAGGTACGTCATATTTTTAATTTAGTTTTAGTTCAACACATAGTGAAAGTATGGTTCACGTTATTATAGTGATAAAAGTATTAAAAATTTAAACTAGTTAGTATGAAAGAGTAGTGTGAATCGCGTTTTGATAACAATATCGAAGGTATGTACGTTGAATACAAAGGATTTTGGATACATTGGAATACTGAAGTGGTTTCGTATAAATTTACTTATAATACGTACCACGAAAGATGAGACTTGACGAGCGTCAGTAGCGAGGGATTTTGGCACTTAAGTCGTGTTAGTAAGAGTTATGTATTCAAGTCAAATTTCAAATCTCATCTTTCGTGGTACGGACTGTACAGTACCACTGTGGCAGCCACCAATGTAGCCCCCACTGCGCCAGTTAGTTCGCACACCGATATTGAAAGGATATTTCCTTAGACGAATTATTACCCTTTCCCAGACAGTTTGAACAGTTTAAACAGGGCCGGATTTAAGGGAGGACAATCGGGGCAACTGCCCGGGGCCTCCACAAGATAGGGGCCCCCACATAAATTGTATTTATAAAAAAAACTTGCACAACTATAGGGTATCTAATATAGTGGAATCTCTATAACTCGAATGTCAAGGGAAATGCAAAAAAATCGAGTTAACGAGTTTTGAGCATTTTGAGCTACTAAGGCACGATTTCTAAGTATATTTTTCGATTAGTACAGTCAAATTTGAATAACAATTCAACTTAAGTTTTATTATATGTTTTACATATTAAAACTAATTGCATATTATGGGATGAATTAGTAAAAGTTTACAAACACGATTTAGAACTTAGTTTTGGTAATGAGTTCGTTCAATTTGTATCTTTGATTAAGTTGTACAAAACAGACTCTAAAAAAGACATATATAAGACATAAGAGCTGTTCTTTTTTCAAATTCTTGAAAAACAAAGTTCTAGAGCTACATGAACCTAAACATCAAAATCACGCGAATGTAATTAGTTTTGAAGGTTTCAAATTGCATTGGAGATCGCTCATTTTCAAAAATGGAAATTATAAAAAATCGGCTAAGAACTACGATGGGATAACACCACCTGTCAAAGTTATCCATAGTGAGCATTTATTGCGGGTTTTTTTTTACCATTCTGAAAGTAAGTGGTAACGCAGTCATAGATGGTATGTCGCACTAATTAAGTAGCCACCAATTCACTCTTGCATTGAAGACTCCCATATTGTAATCGGACGGATACACTGACGCAGGCAGTTTGTTGTGTCCTTAGCCGAACGTATAATAAATGACGAATCGAAACGCTTCGTCCGGCCGGGTGGACCACGACGTAGGGATGGAGAACAGCCGTTCGTCGAGTCGTCCGATTATGGAAAGGGGATGGGGGAATTAAGTCGTGTAATTTCTGCGCACACTCCGAAATGTAACCTATTGAATACACAAAACCTGGCAACCCTATGTCGGTGATTGAGGCTATGTAAGTTGGCTTTTACCAGGGTAGGGTCACCAATAAGCCTCAGCGCACGCCTCTCAATCGACTCCAAGACTGACAGATGGCATTTCGATTCATTCCTAATTATTCATTCCTACAGTATTCCACGTAGCACCGGACTTGAGCTTTAATAATAAATTAAGAAGCAAATAAATAAATAAATAAAATTGGCAAGAGACCTGATGGTCTGTCGCTGGTTCCCTGGGAAAGGGGACGGGTGTTATTGTGGGACGCTACATGCGTTGACACATTGGCCCCGTCTCATGTCAGGGAGACGGCGTCTAAAGTGGGGGGCCGCGGCGGAGAAGGCTGAGCTTCTCAAGTTGCGTAAATATGCCTCCCTTAGTCAAAATTATATTTTTATACCTTTTGCTGTAGAAACCCTTGGGACATGGAGTCAAAGTGCTAAGCATTTTTTAAAAGACATAACACCTCGTCTTATCGCCTCTACTGGTGACAGGAGAGCTGGCTCATTTTTTGCCCAAAGAATCGGCATTGCCATTCAGCGGGGGAATGCGGCCAGCATTCTTGCCACTATTCCGCGCGGACACGACTTGTACAGTAATAATAAAGTATATATTTGCTTTGTACATATAGTTAAGTTTACTTGTAATTTCCTTTATTGTAAATAAATGAAAATAGAAGCTTTACCGGCGTGAAATATTGTCCTAGACCTTTGCGAGGATGCCAACTTTCTTCGATGCTACATTAGCCTTAGACTCGATGATCCACCCGTAGTTCATGTTCGGGCTTAGACATGCCTATGTTATGGTAGCGTTGAAACTCACAAGATTGGCATCGCCCTAAGTGGAGACTATCCTGAGTGTGAGATTCAACCGCTCTACCATGGCCTCTCTTTCGGACTGAATTTGATCTCTACTGGCCCGAGCATTCGGCAGGTATCTCTCTACAACAGCACTGTCATCTGCGTACCCATAGATGCCGGGTATAAGCAAATCGTTAATATGCAGCAGGAACAAGGTTTCAAAGAGATTAGATTCCTAAAGGACTCCGTGTTGGTCTTTAACGGGGTCTTTCTACCACAACTCGGAGTGATTGGTCGCTCAGGAAGTCTTTGATCCAGCTGATCAGGCCAGGAGAAATATATATAGGACATAGGCTGAAAGCTTGCTTACAAGGCTAGCATGCCAAGCTCTGTCAAAGGCCTTTGAGACATCGAGGGAGACGGCAATAGCCTCCCCACTTTACTAAAAAGCTTCGCAAAAGATGTGGTTGGCACACACTAGAAGGTCTACTGAGACCGATTCCGGCGAATTCCATATTGTTGATCACTGAGGAAAGTTACAGCCTAATGGCGACGAAACCTGGATGTTACATCTGTCTGTATCAGTTGTCAGCAAAAGGTCCAGACAATTAGCTATGTGAAGGGACGAGAGCTGGACTTCAGCGAAATCATCAATGATTTTTAATTACTAAAAGCTCGAAAGGTGCCATTTGCATAAGAGGTTTTAATTTAAAGATTATTTACTTATTGTGCGACTTGATTTGTGATTGCCTGTTCTATCTTTTAGTGCCATACGATTATATATAAATAAATTATTGAAACACTTGCAAGAAAAATATTATTTAACCTATTTAAAAAATAATTAGGGGCCTCCACTTCCTTGTTGCCCCAGGGCCTCCACACTTCTAAATCCGGCTCTGAGTTTAAAACACTACAAAGCCCGTTTTAAAGCACATGGATCAAGATAAACGCTTGACGAAGGTTAAGTTAGGACGGTTGCGGACTGAGCTGCGACTGACTGACTGCTGCGTCTCTCTGGTCTCGATAAATTCAAAAACTTCTGCACTAATTTTCATGCTGTTTTGACCAATGGGTAGAGCGATTCTCGAGGAAGGTTTTTGTATATAACTAGCGGAACCCGCGGGTTCGCTTGTGCTAAATCTAGGGTCGAACTCTAGTGAAGCGAATGTAAGCTAATGTCTAATGTTAAAAAAAAGGGATAAAAAGGAGAAAAAATGTATGAACGCCATGATATATTTTTGTAGGTGGGTGTTCGGCTGAAATTGTCTTCAAATATGGAGGAAGGCGAGCGTTATAATGTAATGCCTTTCAATTACATGTTCAAATTCTCAGGTACTAAGCGTCACTTTTCCTTATAGCTTTAATAGACATCGGTGGTTTAATATTTTGGCTACACTATTTGCATTTTAGAGGAGGCTATGTTCGATGTAGAATTGTAGATCACTTTGAAATTATTCACATATTATATTATATTGTCATGACATATTTAATACTATATTAACACTTTCACGCGAACATATCAATATTTTAGGTCTATGCGATGCAGCACATAATTTTCATTTAAATTAGAACGACGTCTAATGACGTTGTGCCACAACGCATATATATAAAAAGGTGCAATAGCGAACACGGTACGTTAAATAACGTCAACGTCGACTGTGCCGTAAAACTTATAACGTTAACGTATAAGAAGTATAAGAAGTATTTAGTATAAAAATGATCTAGAAATGTTTAACATAAATTATAACAATAACAAAAAACATGAAATGAAAGGCTAATTATATGAAATGGTCTATTTTTTATTAAAAAAAATGTCCCAACATATTGACTTATAGAAACTAATAAAGTTCATTAAAAATTTTAGGAACGAACCTAATTATGTGATCATAAACTAACTACGTTTCAATATTCCACGTGAACACAGAATCGATGCACGCGCTACCCTCGCGACGCGCACATGTCGGCTGACGTCATAAAACTTCTTAGGCGAAATGACGTCTAGTGACGTTGTGCGCTAACAAAGTAGGTACTTTGTACCAGGATGGAATGCCAACAAAGAAGGCAAAAAAATCCGGTGCGGTGTAGCACTACAATTTTAAGAATTCGATATGTTGTAGCATAGAAACCCAACTTTTAAAAATTAGTATGGCCAGAGCCCGTACTATAACGTTGTACTTAATAAAACCAGTTTTTGCTGAACGTGATAGATAGCACGCTGTGCGGTATCACATCGACCAAAATTTGACGTGAAATGACGCTGTTCGCGTGAAAGTGTTAATATTATTTTTTAGTTCATTAACAAGAAAATAGAATAGATGTTTTTAGTTCTAGTAAAACGTATAATTTTAAAATACTTGCTGCGCCAGCGGTCGCGGGTTCGAGTCCCGCTGGGACTTTGTTGAGCGCGAATGTTTGTACTCCAGTCATGGGTGTTTATATTTATATTATGTATGTATTTAAAAGTAATATAATGTGTAGTGTATCAACTGTCTGGTATCCGTAACACAAGTCTCGTAGCTTAACACGGAAATAGAGAGCGCTGTGTGTAATAATGTACCAACATACAAATATCTATTTATTATTTATTTATTTCCACTAAACTCTCACTCTGGCATCCATAACACAGATATAACTGCTTTTACTTGTAATAAGATCAATCTTTAAACCTAGCCACCAAGAGCGTCAGCAGAATTTATAAACAATTTAGAGATAAATAATTATATAAAAACCATTAAATTAATTTAATAAAAATATATTTTAGATTCCGAAATAGTGGAGATGAAGGGAAAAAAGATGCTGTCTCCGCAGCTTCAGACATTGGAACGACGTAAGTGTCTCATATATATGTATGTAAATACGACGCCTCGAAGTTAATGGCATAAATCACGATATACAACATTCTTATAGAAATAGAATGCATGCTTTCTTCTAGACCCTTATAATTATTTTGTTGATTAATACTTAATAGCCTATCCAACACAAAAAGAAATTTCCAATTCGGACCAGTAGCTCCTAAGATTAGCACGTGCAACCTAACAAAAAAACAAACTCTTCAGCTTTGTAACATTAGTATAGATAACAACCATAGCACCGTTAAACGAATAATTAACTCGTTAATCGCTAATCCGTTACTTAAAAAAGTTAACTTTGTTAAACGTTAAAGCGTTACATTTTGGAAGAATTAACGCAAGTTAACGTTAATCGTTAATCCGTTAACACGTGATTAAAATTGCATTTTTGCAACACACTCTCGATCATCGACCTCGATCGAGGATCGACGCTCTCTTCGTCCCGAACAGGGCCCAATTGAGCATACCGTACGGTGTCCTTTATGGTGACCATGATTCTGGCGGGTGATTCGCCCTGGGAACTCCAGGCGGAGGCACCCGCCGAAGTATACCAGATTCTGGCGAGTGAGCGTACGCGCGGGAAACATACATTCAGCAAACATAATGGGAGTTTGTCGCTGAGGTCAGGCGTTTTCGTTTTACTCGCGGTACGCGCCCCGCCTCACGAGTTCATGTCAGAACGCGTTTTTCTCGTTCGTGGCGGTGTGGCGCGGCGCGGTGCTTGGTAAATAGTGGGTACTGGATTTAACGATTAACGGACTTGAGAAAATGTAACGGAAGTTAACGACTCCGTTAACATTTTTTTAAGTTAACTTAAAAGTTAATCATTAATCGAAATGTTAACTTCGTTAATTAACGATTAACGGATTAACGAGTTAATGCCCAGCTATGATAACAACTTATAATTAGATTCAAATAATTATTTTAAAATCATGTATTTATATCAAATGATTATGAACTAAACCTATTTATCAATCCAATCATAATACAATAAAATTTAATATTTTATTTCAACAGTTTTAAGAGAAACAAGTCATCATTCTTCAGAAAGCTCGCAGGTATTTCTTTTGACCTTGTACCTTATACATAATAACAAATAATGACGGTCATACGTCAGGATATACAGTATTTTCAACTACCTCTGTATACTTAAATAATAAATATCAAAGCCAACAAATCCTCCTTCATCTTAATTAATATCACTTTTACTTGCCATATTTTGCTTGGTATTATAAAAAATGTTGTGATATGTCATGTGATAAATCAAAGCAAATGTAGATGGACATATTTTAAAATATTTACAATATAAATACTTTTTACCAATTTGTCGCATAACAATATACCTTCTATTTTTTCAGGAAAGCGAAGCGATTGCTGGACCAAGTGGCGCTACAGGAAGTACACAAATGTTACCACCATGGCTACCTTATATACAACCTGATCATTTTAACCAAGACTTGTTCTCTGAACGTAATATAATGCCAAATGGTTTTGCCTCCATCACGCCATTTACTTATGGCCACTTTCAACAAATCAATGATCCGTATAGTGCTATGCAAGTATCCGGCAATGCGGACACTTCTATGAACTCCATAGCTGGTGGGGAAGATTTCACTCAATATCTTAATAATACTCACGCACATCAACAGGTTTGTTTACCTATTATAAAGAAATTTAATAGATTTAACTTATAGACACAGGCCCGTGTTGAAAAAATTATGGGTCATTTGAACCACCAGGTGACCTATCTAGAACGATATAAGAGCATAAAATAATGGGGGGGCCTGTAGTCTATTATAATTATATAACAAAACGCTAAACTAAAAGCGATCAATATTATTATTTTTTAGACTGTACCAGAACTGCCGCTGCCCCAATTTGGTGTTTTCCGTGACCGTGGCAATGGACAAAATACATAAAGACTGAATTTAAATTATATGAAAAATGTTATAAGTAAATTGGTAGGTATAAGAGAAATTTAAATAAATTTATGGTTATTTATAAAAATGTTTTACTTACTCATAATTTCTACTTACCATCATACTATAACCTATAACGGCTCTCATACCGAAAAATGAAAAATCCAGGCATTTTGTCCTGAAAGCTCGACCCGCTGTACTTTAAAAGAAAAAACAATGTACTTTAACTTTAATTTTGTATAAATGTATAGTTTATACCCAGAGAGGTCGGACTTGTAAACGCTTGGCTGGATACATCCGGCTAAAGTCGTTCACCTGGGAAACCTAATCAAATCAAAATATTCTTTTGTCAAATAGACTTTTACAAGCTCTTTTGAATCATCATTTTTACATTATTAAATCTATGTATTAAAATTAATTGTCAGTCTGTACGTCTGTAAGTAAGCTAACACTGGCTCGGAAAGCTAAGCCTAAACAGCCACCTACCCAGCGGGTGGTTTAACATAAATTAAAAACTATACGTACCCTTTTTTTAATCTCGCGTTACAAAATAAAATGTACAAATCAGATATTTTTAATTTTGAAAAAAATAAGACTAGCACTTAAACTAAAATGGAAATTTATAGGCAGGAATAAATTATTTGGGTAGTTTTTTAAGTGTTTTAAATTTTTATATTCCATGTATTGAGCCCACAAGTGTTTATTTTCCAAAATAACAATTAAAGTGGCATAATTTAAATAAGCCGCCGAATCACTATATTTTGTGTAACATAGCGTCACAACTCACAGGGCAGAGTCATAAACAAACAAGTGTCGTACAGAGTAGTATTATTATTTTTTATTTATTATTTTCTATTATATAATGGTGAATCCAGAGAAATAAACAAGTATCGATAATTTCCTGTTGGTTTTGGCGCATTTTAAAACAAAATATATGGTCGGAGCAGTCTCTTGATAAGTAGGTACTTCCCTGTGATGTCTTGCATATTAGCCAATAGCCATTGCCAATCAAAATCGTTAGGTCGCATGGTAATAGAGAAAAATCAATTAAGTTTGTAGGAACGTTTTTGACTATTTCATAAAATTTCAATTATTATGTAATATGTATTGCTTTTAAAACCTCGCTAACCTATGTGATATAAATAAATAATACAACATATTTTTCACAACGAATGTCGATTGTCAATTGCTTGTCGTTGTCAACATGTCATTTAGTCAAAGTCAACAGAAGTGTCAATATTATTTTTATTTAACTCGAAAATGGCGGACGATGCGTCGAGTAGTAGCGCTTGTGCCGGCAATTCTGTTGAAAATTCAGTAAATCAAGATGAACTTATTATGAAGCAGCAGCGAGAAATAGAAAAAGAGGTAAGAAGTTCATAATACCCAACTCGATACAGTTTTATCATTATTAATACGTAGTTACTTAACAAATACAATTGATGTTTGTGTTTGTTTTTAGATATCAGAGTCCATTCCTTTGGTCGGCGATCTAGAAGAAGTCTCTTCTCTTGAAAAAGAATATACTGAAGACCCCATTTATTTGTTAAAAGTAAAAGATCTTACTGCGAAGTACAAACAAATAAGACGAACTAGACCGGACGGTAACTGCTTCTTTAGAGCATTTTCTTATGCTTATTTAGAACATCTTCTGACTGATAAAAAAGAATTTGATAAATTTTATGAAATAGCGAAGAATTCAAAAGAAATACTCGTGGCTTTAGGCTTTCCCCAATTCACAGTTGAAGACTTTTATGAAACGGTGAGTTAACAGTTTTAAGGTTATTAGGATGGTATAAGTTTTGATTTAAATAATTGAATTACTTTAATGGAAGTTTTGTGTGGCTTCATTTATTTTAGAATTAGATTAAGTATAAAATGAATTCAAGTAATGACATATATACATATTTTTTTTAGTTTATGGAAGTAGTTCAAAGAGTTGGTGAAAAGGCAGGTGGACCTCTTGATGAACTTGGGGCTATTAGAGAAGAACTTCATGAGAAATTCAATAAGCAGGGTTACTCAGATTATATAGTGGTGTATTTAAGACTTATAACATCAGGACAATTACAAACGCAGCATGACTTTTATCAAAATTTTATAGAAGGATCACGCACAGTTACTGAATTTTGTAGACAAGTTAGTTGTTTTTTAATCAAATAATATTAATGCCATATAAACAGCATAAGTATATTTATATATTAAATTTACTTTTTTTAAATAAAATCTTAAAATTGTTTGTAGGAAGTTGAGCCTATGTACAAGGAATCTGACCACATCCATATCATAGCTTTGAGTAATGCATTGAATGTTGGTGTTAGAGTGAAGTACATGGATCGTGGAGAGGGAAGTCAGGTAAGTTAAACCAGCTTTTGATAAAATTTGATTTTGGCTTAAGATTAAGGTTCTTTTACCTTTTGTTCATACAATCTATGTATTAGAATCACAATTATAACTTAAAGGTTGCATTTTTTTAAGGTTTGTGCCAAACATGTAAGATTTATAAAAAAATTCAGCTTTTTATCCTTTTTAACTTTAAGCTGAGTGCTCAACAAAAATGACAATATGTTTAATAAGTATGTTTTCTATTTACACAGGTAATTGCACATGACTTCCCTGAAGGCTCCCATCCTCTTGTTCATCTATTGTACCGACCTGGCCACTATGATATCCTGTATGCATGATTATGCTGTACATTTAATACATATTAAAGTTAATTATCTTACTCATCAGTTGTTTTATTAATACTCTATTTATTTACAACATTTTCTTAACTATTGTAACCTAAAATATATATAAACTGGAAGGTTGTTGGAGTGGCAATGTCTTTTGAAAACTCTTAAGTTCTCCAACATGCAGGATTCCTCACAATGTTTTCCTCCACCGTAAGAAAAGTGGTAATCAAATTAGAAATGATCTAGTAGGATTAAAGTTAATGTTTTTCATTAAAAAATATATTTTGGTATATCCTTTCTTATAATTTTTGTATGTATATGCGCATATATGACACATTATGACGATAGGGTGATGAAATGATGAATTATCCAAGTTCTAGTTATTCCTTAAAATATTAATTTTACAAATTTAAACAAAAATAAACTATTAATTTATATGTGATGTAAAGATGCAAAAAAATTATAATTTGTAATATTTGATTATTGCATAGCCCTAATAGCAAATAAAATGCAATTATGTTTTTTTATAAGTAAATTATATTTAATCATAGAACTTCAAGAATTAAAATACTAAACCTTAGTTACACAAAACTGAAATTAGTTACAAAATATTTTTTAGAAAACAGATCTATCTGCAAAAATACACCCCATCTGGTTCTCTCTTAGGTTTCATCTCTGCAAAGAAGGCTTTGATATCTTCTTCTTTAACAATTTCTTTCCTGTCTTTAAAACTTTTAAGGAAATCAAGGAGTTTGTCTCTCATTTTGTTGTATTCGGTTAGTGCATTAATCTGTTGAATTCTATCTAAAGAAGACAGTGCTTCAAGTCCTTTTTCATATTGAGTCAATGGCTTCCCATTAATTATATCTTTACCTAAGTTTTCATAAGCAGTCACTGTGTCCTCGGGGTCAGTTAAGAATAAAACTGATAAATCTTTATACATAGATATACATTCTGGGCAAGAACAAAGTTTTTGACGAAAGTTTGATGGCCAAAATGTTGCACCTTTATAAACTTTTTTGACACCTCGTGGACGCGAACAAGATGTATTCTCAACATCTAATTTGGGTTTTTTAGTCTCTACATCTTCAGCACTTTCTTCTATAGACAGTTTTCGTTTCTCAGAGTGTTTTTCCTCACTTTCTGGTAGTTTCTCATTGACTGCAGAATTCAAATTGTCACTTGTCTTCTCAATGGGCTTTGGTTCTGACTCAGAGCATACATTTTCATCACTTTTCATTTCAATATCCACAAGATTATTACATTTGTTTTCTTGTATATTTTTATTTGTTTCCTCATCTACACTGACAGATGGTTTAGGATCATTATTTTCAGAGGTGACTTCACTTTCTGTTTTAGTTAACTCAGATGTGACATTTTCATTAACATTGTTGCTAGGTTTAAAGTTACTATCGGTGTTATTTTTATCAGTGGGTTCTTTATCATCCTTTGAATCAGACTTTGATTCTTCTTGAGGGTCAGCCAAAAGTCTGTCTTCTTCCATTTTTTCTGCTTCTTCCTCCTTTTTGAGTTTCTCTTCTGCACTTGTAATGTCTTTTTCTTTACTGGATTCTAAATGTTCAACAGTAACATTAGGTTCTTGATCTGTTGAATCAAGAGCTGCTTTAGTTTCAGTAGAGTCTGCCATCTCTAGATCATCTGGTTTTGCAATAATTTGATGACTGATTTTGGCTGTGTCTTCAGATTCAGTTTCGTCCTCTTTAAAAGTAACTGTTTCATTATCTTTTGTTGTTATTTCCTCTTCCTCTATTTTAGCTGTTCCTGTCTCAATTTCTGATTTATTTTCTTCAGATTTTAATTCAGGGTTTGTATTATTTAAAGGTTCTTCATGAGTTTCAGGTAATGATTTCTCTAAATTAGATTCTGTTACATTCTCGGTTATATTTTCTACAACTTTGTCTTCACTTTCTTTAAAGGAGTTTTGTTCAGTGGTTGTTAAATTATTAGCAGCAGATGCAGATTCAATTTTTGTTTCATCCTTGTTCTTACTTTCTTCATCATTATTACTTTTTTCAGCAATAATTTCTGTTACATTTTGTACAACTTTGTCATCACTTTCTTTAAAGGAGTTTTGTTCAGTGGTTGTTAAATTATTAGCAGCAGATGCAGATTCAATTTTTGTTTCATCCTTGTTCTTACTTTCTTCATCATTATTACTTTTTTCAGCAATAATTTCTGTAAAATTTTGTACAACTTTGTCATCACTTTCTTTTAAGGAGTTATGCTCTGAGGTTGGTGAATTATTTTCTGTAGATGTGGCATTGATTTCATTCTTTTTATCACTTTCTTCATCATCATTACTTTTTTCTGCAATAATTTCATCTTTAGTTTTGTTTTCTGTAGGAATGCTATCATCTTGCTTTTCAGACTTCTTTGACTTTTCAACATTTACATCCAAGGTATTGTTTTCATTCAAAGAACTGTTATTAATCTCATTCTTATAATCATAACCATTACATATTTCATTTTGGTTGTCACTGCCATTTACTTGCACAATTTCTATGGTAGTTTCAGTATTAACAGCTAGTTCACTATAGTCATGTAAAAAGTCATTCTTTTCCATACACTGTTTACAAATCATTTCAGAGTACTGATTATTTGCAGGAACAGTTGCTTCCAAATGAGTAGAATGCAGCCAATCTTCACAAATAATACACTGTATCATTTCATCTTCAACTTTTGCTTCAGGATCAGGATATGGTCTTTTACAAACACAGTAGACTCCGCTAAAGTTTTGGTTGTAACTATTTTCCTCATTTAAATCAGTTTTATTTGGTGTAAATGTACATGGGTGTGAATTAAACTTAGGGTTGCCACAGTCACATCTAAAATTCCTCTTTGTGTATAATTCTATGAGTTCATGGTTTTCATGGCACATTAAGCTGCAAGCTAGACATACACCAGCTCTTTTTTCAAGGTCTGATTTGGCTTCGGAGCAGCATGTAAGGCATGCATATAAAGCTTGTCTCTTTATGTAACCCTGAAATATGAATATTTAATTTTGAATAGGATAAGTACACAGGGTCCAAGCAAGGTATAAAATGAAATAATCTTATAAATATATGTGGTAATAAATTTCGTCTAAAAATCCTTTTTATTATAGTTTGGTAGTAAAAAATCAAATACAATTGATAAAAACCTGTTAAGCAATAGCTGATATCTGTTCTTTCTATAATTATAGAAATTTACATTTTCAAATTAAACCTTATAAGTTTGTGGCATAATGTATAATGAATTAGATTAGATTTTAGATAGTTTGATCAGCAGGAGTTTAAAATATGTAGTACTAGCGACTCGCCCTCGCTTTGCTCGGGCTCTTCCCTAGATTTAGCACAGGTAAAGCCGCGGGATCTGCTAGTTATGCATATAAACCTTCCTCTTGAATCACTCTATCTATTAAAAAAAACCGCATCAAAATCTTTTGTGTAGTTTTAAAGATTTAAGCGCACATAGGGATATAGGGACAGAAAAGGCGACTTTGTTTTATACTATGTAGTGATGACGTTAGACTTGTTAGAATGGTATAGTTATGATAAAATATAAATATTATTTTTTCACTACTTTGTTAAAGTCAAGTTTTACCTTGGTATAGGTACAATTTTTATCATCGGAGCCTCCCAAGACAGCATTGGCGTCTTCTTCAAAATCTTCTTGTTCTTTCAAGACGTCCATCATTGTTACGACTTTTTCTCCTTCGCACTCGGCCATTTCAGTGTCTTCACTGGTATTTTTTAAATCCGTAGCCATTTTCACAAATTTTGTCACAAACTAACGCTGATATACAATTGTAGGAATATTATAACAAAGAAAGTGAAAAGCCGGTTACAACTTACAATACAAATGAGCGCGAACTAGTGTTAGTTAAACATCGATAGACTATCGATAACTATTATGGCACTATCGATTGTTAAGTTACTACTATTTATTTCCCTTCTCATCAAACCTGCAAAGTCGGGAATTATTTTTTATAATATTCTTATAATATAAAATATAAGAATTTGTAATTCATATTTAAAATAAAAATGTAACTAAAGTGTATAAAATAAAATATATAGTATAATTAAATAAAGTATAATATATTTACTACATAAAAAGGAATATTTAATTCCTAAAATACTGTTAAAAAAGAATAATATAATAATGTGTTCTAAACTCTTAAATCATACTTTGAAGCCGCAGGTTTCGCTAGTCATAAATATAGGTACATTTTAAAAACGTACATTGGTGGCAATGTTTGCAGACATTAAATTATATATTATTTATTGCACTTTGAATGTTACACAAGTAATACAGAGGCTTGTGTGAGCAAAGGTGGACTTATCTCAAAAAGAGATTTCTTCCAAGTTCCAGCCAACCTATTGAAGTGAGATTTTAGTGTTTAAAAAACGGGCCAGACACGTGCAGTTGTTTTCGAATAAAATTATTATCAAAGAGTATAGTTATATATAATATACTTACATATACTTAAATAAATAAACATACATAAGTACATATTATGTAGATAGATAAACAATATACTTATAACTATAAAATTATATTAATATATATTAGTGCCGTGTGTGACGGGCTTTAGTTTATTTGACGGAAGGTATTGCTTGTTTTACTGGAAGCACCGAAAATTAAAAAAATCACCTATTCGCTACACGAAGTACGAACTACGAATTTCATTTCTGTGTTTCTGTTCTTTCGTGTGAGCGTGATTAAAATTTAAAACTTAAAATATGAGTAAATCACGCGTGTGGAACTATTTTAAAAAGATTAACAATGACACGTCTACACGAAACTATCGATAGTATCGATACTATCGATAGTTTTTTCTCAAACTATCGATAACTATCGGAATACAAATCTATCGATGTTTAACGTACATAAGCGCGAACAATTTTTTTGCGACATTTGACGACAGCAATGATTAATGAACGAAATGATTAATGAACGAACGAACGGAATCACAGATTAAGTATTAGTTACTACAAACGGAATCGGTTATCGGATTATTCGGAAGTCGGAACTTCAGATGAACGTATGAGAAAAAGATAAAAAATTTTTGTTATACCTACGAAGTGTTTAGTAGTCCGCTAATCGATGAATAAATTATTCGTCCGATTAACAATAAAGAAATAATTATCCGACAATAGTGAATGGAATTTATTTATTTATCATACGATGAATAACTTTCAGCTCGAGGTTATTTTTTGGTTCTTGCATATATTATCCTGCACCTAAAAATCACAATAGATATTTCCACAAACCGACAATAGACGGAAAAATAATTGAATTTATTCATCCGATTAGCGAACGACTACAGCCTATTTTTCATAGAATAAATATTTTTCATATAACTTTTTTTTCATAGAATTTAATAATGAAAATAATTAAAATCGCATAAAATGTTAAATATTTATTGAAGAATTTGTTTCGTGATAGAATTTTTAAAGTAGGAATGGAACATCTAAGTTTTTTCGCCCATTACCGATGTACAGAAAACCCGCATCGGGAGTCTTGATTTTATGAAAATACATCATACCTGGCCAGTATAAACTCTTTAAGTACACAACACTTCCACTTTGCTCTAGAGATAAATTCCAACAACCACTTGGAATATCTTGGTCGATTGAATCTAAAAAGTCCATGCTGTAGTTATAATCGGGCCTTGTCAATAAATTAGTATTCCAACGGTGCTGTGGATGACGAATGTGAAGATAGGATTTGAGCAGTTTCGCTTCTGGAAGTGTTAGCCCATAATAATTTTGTGAAATAACCACTGTTCCATCAGGTTGCTTTAAAAGTTGGCCTCTTGCACAAATTTCTGCCTCGTCACAAATATTGCTTATGGTTGCAGCTATCCTGCTTTCTTCTTTCATTTCATAACATCTTTCAGGGTTATTTTCTTCTAAAGCTTCATCTAATACTTTAATTTTCAATGATGAATCTCCACGGAAAGGAAAAGTAGTCAATAGAGACAGGTGCTTATATTTTTTCTTGGCTTTAGGAAGGAGGCTCCAGAATTTTAAGTCGGTTGTATAAAAATATTTTCTGTCGTAAATGGCATCGTTATTTATACCAACCGCTATATGATAATCTGAATCTACGGCGTATAACTGTCCCCAATACTGAACATGGCTAAAATGGTTCTCAACCTGGAGTAGTGTAAGGGAATTCTGCAAGAGTGATATCAACTCGCTAGAAAGCATTACTCCATTTACGTTTATATATTCCTTGTATTCCCATAATTTGTGTACATTCATTGTCTATTTTTATTAATATTGGGAATTAATTAATATTATTACCTACTCAATTATTTGTTTTGATTTTCACACCTTTGACATCAAAGTTGACAGTATATTTGTTTTTTAATTGATTTGTTACAGATAGATATCTATTGTACAAAAAGTTTCTAAACATACAGCTATTTTGCAAAACATTTGATTATTAGTGCTCCGCCAGTATATTATATACCTATATCGAAATGTATCTCTCTTTCAGTAGGTATCTTAATTTTCATGAGATCCAAGAAATCCGATTTTATCTTCTTTTTCTATAATAATATTATATTTTATTTATGTTACGAGTTTACGAGAAGACGTGTTTTTTCCTAAGGGTCATCAGGGGCAATGTAAATCGAAGCGCGGTCTCGAATGACAATTACCCGACATCAAATATTTGCGGCTCCAAGCAGACCCTTTGCTGGTCGTTATTCGTAATGCGACTCTTATTTTGTCCATCATAAGGAGAACTCTTATTAAACTTATATTTACTTGATGTAACTTATTTACTCTGACACCTTAAGCTGAAACTTTGAACAAGAATTTTTAAAATTTTACACAGAATAAGTATTAAAAGTGTGTAAATACCGTTATTATCAAAGAAATTGACACAGTGTAATGTGTGTGGTGTCTTTGTATGTAGATATATATAAAAGTAAAAGTAATTCGACATATTTTCAACGTTATTTGCAATCCAATTTCATAACTAAATGTTTCAGTTTTACTAAATTATTATTGATTGCAAGATTCATTATCGCTTCTCAAAATCTATAATTGTAATTAAAGTATACTATAAAATAAACACGCGCGAAAATCACGTTTGGTCTATAGGTCATCGTATTTTGGATGAGCTAACGTGAGAAGCAAATTACTTATTTTACGAAAAGTGGGAGTCGTGTTACTTGTTTGCAGACTCACGGGTAACATTCTACAAGAAATATTATTCCGCCAATTTATTGCCTTTGATAAAAAACATTTTTTATTTATATATAAGATTTGCAAAAAAGACAAAAGTAGGAACTAGATTGTGATGTTGTTAATGTCCAAACATATTTATTTATTTTTAACGACATGTTTGGCGCAGTTTGTAGTGATTTTCTTGCGTCAGCGGTCGCGGGTTCGAGTCCCCGCTGGGTGCATTCATTTGTAAAGCTCGGATGTTTGTACTCCAGATATGGGTGTTTATATTTATAATATGTATGTATTTAAAAAAATTATATATGTAGTATGTCCACTATCTGGTATCCGTAACATAAGCTTTGTAGCTTACCACAGAACTAGATGGCGCTGTGTGTAATAATGTTCCAATATATTAATTCATATTAATTACACTTTTAACTATCGACTGAATAATACTGTTTCTTAGTCAATTTGTTTTTTTTCTTTTTCATGACATTTTTACGTAGTTATTTAAATATATAGATAATTATTATGGATTAGGAAATATTTTATACTATTAAAATTTTATTGAGAAAAAAAGCGTATACTGTGAACTATTATTTAGTTATAAATAATTAATTACGCATTTTTTAAACATTATCACATTGAACAGTATGTTCCTACTGCCCGCAAGATGGCGCTGCGTTAGTCAGCAATCGTTAAATATCTATTTAATGTTAGTTAACATTTCTTTATTATCATAATAGTCAACATAAATATTTATTAATTATGTATCTTATCAAATATATTTTTTAAATATAAATATATATATAAAAAATGTATATAAAAGCTATTCCACCCTAGAGGGGGTACCAGTCAAACATTATTGACGTTCTCGCACAGATGGCGTTAAGTGTATCAAAACAATATTTTACTTTATTAAGTACAGTCGTTGAAATTTTTACAATAATTTTTTTAATTATTTGAAATTGATTAAATTTAAGTTATTATATATTTTCAATATGAACGATATTCTAAAAGAATAAAGTTTGATAGTAGACACCTAGTTTGTTAAAAATCGAATTTATCTATACTAATATTATAAAGAGGAAAACTTTGTTTGTTTGTTTGTTTGTTTGTTTGTTTGTAATGAATAGGCTCAAAAACTACTGGACCGATTTCAAAAATTCTTTCACCATTCGAAAGCTACATTATCCATGAGTTATGTTACTCTATATTTTATTTTGGAAAAAAATAGGGTTCCGTAAGATATTTGGGATTTTCGGACACAAGGTGTAAAAAATCAACCAGAAAAGTTACTTATTTTGCTTACACTGCCTAAACTATAAAAGATAGGACCATAAAATGTTCTAATTAATTGTAGATCTTATAAATATCTACAAAAAAGTCCGCGACACACTATACCTATCTATGTCGAGTGAGGCACAACAACCATTTTTTTATTTAAAAATCTTGAATTTTTTTTGGACTACATTTAAACGCGTTTATTTTACTCTTGCTATCAATCCTTATAAAAATAAATTATTTCATCAGTAACTACAAGTTTATGTAGATAATAATAATATTTGGTCTTTGAATGATAAAATTTGGACGTGCTATAGCAATGTGTGTATGAAATTTCTTCTTTTTTTGTGCTACAAATCTTAAACTTGACAGGGAGATAGTTAATAGTTAGTAAATGCCCGCAAAGAACGAATTTTGTGACAGGGCCGGATTCAGAAGGTCCAAGGGCTCTCGCAAGTTTGTATGAAATTTCTTAATTTTTTGCGCTACAGACTTTTTGGCAGGAAAGTAGTTTTTGTAGTTAAGTAGAAGTCCGCTAATAACGGATTTTGCTACAGGGCCGGATTAATGAGTTCTAAGGGCTGTAGCAAGTTTCTATGTAAGTCCTTTATCTTTTGTGCTACTAACTTGAAATCTGGCGGGAAGATAATGAGTGGTCAGTAGACATCCGCTAAGAACGAATTTTGCGACAGGCTCTCATTATTTAGTATAATAGCCCTTCATTTTTTGTGTTACAAACTTTAATTTTAGCATGGAGGTAGTTAATAGTTAGGTGACGTCCGCAAAGAATAAATTTTGCGACGGGTCGAATCGAGGAGGTCTTAGGGCCATAGCAAGTTTGTATGAAAGTCTTCATCTTTTGTGCTACGAACTTTATATTTGGTACGAAGGTGGTTAATTGTTGGTAAAAGTACGCTAAAAACGTTTTTTTTTCTATAGGGCCGGATTAAGATGGTGTTAAGGCTTCATAAGTTTTTGAGATACCTTCATTTTTTGTGCTACAAGTTTCAAATTTCGCACTGAGTTAGTAGATAACTTTTACGATATTACAAATCGGACACTCCATTCAAATGATATTACGAATTTAAAAATAATAATAATAAAATAACGCGCAGCACAGCGGGCAATGTGGAGAGGGACGGGGAGCCAAGAGCGGGAGAGGTAGCCGCGCAGCTCAGGAGTATATTAACGATGGGTTCTGAAATAGCTGGAGTAATTTTTGAGAATTTTCAGGCAATCTACAGATCATCTGATTGCGAGTGATCGAATAAAGATTAGTAGCGATTAAAAAAACGCAGGCGAAGCCGCGGGTACTGCTAGTATAAAATATAAAAAGAAATAGGTACCTACTTGTTATTTAAAACTACGTATTATTATAATTTTAAATATTTATAACATCATAAAATCAAATTACATTGTTACACCTTACTCTATTATAAAGAGGTGAAATATCTTTTTTCGTAAGTTACGGGACGTTAAGGGATTACTGCTAACTTATAGTTTGGCGAATTTATTTAGATTTTTGGTTTCCGACGTTTTGACGAAAAAATCCGAAAACTAAAATTAACTTAAATTTAGAATTAAAAAAAGAAATATACTTATTTGAAATTTTACTTCCCTCGCAATACAACTAATGTCTTCAGATGTAATAGAAGTAAAACATTTTAGTCTGAATCTGCATTACTTTGCATGCATCTAACTGCATAAGATACAAGGGGCAGAACATTATATTGCCCACATGTAATTTAATATCTAAAAATGTAGTAATATTAATATTTTGTTGATTCGATACCTATATTCAAAACTAGCATTTCCCGCGGCTTCGCACGCGTTCTAAAGACTGGAAACTAATTTCATTCTGAATTTCACGGTATGGTACCTCGCAGTACTAACGCCCGCCCTTCCCGTTTTTGCAACATTTGTCATTGATGCTCCGCTCCTATTGCTCGAAGCGTGATGTAATATAGCCTATAGCCTATAACACAAAAAGAATTTTTGAATTCGGACCAGTAGTTTCTGAGATTAGTGCGTTCAACCAACCAACCAAACAAACAAACTCTTCAGCTTTATAATATTAGTATAGAATATAGATAAACAAGTTTGCTGCTCAAGTGCTCAAGTTTTGTTTTAAAAAGTAATGTTCAATGTAAAAATGTAATTGAGGACATATTTAAACAATCGAGCTGAACTATCAAGCGTTTTCAACGATGCATCGATTTTCCAGCACGTGTCGAGAGCTGTGGCGGCGGCGTCGCGGGCGCGTGTCGAATCACCGCGGGCTCGAGTGCCAATTGAAACACGTGTTTTCTTCATTGTTTTATAAACGTGAAGTGCGGAAATAGTCTTCCATTTTGCCTTGATTCACTTCAATTTTTGTAATTGAAGTGAAACAAGGTGCTTTAACCGATAATAACGATAAAGGAAATAGGTAGTATATGAGATTATCTGTTTCTTGTCTAAATATAGCATAGACCCTTAACCTTAACCAAAGTAGGTACAGTCCGCACTTGATCAAGTTTTTTTTTTTAGGATTTGTAAAGGAAGTAATCATGAAATAATATTACAAAATTAAGTTATAACTACCTATAAGTATTTATTTTTAGATTTTGGTATATAAAGTTGTTTTTGTTTGAAATTCAAGTTTACAGATTCGCTTCATTTCTTATGCTATTGCTAAAGAATATTTGGTATATTGTTATATCTGTTCTATAAGTTTGAATTATTCCATTAATGTGCGAGACATTCTCCATTCTATTTAAATAAAAAAAAAACTACGTACACGTACGTACACTTGTACGTAGACATATATATAATTATCCCTAATGAGTAGATCAGACATTTTGTAAATGTGTAAAATTATGCATAGTTAAATAAGTATAAATATACTATGTAGGATCTTCGCCATTATTTGCTATTGCACATATTATTAGAAGAAATAGAGAATAAGGCACATTTTTGAAGATAAAGCCTGTGCGCTCATTTCAGTATTAAATTTTAAAACAAGCATAACGTATTATTTATCCAAAGTATCACTAATAGGGCGTCACTAATTTACGTGAACAACTTCACCATGCGGCATTACGACAGCTCGATGCACATTTATAGACCCGTCATTTCGCACGCAATCAATACCAATATACTTTACAATACAATAATATTGCTCAAAATATTCTAAACAATGGATTTAATTCGCCATATGTGGTTTAGGGACTAGCTTTCCCGATACCGGCGTGAGTGAACATCAATGTGTTCATCGGAAAAACAAAGCAACCGTTCCCACCGGCGCGCCCCGGGCCGCCCTAATAAAAGCTCTAAAGCTCCATTAAAATCGTGTTAGTCAATGTTCCCGTTATTAACGTCGTAGCCACAATTTTAGGATTGTAAAATCTACCGCAAATAAAAACATCCATTTTTGTCGTATTATCAATATTAAAATATCTAATGACTTACATTATTTTAGATAATATGAATCTATATCAGTTTACTGCTTTAAGTATCCTACATGATAGCCTCACCAAAATCTGTCTAGACTTCTCGTGATGCGATTAGAGATAGACAGACAGACAAAAACTCTAAAAACCACAAATTTGGTATCTGTATCAATAATAATGAATTTCAGTAAGACTTTCCAAAAAATATTGAATGTTCGGCTAAGTTAGAAATTAATAGGTATGTGTCGATTAGGAAGTCTGATAAAATAGAATTTATTTCAAAAACAAATTTTGCATCAAAGTGAACTAGAACAGGAATATCCTGAGCAATTTGGTGAGCCTGGTGGCATGAGTTATGCCCTATTATTTACTAATTGTTTTGGAAGGAGGCTGGCGACCGGGCCTTAAGGCGGTGCTGAGTACTATAGCTCTTGTTTGGTTTTAGGATTACCTTTTGCTGCCTCCGGGCTGATGCGTAACTTAGTAGCGTTTGAGAGTAAATATTGTTACAATAAAGAGAAAACAAAGGATATCAGCGCTAGCTTCTATACAAGCGATTTTTAAACGATATGAATACAAGTTATTATTACTTATCTATCTATTATTAATCAAAAGCTTACCAAAAACTACTTATTATAAAAAAGAAACTAGACTAATGTTCATAATTGAAAGTCTAGAGAGAAAAAATAGTTTGTTTTAATTGTTTTAGCAGTAGTGTGCAAGGAACTAACCGAACATGTTAATTAGTGAGAATCAAACCCGTTACTATCTAGCAGGTAGTGTAATTTAAGCGCTGTTAGATTGTATAGAATTATAAAGAGAGACATCCCACTTGGAAGAAGTTAAACATTATCAACAGCATCTACTACTTGAAATGTACCGCTTAGTAACGATGTATCCGGTGATTCCGGGGTAGAGATGCGAGGGTAGATATATTAAGAACACTTTTCATCTAATTATATTATAACGAGATGATGCCTTCAACAGTTTTTTGCAATGTCAGCACAATACTTGTGTTTTTGACCGATTTGAAAAACGCAGGAGTCTTTTTAAATGTGAATCAATTTCATGATTTTTTAAAAATAAGTAAATATCTAATATTATCCATAAATATAACTGGAGTTTCTACCTCGCGGATTTGTTATTTTTCAAGCGAATCGTAAAGTACAATTTATGAATTAGGTTTGTTCTATACAAACCTTACATTAAATTACTTAAATTACTTACTTTCTTAAGTGTTAAAAACACAAAATGTTCTCTTGTAAAAAAAATAATGCAAGTGTCATTACATATAAATAATAGTTTAAAAAAACTAAAAAACACGCTTTTTATAGAAAACCGAACTTAAAAGTAGAAAATAAATTAGTGTATTGTCATCGGTCCTCAATAAATCTACAAAGTTTGAACGAAATCTGGCTGTTTAAAGTGGGTCAAAATCGCGCCCAAAGAAGTCGGTTACAAACAAACATACAAACATACAGGTGAAGCTAATAAAAAGCGTGTAAAAAAATAAAATATGGCATCTTAAAATTTAAAGCATTTATAGAAATAGAACCATTTAGAACTTCAATGATATAATAGTTAAAAGCCAAGCTTTTACTTAGTCCTTTTTTATCATTCCTATGACTACTAGACACATATTTTTCGAAAACCTGATAAGTAAATTTTATGTCTTTGTAGGTTATAACTCTCTAATTTACTACTTTTTAATTTTTGCCTTTAAAAAAGCTTTATTATTTTCAGCGTTAGAAACGAAATTCAAATCGATATCGAATCCTTATAATTAAGCACTCAATTAAACTTTGTGTAACTTGTTAGCAACAATCGCCGCGAACAAAAGCTGGGGCTTACAATTGAATTTCACAAAAATCGTTTTCTCACATCGATTGCAAATTCCCACAATTATAAGAAAACAAGTCGCATGTAGTCAAGTGGCGATTTGCTTCACAATGAGTAGTGGGTTCGAACAGGGAAGATTAAAGGTATTTGTTAAACATATGATATTGTGAATGTGCGTCTGCGCCACTGACTCCACGCTAATTGCTCGAACGCTTGTTGCGCGGGGAGACTCATGAGAATATTGAAAATTAATTGTTGTTTTTCGGTGTGATTGTTACCGATATTCTTTATTTTTAATTTTTCTATAAAATAACCTGTATTTAATAGTAAATATTTTTCAAAAAAAAACTCATGTTGAAATCAATAGGTATTTTAAAATAATTTATTTTTCATTATATATTTTGGGGAATAATTGACACTTGATTAAATTTTTACAGTATCTAATATTTAGAGCAAACAGTAAATACTATTTAGAAGAGGCAATTTTAGAACATCTGTTTCTTACAGCAGTAGTTGATCAATAATTTCCTCATTATAAAAAATAAATTATAACATAAAACAAATTTCAATATACATTATTATTAGGTTGCAAAAAAGAATCTCAGTCGTCGCCGCGTGCCGCCACGCGTCGCGCGACCGGCTTGATACATGTACCATTACTATAGGTATATACAGGATGTAACGAAAGTTATCATCGAGCCTTTTATTTTACATATTATATTATTAGACCTTATCAATTTTTTGGACATAACTTTAATTAGGTTTATTATATTTTATTTATGACAGTAAATTAATTAATTATATGTAATTAAATATATATAATTAAAAATAAATAAAGCTTAAAATACATCGTTTTCATGGTTTCATATAAAAAAGTTAATTTTAAAAATAAAACCTGTCGAACGTACAAATAGCCATAATAAATTATCACTTGACCAATAATCCTGTATACTCTGTGAACAGAATGTTGCCAGTTCGAATAATCGCGATGGGGTTGTCAGTGGAATAATTGTGAAAATAATTGGCGCCCCGCGGACAGGCGCGCTAATGTTTTGATAATGATGAGAGTGCGGGATTACAGCTTTGTTTTCACATTTGTATATTTTTTTAAGGGGAGAGCTTGTTTTGCAAATATACACATTTTATTAACAAAGCCTAGTTGATCTCGAATGGAGTGTTTTATTTGTTAATATTGATTCAGTTAGGTAAACTTGTTCTGTTGTCTGCTATAGTCCACTAGTTCTAAGGTTAAATAACATTTCCTCAGTTCTTGGTGAATTATAGAGTAAATTAAAATGATTGAACTATATGAACGAATGAAAATATTTCACTAAAATATATATTTTCATAACGCACGTATATTCTAAATGAATAAAATAATAATTAACTAAGACCATAATGCAATTATAACTTGCGGAGTTCAAACCAAGCAGCAAAAATGTGTTACAATGTTAACGAAAATAAGTTGTGTATAAAATTCGTTACATAACAGAGCTATAACGGTAGCACGTGACAGACGGACAGACGGACTGACGGAGTGATGGATAGCGATGTCTCGACTTAACAACAACGCTTAGGCTCAGTGGACATTATAATTTGATTTTGGTAACATGTCATATACCTATGTCTTATTTCTTTACTCGATATTAACAATAGTAACTTAGATACGCATGCGCCTTATAGTTACTTAGTTCCAGTATTTTTGAATATTTATGATACGAAAACTTATAACAATAATTATGATTGAAATAAAACTATCAACACCAGTTCAATTTCTAAGGCAAGCCCTAAATTTCACTTAGACAAGTAACAGAACAGTCTAAGCCTATGACGCCTTAAATAATATTAGGAACGAGCTTCGAATTTTAAAGGTCCATGAATATTTTCAAATTTCACCTACCGCTGACATGGTATGTTTTGACTTTGTTTGTCATATGTATGAGTATATATGCCTAAATTAGTGCTTGATCGACTGGTCGACCGCGTTATACATTCACTAATCTCCTAGGTATTTCCTTACCTATGAATAAATCGAAGGCATTATATATTTACTACATACACAATTTATTAGATTCATAATTGTCTGTACTATGTCTGTATAAACTCAAAAGATTAAGACTAAATGACTTTAATTACGTTAACAGCGGGAATATCCGTGTACCTTCAATTCTTCGTTTTGGTATAACGCCTTTAATTTATATTTGATATTGTGGACTGCCTTCCGAGAAAACAAAATTGAAATGTCAGATTCTGTGACTTTAGAAAAAAAACGTGCAACAGACGCCACTTCACCCGTCAAAAGATTTACACTTAACCTACATATAGTAAACAATGAAATAAATTTGGTATCTATGTAACGAGCAGCAAATAAAGGGTGCGGCATCTGCATGGTAGACACGATCAATTATAGCCATTGTTGGGACCGACAATACGATCTTAACACGTCGTCGCGAGATATTTAAGACCCACGCTCGATTAACAAATAGAATGAAGGATTTTAAATCTTAGCGTTAGACGTTTAAAACGTAAATTTGTCTATGGATAATTTTGACAGGTGCGTTCGGAAACACCGCCAACCTCCCACTGCTTGTCAACAATGCGACAGTTGTCACAAAGACCATCCACCATTCAGCCTCACGTGTCCCATGTAAGGACTTAATTAAATCGTCTCGAAGAGCGTAGGCAGATGATTTATTTAGTATTGAGATATAGGTCTCTAGAGATTCGTGCACTGGTACATCCATGTACGAAGTGGGAATGTAGCGTGGGAATCCCTTCAGTAGGGATATGAATTGTTATAGGTACATAGATTTTTAATCGAAATATTATTTGTGGTACAGAAATATTGTATATTTTTATTTTTTATTAATTCATAAACTTGTCTGTATGGACTATTTTTCATAAATCCTCACCGACACCAATATGGATATGTGGTTTATATTTATGTAAAAAACAATGCTTAATAATATAAACTCTAAGAAATAGGATTATGGCAGTAAAGGGTCGAACCAAGTCATTCAGAGCTTTCTAATCCGCTTTGCCATTTCGAATAGTCCACATTGCGCTTAATCCGCCACAGTCGGACAATCAAGAGCAACAAATGACAAAACTCGAAAAAACTGAGTAATCGTTAGTTCTCAATCCCGACCCCCCGCGGACAAATCGGATCGGCTCGCAAACGGCTACGGCAAAAAATCAGGAAAAAAATTGCCAGAATGACACGAGGCTGCATATGAATATCGTAAAACTTTACTACTGTGACTAATGTTAAACAAGGAATTGTAATAGCTGTGCTCGCTGTTTGTTATAAATATTTAACGCGAACGCTAGCGAACATCGAATTTAGTATAGTTTCGCGCAGATGCATCGAAAAAAGCTAACAAAAATCTCATTATGACGATTTGTGGGGGTTGAATAGGTTAAATTGTTTTGTAAATTGGGAGAAATCGGGTGACGAAAGGGTGGCATATGGCTCGGGGTCGTTAGTTATACGATGAGATGTGATCTGGTTTTTATTGTTATGTAGGTATATGTTTTTTATTATTTGTAATGTTTTACTGCTTCTTTACATATTTCTGAGATTTTGTATAGACTTAGTTAATAATTAATTAAATAATAAATAATATAAGTCATTTACTATATTCATTTACATGAATAAATGTACTACAAGCAACGCACCCTTGCTTCGCTTCGGGTTAATTCCTAAAAAAAATAATCTATATATTAAATTAATGCTATTCTTAACTGTAATATATTTTTGTCCCAAATTTCATATATATTTTTGTCACAAAATATATTTATAATAAGTTATCATAGAATAATATTACATTATAAAAGTCTCCGAAATTCATATAGCTCTTCCAGTTTAATTATAGGTATTCGATAACTAGACAATAGAGAGGTATAAAAGAATGAAAAAGATGATTATAATAATTATTTACACATTTCTTCATCCAAGTAAGTTGAGACGAGTATAATACAGTATCTGTATTATTATTTATCGTTAAACAGCACGTGAGTTTGATCAAAAAGCGGGATCGTGATACTCGCAAACGAATGCAATTAAAAACTGCGAGTTCCGTTACGTGTCTCAGTGCTTGTTGTGGACTTATTTAACGGATATATTAAAATTTATTTTTATACTAGCTTTTGCTAGCGATTTTCGTTGAATCGCAATCTTATTAATTACAACAATTATGTTAACCTACTTACGTAGGGCGGATCGATATTTGATAATGTGCATTGAAGTCATTAGTATTTTTATGTAGTAGCTTTCTTTTCTTAGTAAAAAAAGCAATCGACATTAGTATTTTCTTATATATATTATTTATATATTATATTATATCTTATAACAACAGTTATTTTCTTTAATATGCCATGTTCGTTTGCGTCTTTTTAATAAGTTTGGGCTCATATTGTATTTGATTTTAGACAGTAAACGTCAGTTATTTGGGCATTATTTATTAAAATCACGTATAAAACAGGTGGTTTTAATCTATACTAGAGCCTTGTACTGCAATATGACAATTGATATAAAAGTAAACCTATTCCTTCCAAATAATGTATGTTTGAACATGGTTTAGTAATAAAATATAACTAATTGTTCGTTATTTATGGCTTCAAGTAACAGTGAGTACGGACGTGCCTAACAAAAAGTTTTATCACAAACGGCACGCTTTCTTCCAGCTGTTTAAATGAACAATACGTAGCTAATAGCTTTCCTATATATCTCGCTGTCGCAAATGTCAGCGGGACTTTGAAAAAGTGCTACATTGCTGCAAGTACTGAGTAAAGTTAGTTTAGTTTTCTATTTATCCAGTCGTACTCAATGTAGAGTGGGCTGCGTGTTTGCGTCTTTCTATTATGTAGTCCAGAAAGAGAGCACCAAAATAGGTTATATTATTAGTCTTACTGAGGTTGCATATAATAAAAATAATCAATATTTCCTAGATATAATATTATTATATATAAATTGTGTTCAACTTTGTTATATTGTTATTGTTTTTAGATATTCTCCAAACAAGTACCTATTGTACAGCTGTTGTTATGTATAACTGAACTGAAAGTCTAAGTTTTTTGCTATACACTATATTCAACATAAATCAACTGCGCAGAAAAACCAACCAGTGTTATTAATCGTAATTTAATTGAAATCTTTTGTATATGACTTTCAGATTTCTTATTAACTTCCATAGACTTAGAGAATGGTACGAATAAGTAATTGTATCATGAAATTGACAAATAGAGAAAGCGAACATCCACATAATATTATTATGGAATGTAAGGTTATAAATATGTAGGTATTTCATAAAAAGATCCACAGGTTCTTTTTCTCTGTCACTTTTCCGCCATTTTTGCTGAAGACTGGCAAAGACTCTATGGTCTCTCTCCTACATATTAAATAATATTTACCGCTCGCGCTAGTTCCATCATCCATGGGCACTCGACGCGCGAGCGCGGCCAGGTGCACACCGGTTACTCTCCACTTCGAGTGCTACTTGAATGTTAAATTTAATATTTTTAAACCCATTCAAGGCGCGGCGTTACCAATGTACCTTTAACTAAGTGCAATTGTTAAGCAATGTTACTATATTATTACAAAAATTGTGCTTCAAGTTGTACATTATATTATATATGTGTTTTGTTATTACTGTTTCAATTGTTTGATCAGAAATCATGTAAAATTAGTTTATTGTACAAAAGTTTTAAATTAAGGAGAACAATTTAGCACCTATCATAAATAAACATGTTGGGATATTAAGATTAACACACAGTGCCATCCAGTTCCATGGTAAGCTTGTGTTACGAATCGCCTATAGTTGATACACTACACATATAACTTTAAATACATACATATTATAAATAAAAAAACACTTGAGACTAGAGTCCAACATTCAATCATCGTACAAATGAATGCCTGCCCCCAGCGGAACTAGAACCCGCGACCACTAACACACTACAAACCACGGAATTGACAAATCTATATTCACCTGCTCTGTGCTACAAACTGAGCGAAATGAGTCGTCAAATATATAAAATAAGTGGATAAATAGTTTGAAAGATCAAGAGTTATATTAGAAGCTTTATGTAAAGTTTCAAGATCAAAAGCTCTATTGAAACTGTTTTCCAACTTCTCTTAACAAGCTTTTGCTTTACTTTGACTTTCTATGCGCGATCTCGTAGAAAAATGTTGTACATACGAGTATTTCCATGATTTCATATTTTATTTTGTCATTTTTTGTCTTTAAACGAAAGCTCATCTCATTATCAATCTCAGCTTTTAATTATAATGAGTTCACCGTTAAGATTCGGTAATATAAAAATGACTAACAGATTTACAAATTGATGGATATCTTATTTTGTTATTATTAACTATATATTCTAGTATGTATCTATTTCATATTACCTACCTGTTAAAACTTCGTAAATATAACAATTTAACGAATTTTGCCTTGTTATTTACTATTTATATAGCAAATATTTAAAATAGTGATGTAAGTGTGCTTCAGACAGAAATGAAAACAAATGATTCGTAAGTACATAACGTATAGGGTTTGAAGTAGTTTTTAATAGAACAATACCTAAGAGGTCTTATTGTTTCCGAAAACGTTGCTCAATTGAGCGTTGATGAGTTTCGCCCTGCTTTTAAATATTTTCTATAGTTTGAATATACCATGTACGTACCGTAATTAAGTGCTGAATTTGAAATTCTACTTAATAATAAAATGGGGGTTTTGTACAGTTTTCATTTGCATAGTGACGGTAAAACAGGCAATATTGTAAGTTATAGTATTTTTGTAATGACCACTTGCCATAGTGGTAGCAGGTTTGAGTTGGCTGGACGCGGGCTTGTAGAGTCTCGCTCGTGTCAAGTAGCGCGTGCATGTACCTACGTCTGTACAGTGTACATGTATGTATCGGTTGTGCTTTAACTATGCATTTATGTGTATATATCTATGTTTCATAACTTAATATAATTATTTCAGCCGGTCTATCGTAATTTGTAAGTAAGGTTAATAATACTTTCATAGATTTACATGAAAATTAGTTTTTATTTTTTTGTAATTTAGCTAGCTATCTTTTTGTACTTATAACTGGATTTAATTTTGATTTTTGATTCCCGAATTTTTAAATGCTTAAACTTTACAGCAATCATAATGAAGTTATAGATAGTTGATTGCTGTAAAGCATTGGAAACTCGAAAAAAAATCTCGAAAAATTGTACATGATCGCTTTATGTAACAAATAGCTTAATTTTCTAATAAAAAAACTATCATCTTTTCTGTGCATAAACCACACTATTCTATTATATTTGTTGGAATATTATAAAATTTTGCCATTTTAGTAAATAAACTTATATATTATGTATATATGTACTGCTGTAGTGTAAAAATTATAAACATCAGTTACCGGTCTAGTGGTGGCGAAATTAGCTACATCTAGATGAAATTCGTCAGACGGTGAAGTACTTTTGGCTCTGTCTCGAAAGGCAGTGTACATTTGGAGTGTTATAAAACGGGTCGACTAAGCAAACCGAGTAGCTGCCTCATCTTAAGTAGGCGTGCTTGCTAATGTTGTTGAAATATTGATTAATATTGTATCCATCTTGGCGCGAGGGGTGCGGAAGCGGAAGCGTGTACTTCGCGCCCATTGTCTGTGGAGACCCAGTCGAGTGCTCTTGGAAAATGGATTTTTTACATCATTTTTAAGCTTTTCCATATTGTTTAGGCTTTAGAGTTAACCTATAGAAAGGTTCGAGTTTGTAGTTTTTGTTGTATATCGAAGCTTTTGTGTGGTTCGCACGTGGCTAAAAGTTATATTTAAGCAAACTTAAATTGGGGTTATTTGTAGGTAAGTTAACATTTTTAAGTTGTAATTTAGGGTTTAAGTAACAAATTATCACTCAAACGTTAGCATATTTTTGTAGAATGTCTTGTCCTCTCATTTGAAGAGTAGTAATCTGTGTGTACGAGGCTAAAATATTTAGTTTCTATACAATTTTGTAAGAAATAGAAATTTTTCTCATATATAACGGTAACATAAAAGAAAACCAAACTATGAGATTTATAAACCAAAAGCACTTTAAGCTCAACGGTACAAAGCGATCGTGCACTCATTTAACTAAAAAACAGCACAGATTTGACTAAACAAAGGCTTGATTCTAGTCACTTCCCATCAATAGTTCTAAACAGTTCACATGAACGTTCACGTTATTAGCATTGAGAGTTAACCGCGTGTAAAGACCCCGCCGTGTGCGCACGGTGACGCGGCGCAGGAGGACGGCCTGCGACGCCTTGGCCAGTGGGGTACTTGTTTGCCATAGCTGGGGTCTCTAACATCAAATATATTGTATTTGTAAAATATTTATAGTAATTATTTAGAAATAACCTTTAGAAACAACTACGCTTTTGTCGTTGAATCTTTAGAACATAATTTGTATGTTCTATTATGGCTACAACTTCGATGTGACTAAAATATTCCACTAGCCTCTAGAAATATCTGTGAAATTTACAATTCTGTCCGCATTAGACAGTTTAACAAATGTATTAACATGGTAATATGTTTACGTTATTGTATCATTTTTGCCTCGGTGGCGCAGTCGCTGAATTGTATGGCTGCACATCCGGAGGTCCTGGGTTCGAGCTCTGCGGTGGATCTATTACTTAGTTAATTATTGAGAAATTTACCTTATCAGCGTTTAGGTGTCTTTGCCTACACTTTATGTCAATTTTGTTTCAGTTAGCTAAACTCAGACAGAATGGCCGTTGTGATCGAAATCGGTTGGGAGGACACGATCATCAGTATTCTTGCATATTGAAAGAGTCGTTAGCAGATATATTAGCAGATATTGTAAATGTATTTGGTATAAAATAGTAATATATACATATCTGTTTTCCGTAATGATGAAGATAATGTCAAGCATAACAATATGTTCATACAAATGTAAACCTATTGAAAGTTATGGAGTGAACGCGCGGGCGCAAGCTTTTATGGGCGATGGAGGAGGGTCTATACCGCCTAGTATCAGTAGGGGACCTGTTTTAGAAGAATTAGGGTATAGAAGTAACATCATTATATTATAAAAATATTTTGCTTTTAGGTTTTGGAATAAATATAATTTATAACAATATTTATTTTAATTACACATTTTGATTTCAAAATATTGTATGCAAATAATATTAAAAGCATATAAATTCGACGAGGCGACGCCCACGTTTTAAAGTCCAAATTGTTATATCCCTACTAATATTATAAATGTGAATGTAAGTTTGTTTGTTACGCTTTCACGCGAAAACTACTCAACCGATCATCATAAAACTTTGTACACATATTCTTGGAGGTATTAGAAGTAACATAGGATACTTTTTATTAATATATATATATATATATATATATATATATATATATATATATATATATATATATATATATATATATATATATATATTTCGTTACGAAAAATTAAAAAATTGTTTGTATTAACAATGGGTTCTGAAATAGCTAGAGTAATTTTGAAGAAACTTTCAGGCAACCTACAGATCAACTCAATGAGGTTGATAAGCAATTAAAAAAAAGAACGCAGGCGAAGCCGCGGGTAAAGCTAGTATTTTATATATTTTACATATAAAACCTTCATTAAAACACGTTGCATTCTACGACATATATTCCATGTCAATACGTTTTGTAGTTTTTACAGTTAGGACGAACAAAAAACCTCTTGCTATTTATTAGTTTAAAGGTTGCGGAAAGTTTCTATACCAGAAATTGGTAAAGTCAGCTTCAGATATTATTTCTTTCTATCATATTAAAAGTCCAATAAAATTTCCAAACTTTGTTTCCATTGTACATGAGTAGATAGACGGACAAACAATCGAATTATAACATATAAGAAGGGTTGAATGTTTTAATTTAGGCGCTGTGTTTATTTGCACTGATTGCTCTCACGGCTTCGTCGGGCTTCAGGAATACTCTGTTTTTCTTAAACATATTGGGAACTATTTATTGTTTTTATAAGATCGTGTGACTGAGATTACATTTAAATTAGCGTGAGTAAATATTTATATGAACCTTCTGCTTTTGTTTGGGTACAACGAAGTTTGTTCATGTTTCAAGATGAAATTGTGTTGATTGCAAATTATGAAGTGTTTCTGAAAATTAATTTTTAGCTACAGTCCCGTTAGTTCTTACTTAGTACTTGTAATTAAATTATAAGGACTAGATCTTTTCAAAACCTAAAATGTCTCGTTATCAATTGTACAAGTACACATGAAAAGTAAGAAATATCTGCTATCATTAAAGCAGATATTTGAATACAGAAATAGTGCAATTTTAATTTTTCATAGTTTTGAAAATGGCATGTTGAGTGACAGGTCCTAATTGCTAAATTGTACTATTGCACTTTCTTTCTAATTATTTTATATAACCGACTGTCGACTCATCCTTCGGATTCGTTCGGGTTCTCTATGTACTTTATATTGTTAGAGCTTATTATTTTCAGAAATAAAAGTAGTCTAAGTTACTTACTATAACATCAGCTATCTGGTTATGAAAGTTCTGTCAAAATTGGTGAATGGTGTCTGTTTCGGAGATTATTCGGAACAAACAAGCACACAGATAAACAAAATTTTTGAAAATGGTATCTTGCTTATGAGTTACTTTAGTTTTATTTATGTGAATAGACGAGAACTAAACCTGCGACCTAAGGTGGAAGAGCCAAATTCCAATACAAAACAAAAAAATGTTCTCATCATTTATGTTACAACGTATCTCTAAAAATAGCACGAAGTAAAGAAATCAAACGTCTACTAACCTACGCTTTTATAGAGTCTGTTTAGTCTACGATTGAAGTAAGGCTTCCAAAACAAATGTAAGACATTGTTAACAAGCTGTAGTACGATCATAAATTCAAAGTGATATATATTACTTCAATCGCTATATTTAGTACGAACTGTGTAATTTAGATATTTTAAAATATATATAAATGTTAAAATAATAAAATAATTATGAAGACAGGTCTTCTTTAATGTAAGAGAGATCAGCCCACAGTCCAATACACTAGAGGTAAGGGTTGATGAACTTCACATGTATTTTGAAAACTACTTCGCATCACTCAGACTACACTATATCGCATAATTTTAAAACTAAAGTTGTCTTTAATTTTCGTAAAAAGAAAGATACATTGGTAATGAGTAGAAATAAGTGTATAATTTCAAAAAAATGTCTTACAATTGAAAGCGGGTTTCATTTAAGAGAAACTTAATATACACATTTGTAAATCATTAAAAGCTTAAAGCTTTAATAAAAACGTAGTAGCAGTTAACGCAAAGTAGAGTGTGTACAATATACACGAGACGGCGCGCGCGAAACCGAAACAGCGAACGAGCTTTCAGGGATAATTGCTTCAATCTGCGCTAAAACACGTGCCAGAGTATTTATTTATTTACTTTGTATTTACTGTAACATAGAGGGCGGCAAGTTTTCTAGTTATTTTTTTGGGTTTATGTGACATAGAGCACGTTATAAGAGTCGTTACTATTTATATTTCATTGACATTTGACACCATTCTTTTTATTTAATTATTAAATATTTTTAAACGTTTTTGGATTTTTTATAATGATACGTTAAAATAGCGGAGTAAAAGATTTTATTATAACCTGGAGTTGCAGATAGGTTACTTTTTTAGTAATAAATGGATGGAAGGATGGACTCAATCAAAGTGAGGGTAAGTCACTAAATATAGTATACAAAAATACTTATGAGTTTGATCTTAACTTCTTCTGAAGTAGATATGTAACATTAAACATAAATGTTTAATATATATAACATCTTAGATATATAATACTTTTAAGTTTTAATACATACTAGTACATATTTTAAAAATCTCTGTAGAAACATCAATAGAAGTATATTACGTAGTTATTATGACAAAGTAATAACTTGTCATGTCAATTTTTACATATGTGATCAATAAAAACTTGTAAAACATTTTTTACAAGTGAACATATAGTGATGTTCAGTACAATATTTGCTTGAAACTCCTAAACATAATGTCGACCGTGGCTAAACGTACTTGCACCTAGAGTCACCATCGTTTTTACATGATATAGGACAAAGCAATACAATAATATACAATAATGAGCACTTATAATATAGCTAGTTACTGTTATCCTGAAATTTTCATGATTTCATGATGATCTTTTATAAGAAAATGCTGCAGGAGTTAAAAAAGCTGATATATTTTTTTATTACACGGACTTACAGACTGACGTTTAATTTTAATAATGTAAAAATGACGTTTCAAGAGAGCTTGTAAATGTTAGTTTGATATATTTGTTTATAAGTGATTTTCGCAACTAGGGAGTGAAAATACTTAAAGGTCTAATGCCATCCATTTTAATTAGGTAAGATTTAAAAATTAGGTGTTGATACTGGAAACAATATTTTAATTAAAAAAATAACATTTACAACGTTTAACAAATTACCTCTTCTTTTGTATCATGAACAGTATTTAGTGAATTATTGTAACTTCTTGCTCTGAAGCTGATCCTGTTAAATGGTGAATTGAAGTCTTAAGCATCCCGTTAAATGGTGAATTCATGGTAGCAGTACAGCGGGTAGTTGATTAGCAAAATCGTGTGAAAACACGCGCGCGGTGCCCCGCGTCTCAGCCGTGACGCCTCGCTGCCGCTGTTGCACTACTAACACAGCAATTTTGTAGTCTGTTTGAACGTTTCATGTGTTTAAAGTTAGATGGACTCCATGGCGTTCAACCTTTCTCACTTATTTAATTTTTTTACGTTGATTTTGCATTTTTTCGTAATTTCGTTTTGTTTTTTGATATTTTGTTGATGATGTTTTTTAACTTTTTGATGTATGTTTGGAAACGAATTAAAAGTGGTGTATAATTTTTGATTAATTGAATAAAGCCTTTTAAATTAAAGTATGTTTACTGTTCAGGATATTTAAACATTGAAAACAAAAATGAAAGTGTTTAATGTATAAGCTCGTGTTAGAAATCTGCGATGTTAGATAATAAAATAAAAAACGTTTAATCAAAACCGTCACTACAAAATAAATAACGAAAAATTTCTAACACAGCCATTCAACTCATTGACGTCAACTATCAAAATAGATTCGTATTTCACATAAATAACATAACACGAAGAGAACATGATATACGAGCTCTACATTAAATACCTACGAGTCTATACAATGTATGCAAACAGTATAAAACAACGGCTTTATCCCGAGGCACGTAGAAGGGCGTGTCGGAGAGTGGGCGGGGTCTATATATACGCTCTACGTCAGTTCAAGTAGAGTTCGAGTGAGCAATGCCTCTACAGAGCTTTATGTATGAGGTCTTGTAATACTGCTATTAAAATCAACGGATGTTCATCTTTTTAGTGTGCAAAATTTCGTTATTTCAGCAAGTTTGGTTTTACGTATACAAATATACATAAATATTAGTTGTAAGTCTATACATTTATTCAATTTCACTCTTTATATTAGCACTAGCATTTCCCGAGGCTTTTCCCGCCTTCTAAAGACCTTAAACTAAATTTTTAGTTAAGATAATAATTATACCATGACGTGATGTTGAATTGCATAGCCTTTCTCGATAAATGGGCTATGGAACACTAAAAGAAATTCTCAATTCAAACTAGCAGATACTGCGATTAGTGCGTTCAACCAAACAAAAAAGCTCTTCAGCTTTATAATATTAGTGGGTATAGATTTTTATGACTAAGTTACTATTTTTATAATGTCTAAAATTGATTATTTGTACAGTATCATAAGTTAATACTTTATTTTCGGTCACTGTGTCATGGTGATAATTAATTAAAAATGTTAACTTTCTTATCAATAATAATTGTAACAAAACTTATATTTTTAGCATAATGAATCACTTTATATGCAAATGTTATACTCTTCTTCTTACTGCATAATTAAATATTTGAAGTTTCACAAACGATATAATACAAAACAAATTTCTATTGTGAAATTACACCTACCGAGACTAATTTATACATAATTAGTCAAAACGGTCACAAGCAAGGGTCGAACCCAGGACAATCTCTGTAAAAATAGAGCCACCACGGTCAAATATTACAAAATACACAGAAATATTTATTGATTCACAATTATTGTCTTAATAGTAACTATTTCCGTGTAAGAAGGTATAATTATAAAAAGCAATTAAAAAAATAATTTTGATACCGAAATAAATAAAATCTCTAAATAATAATGCAAACACGTGGGACGAGGGTAGTGGGTACACGTTACACACAAAAACTTACAAAGATCTATTAAAATATTTATACCATTAAAAATTAAATTAATGATGTTACGCAAAAAGCCACTATTTTCTTCATTGTTATATTTAATAATTGAATTATTTATTAGGGCAAGATGACAAATTTAAGTTACAATTTATGACATCTGCAATGTTGGGATACGCGATTAATGTTCATTCACCACCCATAAAGAGCCGCCATTAACCAGTCATACTAAATAAACTCCTAAACAACGCGTAACATTCAAAAACAATGTTTACCATGCCATGATAAATCGAGTTATTCCATAATGTAACCCTAACTCAGCCCTATGCTTAACACTTACGTGTTAAAAAGCTTTACAACGGTTATATAAGTCGAGTCGATATAGAATAGCTTTTATGTATAAGACAATACGAGCCAAACGAAATGTAAATGTAATGATGTTGATTTGCTCGCATCGAATAGGAGGGGTTCCATGTTTGGGCGGAGACGGAGGCGGGGCCTGGCTGCCAGTCGCGCAGGCACCACAGTTCGGAGCGAGCGGCGCGCGATGCCGCACAGCTATGAGTCCTCCGAGTTTTGCAATACGAGATCTCCTGCCCGAGGCCTCCTCCCGCTCCCCCTCGCCCTCCGACACCGAGCTCGACGTCACCGGCACGGAGACACCACCACCTGGATCCTCAAAAACTCCAGATGAAAAGAAGAATGAAAAACCAGCTTACAGCTACAACGCACTCATCATGATGGCCATACGCAGCAGCCCCGAGAAAAGGCTCACTCTTAACGGCATTTATGAGTACATAATGAAAAACTTCCCGTATTACAAAGAAAATAAACAGGGCTGGCAAAACTCGATACGACACAATTTGAGTTTAAACAAATGCTTTGTGAAAGTACCGAGACATTACGACGACCCCGGGAAAGGAAATTACTGGATGTTGGACCCGTCTTCCGATGATGTGTTTATTGGTGGTACAACTGGGAAGCTGAGAAGAAGATCGACTGCGGCGTCCAGGTCTCGCTTGGCGGCGTTCAAGCGGGGCGCGATATTGCATCCCATGTTTGGCAACCCTTACGCCTCGTTGGTAGGGCTGTACCCGCCATTATTATCAGTGTACGGAAGGTATGCTCTACCCAGTCCACTTTTAAGGCTGCCGCCTCCTCCTCCTAATCCTTATCATCAGCTGTACCGAAGGATTCATGGCTTATCACCGCCGATGAGCTCTCCCGACCCGGAGCCCGACGCCATGGTGAAGCATAGTTGATCGAGCTGTCTCCCGATATCCCTCGGATATCGCGACGAAGACGAGTGATAGAACTGTTGGAAGTGTCAGACTGTGATAGACGGACGCAAGTGTGTATTATATACGTCTGTTTCTGTAAAAAGTGGTACCGCTATTTATTTATTTACGTAAGAATCTATTTAATGAATTAAATATAAATGTTAAGAGGCTAAATTTAAGTATATTGCAATAAAAGTGATTTCGAAAAATATCTATACGCATATTTTGTTTCTTATTTATTTGGTATTCCAATAAGATCTTAGACACATCATAAAAATATAGACATGGAAAATAATATAAATAGTATTATATTAATACACGATAATGTTATACCATTTTTGTCAACTAGACACATGATTTCATTAAATAAGTAAGAGTATGCATTAGCTATTATAACTTATGATAAAATAGAATCCTTAACAATCAAAAGGTCCCAGGTGGACTTAACGGAAATATTAACAAAAATATTAACAAAGAGAAATGATATTAATGTAATGAAAATAAATTGTATATCAATGATGTTTCAATTATGTTATTGAGGTGTGGTAATCAATAACAAAAACTAAAATTGTCTACTATATGTTTGCAGTTTAGAACTGAAAATACTAATAGATATATTTTTTTATCTCTTTCTAATAAATATAGGAATTCAACAGTAAAAAATATAAGTTAAAGCAACTCCTATTAACAAAACCAATAAAAATACAATTTAATGATCAATCAATTAAAAAGTATACCTACATTTGGTTGATGTTGGTACTCAAAAGTTAATCAAAATAAGTCATTAAGTTAAGTCATGTTAATAAAATAACAATTTGGTTAAATTATTAATTCAATATGCCATTATTTCGTTTTGAAAAAAAGGTAAGATTTGTAATACCTGTATAAATTTTATAATTATAAAGTTTTAAAAAAAACAGCTTATCAAATCCTGCATGGAAACTGTAAAATGAAAACATCTTTCTTACTAAGAAAGCTTTTAAGTTGACTGTAACATATAAAATTTGTCAAAACTTATTTCCGTTTCCAAAAAGAATTCCGACACTAATTACGGGATGCTCTGTGAAGTCATAACTCAAAAGTTACGATTTCGATTTCTGTTGATATATATGAAATATTATCACAATATTCTTTTTACTTGTAGTTGAACTCCATAACATTAACCGGACTAATAATATAATTTTTGAGTTGATATATATACGCTGAAACAACTGGACAGATGAATGATTTGAAATTTATTATAGGTACAGACAGAGTATGAAGCCTAAATAGACTCAAAAGCGAAGACGTGTTTATTGTGTACATCGTGAGAGTGGTAGCTTAAACACACATTATTTCTTAACTAAATACTAATATCAGATTACCGTAATAATGTTTGGTCTTCAAACAGAAATAGAACCTTTATACTAATTTCTGACTCAAAAAAGACACCCTATTACCGAACGATCGTCGATCGATCACGTCGATCTATTTGTCAAGTTCTATAACTTTATTACTGTTACTGTTATATTTTTGAAAATGTTATATCATATTATAAAGAATCCTAATGCAATAAGGATCTCTATAACTCTACACTTGATTGATACAAAGAGATTCGGTGGTTCAAAACAGCTGCTGTAGCTTCCGGCGAAGATACTCGAACATGATTACCACAATAGTTTAAAAGTGGGATTAAAATTTACACAATTGGTAAGGTTTTATTAGAGATTTTACAAAATTATTTTATAGTTAACGTTGAACTGTATTATTACCAACGATATACCCTTATACTTCGTACTGCTCTCTAACTGGCTAGCTTACTTATATATACCCATACTTTGAGTAACAGATTCTAGTTATATACATTTAAGTCAGTGAGGCAGCTCAGTGGCAACGTGCTCGTTTGGATAACAGATATCTTAGAATGTCGGGGTCCTGATTATGAGATATTAGTAATTCTTTTCAGCAGCGATATTAGTTCTTCAGCTATAGTAATATTGGTGTAATTGGTATGACTCAATTCTAGTTCTACTGCTTACGTGAAATCGCGTGTAAAGATGTAGGGGACTGGACGTGTCAGTCTTAGATTCCAGTTAGGCTTAATTTAATAAATATTTTGCAACCAAGTTTAATCATTTTTTAATTTTTGCATTATACATGTATGATCTACTTTATTTGCTAAAGATCTCAATAACACAGTAATCAAAGACCCAGGATTCGTTTTAAAAATTTTAAAAGACACTGATAAGCCTCAATAAACTTACACATTTACAACGGAACTCAACGCACACAAAGACCTCACTTGACCTGTTTTTTCTTTAGTTAAAGAAATCGTTAGTTAATTATGACCAAACTTCCGATGGATGATTAACGGCGATCGATCAAAACAATTTTGCGACGGCTCAATCAACCGACAGCCGATGATGCTTGATTAAGTTTTAAAAAACCCAGTAACATTAAGTTTAATACTTGCCACTTTGATGTAGAAAAAGTGCGATACCTAGCCTAGTCTAAGATAACAAGTTCGATTTTCGCTTAAAGTAAATGGTTGTATTGGTCACACATTTCAATCTGTTTTGGATTGGTTAAATGAGATTTAGAAACGTGATTTAATAAATAAATATAAAATTAGGTACAGAAAGAATTATGATTCCATAAAGCTTGGAACTTTTTAATATTAGTAGTACATATGTGGATAATTTTATAAGCGTGGAATCTGAAGACAATAAATATTTTGAATATTTGTTAATCGCTTTACAATAAAACCTACCCACTCGCACAATTAACGAACGGAGCTTTGGTCGCAACGATAATTAAGTTAACGACATTAAGTTGTTCTGCGTATAAAGTGAACAGTTTATTTAAAGCTGAGGAGGCTAGAACCAATAATTAAAACTAGGTACCATTGATTTTCTTGTAAAAACTCAGACCTTATTTAAGATATATTTAAGCAAAGTCGCTGTTAAACCTTATATATCAAAAGATAGACATCCAGTAAATTATTTTCAAATATCATCCTTGTCTAAAAGCTGCCTCTTAATTATATCGTTGTGGCTTCCGATAGCCATTACAAGATCCAATCAAAACAATTTCGCAAATGCTCAATCAATGCAGGATTTTTGATTGACTTTTAAAGCAACCCATATTTATTTAATTAATAATTACTAACACGTCGAGACGTGTGACGAATTGTATATGACTTCATTTATTGATAGTAAATCATAGGGGAGTTGCACACTGTGTACTCCAGTAAGGTAATATTTAGAATTATTTTCTTGTGTTGTGAGGATGTCGTTTTAACAATATCTGCATCTTGTTATAGTAAAATTTTGAAATTAAAATAAGTAACATTAATATCATATGATGATAATCGACTAATCTGAATGACACTAGCTAGAGATATTATAGTTGCACTCTCTCCTGTCATTTCACTCTGGGCCAAAAATTCGACACGACCAGTGAGAGATCCAGCGTAAGACCGAGAGCTTTACGTGTTTTGAGTACCTAGGCAGCTCGCAATTCTTATAATACTGAAAGGCTGGGAGCTTTTCTTTAACCTAAAACCATTTCTTTAAAGAAAATCTTTATTTACGTTTCTTTCTCTTTTAATATAATTTAGAGAATATCCTGATAAATTTACCGACACGTAATATTTTTATTTAATTTAAAAGCTATAAAATGAACGTCTCAGGGGCGCGTTGTTGAGTAAATATATTAAAAATGAATGTAGTATTTAATAATTTATCTTAGGAAAACACTAGTGTGTAAAATAGCTTTATTAATTTTTAATATTTTCTGATATTAACTCACTATCTTATCTATTCAACTAGGATGATATATGGTTAGCGGTACTTTTGAATCGCAAGTTTAAATCACGCTTTTGATGGACTCGCAAAATAGATTGTAAATATGCCACGATAATGGCTGTTAGATGTTGGTCATTATTTTTTCATTTCTATCAAAAATTCATTAACAAATAGCAATAAATATTGAATTTTCAATTCGTTAGCAATATTATTAAATGTTTATAGTGAAATCTTTATTTTCTTAATAATATAATACATACTGGTAGTAAAATTACTTTTGCGAGAGTAACTGTCTCTTCGTGTCATTATTTTCACATACAGATTTTTAAAAACACGTATTTTTTAATTTAGACATTACATTTGTTTGGGATATTAGATTTATTAACTACTTCCATATAGAAATAAGTTTAAAATATGTAAGGACATTTACACACCACCATCTAGTCCCATGGTAAGCTACGAGGCTTATAGTTATAGATACGAAATCTATATATATATAATGAAAATGGTCTTCGTTTGAGGCACAATCACGCCTAAACCACTGATCGTATCGACATGAAACTACCACCATTCGATGCGAAATTTTTCCTAGATGGTTTATGGCTATCTATTTTTTGAATTCCAACATTCCTTCATTTTTTTATTGCTGTTTTACTTTTATGAACATTTATTCCGCTAATAAAAACAAAAGATAAGCATTTTCTCTTGATTCTTTTGTTTTCATGGATTTCAACAGAGTATATTAAACGGATTATGGTTTTTTACATTCAGCTAAGAATCTACTCACGGTAGTGGAGAACGGCTGGACCAATTAGGCTATTTTTTTATAGTCAGAATTGTCAGGAGAAAGTTTTGTATGTAAGAAAATTTTAAAAAAGTCAGATAAAAAGTTAAAAATTGCGATGATAATCGACGAATTCCCATCTATGTAGTCACTCACTACGAAATCTCGGGAACCATAAGACTTAGAAACGTGAAACTTGGTAGGAATATTACTTTTGCTATGTATAGGTCAGCTATGAATAGATTTTAAGAAATCCATCCCCCAAAGGGGATTGCGGGGGCGTTAACAATGAACAATTCCTGTTTTTAAACTATAGCTCCTATAGACTTCAAATTTGGTAGGAATCTTCTGTAAGAGGTGTAGAAATAGGCTATGAACGAATTTTACGATAGCTCACCCCGCAGGGGGTTGCGGGGGTGGGTATTAACAATTAATATTTTTAATTTTCCAGCTAAAGCTCCTACAAGCTCCAAATTTTGTAGGAATTTTCTATAAGCGAAATATAGCTTCTAAAAATTCTAAATATGGTAGGAATCTTTTATTATTCACATAAAGATCATCTCAAAATGGATTTCAATATAGTCTACTTCCGACAGGAATTGCGGGGGTGGGTGTTAAAATCGAAAATTTTAAAAATAATTAAATAAAAAAAAATTTGGTGGGGATCTTTGTGTATGTAGGGATATTTGTGTATTTCCTTACAACAATCGTCTTTTTGGCAGCGGAGAAAAAGTCATTGAGAGGTTTCCAAAACTTAACTTTACATGTAGCCAATCAACGGACTAAGAATTTTACATTCATTTTACTTTTGCAGACTACATATCCGACGAATTCTTTTATTGCGTGATCGCGGAAATGTACCAGATTATAATGAATGCATTTTCTAAGCACTTGAGATGTGGAAAAGAAATTTAGTTACTTATTCCAATAGAATTCATAAAAAACATGAACAATTAATTTTCTATAAAAAATTGATGTCAAGGAGAAAATTTTAATTAACAGAAAATTCGTCGCACTTGAACCTAGACAGATTTCAACTTCACATATGAGACTTGCAATGACTTTAACTTAAACGATTTTAACGACTTTAACTTTAACTTAAATGATTGCACATTGAAAGTTACAATGAATATTAGTGAGAAAAATCACCTGGATGGAAGATACAGGCTAAATCGATGGAATTTGGAATTTGTGTAAGTCTAAACAATATCGATGCTTACAGTTCTATCCGCGGGGCCTATTTATGTTCATACAAAAAAAAAGGAGAATAATAAAAATATGGAAAAAAATAAATAGAAACATAAAATGTAATTTATTTCCTTTTTAATTCGCCCAGCGAAGCGGGCGGGAAACGGCTAGTTCTTGATATTTATCTTGACATTTATTTAAACTTTAAACACTTACATATAATAAATATAAAATCAATTAAACTGTAGTGTAAGCATTTGTGCTTATCACACAAATAAATGTCCCCAGAGGGACTCGAACCCACGATCAGAGCACTACAAACCGAGTCAAACACCTCATCAAGAAATATGCAATTTTGTGTGAGCCCCGGTCTGGGTCATAATATATACCTCGTTATGTCTAGTTTTTCTTCGGCTGTGTCGAAACTGTTTTATCGGACCGTATTATAGGCACGTAATTAAAACATGGAGCTAAAAGTAGTATTGCTTATGCTTGTACTGAAGCATCTCAAAAAGTAAATTAAATTCATCGATCTTATTTAATCGAGAAAAACGGCCAAGAAGACAGTTATTAACAAACAAAATAAAACGTAAGGATTATTTACTTATAATTCTAAATCTTGTATTATTCCACATATTAAATCTATAAATATAAGTTAGTATCATCGTGTAATCCGCTCAGTACACCCCCATAACTCTTGTCAACATCAACAGGTGCTTTATATTTTAATATAACAAATGAATGTGGCGAATTAGCCAATATTGATACAAGCCTCTTGGCAGATCTAAACGACAAAAATTAAACTATACCGTGCCAACAAAAACAACGAAACCCGAGATTGGTATAATCCATGTAAACCCAGCCATCTCTCATTCGATACAAAACATCTTGCGTTCTAGAAATATTGTGAAAAGCTGCGCGGGCGCACCTCGCTATAAATTAACGCCTCAAAACTTTTTTAATTGTAATGTTGACTTTTATTATTTGACACATAGGGATGTCCCTCACTGCGTTTAGATTACAAGCGGCAAATTCCACTTATTTTTTACCGACTTCAAAAAGGAGGAGGTTCTCAATTCGTCTGAATTTTTTTATGTTTGTTATTCAACAATAAATGGTAATACTATGCAACTATGGTAATTTTATGTAAATTTTATTAACTAACACGGATATTGCTATTAATGCAAAATAAAATCAATCACAAAGGTTCGAAAACATAGTAAAATTACACAGATTTCAAATCTCTTAAAGCTATAGAATGATTTGTACAATTTAAATAGCTCATTATAAAAAACAATCAAAGGTTTTACGGTTATAGATTCTGTAATTGACGCTTTTATCAAGATGACACTGCACTGAATATACGAGTTATATTATAACATGTTATTAAGAAATAAATATATAAAAATAAGTACCTACTTATGTAAAAAAATAAACATTCGACAGTCAAATACGAGCCCTATTAGACAGCTATAAACTACGCTAAGCCGCGGCTCACCGCGCTCAGACTCTCGCCGATCTCTTCTGGTAAATAATTGTAAATCTACGTCAAAACCTAACGACAAATACATATGTTAGAGGATTATTGAGATTAACCCGTTTCACTTTGTTTTACGAGACGCTTCAGGCGACTTCCCGACGCGTAATCCCGTTAAATACGACACATCGATTGCTTTAAATATGGATTTCGTCTCTGTTTTTGTTGGACGTATTTGGGTGTTTTCCAGGAATAGATTGAGTTTGACAAGTGTTTCTTAAATAACCTTATAATAAATTAAACGGTTTGTCTATAGGTGCGTTGAGGAAAAAGTTCTTGTTTATGGATATTTTACTGCAGAAAGTATGAACAATTTTCTTAGCCACGTTAACGTCCCACATCTAGGTATGGGACTCCCTTTAATACGAGGGGGATCAGGTAATATTCCACCATGCTAGCCAGGTTGGTATACTTCACATATCTTTATAAAACTATCTTCATATGTAGGTACCATGGTAGGTACATGTAGGTAATGTTTGAGCTAAAATCGAAGAAAAGTAATGTTGATGAAAAAAATTTGATTTCGATTACATTCAAAACTGTCATAATATATGTATGTATTGTATACCGTATAGATGGATTTTTGCACACAATGCGATTAGGGACATGAATGAAATCATAACAATTAATCCTTTCGGACGTAAATCTTACAAAAAAGAGATTACGACTCACAAAATGGACATATTTCGAAATATTTATATCTAATACCATACTGTCATTGTGTTTGTACACATTTAGTTTATTCACAATATACGTTTATTTGCTCACGTTGCTGTTTCACCCTTTTGAAACGGATGTTTTTCTTAAATTTCAAAAGATTTCTGAATGAAAGTTGGTTTGCTAATTATTGAAATTTGTAAGGAATATTCAATTTGGAGCAAAAGAAATGTCGTATTTATATTTCAAAGCTTATTATTGATTATTGCTTGGTGCTGTGAGCTTATTCTGCGAGCTTTTATAATTTCTCTAAAATTACGTGTATTATGGAAAGATTAAGGTTGTGAGATTTGTTCGGATTGTTTGCTTCAAAATAGATTATGCAGACTACCTATAGGGCGATGAATCTGTCAAGTCTTCGTCTACGTCTCTTCCATTTTAATAAATATTGCGAGGCTTATTATACATTATTGGAAATGGTAAAACAATAAACAATTATTGGTTTTCTACATCTTTTTTCGATGTTTCACTATTTTCTCTATACGAGTACCTCACCCCCCATGGCGCACCACCATCCCTAAGTAATTTTATATAGGTACGTATTGTGCTTATTTAAAAATAATCAAATTTTATACATAAAATAACAGATTTGATATTTTAGGGTACCATCAATATTTTTAGAATAATATACAAAATAGCAATATTTTATTTTATTTGTTTATATGTTACGCGATATCGACAAGTGATACTTTGTAGTGTTTTGGAAGCCGATGTATTTTGGTTTAATATTAATAGTTTTAAAAGTACAAAAAAGCAGTAGTTAATGTTATCACATTAACTGGATGATAATTATGACTGCTACACTTGTCCATTTAACTATTCATTAACGAAAGTAATGTAGTTACCAAAAGCGCGCGGTGTTTGGTAAACATTTCGAAGCGTTATGAACTCTTCGCCGCCTTCAGATGTTTCATAACATTTTAGCTTCTGAGAATACTATTGATTGTTTAAAATGCGAATTGGGAGGTCTTGTTTATAAGCTGTAAATACCCAGGTGGATCTGTTTCGTTAGTAACTGATTGTTGTACCTACAAAGCTTAGCTAGGTTATACCTACGCAGTTATTTTGCGGTCTTTACAGTCCTCTTGTCCAGCACTAGCTGCACTGCGTTGGCAAACTTCGCTTAACTTTATAAAACAACATATGTCTTCAAACATTATCTAATAATTTAAAGAGGTGTAAGACCCAGGACTTTTCCAAGTGAGCGTTATTACAGCGTTATAACTGACAAACGCAAAAATAGGAGATAGGTATTTGCAAGTAAAATTCTTACGAACTCAATTACTCAGTTGAGTTGAGGAGCAGTTGACCATTCAGTTTAATATGTATATGTTGTTGTTGACAATTCGTGCAACATAAGCCACTATATTCAATATATTCCTCGGCCTATTAACAATTTTCACATTACCCTATAATTGCCTCTAAGTTCTTTTGTAGGACTCCTTAGTCAGTTATTTGTAAATCCCTTAATATTTTCATTTACTAAGCCATTAGTGAAACGAGTAGAATAATTTTTCAAGTATGGAAATAATGACAATTCACATAACAAAGACCACACGTTTGACGCAGTTTGTAGTGACACTATTCTTGCGGTCGCGGGTTCGAGTCGTGCTGGGGGCATTCATTTGTTAAATTCGGAAGTTTGTACTCGAGTCTTAGGTGTTTATATTTATAATATGTATGTATTTAAACATATATATGTAGTCTGGTATCCGTAACACAAGCTTCATAGCTTACCACGGAACTAGATGGCGCTGTATGTAAGAATGTCTCAACATGTAAAAAAAGTCTCCTCAAAGTAAGCTAGAAACATCTCAAGGCTGTTTTCGAACACAATGGTTGAATAGTGTAACCGTTTCCAGTCGTCTAGGCAACAGGCACTCACCTGGGCACTCTGTCTGACCTATTTTTGATTTTTCCTGAAAACCGCGTTTCATCAGAACGCGTGTTCAATGTAACTAACAAGAGTCGGCACATCAAAGGTAAACGATCATGATCAAAGAACTTGCCGCCGCGTTTATCGATCGGTTGACTTTCTTCTAAATAATTTGTAATAATATTATCTATTGCTTAATATCTCTTTGTTGGCCATTTGGTTTAATTTAAAAGCATTACGGTATTTTGTTGTTGATCTAATTCTCTGGGCTGTTAGATGTAGATGTAAAAATAATACTACATCATAGTAACTATCTCTGAATTAATTTAATAAAATCAAGTGGCTATTACATCTATTTGAAATTTCTTGGTCTGAATATACCTACTATTATCATTGTTAATTTCCTAACGATGTTTTTGTTTACTATAAAACAAGTATTAATCATGTTGAAAACGAAAATATCAGAGGTGCGCGACCCATGGCTTGAACCCGCTACACTCGGTTACGCTCACGTACTCTCTTTGTATCGTGAATGTATAGTAATATTAAGGGTATAGCGATATCTAAATAAGACATTACCCAACGCTTTACTGAACGACACTGTTCCACTACTTAAAAAAAAAGAAATAATTTTTTATTAGGATTATAAAATTATAAATATTAAGTTAATTATAAATTTTAAAATATAAAAAATACTAAAATTGTACTATTAATGTATTTGCTCCATTAGATATGTGTCACGTAAAACTTAAAATCTTCGTAATGTGCAACTTGTACAAAAAGTATAGTTTTGTAAAAAATACCTTTTCTAAATGACGCATAAGTAATTTATTTTCACTATCATCTCGATTTCGTTTTTACAAAAGCGCAACCATTTCCGCAAGACTAGCTCCAGAGATGCGTCAGATAAAACATTGTTTGCTGTAATTATTGTATTGCTTGTGCTGTATCGAGTTTCTTAGTTTGGTGATGTTTTGAAATATTTTGTAGAGAACAATTGTAATGGGATATTTTGTAATGATATAAGTATTCCAGGTAATAAGTAGGTCTGGCGCGTGCATGCTTGCTTAGTTTACTTCAAAGTATGTTGGGAAAAAACTGTATTTTTTTCTTTTGGCGCCAGTAAGTATTACCTTATTAAAAATCTGTTTAAAGTGATAGGTATTTCTTAAAATGTTTCGACAAAAATCTTCGCAAATAAAACTAAATATTCAAAATCGTCTCACTGCCTTCGTGTTTGTAAATTTGCAATTAATCTCATATTCGTATGTACGTCCATTTAAATTTTGTTTCGTGACTTGTAAGCGCTAACTCACTAAGCCAAGCACTCGGTCATCTCCTCTTATTAGAGCGCATTTATCTGTGTAATTCGAAGTAACGACTCAAACTTCCTAGTGTGGGTAGCATCTCCTCATCGAAGTTATTAAATTATATTGTGACCCCTGCGTCGAGGTTAACTCCCCTAATTGGTCCTCTAGCCGGACCGATTGTTACCACAATAAGAGGCAAGCAATTTACTATTCAAGACTTCAATTTGTATCATATTAAGGTCAGTGTTAGTACTTTTAACTTGAAAACATAATTTAAACTGTTAGCTAACTTAACCTTTTTACAACATGGCTTAAGTTATTAAAATAAGTAAAATGTGACTTTCATTTAGAAAAGTTATTATGCCACTTTAAATATTGTAAAGTGTTTTTTATTTATCATTTTAAATATATTTATTATAGTAAGTGTTGCCCGTGACCATGTTTGCTTTAAACTTTAAAGTATTTAAATCTTCGAAAAACATAAATGGTAGGTTGGTATGGTAGGTACGACCACGGTAAATAAACCTAAGAAAGTAATATATAATATTCATAATATAAGCATAGGCTAGCATTAGTGTAATTATGAATGCTCTTGAGACAATAGAATTAAATTGATCACTTGTGAATACAAGTATTTGTCATATAAAGTCTGTGGCAAATAAAGTAATAGGTAATACTGGCAGTATTTTCCTCGTGCAAATCAAATCTTGTTTTTTTAAACACTTTAGTTAAACTAACCTTAATTAATACATATGTCCTTTTGTATTGTCTAAAATAAATTATTTGAAAGATTTATTTAAGACATTTATTATAGTGCTTATTCCTATTCGACGAACTAGGAAAAGAAAATCCTTTCTTTTTCCATCCGTTTGTCCATCGAATAAAACAAATTTTATATCAATTGGTGAATTAGGGTATAGAGGCGTCAAGAGGTAAGGTCAAATCAGGCCATAAGCGGAAAATTGACGTCGGATGTAATTTTTTGTGTAATATCAACAGGAAGCTTTAAATTATTGTTATTGAAACCAAGCTTTAGAAATTACATTACATTAAATGTCAACTAAAACAAAAATTAACTTAATATTGTTTACTTTTTAATTTCCAGTGCTAATGAATCCGGGCATTCACCCTTGTGTCGGTCAGTTAATGTATGTGCGTCGGCCAGTCATGCAGTTGTCGGCCAATAATTGGGTGATTTTAAAGCACTCAGAGCGATTAGTTCGCACCATCGCACCCTCTGATGCTGCGAGCTTTTTGTCAGGGGTTCACAACTTTGCTGAAGCTTTACGACTTAACGAATTGTTGTGTTGACTTTAATTGAATATTTGAAATATGTGATTTAACTTGATGATGATTATTATTTTTAATATCTTATTCCTAAATAAACAATAGTTTTGATATTACACGTTTATTATTATATTAGTAAGCTTTAAAGTCTATTACCAAAAGAGGAACCATTTATATCTAAATGTAGGTAGACCGATATGAAACCAGATTATTATCATTATTATTTATAAAAACTTATGCTTTGAGGTCAAGTTGTTTATGAATTACTTATGTTACATATTTCTAAGCATGTTATCAATATTTTAGTCAAACAGTTGAGCCGCCCTGTCCTGGCCAGCGCCCGCATGCTATGCAATTATTATAACTTGTCTACGACTCGCTAACTATTTAGCTGTGAGCAGCGACAAACTAACTGATTAATGGATATAACTAAAATCACTCATTTCCCGTTTAAATTTAGTATTTGAGAGAAGTTGTATCACATTATACTTAACATAGAAATACTCAATGAGAAGGCAAACCCAATAACTATGGATATATATGGCGGTCTATAAAAAATAAACTGTGTGGTGGGTTACATTTTTGAGTTGTCAATTTATAATATGACTTAATTTAAAAAAAACGTGTCTTTATCTCTCGATCTAGTCAATAAATAAATATGAATCTTAAATAGTTTTTTGATTTATACTATTACCTTAATTATAAAATGGAATATAGTATTTTTGTCGGCAATTACAAGTCAAATATAAATTTAGACTCTTTAGATGCGTATAAATAAAATAAATTGTCTAAATGTTAAAAAATGTATTCAACTTCGATCTGGTTACAATTTTATTGACTACGTAAATATTTCGTGAAGACATTTTCATTATTTTCTACTTTATTGTATGCACTAGGTCCTGCAGTAATTTCACTCGGTCACGCTGGCGGTTGGGGACCACTGGAACGGATTGATTTAGTCCGCTTTGTTTGATATAACCCTTTAGCGCTTTATTTGTGGCGCAATATAAGTGTTTATATGTATTATTATTTTATAAACTTTTAAAAGCTCAGTTTTGAATTTGTAGGTAATATGTATTTTTTGTTATATTGATGAGGAAAACCAATTTCTTGAAAGTAATCTTTAAAACAATTCTCCTTTGATTAGCGTCAACGTAAGTTATGAGAAATGAATGAACGTTATTTACTTCAATAAGGATAATTAGTAACAATTAAAAGAAATAATTTTTCATTTATATTGTACAAAAGCGACTAATCCGTGATTTACTTATGTATATCCTAGGTACCTCACAGTTGTCCAGTTGTTCAGGTCATATGTGTACACTGTACAAAATTTCCTTCAAATCTTTTCATCTTTTTGAAAGACACTTTCAGTGCTTTGCTATGTTTGCTACATATAAATATTCACATTTATATTAATAGCCCGCTTTCCGCTACATCTCGTAACCTACACTAAGCGGAGCTACAGCCCTCGCAGGACAGGTCAGGTCATCGCCAGTAGATCTCTGTGGCTCTTGAACTGATCTATGAGACGTCAATTAATAACAATCAATTTAATAAGCATTATGGCGGATATAAATCAACATTAAAAACTTAACTTTCAGGTCTTGAGATTTATATTTATTGAAATACTTTAAAATTTCCTTAATATGTTTTAAGTCATATTCTCAATTTAGGGTTTAGTTAATGTTTTCGTACATTTACTTGTTGGTATACACTCAGTATTTTTTCTTAGTTATATAAACAAACTGAATTAAAATAAAGCTAATTTTAATTCCAATGCAGGAAAGAATATTTTTTCTCTTCTGAGAACTTGGTTTGTAAACTATTTAAACGGTTTGCGCTACAGGCATAGATACATGGTAATTTTAACCTACTATAGTTTTAAATTAAAGGTCACTTTCTCGTTCAAATATCTTAAATTAACCTAAACATTTTAATATAACATAAAGCTTTTTTTTTAAGAAAACATAATATGTTTTAATTTAAGGTCTTAATCAACTCGTTAAGTTAAAATAAAGATAAGTAAGTAGGGGCAAAGCCTGTAAAACTTGAATTTGCTCCCGCGATGCGCTTCCCTTGCTTTCTCACGGCGCTACGAAATTCCTTGCAATATGATATTATAATATAACTATGTCTTTCCTTTGGATGTTATCGTTTATTTTTATCTAAATAGAAGTCGTAAGAGATTAAATATTTCTAATATAAAGTAAAATCTAAAATAGGACATGTGATTTTGTGACTCCTTCGAAAACTCCTCGGCATGACCGGTGAGTATTAAGGCGCAGCTCAGGGTGGACTTTATGTGCTCTACGAAGCACTGTGAAACACCTCCAACGTCCTAACCCCGGGCTGTTGCTGAGGCTTATTAAACAAAAAGACACAACTCGTACTCGAACTCAGGACCTCCAGTTAAAATCAGTTAAACCTACTATTATACTGAAGTAAGACACGATTGATTCTTTATTTAACTATTAAAATGTATATTAAAGGAGGCATTACTCCTAAACTTAGGTTTTCACTTAAATAACAAGAGTATCTAAACCAATAATCCCGAAGTAGTTTCTCAGGGCCGAGAGGCAAATGTATGTAGTTAATACAATTACTATGAAAGGAGCAGTCAATTGCGGCACAAAGGAGCATTGTGTGACGGACAGACCGACCGCCAATATGCCCGTATGTGTACTACAAAAGGTTTTATTGCACTAATATAGTCAATATTTTGTCAAATCAACTATAAATATTGGATTAATATGTAAAAATAATAATTTTCTTGTTGTAAGATGTTAGAAATGGTGTTAATATAGGTTCTTGTGATTAATCATGTACCACACATTCTTTGTCAATTTTTTTTCTTATGGCTTAATTTGTCAATTTTAAAACTTTTGTTAAGTTTTATTAAAAAAGTTGTGTCAACTTGAAACATTTTACTGACTGATTTCGGCGTCGATCGAAGAACTATGTCAGAAAAAAATATGTTACATAAATATAAATGTCTTGATATATCTGTTTCGGAACAACCTCTGAGCGATGGCTGGTTTTTGTGAAACGAGATATGAGAGTCAATGGAGTTACCCTGGAAGATGCTCAAGGCTATGAAAATGGGGTAGGCTATAAGATCTAAATCGAAATCTGGCTATAGCCGGAATTAATAAAAATCAAGTAAAGAAAATTCGATGCATGTAAACCATTTACATAACGTAAGCAAAATATGATCACAAAAATAACTACAATGGTAATAATAGGGTGCGGGCGTTTATGGAGTCTAATAGAATAATTTGTATTTATAGTTAGTTCTCGCCCTCGCGCCCTCTCGGCCGCGCTGTCTCGCGCCCTCCCGCATTCCTGCTTTACGGGAATCTGGAAACGAAGATTATCATTGACATTATCATAAAGCTGTGTTCATGGTAACTATAAGATTTATTTATATATTCTTAAATTATTAAATAATATTATTTTTAGTAGCAAAAATTGCATAATAATAATCGACCTCGTGACCTATACATAATATCACTATGGCATGACTAGCCCTTTAACTCAAAAACTTCGGTTGTTTGTCGATTCGATAAAACCGCTGAAAGAGCGGGCGCAGGTCCAATGGTTTTGCTCCTTGGGGTATAGAGCTGCCCAACTCTGGGCTTTTAAACTTTTTACCTGACCAAGGACTCGAAGGTTAGACCAGACCTTCGCCACTGCGGCCGTACATGTAAACTATTAAATCATTGATTATAATTTATCGCCCTAAAGAGATATCAAAAGTATAAAGCAATTGACTTAAGCCCACTATTTTCAATGTGTACACGTCCTTATACGATAAAATCTATAATAACACACGTAAACTCGAATTGTTTGGAATTGGTACAAATGAACGCGGGTTCGAATCCAGTTTGTAACACTTTCTATCACATCGAGTGATTTGATACATGCGGGATGTTTGTGTTCAGTTTACGTTATTTCGCTTTAATTGTACATAATTGTGCATTCACTTTAATAGACGTTGGAATTTTTCTGCTTCACTCGCATGGGGATTTCTTTAACGTTATATCAGTTTTTATATTTTTTTTTGGATTAAATCACGAATCGTTAAGTATTTTATAAACAATATTTGTATTTTATAAAAAATATCGATAAGTATTTTATAAACTTAAACTTGTCCATGTAAAAAAGCTAAATTTAAAATTAACCGTGGGTAGACTGATATGAAGTTGCTCGAAAAAGTCTTAGGCACTCCAACAACATTTATGTTTTATTTTATAACTTGGTTTTATTTTATAACTAGCGATTCACCATAGCTTTGCTCGGCATTTTCTCTAAGTACCTAAGTTTCAACGCTTTAGTAGAGAAAATACATAAAACGGCAAGAAAAGTTGAGCCGGGCGAAGCTAGTAATAAACTAAATTTTACTTGTGTCTGTTGAAAGCTTATATTTACAATGACATCCAAAAAATTAGCTTATTAACTATATATAAAAAAAAATTTGGTGTATTGTTTAATACAAGTTATGTACAAACAAACAAACATAACTGTAATATTAATAAGGATAAAATTTCGAGAGCCTTATTAACTGTATGCGACTGCTCTCAATCGTTCTAATTACATTAAGCAGGATGTAAGCAAGGCGACTCCGGAAGACCACCGGCCGAGCTCATGTAATGATAAGAGCACCTAATTGTACTGCTATCATTAAATTATATTATGTATGTATGTCCTTATTTACTTATGTCCTTGTAGGAAGTTGAAGTTATTAGGGAATATTATAAATATGTTGGGACTACACACAGCGCCATCTAGTTCCGTGATTAGCTACGAAGCTTGTATTACGGATACCAGATAGTTGATATACTACATACATAATTTTAAATTCATTCGTATTATAAATGTAAAGACCCATGGAGTACAAACATCCGAGTTTAACAAATTAATGTTCCCAGCGGGACTCGAACCCGCGACCGCTGGCGCAAGTAAGTAGGGCACTACAATCTACGCCAAACGTGTCGTCAATATTATAATTGTGAAATTAAACCACCAAAATTTTTACATTTTTACTTATTAAATGGTAACTGAATGGAATTTGTGCATTTTCTGGAATATCTATACAATACAGAGGTCGTATATATAGTTTTTACACTTTTTGTCGGTTTGTCCGTAAACGCGTCACGAGAACATGACTAGGCAGCTTTTGTTGAAATTTTGTATGGTGGTGAACTTAGCTGCTTCTTAGCAATATACAGGGTACTTTTTACCATGGGAAAACATATCTGAGAAATCTATACTGACCTAGAAACGATCCTGATCGGAGTGAGAGCGAGTTGCTAGTTCTAAGCAACTTTTCCCTTCTCAAATGCTTTACAGCAAACATGAACTTTGTTGAACAGTTTACTGTGAAGCATTTGAAATTGGACGTTGGTAAGAAAGGAATAAAATAAAACCGCGAAAAAATCCAAAAAACAGTTTCATTTATGATACTTTAAAAATTGCTTGAACAAAACCTGTTAAAACTATTTGTACGTTACTAGTTTGTAATTGAATCATACCTTTAATTGAACTAAATTGACAAAAAAATCCATTTTTAATAAAATATTCAAAATATAATACAATATTTTATGGGTATTTGTAAAAAGTTATGTAGTTTATGGTTCCAAAAAAGTAATATTAGAGTAATATTCGTCGTATAAAGTTACTTATTTATTAGGGCGTTGTCTTAACATCTAATGAATGCAAATTGATTTGGCTAAAAGTTTTTTTGAATATTCCCATATTCAATACGAAAGCTTTTATACCTAACTACTAAAATTATCTCATCTCGTGCCATTTCATCTTAATTTATACTGTGCCACCCAAGTAGCAGTGATCGCTGATAACCTTGCTACAGTTTATCAAACTGATCTAAGAATCGCACATCTTAATGTTTAACAGAATTGACTCATTCGATTCCCGGGTCGGTCACAGCACCGCTGGCGCACTGACCGCATAAATGTTTACGCCTCGCGCCTGCTACCACTCACCGTTTTGACAGGTCACACGGACAAACATACACAAAGAATGGTATAATACTGTCGAAACAGCCTAATAATTTTATACCTTGCGCTGATGTGATAGAGCTTACATTCAATTGAATAATCAATTGAACTTACTCCTTTATAATGTGGTAGATTTTTATAATTGAAGTGGTTTAGAGAGACACAAGAATTCATGTTAATTAAAGCATTTTAGACTTTATAACGTTTACAAAGGGTATATTTATGATTAATGCATAGTTGATACGTACGTTAAAATCGCTAACATCTAGTAATATAAGTGAGGAGCGCGTGATCCAAAGATCAAAGACGTTTTGATCAATCCGATGTGCCGTGGAGCGGAGACGAATCGTTTTGATCGTTAATTAACTTTTCGTATAAGCTCTCAATATTAAATATATAGTAATTAATTTATAATCCCTCAATGACATATTTCGAGTCAAATATTTGATAATGTTATATGGAAGAACTTATCTCTGATAGACTTTTAAGTCGGTCTGATGTTAACTAATTTAATACAAAAACTACTGAATTCTAATAAAATTTAGCTAAATATCGAAGAAAAAATCAAGAACTTACCTTTAAAAAAATGTATAAATAAATTAAGCTACAAAAAAAACAAATCAAATTTCTTTTCAATTAACAAATGCTTTATTTCTATAGTTTTTGAAATCGATATGTCAATAATACGTATTAATATTTATTTCTAAACTTAGAGTACTTAATTTGTATATTTTATAGAATATATTCTGTATTTTAACTATGTTTGTTATAAAAATATAATTCCTGAAACTGAAACTGTAAAGCACCAAGACGCGGCGCGTGCGCAAGCGTCGGTCGCTTTGATGTGGCCGCTGTTTACGTGCTTTGCGCGTCTGTGTTTTCTATTAAACAAATCCACTCTTGCCCTAACTGCCAATTGGCCAATATACCAATACTATAAATGAGTTTTAACTGAACGTTTCATTCGTTAAAATGCTAAAACGACACTTATTTCAATTTTATTGAATGCCCGTCTAACATTTAAATATTGAAAAATTTGTGTCAAAAATTGACTATATTGCTAACTATTGAATTATAATACGTAGTTTATTTGCATTTGCAACATTAATTTTGCTTTAAAAGCTAAGAGGCAGAAAGTTTTGTCAATGACATAAATATAGAAGTTCAAAAATAATAGAGCTTTTAAAGGAGATTTTCTTTCGATATCTGTTAGATTGGCGTCGAACGCTAAAGATCACAAGCATTGGTAACCAATGTTGGTTGTTAGTACGTTTGCTCGGTGTGGCCCAATGAACGATATTGTATGTAAACATGATGCTTTGGTTTTTACTGCCATGTATGGGATAAGGCACAAGTTCAAGCGATTTATTTAAAGTTAAACACTCTCTCATTGTAACGTCTTAACTGATATCAGAGTGAAATTAAACAATAATAATACATAGACTATTTTTTATTATTGTAGAACTGATTTAAGTCCATGTGATATTTTAAGTGAGTATGTCCTTTAGTTACGTACATTTGCTTATGTTTTTACGTCACTTGTTTTAATAGACTAATTAAAAAAAGAAATAAACACTATTCTGTCATTATGGTGTTGTCTGAAGGGAAAATAAAATAAAATATTAAATTAAAATATTAGTTCTCGCTTGTCTTCTGTGGGCAACACCGCGTCGGCGGCGGCGTACTTTACTTTGAAGTGCTATTGGGATATTTAGGTAGTGTTTGTTTATTTTCATATTTGCGGTGGCCCCGAACTTATAAACTACCAGCGCTCGCTCGACTTTATAATTCACCGAGTTTGTTGCTTCCCACAAAATTTAGTGGGTTGAGTAATCGTAAGCATGACCTTCGATCTTGTTTTCAATTATGTAGTACTTGCCCACGGTCCATAAAATGGGGTAAAACGGAAATCCTATCCTTATGGTGCAATATTGCCAAATTATGTCAAAATTTGTTCAGCAGTTTAGACGTGATATGGGAAAACAGAGCATTTTATTAGCAATAGATGATTGACCTCAATTACTCTAAATCAATCTCCGGTCCGAAGACTCGTGAAAAAATAATGTCGATTCCGTAAAATGTGTATGAACAAAAAGTATACATTACCTTACATTAATAGTTTAACCATTAAACATATAATAATATTGCTATGTTTTTGTCAGTCTATTTCAGAATATATAAAAATGAAGCATATATATTTTGTTTTTGTTATATGATAGTGATATAAAGTGAAGTAACGTTTTGTATAGGGGATTATTTATTTAGTTTTTAAGGATTCTAAAAGGTTAAATTTCATTGTGTTATGTCGTTCTTTGAGATTATGATAATGAGACAGTTGTGGCTTCGCTTTTCGGAAACCCTACACGTGTGCATACGAAATGTACACCTTGCAAAATATTTAATGACTCTTCAAGGTATATCAATATTTCTATTTATTTATATTGATCAATTAAAATAAAATATATTTTAATCCTACTAGTAAGTATGAAAGAGACTGCGTTTGCAGTGAGAGTGAGTATAATGTATGAAGTGCAATATTTGGAATCTCTTCTGAAATCTAATACCACATTTTATTGCTTTAGTCTTTCATAAACCTGATACACTAGCTTTGTAATGTAACTCGTTATTTGTAGGAAGTCACTAAAAAGGAAACTGCGCAAAGTCATGGCAAATCACTAGTATTTTTTTTTAAAAGATAAAAAATTATAAGATTAAAAAGTTCATAATTTCATCGAAGTAACGAGGTAAGTGTCATCCACACTAACTACACTAATCATATGATAGCTTATCTGCAGTCGCCGGATGTGCCGTCAGTCGCAATCGGATTCTCTGCGCGTTAAGTCAAAGATTGATTTACTTTCCATGTTGTATGAAAAATGTGACAACATATTACGTTATTGCATATTAAAACGTCTATCGGCCGAATCTTTTGAGATTTATAACAAGAAGTTGTTTTGAATGCTCGTTGAAAATGTGTGATAAATAGGTAGTTTTATAGCTCTGGACGAGTGAACGTGAAAATAAGATACGAGTATATGTTATTTGAAAATATTAATAAATTAGATATATTAATAACCATATTAAAATTTTGCCATTTTTTCGTTTGGTAAACTTTGCGTTAGTTAACTCTGTTACTCCCGGTTTTATTTTAAATATTTTAAATATAAAAGTAATAATTTTAAGCAATAGTTTCAATACATTTAAATTTTGAATCTTAAAATTTTTGTTGACTCTCTTAATATGTAGTATACCTTTCTAGTATTTTCTGTTGGTTTCTTCGCTTCATGCAATACGGGAGCAACAGCTATTTGAGTTAGATAATAGAGATTCTGTATATGTCAGAGTGACATATGCTATACTTTTTACCCTAAAGTTTTAGCAGTCATGGGATAACATATTGAAGATATTGAATGATGCGTGGAGACACCCCATGGTGTACTTAGGGAGAAAGACAAGCGAGGGCGGGTCGGGTTTAACATTATACATGTAATAATCTGTAAATCGGTCAGATACACAGTGTAGTCATCATTAAAGTAGGCGAATATTAAAGAAAAACACAACTTTGATCCATGATAAATCAATATTTGATTAAATGAGTGAAGCAATGTGCATCCGGTCCCTTTGAAGCTAGGAAACATTCATCATTCTGTAGATATTCGCCTGTATTGACGGATTTACGACTAATGTGCACTGGAAAAATCATACAACAACATTGGACTGTTATTTTAATTTGAAAACAACTGCCGATTTATTTTGTGATTAGAATTTGGCTTCAGTTGCCAGATTATATCATAGATATACAATATACATACATAGTTAATTTTAACTACATTTACGATGTGCTTCTATTGTGATTTTTGTGATTTATTGTCTTAGTTTGACTACGAAAGACTACGGCAAAGTAATGTTTAAAAACTCATTTTTCGTAATTTTATCCATTTAGTATTTAAAAAGCAAGGTGTGAGATTGAATAAATCCGATTCATAAGAATGTCGTTTTGTTATAAATCTGTACCAAGAAATTAAAACTCTAGGTCCTATGTATAACGTTCACTATTTTTATTTCTTCAAGCGAGATTGTAGGAGCAGCGATACATCAGCCGTATATACCTGACTGAATAGTTATGAAAAGTTTAACAAACAAACTAAATATTGTACTTAAAATGCCGCCTAGGAGTTACCGGAAACGCGTGTTTAGATGCAGGTGTAATGAAATTGTTAAAGGAAGTGCTATCTGTTTACCCGCCGTTTGATCCATTGCTGCTTCAAACGAGCTTTTTACTTTATGACTCAAGTATAGCTTTCAGGGAAGTTTATTTCGTTAACTGCTAAGATTTTCATTTACAAACATTTATTCATATTTTTTGTATAAACTATGAGAGGGTTTTTATAAGTTTGTTATTACAGGATTGTTGGAAATTTTGTTTTGCAGTATTATTTAGTATTAAAGGTAGAGTTTTTATAATTTGTTACATGTAAGAATAAAAATATGTTAATAGTAATATACCTAAATATTTTTCAGAATAGTCTATTTTAAAACGGTATTTATCTTATATATAAGTTCATAATATTGATAAATTAAAACGATAACAACCATATAGGATATCTTTCTTTTCACAGATTACATAAGAAATACTTTTCTTATTAATCTTATTAATGTATACTCCATATTTGTTTATTTATTTTATTTATTTATTTAGATATGATTACCAACAGTGTTATAAAAGTAACATTGTTTAAAAAAATATATACTAGCTTTTGGTATGGATAAATTTTCTGTCAACTAATCAGTTCAGCCGTTTTGGAGAGTCTGGATATTTCTTTCGACTTACGAGTACATTACATTAGACATTTCTTTTAAATAGGTAAAATTTGGTTCGTAGACTCTATTGACTTAGAAATCACAGACGGACAAACTTCAATTTTATCTATAAATATAGATAACTATTATCATACGACGATGGAGATTGATTAAAATATCTGACTACCCTCGTCATACATTTATCTGAGTTTTTTTGTGGATCTGTAGCGCGCAGCGACGCGGAAGTGACAGCGACGGACCTCTTATTGTGATGGGAATTTTTTAGATCAAAATAATAATAAATACGAGATACGATGTCACTCATGTGTACGTTGAATGTGTGTCTAATTCTTAAATAGATAAAACATCTTTGAACTTGCGACCGAGGAGGACGAATTACATGTAACTAACTTGTGAATATTTCTTATGATTTTGGTGTCGGGTTGATTATTATAGAAAAATATATTAATATGTAGTAGGTATAGAGAGGAAAAGGGTGCTTTTACCCTTACCCTCTTCTCATGAAACATTTAGATAAAAGTATTTCGCTACATTTTTCGCATATTTTCGCTACATACATCAAGTAAAAAACATTACGGCAATTTTAAAAATAGAATTATCATATTATGTGAGCTTAAGTTTGTATGGTGCCCATCGAACTATTTAGTTAGTTAGTTTAGTATGGAATTTACGTATTGTTAGTAGTAAGCTTTTTTCTTAAATTTCGAATTTCATGTAACAGACACTATCTTAGAATGATGGACTACGGACTAATATATGGCTCTCTATACAAGAGAAAGTCTCTCTATACAAGAGGAGAACTCTTTTCAGTTGTGACTCCTCATGTGTGCTACGTAGTAGTTAATATACGTAGAACTTTGATCTTGGTATAATTTAAGTTCTTGGCGTATAGGAGATATTGTGCTGAAAACTGCCTTACGCTACATAACGTAGGTATTGATACTGGCGGTAGGTTAAATTTGCTGTTGTGAATCAGTAGATACTGAGTGAAAAATTATAAATGAAACTTTCTTTTCGGATTTTCCCACCATTTCGAGACGTCGGGAACCAAAAATCATAATTAACCCGCGACAAAATCCGAAAAACATAGTTTCATTTATAATGTCAAATATTCGCGTAAACCTAAAGTAAAGTATTATTGAGTGAAAAATATTTTCTTATTCGTTTGTCGTACCTTCAATAATATAGAAGATGCTCTCTTTCTTCGGCCTAAGTTAGATTGATAATTTTAAGGATTCATTAAATTCATAGCAACTTACTTATTTATGGAATATCAATATAGGTACATAATATATGTATATATTTCATCGTTTGTTTGTAAGTGGATTATCTCCGGACATACTTTCCCTAATGAGATCAGTTCATTCTAAAAAAATAATTTGATGATGTAACATGCGAGCAGAGCCCTGAGCTGTAACTAGCCCCTAAATAACTATGCAAATTGCAACACAACAAAGTTGAACTACTTTTTAAAGGAATTTACACACCACAGTCCTTATTACAACCTAAATATTTTCCTAACAGATTGAAACAATAGTTATTAAGAAAGCGATGGCGTTGATAACGGGCGGAAGTGTTCTCAGTACGTACATGCCGAGTGATGGATCGCTTGCTGTTAATCAACTGATATGGTATTTAATGTTAATTCCTTTTAGTTATTCGAGTTATTTGTATTGTAAAGTATAATTTTGTAAATAGGATGTTTAGCTTCAGTAAGAGCCTATACACACGAGGATTTCTTAACGGGCTGTCGAGACATGCTTTTTACGCGTTTGTATTGATAGACGATGCGTTTATTGAATGTAGTGTGCATAGACCCTTATGTCTTCATAATATAAAGATATTTCATGTTTAAGATATTTTACCTTTTTTTTATATCTTATCACTTAACTAGTGACTTACCCTAGCTTCGCTTGAACCCTTTCATGGAAACGTTTTGTTTTTTTTGACTGGTATCCTAATAAAAGTAGCAAATGAAGTAAGAAGTAGCCCAAGTTACTCCTTAAAACTATTAAGAAAACTTTTAGAACGTCTACAAACAAATTAATTTTGCTATTTTATAACAATAAAAGATAAGGAATATTATGAGTATTAAAGTTTTCTAATATACCTATGTAACATTTTCAATTTTTTTACAATAAGTAAAGAGTTATAAGTTAAACCATCGTTTCCGACATTTGGAATGCTTTACAGCAATCTTGGTCAAAGGAGAGAGAGAAGGAACCAATAATCAAAATAAATCTGTGACAAAATCCGAAAAGATGGTTTTATTTATATAACGTTTGAATATTCGCAAAAACCTAAGAAACCATTTAGTTAAAATAAACAGGGGGAAATTTGGCGATTAAAAGCTTTAGAGTTTTGCTTATTATTAATGCATTACTGAACTCGAAACCTATTTAGCGAAATGAGGGCCATACACAGTGGAGTAATGAAAATATTTTTTATTGTATTAAATTCGTCAGTTGGCAGCGACGCCATACGTCATGATAACCATCGCCTGTGCTATGATCGATTTAAGCCCGAATATCCAACTTTAAGCGATGCATTCAAAATATTGAAAAAGTGACCGTTAGTTTTAATTCTGTCAATTTTGTTTTATACCATGTTTGTTAAACTTGTTATATCAAGACGTGTAAGATATTTAACGTATTAATAAGTAATGTCTGTATATATTTTGAAGTGAAACTTCTTTAGTATCGTTGTGATTTCATACTCGATGAAACGAAAAAATATGTCCATAGTACCAGGCGCTCAGAGACGGGGAAGAGTTAGCCTTCTTTAGATCTCGCCCACCGCGAGTCAGTGATATTTCTAACTCTGTCTAACTTGTGGGTGTGACCTTCGCGCCATCTCCCTCTCTCAATAAGCTTAGACGGGGTTATTTAGTATAAATATAAACGATATTTAAAAATTAGTTTGCCAAACAAGTTTTACTTCTGACATGTGTACTTTGTACACACGCACTTTTTTTTCATCATATCAAATTTCAACAAAATCTGTCCAGTAGTTTATCACAGACTGAAAGATAGACAGACAAACATTCTAAGAGAAGATCCGCCCTCTGTATAATAAAGACATATTTCAGTAAGATTTTCCAAAAAATATACTATGTACAGATTCGGCTGTTAGAATTTTATTAAGTATATGTAATATAATGTTCTCCGACCGATTCCGGCCACGGCAGCCAATCTCATCGAGACTGACCAACTGCGCAGCAAATATTATAGTGCACAAGTGTACGCGCAGACACAAATGCATTCTCTATTCCTATCACTCTCATACTCCGGTGGAACGACTGTTCGACACGACCAGTGAGAGATAAGGCGCAGGACCGACGGCTTTACGTGCTCTCGAGACACGGGGGTGACACACCGCCAACTTACTAAACAGAAAGACTCAATAACTAAACTTGGCCTGACCCGGGACTCGAACCCAGGACCTTTCAATGTGTCATATGCTAGCCACTACATCACCGAGGTTAGTATAATAATGAACGTATCATTTTATTGATATATTATTATATACACGTTTACATATTGGAATAGATTCGCAGACACACAATTACAACTATTTGACTCGCTTTAAATACAGTAGAATATTCAAAGTAAGGTCAATCCATCTGGGATGTATTTGTTTACAAATGAAATGTTTGATATAAAATACTTTTGATTCGGCAAACAGATGAGTCACCGCCGACCTTACGTTGGAGCTTAGACTATACGTAAACATCTTTAATTAAACCAGTAAAATATTGTTATTTGGATTGTTTTTATGTAATTAAATATATATTTATTATATAGTAGTGTTTAGTTACGCATTCAGCTTATGACCTAGCGTGTTTTTAGATGATTTTATAAGCCTAAAATTAAATTTGCTTAGACCTTCACACTTTGACTTCTCTTTTTCTCAATCACCTACAAAATATTTTTTTATTATGTATAATATATTTTACTCAACATTATTTTTACTGATTATTTATGTTCTAACATCCATTACAAGACAACAGATTTTCATTTACTATAATAAATGTCAGTGGCCTCACTTCATAAATAAATAGAAATCTTTTGTTCTTGTACTTAACATCTTGTCACATTTTTAACAATAACTTTTCGTGTATTGTGTAGACTAAAATATGTCCAGTCGTAGATTTCAAGACGGCAGCCTAAATATGATGTAAACAAAATAATTTGTAAGCGATTTTAGAATTTTCTCTCTTAGGAATAAGGAATAATAAATTGTTGAACGTGAGACCTGCAAAATATTACATAATGAAGATACGTACGCTTATTTTGCAATAAAAACGATAAATCAGTTATATATTTTATAGATGTTCCTTTATTTGATCGATAAAAAGAAATTGAAGTCTATTTTTAAAGAACTGAAATGTATGTGTCGTTAATTAATTATCAAATTGTCATATTTCAACAATTTTGAAAAATATATGTATTTAATACAACATGGTTGGATCCATGTTTAATTATGAAGAATTTCTATCAATTTATAATTTCTAATAAACAAAATATAGCTTTGTTACCTCTAGGTATGTGATTTGTAAATATTAAATAGTCTAATTACAGTTCTTTAATTAAACAAATAAGGCTTTAAATAATCAGTTGATTTAAAAAATGGTCATCATCATCATCATCAACAGCCTTTTGCAGTCCACTGCTGGACATAGGCCGTAAAAAAATGGTACATTTAAGTTTCGATTATGATTTCAAAACTGTCAAAAATTATCTTCAATGCAAAATGGACGTGGCAAGTAAACAATACAGTGTTGCACAATGCTGTGGCGCGACAAGCGTACTAATACTCTACGTCTGACATCTAGTCCTCAAACCCGCGTCGCCGTAAGATTTACTGTTGCTCCAACGACGCTTTGTTCCACCATTGTTGGGAGGAATTCAAAATAAATGAATGCTGCTACTGATTTAAATGTCAATTCTACTAATACGGTTAAGTATTTGTGCTTCTGCCCAAATACGATGGTTAAAAGATTTGGAAGTAAATAAGATATGCTAAGATTCTATATGAGACAGTGGTAGACCAGTGGTAACGTGCTCGCTTGGATAAACGAATGATGCAGATTCAAATCTGTGTCTAGCTATTTGACGTAGGAACCATTTCTAACATGATTACCACTTGTTTTAAAGTGAATTAATTAATTACCACTTGTTTTTTTTCATACATCGCGAGAAAACCTGCATGTCTGAGAGAACATAGCAAGTTTTTGAACCACATGTTAAGTCCGCCGACCCGCACTTGGCTAGTGCGGTGGACTATCCCCTTCCTATTGAAGGAAGGCCTGTGCCCAACAGTGGGAAAAAGGGATGAATACAAGATGTTAGTGTCCCAACATATAAAAATAATCTTATATTTTTTTAATATAATTTTTTAAATTGAACAAAATCATTTCATGTTTTCTTTGATTACGAAGAAAAGGGAAACACACAAACAAAATCTTCACATTTGTGATCATTAGAACCCCCTGACTGTTCAAGTAGGTTAAAACTATCGCACTAACATAGAGTGTATGTCCATTGTCATCTAGTTTCGGTTAACAATTTTAAGTTTTGAATGATTCATGACGTAAGCTACTCGTAGGCTGGTATAATGTGTACGGCTGCGCTCTTTCAGCTTGGTAATTTGTTACTATAAATACTTGCTTTCATTTTTAAATAAGTGGAAAACAATAGACGTGATTTAAATGTTTAAGTAAAACGTGTGGGTTCTGGTTTTTTAATACGGTAGTTTAAAGTGTGTATATTTTTATGTAGGTAAGAGGAAATTATTTCAATATGTAGAGTTAAGTTAAATATATTTGGAAAAGCTATAATAATTCTTTTGAGACGCTTGAATCTCAGCTGGATTTAGAATCTGAGTAATTAATATACTAATTGAAACATATATAATTAATTTCATATTAAATTAATTAAGTGAGAAATATTCAATATTATCGATATTGAGGCTGAACCCATACTTTTTAGAATTTTTTTCTGGCTTTAACTCATCACGGGAAAATCGCTAGACAGATTTAGATGTCATTTGTTAAAAGGACTCTGAGAATTTTATACTAACTTACTCAGAGATATACAAGAGCAGATTGAGAGACGGTATTTGTACATATAATAAACTAGCTGACCCGTGCCTACTTCATTGGGCATTATCTATACTAATATTAAAAAAACTACTTTTTGTAACTTAAATATAAAAGTTAGACATATGATGTCGTTGACTTTTTTGTAGGCATTTTCAAGCTCCACATCTTTTCTCTAGAACTCAAAAATATACCTTTCATAGTTAAGGCAGCGTTCGTAAGAAACGCTTTCATTCGACCGTTTTTTCTCCGATTCACTTTGCAAAACGGACTACCACGTAAAAGCCTTTTTATTTTTCGGTTTTTTTATATAGCCTATGACACTCAGCAATAATGTAGCTTTCTATTGGTAAAAGAATTTTTAAAATCGGTTCAGTAGATCCTGAGATTACCCCTTACAATTTAACAAACAAACAAACTTTACCTCTTTGTAATATTAGTATAGAAAAGTTAAACTACTTTAAAGTACAAAATACTTATCTTAAAGAAATTTACGGACATTAAAATTATGATTGTTAGAGTTTTTGTATAAAAATCAAATTTAAAATTTATAGGCTACAGTCAGTTATCATCAGTTATCATGCTGAATATCATTATAAGCTAAGGAGAAACATTGTTTTCAAATGTTTTTATTTATATGTAGTTACCACTTTCTGTCCTGGTTTCATGTTTGCAAGACATAAATCCCGCTTTCTAAATAAAGCGTTGAGCACACGCGGCGACTCATTACAACATGATATACGATAGTGCGAACTCGGACAGTGCTGCGAATAAATTATGTTCATTATTAAGATTTTTAATTAACTTTGCTTATGTAATATGCTTTAATTTTTGATATTTTTAACATACACAAAATACATTTAAACGTTTTTTTTTAGCAATTATTCTTAGTTATTCCCATTCCGCTATCAAAAAGCATATGAAATGTCAAATAGCGATTGTAGTAAACTTTGTATTCACTCCATCCTAAAGACCCACCGTTGGGAGTGGGCCTCTCTCCAGGGTAAGAGGGTCTAAGGCTATAGCAGGCTGGCCAAATTCGGGTTGGCGGACTTCATGTTCTTTCGAAAACTTGCAGATTTCCTCACAATATTTTCCTAAATCGTAAGGCAATTATTTATACAAAATAAGTAATGATACTATGCATAAATAAGCCATACCAATACTCATACAAAACTACTATTATTATTATACGAGACAATAACAAGTCAAATTGAAAACAATTGAATTCATAGTCTTTTGTAACGATTTGTGAAAAATGCTCGACTCCATTCACGCTACCGTAGAAAATGCTGATTTAGAGCCTTCCATTTTTTGCCTTTTGGTGATTTCTGTAGCTTCTCTGCCTTGCATATTCATAAAATATTTTTGGTTTTCCGTAATTTATTATAATTATACAATAAACATGTGTTTCACCATGTATACATTATAATACTTTCTAAAAAAATAAATAAATAGCTACCTATATTCGTTACGTACATATACTTGAATTACAATCTACGATGTCATTATTAAATGAACGTCGATAAATATAAATTAATATAAATACCTATATTGGGACATTATTATACACAGTGCCGTAAGCTACGAGGCTTGTGTTACGGACACCAGATAGTTGATATGCTAAATATATATAACTTTTTAATACATACATATTATAGGTAAATATATAATGTAAAAAAGGAATGTTCTTAAATTAAAATACTGGTAATGAGCGGACTCTTTAATTTAGAGTAAGGAAAATAATGGCGTGCGTTGACGCAGTTACGTGTCTCCAACTGCTACTTTTATATATTTTTGTTGCAGAAATTCATTTCTGTTCTTATTCATTCATTGTTTACATATTATGAATATTATTAATTTAAAATTTATTTCAAAATAAATCATAAATTGTAATGTTAAATGTTAGTTGACGCCTGCGGCTTTACTTGTTCTATAATGGCTCGTTTTTAATTCTTGTGCAGAGAAAGTGAATTTATATTAAATAAATAAATAATAAACCTACGGGCTCTAAGTAAACGTAGAGCATATTGTAGTTGCTGTGTTAATGGATTTTTTGCTAATGAACAGACATTCTCCATTAGCCATGCCCTAGACACTACTTGGGTGTGCACGTTTTGCCGATTTTCACGCACTAATACCCTATTATTCTCGTTTTGTTGATTTTAGTGAGCGCTACGCCCCATTGTGCGGGCTTCTGTACGTTACTACTGTTCCATTATAAACTGGCTAATGTGCGTAGAGATTTCGAATTTTAGAAGCAAAGTAAAGTCATCATGTTGGAGCATTGTTTAAGTCGTGGGTGGATTTGAATTGTTATTGAAAACAAAAAGAAAGCTTACAGAATTTCAAGCTCTCAGTATGTTCCAACGCATAGATATTTCACATACATTATTATCCAAGCTCTTTGTTTTTTTTGCAAGTAATAAGTATTATTGTAATAGTGATTTTTTGACACAAGATATCAAAATGATTCTATGTAATTTTCATTTCACAACACCAATGTTGAGAAAATAAGAGAAAGCTTTAATTTGTTATTATATCCGATTTAGTTCAAAATTTCCTATTTCCCTCCTGTTGGTTGTTACCATTTTTCATGTTAAATATTTTACCTTTATATTTGTACATTATACCATTGTTTACTATGTAAGCTTGATGAGCATTTAGACCCATCGAAAACTTAGTATGTAAAAGTGTAAAATTTTAGTCCGAGCTTAATAAGCTCGGGATAAGTATGTATAATATTTATAGGCCCTTTATAGATCTCTAGTAATAAATTTGAAAAAAATTGTAATTACAAACACCAGGCTCACCAGGTAATGCTAAAGCATTAAAAGCACACTCGACAGAAACAGAACGGTGAGCCAACACTCGATTCCAATTATAAGTTCGCCTTTGTCCATCTGATTTATGTCGCCCCCCGCGACTCGGCTAATAGCGTGTAGGACCTTTATGCAATACTACCGTTTGGTTTCCGGCGTCACATTGTTTTCTTCGTAGAAATCTGCCAGCTCCAGATTCACTATTTGTATGGCAAGCTGCGCTAGCAGTCAGTACAAAGGGTTCAGTTCTGTTTTGCTAAGATATAATGTTTTTGTCACTATAAATAGATTATTTTGTAAGTGTTTTAATGGGTATAGAAAGAAAAGATTTGGACTTTTGTAGTTCAATACACCCCTGCCTTCATTAATCTTAATCAAATACACTTGAAAGAGGCATGTAACATATTTATGCCTCTGTTTTTCTTTACAGAAAGCTTTACATTTGGAACAAATCTGATTTTAATAGTAAAAGTTAAATTAGTTGTTATATAAGTTTAACGCAATTTTCCAGTTTTCTGGGCAATTTCCTACAAAGCATTAAAAACTTAACACTTCTTTTTTTAAACCAGCACTTAGTTTGGCGTGACCCACGGAAACAGGCATTCATATTTAAATATGCATTATTATTATTATAAGCTTTATGATTAATAAAAATAGCAGTGGTATTTTTGTTATCACATATTATAATATATATTATATGTATAATGTAATATTATACATATAATATATATTTAGATTTAGAGACAGACAAAAGTTTTAAGCAATAAAATGCTTGAAATGAACTAGTGTATGAATTTATAGCGTAGAGTCGCGATTTAAGACTAGCTTAAGAAATAAGATAGTGAGTTCACAATATGTAGATAATATTATGGTTTTGTCTACGGCTTCTTACTGTTGATTAATGGCGGTCGATGAACGGAAGCCAAAATACTGGACAAAGTCAACATTGTACCCCATTAGATAATTAGCTGGCGTCTTTGTCGGCTTTTCTAGGAACGCGCTCACATGTACCGCGCGTGAATAAACTGCCCATTCGATATGCATAGCCGCCTTTCACAAAAACTACCTTCGATACTTAGCTATTGATCCTAAAGCGAATCACGGACAAAAATAATAAAAACATCACAGTCAAAATATATGTTGGCTTAAATGAAAAAATTGTAAAAGAAATGATGACTTTCCGTCGACTTTGTGACGCGCCGCAACCGGCGTCCGCTACCCGCGTCCCGCAATTACGAGCTTTAAGCGCAAGAGATGTGATAATATAATCGGAGGAGCGCTTTCAAAGCTCGCTCGGGGCGTGGCTCGGCTCGAATGGAAACATTTGCCAATATTATAGAGAAAGGACTGAGCAGATGAAATAATTTATTTCCCGATGTCGCTTTGTATCCAAAACTCTGGGGTATTGTTCGTTTTTTGCGTCGGCCGCTTTGCTACCCCGTGTGGCTTCGACGTCTCTATTTAGGCCTTGAGATAAAACGTACCGACATACACGTTCTCTCAATGAAATCTAAACCTTTTGACTCAGCTATAGAGTCGTATATATAGCTAAGGACTTACGACTTTCAGTTTCCGTCTGTATATTGACGTGTTTAGTAGATGTGTGTTGATGACAAAGGCATTAGAGTGTTAGTTAGCGATACCGTGGTTTTGTGCAAGCTGGCCGACTGTTGACTTTTGATTTACGTTAAATAAATCTTCGGACGTAAGCAGATTATGTAAAATGCTTTGCTTTCTTTACATTGTATACTCGGATTGAAATTTATTTCATTAGTTTGAAACGTGATGGCATTTTGCTGTAAGTATTTAAATAAATATCCTTTCAGCTACTGTTTATTTATATGATTACTAAATATCATATATTTGAAGCAGATAGTTACTATTTTTTCTTGATCGCTTAGACTTTTGATGTAAATTAAAACGCTTAGTAATAAGTCCCATAGGGAGTCGCATTTGTGTTAGAGATGGTGATAGCTTTCAATCCCATGGGATAAATATTAGTACTCATTGTTTTTCGCTACTGGTTGTGAGACAAAAACATGATGACAGGCATGTTCTAAGTTATCCCAGTATTGGTCAAACATGCCGACTTATTCTATGTAAATCTGTATTTAGTATCAAAAAACAAACTCTAGCTTAATTTTTTAAAAATATGTATATAAAATTGTCCCGTAAACGTATTTGATTTTATATATCACATAACTAAATATTTTTCTTTGTACATATATGTTGTTTGAAGTAATAAATACAAGCTTTATATTTGTAAGAGTTACAAATAATATTGATTTAATATTAAATGCTTAAGACTGTACATACAAATAGATTACAGATACTGTATTGCATTTCTTAAACTTATTCCTTCAATTCAATAAGTAACTGTTACAAATTTTACAAGCATGTGTTTTACATTATTCCTTCCCAAACCACAAACAAACCAAAACGAATCGTTATTTCGCCTAATAATGACTTTTAAGTAATTCTTTACCACAATTTCTAAAACACCTCCCGCTGTCCTGATATTGCAAGTTACACTTCATCACGTGAAAAAGAAGCAATAAGCAGTCACTTATTACATCTAAGAAAATTCTATAGACGCTAATGTTTTATACAACCGTAGCTAACATGGCGCATGGGGTTCTCGCAACCGATGCGGCTAACAATTACTTAATTTATTGTTTTACAGCGGTCATATAACATCGTCAGTCAGTAAAAGGGACTCATGATTTTTAGAATGGACCAGCAATAAACCCATCATGGTTCTAGCGGTTTGAATGTGGATAAAAGTGCAACGCTCAAAAGATTTGGCACGCTCTACCCGCCATTATGTAGGCGAAGACTGCGCGGAAGTATACTCCCCTAAACGTGTAACGTTTACACATTTATCACAAAAGATGGATTAAATTTTAGTTTAATCAACATATTGGTACAACATGATAGATGTTATGTACAATGTATTTAAACCGCTGTCAAATTATATTTTATGTTGTTTGTATATGTCATTAGCTTTTTTGTTAAATAACGGACGGGTAGTTTAAAATTGAGCTTCTTAATCCTTCCTAAACAAGAGAAATAAACCACCTAACTTATAAATGCGTAATTTAGTTATCTTTTTAAGACGAGATATTTGATTATTATGAATACTTGTATGTTACACTGTATTCAGCCCTATTTAAGTCACGGTAGGCACGGTCCTCTCTTTAATGGAACAATCAGGCCATAGTCCATCACGATGGCCAAACTCAAACATGAAATATCGGAGGTGTGAGACTCAAGATTTAAACCCTCATTACTTGGCTTTCGAAGCCAACACATTACGTTACTACATGCTAGTACTTAAGTACTTAAATGAGATTCCAATTGCTCTCTAATAAACTAAGCTTGTTTTACCAATTTTGCAATGACCGTATATGTTTTCTTAAAATTTTTATAATAGACGAGATAAATAGGCAAAAGTGTAAAAAAACTAAAGTATTTTTAACCTATTTTCCGCATATTTCGGTAAGACGCCGCACAAAGCAAACTGTAGCGCAGATGTCATGCATTTATTACTAACATCGGTTACGCCGACGTTTACCGCAACTATTGCAATAAACACGTCTCAATGATAAATGATAATATTTTATGGCTCAATATGATCATGTCTTCATTTCGGCAAACATTGTTCGAGAAGTGTTTCCAAAAATGGACTTTATGGACCCTTAATAAGTTATTCTTTGGACCGTATCGGCTTTGGGGCCGTTAAGAGCTTACATGGGGCAGAGTCGTATTGACGCGAATCAATCGTACGTAGCAAATTGCCGATATGCAACGTCATTAGTGTTTTTGTCCGCAACCGAGCGGTGTTATTCACCTTTTAAAATTTAGTCGAGTGTACTCTTTAGGTTTTGTTAAATAAAACGTATTAGATTTTATTATGATTGGGATTTTTAGATTGTTTAATTTTTTTGAGGATTTCGGCTGTCTGTGTGCAATGTTAGTTTTATTTTTTTGGTTTATAAATATTTTTAAATTTTTAAAGTTTACCAAAACTATTATTACTTATGTAAGCTTTTTAATTGAAGGATTTAGATATAATATTAATGACACATTAAATTAAACTATTTTTTCAAATGAATTTAGAATTTTCCAGTGGAATCAAAAATCAAAATAAATCCGAAAAGAAAAAAAAATATTAATGGCATAATTATTATAACATAAGTTTAAAGTTGCTTTAACTCTTAATATTTTGTTATAGGTACTGTTTTACTGTTTAATGCAACTAGAATGCATCTAATTAAAGTAATTTTAACCGTTATTATTTTTTTTATTTAAAATGTTATTGAATTTGCTAATTGAATGAAGACCCCTCGCCTAGCAACAAGTAACTCTTTGATATCTAAACAAAATATCACGTTAGTATTACATTAGCTCTTACACTAATATTACTTCGGAAATTTGAAACCAATCGAGATTTTGATCAAATGTGAATCTCATATTCCCACATGTCCTGTGACTCCTCAATACTGTTTTTACTTCAAAAATACAAAAAATACCATTAATAGTTTGCAATAAGGCTCAAAATACAAAAGCACGGACCATTTTTAAACTATTAGCTTAAATGAAATGCAAAACTAAACGATATTGCTAGTCACCTTTTTTCCTATAGTTATAGAGGTTATTTTATATCATCGTAACTTTAATTTTAAGTTTGTTTTAAACAATAAGGAGTACAAAAGGCGAATCGTCAAAGCAGACAGAGTCGGCTAATATTGATAGATAATATTGTTATTTGTTACAATAAAACTACAATGATGTTTATTAGGCCATCTGCAGTTGGTCCATCGTTTGGGTTTGTGAAACTGTTTGGTACAAGGGTGTTTGAGGGTTCATACCCAATATAATATGTAACTTAAACAGGTTTTTCAATTGTAATTCTATATTTTCCTCTCTGATGGTGAAAAATTATTAGATTTCAATAATAATAAATAAATATTGATCTGTATATATCATTACACATGTATTCATGGATATTTCACTAATTTATTTATTTAATGTACTAAAACTATTAAATTATTTTTATTGCATAGCCTAGCCCAGGCTATGTCTATACTTAGTATGTAAAATGAAAAATCAACTAAAATTATCTAAAAATTCTTTATGATCACCCGATACTTTAAAATTTTCACCATTTTCGGTTAACTTACTAAGACTTATGTATTAAGATTATCATTTAATGTAGGTACTAGGTACTTACTCATGTGTGTTAGCACACGCCTAAGTCGTTTGTAACTGTCGAGTGAATCGGCGATAACAAAAGTTCAATATTACTGAAAGCTGTGTTATTTTAGATGCAGTTTCATCTCGAGCCCACCCTGGAGCTAATCCCAACTAAAACACGGGATTAAGCGTTCGCTTCTCAAAACAAGCGGCTTCTCAAAGGTTTAAGTGAATAGAGGCTACAAACGTTTTGTAGTGATTTGCAAATTAATATTTACTTAGGTATATTATATAAATATGTAAGCATATTTGTTGAAAATAGAATTTTTCTTCAATTCTCAGTGGTCATTTTTTCCTTCAATTTCCTATTAAATTATATTAATAAAGTACAGAAAACAATTTAATTACATAGTATTTAATATAAATTTAAGTTTACTTTTTATATCAATTATTTTAAGTAAAAATGTTTTTCAACGCCATATTGTGTCCTTTTTTTGCAAAAATATACATATTATAGCTAAATAATCAAAAATAATTAGGTACCTTTTCAAATACGTCAAGAGGGTCCAAAAGACAAATATTAATGCTTACACAGGCCCTAACTTAATATTTTGGTCGACTACCTTCTTACGCAACAGCTGCCCTTAAGTGAGGTTAAAACAATGGTAAAAAACAGGCAATTTAGCTAAAAACACCAATTATCTGGTAAAGATAAGGTATAAACATTGAATTTGGGAACTTTTGGCGCCACGACTTGTATCGCTTAAAAACACGACGCCACCCACCTACTTAATATATGAGGAAGAGCGTCGAATGGGTTCTGTAGCTTTTACTTAGAAGTTGAGCTCTGAAGGCGCTAATACTTTGTTTTTTTTAACTTATAAAATACTTTGGAATATTAAGTACGAAGTACTTTAATAAGATAATATTATGGTTATACTTTTTATGACATATTAGATAATGATAATAGCATTTCCCGTAGATCCGCTCGCGTTTTAAAGACCTGAAAACAAATTCTTAGAGTGATGATTTTGTTAGAAAAACCGTTGATTTGGCGAACAATTTGACGTTCAAGCTAGGTGGTTGCAACTCACTCTTAGATAATTCATGTGATGTCATATGCCTAATACTTCTTTCCTTGATATTCTAAATAAAAAAAAATGCAAGTTCAACCAAACGAATATGTCTGGTTCAGCTTTATAATTTTGGTATAGATTCGTTTTAAGCATTATAATGGTATAGATACCTACTCGTATGTACGAAATTAGTCGTTATTTAGTAGAGCGGTCTCCATATTCATCCAACGGTCCCCAAAGTTCAACATTTACGTCGTAAAAAGTCCTGACACTTAGCAAAACGTCTGACCTGGCACAAAGGTGCCGCCTCTAGCTGGGTGGCATTCTTGCTATAACTAGTTTAAGAGTATCGCTAATAAATCAGTCGTAATTGCAAGATAACACGTGGTGGACCTGTCAACAGACTGTTTGACCCTGGCCTACCCTGTCAGAACCTTATTAATGGAAAACAAAAAAATAACGTAAAAAGCTAAAATTTCGATAATAAACTTGTTTGCAGCGTTATCGCAATGTTGACATTTTGACAATTTAAGAAAAGCTTTCCCAATTTTGCAGTAAAAGTAAAAATATTTTAACATAAAAAGGTCTATATAATATATTTTTTCGTTGTAATTGTCATGCTATTTTACTGCAAAGGTACGTACTTTTAATTGTTAGTCCATTGATTAAAGGGATAAAAACATAGGTATACATAATATATTATACATAGGTATACATTAGTATATATTACGAGTAATTGATCCATTTCAAGAAGGAAAAAAATAATGTTCTTAGAATATTTTTCCAAAATAGGACTTAAGATCTAGGTATTTAAGTGCATGAAAAGTGAAGAAGCTCGTCATCACTTGCTGAGCATGGGCCTCTCTTGAAGGCGACGCGATCAGGCTACAGACCACAGACTGTAACTAAAGCATACAGGTTTTCTCATGATATTTTCCTTCTCTGTCAGACAAGTGGTACCTAATCATGTTAGAAATGATTCGCGTATGAAATTATTAGGGATGCAACTCCAGGAATTTGAACATGCATCTTTCAGTTTCCAAGCAAGCGCGTTACCTCTATTTAAAGTAAATTTTTGAAATATTATCGCCACGTGGTTATTTTTAATAATTTGTCACGAGTATAGTTAATGGATGTGGGCTTTGATGTGGACCTCCCATTCAGAATGTTTCATGTCATATTTGCTGTTAAGGAATTTGCTTTAGGTGTTAATTAAGTGATATATTTAAGGCCTTTATTTTCGTATATTATTAAATTTTCTTCAGTGTATCAGTTAAAACGTCGGATTTTTATGTGATGCATTATTGAATCATTACACTAAAAATTCTTAAGGAACTTAAAAAAATATACCTACTAAGTTAAAAAAACGCTTTATTACCATATATTTATATTTAATAATACCATATATTTAAATTTAATATATTTAATACAGACATTGCCATTTGCTATATTCATGAATGCATTCTACCGAAATTATCGAGGAATTAAAAAGACTTGTTATTTTTATAACACTATGTTGGTAATAAGGGTCACTTACCATTTAAGTCGTACTGCACTTTTTCTACGTCAACAGTTCAAAGTCATATTCTTCAATTGATTAAGCCATCTAACTAAATAAAACTAACTTTTACATTTATAAGTTTCCACACAAATTAACTACGAGCTCTATAATTTACATATTATAATTAAGTTATGTCCTCATCTCTGTTAGACACATTACGGTGACTAAAGAAATAAGTTTCCAAGCACTAATTGGCATGTAAGTATGCATGGCGCATGCATCATGCATGCTCGGTTAGCCCAACAAATGGCTGCTGTCCGCCGCGCCGCCTCCACTTCGTTAATATGAAAAATTAACTTCAAGGTATGTTGATTTCGTCACTGAATGTGTGAAGATAAAAAATTGCTAATATATGTCACATTTCACTTACTATATTTAAAGAAATGCTGTTATTTAATGGGTATCATTTGTTTTTTGATGTGTTTTTACCTTTTCTACGCTAAAAAGATGGTACGAGTTGAGATCAGAATCTCTTGACATTTTGTCTCTCTCTCACGAAATTGCACATTGAATGAACTATCAATCAAAAGTGGCAATGTCAGAAGTCATTCTCAAACATCTGGTGCTTAAATTGTTATATATTAGTGCTATTCTAGTTTCAGATTTCTAGGGTAACTTAAGATGTGGGATCTTAAGATACTCTGGAAATCTGGAACAGATCGCTGTATTTTGATTAATGATTTGATGAATTCTGTGTTTTTCTTTTGTCTCTCCTCTTTACTGGTGTACAATAAAAGATAATATTATTTTATTACAGGCTACAATCGACATAATATTATTGTTCGTAACAAAACTTGCACCAATTTATCTTAATTGACTTAGCAATAAAAAAATCAATATGATGTTATAAAATGATAATGATGTACATATTTTTTTTTATTATTATAAATTACACAGTACTATCTAACAATTATGTGATAAAACAAATTAAAAAATTACCTAGTTATATCGTAAAATATTTATATTCCCTAAAGCGGAATATTCGTTAGATCTGAGGAGCTTTAGAATATTATCTATAAGAAAAAAGGATTTATTGAGTAATTCAATGTCAACCGTGAGTTAAACGGCTCTTGACACTTTTGATCTCGCAGAGGCCAGCTTCGGAGAGGGCAATATAAGTTCGTATGACTTAATCATCTTAATTTATGGTTTTATTTGTAGTTTCTTCTATCAATGCTTATTAACAAATTATCTTTGATATATGTGCCTATAAATAAATATAAAATAACATGTCCTATGACTGCGTTAGTGATTCGCTAACCTCATATCAAACGGCCTGACCTGACATTTATATGTTCCCATACTGACACTGAAAACTACTAAGGATTTTGTTTTTTATATCTGAAAGCTTGTACTAGGCTTTCTCATTTCTAGCTATTTAAAAAACGTAGCTGATTATTTATTACAAATATGTATAGTGTTCCTATTAAACATTTAAATAATTAAATTCAAGAAATATTTTCCCATTTTTAAAAAAAGAAGCCGCCAATCATAAGAATCAATTATTAGTACTTATTTTTAGAAAGTCAAATATAAAATTATTAATTATTACGTAAAGCTTTCCGCTTTCATACTTCTCTTCCGTCGAAGCGATAACTGACTCATTAGCGGTACAGTTAAATGGAACAGTCATACCAGATTTCAATTCTATTCCAACCACATAAGATTCAAGATAGCAATAAATTAATGAAAAATAGACATGCTGCTACCAAATAGAATCGCAGGCGTTCTCATACTTGGTGCATATTTCGCGTGCTTCTGAATTATAAATATTAGGAACAGAGATGCCGCTAATTGAGTGACATATTTTTGACGTGTGTGGTTGTTTTTGTACAGCTATGGTGGTTTCTTGGCTTAGCACCTAATTATCACACCCACATTTTTTTGTTTATATTATTTTATTCTCACTTCTGTATGTGAATATTAGTGTATAATAAAAAATAATACTTACTTTTATCATATAGATAACATGCTTGGGTCTCTTTGAGTTGGGATTAAGTCTTCATGTAATAACTAGTCATTAACTCGGATTCGTCATTACAATTTTCCATTTAATATAGATTTCTCACAAAATATTTTCAGTAAAAAATATCTAGTCTTAAAATGCTACAGTAATATTAAGTTCATGAAATATCAATATATTAAAATGGTTTCGCCGATATTCGCATCAACAGAGGATAATTCGACCATACATGTACAGTTATAGACTCAAATCTTCTTTATTTTAGTTTCATTGAAATTCAGTCTTTTAAATGCTAAAATTCCAACAATGTAAAAGTAAAATTAAATAGGTACGTAAACAAAGAAAAAGACAAAACGTAGTATTAAGAGTATGTAATGTAAACATTATATTGCTACAAACATACAGACGTAGTAGTATAATTGGGGTGAAGAGTGTTCCTGGAAGCTTTTAATTAATACGCATCATCAACAAGCTGCTTAAATGATAAAAACCAAGTGTTCACTCTACACATTATATCTGTGTTATACGAAAAAATATTACACTACAAAAATATATATACATTCTATAGACAATAAATCTCGAACATTTGAAAGACAAATTTTTAATTTCATACTAATTTTTCATACATTCGGGTCTCTTTGACAAAATCGGTTATCGTTGACAGGTAGAGGTTGTGATGAAGAGTGTAATTAAGAGGATCTAAGCGCGCGGGTGTCCCGGCGGCCAATTAGTGCCGGATCGCATAGACGCCGACAAGGGATTACGACGCGTGTGGTACAAGCAAGGAGCGTTAGATAATATTCAATGGAAATTCACAGACTTACATACTGACATGTAATTTAAATTCTACATTTTCTTGTAGAAATCTATTTGAATACAGTCTATTTTGATTTGATTGATTTAAAATTGCCGACTCTAAAAATTATAGTAAGAACTTAAAAATATTGCCTAGTATGAATTAATTTATTGACTTTTTTATAAGAATCACATATATAAAATCTAAAGGTGTTTAACTGTCGACCAGTACAGTTGAGAAACATAGGCACATTATAGATGCCCTTTTAAGTACCAAGTTAGGAGAATAATATAAGGATTATATGAAAAGGATGGATTATTTTCGTTGGAATTAGACCTTACGTCTCTAAAAAACGTATGTCTTTTATACCTTAGGCCATACAACAATTATCCTTAAAGATTTAGCCAACAATCTCTTTTGCGAGCATCGAAGAGTGAAAGCGGACGGCGCAATACACGGCGCTGGACAAAGCGCATGTTAGACATGAACACGCTACATTGCACTCAATTTCTTGTTTTCTACATCGCTTCAAAGCGTCGCTTGGTATTTTTTGAAGTTTTTGTAGTTTTTCATGTCATTTATTTTGGGTTTTACCACTTTGTTTTGAACGAGTTGTAGTTTATTTATTTTTATTCTATTTAAAGGTTTCCAGGTGCTTATTTTGTTAAGGGTTTTCGTTACAGAGGTGGTTATTTACAATGAAGTTGTAACAAGGTGACTGATATTGAATAATAACTACACGATTTAAATGACAAACCTAGGAGGACCCAACTTCAATTCTCGATGGACTCTCGAATATATTGAAAAGGTAATGTGTTTATAATAACAGACAGAGTGAAAGGTAATACTACTGTCTCAGAAAAATATATAAAGAACTACATAAGTGTCGACTGTATTCCTAAAATATCCTGAAGTTAAGAAGAATTTTGTCACAAATAATAATATGAATAAAATATCGCAACTTTTTCCATAAATGATATTAATAAGCGTTATATAATGTTAGCAAGGATATATTTGGATAAGGGTTGTTCGTGTAAATCTCAAGTCAAGGGTAGGTGTGAATATAAGGGCCGGGATAATTGGCGCGATGGAGGGCGGCCGGCGAGGGCTCAGCTGCTCGCGCCTATTAAGATATCTTGAGTGTGAAATGAATTCTATTACCCGAATAAGATGGAAAATGTTTTTGATTGAGAACAAAGCACTTCACGTTTACGAATTTCAGTAACAATTTAAATAAATGTTAGAATAAGGGAGAAGAGTATAATACTCAATCTATTTAAGCCTTCCATTAGGCTTTTTATTTGGTTAGTCTTTGTTTTTTAGCTATACCTGATATAGTGCGATTGATAAAGTTTTAGAAAATTTAATTAACTCCCTCGGTGGTGGGGTGGCTAGCATGTACGGTCATACATTAAGAGGTCCAAGTTTAGTTATTAAGTCTTTCTGTTTAGTAAGCCTCAGTAACCGCCCCGAGTTGGGTCAAGTTGTCCGTGTGTCAACCCCGTGCCTCGGAGAGCACGTAAAGCCGTCGGTCCTGCGGCTTAGCTCTCACTGGTCGTGTCGAACAGTCGTCCCACCGGAGTATGAGAGTGATAGGAATAGAGAGTGCACTTGTGTCTGCGTGTACACTTGTGCACTATAATGTTTCCTGCGCAGTTGGGAAATCTCAATGAAATTGGCCGCCGTGGCCGGAATCGGTCGGAGAACATTATTATTATTATAAATTTTTTTTTACATTTCTTTACATTTTTCTTATTACTTTATTACATTTTTCCTTAAAATATATCTGGAAAACCGCTCACTATCCTCAGTTTGTTTAAACAACATCAAATTTAACTACGACAATATGTAGCTTACTAACTAGTAACACGATATGTATAAAACTATGAGAGAACAAAAACTCGTTGATCGGCGCGACAAAGGAAGCAGTTAAACAAATGAAATATGTATCAATTAGGAGATATGTGTCACAATTAATATTGAACATGTGTGTCCGTCTGTGCACGTGGTGATGCTGCGGGCCGGTCATGCGGAACACTGTTTGGAGTATGGTTTTCATGTCACATCACAAAAACTATCTTTTGAGTGAAAATCGTAAATAAAGGCGTTTTAAGTTATTGGGCAAAAAATCAGTTTAGCGGCCGCCCACGTATCTTTGGAGACACAAAACATTAATATTTCCTGCTTTAATTAGTAAGATATATGTCTATTTCTATTCATTTATCAATCCTTTAAGTGTTTGTTGCATACAATATTATATAAAATAAGATTGTCAGAAAAGAACCGGTGATCTTTGTCCAATGTTTGTGAAAACGTACAGTGATTTTGCCATATATTTTGTTAGGTTCCCATCTTGTTTCTCAGCTTCTGCAGTACCTATGTAGATGCTCTTTACATTGTCTAAGGGCACTTGACATATCTTCAAGCTGAGTGTTCCATCTTATGAAATATGTATATAATAGAAGATGTTTGTACATGCAAGTATTATATTAGATACATACATACAAATCTATTTTAGTCTATGGTAGAGTCTTTCTTTACGAGGGAGATCAGGCCATAACCTTCCACGCTTCCACGACTTTTCGTTTTGACCTTTGACCACTTCGGCGTATCTGTTGTAGTTTAATACATATTATATTACGTATCCCATGGGAACTACAAAATGTAATGGTCTTGGATGAAAAGTACCTACTCCTTGACGAGCTATATTTATTCAAAAGATCAAGTAAATATTTTTCCATTGCTAAATAAATGAAGGGTAAATAAGAAACAAACACAATTTGGCTTTTAAAACATTCATTGGAATATTGAATATACATTTTTAATAAACTAGCAATTTGACCTGGCGTGGGCTGGATTCTTATTCAATTTAGACAACTGTTTCTAATTTTACATGTAAAAAATAAATATAATTTTGACAGCGACCGACACACACACTATTTTCAAATCCTAACTAATATTATAAATGCGAAAGTAACTCTGTCTGTCTGTCTGTCTGTCTGTATGTCTGTCTGTCTGTCTGTCTGTCTGTCTGTCTGTCTGTCTGTCTGTCTGTCTGTCTGTCTGTCTGTTACGCTTTCACGCCTAAACCGCTGAACCGAATTCGATGAAATTTGGTACACAGATAGAGAAGACCTTCAGAAAGGACATAGGCTACTTTTTATCCCTGTAATCCCACGGGAACGGCAACTACGTGGGTGAAACCGCGGGGCGCAGCTAGTTTATATTAAAATATAATGAGTTAATAAAAGAAAAATGATTTTTTTATATGTACAAAGCTTAAAATACTAAAATCAATATTATCCACGACTCCGTAGTATTAATCTTCGAATGACGCATAATTCTTAAGGCATAAGCATAAGTACGTTTTCATCGCATCTTTTATAAGATTACAATTCGGTACGCCACTCGACACTGGGAACGGCTTAATTAACTTCGCTGTAAATATTTCATTTTGTGGTACGAAGTATGGATACCATGGTTTGTGCTCCAAGAATGTAGATTATCTTTGTAGTATGATTTTTGATTCTTACTCATGAATATATCATAGACTATTTAAATATTAGTGCTAGGCTGAGTATTTAGCTGTAAAGTAGAGACTTTATTAATTTTTTAAACCAAGCTTCATGTTGAAGGTTTATATCCCTTCGAAGGTATATATAATCAAATACGTTTTTTCGACTCTATTAAAGTAAAATGTGCTCCTCTACCATCATTGAAACTGAACAAGGATCTTTTAAAATAATCACGAGTAGCTACTAACCAAAGCCTCTCTCTATTTCTCAAAAATAATTTTCTTTATTCTATTAATAGTAGGTACATAGATTATTATATTATATTACATCGTAATTAGAATGATCACTCACAATGTTTGGTCTACACTAACTTTGCCGAGTTAGCCATACGTAGTAAAGTTTGTCCACCGTAAGTGTAAATTGTAGGTAATAAATATAGTTGCAGTTTGAATGAACAATACAATATATATTAAATTAAATTTAATTTTAAGTATTGATAGCTTTTAATTTAGAAAGTATAAATTTATCAAGTATTTAATATTTGTTTTTAAATAATGAAATTAAAATTACACAAAAGTAATTACTTTAAATCACGATTTTTATATATTTCTTCAATTTCAGTAATATTAAATCATAAATAGTGGGAAATCATGTCTGTAGTTATACCATAGAGCAGCGCTGTATGAAAGTCGCCGAGGCCAATTTACTTATGCGATCGGATTTGTGATGTAGACCTATAGCATGCTCCATGAAGAACTTAAAGAAAAAATATTTTATCTAATGAAATTTAAAATTATCACATATTTCTTATTTATTAATTATGTATTTTAATAACCTACTTGAGATCTTATATTATATTAAGTACTTTTGTCCCCATCGTAGTATTTGTAAATTTGTTAGCATACGAAAAAAGTTTTAGTTCTAAATGATTATTGCGTTACTAGTTTAACTGCTGCCTTAAAAAGCTCGTTAAGGAACAAGAAACAAAAAAAATGAATAGGTAAATACACAGATCGGTGGTGAAATTAAGTTACCAAAGTTCCCTTAGAGTTAGTGTTATAATAATACAGTTCGGAATACCTCATTGCAGGTGTGAACAATGCTACCGTGGAGTGGAAGGCGGCCGCCTCTCACTGCAATTACGTTTGCCCAATTATTCGCCGTGGCTTATTAGTGCGGATGACGAAGTGTTCTGAACCATCAAAGACTAAAATAATGTAGAGCTATCTAGAGTGGAAATACATTTTAATACGAATTTGTATGAAAGTTTTTATAAATGTAAGAGTTTGTAGCTTTACTAAATACATTTGCAATGCATAATTTGTTAAGATAATGTAATGTAGAATAGCTTATTCTCGTAATACATATGTATGTATGTATTTCTCAATAACATGTATAACTCCATCTCATTCAAAGTATACATTTGTCACAGTGACTGTCAAAATTTAAGATGGTAAGAAGGTAAAGGAAATACTACCTTTTAAACACTATCGCGTGATAAAAGGTTAGCACAAAATATTGTATTGACGACTAATATAACCAACTACTCCTATATTTGTATGACATGTCACATCTGTATCAAAATTAGAGCCTTTTCAAAGGATGCCGGCGTCACATCTACCGAATTCGGCCTCTATTGTACTCGTAGCTTACCGCCTTATAATAAACATATCAACTTCACACAAAGCGGCCAAAACAAAGCCTTTTGTACACTAATAAAGAGCAAATTATCGGCTGTCGGTCTGTCTGACGGAAGCCTATTACAGTTATATGTAACACCTTTCTTTATTCAGTTTTGGAAATCATTAATTTTATTCGTTACATAATTTTTTTTTAGAAGCGAATATATATCATGTATGTATATAACAAAGCATATTTATTATTTTGAACGTGACATTGAGTTTATCAAATTATAACTTAAAGTTTCATTACGAAATACAAAACTGTTACATTTTATTTCGTCGATAGGATATTATGTATTTAATATCTTATAACTTAAACGATAGTGGTATAAAATTATAAAATTTAATTATTTTTGTTTATCAATAAATTATAGATTTATTTTAAGCCGGTTTCATACGCAAAGAAATAAGCTATTCTTATGTTAATTCAACAAAGAATAGCAAAAACAGAAAAAAATCAAAATATGAGCATTTGTTATAGAAACAGAAAGTTTATTAAGATGGCCTTTCAACAATCGCCTAAAAACACATCCTTGTTATGCTTCGAGTATCGATTACTGTTTACGTCGAAAGGATTACTAAGAAAGTGAAACTAGGGACAAAGGACAAAGTAGATTAAGCCACAATAATAGCTCGAGCACGGCGGCGGGCCACCCACCAACACCTAATTATCGGAGACAGATGGAGAAAGTATGGAAAAACTTCAAAAGTCGCCGACGAAGCGAACTGCAAGCAAAAATATTCACTAAAATGACGTGCATAACGTATAAAGACATATCTCAACCAAATTACACCAAGTTATATTTGCGGTCATATTTGCCACACGATGCAAGGATGTGTACCTGTTTGCAGTTTTTCAATGAAATAAATAAATTTGTTCAAACTTGTCAACAGATAATACGTGAACGACAACGATGACTTATTCATGGTGGATTATCTGGGTACTATTTGGGCCCTAAAGTACAAACAGGGCACCGGCTTAATCTGTTTTGAACGTTCACGGCTGATCTCGTTTTGGTAAAGCTTTGCTTTATTGCGAGTCAAATTAACAGCGATTGAGTTTCTTTCATTGCTGAATAGTTATTGTAAATAGCACTCGAGATTTAAGACCACCAGGACATTCTAATGGACTATTTAGGATTGTGATGTAGCGAAGTGGTGTCGCTTACATGATTTGTTTGGAGTTATGTACTTTTAAAGAAGAGATTAAGAAAGATATAATTTTATTTACTTAATAATACTAAATATATTATGTGAAGTTGCGTTTTAATAGAAATATTAATTAAACAATAAGAAAAAACTCAAATATGCTTTTTCTGTACATTTATAAGTTACAATAAATATAGTGTTAGGATATTATTCAAAAAGTTGAATCAAAATAGTCAAAGTAAAATCTGATTGAAATAAATTCAAAAATTTGGACAGACTAATTGTTTACCAAACGTATGTATATATATTTAAATATATTTGAGAATCAAAGGTGTCGGAGTGACGCTTTATCAAAGTGAATGTATGAGGTGCCGTACAGATTACTAAATAAAAAGAAAGTTAACCATTCATGATGCGTTTTTAAAAAATGTACATAGTTTTAAAAAGTATTAAACCGAAATTCGATGTGAAATTATAAAATAAGGTAATTTTTGCGTTGTTTATTGCAAATATAAAATTATATAATTATTTGTTTGTTGCAAATATAAAATTAAAAAAATGAAAATTATCAAATAAAAAAATAACCAAATACAAACTTGACGTAGAAATAGACACTTGTTTATTTTATAACCTATTCAAATAACGATATTTTAATTATTCTTAAAAATTCTAAGTTTGTCCGTACATAGCCACCTTTATTTATAGTTATATAAAATTGTTATTTTATGCGTTTAACCGAGATTAAAATGAAGATATTCAGTGTAACATTATATAATGCACTCTGTCATGGACCATTCGACTAATGCACGATCGTTTCATCCGATTTATAGATTTAAAAGTTCAAGAAAAAGCTTCTTGTATTATAAAATATAACACGAACTTCTCGTGTTTTGTAACATTTAATATAATGGGTTCGGTTTCTTATGAGAGTCTCATAAAAGTAATAAAATTTAAAGTTTTGAATATTAGCTACCTACAAGTGGGTAAGGAATTTTTAATAATTGTTTCGGTTTGTGTATATGTAGAGTGATTTTATTTATAATTATTTTTATTGTCTTGTTTTGTCCAGATTAGCTTCATGTTATTGTATATCTAAGTAATATTTCTTACCATTTTAGGTACCAACAAAATTAATATATTATATACTTAAATCCTAATTATATTCTATTTTATTAACTAATTGAATTTTAATATAAACTAATGTATCTGCAGAAATCTCTTATTACTTTTACGGTGGTAATTGAGTATCAATTTGTAGTAATAACTAACAACTGATCCTCTGGTATCCTGGTATCCTGGTATCCTTGTATCCTAGTATAATAATGAACCTCGAACCCGCGACCAACGTTGCACCATGGTGACTAAACGCGTCACATCTATAAAACTAAATAATAGTCTAAATTAAGATATAAATTTAATGTATAATATCATTCGGAATCCGAGATCGATTTATTTTCCTTTATAGAATGAAATTAACTCGTACGTGTTATTATAATTAAAATTATCATATCATCTTTATTAAATATAGGATAAGCCGAGCGGCGACAGAACGAGTATTTAAAGGGCGAGAAAAATAAAATTAAATAGTTGCATCCTCTTTGGAACATTTAAAATGCTTTATGTTAATGCGCCTGACCCTTATCAAGAGATAACCGGCCAATAATTCTGAATGTTATCCGTTGGGCTTGTGGTGCACCGGGATTGATAAATCCTTTTTAACCCTTATTACTGAGGTAGCCTTAGGCATATTTAGTACTGTTTACTTTATGATTATTTTATGTGCAAAACAATTTACTTTTTTTTTTGCACATAGTTACTAGGCCGGAAAGTCATAATGTACGCAAGAACTAATTAATTAAATCACCTCTATTACGTTATATCGGAACCCTTTCTAATATTAAAGTAAAACAGCTTAAGTAGCAGACTGATGTGTGAGGTTATATGTGTATAAAATATGTTAAATAATAATATAAATATATATTTAGATTGTTTATCAATATAAAAAATAAAATAAATAAAATAATAATTTTAAAAATAAAAAATATATTTTAAGTTACAGTTCATACAATACTGATTATAATATAATCTTTATAAGAAATGGTTTAAACACACTCACTGTGCATACAACTTAATAACTTTAATGAAGTTATCTCGTCGCTGGCACGATTTATTCATTGTACTGCTAATGTGTGGGTACGTTTGTCCGCGCGGAAGTCAAAAGTGTATACCCTTCTTTTAGAAAAACATTCGAAATCAACCATAATATTTGTTATTAAAGTTAAAAGTCCCTTGTCACTGGAAATATTGGTGAATTTATTGTAATGTTGTGAATAGAGTCGCAGAGCGTAAGGAATTAGATGACATTGACGAGTTTTGTTCGGGGGGTGTGGTGGATGTCACTTTAGTCCTGCGCCGGCGCACTGATAGAAACATTTTATGTGACCCGTTATGCCATTATTTAATGTTAACAATAGTAATATATTTTGTACGTACTAAAAAATCATAGTTGTCAAAAGTTCAGTCGACACTAAAAATAAATAAATGAACAAAAGAAATATTTATCATAAAGCTTCCATTAATTCATTAAAAATAAAATTACAATAAAAGTATTAAGCTCTTTCTTTTCACAGTTATACATCAGCTCTAAGCACGTATGATAAAACTGAAATTTGTTTATTTAAATTAAAATACATTTATTATATTCAATAAAAAAAAAAACTAAAAACCACCTAAGTTTTTTGCGAACTTGAATACGCAATCGTTAACGAATAACAGGCTGCGTTTGAACCGATTATATCAATTATATTACATTAGTGTCGTATATCTAGAGCTCTCACGACATTGCAGATCGCTACAGTCAAGAAACAATTATCTGGTCATTAAGCAGCTGATGCTATCTACGCCTCCGTTAGATAACACTATCGGAGACACCTATTCTGGTATTCAAAGACGACCACTCGATATTTTTAAATGTCAGTATCAAATGTATGAATTAAAATCATATTACTTTGAGTTTCTATCGTGCGATTTTACTCCTTCAGTTTTCTTAACGAACCTTATCATCATATTCGTTTTATGATTGGTGTGATTTTGAGCATAAGTTTCCGTCTAAATACCTCATTTCTTTAACATTAATTTTCATACATACTTGTATATTTTACTACTTTACTTATAAATAAAATATATGTGGGATCTAATGAATTAATAAAATTTTATACGGACAAACAGATATACAGATATGTTCATTTAATTTTATTTATATACATATGTCGGGAAGCATCTGACCAAAAATAAAATGGAATAGTAGATGTTGATATTATTGTTGTGTATTGCAAAATATGATTTTGATGGACGACCGGTTTGTCAGATGTACACGATTGTACCTACATATGTATACATATAGCAACACTACTAATTCGCCTGATCGATTAGGCGGGTCAGATTTTAATGGTCTATTTCTATTATAATGCACTAATCAAGACTCGCGACTTCACTTCCTTTAAATCAATTATATTAGTAAAAATGTAATGTATGTAAAGCATAACGTAAGGAAGTTTAGATCAAAATTAATTGCGAAAAGATAGTTTTATTTTAAATATTAATTATTGTCGCAAAAAGATATTTATTGTCTATATTGAAAACTCTTTAAAGTAATCTCGTAAAAAGCAGAAACAAGAACTTCTATATAAAAATATAAAATTATAGAAGTTTAATTCTTCATGTTACATTATATTTAATATAATATTTCCAAACTGTCAATATGTACCTATACATCGATATCTTAATTAGTGTTTGATAGTCGGTATACCTATATCTGTTACACATAGTTTACGATGCTGTATTTAAATGGAGAAACATTAAATTACATTATGCTCATAGTTTTTGAAAGCATGTTTTTATTTATAAAGTCAAGTAGTTTATTTTGCTTATCAGTTAAAGTTAATTGGTGTGCTTTTGATAGTGAAATATAAAAATGCAGTTTAATAAAGACGATTGCTTCAGTTTTATATAATAAAGTATAAATAGAATAGTAATGTGCTAAAGGCACGCAGGCATCTATAGGATTTTATAAATAACTGCCGACTACGTTAGGCTTAAAATTTTGGACACAGATATCTGAATTGAGAGCCGCCTGCTCTTAGAACTCGGTTAATACTTTCCCCTCAATTTTTCAGGATAACTATGTACATTCAAGTTGACCAGTTCCACCAAGCGAGACAAACTGGACATTTCATAAATTGGCGGCTAAGACAAAAAAAAACTATATAGTAATATTGAGGAACTTGAAGTTTTTATATTCCGAATCCCTTCCAAAAAATGCATCTTTTATTAATATAATTTATTCGTAACAGTTACAAAAAAGTTATGAAATATAACATTCAATATTCATACAAAGCGTTTAAATGCCACAAATCCGCATCAAGCCCGCTAACTAACATGTGTGCAAACATAATTCAATGTACATCGGTACAAACTAGCGAATAGGGTACACTACAATACACCTAATTTTAAAGCTACAAGTCATAAGTAGTAGAGGAAGCGATTACATTTTATATAAATGTATACATAGGTATATACACGTTTATAAGCTTAATTTATCATGGACAACTTATCAGTTATCTCTATAATATTTGTTAAAGAAATATCATTTATTCATTAAGAAAACGCTTTGCAGTTTTGGATTTATGTGGGAATCAAACCAGCAACCTTTAATCAAATAAAAATGAAAAATAGTCACATTATTACTAAGCTAAAGATTAATTTGAAATTATAATAAGTTTAGGCATCTTTAACCCAAAAATGTATTTTCACCGCAAATGCTTGAATTCCCGCCACAGCGTACGTCTTGCGTCCATGACACCCGATCTCGCTGCTCCCGCGCCGATCAAATAAAACATTTATAAATATTTGCCAGTATTATTCAAGCCGTCCCCCTCGCCGCTATGTGCGCACCCGCTTTTAGGGTGCTATATTATATAATCAATTACTTTTTTCTTTCACATTATAATAAAAATAACTGGCATACATAAGAGGAAACGTTGTGCGTTCAATTTGTTTCTAGAAAACAATCACCAGCAGCTCTATTTCGAAAAAAGAATTTGAACTTAAAGCTACATCTATATAAATATTATTAACCTACAAAGCTTTTTTGTTTTATTCAACGCAATTATCTCTGGAAGTAATCAACGTGTTTTGATATTTTTTTGCAATTTAAAGCTTATTTTTATAAATAAAAGAAAGCTACCCTACAAGCACTCGATAGAGTAATTATTATGCATAAATATGCGGCTAAAAGATAGTAAAACTAACAAGTAATATCATAAACACGTTTATCGATTAATATGTTGTACGTATAATATACATTATACATATGTATAAAGCATACGGCTACGGACGGACGGATGGATATTATTCTGGAACCCATGTACTTATTGGTATACATAGTTAAATATATTTTTATAAACGTTACGTTAAATGTTATATTTGCACCACTTGAGACAGCTCGAGAGATTTGCGTGGCTGGCGTTATCCGGTTAAACCAATATCATTGTCTAAATCTGATAGTAAAATTCACTAGAATATTTTATATTAAGTGATAAGATGTTATGAAATTGGAACCAGATAAATGATTCGTACTATTTTGTCTGCTATTTTTAATACTGTTTTGCTCTAACATTTAATAAAATTTTATTACCTTACCAAATACTTTTTGCCTCTTATCACTTAGTCGGTATAGGAACATGTTACACCGTCAAGATGTTTATCCCATGATATTATACCCCATAGATTATACGAGAGTATTATAACCCATCAATAAAATATTTTTATTTACTCCTTTTACCCAGAATTTCTAACCAATCATCTTAAATTCACTAAAACCAACCTAACTCTATTACGAATTACAAAAATCCGGTTTGGAGAGAATAATTAATAAATGCTAATTGCTAATGCTTTAGCGCTTATAATTTACTAGAATTTAAAGGCCGGGAACCAAGTTCCTATATTTTATGCTAAAACCCTCGCCGAAATTAACCTATCCGTTTCACAGTTTTAGCAGTTAGAGTGAACAAAAATGTCTCGTCGTTTATTAGTATAGAGATTATATCAGGAATATTTTTATATTTCCTTTACATAGCAAGGCGGTACAGCGCGCAGCCACCCCTGCGCCTCGCAATAATAACAATTACTGTACTACATCTATTGTGGCATGGAATTAAATCATGCGTACAACATTTCAGCCCAGCGTGACTTTGTTTCTAAATATTTTTGTTAAAAATACAAAAGAGAACTATGTAATTGAGGAATACGTCCCATTCCTTCAATGTTTTTATAGGATAGGTGTTATATTATTACATTTATCTAGAACATTTTTTATATTTCGAAGAATAATATGATATAAACAGTCTACATAGCTACATATTATAAAACAAAGTCCCGAACCGCGTTTGTCGGTCTGTTTGTGACCAGTTTAAGATCTGCTGAGCAGATTTTCATACGGTTTTTACCAAAATGCAGTGATTCATGAAAAAGATGTATAGATATGAAAATTAAATGTATAATTCAACAAGGTGTTGTGTTAATACGCTGAAATATGAAGAAGATCGTTGAAGGCGTCGGGATAGTCATGCCATAGATATTGGGGGGTTCCGCGTTAACTCATAAAGTTATATAAAACAAAGTGTCAAAGAAATTTTCCTCTTCAAAGTTATTAAACTGTAGCAGTGCTATGTGTACGTGACTAGGGACGCACCCGAGTTGTCTTCATCATTTATATTTACAAAATTTTGTAAACGCAGAACCAGATCGCAATAAAATGTCCATAATAATCATTGAGATTAAAAGGAACGAGTTGAGTTTAGAGCACTTTGTTTTATAACTGATGCCGTTTGAGAATATTTGATAACGGCAATTTGATGCCATATAGAGGATATCTTAAATGCAGGTAGCGCTACTAAATAAACATAATTTTTTACATTCGCCATTACAAAGGCTTAATTAGGGACCAGATAATTATGTAATTAAAATTCTTCATTGGATTGAAATTAACCATTTATTGTGTCACAATCACACCATCGGGTACACGTTAATATTTAGTATACGTAAAGTTTTAAATTAGTCCACATTAGGACGTGTCACAACAAGATGGCGTAACTAAATTTTTAAATGTACCCTTTTTATTGAAAAGATGGCGGCGAATCACGTTTGGAAACGGGTGAAATGTTTTGTTAATAATGAATTAAAAATAATTCAAAATGTAACGACGGTGGGGTGACACCCTTGTGGGAGCCATGTTGGCATACATTGCCAGCGTGACTAACGCTCGCTGGCTGTTGTGTCTAAGGCCATAATTTATACTGTTAAAAACTATAATAGTTAAAAAAAAGATAAATTTTATCTGGAACGATATTATTTTTTATGACTTTAAATTGAATTAATAATATACAATACCTATATTATTATATTAAATAATTCAAAATAAAGATCAGAAGTTTTAACCGATATTTACTATGTATTTATATTCCTTAGGGAAATATAGTTCAGAAAATTATAATAATTTTGTCTTACACCACATACATTATTTTATTTTTCTATAGCATAGCTGTATTATCTAAAACCTTAGCCGATCTCAATAAACAGTGATATAACATTTAACTAGCATACATGATATCATCCCCAACAAAAACACCGACAAAGTGAAGATTTATTATAGATGCACACCGTCGATGCGTGTCGAAGCAACATCTCAATTTGTTCGCATTGTCCTCCGCTTCCGCAGCGCGCCCCTCGGTTAACCGCCAAATGACTGTCGCATATAATTTATTGATTTCTGTGATTTTATTTATCTATTTACTAATATATTGTACGTATACATAGGGCTGGTACACTCGTGTGAACGTGCGTGACGAATCTACGGACGGACAAAAAGGTTTATAATATTTTTATTATGTTGCTTTTGTAACATAGTGTTGATGATATTAATAAATTTATTGGAAATATCTACTATTATATAATGAATAAGATCAAGATTTTATCGCACATTTCCCTTCATTATAAAGGTACATAAAAGCACTTATTACGTTTATTTCTCAGTAAATAATACTTAGGTACTTAACAACCTCGGTAACGACATGCGACGACGACTTCTTGGATACATTATAATCGTTTAATTAAGAATCAACTTTACCTAATTTTACAAAATCTCAAAGTTTGGAAGTCAATTTAAACATTTGTTACAAAAGCACAAATTTTAATATACGAAAGAGTTAAACTTTGTTTAATTTAAAACATTATGCGTGATTTAAATGAAAATTTATCATTAGTTTGCGCAAGATATCTAAATGCTTCCAAATACCTCGGGATTGTCGACACATTGGAAGATCTCGGCCGAACATCCACTATCTCTCAAACGCCGCTATCTGCCGATACACTTAGAGTGGAAAAACATCACTTCTGCGCCGGCATTTTAATCGACACAATTATTGATACAACGCCTACGGCCAAGTGTTGGATTTAAATGATTGCATGGCGAAAGCACAGGCTGAAGCGATATGTTTGTTTATGTAAGCTATTTAGTAAATTTTGTATATAAAATTTCTCCGTGGGATTATAATAAGTTTTACAAGACACGTGAGATGGTATGAAAATCTTATGTTATTTATAGACTAGCTGTACCCGCGTCTTCGTTCGTATAGTCGGTAGTGGTTAATTAATTCGAAGGAAAAAGTTTTAGATAAAGATATACCCCTTATTATTACTCCTTTTAAATGATAATGTGAAAAGCTCCTTTATATCATTTATATCAACCTCTATATGACAGAAGCTATCATCAGATTAAGAATCATATATGAATATACAAATTACAATACATACTTTGTTGTAACGAATAATTTTACTTCAAGTCAGTTATAATCTTATTTGTAATTTATACTTTTTATGCTATAAAGTACAATGTACATTGTAAATTATTATAAAATCGCTTCTCCTCCTACATTGGGGCACAAGAGCAACGTTATCAAGGCGCCTCTATTGGAAAACAAACGTACCGATTTGCATGAATTACATATTAACAGTTCATTAACAAGCTGTATCGTAAATATTTTGCCGTTGGGCAATCGTCGAGGCTTCTGTACTCGTTTAGATATCGGCTATTGAAGTTATAGTTAAAAAGCGAACTAAAAAGATGAGAGCATCTTTATGGGTTCATGTTTTTTATTTATTTACATTTTCTAGTTTTGGTCAATTATATATATGTTTTATTCAATAATTTGTTACCCTGAATAATATTTAAATGTATAATTATATAAAAAGCTCTTAAAAACCTTTAATTTAGATAGTACACTCGATTGAATTTTGAAGAACTCGAAAGTAAAAATTTGGCATCTAAAATCCGCTATTGATTGATTTTTAATATAGTCTTAACCACGCAAATCTAATGACGTATGACTCATTAAAATTAAGCCGCTTAGTAAGATGTTAGATAAATATAAGGAAACATAGGATCGGACGTACTTACATACATACAGGTCTAACACAAAAGCCTCTTTTGGGGTACGCCTCAGTCAGGTAAAAAGTTATTTTACAAACAGTAATAAATTATTTAAAATACATATTATTATTTAATACAATAAGCAATATTTCAATGAAACTATAATCACTATCAAATCGATACTGATCTACATCCTAATATAGAATATTGATTTTTTTATATCTTTGAATTTTACATGTAGACTTCGATTATGATTAATTGCACGATGCTAAAGTCCAACTATCTAATGTTTGAAATCACTCTTTCTGTGTGTGTAATGTAAAATAGACTTTTTTAAATAGTACAAAAGCTGTTTTAATACCTTTGTTATTTAATTCACTATCACTATCCGTCTCGAAGGACCATGTTAAATCCGATATTGACCCTGGGATATATATCCCTCTGGATCTTAGAATAAAAAAACAGTGATGTTTAGGTTTCCAATGAAAAATCAAATTACTTAATATTGAATAAGCACGAGTCAAACGAGCGCACGAACAGATCCGTAGCTTATTATATATTTTTGTGGCGTTTCAAAAATAAAATTTAATATCTTAAATACTTATTTTATCAACGCCTTAATTACTTTTATTTGAAGTTCAAATATTTTTAAATATACATTGAAATACAAAGTTTATTTTTAAGTCTTTAATAAGTGTTAAATAAAATTTCATTACTCAAGTGTTAAAAAATTCACTAAAACAATATTCTTCGAAGATTTTAGGAACAATTATGAGAACTTTTTGAGTTGACTATCTTTTATTTATTTATTTTATTTATTTATTTTCTTATAAGCACACTTACAATATACATATACAACATTAATACACTAAATTATATTGGAAAAACTAAAACTCGTTCACTGATATGTATATCTATAACAAGTGCTCACAACATTTACAAACAAATACATGTAAAACATTTAAGAGGAAAAAGAATATTTTTTTAATATAAATAGGGGCTCACTAAAAAATGATCAGTGAGGATTTTTTTAAAAACTGATTGGGAGTTGTGGAATATGTCGATGTCAGGTAGAGTTCGAGATATTTCATTATATTTCGCGCATATGCGAGCTATGGGAGTTTGCTTACCAAGATGCGTTCGAGCGAATGGTATATAAAAAGTTTTTCGAGAGGTGGGACGATGACGTCTATCTTGGTATGAGGTAGCTTATATAAATCCACTAGATTTTTTCTCAGCCCTTTTCTTTATGTGCTATTCTTGTTTTCTTATTTTCTGTAGGTTAAGTCAGTAGCCATTCAATTAAAGTCGTTCCATTGGTACCTGCAGAATGATACTTCACTCATATATATTATGTAACTAAGAGTTTCCGAACAAAATTGTTAGGATTTTTGTTTTTAACCACAAAACCCTAAAACACTCTATCAAATGCAGTAAGCGGAATAGAAATAAATGAAGTGCTATAAAGTTAGAAGTCAAGAAGTACGATGCATGAGTGTGGATCATCAACGTTTCTTGTTTGATGAGTTCGTTTGCGTGTCTGTTGCTCGGCTATTTTTAAATTGTTAACCGGTTAACTTAATAGATGGTTTAGCTGTTACTTTAAAATGATTGAAAATAAAAGCTTTTATGTTTTTAATGTATTAACGATGATAGCTTGGTAAGAAAAAATGATTATAAAGTATAAGGTAGGTATGTTTTATAATCATTTTTATATACAATATACATAATATAGTTAAAAAGTCAGCGGTAGCCCAGTGGTAATGCGCTGGCTTGGAACGAGCGATACGAGTTGAAATCTCACGTCTCGCGCCTCTGATATTTTCGCAAGGCGACATATTTACATATATTTAGTAATACTTATAGACATAAAAATTAAAAATCACAACACTACCCACCAAATGATTTGTCAAACATATTGTATCATCAAGAAAAAAAACAAAATAAAATATTTTACCAACGGAACAAATTTAATTATTAGATATTAATCTATAATAAAATATACCAAAACAATAAACAATACAATAAAAATTATAATAAACAAACACCTGTTAGATTGCAAAGTGTACCTGATAACAGATAAGTCGCGGCGATCAGTCGCCAAAATCGTGACAGGACATGATCACATCACACCCAGTCCAATATACCACTTTGGCGTAATCTAAATCTCATAGTGACAGGAGACAAAACAAACATTATCTGTACAAAACCTATCACCGTCTGCACATCGCTGCTATCATATGCCTTTGGCGTGATATCATATACGAGTTTTAAAAATGTCTATTTATATATTGCAAAGACAGTGGTAGCCCAGCGGTAACCTACCGCTTGGATATCCGAATGATGCGGGTTCAAATCCGGGTCTCGACCCTCTGATATTTTCATGTGCGAATCATTTATATCATGATTACCACTTATCTTACGGTGAAGGAAAACATCGTGAGGAAACCTGCATGTCTGAGAAAACCTAAACATGTTTTCGAAAGACATGTGAAGTCCGCCAACTCGCACTAGGCCAGCGCGGTGGACTATGGCCTGATCCGTTGGTACTGAGGGAGGCCCGTCACCCGTGCCTAGCTGTGACGTTAATATTTTGCAAATTCTAGGTAATAAATAAAAGTATCGGTCTAATGCAGTTGTCTATAAAAATATGGAAGGTAAATCGATGGGAAAATCGAGTTTTTTTTAAACTGTACCGATTTTATGATACATACAATTAACAATATATGACGTCATTCTTGTATTAGAAGAATAGATGCTGTGAATTGTATTTAGGTTCCTACTGCAAAAGCATAAAAAATAGGCTTGGGCTCTCGCACTACAACAACTTTCTATATCAGAACTTATACAGTAAAAATCCTTATAATAATATAATATATACCTAATAATAATATTTATTTAACCATCCATAATGATGTAAAACACAAAAATAATCATATTTATGTTATATAAATTCATATAATTCATTGTGAATGTATTATAAGTTGTTCGATAATTTAAAAATTCATTGAATAACAACGGTGATTTACTACAGCAAGATATCTTATCACTTGGCAACTAAATGAGTCTATACGCACACAAAATAAGGAGATTAGATTTTATAAAAAGGATAATACTTTCTTAGATTTACGCGATTTCCTGTCATTTTAAATAAAACTAAGTATATTTTAAGATTTTCTCGGATTTATTTTAATTTTAATTTCCAGAAGTTTTGAATGCTCTCCGTTGAGCTGCTCTACATACTTAAAAAAACTACATTATTAAAACAAGGGATTGGTGGTAAAAGTTTTTATTTAATTTCGTCTACAAACAAAAAAATCTTGGAGAGTAAACCTAAATATAAGTTATAACGTAGCGGAATAAAAAATAGTCTACGACCTATTCTCAGATTAGATTAGATATGGAAAAAATAACCTGAAATAAGCTACGTCTTGTTTCACAAAGGTTGAAATTAAAAAGAATGTCACAAGCTTCACGAAAAAAAGCTATCTTTATTAATTTATTATAACAATAGAAACTATTATTTCCACCTCGGATCATATGTCTTAGAAACACCTCGCTTTCTACTGATTTTCATCAACAGCGACAAAGAAAGTTCCATGTAATGGGGCGTGGCGTGACTCGACGAAGCATTGTTACGGCTACCGACCACCAAATTACAGGCTACCGCGTATTGTAATCTCGCCCATTATTTATTGACATTGATATTAATTTAATATAATTTGTCGGGAAAATTAATTTATAGTATGTAAGTGATGATTATGGTTTAACACCAAATGTTGTTTTCACACAGAAAATAAAATATACATATATTTGTTAGTTTGCCTTGCTCTTCTGTTTTTTTTTGAGATATCGGTATATTTATTACAAGGTACGTATGAGAAACACATTATAATAATATTGCAATTAATCGACAAAATGTGGGAATAATGTTCCTTTCAAAAGAAGGATAGATTCATTACGATTATGTAGAATTACTAGTAACTCGCCCTGACATCGCTCGAGTTTGTTTCATCAGTACGTTCTGACGACTAAGTAACATTTCTTAGTGATGACAAATATTTTCCCCCAATAAAAAGTCTATGATATGACCGATATAGATAACAAGTTATTATTAAGATAACAAATTCATCAAAATTTATGGACCCTTGGTTTTTTCATGACGTGGTCACAGACAGACAGACAGTCAATAGTTTTAAATAAGATAATCCAAAAAATATATAATGAATCGACTCTGTTTGAAAATTTTATTATATTCTCTAAAAAATATTGATTTTAATACGTTAATAAGCGAAAAACTTATGCATTTACATAAAGTAAGCGTAATTGCACAGCACCTACATGTTCTAATTACATATATCTACACAATAGATCTTCCTTTCGTTATATATAGAGGGAAATAGAAAACGCCTCGGACAATACAATCTTAAGCAAATGCAATTTACATAATTAAATAGGTGTTTTTTGTTTGTTATACATACATGATACAAAAGATTAAAACGGCCAGTCACGCCGCTACACGGCGTAGAGCCAGTACACACTAGCGACTAAAATGTCTAGAAAACTTCGTCAATTGCAGCCAGGATTTAAATTAAAATTAAACTATAATAATCATACCATCATTATTATACTACTGACGTTTAAAACAAAAAAAAAACTTATGCTATTTTACCTATACGGAAAACTTTTTTGGATTTATATTATGGACTAGCGGCTCACCCTCGCTTCAAGCCGCGTCTTCCGCTAGTGTATTTTTATAAATTGTAGCCTATGTGTTATTCTGATGTATAATTATATTACTGTAAAGTTTCATTAAAAACATGCAGTAGTTTTTACGTGAAAGAGTAAAAACATCCATCCATCCATACTTATAAACTTTCTTTTATCAATTTGCTGGATGTGATCTCATTATTCATAATAGTTATTTAATAATTAAATTTAGTTCCATTCTATACTTATTTATTGTATTTTAAATTATTTTAAGTTATATTCAACACTACTTATTTATTAATGTCCATTTTACAGCAGAGTGTGCGCAGTTCAGTCAAAAACTGAGTAAATATAATTATTTTAATAGCGGCGGCAACACAAAGCCACCGCGTAATGATTACTTCACAATAGCTATTAACATACACTACCGTTGTATGGTCATTTTTGACGATATTATTTACGATCTTTGGGAAAATGGAACCGTCACGTTTGACGTTTTGTTTCACTTGTATTACATGGTGTGAAATATACAGCATTTATTCTTTAACAATCAAATAAAATTTGCTATAAGCATAAGCTGTGACTTTGTTCGGATTAGAAAAGTAATATTTTTATAGGTATATGGTAATTTGTAGATATCTATATATTTATCAGATAAAAGAACAACTAATTACTCCATACATAGTGCTCGTAACAATGAATTTTCATTGATAAAATTAAAATATGTTTTTTAATAATGATCCTATAGAAATTATGTACCTACATGATATAATTATTAATTTCTAGGTACCTATCAAGTACTAAGTTGTAATAATATGAATCAGCTAGCTTAATTGTTTCTTCATACATCACTCATACTCCGGTGGAACGACTACACGATCAGTGAGAGTTAACATTTTTTTTTGGTAACGAGTTTTGGCTAAATGATCATAAGCCACGGTGGTTGTAAATCCACCTGAAACACAGTCTTCGTCCACTCTATACGAGTATCATTAAATAAGACTAGCGAAACAACCTCGCATCGCTCGGGATCGTCCCTAGTTTTGGCGTGAATGAAGCCGTGGGTTCCGTTAGTTAAAATAAATAAATAATATATAAAGGCGTAAAAATTTAGTAAGGATTTCATTAATCTTGTTTTTAAATAACAGCTTACTTCTTACTATAATCACAGATTACGTCCTTATCACTTAACATATATTTTTTTTAAAACTAATATTTTGTACTTTTATACGTATGTTCCAATATACATGGTTAATAAAATCTCAGTTGTGATGGAAGTTCCTTCTAAAATGTATATCTGATTCATTATTATAGATCATATTTAGCACTACCTTAAAAGATTATTATTTTATGTATGTATATCTATAGATACTACATACCTATAATAAAATTCTAACTGAGTACAATCTTTTACAATAAATATTTTTTGGATGTATCATTTTTAAAAAATGAACATTAACTCATGAAATGTATCTAGGGGCCCAGTCGAGCGAAGGTAAGTCTTTAGTGTTACAATAAAAAATAACATAAATTATTAAAATTTTGAATTGAAATTCAACTTGCTATAAATAGACTGATTACTAATTGCGGTGATGTGACGTGTACAAATTTTCCAAATCATAGATCATTATCAAGCGTGATCGGACTTTGTTTCGCACGGCCTCGGCGACTGCGCGATACCATATCGCTTGTTTACGTAAAACATATCAAAATACAATACTGATTGATGTCTTATCTGATAGTAGCGCTTGACCTCCTTATTTGCTATTAAGTTTCGAGGAAGGTTAAGTTTATTCATTTCAACGTAGGTAATTCAGTTGTGACGTCAATTGTCGCACATGAAATGGATGTGGTCAAGAAAAGTGAAGATAATGTGTCGACTCTCAAATGGCATTGCCCTATTCACTGGAGTACGAAATAATATATCAGTTTTGTATCATATTTATTACTAGCTAAATAGCTAATGAACCTGTTCGAATTGTAGTATGTAGGCATATGGACTGTAATATAACAATATCTACGAAAATGTAAACAAAATAGAGAGTCCAATCCGCAAGTTTCTAAATTAAGATGATACTAAAAAATTACAAATAATAATAGAATATTTAGTTTACACAAAGAATAAAATAATCACGATATTATTTTACATTGAAACTTATTTTAACTTTCATAGAAAATTCCATCTATTATTGTATGATTGAAAAGCAGCCATTAGGGCAACGACAAAAGGCCCTTATCAATCCATCGACGCAACAAAATAGCAAATATCGTTATAATAAACTGATCATATTACTTTGCTTGCGGGGTGACCAAATACTGCATAATCCCATTGATTGTTGGGAAATATCTATTGTATTCTTTCGGATGCGGTTATGTCCGGTATACCTAAGCTGATTTTGAGTGTCGTATAACGGTTAGGAGTTTTGTTAAAGAATTTATTTGGATTTATAAATTTTGATATTTGGAAGCCAAACTATTGAAAAATAGAAGTTTTAAATTCTTTAAAGACTGGTATTAAAATCACCATCCAGTACGTTTACGTAAACGTATATGAATTAGGTTATAATCAATACACATATCAACGTATTCTTTCTATACAAGGTATTTATTACCTTAGATTATAGCTAAAGTTGACCAAAGCTATAACGGTGAGTAACATTAATGCTACAGCCTACAGTCGAAAAACCGTAAAAAGCGAATGAGCATGAATGTTATACTCCTGCGATATTAAACACAAACATGATCCTCCCATCAATTATATTCATATTTTTGAACAGCAATACAAATTGCAAACAAAGTACAAAAAACACATAGAAAAACATCTATTAGAAAACCGTTTAGTTTATAAAGGCATTTAGTTGGTATCTGCAAGATAACATCGCGGACCAAACAGGCTAGCTCAGTTGAGTGTAAAACGATATATTTGTTGATTCATATCTCTAGCTACCTACAATATGAGCTCAGGTTTCAAGCCCATTTGAAAAATGAAAGTTTTTTCCTCCATTATTATGCAATATATTCTATTACTCGTCTTTATTGTCACCCTACATGTAATATTGTTAATTCGCGCCCCTTAGTATAGATAAAATCATATTTTTGAATTTTTTTAAAATTTGTTTAGCGATTTTAAAAGAAAGTTTTTAAATTCAAGTTATAATTTTTGTTGTTCCATCTTTATCTGCTTTTGGTTTAGTTTATGTATCGAGTTAACCTATGAAGGGAAGGCAGTGGTAACGCGCTGGCTTGGGAAACCAAGTGAAACGGCCAAATATAGGTCTCGCAACCGATATTTTCAAGAGCGATTCATTTCTACCACTAATTTTACGGTAACAGAAACCTGCATGTAAGATAAAGCCTTAGAAGTATTCAACAAACATCTTACAAAAAAGTAAAATTTTAAGAGCTCGGTGTGATTAACATTTTAATAGCAAATAGGTTTTTATAAATTCATAAAGTATCGCCACAGAGTCAACATACATGCCTATAATATTATTGATCTAGTGTTAGAAGAGGTTTACCATAATGCCTCCTGCTTAACGCCATCGTCATTAAGATTGACTGCTATATCAAACAATAAATATTTAACTTGGGAAAACATTTTTATCAAACTCATCCATAGTTACTAAAAGCACAAAGTTCATTTCTCCTTTACGGGAACAATTAGTGTGAAACACTAATTAATTGATATAAATGTATATTGTATTTATTATTTTTCTTCATAAAATCAAACGATTCACTTAATTTTCTGTGTCGGTGCAATCCACTTTCAAACCCAAGATCCACTATAGGTCGTCGAGAAATAATTGAATGAATCGATTTTCCTAGTGTGATATAGACTACATAGTTATTTATTGCATTCGGTTTAATAAAACGTAGGCCTGAAACTCGTTCAAGGCGGGTTCGTTCCAAGCAAATAAAACTAAATATATCTGAGTATTTAATAGTGTTGTGGAGCGAGGCGTGCGCGGGTGGAGCAACGCTGTCAGATAACGTCGGGACGTGTTGCGTTTGACACTTGACCTGGGGTGACCATTTAAGAAAAATAATTAGGATAATTGATAAATAAATATGAATATTTTAAATTATTAAATGGTTTTATAATTAAATCACAAAATCGACGTGATTTATTATATGTGTTATAAACAATCACTTACTTTTGTGCTATAAAAATACCATTTTACTTTAACATAATTGCTAACAATATATATTAAATAGCAGCAACTTTATCAAAATTTATACTCTATGGTACAAAAGGTACAAAACAATGAAACATACCTATTCTGTTACCAAACAATACCTCTTCGTCATTTGCTCAAATTATATACTTTTAAAAAACTTCTTGTTATAGACTATTCTAGTAATATTCTAGTAATATTCTAGTAATATTCTTGTTATATACAAGACTATAATAAGTATTTGGATACAGATATATTTACCAAATATGGTCTGCATTAGCACAGAAGCATGCGCACTATACGCCGACCTCCTACCGCTACAGTGTAAAGCAAAGCCGCCGCGTTTGACCGCAAATAAACAAACAAATACGCAAACTGTACACTATCATGTACGCTTTGGTTACTCTCCGATGGTAAAGATAATCAACCACAGAATATATAAACAACATTAATGTCACTGAACAAACTATAACTATTAGTGTCCGACCGAATATTCGGTTTCGGTTTCGGTTTCGGTCGAGTTTCGGCAAAAAAACGAGTTTCGGTTATGTTTCGGTTTCGGCAGCAAACCTGCCGAAACTACAACCGAAACCGAAACTGCATTCGGGAGTTTCCGCGCTGTGCTCGGGTGTGTTCAGCGCGGTAAATGACATCCAAGCGACGATGGCATTTGGCCGCGTCCACGTGCGTAATCATGTCGTAACCTGTTTGTTTGCAGTGCATTTTGTTTGTTGTGAGTTTTCGTGTGATATGTTTTGAATTCGGTAAGTTTTATCATGTGATATAATATAAGAGTAACTCGAAAAGTAATGTAATATAACAAATGAGTACCTAGATTATAGTAGAATCAAGTTTACCATAAAAAATTAAAAATCTAAACATTTTGTGGTTAATTTAACTCTTTCGCTAATGCTATATGTAAACAAACACTAGTTAGGTACATGGTATTAACTATAGTGCATTAGTGGTGATAATATTAAGGATTTAGAGTTTCGCGTTCAATTTAATATTTATTAAGTAGGTACCAATATAATAATTTTTTTTTACAAATTAACACTTATTATTAAACGAGTAGATACCTACCTGGTTATCCGTATAAAATTAACACTTATATTTATTTTACTAATTAAAACTGACTGATTATAATACATTTTCTTTATTTTTCTCTGAAAACATGATCCTTATAAGAAAGTTTCGGTTTCGGTTTCGGTTTCGGCCGAAACTGAGACCGTTGCCGAAATTCGGTTTCGGTTTCGGTTTCGGTTGTAAAAACCAGTTTCGGTCGGACACTAATAACTATATATTATTCAACTAATGTTTTTAAAGCCTAATTTTTAAACCAAAACATATAAAAATGAAATTTGATTAATAATTAAATTCTGTTACAGACGTGAAATTCACGATACCTGAAAGTGGCAACAAAATATTTTTAAATAAAATAGAAAAGTGCGCAGAAATAGCAATTTTAACAATGGCAAAAGCATTAAAAGCAGCGACTAACGTTATCCCTTTGATATAGGTCAAGACTGACATTCGTAATGCGAAGCTATTGTGCTTCTCAACTCTACAGAAACTGTAATAAAATAATTAAGTAATATTAACAACACACACTAAAAAACTAAATATAACTAGCTAGTGAATATTTTTTTAGGTGTAGATATTTATCAAAAGCAAACAAATAAGCATTAAATGACTTCTAATAAATATCTGTGTCTGGACGACCATCCTAATTTTGACTGCGCGCACTGACACTTACCGCGTAATGCCAGTTTGAAGCTCAATTTGAACCTTATGCCCTTGAAATAGCAGTGACAACTTTCATCAAATAAGTAAGCCGCGCCTGCCAATCATAGTTAGTATGTAACATGATATTTATATTGCTTTACATTTATTGAACCAAACCTTATGTCTGAGCTATCATTTAAACCGATATTTAAAAATAAAAAATCATTCTAATTTTGTACCAATCGTACTTAAAAGTGATGAAATATGCTCAAATTTTTATTTAAATTTAAACTCGCTTCACGCGGGTTTTTCCTAGGTACGTTATTTTTTTTCAATTCTAAATTAAAAGTAGCCTTACCTACGCCTTACAACATCAGATATCTTTCAGTCAGTGAAAGTTTCGCCAAAATACGCCCAGCCGTTTTATCATAGCGGGAACAAACATACATACAGTCAAAAAGGTTAAAAATTATAATTCTGTTAAAAATACTATCAATAATTACATATGCATTAATATTTCGAAAAAAGCTGTTATGTTTATGTTTCAAACCGACAATTTTATTTATCTGTAATTAGATACGTACAATATGTATAGTAAATTAAAGGACTACTAAACCAGTTTTTATATATTTACTGCTTTTTTCTGTAGTTTTTCTAAATCAATCCGGAAGTAAGACTACTTTGTAACTGAATAATTGTCAGAATTATCTCATATAGCCGATAAAAAAACGATGAGCTGCTATCACGTAAGTACGTAGCTACCTGCTGCAGAATTTTCCTTCCTCGGCGATAAAAAAACTCACGTAGTTATCGCAGACTTTGTTATAATATTTAATTTGAATTTCAATTGTGTCATCAATCTAGATAATCTAATTTACAATGTCGAAGAAATTGTTTTTTGTTTGAACGCGCTTATAATCTCTGAAAATTCTAATCCAATTTCAATATTGATTTTTATCGAATTAGATTCGTTTAGACTACCTTTTCTATCGACTCAGATTCACTCAGATACGTCCCTTCGCAAAGCTGATATGTTTTCACTTAAGAGCCTGTTACACTACTCAGTATTAAGACATTACTAAGATTTAGCGTAGTGTAATAGGAGATATATACATAACAAAGAGTTTAAACCCCAAAGTTGCTCCTAGGTAAAACCTAGAGGAATAACCTATAAAAATATATAGGTTATTCCTCTAGGTATTCCTCGGTTTAGGTTAGGTTATTCCTCTATCTATATATATTTTGAGGGTCCAATGTCTCTCTAACACATAGAATCCAATACCAAAATCACTCTCGACCTATTTTTACTATAAGCTTAGAATTTTGAACAGTAATTGTTTTTAAATACTCATACATTATCGTGTGTCACAACGTATCATATATTGAATATTGATAACTAATTACATACACGAGTCCGTCACAAGGCCCAGCCGCTATTAGGGTATAAATATTTTAGTCTTCCAACTTTGCCGTTGTATTACGAATACAATAATATTTTATATGACGTATTAAGTCAAATAGTATATAATTAGCGTTCTTTTTCCTTAAAAAAAATTAAACTGGTTTTAAAACTACCTAGAAGTGATTCCATCACCAACGTACCGGCGCGACTATAGAAATTAGACATTAGATTAGATTTTAATACACATAACAACCGATAAAAGAAGCCTTCCGTTTTGAAGTCGGTAAAAAGTAATAGTTCTTCGTCTATTCTTCAATTCTAAATTTAGTAGATATAATGTGAATATTTCTAGATATCTCTAGGATATAACGTTTTTTATTGAAAAAATTAGTAGTAGTAATTTAGCTTCAAATTATAATAAAAATGGGAATCTTTAAATGCATTTATCGCTTTTTTTCGGGTTCGAGTCCCGTTATGTGATATTTGTGACTTATGTGATGAACACGAATGTTTGGACTTCCGTTATGAGTGTTATTGAAGATTCCATTAGTTAATTTTTGTAATACTAATTGGGTAATTAGTATGGATATTAAAAATGCATAAATATTAAAATTAAATCTTAAAATTATTGTTTTCACGAATTTAATATTGACTTGTAAGGGGTTTTTAGATCTGAACGGACAGGTTAGTCACTCAGTGTGTTAGGTGACTTTAAAAATCTAAACTAAACTACTTATTAAATAAAATTTCCCTTATGAATATGATTTTCTGTATAATTAGAGGCAATTATGCGTGGTCCGTACTGGCTAGTGCATAACTGACGAGGCTAATGAAGTAAACTGCGTGACCACAACATTAAAACAATTCTTTTTCCAAGGGGCGGAGGACAGCTGGTGGTCTTCTCAGCCATGCCAGTACCCTGAACGTGTCGCGTTGACTGTGATACCTCAATATTTTGTATACATTACCGTTTTGAAATGTTAAAATAAGGCATAAAATTTATGAAAAATAACTTTATGTGATGTAGGTTGATTGTTAGCATCTAGGAACACTTCATGCAAATTATTAAAATATCTATATATAACTTATACCTTAAGTATGACTTTAAAAACATATTATATTTAAAGAAATATTCTATTTTTGTCATTTTTTTAAGTTTCATATACGAGCAGCCCAACAGACATACAGGATTATGCAGAAATCGAATTGACGAACTAATTCTTAATACTTTTAAACAAATTCTTTAATATTTTAATTAAAATCGTCAATGTACATCGAACACTGTAAAGACCCTCTACTTAAAAACTTTCTGTCCTAATAAAATAATCCACTCAAATATGCAAGCGATTAAACGTCGTACAAGCGATCATTTCGCTTCAGTATTCCGTAATTTGACGGGGGACAAAACTGTTATTTAGTCTCGTTTCGAACATAATGAATACTTTACGTCCCTGTTTTCCACCAACGTTTGATTGGAAACAAATATCGTAACACGTAAAGTTCCGCCCGAGGCGAGGGCTTGATTTCCCTCATAAATATAATTGCTAAACAGGATATCTAGCATATTATTAATCACTAGCTTAGTAACGCAACTTCACACACATTTGTAGCTTTACATTTTTAATTATTTAATAATCCTTTATGTTATAAATGAAACCATCTTTTCCTAGACGCTTGATTATTTTGGACTATGCGTTACCATATTTTTTAAACTTTAACTCTAAAAGCTCTTCAAGTACGTAAACACTGAATGTCTTCGTAAATATAGGAAGTTTTGCCAATCAACATTTGGCAGCGTAGACCATAACCCGATAACCCTCGTATTGAAGGAAGGCCCGTGCCCAGTAATGTGACGTTAAAAATGGCTAATTATAATTTTTTTCTTTGCATGACAATGTTTGCAACGCAATGTAGCATTTGTGGAAATGGCAAGGTGTAGCGACACCTAATTAAATCATTTAAAGTTTTACAATTGTCAATATAAGATGAAGAAATAATAACCGCTGAAATGTGTCCTAAATATGTAAACATATGATGCTTAATTGCAAATTATAGGTAGATGATTCTTAGATCTTAAAATTATTTACTCTATTAGTATGTAGGTATTAATAATATGAAGTAAGTAATTAAAAATATAAATAATACAAATAATAAAATAAATTATATTTTAAGTACCTACAACACAAAAGTAGAAGTATAAAATTCACTATTCTGTAACAAAAGCTAATTTACATGTGCTTTGCAAATAATTTAAAAGAAAAATTCTCAGCCGCGGGACACCGGGGCTTAACTACTGGTAACACTCGAAAACTTCATAAAGCACAAATAATGTCACTGTTACAATCCCGCCAGTGCTTCAAAAAGTCCAAACGACTTGAAGAGGTTGGGAGCTTAAGTGTAGCGCAGATCGCAAGTGCGGCCGCGGGAGGTCTTCTTACTCCATCGATCAGATGAGTACTTGCCACCTGATTTAATCTCGCGGGATTTGTCTTCAACTTAGTATCACATGAGTTCTGAATTATTCATTTTAATTTCATTTATAATAATTTTAGAGAATATGACTCATTGTGTAATCAATGGAATACTTTTATGGCATAAAGATATTTTTACTTAATACAACCATATAATCCAATACCATCAAAACTAGAAGAAGTAAGTAAGAATATAAATTTAAATTATGTTCATAATTTAAATTCAAATATCAAAGCTGATTAATCAAAAATACTTTAAAAATATACCAATAATAAAGATATAGTAAAGAATAAAGTAATAATTAAGATTTGCTTTATGGTGTAGATATCTACGCATGTAGCGCTCATTTGAATTATGGAGTAATTAAACTATTCTTATAATTTTATTCACCCAATATTCTGCATTTTTGAAGATGTTTGAAGCATAATGATGCCATTATTATAGGGAAACTCTTATTTCGATGATAAATAATGAAATTAAAGTGTCTATTTGTAATATCAACACGACAGCTTTTCACAATGCACATGTATATTATAAAAACTACATAATTTCAATATTTTTGTTTGTTTGATTCCGCTATTCTCTAAAACGGCTGAACAAATTTTGTTGGGTTTTTCACGGGCACTAGGCATTTAATGTTATAAAGAGTAAATTGTGATACTTTTATTATAGAAAAATAACGAGGATTTTGCTTTTTAAAAATAAAACTTACCTAGGGACCAACCCGATCGAAGCGAGAGCGACTCGCTAGTTCTACTTATTAAAGCTACAGGAAAAATTATTATGACTGCATGCTTACTGTGAATTAATTACAAAAATTAAGTTTTAATCATGTTTTCAAATATTATTACTATAAAATGCATATATTAAGAACAGAGAAATATAATTCACAGTACCTGGTACAAATTCTTGTAGATATTTTTTTAATAGCATTAGAGCAGCCTTCCCACATGTCGCCTCTCACGGCTCGCGCATCAATAATACACGGAGTAACCGCAACTCGCAAACACTAACTACTTATAACTGTTTGTTTGCTGTCTAGCTTTGTATTTACATGTTTCTAAGTCAATTTCTTGTGAACTATTTTTTGAATACTAAGTAAATTTAAGTCAATTTCGTCCCATCCCTATCGTACTGAGGGAGGCCCGTGCCCAGCAGTGGGACGTTAAAAAGGGATGAAGTCACTTTCTGGTGAACTATTTTTTATAATTACTAAGTAAATTAAATCGATCTGAAACTTTGAACCTAATAAGTAGTTGACTCTATAGTTTGTTTATATCTATAGTTTTTAATAGTAATGTAAGTATACCTACTTACTTTATTTACGGTGACTTATATGATATATATGTCGTCGTAAAATTGTAAATATCGTTAGATTATAATGTATCAAAGTAAAACCGTCAGATTGTGTAATGGAATGCAACGGATCGCACCTCGCGCTCTACAATCCCGCGAAATTGTAAACTGCGAAATTATAATCTAACTAATTTTACGGTGACGTATACAATTAAATACCCATATAAATATGTAACATAATACTTCTATCTTCTTCTTTTAATTACTTGAAATTCCTGTAGCAAGAATAAAATTAATGAAAAGGCATTTTGAATGTTTAAAAACATTTTAAAACACGAAGCCATTTGCTCGATACGCGGTGTATCTAAATAGGGTAGCCGGCTAACATTGAATTAAACACTTTATCGCCAGTATTGCGAGATAGCGGTATTAAGGAAGCCTCGCCAACCAAACGGTTTCTATGAGAGATAAAAGATCCGATTTACTTTGCATTTTCGAGGTCGCTACGCTTCGATCTGTTTTGAAATTGGTTGTTATCTAGTGTACGTCAAATATTTCATGGATTAAATTAGTTAAAAGGTAAATCATTTTACAGCATATATAGTTTTTGTGATTGGTAAAATTAGAGATTTCGTCGCAATGTTCATTATACTGGAATTAAGCAGGTGTCTGCGATGGTATGAGAAATGACTTGACAATGTAACTGACATTGTTTTTATTATTATCTTAATCTCGATAATAAGATAATATGTCCAACTTCAAGGGTTTCCGATGACTATGTAAAAATTTTAAGAACTGTATGTGTAAACAGATATTCTTTTACATTTAAGTATTATAAAAATTTTCTTTTAATTAAATAACAAGTTTGTTTATCTTTCGCTTGTTTCTTAAATTTGTGAACTTATACGCTTATAATGTAAATGCGAAAGTTAAGGAGTGATTCAATGTGGATATCAGTTACTTATCGATTTTTGAACGGCGTTATGAATTTGAGATCAACTCGAATTGGAAAATAATTTTGACGATTATGATGACGATAAAATAATTAAATAAATGCATGACTACACTTAAAATACATTTTACTAACGTAACGTACAAACATATAAAGTTATTTTTGAATTGAAACTTCTTTAGAATCGATGTGATTTCAAACTCGATGAAACGAAAAAATAAGTCCATAGTACCAGGCGCTCAGAGACGGGGAAGAGTTAGTCTTATTTTCAATTCAAGTTTTACTTCTGACATGTGTACTTTGTACACACGCACTTTTTTTTTTAATAACCCATATTAGTGAAATATCATTAGTCATTACAATCCATAGACATGCAAAACATAATATTCGTGACACAATATAAATAAATTACATAAAAATTGCTAAAATCATAAATGTATCTTTCACATTAAACCCTCCATTACTAATCTCTATTATTAAATATCTTAAAAAACGAAATATTTATTTCAGAGCCTACCATTTTCTACCACAAAAAGGAGACCGTAGAGAAATTTCTAGATATGTCAAACGATAATCGAGGATGCGGCAACATGTAGAGTCGAGTCGTGAGCGCAGGATTAAGACACGTCGAGCTTTGAAATTATACGAATGTCAGCGATACACTAAGTGATGCGTTGCGTGGAAATTATGACTAGGGAATGGAAACTGACTCATGATAAAAGTTTGTTAAAATCTTTAATACTACATTTTTATACTATAAGTACTATTTACTCGTATGTATTTGAGAAAAATACTTTTTTGCGCCAGCAGCGGTCGCGGCTTCTAGTCCCGCTGGGGCATTCATTTGTTAATATCGGATGTTTGTACTCCAGTCATGCGTGTTTATATTTATAATATGTATGTATTTAAACTTATATAATATGTAGTAGATACTATATCGACTATCTGGTATCCGTAACACAAGCCTCGTAGCCACGGAACTAGATGGCGCTGTGCTTAATAATGTCAAAAAATATTTATTCATTATTATTATTTACAAAATAATTTATGGTAAACTAAACAAAGAAAACAGTTATAATTTTGACACAATGAGAATTGAAGCCTGTTCTTACGCCATTTCGCTTATTTAACACATTAACGAAACGCTACAGGATTGTCCTCATTTTAATGTTCAAAAATATTAAACCGTCAATTCAATTTTCTTAAATAATAGTAATATTAGTTAATATCGAATGTGATGTTTAAATGAAAAATGATTTATATGTAGATCAATAAATAAATGTTAAAATAATAATTCTTTTATTCAACATAAATACCGAGTTAATTTAAAATATTTTAATTTAATTAACACATCCATAACATTTAATTAAAAAAACAACTTTTAAATTAAAGTATAAACAACAGATGCATTTAAAAAAATCTAACACATTTTTTATCTCGAATACCATAAAGCTACAGATTTCTAACAAAAAAATTGCAGACTATACCAAATTATTGAACTATACAAAGTTAACCGTAACTCAAATATAATAAGGTTTATAATGATGTGAATTATTCTTATAAATAAAGTTGTTACTCAAATGTCGGTCCAATCGCGCAGTCCGCGGGGGGTTATGCGAGACGTGTCATTACGAGGTGCGTACGCGCAGCGGTAACCCTTAATATGTTGCGAGCTAAAATGTTGATATGTACCTTCTGGTTTCTATATCAAAGTCAATTAAAATAACTACAAAACTTGGGTAATTTGAAAAATAGTAAATATATATTATTGCCATAACATTCTTCATTAATATTTCAACTATAAGAAAATGCAATTTTAACATTTTTATCTGTCAGTCTGTTTGTTGCCTCTAATCTTTGGCTGGCTGGACAGATTTTGACAGGATTCACTGTCAGAGAGCTAATCTTATAAGGAGTAACTCAGCTTACTCTTATTTTAGAAATAGATTCACAAAAATTAAAAAGTAACTAGGAACAGTCAAGTTTTTGTGTCGTTAGTAAGGAATAAGTAAGCTCATTCGTTCCAGTTCATCCTATTGTTCAAAAACGGATTTAATGTTAGAAACACTGTCACTGTATCTTTTCGACCGCCATTTAAGTTCTTATGGAGACAAAAAAATCTCGGTACTAGAAAATAAGGGTCATGTTATACCTAAGATTGTATTGAGAAGTTCGTTTTCAAGTTACACTCGGTTCGATTGCAGAGTCCGCGGGGGGTGTGCAACGTGTTACGACGAAGTGCGCACGCACAGCGGTAGCTGTTAACTTGTTACCGGTGGATATGAGTGATACTTAGAATACATTCATATAAATTAGTGTAACAACTAACAACTATTTGTGTAGTATTTTTATTTAGCATTCAGGAAAATACCTCTGCTATAGTCTCTATACATAGGTATAGAGATATCAACAATATCTATAGCCGTAAAACTAAAAGTAAAGTTTATAGTTCACATCTAAAAGTGATTTAAAAAACGTAACGCTATTCTAATTACTAAGCCGTTGAGAAACAATTTTATTAAAGTTGAACGTTTATAAAATAAAATATTTAATTATGTTAAAATAAACGTTTGTATTTTAAACAAAGAATATAATATATGTAATTTTAAATTTGTAATATGTTTTAAAGCTTATTAAATTTCCTGAAACATTTCATAATATAATTAATAATTGTAATTAATGATTAATTATATTAAGTTTATTTTAATATTTAATATTAAAATTATAATAATTGTGTTTATTTTACATTACAAGCTTACAAGCATAATTAAACATATATTTTTAAGAAATAAATTACAATAAACTCTTCTCATATTGTAGTTACAAGAGACTTAACCAAAAACTGTCCCACAGCAAGGTGACGTGTTGACAGACAAAGCGCAGGAAGAGGAACCGTCTCGAGGATTAATAATGTCTATACATCTCACTTGTGGCCCGAGTCGCAGCTTTAATTGCATCAACGGGGGGACCTACTACTGGCTTTCACTCGATAATAGAACCAAAGAATGGTATAAAATATAAAATGGTAGCAGTAATTGACTATTTCTAATATAAATAGTATCGTACGATCACTACGTGAATTAATAATTATGTCGCACAAAATAATTACATTACATTTTCAGTATCTTCGAGAAATACAAATTAAAAAACAAAACCAAGAGAAATCGGGTCACACGCTAGTTAAATATTAAAAAGTAAATTAACAGTTATAGGAGATCTAAGTATTTAAACAGGGATGTTAAACCAGATTAAAAGTATGACTTAATTCTAATCTTCTTCAAACGTTATCTCGAGCCGAGCGGACGATCCTCTTAAACACAACAAACAATTAACACGCGTATTTACATTTTTCTGAGTGATTTTAATTTTCAATTATTTTTGTAATACTTAGAACAAAGTCATGTCTAAAGATTAATGCAAATCTCTATAATCTTTAAACGATACTCATGGGCATGTATAATGTAGGTATATAGTAAATAAAGAAAATTTAAGTAGGCAAACATATATAAATCGTAATTGCTTACTTTTTTATTTAGACTATTAGACTTATAATTTTTGATATATTTAGAATTTAAAAAAAATAACAATCCTATGAGATATTTCTAAACTATGAAAATCATAATAATACATTTGTACTACAAAGAACCCCAAATGTGGCTTTCGTTTCCAAATTTTTTGGCGAACGAAACTAGAGAGTTGTATTAGTTTGAACAGAAAAACACTTTAGTGACATAATGCTTTCTTAGGTTTACGCGAATATTTGACATTATAAATGAAACTATGTTTTCAAATTTTGTCGAGGATATATTATGATTTTTTGTTCCCGTTTATTTTCCATCTAGTTACGATAGTAGCGCCGTTCCATTGCTCTAAGCATATCAGCGCCCACGCGCGACCCGCCCGCGCCACTCGTAATTCAATTTCTCAGCACTGTTTAGTTACATAGTGATGTGATCGTTTACAAGTTCATGTATACATAATTACCTAATAACAACGTTTTTTATTCAAACATAGCGAACCGTCATTGATTTCAGGTAGAGCCGCAGGCACGTCAAGCTTTTAATACCAATGTACCATGTCGGTACCATGTCGTGTCTCATCTTTTCACTCTCTTGCCAGTTTTCTTGCACATATAATTCGTAAAATTATGATAAAGTCTTACGAATCAACAATACTTTAGCATTTAACATTTTACTTAGGTACTAGTTTAATAACATTAAACTCTACCATTGATAAAGAGGCATTAAGAACTAAGTTAAAATAAAGTCAGTAGGTATATAACTTTTATTCTATTAACTAAATATTATTTAACATCTTTAGTTTTCTTAACACTCAGTCCAGCTCAGTGTCACAGTTGTGGCCACATCACTACTCCCGTCCAAGGCGTCCGCTCAATTATTTAACCTTACTTAAGGTGCGGGTCACAAACATCGGCCGGAATGAAAGGTGGGGCCGCGGCCGAGTATCATCTGCATTGACTCATCATATCATCATACTGCTTATGCACATTAATACTTTCCTGTACTTTGTTCTATAACATCTCACTATACTCTAGAAAAAATAGTGGAAAAATACTACCAAGAGTATCTGGTATAAGTAACTTTGTAGCGTTTATATAAAGTAGAATTAAATGTTATTATATACCTTTCAATGTGAATATTTTCCTTATATAATTATACTGTCTATGATTAGGTACATCGCCAATAATCGATAAAAACTAGATAATCCTAAAAGCTAAAAGAATTTGGTAGGTATTAGGATTGCGGTTACCTACTTTTCAAATCACATGAAATATTTCTCTACTTTCCCACTGATATTTGTTATTAAAATATAATATAATAATTAATTAAAAGTACATGAATTTAAATTATTTTTCGGATTAATTTTGATTTTATATTGAAGGCGTCAGCAAAAAAATATATTAAATGAGAATTCGCCTTAAATTAACACTAAATATCTTAAAAAAATTGTAAAATTGAAAACAATAACTTCTGTTACTATGTCACATTGATCCGATAGACACGTGTAAGTGGGACATTGAAACTGTTTGCGAATATTTTACTCGAATTTGTATTTGCTCGTACATAAATATTAATACAGGTGTTCAAATATTACGAAATAATTTGCCAAAAATATTTTGATAACGTAACTGAAATGGTACATATTATACTTATAGTTTAAGTGAAGTACAATACCTACCTTTATTCAGCAATCTTTTTATGTGTGTCTTTTTACAGTCGTATGTTAGTCACTAGTTAAATAATCTTATGCCATAATATAGATCGGTGAAAAACAATTACAAAATATAAGCTAATGTTTAAAAAACTTGCCTTATTAAATTTTAAAAAGCCATATAATGAAGCGGTGAAATGTGTTTACTTAGACTTTAACTATTAGAAGTAACAATCTAACTGCGTGTGTTATAGTTCCACTTATTCAATACCAGTCACTCGCCGTGTGAACTATTTTTGGTATTTCGAGACCTTAATGATATTTCGCTTAATAATTAACGATTAAAAGTTAAGTAGTAAAGTTAAGTAAAAAAAAAATTGAATTAAAATACTTGTCAACGAAAAACAATGTAATTGAATGTAAGTTGATAAAAATGGTTCAGTGTATGAAATTCAAAAAAATTGCCTAAAATTATCGCGCGTCGATCTACAGATCATCCCGCGTCAACTAGTCAAAACCCCAACTAAAAACAAATACTGAATGTCGGGATGAAGAAAAAATATTACGTATAGATTTATTATTTTATACAGTACTTATAATTTTTTAATTTATTAAATTATCTTTTACTTTAAATTATCGTCTACTGGTGTTGACTTTTTTAATGTGATTGAAATAATTATTTATTTTACGGATAAATAATTAATTATTGTTAATTGTGTACTTTGATTATTTAATTATAAAGAATTTTGTGTACATTTATAAAGACATACATATTTGAATACTTGTGATGATTGAATCGATCCAAAATGTTTTAATATGTGCGTTGTGAATGTGTTTTTTAAATAAATAAATAAATAAATAAGTAAATGATATAACGTATTTTCTTGTAAAGGCTTTAGCTCATTTATATCAGTTACTATAAAATAAAGCGTGTTTTTTCATTTATGTAAATTCCTTATTTATTGTATTGAACTAGCATAACATTGATTGTAATTCGTATCCATATTTCATAACATTACATAAAGATTATATAATAATAAACTAAAGATAAACATTACAAAGTTTTATCAAACTGCGAATGATTATATTTAAACATAGTATTATCCTCAACAAATCATGTTTACATGTAGAGCCGCTGTTGACCAAGACACGTAAACATCACGCCCGCCGCCGCCAAGGCCGCTGTTTCGAGATAACCGATATAAATAATAGATTCTCACGTATCTTATCTATCCACCAATAGAAATTGCACCATTTTCCAAACCTTATAACATAAGTAGTAATATTATAACCAACCAACTTATTCAAATAATAACTTATTCAAATTAAGAAAAAAATTGCTATGTGTATGTCAGAACGAACGCCTTACGATGATAATAGCTGAAATAAGTAGTGTATTTAAAAAAAATATGTATAACAATGATTATTATGAACTCTAATACATTTGTTTACATTGAAACATATTATCGCTAACGATTATCAATTAACACCAAGTAGGTACTTTAACAAGACATTTGTATGAACAGTGTAGAGCCCATCGTAGTGCTTATTATACAATATTAAAAACCGAATATAGAATGTTAATTGATGCCCGAACTCCCTAATTGCAAACACTCTAATGAACCTATTAATCACTTTACACAATCGCTCGATAATTGTGCAAATAAAACGATATCCAAAAGCATAAATAAAACTTAAGGAGTGCAGTTAAAACAAAATGTAAGAGAGTTGAGTCATTGAATGCAACACGACGAGTGAGGGTCGCGGGGCCTCGCGGGGGGTGTGCGGCGTGCGCAGGGGGTGCTCGGGAAGAGAGGCGGTACTTTATGTACCGAAAAGCTCGCACCGTGATTGGCCGACGAGAGGACCAAAAGCTGCCGGGGCGGTGACAAGTGTGCGCGGTATAAATAGCTGCTCCCGCCTCCGCGCCCGCCAGTCCACTCGCCGCTCGCAGTGTCAGCGCACACGCTGCGCGCTATTAGTTACTACAGTGCTTACAAGTGTTTCAATATGGTGAAGTTCGAAGGAGATTTTAGCATAAATGCTATACTGATGAATCATGCGGTAGCGAAACCACCACCATCGCCTACCGCTTCGTCAACAGCTACTCCATCGGAGGCTGATTTGAGCGACTCTGAGCTCGACGTCACGGGGACAGAGCCCGTCGACTGCACCAAACCCAAAGGAGATGAAGAGAAGAAAGACAAAAAACACGAGAAACCAGCGTACAGTTACAATGCTCTCATTATGATGGCAATCCGCAACAGTCCCGAAAAACGGCTTACTTTGAACGGTATTTACGAGTACATCATGACTAACTTCCCCTACTACAGAGAGAACAGGCAAGGCTGGCAAAACTCTATCCGCCACAACCTGAGTCTCAACAAGTGTTTTGTGAAAGTGCCGCGTCACTACGACGACCCCGGAAAAGGAAACTACTGGATGTTGGATGCGTCAGCAGAAGATGTCTTCATTGGTGGTACTACTGGCAAGTTAAGGAGACGTTCAGCTCTCAACGGCCGTTCCCGTCTCGCTTGTTTCAAGCGTCCCCTGTTCCCCGGCGCACCCATAACCGGACCCTACCCACCAGCTACGTATTCTCAACTAGTAGGACTTTACTCACAATTATTATATCAAAGATATGCGCCGATGCAAATGAAAACTCCACCAGTTGCTCCGAGTGCCGTTCATCCAGCGTTTAGAGGAGAAATGAACTACGGAAGCTTGCCCTACTCTCCGGCGTTATACTCGGATAGACTTCAAAGTGCCCAATTCCTGGGACAGTCTCCGCTGCTGCAGAACTCGTTGGGACAAACGTCGATGTTGTCACAGTCGCCGCTGATGCCACCTTCTCCTCCGATGATGGCTCACTCTCCCCCAACTTCGGGAGCCTCAAGTCCTGAGCTCCCGTCGCCTTCCCACCACCCCCTCACGCCACACATTTACAAACCCGTAACAGTGTTAACGCGACAATGACTCTAAGTGTATAGAAATCTCGAAGAGGCTGACACTCGCTAGAGTGCGAACGATCTGTGATTTAGTATTAGTTCCAGTGTCTAGTAATAGTTGCAATACGTTGTTGATCCCGTAGCATTCCGCTATTGTATTTAATGTAAAAAAATTACAAAGTGTATATTTATTGATTAGGTTTAAGAAAGATGTAATGAATAAACAAAATATGTCTCCCTTAATATTATCTTTTATTATCTTTCCTGGTCAACTCAATGCAACGTTACATTTACTCTCAAAATAATAAAAAATATTTTTTATAAAAAAAATATATTTTACACAATAATGAAATTTGAATACAAAAGTATTGATATATTCTTAATTTAGCTTACTCACTTGCATATTTATGCATAATTTTTTAACCATAATATTATTAAAATAACATTCTTTATTTTCATTAAATACACTTAATAGTTTTAACAAGAAGCTTAAAATTATACTTAACAATAATTTATAGTCAAAACCTTTCAATTTGTCATGAATAAAAACCGCTTGAAATACTTTACTAGCTAATATCTACTTTTATCACTTACCTACTTCATGGTTTTAAATCAAAGTAAAATATAAAAAATCAGATAAAGTTTTAAATTAGAATTATATTTTTCAATTATAACATAACTTAGTAAACTCTACTTCTCTACAAATACTATTAAAGAATTTATTTCTAAACTTAAAATTTATTTAAAGCCGTCGGTCTTCACTCACTCTACATTGTTAGAGCGACGGAAACTTCAACAATCTTCTAACTCAATACATTTGAAAATCATCCCAAACTCTATCTTTATGTATTTATTATATCTTAATTCATTGTTTTATTATTGTTGCTAATAATACAGACCGTATATAAAAATGTTTTACAAATATTTCGTTGAAAATAGAATTTTAATTTACTAAAATATGATGAAGTTTACGATTTACGGCATCCTTATACTTATTACTATCAATTAAGTAATTTATGTGAGGTTTTATATATTTTTAACTTGATTTAAAATTAATTATATTGTATAAATATATAAATATTATCAGTTTTATATTAACAGATTCTATCATTTATTTTATACATAATAATTCTTTTATGTACTAGCTATTGACAAGCTTAGTGTTATCATTAAACAATTTGGAATATTTTATGTATAAGTACTCGTATCTTTTTCATAATAATGATTCATATCCATCCACAAACTTTAGCTGTACTTTAATTACATAAGCCTTGTTTAATCTACTTAAGATTACTGATACAAATACAATGAAGTATCGATTTTCAGAAAATCTTCTTACAGGCTTTTATTTCTGCAATCTCTATGCCGTTACCTTAATAACTGGAAATATTATTCAATTAACAAAACATTGTAAAAACATAAACGCTTAAATGCTTAAACGTACCTATATAGACGTAAGTCGTTTCAGTGCGGATAAGACAGTAGGATTAAGCACCCCAGAAATAAATAAATAAATATGTTGGGACATTATTACACACAACGCCATCTAGTTCCGTGGTAAGCTACGAAAGAAGCTTGTGTTACGGATACCAGATAGTTGATATGCTACATATATAAGTTAAATTCATTAATATTATAAATAAATGAAAACACCTATGACTGAAGAACAAACATCCGAGCTTAACAAATGAATGCCCCCAGCGTGACTCAAACCCGCGACCGCTGGCCCAAACATGTCGTCAATGTCGTCTTAAGCATTGAGAGAGAGAGAGTTTAATTTCTGTTTTAAAAATTAAAAGATTTTATTTATTATATGATATTGTAAAAGAATATTGTAATTAGGTTTTGTTTATATTGTATGTACTTGTAGTAGATAATCTCTATCTAGAAAATTAGTGCCATAATTAGTAATTTTTTTCGATAATAGAAAGGTTTATCTTTTATTGATATAGCGCTATTTTTATTACGAGTAAAGTATTGTTAGTAGAGTTGTAGACAAAATGTCTTCTTCTTCCTTTTATGTTATTCCGTTTTTTTATTTAATGTTAATTTATAAAGGATTATCATGACCAATAAAGGACGTATTGTTTATGATTTATCATATTTATAATAATGAATTCCTTTATTGAATATTTGTTTCATAACATTATTTCTGAGAAGATAGAGCAAAGTATGTGCGGTATCAATATAGCTGTTTTCTTATTTAGTATCTACGATTTTAATACAAGTGATACAATCACATTAATTAAAATATGAACATTTTCAGTTATAAAAAGGGGCTTTAGTTGAAAAGGAGTTAGTTTGTGGGATTGTACCTTCTATTATCGTAAACACACACTTAAAGTGCAGATGTTAGAAAGTGATTATGATGTTTGATAACAATAAAGAGACCTATAAATAAGATAAAAAAGAACTTAGCTATGAGGGAATAGTCCACTAAATTTACATAAGGTTATGTTTTATTTATTTTAATTGTTTCACGTATTTACCCATGCAATTATGTATAGTATTATATTTATTTATTATTTATTTACTATGTAAAAAACCCTATGAGCTTGTTCACTAAACTCTACCAATAATTCAGATTCTATGGTGATTGATGACTTTGTACTTTTTCCAATCTATACTTCTATACTAATAGTATAAAGAAGTAAAGTTTGTTTATTTGTTAAATTGTAAGGGGTAATCTCGGGATCTACTGAACCGATCTTAAAAATTCTTTCACCAATAGAAAGCCACATTATTGCTGAGTGTCATAGGTTATATAAAAAACCGAAAAATAAAAAGGCTTTTACGTGGTAGTCCGTTTTGCAAAGTAAATCGGAGAAAAAAATGTCGAATGAAAGCGTTTATTACGAACGCTGCCTTAACTATGAAAGATATATTTTTGAGTTCTAGAGAAAAGATGTGGAACTTAAAAATGCCTACAAAAAAGTCAACGACAGCATATGTCTAACTTTTATATTTAAGTTACAAAAAGTAGTTTTTTTAATATTAGTATAGATAATTTAATTTATAATATTAATAAAATAATTTAAACACTCTGTACTAAAAAAGGATTATTAACATTATGCCCAACGAAGTGGGCACGGGTCAGCTAGTGTTATATAAATTAAAATACCTTCAAAAATATTTTACATTATTAATGTAATTTAGCTTAAGATTTTTCTTTACAATATACTCGAAGTATATTGGTAATTCATGGTATTATGTGTGTTACGCTTACTCTAAAACGACTAAACAGCTTTGGTAAAAGCTTAGCCATTGATTGTAGGCTAGGTAGTAGGTACTATATCGCACCGATGACGCTCCAAGCGAAACGGTAAGTACATTTTTATCAATTTTAATTCACTATATTATTAATATTGAATGTAATATTTACAATTTTAACATTTTAAAATGCAATTTTTCAGCTTACATTCCCTAAATTCTGTTTTGTTTCAAATATTATTTTTTGTTTATGGATTTTTTTATTATAAGAATCCTTTTTTTTCTATTATGAACAATCTGACGTGTCAAAGTCAATAGCTTACAGCTACCTACAATGCATTCGATTCGCGACTATTGAAAAATGCAATGTGTTAAAATTCATCCTAGACCCATCTATCACTGTGTGGTTTAAGTCGTAGCTGAGAGCGGGAGAAGTAGCGAATAGCGTTTTTTCATAAATCGAAAATTAATTTATATTAATTTAAATTTATAAAAAATAGTGATTTAATTAAAACTTTTTGTACCGTGATCTACTGAAGCAAATTAAGAAAGAAAGAGATGTTTGCCATATTTTCATTTTTATTTTATAAAATAGAAAACTGTAAACTTCATTTCAAAAAGAATATAGAGGGTAAATCGTAGAAATGTATACTTCATTGTACCTATAAATAATTTTGTATCCATCTATTAGAGATTACATATACATTATACGTACCTATGAAGGATTTTTGTGTGTATGTTTGTTACTCGTTTACCCATAAACAGCTAGATGGATTTGAATAAAGCTAAGTACATAGATAGACTATGACCTGAAGAAATAACTAGGACCTGAAAATAGGGAGGTAGAGTACCTAAGTATAAATATTTGTATACTATTTTTTTTGTAAATATTTAGTTTATTTAGTAAAAACATACATAATTACTATGAGTTACTAATATTCGGACATGATAGAAACACTTTGAACTCCTTAAATACAAATATTCAAAGTTCAGGTCATTAAGATATTTAATCGCCATTTTCTTCACCTTAAGGCAACAGCCACCAACCGTTCCGGGACCACAACACAATCACTAACAATCGCACAAATTCACGGCTCTCACTACAACCGATCATTAATCATCCATCATATCTCGACACGTTTTCATTTTAACCGGGAATCAAACTGAAAATATAATAAGTAAACATTTTACCACCAAATTCTTTAAATTGTTAACTGTATTTATATACTACTCGTATATAATCGCTTGTGTCAGTGTTAGGTAGCTAATTGTCTGTTCTAGACTAATATTGTGGGTTTACTGTACTGTATTGTATATGGCACTGGTGTTTTACTCGTTCCATATTTCCTTTCCCCTTAATATTAAATATATTAAGTAAAATATTTTATTTCATATACATATGTATGTAATTGTATTTAAAATAAATATAATTTTAATTAAAAATATTGGAATTTTAAAATCTACACATTTAAATACTAAGGAAGTCACAAGTTTTTTAAAACCTTATTGAAATAGTCATTATTTCCGGTAGATTTACTCCTAGAGTCCAAATCTATTGTTTTAGAATGTCTGTCTGTCTATCTGTCTCTCTGTCACCGCAACACGAGAAAGCCACAGGGCAGATTTTGATGGAATTTGAACGTATGAGATACTTTTTACTGCCCGGAAATATCTCATTTCTGACAGTCAAAATGTGTATTCTAGTAATAGATACTTTTTTAAAATCTAATGAATTTGATTCCGTCTCTAAAAGGCGGGCGGAGCCGCAGGAAATGCTAGTGTAACATAAAATGATATAATGAAATATATTTAAGAAAGGTATAATAATGAATAAAGGTAATTATAATGTCAATATAAATAGTTATTACAACTATAATTAATATCAATTATTAGAAAGATAAAAACAATAATTTATTAATTCGTATCTCATTATGAATAAAAAAGATTTACAAACGAGCTGCTTTTAACTGTAATATTAGTTTTTATGTCAGTTTCTAAGAGAACTATTAGCTCCATTTATCAATATAATGTTTATCAAATTAAGTAAGATAATGAAAGAAACGCTGCAAGTAAAATGCCTGTTTTTTATTTATGTATTAGAATTTATACGAAGATTTTAAAAGGCTTTAAACCTTGGTAGGTCTGAGCGAGTCCCATGAGGCCGATCAGTGAGTCGGTAGTGGGTGGTGCAGCGACAATAGTGCTAGGCAAGCCTGTCAGCTGTGACCGAGTTGAGTGATAAATTATGTTTTTATTGAACTGATATATCACTTAACTTTACAATTTTAAAGTTTTTTTAAAGTAGTTATGCGTAAGGTTTAGTTTATATGGAGAAATTGATTACATGCCCCGCGGTAAGACTGAGTAACGGTATTAATTGTTATAGCCCTATAATAATTTTACTGCTTTATATTTCTATTAACTGTCTTATACGGATGCAGATTATAGGTCGTGGGTTTGAGTCCCGTGTCGGTACTTACTTAATACCAAGTGCTAAGCACTTTTTAATAGACATAACACCTCATCTTATCGCCTCTACTGGTGACAGGAGAGCTGGCTAATTTTTCGCCCAAAGAATCGGCATTGCCATTCAGCGGGGGAACGCCAGCATTCTTGCCACTATTCCACGCGGACACAACTTGTACAGTAATATTTAAATATACATTTGCTGTAATAACCGTAAAATATTAGCTATTTTCTGTAAAGAATCACTCAATTGCGTCCTGGGATTGAAGAGTATTAAATTTGTAACAAAACCGTCTCATAAAACGATAAAAGAGACTAACGTAGGCCATTTTCTATTCACTCAGATCAGTGAAATACTATTCCTACTTATTGGCGTAAGATAAAGAAAAGAAACGCATTAACTTTCAAAAATAATGTATAATATTATGGAGTGCAGATTCATTGTAGACATGACACTACATGATAAATGTACGTGAAAGATATTGCTACTATTTTTTTTTTTTATATATGTTGGGACATTTACACACAGCACTATCTAGTTCCACGATAAGGTACGAGCCTTGTGTTATGGATACTAGATGGTTGATATACTACACATATATAAGTTTAAATACATACATATTATAAATATAAACATCCATGACTGGAGTACAAACATTCGTGTTCAACAAATGTATGTCCCCAGCAGGACTCGAACCCGCGACCGCTGGCGCAGCAAGTAGGGTCACTACAAACTGCGCCACGCGTGTCGTCAAATTGTAAAAAACGTCTTTTGTATTTTTACGATAATTTATACGTCATACCAAAGTACATATTAAAAATTGCCATTTTACAATTTACACATTACAATTTAAATGTTTAATCGCTACTATTTTTATTGCATACATACAGATATCAGTAAACAAATTTAATATACCTAATATGTTAGTACATTACGCGGTTGGGTCCATTATTAATATAATGAATTTATTAATTATACCAAACATCTAAACAAACAGCTGTTTTTTATTAAAAAAAAACAATAAAAATTAAAATAACTACAAAAAAATCATATTTACTCTACACTTTCGCTTTTTTAATGTATTGAAACATAATTTATACGTACAATAGGGCAAAACAAACACAAATATTTGTTAAAGTAAATTTATATAAGGTGTTTTCGTAACAAACTGAAAATAATTGATTGTATGGTAATGTCGCTGGGATTATTTCGTATTTTTCTTTAATTTAAACATTTGCAATGTTTGACTCTACTCACCTTTCACCCACCACAGTTTTTTACTTATAAATATATAATTAAACTAGTTTTTGCCCACGGTTTGCTCAGAAGTTAAAGGTTCGAGATTCAAAAGAACCTTTGCCTATCCCTAGAATACAATCTCTCTCATTAATTTATATCTTTTGTATATATTTAATACCCCTAATGTGTTATGTTAGAAATCCCTAGATCAACCATATTAATCTATACATATAAACAAAATTGGGGTGTCTGTTTTTAATTTCAAATTAACAGCTTTTTACTAAATGCATATAAAGTATATACTAGCAACAAAAAAAACAATTTTTATAATTTTTGTCTGTCTGTCCGTTTGTTCCGGGTAATCTCTGGAACGGCTGAACCGATTTTGACGGGATTTTCACTCTAAGATAGCTAATGTTATAAGGCGTAACTTATGCTACTTTTTAACCCATTTCAAAAAAGGAGAAGGTAGAAGTTTTATTTATTTTAACTTGCGGAACCCGTGGCTTTGTTTTATTTATTTTAACTAGCGAAACCCGGAACTGTTTTTTTTTGCATGTCTGGGTGTAAGCCGCTAAAATATTCTAATTTTGGTGTAATAATACATATGTAAATGCATTAAGAAATCAAAGTTTTATAGGTATTTTAAGTATCTATGGATTTACGAAACATTATAAAAACCGGATTGAAACGGCATCTTATACAAGTCTAATACAAATATGTTACATTAGACAAAATATAGTTTATTAAATGTTACTTGACAGCAAAAAATGTGTATTTTTACGTAGGTAAGTAGAATTTCTCTGGAACTACAAAGCCTAAAATTTCCTCAATGACGTAGCTAGTAGATATTATCCATTGATGTATCACGGGGGTGAAATGGCGGGTGAAAACTAGTAAGAAACTTAATTGACTACATATTAGGCTCAGTTTGTAGCGAAGCCTACCCTACTTGCTGTGCCAGCCATCGCGGGTTCGAGTCCCTCTGAGGGCATTCATTTTTGTGATCAGTTTATATGTATAATATATATGAATTTAAAGTTATATATGTGTAGTGTATCAACTATCTTGTATCCGTAACACAAGCCTCGTAGCTTACTACGGAACTAGATGGTGATGTGTGTTAATATATCGACGTATTTATTTATTTATAATTATTACAGCATCTCTCTTTTAATATATTCTCAGAAAGCAAATTAAGATGTCATCTTAATCATGATAATTGAGTTGTCATTGTGACGTTAAATTGTGGGCGCCGACATCATTAATTCTTCATCTGTTTTTCCTCATATTTGGATATAAGGATTTTCATTACTGTGTCACGAATATATTTGATACTAATCACTTCTTTTGTGCTCACATGATAGCTGTTTATTGAAGTGATTTTTTAAATTAGTTCGCTTAGCTCGGGTTCGTCTCTAGGTAGGCTTTTACTGTTAGTATATAACAGGTAGACTATGTATATACCTTTTACCTATATACATAGAAATTCTTATTAGTTCTGGTTTGGTACGTGTTTTTTCGAACATCTCCCGCGGAAAAAAGTAGCCATTGATGTCTTTAGCCCACCAACTATTTTCACATAACAATTGTACAAGCAAACAAACACTTATTATCTTATATTAATTAACATAAAATAAATTAATATAATAATTACTTATTACTACAGATTCCTTATAAACGACACGAATTTTGGTTGGATATTACCTAAAAAAGAACTGTGATGTGGTGTAAGATACGTATACAGTATGTCTTTTTAACCGACTTCAGAAAACTAGGTTATATGTTTCAGTGAAAACTTTTAATTACACGTACAGTACTCTCGCAGGTTTTTAGTAGTACCTACTTGATATTAAATTAAATAGATGTTTAGTTTCGTGTTGAAACAAATATGTATCTTCACATGAGACTTCCAAGAAATAGTTTGGGAGTGGCATAACATTAAAAAGCTTACTAATAGGGAAAAATTCGGACAAGTGCGAGTCAGACTCGCGCACCGAGGGTTCCGTACAAACCTGTACGGAACGGTGTATGAGTAAAGGGGTAATAAGTTTAAAATTATTAAAAATATTTTTATTATATGATGTAACTAAAAATTTATGCTTTTCGCAATTTTTCCTTTATCTGTGTTATAAGACGTTGCTTCGTACCAAATTTCAAGATTCTGAGTTCACGGGAAGTACCCTGTAGGTTTTGATTCTCTTGCGAGTGTCGAAAATTTGCGGCATAAACGGGAGTATCTTTTGATCGCGTTGACTTAGAAGTTTGATTTTTTCACAGCTCCAAGAGACCATAGACTTGAGTATTTAATATGAATTTCAGCTTGATACCTCCACGCGTTCCTGAGAAAAAAGGTCTTGACAGACAGACAGACAGACGGACAACAAAGTGATCCTATAAGGGTTCCGTTTTTACCTTTTGAGGTACGGAACCCTAAAAAAACCGCGCGGATTAATACTCTAAGAATGAACGAAGTCACTAGTCACTACATATTATAAAACAAAGTCCTCCGCCGCGTCTAGTCTGTCTGTTCGCTATAAACTAACAAGCTACTGCACCGATTTTCATGTTGTTTTCACTAATGGATAGAGTGGTTATCGAGGAAGGTTTTAGTATGTAACTAGAGGAACCCGTGGCTTCGCTTGCGCTTAATTTAGGGATGAACCCAATCGAATCGAGTATGAATCGCTAGTTTAAAATAAGAGGTAAACTGAAAAACCTCTAGTTATTGAAATCGAACACGCGCTTTCGCATTAATTATCAATTATGTAAGCCAGTGGATGGCTATTAGAGGTCGTACGTGACTCCTAACACGATGCACTCCGGCGTAATCAAAACAAACGATTTAGCTGATTGCTGAAGCCATTTTAATGCAATTAACAGTTTTGGTTAACAAGCGATTTTGGAACGAGTTTCTGAATAACTTTATGCCCTAATTAACATTTAATCATTTAAGCTGAGGTTTAATTAAACAGATTCATATCATATAGCTACATACGCTGTATGTACATTGTACCTACATATATATTGTACATATATGACGTATACTGGAATCTTTTTTTATCTATTGTTTCTGAAAGCCAAGTTTTTAAATGTATTCTTATTATTAGTAAATAATTTGTCTAATTGATTTCCCTTTGTATATCAAAAATTGTACAATTTTCATGGGGACCCTAAATATTTTACTCGTGTTTAACTTCTGACCTTCCCTAAAAATCCACAGCATTAGCATATAAAAGAATATCGAGGACGCATCAATGTAATTAAATTTATTCGCATTGATTTGTGCTCATATAATTGTGTATTTATTCACAAAATTTTAAATTCTGTAAATTTTAATAGTTAATTTAAATAGTTTTTTAACAATTAAAATGAATCTGATAAAGGAAGGACCTTCTTAATTCATACTTTGGAAGAACTTTTCGTGTGTACAATATTCTAAAGCGAGAAGCAGGCGTTTAGACGACTATTTAATTATGGTGATTTAAAAATGGCCTGATCCCCTCGCTTTGAAGAATGGCTCGTACCCAACAGTGGGAAATTGAATAGAACTGAACAAACTACAAAACTTAGCGTTTCACTATGACATGACAAAAGAAAGATGGCCAAAACTATATTGAAAGTGGGAGTAAATTGTTTTAATTATAGTCCTCTTGTAAAAAATTCTTAAGATCTATCATATACTTTCCTCTAATCTAGTTTGACGTAAAGAAAACAATAATATGTTTGAGATATAATATTTATGAGCAGTGGGCGTTTAAGTAGGAAGCGACGCACAACGTACAGAGCTGGAGCGAAGACGCGTTCTCAAGCAAGCCATTATCCTGATGAGGATGTGTTCACTTGTGTAACAATTGTTTGCCGGCACTCCTCGGCCGCATCCTTCGATCTAGCCACGCGGTGCTCCTCAAACTTTACATCACAATATTGTTGGTTTTCCTCATTCTATTATGTTTTTTTTATCTAATGACTAACCTTTGCTTCGCTCGTACGTGTTGTGAGTTTAGTATATTAACTTTACACAGCCCGTCGATTTGCCGGTTTAATTCATAATAATTGTCAGGAAAATAATCAAACGTCGCGTCGTTAAATTTATTAAGTTTTCTTAATTTTTTTAATTTTCTGCACAATTTTCTTAATTTTTTTCTTTCGTATGAACCTTCTCCTGACAATAACAAACACAACAAAAAAAGAATTAGCAAAATCGGTCCAGCCGTTCAGGCGTGATGACGTGACCAAGTGAAATAGGGATTCATTTTTTAACCGACTTCAAAAAAAATTCAAAAAAGGAGGAGGTTATATGTTCCGTTGTATGTATTTTTTTTTTTTTTTTTTTTATGTATGTTCACCGATTGCTCCGCCGTCTGTGGGCCGATTTCAAAAATTTTTCTTTTGATTGGTAGGGTATAGTTCCGAGGTGGTCCCATTGTCACCAAGTCAGGATCTGATGATGGGATCCCAGGGAAATCGAAGGCAACTCTCAAAATTTACAGGCACCTATTATGTTTTTGATATATTTTCTAAACCCGATAAAGCTTTTACGTATGAAAATCATCATCTCATGTGGATGAGCTGATGATGGAAGGTAAAATTCCTCAACAGTTGTTTTTTATGTGTTTTCACCGATTTCTCCGTGAATTGTGGGCCGATTTTAAAAATTTCTTTTTTGTTCGGTAGGGTATACATTCAAGATGTTCTCATTGTCACCAAGTCAGCATCTGATGATGGGATCCTAGAGAAATCGAGGGCAACCCTTAAATTTTATCGGCACTGATTACCTTTTTCATATATTTTCTAAAGCTGTTCAAGAATTTGTGATGATGTAAGGTATATATCCTCAACGGTTAGGAGTTGAAAGAAAATTCTTTTAATATTATACGTACTTATGAACTGATAGTCGTACTCCTTCAGGATATTAGGTGGATTGATAATAGAAGGTAAATCTTATTAACGTCTACGAGTTACGTGGAAAAATAGACGTGGAAAAATCTCGATTGACTATTGTCGTTCATTTCAAAACTTCGCTGACTTATTGGAGCAGTAGTTTAGTTAGCCTTCCAATATTTTATTTAAACATAATAATTTCCACAAAAAAATTTAAAATAAATTATTTTTTAACAAAAATGAAAACCGACTTCAAAACGCTACAAATCGAAACTAAAAAGAAAAAAAAATAATTTTAATTACTTAGTTATTGTTGGAGTCGGTGCCAGCCAAAGCAAAATAATCCTAATACAATCTCCTTGGCTGGCACCGACTCCAACAATAACTAAGTAATTAAAATTATTTTTTTTCTTTTTAGTTTCGATTTGTAGCGTTTTGAAGTCGGTTTTCATTTTTGTTATATATATCTACTGATTACGGTAAAATCCATACGAAAACGCCATTCCTGTGTCGCAGTCGAAGCTATTTGGCCACTTATTGAAAGAGTCATATTAATATAATTTTTGTAATTTTTGCCTATCTGTTTGTCTGTGTTTTGTGTTATTTCTTATTAATGTAATTTAAAAGTAAATGTTTTATCATAAGTATTTCAATATATTATTTAAATCACTCACACACTCACATATTAATTAATTAATACCTCGTTACTTGTTATTTTGACCTTACTGCTGTAAGTAATGTGAGGTAATTTATATATATACACTTTTATACTTGCTTAGATTTACGCGAATATTTGACATTACGAAACGAAACTCTTCGGTAGAATCTGCCGTGACCTTGATTGCTGTAAAACATTCGAAACATCGGAAAGCAAAATCTGAAAAGACAGTTTCATTTTAAAATGCACATGCACATGCAATAAGTTATTTAAAAATTTATTAAGTAATATCGAATCGTCAAAGGCAAGACAACAAATTATAATACATGTCGTGTGCGCAATACAATATTGACATGGTGACATACTCGTAGGTGAATTACATATTATTATACTTTTAAATAAAACTATCTTTCGGATTTTGTCACGGATTTATTTGGATTTTTGGTTCCGTTATTATTATAATGCTTTACAGCAATCATGGTCACGGAAGAGACTCTCCCACTTCTCCCACTTCTCTTATTATACTTTTATCAAAAAATCTAGTATTTCATTAGGCCTTATAAGTTTCAATCACAAACTTTGAAAAATATATGAAAATAATGGTAGAAAATTAATTTTAAGATACAATATAATGTATTTATCTTTGATATATAATCAAAGGTATTTATTATAAAATTTATTTGTCAAAAGTTGATCACTTTAAAAATTTATTGTTTTTTTATAACTATTTTGTTCATTCAAATTTTAATCAGTCCAATTTAAATGACATGGTTGGCGTAGTTTGTAGTGGGTTGCACAACAAGTTGCTGTGGTAGGTCGCGGGTTCAAAATCGACGGGATCAGTGATGAGCACGAATGTTTGTACTTTAGTTGTGAATGCTTATGTTTATAATATGTTATGTGTATGTATTTTAAACGACACGTTTGGCTCAGTTTGTAGTGGCCCTACTTGCTATGCCAGCGGTCGTGGATTCAAATGAATCAACCTTCTATATAACTCTTATATTAAGCTTACGAAGTTTGCAACGCTGCTATGATTTCCCTAAAATTTGATCCTGCGAAGATGAAAGTTTGACCGGCACTGGCTGATATATTAAGGAATGTGACAACAATCGTGTCAGGCCGCAGTGACGCAACCCAACAGGCTATTGTCGCAACAAACACTAACACTAACAACATGATCGTCGTGTAGGCGGTATATAATAATGGCCCAAGGTTTAAATGTTTGAGATTGTTTTGCGACCTCTAAAGTGTGAAATAAAAGCACATTATTGACTTATGCTATAGAAAATAAATATTTTTGGGCTCTAAACCTTAACTAAAGCAATGAGAGTAAAATTACGTGTTAAAGGAAAATTGTTTTTCACATTTTCCTGTTAGCTAAGTAAAAACTTGAGGAAGAATAATCACCTGAACTGATTTCACATTGAAGAATGTTAAAAATTGTGAAGGAACGTTTGTGTACTAAAGGCTATTATTCGATTAACGGTTTTTAGAAGACAGTACGCCTTGAGAATGATGTGATCGCCGCCAAGCTGTTTCAAAATATAGAATTATTGTTAATTCACAATTTAATTTGAAAAAAGATATAAAAATAATATAAGTATCGCTGAGTTTCTTTCGCCAGTTCTTCTCAGGTCAGAGGTTTCTTCTTTTCGAACTGGTGGTAGACTCATGACTTTCAGTAAGAAATTGTAACAATTTTTATGCGGTATAAAAGATTTTGATTTGATTTGATTTTGATTTCAGCAGGTAAATTAACATTTCTTTCATCGTATTAACATATCGACAATAACATCATAATATCTAGTTACCAATCGCCATACAACAGAAGCGTCAATAAACCGCTACAATCCTCCTCAATTTAATTCTAATCAAAGTTTGATTTGGCGCAAATCAACGACCCCTTGTTTGCATACAAACACTAATCAAGTGGCATTGAGATATGAAACAATTTGAAAAAACGTAGAGGGCAGGCCGTGACCGCGCGTGACCGATAATTGGGATGCGCAGGCGCATTTTACTTAGTTATTTTATTACTAAAGCTCTTGTATTTCTCACCTTAAGAAAATGTTATTATAGCTAAAATGGTATTCCTAATTGTATGTAGTAGTTATCCGGAGGTGAGAGACATGTATTCATTTTTACAATATTTTCCATAGATTAAGTTGATTTATTTAAAACCATGTAACAGTAGTATCGAACGTATGAACGTGTTGTAACATTCGCAGCCATTTTAGTATTTTTATTACAAAGAAAATAAAAATATGTATATCCTAATTTAACAGATTCTAGATAATAAAAGCTATTCTAAATATAGAATTAGTACCTACTTTTAATATCATGTCTAACTAAAAGGCCCTACAACATGTTACATTACGATTTATTTACAAAGCAGTGTCATATGCTTTGAGTATTTGTATACAAATAATGTATTCAGGACTTACATCAGTCACGGCGCGGACAAATCAGACAATTTAAAGTCGACTATTAAATCGTATTTACACAAAGAACCTCTACATCCGCATTATTAATACAATAAACTGTAATAAAAAGACGTCGAATATTCTTATAGCGTATAGACTCTATGTAGAGTCGAATAGGGTGGAAAATAAATAGTTTTAGTAAAAGGGTATTATTGTCGTCAGTGTTACCCCTTTCATCGCTCATCCTTGATTTACTGGAGGCAATTACTTTACGCGGCGGAACCGTGACTAAAAAACATGTGTTTGGTGCGCTTAGACACGCACCGGGGACGCGTTTGATTTCATAATTTTTAATCATGTGAGGATAATCAGAATTTACTATACACTTGCCGTCGAAATTAAGTGTAAAGTAAATGAAAAATTAACTTTTATCCATCGTACATTTTCATTTTATTCTTGTCATATCTATTTTTACAATAAATTCAGTAAACTTAGACAAAAAAAATCTTTATGACTTGGCGATCTTAATATGAAAATTGAAAGGCGGCAATTTGTTGTACATTCGAATTGCATTTTATTCATATTTAAATTTGTTAAAAACTTAGACACTATATAGGTTAAATTCTTTAAAAATGACCGCCTTCGGTATTAAATGGTATAAAAAAATCAGTATAGTTAAAACTCGAGCATCCGCAAGCAAAGCCGTGATCTAATACTAGTTAAATATAAAAATCTTATCTTTTTAACTAACGAAATATAATCTCTTCAATATTATAGCTTAAATTGTATTGCAAATTCAATATAAAGATTTTTATAGAATACGTAGCGGCACAGCAAAGGCTTCGATTGAGACATCCGACACGCCATCAAAAGCACCGCCTTCTATACCCGTTTACTATCAGACAACTCCATTTTTTACTATAAAACCTCCATAGAAAATATTTCGGGACCTTATACAGTTGTAATAGCGACTAAAATATTTTATATCGCTTTTTGAATTACTTTTTTAAGTGAACAGCTAAAGTTGTGGAGATTTATCCGTTTAACCCTTATATCATTCTGTGGGGTATTGTGTGAAAATTTGTCAGAACGCCATGTATAGTTCGACTCTATGGTGTTTTGTGATACATTAGGCGTCGTTGTCACCGGATAGCGTGCTAATGTGCGCTTTGTTTGCTGGCTGTATTGTTGTCACCGTTTGATCTGACCTTTGGATCTTTCAGATCCAAGAAATATATACTCCTTTGTTATTATGTAACAGTGGGAGATTGATTATAGCATAAAAATTCATTATTTCAGTCTTTAGCCTTTTATTAGTCGCGTTTAGTATAAGTAAAATTATATTTAATACATTATTTGATGATAAAATTTAAATGAGGTTAAAGTCGTATTTATTTCATTATAAATAAATAAATATGTTGGGACATTTTACACACAGCACTATCTAGTTTCACGGTAAGGTACGAGCCTTGTGTTATGGATACTAGATGGTTGATATACTACACATATATAAGTTTAAATACATACATATTATAAATAATATAAACATCCATGACTGGAGAACAAACATTCGTGCTCAACAAATGTATGCCCCCAGCGGGACTCGAACCCGCGACCGCTTGCGCAGCAAGTAGGGTTACTACAAACTGTTTGTTATTTGATAAGTGTTAGTACAGTTAGCACAATTTATTACGTATTTTCGTTATTTTTAAATAAGCATATAAGTAAAGATTACCCAACAGTTAAAGGCAAACTATTAGGATGTAAAACATTAAAGTAAACCAAAAGAAGCTGCATGGTTAAAAATAGTTTTCGAAAAGCTAAAAACTGACGACTGAATCATTCGTACTTTATTGAAAGATATTATCAATAACTATCTATTACACCGTAAAGTAAATTAAAATCTCCAACAAGAGTATCAAAACGGTTATAGAAGAACTCATGCGGATTCCCCCCACATTACCTCGAGTAATATCTTTATAACCGTGATCTAAGAGCAATGAGACGTTCAAGTAAACGCAGCCAGTATTTAATGCCAACTTAGCGTAATCTAATAAAACTCAACCCTTCAGCCTTCAGCCCGGTCGCGGCCACTCAATACCGTAATCCCTCTCGACGCGCCCACTAAACCGGAAAAGGCAAATTATACAACATAGCAGCGACACATCTGCAACAGCCTCCGACGAGATCACTCTCCAAGCGATACTCCTCTCTATACCCACGTCTTAAAGATTAATAAGATATATATTATGATATAAGATATTAATAAATGTAAAGGCAGTCGTGCGGACAAACTCGAGTAGAGTGTCTTAGGGCGACCATGCTGTATGGTAATTTAACTACAAGATGTATTCGCTTTATGGTCTTTTTTGCATCTCAGTGATATAAAGGTAGGGTGACCGCAGTAATAATCGCTTTGTCTCATTATTTTATTACTTATTGTTATCATCTTGGGAAATATGCAATATAATAGCAAACGAAAATGGCGCTCAGTGATGGGTTGAGATAAATGCATAGTTAATAGTATTATACCATATTATTGTTCTATAATCTAAGTTGGGATGTACGAAGGACTCGTACTGTACCGGCTTCTGGCTATGAAATATTATTTACAAAAAAATTGAAAATTTTATGACTCTTCGATATGTTTAAATTACAAAAGAGTTTAAAATTTTGTGGTCACATTAGCCTATATAGCAATATACTTGTATTATATTAAGTTATATGCGTATAAAGAAATGTGTTGCTTCTTACATAGTAATGCTTCTGAGGATACTTTATCTTTGCGCACTTCTTGTCAGATGATTCAAAGAGTAACTCCTAACTTCAATCTCTATACTCCGCCATCTTTAATACACATTTGTCAACTGTACATAACCATTACAAAACGTTTCATAACAAAATAGTGTTGTTAAAGATATATCAAGTAAAACTTTTAACTCTTCCTAAATTGCTTAAGAAATATACAGATTACAGAGCCTAAAAAAATCAGAAAGCATTATCCCGCAAAAGTTTACCCCGACACATTCGGCAACACTTAGCCTAAGGAAACCATATGCCAGTACGATCTTTACGCACTATTTAACATTTTATAGAGGAGCTGATTAAAAGGGTTTAAAAAGAACTCCACTACAATATAATCTAATACTCTTAAAAATTAAAAAAAAATGGCTTCTAAACCCAATTTTGTTAACATTTTATTGTTAAGAACCTTCTTTACAAGCTTTTAAATCGAGTGTTGGTTAAATACGCACCACCGAGTATGTAACGGGTATTTTTTTTTATTTACTACTTATTGCCTGCGACTTATACAGCTTAAAGTATCTCTAAAAATTAAACTTCTTTATGTGTTTTGAAATTTGCTCCCGATTCGATCCTACTTTTAAGTAAAAAATGTTTCATTTTAATATTTTACAGAATACTTGACCTCCATGTTGATGATGACAACGTTTTTGAAGTGAAGTGAGATAGAAAACGAAAAATAAACCATTATTAAAGTTATTAGACTATTTAATTTAAAATAATTTAATTTCCTTGCTCTTTTTCTGCTTCCTTTTCATTTATAAGTTTTTTGCTAAACGTTTAAAAGTTACCTGAATATTGTAAAAGTTTTTATTAAATTAAATATTTAAAGCTAAAATTAGTGAGACTGCATTTCGTACACACGAGATGTATTGGAATGGAAAACCGCGTAACTTTAAACGAATGTTTACATACTCGTAGGATACATAAGATGTGTATAATCAATTTGTTGTAGCGGTTACATTTTGGTTTAGCTTCAACTAAACTTAACTTATTGGTTTTTATTTACTTAATACGTTTTATATCTATCTTTTTAAGGAAATAGCTAAAAGGTTAGTCGACATCACAGGAGACCGAAGAGCTGGCAGCTATCTCGGACAAAGAATTAGTCTAGCTATCCAAAGGGGGAACGCTGCCAGTATCTTCGGAACCTTGCCTAAAGGGAATCCTTTTAATAATATATTTTAGTTATTATATTATATTTTTTTAAGGTTTTTAGTTTAGGTTCATCTATACATTAAATATATGTAAATTCTATCTAAGAAAAGAAATTCGGGTAAATTACACCATTTAGAAAAAAACTTTAATGTCTCAACTCTCAATAGTAGAGTGACTATCAAAACAAAACTATCGCTGCCTAATGACTATTTGCCTATATTTATTTCAAACGTACATACGTACGTAAAAATGCATATTATAATTATCTGATTAATACTATTACGTGTTATTACTTGGATAACAGTGACACGTCTCTACCACTTGTTGGCATTGATAACTTTATAAACAGTCATTAACCCTTACTCGATTGCAACCAAAAAGCAGTCAATGTTACATTTAATAGGTTTAAAACTTTCAAAACGTATCTGCCGGTGCCTGATCTATCTCAAACATTATCGGAATGATGACGGCTGTTGTTTGTATATCGATTAATTAATAAATCGAACTCCGGATCGAGTCGAGATGCATCAGAACACGCCGCCTCTCTAATTGAGTCATGCCGCCACAAAAGATATTAGAAAACAACAATATATTTAATACCAATTCAACTATTGACGTTCAAATATCAAACTTATTCCTCTGAGTTAACAGCTGTACCCGTTTTAAAGTGATCGCAGTGAAAGATGGTTTAGAAAAAAGATAACGCCGAACACTAAATGCCGAGCATTTTACCTGTCATATTATTAAAAAATAAATAGTCTATGGACGTATGGGAATCGATACGTTTTTGATTAATGGAGGCAAAACTCGATTATCTTGTTGGCGATACAGAATAGTGATTGATTGTTTTTTGCGAAACTCTATATCACCCGCATAACCGCTAATAGGCGCAATGGGTAACTACATTTGTTACTTTTTGAGTTTTTTGAGTAAAAATGTCGAAAAGGCTTCACCCGTTCCCACCTGTTTTCGTTTCTCACAGATTCGCGAATGCGTAAAGTAAAAAGCATCGGCGTTTTTGACATCTTAAACCTAAGTAAGACGATATCGATCTTTTGCAACCTTTTTGATAATAGACAAGGATTCACGCTCATTGTTCCTCTAACGCTTACATTACGCCGCCATTTACTTCTCGAACTGCTTTTAATGCTTAAAGAGCCTAATATTCACATATAGCGTTACAGATAGGTTATTACTTTATAGTTTTAGTCCAAAAAATTAAAAAAACTTTGCAATTTTTTAAAATTATATGTTTAACTGAGAGTCAGAAGCAAATAATAAAAATATCTTCTACTTAATTATTACATATTTGTGAATAATGCTAGTAGAGGACGATTTCTATTAATATTAATTTGTGTATCTCACTTTATCCCATAAATAAATTAATAAATGAAGATATAATAAATATAGAAAACTTTTATTTAAGTATTTCCTTTTTTTAATTCCACAAACTAAAAACAAATGTAAGCTAATACAGAGATTTTCAAAGCTTCAAAAGGGCCATTGTGCCATTTAGCGTCAAGTTTCGCCGCGGGGTTAATATTTCACGCTTGAAGGTGCTAAGTGCGAAGTGAGCTTACACAATTATCGCGACGTGACCTTAGAAAGGTCAATTAATTTTACAACTCTATAAATTACTGTTAAGACAAACGAGCTTTCGCTATACTTAATTGCTGCGTCTTATGATTTCTAAATGAAGACGACAAAAATTATCTAATATTATTTATGTTATGATGATGATACCTACTGAATAAAAATATTATAAAAACAAATTAATATCTAGAAGAAAATGAAAATTATATGTGGGTATTCAACACATTTTGGAAACTTAGATTTGTGTCAGAGGGTTTTAAGAGTTAGTAATATGTATAATATTATATGTATTTATCAATTATGAGACAAACAAATATTAAAGAAAAATATGAGCTTCACTGTCATATCTCGTCAACTAATTAGCCAAAACTACCGATAAAATATAAATTATATTTATTGTAATATTCTATTTTTTTGCAAAACAACCTAAGTGCATAGAATTCCTTATTTTGATCCGATTCACCCTCTGATCCGTTTTGCCTCGGTCTACTATATATTCTTCTACGACGATAGCACCTAAATCACGCTATCCATACAAGTATTTAACCGATTTTCTTATGTTCCATATAAATCGGAGATCGGAGAATTGATTAAAATATTTGTAACTTCACCATTTCTTGTTTAGCAATGCTTACTGAACACACTATCCAGGGCTTGTTCTGGTAGTCATTGACAATTTGTCATAGGTTTTTAACAATAGTTCAAAAATTGTAAAATGAAGTCCGTAAGTATGATAACAAATATTACAGGTATTCTAGAATTTTCGTTTCAACCCCAACATAATCATTCCAAGTCTTAGCTGATATAGCCATAATCATAAATTAATACCTATCGAAATTTAGAGTACATAATACTCTCCAAACCCTAAATCAATAATAATTTTAATAATAAAGAAAATAGGCCTTAAATATTAGATTGAAGACTGGAGAAAATAAAAGAGAATTAAAACTTTCGCAAAGCGAATGGGACTTAATTTCATGTTAGTTGAGCTTTTTTGTAATAAGCACTAAAGCACAGCCAACACATCGATTAATTTATCATGTAAAAACAAAAGTAAGCTAATACATACGTTCCTAAAGCTCTGAAAGGGCCATTGTGCTCGCCGCGTCGGGTTTCGCGGGGTTAAGAATTCGCGCTCGTAGGTGTCAAGTGCGTAACTCTATACGCTACTTGATTTGCCCTCACGGGTCACTTAATGATGTACTGCGTCAATGCTCAAGGAAATCTGCTATTTTACTTCAAAATAGAAGTATCTTGACCAAAATAAGAAGTTATTTTGGTAGAATTTGAAAGGAAATGTACATAATACCAGATACATATTTGAAGAAAATGTGATTTGATTATTGAAATTACAGACATATATTGGTGCCTTAAGGCTTTAGACGTGAATCTCTACTACCTTTTACCATATTTCCTCGGACAAGTTCTTGTATATATTTTACGTTTTGCTTAAGTTAAATAAAATCTTTTCAACATCAACAGAATTTGAGTGATCGCCTTCTCAAAGGACAGAGAAATAACATTTAAAATTATATTAAGCGGTGGTTGTAACATCCTAATATAATACTTTATCAAGATAGTAGGTACCCATCTATCAAACAACTATTAACGGAAACTGTGATAGTTTAATAAAGCATTTAGCAATATAACTCTCTCTCTTTCTCTCTTTCCATTAGATCTATTAGCTCTATTGGTGATCGCTTATCTGTAAACAAAACAAACAAATGCAGTCCATTAAGATTGCAGTACTGTCTTACAATTGAGTTTAGATCGAGCGGATACGAGATTGAAGCACTTTTGAATGTGTCATACATTTTAAATTAATAAATTAAATAGTTTTATTCAATATATCATATTTTTTGTATATAATAATAAGGTATTATTGTTTTTCTCAAATATATAATAATATATATTGATCATCTTGTTTGTACGAAACTGCACATTTGTATACACAAGTTATTATAATCGTGGCGCTATAAGCCATTAAAATCCAGAATTAAAAAATATATAATAAAGCTAAGGAATGTCACAGGAATCCATGACAAATCGTTTTAATACGTAAGCTCTTAGTTTTGTTGTATGTTGTATTTTAACACTTTTGTTCGGACCATTGTCCAGAAACAGCTTAAAATAATAACTATAAGTCAAAATTGTTATTTAAAATAGTAAATACTAAGTAAGCCCATATAAGAGTGATACCTTTAAGCAACTTAACTCTTTACAAAACTGTCACACAATACGACTGATTAAAAATCAATATTTGTTTTGAAACCAACAAAATAACTTTACCTAATCTAAGCCGTTTCAAGATGATTAGCGCAAGTCCCCAAAAAGCTCTCCAGTTCCACAAACAAGTGAGCAAAAAACATAAAAAAGCTTTAAAAATCCTGTCTAATCTTTGTTAGGTCTGCGACAGGTAACCATTTCAACGATAACCAAATACAATAACTGACGATTATCTTTCGCTAATCTCGGATACATCGACACAACTCTACCACTCCGAGATAGAGCTCAGAATGGCGTAGCGCTTCCCATGAAGGGATCGCACGGTCAACGAAATGTTTCTAATAATTAGTTATCATCGATCATCGGAGCTTGGCCACATTAATAAAGATATTAAATGCCTTCGATACTGAATATAATATTAAAAATCAACCTTAAATTAATAATGTAGAGTCGATATTTTATAATTTTCGGGATCTCGGGGCGGCACGATCAAAGTCCGCGGCGTCTTGATCGTAAGCGGCAAAACCAATTGTGTGACAGATGGTGCGGGACGAGACGGGATGAGGACAAAATGAAAAAGACATCAAAATGTTTAGGCATTTTTTGGTATAGATAATGTGAGGTGACACTAACGCGGGCAGACGCTCGTGCGGCGCAGACATGGCCGACTGATTGGTCTTAACTGAAAATTGCATAAACGTGTATATTTTTTTGATTCGATTATTGATTAAACTCAAGATAATTAAAGAATATTATTATTAAAGTACAGACTGAGAAATATTTAATGATAATATCAAAGATTCTTTCTCTCACAAGATCTTTTTTTTGTATTTTTCTTATTAAAAAAGTTTTTTATAATATTAAAATCTACTATGTTCGTTTAAAACTTTATTCAAATATGTTAAGCCATTACGAAGAATAAGATACTTTTTCTCTACCTGATAAAATAGTTAACATGTAATTTACTGAACTTTTTCTTGAGCTTTTCTAAGCGTTAGTTTATATTTCTTAAGTACGCAAATACATATTCAAGCCTCAGTAAAGAAAAGTAAAACTTAAGTCTTAGCAGAGGTACGTATTTCTTAAGTTAATAAAAATCACAATACCAAAGTTTTTTCTAAACCACTGGTTGTAGTTAAAGCATGAGTCGCATTTAAAAATTGTAAGTAATCTGTAGTATTTCTAAAATAAATGACAGGAAAAGAATATTTAAAAATAATTTATAATAACTATGTGACAGATTTAAAATGTTTAAAAAAAATAAAAAATATTACCGTGACTTTCCGCATACAATCAATACTTGATTAATAAAATCTCTGTGATAAAACAGGCCAGTAATATCTTTCCTTTTATTTATATTGTTTATACGTTAACATATTTTTTTCATGTTACACATTGTTTGAGAAGAATTTATTAAAAAATACTGCTGTAGAGTCTAACTTTGTAAAAATTACCCTGTTTTATTTACAACTTGTTGTATTAATAAATACACATAATTAATGATAAAATGCCATATTATCCGATATAACGAAATAAAATAATAAATTGAAATTAAATAAAATGTTGCCATCTTCAATAACAAATCCATTAAATGCAGTTCTTCAGGTTTTGTACAAAAGGACAAACACACAGTTTGTTTGCTCAACAGACGCTCGCGGTACGTCGCTGACAGCCAAGATTGATTGTTGGACGGCAATAGTTGACGTGCTGATGCAGACGCTCTGAACATTTGGCTTAAATACAAAATAAGTTCTTGATATAGAAAACTATTTAAAATTATCTTCTAGGATTTTTTCGCTTTCGCTAGTTGTATTTTGAATTTCGGTTCCCGACATTTTGAACGCTGCGAAAATCTAATAAATCTGCCAAAAGTCTGAAGTAATAATTTTTTAAGACAATTAATAATAATCAGTGTATATCGAAAATAGTATATTTATCCGATCAAAAACGGATCTGAGTTCAATTTTAAAGGACTTAGTAGTTTTTTAATCAATATAAATCAATTGAATCTAAAGTTTTCTATTATTACTTATATAAAAAGTTATTTACATTTTTTGCGTCCACCAAAGTTACCGAGTATTGGATACCTTAAAAGACAAAGGCTGGTAAATCAAACTTCACGTTACAAATTAATTATCATACATTAAATTAAAGAAATATTCTCAAAGCTATTAAAATATTTGTATGTTACTCCATCGCTAAGTTGTCGAGGAATAAAAAAGTGCTCGAATAAATAAGTTACAACTTAGCTGTTAAACGATCATTTATCTTAATTAGTGTGGCGAGTGCATTACATTTAGTCCATGTAATGTTATTTCTATGTTAATTTATGGAGTCGATATGGTTTTAACTATGAGTTTAAGATACAGTCTTGTTTTTTATCTTTTAAAGTTATTTACAATAACATTTCCGAACTTACTTTATTATCACTAGAAAGTCCACTACGTATTTAGACAGAATTCGATAAACACAAAAACTACCGAACAGTCATTTATATAATTCAATCTTAAATGAATTTTAATTGGCTGAAATACAACGAAGGTATTGTTACGTTCTACGAGTTCGGGATCGGAAATTAAAACCTCTACAGATGTTTTATGCTTCTTTATAAATTATTATTTAAGCGATTCACTAACACTCGCAGTTTGTACACAGCACTATGTAATTTAAGTCTCTGAGTACTACTATATTTCATTGGCATTAAGTGGGAGTATATAATACTTAAAACTATGACCCACGAGTACATTTATGATGCTTAATTTTAAAACAGTTTGCTGCCTCTGTCGCGGCTGCTCAAAGGCTGATCCATCAGTTTTGACGTCGTTTGATGATTACCGACTAAATATAATAACAGAATTATTGAAGTAGCACCCGGTATAATGAGCCTGTAAGTGAACCAAAACTATACTAATATTGTAAAGCTGAAGAGTTTGCTTGTTTGTTTGGTTGAACGCGCTAATCTCAGGAACGATCAGTCCGAATTGAAAAAATATTTTTGTGTTGGATAGTCCGTTTATCGAGGAAGGCTATAGGCTATATTAGATCACGCTACGACCGATAGGAGCGGAGCATCAATGAAAAATATTGCAAAAACGGGAGGTATTTGGTTTCCAGCCTTTAAAACGCGCGCGAAGCCGCGGGAAAGACTAGTTGAGAAATAAGCTAAAGCTATACATCCAATATGTAAATTTGTCGCGATTTATTCGTGTGGGGTAAAGTTAAAAAGTTATAAAAACAGTTTGTGTTAGATAACTGCATGTGTTAACTTTGTGTGGTGGCTATTCTCAATAGCAACTCGAAGTTTTGAGGTTATACCCCATTTTCCAAAGAACACATAATATGAAACTGTCGGGAGTGGGCATGAATGTAGGTATTGTCGAATTGTCATCCCAAACAACCGTACTTAACCGAGTCTGCTCTCATCTTTTCTCTCTTTTACTGCCATAACCATAAGAAATCTTTTCTTTTTTGGTGTACAATAAAGATTTTATTATTATTATTATTACTTTATTACCTCCTATAGTATAGTTCATAATAATTTTTACACTTTAAAGTAACTAGTGTTTTTAATTTAATCAGACTCGTAGTTACGCCATTTTAAGCCTATATAGATATTTGCATAGTGTTAAAACAATTAGCATCTATTAAATATTATGTTCTTTGTCTATGTTTCATTTAATTTGTACAACCTTAATTTTTTGGTGATTTTATCTTACAATAGGTCTTACAAGGAAATATGACATAAAATATAATAATCAAAAGAAACAAATCGTTATCTTGGTAAGTTAATTTACGCGGCGGAAACGTGGGCGTGAGCTTAATTGTAAAATAGCTATAATTATCATTACCATACATACTCGTATGTGACCCGACGCCGACCCGCACTACTGAATAATTTAATTGACACCATTTGCTTTAGTTGCCGGAGCACGAGACTAATGTCATCTCATACTTCCCTGCTTGAGGAAATATTTTTATCTATTTAGTACTAGCAAATCCGGCCCACTTCACTGGGCGTAAGTTAAAGTAATTTAAATGGTTTTTATAAATTCTGATAAAATTAAAAAAGCCTAAGTTACTCCTTATAACATTAGCTACCTGAGAGTGGAAGTCCCGATAAAATCGGTCCAGCTATTTCAGAGATTATTCAGAACAAACAGACAGACAGACAGAAGAAAATAAAAAAAAATGGATTATTGATGTAAGTACCGTATATACTTTCATATGCATTTAGCTGTTGAAAGCTGTTCATTTGAAGTTCAAAACAGAGCAGTACTAATTATGCAAGTTAAAAAACACTCAAGTTTCTTATACGAGTAAGTTTAAGAACTTAAGACACAATTTCGACTTAAAATAGGTCTGAGTCTATATTGATCAATTTTGTTCTTCCATAGAATCTCCACTCCATCCACTTTATTATAAAATACCTATAATTTTTTAAAGTGTTACAATTGTAGTTGTTACAGTGTAATTTACAATTTAAATTTTAAATTAGTAACATAATCAAAATATATATAAATATAGATGTATACATTTAGAAGTAAAGCCACATTTCTATTAATTTTATGTATAATTAAGTGATCATGCCCCACAAATATTAATATAAACATGATAGAGCCTTTGTCTATTTGTGGGTGTGAATGATGGATGGCGGGCGCTCGCGCTTCACGAACGGTGTTTGCCTGAAGATCAGTAGGGTGTGTATAGTTTTATTTTATTTAAATTCACTTATTTAACGTTAATTATATTAATTATAATGTGTACGTTAATTATAATTTGGTTTACATTATATTCTCCGCCTACTTCTAATGTTTAACTTATGGTGTATACTAGACAACATACCTATTACCTACCTATTATGCCTCTTATATGCATGTATCTTAGTACATTTTCTACATAAAAACAATAAAATAGATAAACATAAGACAAATAAGCCAATGAAGGAACAATTTAATCTTAGCTCCAAAATGAAATTAACGTTAACTAGCGACTTACCTTCATTTCGGTCGTGTTCATCCCTAGATTAAGTGCGAGTGATGCCGCGGGTTCCGCTAGTACCTAAATGTACAAAAACTTGACAAATTATATATTAAAACCTTCCTCAATAACGACTCTATTCGTTGGTGAAAACAGCATGAAAATTGGTTCAGTAGTTTTTGAATTTATCACGAAGTATAATAGTGACGAAAGAAATTATATAGGTATAACTAAACCTTAAGCTTTATCAATGATGACTTGGAGTTTACAATGTGTTCATTCCTAGTTTCAAAAACAATAAAAAAGTGTAAAATAAGTAGTATAAGAACATAACGTCTTAAAATCACTTTAAATTTCAAAGTAATAAAGATATAAACGCTATAAAAGTATAACGATGATCACGATCAGTAGTGACAGTCGTAAAAATAATTTCTCTCCATCATAAAATTAGGGGCACCCCATAAAATTCTAAATAGCTAATAGCAACGGCTGCACAAAAAAGCATGCGATCGGGGAAACTGATAGGTCAGATGAGTGATAGCTGTGACGTATCTTTATTACATCAACTTACACCTTCTTTTAATTCGGTTTGACGGCATTGTACTACTTGTTATTAATATTTCTATAATTGTTGGGTCTCTAACGGCCCAATAAGATTATTAGATTATTAAGTGACTAATATGTAAATTAAGTTTTATTGTATACATTTTTTGTTTAGAAAAGATAAACATGTGCGTTTTTAGACTATACAAAACTGTTGATTACTCATAAATATATACTTTAGACTGCCTTACGAATATCAATTGCAATTTTTTTCTCTCCTATTTGTAAATATCGAAACACGCACTTTTTAATCAAGTTACATTATTCGGATAGATAAGAGCACCACAATTTTTGGAATAATAACAAAACACTCGTCTTCAATTATAATATACATAGTCCGACTATTATAGACCCTAAAGTGCCACAATAACAAGTGAGCAATAACATTAGAAGAACACACATTAAATATTTTTTAGATTTACGCGAATATTTTACATTTTTAATTAAACGACCTCTCGTCAGCTGTCGGAAACCAAAATTTAAAAATAAGTGCAAGAAAATACCCGAAATGAGTTTTATTTAATATGACAGATTGTTAACCATGCGATATAACAGGATGGTTTTTCAATTTAAGTAGACAGTAGATAACAAGTATGTATTCGTTTATTTCAATTATGGTTACAGAAAATATGTTCAACAGCAATTATACTATAGCTTTTGCACTGCTTGAGGTAATGAGTCGAAATGTGTCACTCAACAATTAAACTGCACTTATAAAACTTTATCCCTCATATTATTTAGTTATCTATAACAGTTTGAAAGTTAACAGTGCTGCCATTAGATAGTCAATACAACTCCCAATAAAGTAAATCAATAATAGAAAATAGTCCATACATGTATTATATAAATAATAGTTAACAAGATGTACTATTTAAAAATGAAACAAATTTTCAAGTGTAATACTTTAACAATCATTGCAGCGGAGTTGAACCCAGGTCAGTTCAACAAACAGTAAAAAACATTGAGGGAGATAAATAACAAACTTAACAGAGTTGCAGATCGCAGCGCGGGCGACGCGTGCCGGCCCTGCGCCTGCGCACCAGAGGTTCTGCACTCTTGGCAACAATAATGTTATATTTTAATTATAATATAATATGAATAAACTAAACAGTAAAATAAACAGATACAGTTTATGTAAGTATAATTGTAAATAATATTTCCAGTCCGTACTGGTTCACATAATACTTTCTTAGGTTTACGCGAATACTTGACATTGTAAATGAAACTATCTTTTCAGATTTTGTCCGAAAAGAGAGAAATGAAACTATCTTGTCGGATTATGTCAGTGGTTTGTAGTCATTTAGTTGTTTGATAAAATAGCAACTTTTTACTTAATGCATATCGCATATCAAATTATATAAACAATATTTATAAGATAAACTCAATTTAAATTTTTTGTCCATCTTTTTGCTTGCTTGTTCCGGCTAATCTTCAAAACAGCGGAACAAATTTTTGGGGGGACTTTCACTGACTGATAGCTGAAGTTATAAGGCGTAAATTAGTCTGCTTTTATTTTAGAAAAAAATATTAAAACTTCTCGTATCACTCATTTATATCAAAATGTACCCAGGGTCCACATAAGCGAAGCGAGTGTAAGCTGATATAAAGTACCTACCTAACTATTTGTTTAAGTTTTCTTAAATTGTAATCTTGAGTGGAAAAAATTGGGAAATTATGGTTGTGTTTTATGATTTAATCATTAATGAAATACGTCATTCCTATTCGTAATGTTGTTAGAAGCGTTACTCTGACTCTATACAAAACAATTTTGTGTGCGTCGTGGCCTAGCTGACCTTCTGAAGTACTCCCGTAATTTAGTTTTCTTTGATGAACTTTTAAGTAACTATAATAAGTTAAACTTAACGTCGTGGTATGATAGTAATAGATCTTTCAATTGCATTTTGACTATATCTCTTACTGAATAGTGGTTCGTTAAAACTTATTTAATTACGTAAGTACCTATATGATGGTACGTGGGTCATTGATACATAGTAAAAATATTTATACAATTTTTATTACATAAATAGACTCCTTCAAATAGGAAGAAATGTATAATTTATAATATTTTATTATTAATGAAAAAATATTTTCCATAAATTTCTAACATGTATACATATATTTTGGTACTTTAAGGACTCAACGTCCCTAAAATGTTGTCAACTTCTTCAGCGGCCGTGCATCAATTGGGTCGAGATTATCCAATCAAGGATGCTTTCTCCGCAGCTGTTGACCCCTCGCTGCTCGCTGCTTCTTACATATGCAACTGATTCATACATTAATACTATTAATACTTCAGTTATTCTTAAATGCCAGTATAAACAATTATCTTCATTCAAACTTCGACGAAAACTAATAATAAATGATGCAATTCAAAATTCAACCCTTTACTTGGTGTATTTAATATAGTATATATTTAAGATCATAGTTAGGATCCGTTACGGGCATATAATTTTTTAAACACAGAAGTCTTCGATTTACATTTACCCATGAAATCGTCGATATTTCTTTTCGAAGTAACCACCCGCTTTGGATGCCTTATTAAGGGTGTTTTGTCACATAGAATTTCCTTGTGTATATTTTTCTTTATATCTCTACTAACTATGTCATTAATATCATAAGAATGGTTTGAGTTAGGAAAGTAGTTATTACAGGTGTTATGGTAGTTAGAGTGGACAATATGAGCGTGAGGGATGACAGTCTTGTTATCGGGAATCCCTTTAGGAGTAATGCGATGTGGCAATTTATTAAATTTAGTTAGAGATTTAACTTTTATTGCAGTAGGTGGATATCGTATTAGTTCATATGCCGTAGTAAAAGGTTTGCCTTCGTTGTTTAAACCTTTCTTAGATCCATAACTAGGACAATTTTTAGTGTTTTCTGGGCTCTCTGTATCTTTTTTTATTAATTTCGGCAATCTCTCACAATTATTATACTTTGTGCATTGAGAATTAAAGCTAACTTGTCCTCGGTACTTTTTTCCATTTTTCAAAATAGGTGCATGTGGTGTGGCTTGATATATTGATGTCGTGGACTGATCTCTCACAGCAATGTTGGATGTTGAAATAGATACTTCTGAAGTGATAGTCGTGGGAGCTGTGGGAGTGCGTACACCACAGCCCATGTCATTTAACATCAAAATCAAAAATCAAAATCAAAATCAAAATATTTTATTCAGCATAAAAATTGTTACAATTTCTTACTGAACGTCATGAGTCTACCACCAGTTCGGAAAGAAGAAACCTCTGACCTGAGAAGAACTGGCGAAAGAAACTCAGCGGGACTAATTTTTTTTTTTATCGTATTCTCACTCTTTTTTTTAAATTAAATTGTAGATTAACAATAATTCTATATGTTGAAATAGCCTGGCGGCGATCACATCATTCCCAAGGCGTACTGTCTTCTAAAAAGTCGTTAATCGAATAATAGCCTTTAGTACACAAACGTTCCTTCACAATTTTTTTAAATTTGGCAATAGAAGCTTTTTGAACGTTTTCTGGGATCCTGTTGTATAGACGTATACATTGTCCATAAAAAGAGTTACTGACTCGGCGTAAGCGAGTCACAGGCATTACAAGTTTATGTTTGCTCCTAGTATTAATGCTATGCATGTCGCAATTCTTGGGAAATTCGTGTATATTTTTATGAACATACATAACATTTTCGTACACGTATTGGGAAGCAACAGTCAATATTTTTATTTCTTTAAACTTTTCTCTTAATGAGACTCTAGGTCCTAAACTATATATGGCACGAATAGCTCTTTTCTGCAGGACAAAAATGGTATTAACGGTAGCTGCATTACCCCATAATAGGATTCCATACGACATAATACTATGAAAATAACTAAAATATACTACGCGAGCTGTATCTACGTCTGTAATAAGTCTAATTTTTTTTACCGCAAACGCTGCAGAGCTGAGTCTTTTCGCTAGCCCCTCAATATGGAGATTCCACTGTAATTTCGAATCTATGATGATACCTAGGAATTTAGTTGATTCTATCGGCCTTAACATCTCTCCACCCAATACTACACCATTATCAGCAATTTTAACATTAGGTGTTGTAAATTTTATTAATTTTGTTTTTTTGTTATTTAATAATAAATTATTCAAATCGAACCAATAGACAACCTTTGAGAGAGCATCGTTTACATCGTCGTACATAAGTAAATTACGTTTTACCTTAAAAATAAGTGATGTGTCATCTGCGAACAATACTATCTCATGTTTGTCCTGTACAAAGAATGGCAAATCATTTATGTAAATTAGGAAGAGAAATGGACCAAGAATAGAACCTTGTGGAACCCCCATAGCAAACGGAGCTCCAGGAGATCTCTTACCATTTACATCAACCCTCTGAATTCTATTACTGAGATAGGAATTCAGGAGGTTGAGTGCCTTATATCTAATCCCATAATGATGCAGTTTCCTGATCAACGTTTCGTGATGCACACAATCAAAGGCCTTGGATAAGTCACAGAATATCCCAAGAGCATCCTGTGACCTCTCCCAAGCCTCAAAAATATTTTTTACTAGCTCAACACTAGCATCTGCTGTGGAGCGACCTTTCGTAAAACCGAATTGTTTCTTATGAAGTAGATTGTGTGCATTGAAATGCAATAACATTTGCCCGAGTATGATTTTTTCAAAAATTTTACTAAATGTTGGGAGTACTGAAATTGGTCTAAAATTATTGGGGTCTAAGGTACTACCTGATTTAAAAATAGGAATGACTTTACTGTGTTTCATTAGATCAGGAAAAACACCATGTTCTATACAGCCATTAAATATAGTAGCAAGATGAGGCGCAACAACATCAATTATCGAATTAACAACTTTTATAGATATACCCCATAGATCAGCTGTTTTCTTGAGGTCCAGACTTCTGAAGGCTACCATTATGTCTTTGGGGTTTACTTGTTTAAATTTAAATATAACATTACATTCTTTGACGTTTTTCTTTAGCAAAAGTTCGGCAATGTCGGGAGACGAATTAAGTGATTGCGTTGTTGAAAGTGGAATGTCAGTGAAAAATTTTTCAAACTCAGATGCAACTTCTCGGTCTGAAGTAATAAAATTTTCATTAATATTTAACTTAAAATCAAAGCTGCGATCTGCGACTCTTCCACTTTCACAAGCAATTATGTTCCATGTCATTTTGATTTTATCATGCGCATTTCTTATTTTATCTTTAATATACAAGGATTTTGCCATGGAACATACTCTTCTAAACAATTTGGAGTAGGCAGTTACAAAAGAAGCGAAAGCTATACTATGATTATAGGTTCTTTCATTATACAATTCATATAGCCTTCGCCTGCTCTTGTATATGCCAGGAGTTGCCCATTCACCGAATGTCAAGAGACCCCCTGAATTGACTGTTTTAGAAGTAAATATTGTAGAAAATTCTGTTTTTACTAATTTAAATAAAGAGTTATATAAGTAGTTGGGGTCATTAATGTAGAATAAATAGGGAAGTTTTGCCACAATATTACCTCTGAACTTCTCCATACGTGTAGTATTTATAGGTACAAAAGTCTTTTTTAAGTTATTTTTGTTGGTATTTAAAGAATAAGAAAAGGAAGCAAACTGGCCACAATGGTCGGAGCTTAACTTATTAATAATTGCTTTAGAATATGGTTTACAGTTTGTAAATATGTTATCTATACATGTAGCACTGGTAGCAGTGATCCTAGTTGGCTCAGTAAATAAGTTATGTAGGTTATATGATAGAAGCATAGATTTAAATCTAAGACTTGTATTAGAATTATCTAGTAAATTAATATTAAAGTCCCCACATAGAATAATAACCTTATTAGTAATATTTAATTTTAACAAAACTTCTTCCAGTACTTTCTCAAAGTACTCATATAACCCACTAGGAGGTCTGTATACGCATACAACAATGAAGTGCTCAAGCTCTACGCAGGCTAGTTCAATAGTTTGCTCAACAGAGAGGCTCACAATATCTTTACGTTCTTTATGTTTAAAAAGTTTACTTATAATTATTAAAGAGCCGCCGCGTATAGCTTTCTCTCTGTTAAACATACTAGCTACCTGGTGACCGCTGAAGTTAAATATGGACTGGGAACTACAAAGCCAGTGTTCAGTTAAACATAAAATATGAATATTTTCGCCATTCATAAATAACTCCAGTTCAAGATCCTTGCCTAACATGCCCTGTATATTTTGGTGCACCAGGTTTACAGTTTTTAAATTTTTACAAGTGGGGGCATTTCTTACTAAGTTATTATGACATTTATTTGATTTAGTGTCATAACTTTTTAATATGCTAGAGGTATCCTCTGTTGTCTTAATAATTAATTTAAATGCTTATTTGGAATAGATTCCACATCATAAAATGTCATATTACATTTTTGCTCAATAGGAGCAGATGTCAACGTAACCAGATTATTGGCTATGTCAATTTGTATATAATAAGATAGCACAGATGCTATCTGTCGTTTAAAATAATATGGTAGGCTCAGCCTACTATATGTCAACATATAATTATTATTTTTCCATAAATTATTTATGTCAATAACATCAATTTTGTTACTTTTTTTAATATTTAAATTTAAGTACTTACAAGTACTTAATGTGTGCATTAAATTATTCCACGTACATTATATCCACGTCATAGTGCTGTTATCGGAAAATCTCATAATATTATCTTTAAAAGGAAAAGATTTTTTATTTCCCGCGAAATAATCTTGTGTATGGCAATACTCAATCTTGCACATGTCACATCTACAAGTTACATCTTCTGCTCGGTGGTGAAATTGGGAGTCTTCGGAATAAGTATCTACATATGGGTTCCAGCGTATATTTTGAAGAAAGGAAGGATAAGTGGCTACGGTGGGAGTTGAAATAGCACTTTTGTAAGAAGTTTTCTTATAATTTGGACTATCCTCTTGGTTAGCTTGAGTATAATTTTTGGAATTCTTCGGATAACTCACTAATTGCAACATCAACCTTGCCTTGTTGCTGAGAACAGCCATCTGTTCTTCATCTTCTGAACTCTGTAAGAGTGGTTTCTGTAAACACCCCGTGTAACAGGTTTCTTCATTCCTATTTGTAATCATTTGGTTCAAATTAATTCTATTATTATTTAATTTAGTTTGCTTATGATTCATTATTTGGTCCCGTATATGGAATTTCGTTCTTACATTTTTTGACACTTTTCTATTTTTGACATATTTACAATACATATTGTAGATACAGATTATCAAAAATATTTACTACTAGCATGTCTAAAATTCTTTTTTGACCTGTCCTGACAAACATCATTGCAAAAGGATGTAAACAGCTGATCGAGCGGAAGCGGCTAGTTGATCGCGAACCACTTCAATTCATAATCTCGTGCCAACATGGGATTGAGTAATATATTTCCTTACAAAGTTACATTTGCTGCTACCTCTAATACAATTGAACTTATGAAGTACTGAAACAGTCACAGTGAGTGCACGGATAAAATTGTCAATGAATATCAACCACTGTAAATTGGTCTCTTACTTGTGTGTATTATCGTTGGTGTGGTTAGTGAAGGGGAGATCAGAAACGATTGGGGAGATGGGTGACGATCCAAGACGGCAGATGGGTACAATTGTAGAAGTCAAAGATCAGAGGAAGTAGGCGCAGCTGGCCGGCGCGTGCGATGATTACGACGCTACGATTCACTAATTGTTCGTTTGTCATCTTAAGATGACAATTAACCTCTCACGTTTAATATGAAAGCTATAAATAGATTATGATATATATATTTGATAAAAAAAACATAATACATATATAAATCTGATGATTTCAGTTAGCCAATCAGTCAAAATTTAAGTGCTAACTAACTTAACTAAGAACAGATAAAACATAGTCGAAAAAAGCCATGATCATGGTCTTTGAACCATACCTTCCTCATACCTTTTACATATATATAACAATAAGTAAATGCCATTCGTCGTCATATTGGTCAATCTAGCAAACAGCTTCAATGAGACGGCATATAAATATTCCGGCGACAAACTAACTTAAACGTCGTAAAGCACGAATTAACGCGCGGTGGGTCACAATTAAGGCTCCGGTCGTATGTTAAAAATATTTTATAACCTATAAAACAAGAGAATGTTTATCTTGATGGGCTTCTATCAAATAGTATAGTGTTGGTACGTTTTTATTGCCATGTATCAATGGCTCTATCGTGACAATAAATTAGAATAAAAATTTGGCTTCGATCTTATGTAAAAGCTATTACATTTTTTAAATACTATCGATAAGACATTGGTTACAACTGGTTCAGTTTATTTAAAAAATTAGCCAAATTTCATTGGGATACAATAAAAAAAATAAAGACTATCATATAAAATATAATAAAAACTTTAAGACTCAGATAGTTTAAGTATGACTGACTGCATTGTAAGTAGGCTGTTTTCTCTATAGAAAACTGGGCTGTTTATTGTATAAAAGTCAGTTTTCGAAAACAACGAGTTACATAATATGGAGAATCATATGCATAGGTAATGATGGATTTCATTAACAACAAAAAAAAAACAAAAAAAATAACGTTATCGATAGAAAAGCACTAAAAAGTCTTCATATTTCACATATAACAAACAAAAATTTTATTATGTTTGAAAAACTATAAAATAACAAAGTTCCTGTGTAAATAAATATTATGAAACAGTGGGAAAGCTGCGCAGAGACACTGCCATTAAAAATGTTATGGCGGCAATCAATTCACAAATGTCGCCGTGGTTTTATATGGCTTTAATTTTTGACATTTATTACTCTAAAAGTCAAATACTGACCTGTGTTAAAGGAAACAGGACTGATGTCGTATACCATATGAAGGTACTCCTGCCACATAGACTCCTCCAAAGCCAAATATTTCAATTAAAAAGTATACCCCTTAGCAGAAACAATCAGATGGTCGAACAAAAATGTTAAAACTTAAGTTTTTCTTATATATACCTACTGTATATAAATAAATATGCATTTAGTAAAAAGCTGGTATGTTAATGTTACAGACACTTTATTTTTATTTATCTGTATAAATACAATTACTATATATTATAATAAACTTGTTATATTAAATAATTGAAAATAAATAATAATATAATTAAGCTATTATTTGACAAAATGACTGAAATAAAATTTTTATTAACACAACAAACTGTGAACTAGCATTTCTACATAATATAAAAGTCTATGGTTCGAATGAGGGGTTTAACGACGTCCCACAGCCATACAGACCAACACTACTCTATTACGCTAAGAACATTAGATAACTAAATCGTAAAGCCGCGTAAAAAAGCAATTAAACACTATCGTTAATATTGCAGGTGGGAGAGCTCGTTAAACTTTATGCTTATTGATTCTAAACTACTACGATACTGTACAGTCTACACTGAATTGGAAAATCCACACCTGATAAGTTTAGTTTTAATTAGATAATTTACTCGTTCTGGATCAGTGAGATTGGGAGAGTTACTGATATGAGATTGAGAGACATACTGAACACAGTAACAATCAGCATGAAGATGAAGTGCATTTTTAATACATAAAAATATTGTTCCTTGTTCCCACCGACCACTGTGCTATATGCTTAATCGTACTATACTATAAACATACTCGTTTATAACATGTTTAATGTTTTAAACAAAGCTATCTTTTGGGACTTTATATTTTGATTTGTGATTCCCGACTTTTTGAATGCATTACAACATTCATGGTCGGGAGAGACTCTCTGTTTCCGTCTCAAAGGTCATTCCTATTGTGACTTTCATTCGCCAGTTCTTCTCAGGTCAGATGTTTCTTCTTTCCAAACTGGTAGTAGACTCCTGATGTTCAGTAAGAAATGGTAACAATTTTTATGCTGCAAAAAATATTTTGGTTTGATTTGATTTAATTTGTAACTTGTTACGTGCCTGGCCACAATTTCGAAATACCACACAGGACCTAAACCAACTGTAATTGCGAAACGCTGATTACTAATTATTGAGTGCTCGAAAGTTTTTAGCGCAGTGATTATAAATATAACAATTAATTAAATGATATATCTGTACTACGTATAACTCAAAGGCAGCCCTTAGGCCGTTTGCAAAGTAAACCAGATATCCAAAATAGCATTTTATACAAACTCCAATATTCATTTATTTATTTTCCTAATCCCCCACTACTAGAGGGTGAAATTGACCCGATAGCACCAGTGTTCTCGCAACAATTGTTAGTGTATTTATTTGTATAATGAAGACACCGTTCCTAACTTAGTCCTTATATCTATGAAATAAGAGTCTACAATACCGTCTGTTTATAGGTCTAGTATAATGGGCGCCCCGCGGAGCAACTCGCAAGTCTTTGTATGGGTAATTTCATTCGAACGCACCCCTCAAATGCCTCTCATTAAATACTGTATGCGTTGAAAGTTACTACTTCATGACGTTGTAAACTAGTGTGTCGTTTTTCTTACAAGTTCATTATAGCGATTCAGGTTTTCTTTTTATATGTCCTGACTTCAAGTTCGAGACAGACAAGATTCTATTTTTTATTTTAATTACAATTTACATGCTTTAGTGTTTTATTATTGCATTTTAATTTAAACCACATTCTATCCTGTAAATAATTTTATGTAACTTAATACTGTACTATATATTGCACTTGTAGTATTTTCGAGTTAAAGTAGGTCTCTTACGAAACTCCTTGAGGTTCCGTCGGATTTTAGTAAGTAAGTAGTACCTACTGGATTTGACGATGAATCTCACATAAACATTAAAGATAATGAATAATTCTTTTAATAGTAGATGATGAGAAGTTATGGTTCAGAGGTAAGAAAGTCGAACAGTACTTCAACATTGAGAACCTACTCTCCGCACTCGATCATTCAGAACTAATAAATTAACATTAATGTCCTTACACATAGTTCTCTGACAGACATTGTCTTATTCAAATATTACTTTATCGTTAAATTACTACAATAATAGATAACGTAGAAATCCAATAGCAATAAGCACTCAGTTTTCCTCAAATATCCTAATCTGGGCAACATTTAAGTTTTCTCAAGCGACTCACCCTCACTTGATTCAGCGCGAGCGCCTTTCAGCGGGTTTCGCTAATTATACATAATAAATATTCTAATTATACATATTATACATAATAATAAACCTTTCTTTTGAATCACTCTATCTATTAAAAAAACCACATCAAAATCCGTTGCGTAGTTTTAAAGATCTAAGCGTACATAGGGACCGACAGACAGCGGGAAGTGGCTTGTTTTATACATTCTATGCAGTGAAGATGGTGTGCATGCATTTTGAATATTTCAAAATTTCTTTAGTTTAAGGTGAAACAAACCGCTGAGTAAAAAAATCTCTCATTAAGGCAGGTGCATCGCGGCATTGTATTAACATGTAAGATTATTAATGTTTTATTTTGGCAAGCGTAGATTGGGATACACTATTTTGAGCGGTGGTTCAATTGAGGAGCGATTGTACATCGTACTGACTAGTACATAATATATAAAACTGATATTATTTAAGTTATAAAGATATCTTTCAATAATTTTATTCTATTAATGCTCACAAATAACTTACGTCAATTAGTATTGTAAAGTATAAAAATTAAACAAACTATAGCAGTGCGTAGAAAATAATACGTAAAACTCGCTATCAGCTTACATTTTAAAAGACATCAGAAGCGTGACCCGCCACTGACGGCGGGGGTTCGTCAGGCCCCGCTCATCAATTATATGTAACTGCTTGGTGCCTTCGCCGGTGTCATAGCAGACGTCAACAGGTGCTCGACATAGATGTAATTTAATTTTAAAAACATCTAGTAATAAAATAAATCTTCATAATTAGTGATTTTATAATAACCGTATAACTTAACTGTAAATACAATCCGAACGAAAGCATACAAAATTTAACAATTGTCGGTGTAAATACTTGATGTCTTTAAATGCATGCATTCCGTTTTGAAAGTGTACAGTTAAGCGCGAAATCGCCTATATTAAGTGTGAAAAAGAAAAGATTTTAATTTAAATCACTTGTTTGAATAAAATATTTAGGAAAAAAGTAGTTTTTTAGCTGATTAGGCAGTTCTTGTGAACTCGATTAACTAATGGGCAAAACCGTCAATACAGCTCTTAAAAAGCTAGGTCCATTTTTTTACTAAAACTTTCCTAATAAAATAAGGGAAAAAATGCAAATTATGGTAAAAACCGATTTTAAAATTCGTTCCATAACTCTCAATATTGAATGAACAAATACTCGCAGACAGGCACTCGGCCACTTACTTTTGTAATATGTACGCATATAAGGAAAGAGAAATCTTTCTATCAATTTGTGTTTTTTTTTTGAGCGAAAAGAAGAGAACTAAACAATTCAACCTAAAGTAAAACTAAATTCAATATTTAACTAACATATTATAAGATATATTATATTCAATAACATACCTAATACTATGATAGCTAAAGCTATTTTAAAATACGATTTAATATAAAATATGTATTTTTTTATTAAATTTAAATAACAATCGCATTATAACATTTATATTATTCACTAAAATATAAATGGTACCAATTACATTAATATGTCATTAGTTTCATCGTCATTATTCGCATTTTGATGTGATTTATGTGTCGGCGTGGAAAAGGCCCGACCGGCCATAGATCGTGATTAGCTCACAGCTTGATCGCATTCCGAACAACAAATTGAGACGTCGGTAATTATTTACCCCGTCGCCATCTACAGGTTAAGTGGATAATCCTTTCTTATAGTAGGAAATAAATACTTTATTACGACGACTCAATTATATACATACTTACATTATATTATTTAAAAAATGTAACAGATTTTACGAAACAAGAACAATTGAAAATACAATTTTATGATGAAACTAGTATAAAATCGATTACATAACCGTACCGTCCTTAATAACCAATAAAATATTTGCAATCACTAAGTATGAGGATGGTTAACTTCTGTAAGCGAAACAGTAATCCCTTATGAACGAGCTTCAGACTCACGTTTCGATTGCAACGTATTACTATGAATATGAAATTATAATTCGTTTTAGTATAATTACGTACAATTAGTTCAATAACTTAATATAAGACTTACGCAGATACCTGCTAAAAACATAAAAAGCAAAAAAAATGGAAAGTTCAAACTATTTTGAAAAAAAAACTTTACCAAAGTTAATCTCAATTATTTCATTGTCAAAAAATAAATATCAAAACCTTTAAGCTTTATTTGGTCGTGAACTAAATATTTACAAGGTGACTGTAAAGTAAACTTGTAACTCTTTAAGAGCCTCATAAATAAAGCAATAAATAATATTTTACAATTGTTTACATTTCAGTTTGTATTAAACAAAGCCAGAGCTTAGAGGTGTCATAGTGAGCTTTTTCAAACAAGGAGCTAGTTTTGTGGCTGATAGCAGTGGAGAGGGAAAGGTAAGAGAGCTAGTCGCTGCGAAGTGACGCTAGTCACAAATTATTCTGTAATTTGTTTTATGTCACATTTATTTAGTGATTGCAATTTAATATTTCATTTTATTCAGTTTATTGTCTTGATTTATAAATTTATAGAGAGAGAAAGACATAGATAAAGTTATTAATTTCATCATTTTGTTATCTTTAAATATAAAAAAGTCCAAAATCTGTTAGAACTGTAATTAACTTTGTTATTTTTAGTACTACTACTATAGTTCGTAGGGACTTACAGTTTATAAAATCATAACTTCAGCAGCTATCTCCTAGACTATAACACTAACAATTTACAAAAATGTGAGAACTATTCACTTGACACATGCCAATATAAAGTTCGCCCAAGTTTTACGGCCGTCATATTTCACTGCAGTTTTATGCCCCTGAATGGTCAGTAAAGAGAAAGAGAGCAAACAATGGACCGCTTAATTTGTTTTGGTTGTAGTGAATTAGTTTATTGTTGCTCGATTGTAGTTTTGATTTCTACTTGTGTTGGACCACGGGGGAGAGAATTAGAAATTCGAAACGATCGCTTCAAACAAAGTGTTTTTGTCTTATTTCTTACAATCCTAGCTGAATACTAGCACCGTTTTTATTGAAAGTTAAGTATGCTAAGATTTTCGAAGTATAATATTGACATTTTGATAAATAGTTTTTTTTTTTTTTTTTTTTTTATGGTAAAAAGGGGGCAAACGAGCAGGAGGCTCACCTGATGGGAAGTGATCACCTCCGCCCATGGACATCTGCAAGCCTGGCTTGCAGATGCGTTGCCGGCCTTTCAGGAAAATAAGGGATGGAGGAGGGAGGGAAGTGGGAGGGAGGGGGAATGAAGGCGGAGGATGAAGGGAAAAGGGAGGGGGGAAGGAGAGTGGGCCTCCCGGACTCTCACTCACCGGACGAAACGCGACAGCATAGCTGCCACTTCACGCCGGTCTTCTGTGAGAGAGTGGTACTAATGAACTATACGGGGCGTGCCGGCCCATTCGGTTGCTACCCGAAGGTAACAAGCATGGCAATATTTCTCTAACTTAAATTATTATTTAAATAATATTCAATGTTGGTAGATACTTCAGAATACAAATGCCTCATTACTTATATCTCAGATATTACATACTTGAGCTATTATTAAATTGTGTTTTTAACAAAATAGAATATAAGATACAACTTTATCTATTTAGTAATTTATTTATCTGTTCTACATTAAACGTGCTCCATATTTAGTGTTGCAAGATAATTGAAAAAGCAAGAAAGAAATAAAAAAATCATTTTGATGAGTAACATCGTAGCTACCGATTCAAAATTTAATGACTTCTAATTCAAAAGTAATGTCCGCCCCTACAACTATAAAGATATTTTTTCATATTCCAAACGCCAGATAATTTCCAATGTGATTTACTAAAGAAATCAATTCGAGTTTACGACTTGACAGGACGTTAAATTTTAATGACAACCATGGAATAAGCGACGGCTTATCTTTATGAGACTCTGATGAGTTCAAGCGTCTTTAACAATCAACTCTTAGACTATATTACAACCACGTTCTACCAATGGCAATTGCCAATTAATTTGCAATTCAAAAAAGGCATTAAATTCATAATTTGATGATCAAATTCATAATTGATACAAATTATAACTATTTATTTGGAACGTTTACAGTAGGAGATAGTATAACCAAAGTAGATTTACACATATTTCTCTCTTACTCCTCAGGCCTTTGACAAGCCATTAATACACTGCTATTTTACATAAACTCGTAAATTTGGTACTTTTTTTTCAACTGTTGTTCTAACAATTTATAAACATTAGAGTGCATTGAGAGCCACTGTGTGGACAATGTGGCTGAACCGTTGTAAGAAGTAAGTAAAGCAAGTGATTGTCACATACGGGCTGTTCTTTTTAAAAGAACGATTTAAAAAGCCTATATTATAAATACTAAAATATATATCACAACGTATGAAAACTTAACAGGATTATTATTCTTACTCGTTAACTTTACAAACACATAAATTGTATTCAATTAATTATAAACAATACATCAACAAAGCTAATAAATGAAGCAGAGTTGATTTATAGTTCAACTGCATGGCCGTAATTGCTCATTGTATCAATTAACCTCTATCCTTCAACAATATGAATAACTAGCTATGTTTTGCGACTATACCTGTAAAGAGAATTTATAATAACAAGGTAAGTATAAGAAAACAGCCTGTATAAGGGACACAGTGAGGCGCATTCCGGGGCTGCGACCGCGCAGTAGCTCCCACTGAGAGTGATGGATCACAACTGTACTGTTACAAAGCTTTACAAAACAAGACAGCGGGGTCTAAAACAATATAATATTATGTACACAAAAACTACTCAGCGCCGCGCCTTCACGGAAACACTGAATTTAACTTGAAACGTGTAAATGGCGATAATTGATGTTTTTAAAGTATTGCAATGTGATTGCGTATGAAGCGGATATAGTGTATGATAAAAGATACGTTACATTCGCCAGTATATAATCTTAAAACGAAAAGATTTCTCAGTATAACTCTTCCATTCGAGTTTGAATCGATTTAAAATTTAAAATCTTAAAGACTTTTGGCGCAAACTATTTCCTGAGCAGTAATTAAAGTAAGAATATTTCAGCAGGAGAGAGAAAACCACCAAAGTCTAATTCCCGGTTCGTTTTACGACACTCCAAGAATATATAAAAGAAGCCTAGTATATAGAATAAATCTACAATTATTTTCGCAACTACATCTGTAGTCCAACCTAACGCATTTCGATGGATTTTGACAGGTTCATACATACAAACATCTACTACAACAATCACGCTCCTAATTGACGATAGTTTGCTAATAAAGCACGCATGTGTCAAAATTATCAATTTAATGAATGTCAATGGCGAATATAATCTTGTTTATGTATTGTTACCATATTTATAATACTTAGAATTATGACCGCCTCACGTACAATGGTGTATAGGTTCGATTACCATCCAAAAATTTTACAATCCATACTACGTACCTTATACCAGCCTTCCCGTGGCTTCGCTCTTAAGGCGTTCTAACGGCTGAAAATCAAAAAAAATATATTTTTCTCCCGTTTTTGCAACATTTTTCATTGATGCTCCGCTCCTTGGTCGTAGCGTGATGTAATATAGCCTATAGCCTTTCTCGATAAACGGACTATACAACACAAAAAGAATTTTTCAATTCAGACCAGTAGTTCCTGAGATTAGCGCGTTCAACCAAACAAACAAACAAACTTTTATTTATTATAAAATTGCAACAATAAAAGGGCTCACCTCATATCGCTTAAAACTAGGTAGTAGCGGTAGAACGAAGTGATCAATCACACGTCAACTGTTGAGTCTTAACATAAGTTTTTGTATTAACCATACAAGAACACATCCTGGATATATGAACATACCTAACCGTGTGTGACAGTTATTTTTTATTCACAGTAACGTGCATGACATTAATAAATCATTATTAATATTTTTGCATTACATTGAATATTATAATCATTTGTACTGACTTCTAAGATAAGCTAAGCTCTTAGCTTATCTGGGAACATCCGAAGATCATTCGGTACAGTGGCTGCGTATCTCTTATTAAGATGAAACGAATTCGTCTTAATAATCATCTAATGTCGGAAAAAACATTCATAAGAAAGAAGGAGGCGATGAGATGTGAAATTTACAAAAGCATTTACATGGTAAATCATACTAATTTCCCCCTTAAGAATTGGTAGAATATATTATCATAATCACCTATAATACATGTCCCACATTTATAATATGTCATAATCAAACTGTCCTAACTCTAATAGCTTCGTAAATAGGCAGAAAACAAAAATACAAGTGACGGGAAGAGTGATTGTACTCCATTCTCTTATATTTGATCTGCGCAGTCATTGCGTCGTAAAGAGCAAGCGTGTAATGCGTTGTAAAACAATAAACCACCCAGGGCTGTTCAGAACGAAGCTAAACAATCGAATTTTAATATAACTAGTCTTTGTCTACGGCTCTGCTTGGCAATTGTCGTTAATGATGTAGCTGTCTTTGATAAAAGGAGCTATTAAATCTGAGTTTTCAAGATAATCTGTAACTATGACATACAAAAACTTTATAAGTAGGTGTGTACAGTGTAATGAAGATGATAAAAGAATTAAGATACCTAGTACCTATTCTTAAATGATTGTTACTTAGTATTCATAAATTATGGGTATAATGTCTGAAATCTAGAATATAAATTAATATCCTGGTTTACACTTATCTATTTTTAGGTACCTACAGTGAAGTAGGAAGAAGAAAAAAAAGTGACGCATTTAAAAAAAATGAATTTTTTAAAGTAGTGCACTTATTTTATTAGTTTATATATTCTTTACCTTTTTTGTTATATATATTTCATGACTTCGACTATATGAATATATACGGAAACGAACCTATTATACTTCACAAATCAACCACTGAGCACACTGTCATCGTACTAATTAAAGCAATTACTCACAACCATACAGGTTTCATACAATATTTATAATTGTTTGTATATAATACGTGCATAATTGATTGGACAAGTTGATTTATTGAACTGCAGATCGAGACATGTACGGCGTATTATTTAATTGCTACGTTTGACAGCTGACTATTTAGTAACGTTCTCATCCCGGTCATGCAAAAACTTGAATCCCTATAAATCAATCAATATCATATTCATTAAATACATTTAATTATATGCGAAATTATCTGCAATTTTAAACATAAACATGTCAACAACCAAACTATATATACATAGCTGGGCATTAACTCGTTAATCCGTTAATCGTTAATTAACGAAGTTAACATTTTCATTAACGATTAACTTTTAAGTTAACCTAGAAAAAAATTAACGGACTTGTTAACTTCCGTTACATTTTCTCAAGTCCGTTAATCGTTAATCGAGTACCTACTCTTTACCAAGCACCGCGTCGCGTCGAGTAAAACGAAACCAAGTATGGTTTGGTAGGTAAGGTTGTCGGTGCGTGTTCACGTGCCGGGCGCCCGGTAAGCATCTGTGTCCATGTCTGAAAGTCATGACACCATGTGGGCCTCCAGGCCCAGTGATACAGGACGAACGGCATCCACTTTCGCCAGGCCAGCCTCTGGGTTTCTTAGTTGCTCTCTCCATCGTCGGATCATGGCCTCGTCAGCTAGACGGGTACACTTCGGCGAGTACCTCTGCCTGCGCCTGGAGTACCCAGGGTGAACACCTGCCAGAAGGACACCGTGCGTCATCCCCTTATCGCCTTCACCGCCAGGACCCGCTGCGTACTGCACAATTGGACCCCGTTCGGGACGGAGAGGGCGTCGATCCAAATGGGGGCACCATACAGTGCCATGGACCTTACAATCTCAAAACCGACAAAGAGATTCAATGCCCCGGACATTCGGCAAAAGCCTGCCGAAAGTCGAGACGGCTTCCATCAGTATCGGGGTGAACTGGGAGAAATGAAAAAGGAACGTCCAGCGTCTGTCCAAAGCCAGAGAGTGGTGCCTCATGATAGCGAAGTGGCTCTTGTAGAGTCCCAAACGGCTGGGTATTGAAGGCGTTGAACTGAGCCTGTGAAAAGCCCGGTCCCGCCTCCTCGAAATGCTGTGAAGCTTTTAAGTTCCAGAACCCAAATCAACAGATTTTATAAGCAGATCATTATTGTTGCAATGATATAAAACTACAATGTTAATCACGTGTTAACGGATTAACGATTAACGTTAACTTGCGTTAAATCTTTCGAAATGTAACGCTTTAACGTTTAACGAAGTTAACTTTTTTAAGTAACGGATTAACGATTAACGAGTTAATTATTTGTTTAACGGTGCCCAGCTATGTATATATACATAGGCTCGGTATATACAAACTTATTTACATATATAACTTATAAGGCATTAAGATAATCAGATTGTAATTGATGTCGTGTAAAAACTGTATGAATATTATATAAGAAAATGGCATTGATTTAAGCGATTATCCGAAATATATGTATAAATAAGTACCAGCTTATTCCTAATGCAATAGCGTAATATATGTATCTAGATTATATAATAATAATGTAGTAGGTATTTATTTCCATAATTAGGTAGTACATTCTATTTAATAATACCAGCGACTCGCCCTCGCTCCACTCGCATTTGTTCCTAGGTTCGTTATAACGGTTAGTTTAGATTTCTCGGAGATGGTATATTTTCCAGCAGAAGAAATAAAATATTTTGATTTGATTTGATTTGATCTTAATACATGACTAACTTATGAAGTATGACTAAATTATTATTATACTCGTAACTGTATTGAAGCTAAAAAGACTTAACGCTTATTCAGTTTTGATCGATGTGCGAGCGAACCATCAAGAACACAATGTAATGACTCGGACATAGTTTTTGAAGTAAACAATAATTATACGTACTTACGTACACGGACGGACGGACAACGGACAGTTTATAATTACATACACAATAAGTCAACAAAGTTAAAGTATCAAATGTAGTCGGCCGCTTTGAGATAACAATCATAGGGCGACTAATGAAGCGATAATGATCTAAGATCTCTCTAAAAACTTAAACAAGGAACGCATATGATGCATGGATGCTGATAAATCTATTACGAGATGACATCTTCGGGACAGAGGCATTATTTTAATGTTATTATTCAAAAATTATAATAATCTCGCCATCTATATTTATAGCTTCAATAATCCTTTTTGATACGCCGCTTAAGGATTATAAAGAGCAACGTACAGAGGCGATGTTAATACGCGCGTTAATGTAAAATTAGATAAAATGTGGATATATGACGTATTTGACTTTATTTTTTATAATAGCTAAGTATGACATATTGAGTTAGTAGAGGGATAGCAGTATTCATAAAATTATCAAAAATGGATTTAAGAGTTATTAAAGTATCTGAATAGTTGTATCCGGCTAGGGACTTTCCGCACTACAGCCACGGACTCCATGCTTGCATGATGTGGTACCCACATCGACGTTTATATTCTTCATTTATATCATGAAATCGGTTGATAACTGGATACTGGACAGAAAGAGAAGAATGTAATTATTTGATCTGTCTACTCCGTAGTTTAGCATTGAGTTCCTAGATTTACTGACACAACTTATATGAGTTAAAGCTTAAAACTATGAAAGTTTTAGTTAGCTAATTTCTAGCTTGCTAACTTCTTGTAAGTGGTAGTGCCATGCTTGTTACCTTCGGGTAGCAACCGAATGGGCCGGCACGCCCCGTATAGTTCATTAGTACCACTCTCTCACAGAAGACCGGCGTGAAGTGGCAGCTATGCTGTCGCGTTTCGTCCGGTGAGTGAGAGTCCGGGAGGCCCACTCTCCTTCCCCCCTCCCTCTTCCCTTCATCCTCCGCCTTCGTTCCCCCCTCCCTCCCACTTCCCTCCCTCCTCCATCTCTCCCTTTCCTGAAAGGCCGGCAACGCATCTGCTGGCTTGCAGATGTCCATGGGCGGAGGTGATCACTTCCCATCAGGTGAGCGTCCTGCCCGTTTGCTCCCTTTTTACCATAAAAAAAAAAGCTTAATAAAAGACAAAATCAAATATCACAGGTTCATGTTGAATATACATATGGATTTTTTTAATATTTAATAAGAAAATATCTCATTTAACCTCAGTGTACGCCGCGCTTTCAAAGGTGTAAATGTATTGTAAAATACGCGGGGATATATCGGAGACAATTTATTTAGATACTTCTCTTCATCGAATCCTATGCAATATCGACCTACAGTTGATAAGATAGGGTTTAAATTAACTTTTACGTACCATCTTTAGTAATAACGCTTCTCTTCAACTTTAAGATTTACATTACAGATTTAAGCTCGGTTTTGGAATGGTGGGTAAGAATCCTTTGCTATGAGAATAACTCGAGTTGATTGCAAATCGAATAAATATAGCGCGGTGCTCAACTAAATTACTTGTCACGGAGCGGTGTTTATTTTTAAACAATTTTTTAAGTTTACGGTAGAGTTCGCCGTCGCAGGCCCGCGCTAATTTAGTTTGCGGCAACGATTTATGCGATCCCAGGTCTAATATCCTTGTTCGAACGAATATAAATTATATTAGTGGACCCTTAGATTTGTTAGACTCTACATACTCCATAATAAACATGGTTAAAGTACGGCATAATTTCTAATTATAATACATCATTTATTATGAAATTATTGTTGACGTTTTGTTTAGTTGCAAGGAAATGAAGGAGAGAAATATGATTATATCTGTAACTTCTACCTACTTGTCGAGAAAGACGGAGAACTCTCATAACTCGCTTTTCATAAAGTATGATCTCATTACAAATTAATTTAAAAAGAAATTAATCATATAACATCTTTTGACTAAATTTTAATCATAGTAATCAATACTGGATCAACTAAGCAGGAATAACATAATAGAGTAGGTACCTACTCAGTATTGCACGTACCTTATTTATCTTCTTAGTACGTAGAACGGTTAAGATGAGAGTCAACGAATAATAATCGACAAAACCTTTTGAGATTAGAGAAGTTAACACCCTAATTCAGGAAGGAGTTTTTTGACATAAAATACTCATATCTCAATCCGGCCCTCAAAACTAGGAACGCGTATAAGTTAGATGCCAGACTAACAAAATACATATCTAACTATGTTAGTACTGACCAAGTTCGATCCTAGGGTACTTTTTTGTAGCAACTACCAAATGAGACGTTACTAGAATTAGTTACAAAAGGTTTATCTCTACATAGCGCTATACATCCAGTGGATCAAAAAACATAGCGTTGAAGGCTATTGGAAGGAAGTCGCAACTCGAGCTCGGTTTTCCGTAGCGAAGGCAGATCAATCGGCCCGCGGTTACGCCCCTCTCGTACTAACCCTTTGTAATCGCTATTTGTTTTTATTAACACTGAGGATGCCTATTTCTGCGATTAAAGTAAAACTTTATCTTTACATTTACCAAACTAGTGCACTATTTTGATACTTATAAGTTAAAAGAAAATATCTTTTCGGCGTTCGGAACATCGGGTTCATCTCTCCCGTGACCATGATTGCTGTAAAGCATTCGAAACGTCGAGAACCAAAAATCATAATAAATCCGCGACAAAATCCGAAAAGATAGTTTCATTTATAATGTCAAACATTCGCGTAAACCTAATAAAGTATTTATAAGTTAAGTATCAAATAACAGGCAAAACTAAAATAAAACTTAATTTGCCTTTACCTAATGTATTTTTTATTTATTTTTGTTGTATTATATGTTTCAAAGATGGGATATACCATTACTATATTATATTACGATAATCATCGGTATAGGTTTTACAGTTTCCGCTAGCATTGTTCTTAACTAAGTGAACAGTTCAGTACAGTTCTGGGCTTAAGGAAATATTCCATACTTAAATACTATAAATGCGAAAGCTTGTACTTTCATTTGTTACTTTTTAGAAGGATAAATTTAGACGAAATATAAACTGGTAAATAAGTCTTATGAGATCTGCAACATTTTATTGATACAAGCTAAAAGCTATCTAGGGATGAAAATATATCATTTTGATTAAAATATCTATTTTACTTCCTTTAATAGTATAATAATAATATGTATGTATGTATTCACTTTAAATGACGACACCTCTTATTTCATATAATTGGTACTTATATACCCCTATGAAGCACTGTCAAAACGTTTCCTCCGAGCGGCATTTTCCCTTTGGAAAAAACTGAATGCCTCTTTATTAGAGCTCGACCCGCCAACCCGTATCGAGTTCCGTGCACCTCGGGTTCCCACCTCCTACACAGTGCCGCCACGCCAGGGTTTTCTAAACTACGGCCCGTAAAAATAACTAAATGTCTTGTTTCAGGTACCATAAAAGGGTTGGGATTAAAACTAAATATACTTCAAATTATGCGGTTATGTGCATTTTTATATATATTTTAGATGATTATTATTATAATACGGCTATCGAAAGCTATCACAAATGTTAAGATAATAATATTGCGATGTTTGGAAATCGAATCCGAGACTACCGATTTAGTACGATGTTGCAATAACACAACATTAAATTCAAAATGTTACAAAAGGTTCTTTAAAGAAATACTGAGCTTATTTACTATGTGTCACGACTCTACCTTCAGTTCCAAAGTTGGTATGTAACATCACGTTGTACATAATATCATACATATTGTATATACCTATGTCCGAATTGGTAGTAGACTCATCTCAGATGATCTAGATCACATATACAGTAAAACAAAATAATTCTGAATAAAATATTTTAATTTTGAATTTGTATCTGCTCAGCCATTTCCTATGAGGGGGATCAGGCCATAGCATCCACCGCGGTAAGCAAATGCGCCCTCTACATATTACAATAATGCATACAGTATAATTTCTTAACTCTATCATATAAAGATGACTTACAATTTAAAGATGGATGTACTCCTCATGCAACCCCTTCCCAAGCACTTAGCTACCCCTGTGCTGAAGCAGTCACCTGATATGTACTATTATGTCCATTATTTGGGCAACACTAATTGTACGTCGGTGTGTTTGTGTGTTTTCGCTTAACGAACAAACGTATGAAGAATGCGAGCTTTTGTAGACGACCTGAAAGCTTTATTTATATTTATTTTAGTGAGGGTTGCATTAGGTGTGAAAATTAAACAAATTCTTCAAGAAATATGTGGAAACGACATTTTTTACTAAGGAAACTTTCGAAATATTTTATGTAAGTATTCAATATTACCTACATCCTTTTTATCTTTTTGTTTCAACTTCAGACATCTTTGTTAGTTAGGTACTTCATATAATAAAAAAAGAGAAAATTTAATCATTTTACACACTGAAAATCTATCAATAAGTGATTTTCGGATAAAGACATGTTAACGTCAAAATTAGGCCCATGAAAAATCTCTACGAAAAAATCATATTCAACTGTTGCCAACCAACCTGTTGTTATAATATTAGCAATAAGTTTAAATATTTAAGGAATTCTCATGTTAACATTAAATATGAGTCTGAACAAAGACTATCGAGCTCTTCAGGTATAACTCAGCTTTCAATTGAAGTTCAACAACCCGTAGCGGCTACAACTATACACCATAGTATGTGCACTTGCACACCTTTGCTATTTAGAAGCTTAAAATCCTGTCACTTTTGTATGACGTGCTTAGAAATGTTGAGTAAGAGATGTCATCGAGTCAATCGAGTTATTCCGCGTCGGTGCTCTTGCACAGCGGCAGCGGCCTCGCCCGTGGGAACAGAGTATCGACAAGTTCCTTTGAGAAGTTGAGTACCTTTGAAATCCTTTTTGCAATATTAGTTAAATTTGCTTAGATAGGTATATTTTAATATTTACTAAGTAATCTTTAATGTTAAATGATGTTCAACTTTGTAAGACTCTTTCTTTCTGTCAAAATAGCCACCATTTTAAGATTTTTTTGGATATGTTCTAAAATGAATTTGAATATTCTCCATGAGCCAAGATTTTTTCGAATTAACAAAGTGTTATTGTTCTCAAATTTGACAAGGCAAATTAAGTAGATAGAGAAATATAGTGCAGAACCGTTAAACGTTATATAGATTTCTTACAATTTGTTTAGAAGGCTGAAGTAAAGATCTGTTTTTGAGATAAACCTAGTAATCATTTTCTCTCCATATATGTACACTTAAGTAAAACTTATATTACCAGTGGAATAACAAGGCTAATTGCCACACGTCTACCGCTGAACTGTGACACCCGACACGCGGAGTGTAGCGCGAACTAACACTGTTTGTACGACTGTGTCTTGTCTACAGTTTTTTATAAAAAACGTGAAATGAGAAATCTGTGGAGACTTTGTTTATTTTGTTTTAAACAGTATCGATTCAACAATATTAAATATCACATGTTGTTTGTTAGAACTTCTCTATTTTCATCAGTATGTGGATACTAGATTGTAGGTACATACGTGTACGTATAATGTGTAACGGGACTCAATATTCCTACTGCCCTGAGACAAGCCGAAAACAGAGTGGTGTGGAGGAAGCTAGTCAACAGATCAGTAAAAGCCTTTCAGAACAAGCACAACCTTCAGTAATGAAGCATACGACGAAGAAGAAGAACGTGTACGTATGTATTACTTTTTCAGATATACTTAAAATTCGGATTTCATTTCAAATATCAATATCTTACACTTATACTACATTAACTTTTCCTGAATTTTCACTTTCAGTCAGAGCTTATGAACTTCTCTTACAGATATTGCGTTTTATATTACTATATTGGGTAGGAGCTGTGTCAACGAATGTAGTCGTAACATTGTGCAATTACTTAGTGATATGATGTATTCAATATTACTTAGAACTAACAGACCCACAATAATTTATTTATAACCTTTGTTTTCATACATAATTTAGTTTCCTGAATTACCAAACTCTTCAAACAACTTTTTACACAATCCATATTTAAAGAAATATGCAGATTTTGAATTGTAAGTCAGAAATGGTTAAATTATAGGATTTAGTCGTTCTCAAATGGTGATGATTATCAACGACATGCATTCGTTTTTATCTGCAGGTATAGAAGAGAGATTTTAGCATCAGCTTCAGCGCTTATAGGCAACTAGCGACTCGCCCTCGCTTCGCTCGGGCTCTTCCCTAGATTTAGCACAGGCAAAGCCGTGGGCTCCGCTAGTTATGTATATAAACCTTCCTCTTGAATCACTCTATCTATTAAAAAAACCGCATCAAAATCCGTTGCGTAGTTTTAAAGATTTAAGCATACATTTAGATATAGGGACAGGGAAAGCGACTTTGTTTTATACTATGTAGTGATAACGTTTAACAGTTCCATCCACATGTAATTTGGTGGCTGTGTAACCAGATACGATATTTGTACAACTGGTGCAGGTTTGAGTCCCGTCAGTCTTTTTACTGTTACAACACGTCTGTAACCGAGATGTTGTTTTAAATGTTTTAGAAGAATTCATTTTGAGGGCCGCGCTACTGTATAGGTATAGAGTTTGTGTTAGGGATTTAGCTTCGCAATAACTTTGAAGTATTTTTGTAAGTAAATCTTGAAATAATAATTTATTTGGATTAATTTATTTTGATCTCGCTTTTAAACACTATCGTATTTCTAATTATTTTTAAAAAATAATTTGTGTTTTAAGAAGTACTCAGTAATAATACTAACTGAATGTACTTCGTAGACCAGTGGTAGCTCAGAGATAACATGCTCGCTCGATAACCGATTGATGCGGGTTCAAATCCGGGTCTCGCACTTGATATTTTTATGTGCGAATCATTTCTTACATGATTACCACTTGTCTTACGGTGAAGGAAAACGTCGTAAGGAAATCGCATGTCTGAGAGAACCCAGCAAGTTTTCAAATGACATGTGTAGTCGGCCAACCCGCACTTGGTCTGAACTCGTATTGAAGGGACCCCCAACAGTGGGACGTGAAAAAAGGCTGAATACTTCACAAAACACTGATAGTACGCTATACGATTGTATGTACGATTTGTGCAACAAACAACACACGCGATGCGCCATCTATTAAAAACATTTATATATGCGCAAGTTAAATTGGCGTAAATGAGAATTCCGTACATCGTGGAGTACTTTGAATGAACTTAGTTGTATAGTTTTTTTATTGTAGATAATTCCCTGCTATTTGTCGAATCCTATAAACAATATCACTTTAAATTTCCGCTGTTTCGAATGCTTATAAGAGAACTTATTAATTTTCTAAAGCTTCCTAGATTCTATTCTCTTTAATACTTTTACATTAACACCATCTATTGGAGAATAGCTTCTACTACAGCAGCGCCATCTTTTATTGAGTAGAATATTTTTCTTTAAAAAATCATATTGTATTAGTTCCTTGACATACCAACAGATGTCGTACTGATAACAAAAATATTTTATTAGTAGATACTTATGGCTTTTGCCTAATATTTAATAATCAATACATAAATTTCTTAGTTCAACATCCATAAAAATATATATTTCGAAAAATGTTATTGAAATAGTCATTTGTATCGAAACTTGTTGGAATTTAATTTATATCGGTCAATAAATTATATTACTTTTCAGTGAGAGAAAATATCTCATCTCTGAGAAAATTTGTACTAAATTGTACATGACTTTTTTTCCAAAAATTAAGCAATGTATTGGTATTGTCAATGTTTGTTGATACGAGACCAGTATTTTTCAAACTCATTTGCTATTTTATTCTTTTTTCTATACGTTTTTACGTGCATATTAAGAATTAAGATACATTTACGATATTGTGGACTTCTCTCTTTTGAAGCAACTCCTAGCAAGTAAAGATTATGGCCTAATATGCTCATTTTCAAGAAAGGTCTGTTTCCGACCCGATCGTGCAGCTTTAAAATCTAATAAATCTGATTAAAATTGCAATAAAATACTTACTTTCAGCAAATTTCTAGGTCTTATTAGAAGCTATCACACATCAGTTTCCACTGAAGAGTTAATTCCATGGCTGATATTATGTATAGTAGTGTGTAGAACGGAAAATACAGTTAATGGTAATAATAATTACAATGAAGAAATAGCTTTCATCGTTTTCACAGTTGTTACTTTAAAAAAATAATTAGAGAAACGTTTTAATTAATATTGGTAAAGGTTCTATAAACTTTATTTTTTGTAGTTTTATTCGTTCTCTTTTCCTCTTTTCAGAATGTACTGTTTCTATGTGTTACACTGTATCTCAAAAATAAATATCTGTATATATCCTAACAAAATCAGAAGATTTTATTAAAATGTTACTTTGTATGTATGAGATTAAAGTTATTTAATGTGAAATACATTACACCAGCAGCGGGAACCACTACACATAGAAAGGGGTTAGTAGTTTGATTCCAATGTTAGTCACAAAACCTATATTTGAATTGGTTGTCATTTTTGCGTTCCCCCTAATGCACATAGTAAAACGTAGCTCCACAAATTATATAAATTCATTCGCAAACGCTAAAGCGCTTAGCTCAAATCATCTTAAAAGTGATCAAATTGTACTCCGAGTACAAGTTTAAAAACAGTAAATTTATTTATTACACAAAAATTTAATACAAAATAAACAAATAGAGTGCAATATAGTTACTCTAAATAATAACCTTAACGCAACAAGTAGTCATGGGATACATTACGTTTCATAAAATGGCACATTATAATACATACACAAATTTCATTCGTGTCTCTGCACATTCCTAAATATAATAAGTTAACAGTAGCTAGGTTCTAATTACATCTTGTTATATATGTGGCCTTACAGTGTTGCCAGCTACAACTAGAGAGAGATAGAGAAGTTTTAAAAATGTTTATTTTTATTTCCATTATTCTATTAATTAATATATACTGTACAATACCAAAATTGATTCAAATTACATATTATTGATAAAACAATAAAATTAAATATTTTTATATATTACAAAATAAAACCTGGCAACACCAGTTATACATTATAAAGCACTTGTCAACTTTAGACCAAGCACCTTGCATAAAGCAAGCAATAAATACTACCATCACATTGAGTGTTTCTTTCCACAATACATACACATACACATATACAAACATACAACTCCTTTACAGATATTTTAAATAGGTACATAATTTACTATCTATTACTAAAATTTTATGGGTAATAATTTTAATGTGCAACCATGGGCTCAGTTCATAGGGACTCATGCACGGAGCAAGCAAGTGTAAGCAATAGACCGTTGGATAAAAAGACAAAATGCAATCTTTTCTCTGAGATAATTCAAAATTTTGTACATTGGTGAGGACAAATAAATAAACAGAAGGAACCATCGCATCTTGTTTTTCCTTCAACAGGACATTTCCATAGACTTTGCTGTCTGTAACATGCTCACTCTCCACTATTTTTTTCTGGATACTTTCTTACTTGATCATAGACTTGATAAGAGCAAAAACTACTACAAAATTTTGATATTAATATATTGCTCAAAGCTATTAATAGATTAAATGCTAACAAAAGAACTTCTTTTGCTTAAGTGGTTCACTGTCACTATCACTGTCTGTGAAACACGCTGCAAAACCACTTTTGTCTCTCAAGGAGTCCCTTCTGAAAGTTTTGTCAAGGGATTTTTTTACTTTACTTTGCAACTGAACTTTTTTATCACTCTCACTTGTTGAGTCTTTGCTTAATTGTCCACTTTTATCCCGTCTACTCCGAAGACATCTGGTAGAAGAGTTGTTTGTTCTTCTACCCCTCTTTCTAGGGCTTGCCACATTTAACGCACTTGAGCTCAACTGCTCACTAGAATTGTTTAAAACAGAGCATCCAGTCTCTGCAAAGTCCAATTTAACACCAATTTTTCTTCCACTCCTAGTCCTAGATGTTACTTTATCTTCTGAATTCTCTTTCCTATCAGAATCGTTAAGTTTGGATTGACGAGTGCTGTACCTCACAGTTGGAGTGGATACATTCATATTAGAGCAAGTCTGCTCTACATTAGACACATTATTTTTGTGACGTATTGGATATCTTGAATTTCCACTGCATTTTGATTGAAAGGAAACATTCAGATTGGCCTTCCCTCGCTTATCACTTTTATTTGTTTTATCCAATTTCGAATCCATAAATTTGAGAACAGATGTACTCTTATTAGTTTTGTTAGATTTATCATTATCTTTTACAGTAACTAAGTTTATCACATTCTGCGAGGAATCTGTGCTGCAGTTAATCACAACATCTGGCATTGGATTCACAGATTTATTAACACATACTACCATTTTGTCTTCTGTCGAAACATTTTTTGCATCTTTAATAAGACTTTTAGAGTTCTTATTTCTTAATTTCCTTGGTGTTTTAGAAGAATGAATTTTAGTAGATCTAATATAGTTTGCAGTGAAGCCGGACACATCACTCAAGTCTTCAAACTGACCATTAAGTACATTTTTCTTTTTATCAGGTACCTTACTTTTATTTTGATCAACAAGAGCAGCGTCCAACTTTTCTGGCTCTTGTTTAATATCTTCCTCAATCTCTCCTTTCCCATTAACTATGTTAGTGTTAAATATCTCAAATGAGCTATTCAATTGGCTATTGTTGTTTTGTTGAGCTTTTCTCAAGCTTCTCCTTAAATTTGTGACTTTAGGTGTAGATGTTACTGGTTTATTTTTCTTTTGTGATGTTTGATAATTTCTTTGTAGTTTCATTCTCTTGGAGGTGTTTTGCGGAGAGTTTTTAATATTAAAATCTACATTCGACACAATTTCCAATTTACAACTGCTCTGTGCAGGCTTTTGATTTTGTGGAGTTTCAAAGTAAATGTTTTGTTGTTTGTCCGACGATGAATCTGATGATACTACCTTTTTTCTTTTCTTCTTTTTTGGTGTAGGCATCTCCTCACAGGGACTCTGAACACTTGCCTGTTTGATTTTAGAGCAATGGGCTTGACCCTGTCTCTTGATTTCATTATCATGGTGTAGGAGACAGGGTGCCCTTTTGGTGTATACCCAGTATGATATTTCATCCATCTTATTCATAAAGGGAAAGTCAGGCTTGACGTCGGTTGAGATCGGTTCTGGTGGGCAATGCGGGACCAAATTGACGCGCATTGGTGACGGAAGAGCTGTGTAAGACACTGCAGAGGGGAACGCCAGCTGCAAGCCGCCCTCACGACCAGATCGGCACTTCCGTTTGACGCCACGGCGAATTGTCTCCGATATATCACGTCCTCGCCCATTTTTATCACATTCCATACACCTAGAAATGTACAAAAACAATTTTTATATAATAACCTAAGAAAGTATACAAGTAATAAATAATAATGACTAATAATAATAAACATAGTCAATTTACGTTACTGTTAACTTTTTGAAAGTAAATTTCGCAAATGTGCAATACTACATCTTTAAAAAATCGGTCTACCGATTACAACACTATATTATGACGCCGTATCGGTACGAATGCAAGAAGCTGTTGTACAGCAAATTATTAAAATATTCTTACTTTTCCTGGAATCGGTTGCAATTGGTTCACAGTTTATATGTTTTTATAGTCAAAGAGTTGTTATAACTTGGATTTTTCAACGAACTCTTTTTAAAACAAGACTAAAAGTAAATGGGTCAAATATGATTGTTATTTTTGAACCTTATTTACTTTCGATAGTTCCACGTGAAACGTCAAATACTGTATAATATTATTTTTGAAAAAATAGCACTTTTTAAATAGGAATTATATTAGTATTATACAAGATAGCAAACATAAAATGAAACACTATAACACTCATTTGCAATGAGCGAAGCAAGCTTTACAGATAAAATATATAATTTAGTGTAGATTAATAATACTGGCAGTTGGCACAGCATTAATAATTTTTAAAAAAAAGTATTAAATGTAATTTATTTTTATTTTTATATAAATATATGTGCATTTATCTATATTTTCTCTTTATGCTTATACTGAGAAATAAATATTTTGGTCAAGTATTTCGACTCGAAAAGTCTAGAAACTTTCATAATCTATGTTTTATAACCTGTGTTACAACTTACAGTCACTGTCAATTTATTAAAAATTGCGGGTAAAATCGGTTTATTCGGTTTACACTTTACAAGTTGAAAATTGCTTATTGCGTTGGTAATGTTGATTTGTTTAATTAAAAAATGAATGATATTCAAAGTATAATTGATCGTCAACTAGGAATATGTAAGTAATTTAGTGATTTTTCAAAGTACATCTTTGCTGGCATGTATAATAACATTTCATGATTGTTTCTAGATTCTCGATTCAACTACGACAATGTGTTGAAAAGATTAGCGGTACACAATGAGGAGTCCTTCTATGGATTGCAAAATACTACACTGGCAGCGAACTTCGATCAGGATCCACCTATATTCGCTTGTCGCTTTTCAGAAGCTTCAGGATACGAGCATATCCTTGCTCTAGCTAATGAGGATGGGCGCGTTGCAATTCAGGTATTAAACTTAAAAGAAAACATAGTATGTGCTGAATTGACTGAAATGTTTTTTGAAGTACTTCTAGTAGGGCCATTTAGGCACAGTTTACCTTGCTAGTGCCCCACAAGATCGAGAAAGATCACTAAAAGGGTGAAAAGAATGCTAAGACTGATAATATGTAGAAGTTTTATTTTATTTGTCTATCCAATTTGCTTTGATATGATAATTAAGCAAGGATTAAAGTTATAAAGATTTTTTTATAATAAAATTAGCAATTTATTTATTTAGTTATACATAACAATTCACATCATTGTTCACAATAGGTTTATATAATTTCAGGATACATCAAGTGTGACAAAGGCAAGCACGGTGGAGGGCTTCCAATGCCACAACAATGCAGTTTTTGACCTCGCGTGGATGCCACAACATATGAACTTTGTTACTGTATCTGGTGAGTGCAAATTTTATAAATAAGCATTTACAGGTTTTTTTATAATTGCATATTATACTTGTATACTTTTGAACATCCCACTGTTGGGCAAATAAAATCTATTTTAAGTACCCTAGATTTTTTGACTGTATAGGCAATCAGGCAGCTATTCTTGCATATATTTGTCTACTTTAATATGAGATATATTTTTTCTTCAGATCTTTATAAATTTTAATTATAAATTTCAATCTCATTTTTAATCAATAACACTGTGAATTATTTCCATTTCAAGGGGATCACACAGCAAGCCTATGGGATGTCGCCGAATCTTCCCCAAAAAGAGTTTTGACCTTCTCAAATCACACACGATCTGTTAAAACAGCAGTCTTTAGACCAACAGAGCCCTCAGTGTTTGCTACTGGGGCCAGAGATGGACATATTTTAATTTGGGATATTCGTGCAAACAATCAACCTGCACTTGTTCTAAAGCCGGACAATTGTCTGATGAGCTGCCATTCCTCCTTTACACCAAAAACCCCTGGCTCCAATAGCAAAAGGCCCAGGATAGACAACCATAGAGCAATCAGTATCACTGGACTCGTTTTTCAAGACGATCTAACATTAATATCTTGTGGGGAATGTGACGGCAACATCAAAGTATGGGACATGCGTAAAAACTACAATATATACAAGCGGGAGCCTCTCCCCAAACATTCTATTCCATATTGCGGTAGTTCTACCAAAAACGGTTACACAAATTTAATCATAGATGATGCCAGAGTCAGGCTGTTTGCCAGTTGCATGGACAACGTCATCTACTGCTTTAACATCTCCACATACAACTCTTTACCAGAGCAAAGATATGTCGGCCACGAAAATAGCACTTTCTATATAAAAACCAGTCTATCTCCCGACTGCATGTACCTAGTCAGTGGTAGTAGCGACAAAAACGCGTACATTTGGAACGTGAAATATTCGCAACCGATAGTGAAGTTGACTGGGCATTGGGCGGAAGTTACTTGTGCCGCGTGGTGCCAGAAGGGAGACACTAAAGTAGTGACATGCAGTGATGACGCGCGACACAAGATCTGGAGGATCGGGCGGGAGTTCCCCGAGACCGATGTGGAGTTAAAAGGCAAGGCCGAGGTGGTCCCGCGGGTTGACATCACAGGACTCCCCCATTGGGGAGCACTAGACAGAACGCCAAACTCCCTAAAACGAAAAGTACGCACCACACCAAGCTCTTTCAGCGCAAAACGAGTCCGGTCCCAAGAGAACGCAGAGAAGAGAACCAAAAGATGTCTCGCAGATCTCATGAACGCGTCAAAAGAAACAGATGAAGCAGAATCCCTGGTTAAAAGACTCAAATTAGACATGCCCTCCATTCCGGAAGACGATGAAACGAAACTGCTACCAGCTGGCATTAAGAGGCAAAGGAATTCTATAGAACAAATGTCATCGTGCAAAAAGAAATGTGCAGAACAAGAATCTTCAGACTGGACGTACTGCAGCCCGAAGCCGGGCACATCGTTCATGACACCGACTAAGAATTACGAGAAGAAAAACTGCAGAATGCTCTCACCCAAAAGCCCAAAAACGATATCACCCACAAATAGAAGTCCTACAAAAATATCTCCTAGCAAAGCAAGAGTCATAAGTTTCACCACTCCCACCAAGAATTTGCCAAATTTCGTGTTAGACGGGGAAGCCCCGCATTTAAGACTAATGTCACCGGTTAAAAAGAAACAGGACACAACGAACTGGCTCACTCTCATGGTTCGCGAGAAGAAGGGGAAGGCCATGGACACAGATAAAGTAAATGTGCCATCGAGTCCGAAAGAAAACGCGCCAACTAGACGAAATTCAGTCACAGAAAAAACACCTAAGTCTACCAAAACTCGAACTTTATTTAAATATTTCAGTGTTGCTACTAAAGATAAATAGGAAGTGATCTAATAGGTGTATTTTAAGGAAAATGAAACTCGCTAGATTTTATTTATTTTTACATCACTAAGACACTACATGGTTTTCATACATGCTCATACATTTTTTACTGAACTATAAAGGTTTTTATAACATGAGAGATCAAGAATAAGTTTAGGTTTATTATTTAAATATATTAATAAAATAAATATAAATTATGTAAAAAACTGAAGAAAAAGATTCCTTTATTTTTATAATTTAGGGTCTTGTTTATATTTTAAGTAAAAGTGTGTTTCTTTGGACTCTACAATGTATTGCAGTTATATTGTTTATTATTTTCGACCGACTTTAAAGAGAGAAATTACTTATCTGTGTCAACCATAATTTTTTTTAAAAGCAAAGTGGTCACAATTTTAGTTTTTGTAGACATTTTATATTATTAGTTTTGTAATTCATTTGATGTAATGAAAATGATGTACAAGTTATGTTAAAATCACTCAAAATCAGGTTCAAATATGCAGAAAGTAAAATATATTAAACATTATTCTCAATACAAAAAAATATTTTATTAATCATGAGTTATGAATAATAAACCAACAAACACGATAATTTATATTTTATATATTATGTAAGAAAGCAAGGTATTAATTATGTAACGGGCCATAGTAGTGTCAAAACTGTTGGTAACACTAAACTATGAAGTAAAGCCTCTTATAGACTGACATATTTTACGACTTAATGTTACTATTATTATTAAGTACAATTCAAATTACACCAATAATTTAGGATTGTCATTAAATTTTACAATATTTGTGAAGTTTTATTTGTCTCGTATGTGATTAGATTGTTTTAATAATAAAAAGAAATATTTTTAATATTTGCATTTTATTTCTGCTCCTTTAAAACTGATAGATTATTATTCACATTATTTTTTTGTGTGGGATATGTAATATTTTGTTTCAGGCTATTTATTATAAAAATACTGTTTCATTAGTCATTACAAATTTACAAATATCTAATGCTGTAGATGTTATTGAAGGAGTTCTAAATAGACATTAGCATTTTAATGCGTTACAACTTACATGTATTGATAGGTAGTAGTTATTTTAAATTAATAAAAGAAAATCAACATCCCAAAAAGATATCATCATCATCAGCCCTTTTTAACGTCCCACTGCTGGGCACGGGCCTCCCTCCCAAAATGAAACTCGCTAGATTTTATTTATTTTTACATCACTAAGACACTACATGGTTTTCATACATGCTCATACATTTTTTACTGAACTATAAAGGTTTTTATAACATGAGAGATCAAGAATAAGTTTAGGTTTATTATTTAAATATATTAATAAAATAAATATAAATTATGTAAAAAACTGAAGAAAAAGATTCCTTTATTTTTATAATTTAGGGTCTTGTTTATATTTTAAGTAAAAGTGTGTTTCTTTGGACTCTACAATGTATTGCAGTTATATTGTTTATTATTTTCGACCGACTTTAAAGAGAGAAATTACTTATCTGTGTCAACCATAATTTTTTTTAAAAGCAAAGTGGTCACAATTTTAGTTTTTGTAGACATTTTATATTATTAGTTTTGTAATTCATTTGATGTAATGAAAATGATGTACAAGTTATGTTAAAATCACTCAAAATCAGGTTCAAATATGCAGAAAGTAAAATATATTAAACATTATTCTCAATACAAAAAAATATTTTATTAATCATGAGTTATGAATAATAAACCAACAAACACGATAATTTATATTTTATATATTATGTAAGAAAGCAAGGTATTAATTATGTAACGGGCCATAGTAGTGTCAAAACTGTTGGTAACACTAAACTATGAAGTAAAGCCTCTTATAGACTGACATATTTTACGACTTAATGTTACTATTATTATTAAGTACAATTCAAATTACACCAATAATTTAGGATTGTCATTAAATTTTACAATATTTGTGAAGTTTTATTTGTCTCGTATGTGATTAGATTGTTTTAATAATAAAAAGAAATATTTTTAATATTTGCATTTTATTTCTGCTCCTTTAAAACTGATAGATTATTATTCACATTATTTTTTTGCGTGGGATATGTGATATTTTGTTTCAGGCTATTAATTATAAAAATACTCTTTCATTAGTCATTACAAATTTACAAATATCTAATGCTGTAGATGTTATTGAAGGAGTTCTAAATAGACATTCGCATTTTAATGCGTTACAACTTACATGTATTGATAGGTAGTAGTTATTTTAAATTAATAAAAGAAAATCAACATCCCAAAAAGATATCATCATCATCAGCCCTTTTTAACGTCCCACTGCTGGGCACGGGCCTCCCTCCCAAAATGAAACTCGCTAGATTTTATTTATTTTTACATCACTAAGACACTACATGGTTTTCATACATGCTCATACATTTTTTACTGAACTATAAAGGTTTTTATAACATGAGAGATCAAGAATAAGTTTAGGTTTATTATTTAAATATATTAATAAAATAAATATAAATTATGTAAAAAACTGAAGAAAAAGATTCCTTTATTTTTATAATTTAGGGTCTTGTTTATATTTTAAGTAAAAGTGTGTTTCTTTGGACTCTACAATGTATTGCAGTTATATTGTTTATTATTTTCGACCGACTTTAAAGAGAGAAATTACTTATCTGTGTCAACCATAATTTTTTTTAAAAGCAAAGTGGTCACAATTTTAGTTTTTGTAGACATTTTATATTATTAGTTTTGTAATTCATTTGATGTAATGAAAATGATGTACAAGTTATGTTAAAATCACTCAAAATCAGGTTCAAATATGCAGAAAGTAAAATATATTAAACATTATTCTCAATACAAAAAAATATTTTATTAATCATGAGTTATGAATAATAAACCAACAAACACGATAATTTATATTTTATATATTATGTAAGAAAGCAAGGTATTAATTATGTAACGGGCCATAGTAGTGTCAAAACTGTTGGTAACACTAAACTATGAAGTAAAGCCTCTTATAGACTGACATATTTTACGACTTAATGTTACTATTATTATTAAGTACAATTCAAATTACACCAATAATTTAGGATTGTCATTAAATTTTACAATATTTGTGAAGTTTTATTTGTCTCGTATGTGATTAGATTGTTTTAATAATAAAAAGAAATATTTTTAATATTTGCATTTTATTTCTGCTCCTTTAAAACTGATAGATTATTATTCACATTATTTTTTTGCGTGGGATATGTGATATTTTGTTTCAGGCTATTAATTATAAAAATACTCTTTCATTAGTCATTACAAATTTACAAATATCTAATGCTGTAGATGTTATTGAAGGAGTTCTAAATAGACATTCGCATTTTAATGCGTTACAACTTACATGTATTGATAGGTATTAGTTATTATAAATTAATAAAAGAAAATCAACATCCCAAAAAGTTATACGTAGGTCCTATTGTTTCGCAAAATATTCTAAGTGCAGAATTTGCTTCAGCTGATAGTTTTGATTGGATTCAGAGATGGCAACTGTTGAGGCATTAAAGTCCAAAAAATATACAAAAAGTACACGAAATTAATAATTAAATTATTTAATAGTCCATCATCTAATTTCGTGTACCAGTTCATCTAATATTATATTAAACTAACCATTCCAGCGGCTCCGCTCGCGTTCTAAAGGCTGAAAAATCAAAAAAAAATTTTTCTCCCGTTTTTGCAACGTTTTTCATTGATGCTCCGTTCCTATTGGTCGTGGCGTTCATCTAATATTATATTATATAGCTTATAGCCTTCTAAGATAAACATACTATCCAACACAAAAATATTTTTTTATTTTTTTTCAATCGGTTCTGAGATTAGCGCGTTCAAACAAACAAACAAACTCTTCAGCTTTATAATATTAGTATAGATTATTTTAAAGTATTTTCAAAAATGTAATTTAAAATCAATCAACTTACAACATGCTAATAGTAAACCAATTTTACTGGATCTTTTAACCGTGATTCTTAGTAGCCGGTTCTGAGTTATATGTCCTGAGTTATACCTCGGAGTTTCCTTTTGTTACCTTCGTCTGTATAGACTAGATCTGGTTATTATTATGCGGACATTATATGCTATTACAACTGATTATTTTGGAGATTGGTAAATGAATAAAACAAGAATGAAGATGTGCCATTGCTCACTCTTTATTACGCTTGTTAATCAGTATATAAAACATAATATAAACCATTTGTAAATATCACCAACACTGCAAGCCTTCCGGTTGCAATCCACACTCACAGGAGATTACTACAACTGCATACAAAAACTGTAATATTCTATTAAAAATAGGTATCCTTTAAATATCTCTGAAAGAGATGGAGTCAAGATGTCTAGTATTGAATATTGTATTAAAATCGGTTTAGTAAAAAGTAATTAGTTTATATATGCAATTGTAGATACAGGTGTGGAATAGTAAAAAAATTATCCAGTATTAAAAGTAGGCTCGCAGCCGCGGACAGCGGGAATAAAGACGGCGTCGGCGTAACTCGCGCGCCGCGGGGAAGACTACACTGCCTCATTAAATACCAATTTTGTTGAATTCACGTAAAAATAAGATAAAATGTCATCATAGTTAGTATACAGCAGTTAAAAGCTTATTAAATTCGCGTAAGTACGACATTTTCACTTAATGTATAGTTGTCGTTAGATTGAAATGTATTAGGATTTTATAAGTTACGTTAGATTTAACAACAAAATTGTAAGTGAAGAAGTGTTTATTCACTTTTAATTCAAGCTGATTTAACAAAGTTGACTAACAATTTTAAAGACGCCATCTAATAAAGAACTAGTCCTCTAACTGCGCGGAGTTACGCCGCCCGCACAGGAGCAAGCGCCGGGCGCTTTACAATTTGTTATACCTACTACATCTAAGACTGCACTTATACTACTTAACGCTATGTACATATTTATCCAAGCGATTTAAAAAAAGTCTTACTTTTATCGTATTAATTTGAAAATTTGTTAAATGTCTTTATCGTTAAATTCACTGTATATCCACTTGCACCACATTTTTATTATATTTTTCGTTTTAATAACACAACAATAGTAACAGAATTAGCCCAGCTAAATAAACTACTAACATACACCTAGGTACAACCGATATAGCATTGTACGGACGCGAGCTTCCATTGCATTCTCGAAATCCACAGACGTCCATATCGCAGGAAGCAGCGCGTCGTCCGTATCAATTGACATTTAAAAAATGATAAAAATATTTAGCGTAATCTATGAAGGAATCGACGCGAGATCAGGTGGCGCGGAGGAACCCGCTTTCGTGAAAAATCTCCAAAATCAGTCACAGTCGCGTCGCATGTAACCATCGACACAACTCCGCACTCCGCTATCGTCGAAACGTCCGAAACTGATCGTGGTGATGATTTAAAGTATTCAAAACGAGTAAATATATCCAAAAACTACGTTCGGTCGGCGAATGCGGCGAGCGCCGAGCGCCGGCGCGTGTATATTTGTACTTTGATCATATTTGAGTGCAATTAAAGGAACTCGAACACCGCGGAGATCCGCCGAGTCGCTTTAATGATATGACGACGGACGAGCGCCGGGGACGACACTCTGTAACACAAACAAGTAAACAATATTAAAATACATACTATTAATAAATCACTCTTTAACTAATATGGAGTAATATTAGTTCCATAAGAATTAATCCTTCTAATGTTATAAATGCGAAAGTTTGTGTGTACGGACGTATTTTTGTAACTTTCTCACATATACTTACTTTAATTTATAACTTTAATAAAACTTCAAAATATTATAGCTTACAATTTACACAATAGCTATGATATCATAACACATAACAATAGCTATTATTTATATTAAATCAAATTATTCTCTATTCAAATAATTCTCTATTCAAATAGACTTTTACAAGCTCTTTTAAATCCACATTTTTAAATTATAAACTTTAAACTAGATCAGAACTAGTCACTCTGTAAGTCTGTGAGTAAGCTTCCAGCAATTTGGAAGGCAATTCTGCTAAGAAGCCAGCGAGAAACTCAACTGTTGCTTCAAATTAATTTTTAATTTTTCAATCAAATTGTACGTGTGACACAACCAGACATTAATCCAACAATTTCCATCTACTAAGTGTTCCGTGATGGTGTAATAAACCTTATTCAATAATATAAACTCTCAGTCATATATATAAATACTACCGAGTAGATCAAGCCCAAGCGAAGCCGTGGGTTCCGCTAATGTATTATACACATAAACCTTTCCGTCAATTCTGTATCAAAAGTTACATTAAAAAAGTTTATGTGTATTGTCTAAAGCGCTAAGGTTGGATTTAAAATAATTTTATATGATAGTTAATTATTGATGACTTTTCTAATTCTTCGCGCAATTCTCTTAGTTTTTTCTTTCATAAGATCCTTTTCCTGACAATAACAAACACAAAAAAAAAGAATTAGCAAAATCAGTCCAGCCGTTCAGGCGTGATGACGTGACCAAGGGAAATAGGGATTCATTTGTATATATCGTCCCTGTAGATTGTAGAATGAATACCTCGTATGTCAAAAATGCATATTTTTTTTTTTGTAAAAATCAAAAGAAAATTACGAATTTTATATTACGGCAAAATCGTAAACCCAATACATGACTACTGGTGCCATATTTGGAGTAAAACGAAAACCTCTTGTATGAAAAAACATTGACAAAATGAACCATTTTTTTCGTTTCCTGTAAAGTTTGGATTTCTGGACATACGGACAGACATACATATTTCCATTCTACAGCGACGATATATAGATCAACAAACACATTCGTACCCGGTCGGGGACGGAGGGGCGCTATCACCAGCAGAACACGGAGAGCTCGCCGCCGTGCGCCGCGCCCACCGCCCGCCACGACCGCACGCCGCCGCCGCCCACCTTCAGCTGCAACAACACACACTTTTGGTTAAAGGAAAATTATGTTCGATTCCATCCAGATAAAGACACTCTGTTTATTCCCCAAGAGTTCTACCATAGTATCAGGATTAAAAACTAGGAAGAAGTATGAGGGCTTTAATGCCAAAACATCATGACCATAATTTTAGAATAAACTAGGTTAGGTTAGGTTATTACGTCCCAGAGCTGGGCACAAGAGTCTCTTCAATACGAGAGGGATCAGGCCAGGGATGTGAGGTGAGAAGCAGAGTATGATAAAATAATATTTATGTTGTCAACTCATTTGCTATTTAAACTCTAAAGATAGATGAGAACCCGCAACCGTGATTTATTGGGTTTTTCTAAAAAAAAAACATAAACATAGTTTTATTAAAAATGAGTAAATATATTGTGAAATGAGTTAATACTATAATTTTTATAAAACCAAACCATTTCTTAGTCGATTAATAATAATATGTAGTCTTTAGTGCGTAAAGCTTTAAGCTCTAGTGGGCAGGTTATTTATAGGGGAAAGAATATGAATGAAATTCAAATAAAATTAGTTACAATTGATTAGATACAATCAATTAGCAAGGCTCTACAATGTAGAGTCTACATGGATCATGGCTTAATACTTTCTTAGGTTAACGTGAATATTTGTTATTATAAATGAAACTATCTTTTCTGACTTTGTCGCGAATTTATTTCGATTTTTGGTTCCGACGTTTTGAATACTTTACAGCAATCATTTGCCTACCAACATTTTTGTCAATGTGGGTAATCCGAAAAGATGATAATGGATAATGATTGTTATAGGTAAGTAGTACCAGCGACTCGCCCTGCCTGCACCCACGGCCCAACACTAGCGATACGTTTTAATGGTAAGTATAAATTTCACAAAAAAGAGATATTTTCCAGCAGTAAAAGGTATCCTTTACCCTGATCACACATAGAAACACGGTCACAGACAGACAAAGGAAAATTTGAAAAACTACCGATCCGGCTTCTTTGTAATAATCATGACTATTGGAATGAAATTTCCAAAAAAAATCAATGTACAGATTTGACTTTGAATTTTATTATATGTATAGATGTAACAGTCATTAATTTTCATTCGTCCACAGGTGTGACTGCAAGGTTTATAGTGCAGGAGAGTATGAGAGCTGAGCCGGACGGCAATGTCCTTCTCAATCAAGTCCGGCCATTGAGTGGAGGGAGTCAATGGAGTGCGCGCGCAACAAAGCGGAGTGGAGTTTTTGTGTCGCCGCCGTTCAATGCATTATTTATAATATGTTTATCCTCCCGACCGCGGTTCGTGGCCCACTACGAGGCGATTTTGAAGGAATTTCATCAATGTATGATCTAACACATGTGCGATGATGACTTTACATGTTTATTAGTGAAAATTAGTTAATAATTGTTTTAAGCTTTTTTTATTTTTTTTAGTTTTTTTAAATTTTTTATATGATGTAGAGTTATAAGTATAACATCAAACAGTATACTTTTCTACTCTTAATAATTTTAAACTCGATTTAAAATAATTGACGTACGAAGTATGAGAAATACATTAACACAGGATAATGGACATTTTATGGATCGCTCACAACTGCGTGCCGTAGAAGGGCTCTATCTATTGCATCATACTTAATTACTTTACGTCCGTCGGTACTCACTAGCGCTGACGCCCGAGTATGTCTGACATGTGAATGAATATGGAAGAGGTATTCCATTTAGTAGTGGGACTATATTTAGAAAAACCGCTGGTTTATCCATATCAGGAAATAGGCTACAATAACAATGCTGGTTGCGTACGCCGCTGTTATGAGCTTAAACAGCTGATCCTGATGTTATCTTAGCCTTGAGAAGTGCGGCTTTATACGACTTTGAAATATTCAGTTTATTAATTTATATGATCCCGATGGAAAAAGGAGGGTGTGCCCGTGTATCTTTCTATTGCATCGTAGCGCCGTAACGGATTAAACTATTCCTAAAACCGGTTCACAAAAAAAGGTTTTATCGGATGGGGCCAATATCTAATATATTATATCACTGTACCTAATACTTACTATGGGAAAATATATTATTGGAATGAAAGCGAGAAAGACTACTTTTACGAGACACATTTTATAATAGATGTTTGACAATGTTGAGATTGTAGAGCAAGATGGAGGAGCATTCATGTATCGGATACCTGTTTCTATACGAGCCTGTGCAAAATTACGTGTTTCGCCATAACAGTGTTCTTTAATTGGCAGCTTATTATCGGTGTATTGTTTTATTATAATATTTTTTGCAAGCGTCGACTCATCGATCATTCTGTTCGTTAAATTTTAACACGCTGTCAGTTTGATTTCATTTACAAAACCGATACGGTCATTTTTATTGAGATTTGGGCAAAAAAGGAACAACTACATGTTGCTAATTATAATATTTAATATACATAATTACTTTACATATATGTGTAGCGTTTATTAAAATGTGTCTTAAGAATAACCCCAAATTCTTATAACATATTCTTAATAGGAAGTAGGTCCAGGCAATATGAATGTATGTGAATTACGTTCACTGATAAATAAATAGTAAAATACATATAAACGACACTAGAATTACATTGCGAATTTATGATAGAACAACCGTACTGGTAGATAATGTTAATATTTATTTAAGAGGTAGGAAGGTAGAATAGACTAGAGTATTTCTAATTTCTTATATTAAAATAATAAGAAGGATGAGTCTAGCACCTTTGTTCTGTGGATAATGTTACCAACTAAAAAGTGAAAAAAAAACACGCGTTTTTGTTGTATTATCAACTATGCTTAAGCAAGACGACTCCAAATCAAAATATTCTTTATTCAAATAGACTTTTATAAACTCTTTTGAATCGTCATTTTTACATTATTAAAATTAAATGTCAGTCTGTAAGTCTGTGAGTAAGCTACCATGTATAAGAATAATGTCAGAGTAAAATCATATAAGACGTGAAGTAACGTGAAGCTTGCAGCTTTTTTCCGCTTCCGGTTGCCGAACAGTAAACATTACCTTGCAAATTGTCCGTTAAATAAAATTGTGAAACACTGGTTTTTCAACGTGATAGTGATAAGTGTCGCACTAAAAATATACATCCCGCAACTCAAAACATTCAGGAGATAAAAGTAGTGAAAAAAACTATAAAAACAACATAAAAACCATCATTTTGTACTCCAGTAATCTGACATACGAAAGTTGAGACATTTCACTCAAGTGTCATTCAAGTTTCAACGTCACCTGCTTACTTACGTCAGGTACGCACCAGTATTGCCAATTATTCTTATTGCCATAGACAACAAAAAAAAAAGAGTAACTAAAAATGGAAGGACAATTTAAATTACTTTTCGACCAAATGAAAATAGAAATGGAAAAACAAACAAATATTATATTCGAAAAAATGAATGAAAAACTAGAACCACTTATAGAAGACAACAAAATTCTCAAAAATAAAATACAAATTTTGGAAAAGAAGATTGATTATTTAGAGAAAGAAAAAAAGAGAAACAATTTAATAATTTTTGGTTTAGAAGAAAGAGAAAAATCTTCATCGGAGCTGCTCCAAAGAGTACAGGAAATTTTCAAATCCGACCTCAAAATCACCTTGGAAGCAATCGATGTATCAAAGATTTACCGTATCGGTCTCAACAATGATACCAAAATAAGACCGGTTCTCATCACATTTACAAACAGCTGGAAAAGAAACGAAATAATGAAAGAAAGGAGGAGCTTAAAAGACATCTACGTTACTGAAGATTTTCCTAAGGAAGTATTAGAAAAAAGAAGAGAGCTGAAACCAAAACTATTAGAAGAACGCGCGAAAGGTAATATTGCTTATATAAAATACGATCAATTGATAGTTAAAGAGGGAAACTCAAACAAAGAAAAAAGAAAAAGGGATCAGTCAACTTCACCGGAAAGTCAAAAACAGACCAAGAAGGCAACGACTTTTAAAGATAATTCAGTAATAAAAGAAAACAGGAGAAATACTTTCGATTTGATGAGACCTAAATCTAGTTCATTTTCGAATTATTCTAACAAATCCAAGTAGCAATCAAATATATGCAACCAGAAGCAGGACAACCCCAATTCGGCTGGTCCCCGTGGGGTTGCCAGACCACTACCCCCTAGAAACACATCTTCCTGCCAAACAAGAAATAACAAAATGTACCTTGCAACCTTAAACTTCAGAACACTAATGACAGATTACAGACTAGAAGAATTAGAAGAAGCCATAAGACTTATAAAATGGGATGTCATTGGCCTTTGTGAAGTTAGGAAAATTGGAGAAGAGATAAGAGAATATGACGAATATATTTTTTACTTCTATGGTGAAAAACAAGGCATACATGGAATAGGATTCTTAATAAAAAAATATCTAAAGGACAAAATAGAAAGCTTCGAAGGAATATCAGACAGAATCGCATTGCTTAATATACAGTTACCCAAATTTAAAGGGCCATTATTGATTATCCAAGTCCATGCACCCACAGAACAAGATACAAGAGAAGCTAAAGATAAATTCTACAAAGACCTGACAGAAGTGACACAATCAAATAACAAAAAATATGTAATTATTATGGGAGACTTTAATGCTAAAGTAGGCAGAAAAACAAATAAATATGAATTTGTTTTAGGAGATTTCAGTATCGGCGATAGAAATGACAATGGACAAAGACTTATAGATTTTTCTTTTGCAAATAATCTGAAAATAATGAACACCTTCTTTAAAAAAAGAAAGTCAAGAAAGTGGACATGGGTGTCTCCAAATGGTAGAGATCGGAATGAAATAGATTTTATACTTACGAGAGAAAAACAGATCTTTACTGACGTCGATGTCGTAAATAAGTTAAATTTTAATACAGACCATAGAATGGTAAGAGGAACTATACACACTAATGGCAAATCAAGAAAACATATTATCTCTGCTACCAAAACCATGAAAATTACTACTCCTATACCACAAAATGCATTGAATAATTTTGAAAACGTATTAAACGAAATTGATAAACACAAAACACTACAAGAAAAATATGATTTTTTAGAGAAAGAACTGGTAAACTTAAGTAAATCGAGATCTAAAAAAGAAAAGAAAAATAAATTAGGAGAAGAAACGATAAGACTAATAGAAGAGAGGAGCATAATGCTAGAGCAGCGAAAATATAACAGGGAAAATATTGCAAATATCAGTAAAAAAATTCAAACATCGATAAGGAAACACAAGAAAATGGAAAGACTAGATGTATTTAGAGAACAAATAGATAAAACAGGCGGAATCAAGAAAGGTCTAGAACAGCTAAGAGAATACACTCAATGGATACCTAACGTGAAAACTAACAATAACAAGAGAAATGGAAAACTTACGACAAAACGACTATCAATAGCTGAAGCAGCGACAGAATTCTTTAAAAAATTATATACAGAGACAGACAAAACAATACCAATGGAGACAAAGAAGGATGCTTACGACGAAGAAATACCTTGCATATTAGAATCCGAAGTCATAAGAGCTATAAAAACACAAAAAAGTGGCAAAGCACCAGGAAAGGACAAAATCACAAACGAAGTTCTGAAAGAATCCCTAACCGTAATATCCAAACATCTAAAAAACATATTTACCGAAATAATAAATACTGAGCAAATACCAACCCAATGGACGAAATCCACTATAGTTCTACTACACAAAAAGGGGGATCAAAATGAAATAAATAATTACAGACCCATATGTATGATGTCCAATCTGTATAAAGTGTTCTCTAAAATAATACTTGGCCGAATAATGAATCACCTAGAAGAAAACCAACCAAGAGAACAAGCGGGATTTCGCACCGACTATTCAACCATTGATCACATTCATGTTGTCAAACAAGTTATCGAAAAACTTAACGAATTCGGGCAACGCTACTATATGGCATTCGTAGATTACAATAAGGCTTTTGATTCTTTGAACCATAACTATATCTGGAAAACACTGAAAAACCAGGGTGTAGAAAGTAAATACATAAATATCATTCAACAAATCTATAAAAATAGCACAGCAACGGTTCAACTGGAAAAGGAAGGGGAAGAATTCAGTATACAGAAAGGCGTCAGGCAAGGGGATCCACTTTCTCCAAAATTGTTTACGGCCGTACTAGAAAACATATTTAGAAATATAGACTGGGAAGATTACGGAATAAATATTAACGGATCAAATCTAAATCACCTAAGGTTCGCTGATGATATAGTAATATTCGCCGAGAGACCAGACATATTACAAACTATGTTACAACAATTACATCACGAAAGCAGAAAAGCTGGTCTTTTCATGAATCCAACTAAGACTAAAGTAATGACGAATGCAATAAAGGAAAACATAGAAATAGGACAAGAGATACTAGAATATGTAGATGAATATATATATTTAGGACAGGTAATATCAATAAAAGACCAATACACAAAAGAAATCGATAGAAGAATAAGCATTACATGGAAACGATACTGGTCACTAAAAGAAATAGTTAAAAATGAAAAGATACCAATGTCAGTAAAAAGCAAACTTTATAATACATGCATTCTCCCATGTCTTACTTATGGGTGCCAAACTTGGCCGGCTACAAATGTCAATAACCAGAAACTTATAGTATGCCAGCGTAGTATGGAGCGAAGCATGCTAAATATAAGGCTACGGGACAGGTGGACGATTTCAGAAATAAGGAAAAGGACAAAAGTAAACGATGTTTTAAAAACAATAAGGAAACTTAAGTGGAATTGGACCGGTCACATAATTAGAACGAATATAGAAAAATGGACAAAAGAGGTAATGCAATGGTACCCAAAGGCAAAAAGGACGTCAAATTAAAAGATGGGAAGATGATTTACCAAAAGGATGGAGAAGGATAGCTAGAAACAGAGGTATATGGAAGGAAATAGGGGAGGCCTATGTCGAAGGACAACCTGATCAACAAACTGGTTGCTGAACAACATGTTAGTTTACGAAAAAAAAAAATAGATTTAAATATTGGTAATTTTCTTTAAAAGACAAATGTAAAAAAAAAATTGTAATGGTCAGTGAATAAAGGCTTTTATTATTATTATTATTATTAACGTGAAGCTTGCAGCGTGCAAAGTGTCCTGTCCGCTCGCCGCGGGCATTGACCTGCGATAAGAAATATTATCTGAAACGCCCGTCAGTTCCGCGTCCGATCGTGATTTTCCTGAACACTATATGGATACTTTCATTTTCATCACGTTACGATTCCTTTTTAACAATTTACGATAAGTAAAGGGAGTGGCCCTTAACAATGAAGGAAAACATCGCGAGGAAACCTGTATGTTTGAGAGAACCTAACTTTCCGAATGACCTCTGGCCTTCCATATTGAGTCGAGCCCGGTGCCCAGCAGTGGGATGTTAAAATAGGTTAAATACGAGTATGAGAGTTATCTATACAGATAAATAAAATTGAGTGTCTGTTTTGTATTATCAAAATATCATTTTTTTACAAAAACTTATGAAAATATTCAGTAAGTACATATAAGAAAAACACGATTAACAAAAGTTTTGTCAGTCTCTCTGTTTGTTCCTGTTACTCTCCAAAACGGCTGAACCTATTATGACGGGACTTTCACTGGCACATTGCTGATGTCATAATGAGTAACTTAGCCTAATTTTATATTTAAGCACAAGGATTAGAATTCCACTCAATAATTAAAACGCACGTACTAAACGCCTGTTCAAGTAAATAAAATAATTAAGGATTGATCGCAACGAGTAATTAACAAGTTTTCACGTTAAGCGTAATTATGATCAATGCAAATAACGACAACCGTGCTTCGTTTGATACCTCATAACTGTTCGACTGCTTGATGCTGTTCAATTCGCAATAACATGTAGATTTTTGCATCTGAGGCGGATGTACCGCGAATATTCATAGTACGATTCAATATAAACAGTATAAGCTCCATCCGGTTAGTTAAATAAGTATTGCTATTTTAAGTAAAGTTGAAAAAAAAAGATAGATTAAAAAGGTGATTAAATTTTACTTTTTTTTGTCTATGCCTTTTTTTCGCAATAAGAAGAGATATGTAATTTTAATTAGACGTTTTGAATAAACATATGAAAGTTATATTTAAAACGTCTAATAATTAATCACTACATAGTATAAAACAAAGTCGCTTTCTTTGTCCCTATATCCCTATGTATGCTTAAATCTTTAAAACGACGCAACGGATTTTGATGCGGTTTTTTAATAGATAGAGTGATTCAAGAGGAAGGTTTATATGCATAACTAGCGGATTCCGCGGCTTTACCTGTGCTAAATCTAGGGAAGAGACCGAGCGAAGCGAGGGCGAGTTGCTAGTAATTAATAATATAATATATGAGTAATGTTTTTAGTTATTATGCCTTTTAACTTTGATAGGATAAGAGTAATTTGTCACAAATGTAAAGAATATTGATGAAGAACTAGCAAACCCGGCCCGCATCGCTGGGCTATAGTTAAAACAAAATAACCTATTGTTATAATTTGCTAATAGAATAAAAGTAGCTAATCCTCTAAGGAGTAATTTAGTCTAAGTTACTCCTTATCACATTACCTATGGCTATATGCCAGTGAAAGTTCCATTAAATTCGGGGTAGCCGTTTCAGAGATTAGCCAGAACAAACAGACAGACACATATACCTTATAATATATATACGTTTATGGGTCAAAATCAGAGAGGTGAGCATTACGCTTCTGACAAAGTTTTTCTTGATAAAATGAAGTGACATACCTATAATATTTAATTCAAAATAAAGGTACTGTGCATGTGTACAAGGTACTTAACATATTGAGTTTAATATGATATTTTATTACTTGATTATAAACAAAAAAGACCTTAATAATCATTTCGGGAACGCGTCCTTTTACCATGTTTCATAGTTCAGGCACGTTAAAAATATTTACAACTACGAAATAAAAATCTCATATTTTAGTATAAGCTGTAGGCAACATTCAATGAAGAATATATCCTTAAAATAATTTTTAATAATTTTCATTTCTTCATATTTTGACTACTCAAATGCTGTCTGACATTTATCCAATCATTCCGTGAACGCGGAGGATAAACGACGATATAATATAAACAAGATATACTAGGTGACGTTAAGAAGCATCAATGTAAAGTTCGCTAGTCAAAGCAAACGGCCATGTGTTGTGTTTACGGAAAACAATAATTAATTTTGGTGGTAAGTGCCGTTAAATTTGAGATTTGTGAAGCGTACTTTAATACCCTGTCACTACGTGAACGCTATTTAGGTTATTAGTTTTTCAAAAATTTGCATACTTTTCACAAAATTGTAATAAATATTTCAACTTACTTGTTCATAATCTCAAAATCTAATATCAAACATGGCGGCATCAAGCGTAATCTTAAAATATTTATCGAATAATCATTTTGGAAACGGTCATTTCGGGAACGTTCTCGTATATGACCGACGTTCCCGAAATGAGTTAAGCGCGTCTGAAATGAAAATCTGTAAGCAAAATGATACTGCAATGCTTTTAAAAAGCTTAACTATGCGATATTTTGGTTTTAGTTATTTACCATTTAGTACGCGTAACATGGAAAACGATAAATATAAAGAAAAAACGATCAAAACATGATAGTATAGCATAGCATCATGAAAAGGTTAATGCAAAAAGGGAGGAAAATACTTCAAGATAGGGAATTTTACCAAAGAAAGAAAGAAAGCTGAAAATAATGTTAAGACTGTTAGTGATATGGCTGAAAGAGAGAAAAGGAAACAGAAAAAGGCATGATCAAGGCGAGAAATTGCGAGGAAACTACTTCACTACAGTTGAGGATTTTGTTCGTTTACTGGAAACTTCGACTGTTATTACATGAAGTCACCGACCGTGAAATTATTGCAATCAAAAATAATACCTGAAAAGATAAATAGATGCGATGTCCAGTATGAATATTACTTACGAAGATTGTATAGCAGAAAGCTTCTGATGTCTCCGTACCAATCAATTTTCATAATTGTTGCGAGAAATTAAACTATTAGGATTTTCAAACCAAGATAAAGGAAACGAAATTCAAGAGAACTCCTACGAACAAATTGTTAAAATTTTATGTACACCGAAATCCACAGAAAAACGGTCTTAGTTTTTCTTATTTTGATGAAAATATTGTTATTCGAAAAGTAATTGTTAGACTTTTCGAACTTTGATATATATATGATACTCAAAATACTTTTTGATTCTTGTTATGTGATTTTGCATGTTTTGATGGTATTTAAATTTTGGTTTTAAGCATTGCTTTACAATAAATCTCAATAATAGCGTGCAATTAACAATTGTTCCTAATATCTAATGTTTCTTGAAACTTTAAATTTTATTGTTATTAGATTGTAAGTTAAAATTTTAATACTCATATTCCTTACAATAAATAAAGGTATAATACTGTAAATGTATATTATTTTCAAGCATAATGTATGTCAAAAACCGTATATTATGTGCTTTCAGAAAACGTCGTCGTCATTCTGGGAACACTCATCATTTCCGGGAACATCACAAAAACGGCAAATAAATCACTTAATAAGTAATGTTGGAGTTAAATCCTACACATATAGATGAAATGACATTTGAACCTAGGCATTTATATTATTAATATTATATTAAATGCAAGAATATTTATATTAACTTGAAGTATCGATGCAGAAATTACAACGATTAAAAATTTTCGTACAGTAATTTAAAAATAATCGTTTTTATTTTAAAAAATATTCAAAATACCAACATTTCTCGATTTAGCAACAGATTTATTACAATTTATTGAAAGTTATTCTTAAATAGATTAAACAAGCATTATTATAAATATTATTTAAAAGTGTTCCCGAAATGACTCACGACTCTGGCATTATTTTTATAAACAGGTAGAATTTCGAAAATATGTATTTTTGTGCGTGCCTATTCACAGAAAAGCTTCATGACAAATGACACAACATACTTGTCATGTTAGTTTGCTTCAAAAGGAAACATAATTTTACAGATATTTGAAAACCTAAAATGCTCACCTCTCTGATTTTGACCCTTATGTGCATTTAGTGAAAAGCTGTTAATTTTAAATTAAAAACAGACACTTCAATTTCATTTATAATATAATTTATGTGCTTTAATGCTGCTTTAAACTAGTCGTATGCCATAAGTATACAGCCAGTTAGAAACAATGTTGCCCACTTGCACAGAGTACACTTGTACGTATTTGTAAAAGCATCGACATTATTGATACCATCCCGTCCCGAGCACCTCGCATCTGATAAGCGACTCAGTTACGACGGAATTACTATTTTCTACAGTACCTAGAGCATAACTGTTATATGGAAAAGAGTGTAGAACTGGCTTTTTAATTGACTTTAAAAATACGTAAGTTATATGTTTCGCTTGATTGTTTTTTGTTTGTATCTTTCTCAGATTTGAATCGATTTTTAAATATAAATAAATAACTGCATTTTTTACACAACTAACCTAAGCAAAACCTCCCTACGAGCTAAGTACAAGTAAGCACTTTAAAGTTCATAACCAATATGACCATATACTAGACTCCAGAGTCCAGACATACAACATCGTTACAAGTTCATACTATGATCCTTACATTGTCTGCCGATATAAAGTCTCCAGTGTGCAGACTGAAGCGTCCCGATTAACATCCTCTCAATCACTTTCCACGTCAGACCCCTGCGATATCAATATGTAGACACTGCACTTGATTAAAGAGCGCGATAATTCGTCGTGTGGGTTAAAAACATAACACGCTGACATGTGTGCTAACATCTGTCTAGGGCTACGCTCTATAAATTTTTAACTTTATTATAAAATTCCATAAAAACCCTTCAGCTAGTTGCGTATAATTGAAAATCTTAAAATATCAAAAGTGATAGGTATAAATACACGTGATGGGGAAAACGGAACGTGATCTTTCTCAAATATAATAAAATTAATATACCGAGGTACATAATTATTATTTCAAAAATTAAGTATTCATGACCATCCCTGCGTGTTTTGATTAGTATAAGTATCGCGTTTTACGCGTTTTTACAAACGCGATACAGCAATTTATAAAAATAAAGCATTACTTTCAATCTGTGCTGAATTTCTAAACTGTCAGTAGTCTGAGGAAGCCCACGACGGACTAAAAAATTAACCAGGAGCTAATTAACAAACATTTCTCAAACGCGGTGAAATGTAACTTTTTTCCAACAAGTAAAAATTGAACAAAAAGGTACGAAGTATCAGATTTAGTGCGAGCCCTGCGCTGCGTGGGAACGTGCATGTGGGCTCATTATGCGGCATCATGCACACTTGTGCGCCCCCGGCCTCCCCCTCCCCCCTCCCGCGCCCGCCATCGCCCTGCATACCCTCCCCCTGACATCGAATTAACTTACGCTTATTAATTTTTTAAGTCGTCTGAAATATTACTTTCAGTTAATTAACGCAAAGTACACATTGTGAGATAGTTTTAATTTAGTTTTAGTTCCGCCACGTCGGCGAAACGTGAGGGTTGCTAGTTAAAATTGCTAAGTTTGAGTTTTAGAAGTGTTTGTTTCTTTATTAATAGTGCCTAAATATATAAACACATGTAAATATCGAGTAAAGTTAAAGATTTCTATTTTTATTAGCTTAATTTTTAACTTATCTAAGTTGCATTCTCATCTACGAGACGTTGTTTAATAATAATTAATCAACTGAAAACATATTTTAGTATGTAGGTACATTAGACATTGCTCTAGGAAAGCCACCGTCTTACAAAACAAAGCGTTACAATAATGGAGAGATTTATTATATTCGATTAAGATTTGTAAGAAAGTATAGGTCTTTTAGCATAATATTTTTAACATGTGATATATTTCAAAGTACTCTGCCTCGGCAACAGCGAGCTGCACTTGTGCGCCCTCGCCACCCGCCGCCGCCACCCTTCCGTAGCCATCAAGAATTAACTTTACATTCGCTTATTAATTTTTTGGTTTAAAGCGTTTCAACAATTTTTCACTTAATTAACGTATACACTAGGAAAGTTTGAGACACCTGTTATATTTTTGGTATTACAAAATGTGAAATATCAGAATGTATGTATGGAAATAATAATTACATAATTATTTTCAAAAGTCACACAAAAAGCTGTTCAACTAAAATATGAAATACTACTAGCAAAAGCAAAAGAGTATTGTCGGGAGTAGGAGTACACTCTGGCAGGCATCTCCCCACACGTGCAGTTGAAGGTGAGACTGGCTCACGTGTTTGAAAATTATCTTTTATTACGAAACCGTCGAGATTATGCGCGCATCCTCTTTGTAACGTTCCTATTCCATATTTAGCTTTGCTCTCTGCTGTACACTTATAAATAAAATAATATCTATAACAGTATAGCTGTACATTAGTCATTCCAAAATCTAGAATGCTCTAATGCTTTATTTTATATTACGAGTATATTGTAATTTAATTAATTAGAGAATTAATAATTAAAAAATTAAGCATTATTAAATGTGATAGACACATTTGAAATATTTATCAACGTTTTCCAAATTAACTAAGCAAGTCCACACGCTCGTAAGATTTGGAAGAAGATTAATATTAAAGTTATCCATTTTTATCAAAATATCAAACAATAGTTATTCATATTTGTTGATAAAAACTTAAATATTCTTACATAAACTTAAATATACATTACATACTTAAATATTCTCTTAACTATAAACGTCAAACGAGTTTGTACTTCATAAAAGCATAGTTAGTGGTTATCATTCAAAGATTTTGATTTATTTACAATCAAATATTTTAAATAGCAATTTAAAATTAATGATGGATCTTTAAGATAAATGTACCTACTAAGTCTACTTACAACGTTATCTCGCAGTAAGTTTTTACATGATATTTTATTAGAGGTTCTCGTGACAGGTTTTTTGGCCAATCTGTCCGGCGGATATGAGTGACATTTCCATTTCTTAATAACTACTTCCTTTTGACTTTACGATGATAACTAAATATTTCAAACTACATGGCATGCATATTCTTACATGGATATTTTTATTTTGTAGATAGTTGACGTTTGGTTCTGTGATCTGTCCGTAGTGACCCTATTTGATGTGCCAGAGCTCTCAGGTTTGACACCCGCTTAGGGCATTAATTTGTTGAGTATAACAAGTAAACAATAACAATAATTATTTCTAGGTGAAATCCATTTCATGGTTTCTGCTGCGCTATTTGTTTCGCTAGGGACAAGAGTCTAGGGCGACAGGCTTTCTGTCGAGGGGCGGCGTAAGGCGTAAGCCGCATCGTAAGTTCAACGGCTTGATTTATCATGATTATTTTATTGAGTATTTGGTATTGATTTTTTATAAAATGAACAAAAACTGATTAATATAACTTTTGGTTTCGTTTTTTACGGTTCTACCTTTATAAGGTAGGTACATGGTGGTGTACACCATAAAGGTGGTCTTTTATAGGCAAATTTTAAAGACGCTATTGTTCAGAAACTTTTTACTAATCCATACGGTCGTCTGAAAAAATTAAAGTAGATCGTGTTGGTCGTGTGGCATGATGACGCCCATCCGACTGTCATACTAACTTTTATATGACAGTTGGGAAATGGATTTATTTAAGGTTGACAAGTTTAACTGAAACTAACTTCGAGATGACAGCGTGGTTTTAATTGAAAATGCTCGCTATGAAAATTGTTATTTTTTGACAGCCCTTTCATTTTACAGCATTTTCGTTACAATCAATGAATGGATAAATCAATAGATTTTTTACGGTGTTCAACTATTTAAAGAGAAGACTAACATTATAATATAATATTAAATAGGACTAACCTATTTTGGTCACCTGTCTCCAAATAATGTTTCTATGTATATTTTTAAATGTTAAATTATTACGTACACGTGGGAGAAATAAATCCCGTCTCATTTCTGTCTTATGAAATCCTCTCACGAAAGTTGTCTGAGAAAGACTGCTTTTAGCAATATCGGCCTTTGCTTATTAAATATGAATGTTTTATTTAATGGATCTGAATGTTTGGCACAGAGATAGATTGGATTAGCCTGGAATTTGGAAATATAGGCTGGAATAGCACATAGAATTCTTTTTATCCTGGAAAATGTATGATTCTTGTAGGTTCGGTTTGTTTGTTTTTCACTGGGGACAAAGTAATAGTCTGTGTGGTGGTGTTGTAACAGTAACGGTGTGGTGTGTGGTCTTCTTCTTCTACTTTTTCTTATCTTAGGTTCTTCTGCTGTTAACCTCCTGGTACAGTTCTCGAGGCATAAGCTCAGTTTTGCATTTCTTGAGTGATAGCGAAAAACCAATAGCCGCGCATCAAAAACCAGTTAAAACGGGTTTAAACCAATCTCGCAACGTCTATCCGTATCGTCGTGTCTATCCGTACACTGCACTCACACAAATGCAAAGCTGAGCTTATGCCTCGTGTTGCGTGCTTTGAGGGAGACGTGTAGTAGCTACTAGCTACCAGTGATTAACGTGGACTGACTACTCATTCGAGTGAATGAGACCGCGAATATAACAACATACATTCCTCTACCGATAGTTACTACTTTACGTGTCTTGAACACCTCGAGAACTGTAAGGTGTGTGGTAAGTACCTGTTGCATCTTATCGAAGTCGAGCGCGGGTCGGTGTCGGCGCGGCGGCGGCAGCGGGCAGCGGCGACGGCGCGGGGACGCGGGCTTGCCGGCGCACGCGCACTCGCCCGCGCGCCGCGGCTTCAGCGCCTCCAGCGGCGGCGACGTGCGGAACCGAACTGGTGTCTCGATCTGGAATTTGTGGTTACATTGCTTAGGGGCCATTCGTTTATTACGTAAGAAAATTTAGGGGGGGGGGGGTGCCTGGTCGACCATGTCTTATGTTTTCTTACAAGAGGGTGGGAGGGAGTCTCGATAGTTCTTACGTAAGATCAAAAAAATGTGCAAACTTAAAATTATACTTTGAAAAAGCGCGGGCAACCGAGCGAAAGGTAGGTACTGTACCTTTAAAATTACAAAATATAAACATTTCAAAAAATTGTTACTTTGAAAAATAAACATGTGTATTCATTTTTTCTTTAAGACTCTTACGTAATAAATATTAAACAGGGGGGAGGGGGTCGAAATATTTTTATTTTTTCTTATATAGGGGGGGAGGTCAAAAACTAGCGAAATTAGTCTTACGTAATAAATGAATGGCCCCTTAGTGAAATTAGTATTGGCGTTATACCAACGTTATGTTCGTAGAAGAGGACTGCAGATAAGTTCAATCAGTCGTAAGAGTTATCTAGGGTAAGCCACACAAGCTCAAGCCGGAGGCAGTGACAAAATGTCAGCATAACCAAGTAAAAGTATGCAATTAAGTATGGACGGACGGTTTTTGAAAATACTTTTACTGATAGCACATGTGCATTTGCAAAATTAGGATGTTGTTGCCATTCATATTATTGCAATCTGTACATAAACATTAAAGTAAAAGCATGGTGGAGACATGTCTAGTTTAAACATTATAATATGTAAATTGTACGTACAGTGTGTTCCTGAAGTGGACGATTAGTCCATGCGATGTAATGAAGTTAGATGGCGAACCTTAGTATCATCGTCGTCTGAAGATGGCGCCCTCGTAGCGGTCTCGTCGTCTAGGTAGGGCTCCGCGGGCCACCGGCGCTTCTCCGGTGCCGTGCGAGCCGGCGACGAAGCACCCCTCCGCCGGCCTTCGCCCCGCGACGTCACCGTGGACGACCCCGCAGGACTTCCATTGATGACCTGCACCAGTCTCCCGTCACTTCTCATTTCTGCCCGTGTCGTGATCATTGAGTGACGCGTGGCGCATGCGACATGGAGTTAAAATGCAACTGATCGTTCCATTTTCTTTGCAAGTTTGATTAGTCAAACTTACAGAGAAGAAGTGCTATATTTGATATGTAGCTTACGTGCATACTGATCAGTTCGCATTTTAAATGATAATATTAGTACATGCAATTGAAATAAGGTTTAATAATTTTTTGCCGAACCGAATACAATGTGTAAAAGGCTAAGAAGAACAAGTCTATAGGGCGAAGCGGAAGCTTGTAACGGAACGCAGTTCAAAAAAAATATGATACCACAAGTCGATGCAATGTTGTCGTGAATGGAGTCGTTCAAGGGGGTGCGAGGACGGGGGGCGGTGGTTCGAGGAAACCGGTAGTAAGGCGGGCGCGCAGTCCGCGACGTCTTCGCTGAATATTTCAGCAAGTAATTGCACAACTCGCAGTGCTCGTCCATCAAAGCGTCGTGTCATTACACGGCTGAATTAATGGACCTCCCCTTCCGTCCCCCTCTCCCCTGACACCCCAAAGAAAAAAACAGCTTCGAATAGCTGGAAGTACGGCCTAATGCTGCGGTCGGCCGCTCATTTATTATGGATGAAGCCCACGTGAAAAAAACCACATAGTCTATGCATCCGAGGGATGGGGTTTAATGGAATCGCATAAATTACTGCGCGATTATGGGCGCTTAACTGCTGATAAAGCTGATAAAACCTTCCTCGATCACGTGCCTTAACGATTACGATGACGTTTACTGCTCATCGCTCGCTTTACCGTATCGTAAGCGTTTTATGGTTAACGCATTTCTTTTACAAAGTTACAAAAACATTACAAAATCTGCATTACGTAGCTACAGTATTTGAGTATAAAACTTAATTACCGTCTATTTGATCGAGAAGTACCTACTCGTATCTCCGCGCTGTTTAATCTAAGTGAGTCATTAACTGCCTATTGAAGAAGTAAAATTAAGAGCGAGCCGAGTAAAACTTTTGTCATTTACAGCGAGGGTTGTGTAGTTGTGTACGCCAGAGGTAGTTGAGAAGGTGTGGAGTGTAGGTAGGTAGCGGGTACTCTGCAGCCGGCTCGAGGTGGCAGGGCGTCGCGCGCACGAATTTCACGGTTCACTAGAACACAAAGAGATCATCCGACTACACTAATCCCACTGCAAATTTTAGTTAGCTAAAAATTACCCGTGCCTATTCGTTGCTTTTAAATTGGATAAGTTTTTAGGTTGATGCGCTAATATAGTATATGGGCCGCGGGAATTTGGTAGAATAGAAGCGCTATACATCATTACGTCGAGTAATTTAGGGAAGTGTCGCTTCATTATCATGAATAAGTGATTGAAATTTAGTTAAAACTTGAAAAGATATTAAATATCGGGAAAATGATTTAAAATTTTTATAAATCAAATGTTTGAAATATTATAAACGCGGACTGGAGAGAAGTGATTGTTAGAATCTTAGATCCAACGAACCTTAGAAACGCAGCGCATTTATTCGAGCGAGTATTGTACCCGGTTGCCGCGACGCGGGCGAAGCAGCGCGGCCGCATTATAACAAACGATTCGCTTTCATAAGGAACCCATTGTCCGTTTACTCCTTACAATTAAAACATGGCACAAACAAAGGAATTTCTAATTCCCAGCAAAAGATAAACAAATGTTATGTAAGCAGACGCAAAAGGAAAAATGTGAAGTTGTTTCGTTCCAACGAAAATAGAATGCCTCGAAACGAAGAAGAGGGGTGAGATTGGGGAGCTGGCTGACGTAATTATACAGGGCTAATCGAGTGGATACAACAACGGTTAGATGCCGGAGCGACCGGTTCTGCCGAGCACGTCGCGTCGCGCAAGTTAAATATCGCCAATTATAAATCTATCTCAATACAGCTAATTGACCCCCGCTACCTAAACAACATCGCTTAATGAGCGATTCACACAATATTTCGCTACGTGTAAATTTAGCAGTTCAATTTAGCGGGTGATTACAAAATTGTATACTACCTCATTAATATTGCCTAAAATCTGTAAATGAAGACAGAAATATACGGAGAAAACACGATCATGGTATAAAGACAGACCTAGAATCTAATTATTGTTAAGATCTAATCAGTACATATAATTATACGCAAGCATTTGTTTAAATGGAAGCTGGTAATAAAGTATTTTGTTTCTTGATAAGCATAATTTATTATTAAGTTTAAAAATGTATGAGAAGAGAAGTAACAATTTAAACTCTTTTTGTAGAGTCAAAGAGTACAAAGTGTAACAGCAGTAACTAACATATACTCAGCTGTACATAGCTGTCCGTGTGTGGAGAGCGCTCAAAGCGAGCCCGACAACACAAATCAGGCCTCCCGAAGCAAACAATGGGAAGGAAGCGCACGTTTACTACTACTACTACGCTACGCTACGATGCGCCGCGCGTACATAGTGCCGTGTGGACGGCGACCGGCGACCGCCCGATCGATAGCGTTTCCACCAAATAAATTCCCAAATTCTATCCTGCTCGCAATTATCTGTGCGAGCTGTATGTTACATTTAATACTGTTATATATCTTTATGTACTTTATATATGTTTTAGTGACTCTACCGGGGATAATTTTGATAATCTTTCTACTACTAACCACGAGTAAAGAAGTGGATATTACAATGTAATTTCATTATACATTATACACACAATCATATTATTGTGTATTTCAGTGCGTGTGTATGTCCATCTGTCTATAGGTTATTTTATTTTGGGACTCCTTTATACATAGATCGCTAAATAAATTATCTAAGTGTCTTGTATCAACTGCGTATTCAAAATCTTGCCAAATTACGAATATAAAATAAAAAATACTCAGGGGTGGTTTTATAGTCCATAAAGATATACATTTGTATTTTATTGACACTAAGGGATGATTTTTTTTCGGGTTCTTTAAAAAGACGTATATATAAATATTGTGATCTTGAAAAGACATTTTATGCTGACATTAGTCGAATTATATGCACCTTAAGTAGTAAACAATATCTTACGTCTTAATTTAACGTTTTTATTTATAGTTAAAACTATGTTGTACAGAACACTCAGAGTTAGACTCGCACTCGTCTGAATTTTCGGCATTTAAACTATTTCGACTGCAAGGTGGGAGTCGCTCGAGAAATAGCATCAGTTCATCCGTTGTCTTGTTCTAGTAATTTTTGCTGCGGAAGGACGTTCACCCCGTTACAACGAGATATTGAGCTTGTTATATAATTAGAAAAACATTTCCTCAGTCACATTAGTATGATTACAGTGTTACAGCAGTAATAATATACTAAGTAATAATGTAATATTTAAGAAAAATTGAGTTTCAAAGTCTTTCCGTATAAACTAAAGAAAGAAGTTTAGTTTAAGGTAAATTATTATGCATTCATTCATATTATGAATAAGGAGGGAGAAAACAGTAAAAAAATCACATTAAATCGTAGAACTGAAGGAAACCATTATCTTAACATATAAAGTTGTACGTGAAAAAAGTTTCCAACATAGTTTTAGTTGATTACAGCCCTCCCGATTGCCTTGTGAGGGTATCGCCAAGTCAGCATAATAGTTCCCTCGAGTAGGCTCGGGGCGGGGCGGGGGTGTAGTAATTTAGTTGCGGCGCACAGTGGATCCATATTGAAAATTAGTGGACATAGGCAACAAAGTTCCAATATCGATTCGATATTTTTTTATGTGATTCTTCATAATATTCCAGACAACTTTTACTCTTGTGAAATTTCTTCTAAAGTTGATATTTTGTCTGAAAAAAAATAAATTAGATTTTTTTGTATGGAGCGAATCACGTTTATTTTTTTTTCTTCAATTGTACGAATATGTTGGGTGTATGGCGTGAGTATATGATAGCTAGGGTCATTCTCTATCCACGAAAAAATATATCAGCGCCGGCCATCCGCAGCCGCGCGAGTAATCATTCGGTAAAAAAACACTATTTTCTATGAAATTTTTTGCCTTTTAAAATCAATTTAAAGTATATTTTCTGTCTCACTTGGCTGTTTTCACCTTCTTTTTAATTAAATATGTAGTTTTAATAGCACATAGGTACTCACAACTAGTAATTCTAGCAGAGGTTTAGTTATAATTGCATGTTATCGGTGGCACCTGCATTGTGATTGATGTCTCATTTGTTTGTGCGCTCGGCTAAGTGCATAACAAACGAGTCACCGAAAAATAATTGTCTCAGATTGGATGTTATTTTTTTAACTACCTGCACGTTATCTATTGTTATCGGTGGCACCTGCATTGTGATTGATGACTCATTTGTTTGTGCGCTCGTCTAAGCGCATAACTAATGAGTCATCGAAAAATGCTCGTCTCTGATTGGCTGAATAATTTTCAGTCATGTTAATATGTTCACTACTTGAGTAATAAACACTGATTATAAATACAAAGACATTCATTAAGTCCCTCTAGTTTCGCTCTTATTGCCTATTTGTGAACACAGTGAAATACTTTTATTTTTATATGTACTTTAGAACTATGGCTGGATATTGTACCAACCTAGATCTTTTTGTGAAGTTAAGAAGTGGTGGTGATCTGAAAAATTATACGTTTCTATATGAAAGTATAATTTCTGTTTTGAATACTACAGTTTCTGAAGAAGACAGAAACCTAATCAAGAAGTTCTGTCGGGTTTTTTTGTGTAAATCTAAATAAAAAGTGGATAGAGTCAAGTAGAAGTCAAAAAACTTTTAAGAATCGTGTAGTCGCAAGTGGTTGGAAAAAAACATCAACTGGCCTGTTTGTGACAGTGTTGACCTGAGAAGTGAGTTTGGCTTTTCGGAGCCTTATCTGAGCCAGTGGATATGAATTCCCATGTTCCTAATCTTGCAGTATGTACTACGGAAACGGGAACATCTACAGAAAAGGAGCACAGAAAACCGTTCGAAGACTTAAGTAATAAGAAAAAAAAGACGTTCTACTTCCATAGTAGAAGAAAATTCCGAGGAAGAGTTGCAGCACTGGTACTTAACAAACTTGAAAGACAACGGCAAAACGAATCTGGCAAAAGTGGTCGAATACTTTTCCAGTAATCCAGAAACGCTATACGAAGTACACGAGCGACTATTCAAAAAGCAGAGCCTAAGTACTGTCTCTGAAGTTAAGTGTTTAGCTCTTTATACATCACTTGCGCTCTCGAGATGGAAGTACATAGCTCTTCGACAATTTCTGAAAGAAGAAAACTGTGCTGCCTTTCCATCTTATCCAAAAAATGCCAAGAAAAGATTTTATCCACCACAAGAGAGTATGGAGATTACCGAAAAAGGAGCTCAAATTAAATTGCAAGCGCTATTGGACCACACTGTGGAGAAAATTTTACTACATGTGAATTCTGTTGATAGGTCTCAAAATGAAGAACTCAAGTTGACCTGGAAATGGGGGCTTGATGGTTCTTCGACGCAGAGTAACTATAAACAGAAAACGTCAAAAACAGCTACAGAGTTCGGTGATTCATCAGTAGTCATGATAAACATCGTCCCTCTTCGGCTAGTGTCTGGCTCATCATCTGGCAATGAAAATATAGTTTGGGAGAACCCCACACCTTACTCAACTCTGTACTGTCAACCAGTGAAGTTCACTTTCACTTCGGAGACAGCTGATTTTATAAAATCTTAAGAGTCGGAGATGAAAAAACAAATTGATGAACAAATATCTACACAGTGTGGAAATATTATTGTATCACATGAATTGAATATGACCATGATAGATGGAAAAGTGGCCAATATTATTGCTGAAGTACTATCATTTGCAACGTGTCCCATTTGCTTTGCAAAACCAAGCGAGATGAATAATTTAGACGCTTTGACTTCCAGACCACTTCGTGAAGAATTTTACAAACAAGGAATTTCTTCACTGCATATGAAGATTCGGTGTATGGAATGTCTTCTTCATATATCTTATAATCTAGATTTTCAACGATGGACAGCTCGAGGCGAACATATGGCTTTGAAACAAGCTAAAAAAATACCACGCAACAAGAGTTTCGTGAGCAAACTGGAATGCTGATTGATATAGTCAAACAGGTATGTATTTAGTTTCCATCAGGGCTGGGAATATGACATACAGCCCTTTTCAGGGCTACAATTATTTCACAATTTCCTTTCGATCATACGTAAGATAACTTATACTATACTTTATATACGCTTGATTATGTAGATAATGATTATCAACGTCCTGCCAGTAAAAAATCAAACTATTTCACCTATATTTGACAAAATTAGTATAACCAGAAACTTATTACTATATTTATTTTACAATAGATAACGTGCAGGTAGTTAAAAAAATAACAACCAATCAGAGACAATTATTTTTCGGTGACTCGTTTGTTATGCACTTAGCCGAGCGCACAAACAAATGAGACATCAATCACAATGCAGGTGCCACCGATAACATGCAATTATAACTAAACCTCTGCTAGAATTACTAGTTGTGAGTACCTATGTGCTATTAAAACTACATATTTAATTAAAAAGAAGGTGAAAACAGCCAAGTGAGACAGAAAATATACTTTAAATTGATTTTAAAAGGCAAAAAATTTCATAGAAAATAGTGTTTTTTTACCGAATGATTACTCGCGCGGCTGCGGATGGCCGGCGCTGATATATTTTTTCGTGGATAGAGAATGACCCTAGCTATCATATACTCACGCCATACACCCAACATATTCGTACAATTGAAGAAAAAAAAATAAACGTGATTCGCTCCATACAAAAAAATCTAATTTATTTTTTTTCAGACAAAATATCAACTTTAGAAGAAATTTCACAAGAGTAAAAGTTGTCTGGAATATTATGAAGAATCACATAAAAAAATATCGAATCGATATTGGAACTTTGTTGCCTATGTCCACTAATTTTCAATATGGATCCACTGTGCGGCGTGTCGTTCCGAATTAATGCGTCGTGTGAGTCCACTTGCCATCACATAACTCGCCTCTATGACTCGAAATAGAATTACTGCCCAGAATAAAACATTTCACAAACGATTTATTGACACGAAGTTTTAATTAGAAATAAGTAGCTACCTGCAAACTATCCACATAATATAGTTATTAAAATTTTGTTTCAGACACTAATTTTAGAAGTACCTATATCACTTCATGAGATATAAACTCGACGTCTCAGCTATTAGTCTACTTTTAATTTTAAAGTTATTCATTACTAGTGACTCTAATAACGAATTCGTCACTACAAATGAGTTATTTTTCCGCAGTAAAAGGTATCCTAAATGCTGACCTGTATAACTAGCTATCTTCATCAACAAGAAATCAATAAACTACAAATTCGACTTAACTAGAGATTTATTATTGACATTAACTTATTCACTCTTAGTTTGACATCACACGGTAAAAAATCGTATTCATCAATAGGGAGGGTAGTACTGCTGGTCGGCGAAAACGTGGAACGAGCGCCGAGGGGTTGGCCAATTACTACATCAGCGATTACGTCGCACCGATTGTCTTAAAATGCAGCCTCCAAAGCTATGTTTTGGCTTCCCCCAACCCTCTTGGATAGGGGTGAATGTTCAAATTTGAATCATTCCATAGGATTTAAGATTACTTACATGCACTATCGAGATGTGCAACAATGTAAGGGAGTCGTCCATGGACTAGCGTCAAATACTAGTAGATAGATATAACGTACTGTTTGCTTATAGAATTAACCCTTTTAACACGCTTTTATAGCTTCACTTAATACAATGTAATCACACGTTGGAAGTCGATTAGACCTACTTTTTTTTTGTAGTATGGAGAGAGAGTATGCTAAAGTATGTATGTGAAGTGCTGATGATAACACGACAAATTGTTGGCTACTACTGACTATCGGAGAGATGGCAAAACTGAGTCAAGTAAAAGACCAAAGAAACTATTCAGTCTGATTTGATTTATTTTGCTTGATTTATTGAGAAAAAATTATGAAATATTTTTTTCTTTTCAATGTTTTTAAAATTGTAATAATTTTTCATAACATAACTTTAAATTTGTCTCTATCTCATAAGATACAATAACATCTATACATAATATAAATAAAAGTGGAGTGCCTGTTTTTAATTTCAAATTAGTAGCTTTTTACTAAATGCATCAAATTTTTGTTTGTCTATCTGTCTGTTTGTTCCAGGTAATATCTGAAACGGCTGCACCGAATTTGACGGGAATTTCACTCGCAGATAGCCAATGTTATAAGGCGTAACTCAAGCTACTTTTAACCGACTTCTAAAAGGAAGGAGGTATAAATTTTAATTATTTTAAATAGCGGAACGAGAAGAACGAGTTCAAGATATAAAAGGCAGAGGAAAACCCAAGAAAACAAACTAATAAAAGTTTACAGTAAAGGAGCGTATTGTTGACGACAAATCGGAATGCAAATATACTACCTTATTTATTCAACGCACGGACGGAGCTACGTCTAAAATAATTGTGCTTTATTATTTTTATTATTCTATCTAATTGTGAGAACAATCATGCTCTTAGATACATTTTAAAACCTAACATTTACTAGGCATTAAAAATAAAATCTAGACGCAAATGCTTTAAATTGTGTAGGCTAAAGTACAGGTACCTATCTACAAGAAATAGCAATCGATCGGTTGCCAAGTAACTGTGTATCTAATCATTTAGGTAAAAAAGTTGACGTTTTTATTACAAATTTGAAATTTCTTTGTAGTGAACGAAAAGGAAATTATATTAGGTATTCAATAAATAAAATCAAGCATCTTTCAAAGGTCTACAGGATTTTTATAAAAATAATATAATATTGTGCCACGAACTTCAATGAAAAATGTTCTTTTACTAAAATAAGAAAATTTAATATGAACATTAATTTTATTCGTTAACTAGCGACTCGCCCTCGCTTCGCTTGGGTTCGTTTCTACATGCCTACTAACTTTTTTAAGCGATAGCCTAAGTAAAGGAGTTTAGACTCTTTTAAATTTAAAAATAATTTTTATTAACTAATAAACTAATAACTAATACAACTTATTTTTAAATAAAGGTAAATAAAAAAACAAGTTTTAGTAACCTATTCTATTGCAACATAACATATCTGCTAGTGAAAAATGATGTAGTAATACGTTTTAAAAGCAGCCGTTTCGGAGATTACCCGAAACTAACTGATAGACAGTAAAAAATTAATTAATAGTGTTTTTCTTCAATACAAACAGACACTATATTTTTATTTATCTGTATAGAAATATAAATAAGTAGCAATTTACAAATTTTCTGATATATTTTTGAGGATTTCATCAAAGCGAGACGAGCTTTTATTCGAAAGCTAAAACGTATTCATTATATAAATTCAGACGATATTGTATTCTGTATAAGTTAAAATTTTAATAACATCAAAGAGAGAAAATTTAGTAAAGGCAAAAAAATTGTATCGTCATACTTTCTTTTCGAAGCTTTAGACAATTTTTAATATAATTAAATGTACAATTTTTTTTTTATATAGGAATAGTAATTTTAGGAATATTAATATAAGATATTATGTTCTTTTCAAGCAAATAGCAACCGTTGATTGAAGAACTTTTTCAATAATATTACTAATAGGTAACTTGATATTACATATATTTATTTTAAGTTAATAAATATAATATATTACATCAAAATTCTCAAATTCGTTCATGCAAAGACGAGTGAACGGATTTTGATAAAGCTATAGTTTGTACAACAAAGTAAAACGTACACCGAGACGCTTTTAAAAAAGAAAATCTAAATAAAATTAAATGAACAAATGTGTGCAGATATAAAATAAAGATCGCAAAACCCACTCAGTCAATAATTGACTTCTAGTTCCGTAAGTGAAGTTGCACTTAAGTACTTTAACGAGCAAAGTTCTAGAGTATTGCAAGTGTTTCCAGACATGATATAAAATCAGGTAATATTCGCAATGAAAAGTCCATTCTTGTGAAAACAAACGCTCCCCGTGAGACTGCAGCGAATGCGATGGAGGTTTATGGAACACCTTCTTCAACTTTTAAAACGCTTCGTAACTTTTAAATTATTTGCCTTACAACCTTTTAAAGTGAAATGTGGGTTTGAAGCAGCAGTATATTAAGATACCAAGCGATATTGATCACTTTTTCCTTTAGATAATTTTGATAGAGACTCGTACGAAGCGTAAAATCGCTTGATTATTACGTTTGTTATATAGTTAGCTAAGAAACTGTGGCTTTGTGAGTTTTTTTAATAATAAGAAATATTAAGTAATTGTTAGAAACATCAAATAGTACATTATATAATGAAAATGCTACTGAACCGTCATGAATAAAGCATACACACTTAATGGATGATTCTATAAGATCTATAGGACTGTCAGTATCACCTCGAGTTCTTCTTCCGAGGAGTGATGGTCGTAGAGCTGGTCGGGCTCGGGGGCGGGCGGTGGCGGCGCCGGCGCGCACGCACAAGCCTCACCGCCCATACCTGCAATAACAATATATCATTATTGATTGGCTAGGTGGAATAGAAACTTAAATGTTATTTTATAGTTAGCGTTATATCTTTAGCGCGTGTTGTTGGTCGTGACGAGAAAACACAAATAAAAGTCTTAATATCGTCACTTGATAAAATATTGTATTGCAAAAGTCAACACTCACATAAAAATAGTTCAGAACAGACGGTTTACGGGACATACACAGTAATATACACGTTTAAGGTACAAACACAAGAAGTCAACATACAAAAACTAGCGACAATGATAAAATTATAGAAAACAAATAATTAACATCAGCTGGTAATCGACCGAGCAAGCGAAGTGTAACGTCTTTCGTAGACGGCAAAATTTGGTTCCTCTGTAAGTTTGTTAGTACTAACATGATTACAAGTTGTCTTACGGTTAGAAAAACATCGTGAGGAAACCTGCATGTAAGAGAAAACCTAACAAGTTTTCGCAAGACGTGTGCAGTAGGGTGGAGTGAATTTGACCAAATTTATTTTTTTTCAAAATTTTAATTCTCCTGTATCATCAATCGTTGATGGTATGTTAAAGATTTATAAGTACCAAAAATCAAAAGTCTACGACTTTATTTTAAGGTGGCGCACTACGAGGGTAATTTGCAAAAACAATAAAATTTAACTTCTAAGGTGTACCCGTAAGTTAATGTGTTTTTGTAACTATATGTCATAAAATTTATATTCTAATAACTATCGGGTGTTATCTTTAGTATATTTACGCTATATTCTAAAAATCACTCGTTAATAAGAACTAAGGACAAGTGTAAAAAGTGGAGTTGTTGTTAAATTTCGTCTGTAAAATACCAAAAACTCGAAAAGACTTGCCACCCGCACTTTGAATTGCTCTTTGTTTGGTAATCCAATAAAACTAATTAGTAATGTGTTACCAACGTATTAATTCATTATAAAATATTATTTGTGGTTAAGAAATAAGATGCTAGAACTGAATGATGGTAAAGACCCTGCTGTAAAATACTTGAGTGAAATGTTCGCCACCATCATTGATTAAATTGGAATAAAGCATCTATTCCTACTAAAAGTCATCAACAAATCGTTGCAAGATTGATTTCATAATACAATAAGTACAAGAGTGTAAAGAAATGCGTAATGAAACAAGAAAACAGACATGCAGATATAATATCAGCAATTTTTACTGGTACAGTCTCACTAAACGTAGCCAATGAAGATTCTGGACTCTAGACTGGACTCGCACATTCTCGGTGCTTGGCTTGCACTAATACGATACTTCGTTCATAAATTGGGACAGCTAAACTCACAAAATCTTTAAAAAAAACTAGCCACTTTATTCACGAAAGTCTACGCGCGATCCTGGTTTGATATTAAGTCGAGACTGTTTTGCAAACATCGAGTTCATATCTTTAACATGATTAAAATAAGTTTGTATTTTCCAGAAGACCTGAAAAGCATTGCTATAACAACTATATAGAGTAATTCTTTTTTTGTACATCCGGAAAACTGACTTTTGGCTATGTTACAAGATAACGAATCACACATAAGAGAACTGGCTCTCCGTAGAGTTTTAAAGTCAAGAAGCGAGTGTAAGGGAAAGAAAACCGAGAGTTTCAGTTTGCAAATATTAAATTTAATGCATTGAACAATTATGATTAATTAACTGGTAAAATAAAAAATGACAGAACCTCCAAAAACTATGAAATATAGTGACGCGATAATTCCAGACATGATCTCCTCAGGTGGTAATTTATTTAAAATTGAAAGGTATCCTTGCCACACTCAGGTGAAACGTTACGTCAAGCTTGTAACTGAGGCTTCGGCATCTGATTATTTATCAGAAGCCAGAGAGGATTTATTCGTTCTAGCATAAAGTCAAGGCAAGATATACCAATATGCGACACAAAGTTTTTTAGGCAAAAATCAGATTCTGTGCTAAGCTTCTGATTTCGAAAGTTAAAACTCACTTTTGATGCCTATTATTTTTTTATTATTTGGTTAGAAGTCGTATTATTATTTTAAAGCTATTGCATAAAAGTTTTGGCAAAAAATTTAGCTTAAATAAAATCTTTAGATAAAGCTGAAATTTGTACTTTTCTTAAAAATTAAAATCTGATGCGCCACCTTAAGATGTTGACATAGAAACTTAAAATTAAGTTTTAAGATCTCTGATAATGTAGAACATCCATTGGTAACACAGGAATGACGAAATTAAAAAAAAAGTTTTTTCGCTCCACCCTAGTGTGCAGTCTACCAAGCTGTACCAGTTCAGCGTGGTCGACTATAGCCTGATCCACCTCCTCCCCCTGATATTGTAGGTAGTCCCTTGCCCAGCCGTTAGAAAGGGCTAAGTATAAAATTATTACATATGTACAGGTTAATAGATAAGTATGAGAAGGTATTATATAAAATTTAGAAATTCCAGCACAAATAACGTTAGTTATAAGAGCTTTTAAACATATTAGGTACACGTTAATATAATTAAGGTACATTATATTTTTTGCGAAAATTGCTTTTGGTACTTTAAAGAGATTGTAAACAACGTTTTACATTTACCAAAGTGCAGCTTAAGCATTACGATAGTTTGTTTTTAAAATGTTCAAAAAAGTGCGAGCGCTTGAATCCAAATTTTGTTGAACACACAGTATGAAATACTTATTTTTTAGGTAAATTATATTATAATACATAGAGGACCTGATAAAAGTTACATTGTAACAAATGTACTAAAACATAAATAATAATAAGTCTATTTTTTCTGTTTAAACGCGTAAAAGCAGAGCTGTTATCATAAATGTTACCAAATCGACTTCCATAAATTATTATAAAATGATTCATTAATTAAGAAGGTTTATATAAAAACTTCTGTTATTGATGTAAAGTTATAAGACATCCTTATGTAACTAGTGCCTAGTCTACCTTAAAATAGTATTAATTTCAAATTAACAGCTTTTTACTAAATGGCATATGAAAGTACTTACATAAAAAAATAATAAAAAAAATTTAGTCTGTTTGTTCCGGCTAATCTCTGAAACGGCTGGATCGATTTTGACGGGACTTTTATTACTTAGCTAATGCTAATGTTATAAGGAGTAAGTTAAGCTACTTTTATTTTAATAAAAAATCATAAAAATCGTTTAATTTATGTTAACTTACGGCCAGCGAATTTAAATTTAACCAAATAAACAAACAGACAAGGTTTATAGCAAAGACACCGGGCCCTGGGCAGTGAGCTGTGAGCATACATACTACGTAGTGATGTAGTACTACGGGTAAGGAGAATTTAATCAATTAAACGATGCTACACAATGTGTGTGATGTACTCGCATGTTACAAATTATGTAATAAACAACACGACACTGTCTGATAAGTGGATAGTACCTACTCGTCGTACCGGCGGCAAGTATACTTGCGTTTGTCACGCGAAAACCACCTGAAGAAGCGTTTGCCTTTGATAGAACTCTGATACGTGTAATATGGTACATGTTTAGATTTTATTCGATTCGAAATGTATATTTTAATAAGAATAATAATTGTAAAATTTCTCGTTCATTCAATTGGGGAAATCTTAATGATTCGACACGTAGGTAGATAGTAGGCGTGCCTCCTTATTGACAAGGAAAATACTCTACTTTTATTTAATAATCCATCCATCTATTTCTGTTTTCTATACTTATAATAAATCTGTAGAGAGGTCAATTCTGTACATGAAATATATTTCCAAAATAACTATCAGGGGGTGATTAGGGATCGATACTGATGCCAAAAATGCAATCAGTAAAATTTTTGTCCGTCTGTCTATCTGTCTGTCTGTCTGTATAACCGTTATAGAAACAAAAACTACTCGACGGATTTTAACGATACTTGGTACAATTATTTTTCATACTCCTGAGCTGGTTATAGTATGCTTTTTATCACGCTACAATCAATAGGAGCAGAGCAGTGAAGGGAAATGTTGAAAAAAACGGGAGAATTTACTCAATTTTTTTAGCTTCCGTCGCGTGTGCAACCTTAATGGTTAAAGCTACACAGAAATCATGTATGACGGAAATGTTCTCCTTAAAATTATATAAAAAATATCCCACGACAGCATATGTCTATCTTTTATGGTTGACTCACAATAACACGTGTAACTCCCGATAGCTCAGCAGTTCGAATTCGAATAGATTTAACGCGAGCGAAGCCGCGGGTTCCGCTAGTTGTAGAATAATAATACAATATTACGAAGCAATCGTGCTGAAATTAATAAATAAAATTAGAATATTAGTCAGCAAACACCAAGCTTTCTAAGCTTTTTATAAAATTGATTCATGGATATATAGAACTAAGTGTTGAAAGTTTAAATGATGCAACCATCCTCAGTCCATAATAAGTAAAAAGAATCTACGAAAGTTCCCGGCTGAAGGAAGGCGCGGTGCGGAGATCGGCCTCGTGGAACGAATTAAAGGAACGAGCCACAATTCGCTTAACTGATGTTAAAAATAACTGTAAAAATCGTTACTGTGGATTATTTTCGTGGTCGCTGCTTTTAAATTGTTAGAGAATAGTATTACTTATGTATGAGAGAAGCTATATCAAGAATTATATCGAGCTTAGGAATTAGCAATTGATATTGTTCTTTACAATACCATATTCAACGTTTAAGTCATTTTTTCCCGAAAAAGCAATAAGTTAGGTAAAGGAATGATTGTAGACAATGTTCTCAAGTTAAAGCGTTAAAACAATATTTTCACAGTAAAGTGAGACGATAAAATGATAGATACCGACGAAAAATGTTTTTGCAAAGAATTTTCCAATATGGCCGCGAGCAGACGCGAGGTGGCGAAGTGAAAATTATAAAGGGCAGGTTGAATTTTATAAAAATACCTACCTACCAATTTTTAAAATTCCTTGTAAATTTTGCTGGCTAAATTCCCAAATATAGACCGGCCCACTAATGAGAAAAGAGTTAGCTATTATTATTTGCCATTTACGTACTGGCGAAAATGTTTTACCCTGCGCCATACATTACTATATCATCTTTATAATGCAAAATAATGTAGATGTATCGGTGTAGGCCTGTACTTATGCTCAATACATTCATGCTATTGCTTTATCTTAAAACTGATTTCATTTTTCGAAAAAAAGCACGAGACAGACAGCAGACGTCTTACTTCATAAAAAAAAGATAGGGAACCGGACCTCGTCCAAGTGAATATCATTTTTGGTACATTGTGCTCTCAGATTTCTTTTTACTTTTATAATGAATTTTATACAAATGATATGAATGATTATATAGGATACTTCTAGAAGTATTATTTAAGTGGTCGAAATTATTCATATTTGAATATTATATAGAAATGGGATGCAGGGCCAATTTTTTGTTTTGTTTATTCCTTTCACATTTTATATAATTTTATACATTGATTCCATGATTACTTATACGTAGATATATAAGTAGTAGTGTAATAGTCGGTATATAAGTAGAAGATTTACGTAATAAACATTTAAAAACTTGACATAAAACTACTTCATTATATAATATGTATACAATAGATTTCTCAGGAATGAATAATTTTCCCGCAGTAAAAAGAATCCTTACAGGTAACCAGCTAAAATTGTGCCAAATTTCATCAAAATCAAGACAAGCAGACAAGAATTCTAAAAACTACAGATCTGTATCCAAAAAATGATTATCCCAAGATTTTTTTTCCAAAAATGTTCAAAGCATAATTGCAACTAATTTAGAACCTTATAATATGTACCTGTATATGTATGGTAGCCGAGGGGCGCAGTATGTCTTATAACAGAGTTGTGAATAATTGAAAGCCTCGCTTGACGCACTGTTTAGATCGTATCTCGAAGTATCTGAGATAAAACGTTGCATGTGTCTTATGCCCTACAATGGAAGGGTTCATTTGGCGTGTGATAGATTTCATGGACCGTACTAGTATCGTGGTGCAGAAAGATCAAGATTCAATGCGCTGACGGCAGCGAGTCACGACGCGTCGCGGTGGCCACGCGGCCGAGCCTCTCGGATATTTATGGGCCTGAATACAGACAGCTTCCGGTCTCTTGTTTTCAATGATTTAATGTTTCATGCTAATGCAAGCTGCCACCGACTCTGGACGCTCCATTTTGAGACAATAACGCAATTTACCTCTTGATTTTGTAGGTATAGGTACAGAAATACAACTAAGCGGAATTCATTAAGTATATTTACGAGGGCGTGGTAAATACCAAAGATGTTTTTATTTTAATGTATCTAATATCCAAAATTAAAATCCGGTTTCAAATCACTAACAATAGAAACAATAAACGAAAATTTATTCAAGATGTTAGTTGCGTTGCGCGCTGCATTCCTCCGGCTAATTATCATAACTAGTCTTAATGTTTTATGTATTCATTTTATGGACAGTACATGTGTTGTAGTTTACAAATTACAATACATGCATGCATAGAACTCTATATTTAAAATAAGTCTCCTTATAAGATAACATCGCAATAGTGTAAAAAAATCTCCACCAAAAATCCGTTTAGCTATAAAGTTAGCTGAATAAAATTACCGGGATCCCAGGGGATAGCATATATTATTAAAAATCATTGCTTTGGCTACTGTTGACTTAGTACTGTCATTAATATATAATCAAAATTATTTTTAGTAGATTTTAAAAAGGGCCAATTTATCGTTTCCGCGTACCGTGTGGTCACTGCAATGCAAATGAAGGCAGTGTCGGCTCTCGAGCCCCGACGTGACTGAGCGGTGCGTGGGCCGACAGCCGACGAACACTGAGGCCTGGACTCTAAACTATCTACTAAACACCGCTACAATACACTTGTGTTACACGAAGCTATCATTCAGAGACTTCTAAATATATAAACACTAGTGGAACCCGCGGCTTCGCTCGCGCTAAATCAAGAGACGAACCCGAGCGAAGTGAGGGCGAGTCGCTTGTTACATTACATATTATGTGTAACTCAAGCGGTTTAGGCAGGGCACGCTAGAATAGCTCGCAGATGGTAGATTTTTTACTACTTACTTGATACTTATCGTCATATTTTGGACAATTCATACAATATCTTTATAAATAGTAGCCTATGTGCTATTCTGATGTATAAGCTATATTATTGTAAAGTTTAATTAAAATCCATTCAGTAGTTTTTACGTGAAAGAGTAACAAACATCCATACATCCATACTTACAAACTTTCGCGTTTATAATATTAGTATAGATCTACCTAATTTACGAAGTCGACGATTTCAGTCCTCCCCAGTTTTATGCATACAAACTAAATGAAAACGTTTAAACAATAAAGCATTACTGTAATTGTAGCAACGATTTATCATAAAAGTGAATATAGCTATACAAATCACTTTAGTATCAAATACATTATGACGACACGTTTGGCTCAGTTTGTAGTGACCCTACTTTCTGCGCCAGCGCGGCGGTCGCGGGTTCGAGTCCCGCTAGGGGCATTCATTTGTTAAGCACGAATGTTTGTACTCAAGTCATGGGTGTATATTTATAATATGTATATATTTAAAATTTATGTATGTTTAGTACATCAAGTAGCCTTGTAGCTTACCTCGGAACTTGATGGCGTTGTTGTAATAATGTCCCAATATTTATATTTTATTTATTTATTTTAAGTCATATCAAGAATGTATCAATTCTCTACCATCAATAATAATAAGTCATTTCAAGTATGTACTATCTCTACAAAAATTCGGCTATTTATATATTTATTCGGCTCAGTCAATATGTTATTGGGAAAGTGGCGACTTACATAATAAGTACATGTAGGAATCTTGTAAGTAATCTAAGTTCTATATTGTTCAAGGTCAACCAAGCCGAGGAAAGCTCCCATCTGTGTTTGTTAATGTTACATGTTGAGTTTGTTTCGTTCGTGGTAAAGTTAATTTAATGTGCGAAATCATTTATCTTCGTCTGCGGGCTACGAACAGTTTGTGGGCAAATGTCTGCTTTAGCAAGACACGATACATATGTAGGTACATCCGTTATTAATGGATATAATATTATATATTTTGATTTTATACTAATATTATTAGTAGGGTATAGTAGTAACTAGTAAGAGGCAGCATCGTCTTTATTTATTATCAACTAGCGAGACTAAATTTAACGCGAGCAAAGCCGCGGGTTCCGCTAGTAAATGTATACAAAAACTTGACAAATTATAATATACTAAAAACTGGTGCAAAATTTTTTGAGTTTATCGCGAACAGACAAACGCACAGGCAGACAGACAGGCGCGGCGGAGGACTTTATTTTATAATAAGTATGTAGTGATGATTTACATGAAAACTGTATTCATTATTATTTTTATGGTAATACTAGAATAATTCATTCGATAAACATTAATAAAACATTTGATAACCAAACAACAACTCTGAACATGTCACACCAGATGCGAGAAACTACGACGTACAGCTAGCGTGTTTCTAAATACGACTTATGAAGCAGGTACTTTAAATAACTGAATGATCAAAATTATAGTTCCAGCTGACGGCAGCTTTGAGATTTACGACGCGAGACATAACAAAGTTCGTAATGGAAATAGTGCGAGCGGAATGGGAGCTCTGATAATTGCCAATAAGCCAGCCAACCGTAGCGTCGATCGACATAAGTTTCTTCATGCTTTCAAGGCCGCCTTTAACACGAAAGGTATGCAATTACCTACAAGCTAATTAGTGTAACACAGATATTATTTTATTGATATGTAATAGGTATGTACATTGTATTCAGTTCTCTTTAAAGCAGTGCGACTGGTGGGTCCGGCCCCCCTTTAATGCCAGATCGACAATAGTCCACCACGCTAATCTAATGAACTCACTTCACTCAGTTACCCAAGCGAGCGCGTTACCACTGTGCTACTAGTGCCATATTATGTAAGTTGTATATAAAGGAGTTAAACTATATTAAACATCTGAATTATGTATGTTACAAGTTCGATAAAAAATGTTTTACTTAAATGAGACCACAAGTCGCAAAACCTGAAGAATAAATTTAAAATTATACCCACAATCATATTACATTACATGCATGAGAGAGCTTCGGTTATAAACTTTCCATTAAGTTCCCTCTCCAAGGAACCTTCCATGAAACCTTCCATTGAAGAAAACATAAGTTAAAATAACGCGAATGGCCGCCAGTTTTTGCAGAGCCCGATGCATATTTATCACTATCGATCATTGAAGCCAGTGTAATGGTTTTTTCAAGTATCCTCGCGTCTGATACGTCAAGATATCACGATACTGATTTCCGTACTTTACCGGCGCTCGTCGAGTCGGCCTCGGCGCTCAGTTACGGAATGTAGGACTATGTATGAAAGCTCGGAGTCATTGATATACGATTGATTGATTTTAGCTTTTAGTACATTGAATTTGTTAGCGAAAGACTTAGCTTATTTAGCGAAAGACGACATAAAAATACAATAAGAGTTCATTTATCGATCACTTTATTTAATAGCGTGAAAATGAAGCCAAACTCAAGTCAAGGTATATATTGCACTTTATGATAAAGCTCATCTCTGAGTCTAATCCGGCGATCACGAAATGCAAAACAAGTAACCCCCAAGCCACAGCAATCGACTCCGACCGATGTGATCGCTCTTGAAATTCAAAACACAAATTGCAACGTACAGTTTAGAGGTCATAATGCTATAATAGATCCCATTACATTACTTTTACGATCGCGTAATTTAAAACTAGCGTATACTCCCCACTATGCTTGACTAGAATAGTAATAATGAGCGTTTCGCAACTCTACTTTCCACATCTCGTTAATATTCCGAAGCGTATTATTTACTTTTTGTATTAACAAATTTATAAGCTCTACATCGGTAATGAAGATATGATTTTTTTCATCCCACATTATATATTTAATTACATAATAATATAATGATTATTTGCGGTAGCCCAGCGGTAACGAGTCTCTTGGATAACCGAGTGATGTGGGTTCAAATCCGAGTCTCGCACCTCTAATATTCTCATGTGCGAATCATTTATATCATGATTACCACTTGTCTTACGGTGAAGGAAAACATCGTGAGGAAACCTGCATGTCTGAGAAAACCTAACAAGTTTTCGAAAGACATGTGAAGTCCGCCAACTCGCACTAGGCCAGCGCGGTGGACTATGGCCTGATCCCCCTCGTACTGAGGCCCGTGCTGATGATGATTATGATTATTTATAACATATATGACATTACGTATAATGTATATCTCAAGAATATGGAGGATTTTTTTCACATTCTCCTAAAATACATAAAACTGGGAGCGGCTACCTAAGTAGCAGCTTGATATCTCAGTTACTTATGTCTTAACTCTTAAGCCGCATATTTTCTACTAGTCTATTTATATGAAGTTTACATAACATTGTTTGTTTTTAACTGGTTTGTAACATAGTCTGTCCGTACGACGTACGTACAATGTACACACTACACGTACGTATGTACGTATATACTCACAGTTCAGTGTTTTAGCTGTTGTTTAACATTGTAGGATGGTAACGATTTCAAAACTCGATTGCAGCACGATTATTATACTCGCCACTTGGTGTCTCGAATCTCGATGTTATCGCATCCACATGTGGCTTTATTCTGGAATAGACGCGAGAGCGCGTCTGGTAATCTGAATCGCTTTCATGTTTGAAATTTACGTTAATTGTTTTATAATGTTCAATATTATGTTTTTAATGCGAATACGTTTTTAATCTTGAGCATTATGATTACAATGTTTTCATGACCATTTTTTATTAAAGCATTTAGTTTGTTCTGATCCGATTTAACATTTAGTTATATCGTTACATCAAATCACTTACTTTCGCTTCGCATCCGATTCATTCTTATTGAGAAACAATAACAAATGTCTCCCTCGGGAACCATACATTTTTCTGGGTTACAAACAGTAGCTACTCGTATGTGCTCTTCTAGAGTCTAGAATCTAGACTATTATAAAGTATCTAAACTATATAATATTCAGAAATTTTCAGCTGTTCTGGTGTGATTAAGTAACAAACATCTAATATTACTCACATTTACATATAATAGTCAGAGGTATTTGTGCGGAGTGGCTTCATTAAAAGCATATTCCTTTAGTATAACAACTATCTCAGCATCCGTTACGGAATGTGATCAAAGTTAACGGAGATAATTAGTTGTATGTATTTTTCATGATAATTCAATTGAATTATTATGCAAGAATTGAAGGATATTCCACTGTTTGAGTGATTGAGCGAACGTCGCGGCGCGTCCGCTGCCCGCACTTGTGAAACATGTGGGCATATTTTTTATTGCTCGCATGCTATCATTATGTTAATAAACGAGGATCGCTCGACAATGCAAATATATTAAAAACGTTGTTCTGGCATGTACCGGTATTCTTTGTCCGGCGAAGGGCCTGTCCTATTGAATGTTCGGTTGAGATGAGTGACACAGAGAGGTCGACGTGAGTCGTGACGTTACGTAATAAACCCTCCCGCTTACATTTCCATTTTCAACTCAAAACACTCTACAAGCATTGTTTACAAAACGATACGTGTCGATAAATATAGAGCTTTCGAGATAATGTAACATTGGAAAGGTGTTAAAACGATGTTTGCGTTTGTACTTGGTAATGCGGTGTCAATTTTGATCAGAGCCTTAAATGCTTTTTGTTGCCCAAAGTATTAACCTAAGAAGGTATTAAGGACAATTTTAATCTAAATTTAATTATTAAGTACAGGTAATTAAACAAAATATACGAATTTTGATAGAAATATGGTTTTTATTCGTATTATACATCGAAAAAAAAACAATTTTTCTTTAAAGTATGTCTGATCTCAGACCGAGCTGCACACCTCGTCGTACGTACGATAATAACAGAGTGCCGGTAGACTGGTGGGCGCATGTATAATTGCGATCGAGCTCGCCTTGGCTCCGGCTGAGCAAGGCCAAGGCCGTTCAAGCGTACCACGCCCCCCGCGAGCCTCTCATCCCCCCTCCGAGCCTCTCTCCCTCACCCGCCCCCTCCCTCCGCACCCGCCCCCTGAGAGTTGTATGCGCACGCGATTTTTTGCGCAGTGATGTAATCGGAATGAGAAATTTGGCGTACAACATGGCGGCCGTCACGCACAGATAAGTAAACATCGTTGTAAGTTTGTTTTTAGGAAACGCGTTTAAGCTCGTATTAATCCATCAACAATTAAATGATACAAAATTTATATAATAGCTGTGAGGTAATAATTATGCCGTTGTATTTGTTGACTGTTGGCTCACCTTGCAATGTTTTTATTTTTATTTTATACATCTGCTCCTTTATGTCTTTTAACGAATTATAGTAATAAGATTAAGTACAATTTACATAAGTGGTAAATTTATAGATTCGTTTATTCTGTGGAGTATTTAATCGTAAACGAAAATAGCAAAGTTTCGAATTTGTAGCTACAAGCTTACATTGTTTGCATATAGACGAGTGTACACGAGTACTCAGACGAGCCAGACTGCTGGGCCAAAAGCGATGCGACCGCACGCCGCAGACCGCAGCCCACTTCCCAGAGAACATTACACGAACAATTAAATTGGAATGCCACTCGCCGTACCTACTCATGCCTCGTGAACTGTGTGCGGTGTAACTGCATACCGTGCACTGCGCGGCCACTAGGCTATTCTAATTTCTAACCAATGTGTAGCTACTTCTTAATTAAAACTGTTTAATTCTATAATTCCCCATAGTTGTTCCCGTAGTGTGAAGGAACGTTTGTGTACTAAAGGCTATTATTCGATTAACGATTTTTTAGAAGACAGTACGCCTTGGGAATGATGTGATCACCGCCAGGCTATTTCAACATATAGAATTATTGTTAATTTACAATTTAATTTAAAAAAAGAGTGAGAATACGATAAAAAAAAAATTATTCCCGCTGAGTTTCTTTCGCCAGTTCTTCTCAGGTCAGAGGTTTCTTCTTTCCGAACTGGTGGTAGACTCATGACGTTCAGTAAGAAATTGTAACAATTTTTATGCTGAATAAAATATTTTGATTTGATTTGATTGAGTTAAATAGTAGTCAGTTTTTAGTTAATATAGAAGTTTTCTGGTTGATAAATGCAAACACATACTAGTTGTCACAGCTAACGCAATATTGCAGATATTACAACTACAAGATTAGAACGATCTCAATCCGCAATATGTCATGGTTTTAGCGCTTGTTGAGAGAGTGATCATCATACCATGAGGCGTAATTAAATAATATTATAAAGCTGAAGAGTTTGTTTGTTTGGTTGAACGCGCTAATCTCAGGAACTACTGATCCGAATTGAAAAATTATTTTTGTGTTGGATAGTCCGTTTATCGAGGAAAGGCTATATTTATACATCAACTTCGACCAATAAAAGCGGAGCATTAATGAAAAATGTTGCAAAAACGGGAGAAAAATATTTCTTTAGATTTTCAGCCTTTAGTACGCGTTAATTAATAAAGTGTAAAAGAAAACAAGATGTGTTTTTTTGTTGAACAGCTGGTCCGATTTGAATAATAAACTTTTTTTATGTTATTTTTTTTATTGTATATTTTGTATATTTAACTGTATGTATTTCCTTTGCTTACATACCATCAGTGCATCTCGCACGTTATCTAATACATCAAGCGAAGAGTTTATTTTATCAGTCCGAGTTAAACATTCTTTTTACATTTTATAGCTATTTATTTAGGAAGGTGGCTATATCCTAACCAGCATCAATACGATGCTTTTTATTCTTAATTATGAGTTTCTTTTAGAACAAGTGTATAAGTGAAAAGTGAATGCTGGACGGTATCGTACGCGGCGCGGTGTGGGCTCTACATTGCTATTTCTGTATGAATGGCTCGGAGCGTACACATCCTGGACGCTGTGCCAAATTATATGTTAAGTATTTAATGATGCCAAAGTCGTAGAGAGACATATTGATAAACCGGGAATTGGCAAAGAATAATATCATCACGAAATGTTTGAAGACTCCTGGCAAGCTGAGTGCCAGTACAAAGTATATTTATAGAGCGCGCCGTATTGAAATTGTAGAAGTAAAGTGTAATGTAGGTTATAATCTATATAATAAATATTAGGGACTGGTTGTGTCTCACGTAGGATAAATAGATAAATTGTAATACAATATTGTTACCAAATATTTTTTTGAAAAGAGCAACTGTTGAGTTTCTCGCCGGTTCTTCTCAGCAGAACAGCTTTCCGAGCCGGTGGTAGTTTACTCACAGACTTACAGACTGACTTTTAATTTTGATAATGTAAAAATGACGATTCAAAAGAGCTTGTAAAAGTCTATTTGAATAAAGAATATTTTGATTTGATTTGAAATTATTTCAAATTTTAAATTAACAGCTTTTCACTAAACGCATATGAAATTATAATTTACGGTATTAACATCAAAAAATCATTTCTCTTTAAATTTTTGTTTGTATGTCTGTTTCTTTGTTCCGGCTAATCTCTAATACTTAGGAGTCGCATAAAATGTTGCAGAAGTTGCTCAAGGAATTGTTACAAGAGAGTTACATAAATTTACTCATACTTTCTTTCCTACCTTGGCCTGTTAGGAGGCGAAGGTTAAAGATTATATCTAATTATGAATGAATGCATTTGAAAGCAATTACCGAAAGGAAACGATTATCTTCTAAGTTAAACTGCTTGGTTTATCGTATCTGTGGAAGCGAGATTTACGAACTAAAATTTTATAAACATTAGTCTCGCCCACGGGCCGCCCACAGCACGCCCGCACATACGCTACTACTGCGAGCTCGTACGCTGTACTATAGCCACGCAACACCGCGCGTCGCTGTCAAAACCAACACTCGCACTATCACAATATCTAAACTCTACACGTACATGTCAACTTAATTAGGTATTAGTAGTTTGTATATGAAGAAGGTAGTAATGCAATCGAAATAGGTCTCGAGAAACCATGTCATTTTGTTCCTCTGCTGCAAAAGAAAGACAAACAAACGAACAAAGCATTTCTTTAATTTAAGAATAAAGTAATTCTTAAAAATTAGTGCACTGTCACTCGACCAAGTCTAGTTTAGATAACCGTTTCCTTTCGGTAATTGCTTTCAAATGCATACATTTTATAAACATAAATTCCTGTATAAACTTTAACCTTCGACACCTAACAGGCGAAGGTAGATAATAAAAAATGAGTAAATTCATGTAGGTAATTCTCTTGTAGTGAGTGTCGAATGAGACTGTCTATATTAATTATTTCTAACTTATTGATAAAATGAATACTCAGTACTCACTGATGTCGGTGACGTCATTCCACTTCATTATGACGTCCGCACAGTATTCACCTGGAAAGAAAATGGATTTATAAGTAAACTTTTATAATTAAATTGATTTACTCTATAATATAATAGATATTAAACTAAACGTTCAAATAAAAATATTATTAATAGATTTTTAAGCATTTTGGAAAGCTCATTTTTTTCGAATTTCAATAACTGAATTGTAACAAATACACAAACTCGTTTTTAAATTTTCGCCTATAAATTAGAGTGACAGTTCTGATAGAGCCAAGTGAATGACAAGGTAGTACCAGATACGTGTACCGCGCTCGCAATCAGGAACATCAGGCGATACTGTATCATGCGAAGATTACAGCTTAGAAGCTACTCCACAGTGTGCAAACGGCCCCGCGCACTCACACTTGCACACCGAGGTATTTTCCACTCAATATATCATTGAGTAGCGGTGCACGTCGTCATTAATTCTAAGTATAGTTGATATCGGACAATCGTAAAAGTATTTAAGCAAATAAGATATTGTCGTTTTTGATATGAAGACATAAATCCCAAAATGGAAATTTATTACAATTTAGTAAGCGCGGCCAGCTTTGCTGAACGCAAGTTGCATGAAATTAAACGGTTTTTATAAGTTTTAATAAAATAAAAGTAGCTAAAGATACTCTTTATTACATTAGTTCATTAGTGAAATCCCGTTAAAATGGGTTTCCGTTTCAGAGATAAGCCGGAACAAAGAGATAGACAGTCGGATAAAATTATAAAAATAGATTTTTTTGATGTTAATACAGTATATAATTCTTTAGTGAAAAGATGTTAAATTGAAATTAAAAACAGACTCGTCAATTATATTTATATGTACTGATGTACTGATAATTAGGTATTTGGATAGACTTAAACTCAATAAACTTAAATAAGCATCATGATATCAAATCTATCATTCGATTTAATTATTTTACCGAGAAATGCAACTATAAGTTCAAAGTTCCTCACATTAAAGTATTTTATAATTAATTATGTAGGTACAAACGTTAATGTAGCAATTGTATACCGAGTGCAACAGCATCAGATTAAACATCTATATATCTATGTATAATACCGGCTACATAACAGTAACACTCAACACGTATATAAACTTGTTAATTTTGTTAAAAGTAATCTGCTCTACAATCGTGTCCCGTACAGTCGAGGAGAGTCGAGGAGAGAGAGAGTAGAGGATAGAGAGAGAGAGAGAGCGTCTCCACTACAACATGGAGACTATTGCTATTGAAGTGAAACTTCTTTAGAATTGTTGCGATTTCAAACTCGATGAAACGAAAAAATAAGTCCATAGTACCAGGCACTCAGAGACGGGGAAGAGTTAGCCTTAGTTAGATAGTACTTTCTTAGGTTTACGCGAATACTTGACATTATAAATGAAACTGTCTTTTCGGATTTTGTCGGTTTTAGTTAGATCTCGTTTTTAAGTTTTACTTCTGACATGTGCACTTTGCACACCCGCGGACGAGGAGGTATTTATAATATCTTATTGTTTATGAACATAGCGGAGTACATAGAAATGTAATCTGGTGCCAAATATTGCGCTGCGATACGGATGATAAATTAAGGAAAAACTGCCGTTATCGAGCCAGTGTTGCAGATATAATTTTGTGTATCAAAAATAAATACATGAGAATTACACGCGTGGCTTAACACGTGATTCGTTCCGACGGGTGTCCTCGAATCTGAAATAATACTGTAATCTAAAATCTCTTTTTTCTAGGCATAAGTACCTGCCATAAGTAGTACGTACCCATCGCGAGTTCAATGAGTCAAAACTTGAGAACGGTTAACAGTCGGCCAAATATAATATTAAATAATAAATGGATAGACTTTGCATATTTTTATGATATGTACACGTATTACGTATAGTATACGTATTGGTTAAAAATTAAAAAAAAAGTATATCTACGAACAGTGCAACCTATTTTTCACAAACTCAATACTGATTATATTAAGCGAATTGTTAACATAATAAAATAATTATAAAGCCACTATCACCACTTTAAATAAACACTACATAATATTATCTTTTCTGTTTTTTTTTTGTTGGATTTATTTTGATTATCGATTCTCGAAATTTCGAATGATTTACAGCCATCATAGCAATTTCCATGGCTAATATACGAAAAGATAGCTTTATTTAAAATGGCTAATATTTGTGTAAATCTAAGCAAGTTTCTCTATCACCATACTAGGTTTTATGAAAAAAAAATTACAAGTGAAGTTGCGGTAACTCGTTACTCGACTAAGTTACTGATCGTTCGAAGAAAAGTTCGAAGAACTCTTGCTGTATCTAAGATATTATAGCAAACTTTCCCACGACTCCAATAGTAGTAGGTAATATATAAACATTGAAACTGTAAAAATATATCTAAATTGTGTCAAACAAAATATTTAAAATTAAACTATGCCGTGTCCGATCCTGTTTTTATTATACCTACCTATATATTTTTGTTTGATAAAATGAGATAAGCAATGATCACTTCGCTTCACGATTACTATAATTTAAAATTAATTAATAACTGAAAATTTCCCAGTTTGCGGACTCGACTTAAAATTTCGACTATAATTCATCACATTAATAATAGTAATGTTAAATTTTATGAGGATGTTTGTTAATTATTCACGCAAATACTACTGAAAGGATCTGGATGAAATTGTACACTTACATAGTTTGTCTGGAATTCCACAAAGGTTATATTTTATCGCAGAAAAATGAACGGTTCCTGTGGGTTATAGTATTTATGTTTTCTATAGGGACCAACCAAAGCAAAGTGAAGGTGAGTCGTTAGTGCAGTATACATAGGGGTTATGGTGATGATGATGAAAATTAAAGTTAAAGCGTCTTGCAAGGTCGTTTTACTCGGCAGTGCCACATACACTGTGTTACATTTCGAAAATATTTTCAACAAAAAATATAACAAATAAAGTGAATAAGATGTTATAGTACAGCAACAAGTGCACCGCCGTGCTAGTATTAACAGTCGAATAGAAAAAGCCGATGAATGCACACATTTAATTCCCATAATATTTCAGAGAACAATACTAAAAGAAAATTTAAGAGAGTCGGAATCGAATCCCGTACGACGTACTCGCGCCGACACGAGACTCCCATTACGAAATTAACACATAATGTACTTTTTGTATCTGTGAGAGTGGGAATATTTACGATATAGCCGCTCCTGCGGTTTATATCGCCAGTTACCTGAGGTTTTTAACGTGTAATAACTAATTAACCAAGATCGTCATACCGTATTCCATTCTCTGGAGCCATTAAAGCGTACAGCAACAAGCACCCTTTTTCATTCTTTAAACAATTTTATTTATAATATTCTTAAGACTATTTTCAATATGTTGATAATTATGTAAGGAGTAACAGAACTTCTTTTCTAAAATTCTTACATCATTGAACATTATAACAAGCTTTTAATTGAAATTAGGTGTTTTTGCGAGGCTGAATGCGTGGATATATACTCCTCTCGTACAACAGAGTCAGTAGATGTTCAAACTAAAATAATTGTTGGTACAAAGGATACTTACGACAATGATAGAACATAGTCCATGTTTAGTTAACTGTTGCCGGTAATCGAGAGTCGCGACCGCTGTATCGTCTCACGCAACGCGTCCAAATTTAACTGTCAACGGTAAGTGTCGCCTATTAGTTACAGCGCCGTGGGTTCGATTCCAGGCACGAACTGAGCTCTTGAATGCTCCAACCAACCACTTTGAACCAACTTCAACTATAAGGGATTGCTGTTATTTTATTAGAAAATTGCATTCATAAAAAATATTACACATACAGATTTTACAATTATGGAGAAGGATAACAGTGATCTAATTTTAACATACTATATCATTTTACAAAATGAAAATTTTAAAGTACTTGTAAGTTAATGTTAAATATTTTGATTTCATTTTAACGCTATTCGCGACACGCGCTCTGCTACTTTATGACCTACTTAGTATATTTTTTATCTCGATGATAACGCCGGCTTTAAAAACTATAAACCGATCCATAACACAACAACTAGAGATAGTGTTTTTGAAGAGGATTGCATTTACTTCAAGAACTGATAAACCTGAGTAGTAATTGTACACATATGGAATTTGCTGTTTAATATAGTTCTTCCTGATTGAGGTTCAATGCTTAGTATTAATATAGGTTAAGAAATATATGAAGTTCACATAGCTTTTGTATGTTTAGTCATAGAAAGAGGACATAATAAATATAGCACAGTGAAGATAAAGATACATGGCAGAATTGAGAATATTTCTGTCTTTATATAGATGAATCGATATGCAAGGTAGCAAGCGGAGTAAATAAGATGGTCGGGAGCCGGGCAGCGGCCGTCGGCCTACATTCTGCTGAATGAATTATTCTAATTGGCGGGAGACCTCTGGACGAGCTGTTTGTTGACTCTCAATCGATCACTTCTACGGAGGTAATAAACTCACATAAATGGACGTGTTATTCGCAGTTAAACTGCTGCACAAATTATGACAACGTACATTTGATTTCGATAAATGTGTCGTACGTCGACATCTTTAAACTTTTTCTAACGAAAACGATCAAGAAACGTTTTTACTTAGGTACATTATAAAGTCTTAATAATAATTAGCTAGCTTCCACTGACAATTTTCTTCCTTACCATACCTACTATAGAAAATTTTAATAGATAGGTACTTAAAATAAAAAAGGTTTTACAAGAAATAAATGTTTTTTTTTATATTTAAGGCGATCTTAATTAATCCTTACACTGGAATAAAGTAGAGCAAAGCATTTTTCCGCGGGAGACCGAGGAATATCGTCAAAAAGCTCTTTAAAACGAAGTGAAGGTTTCATTACCACTTTTCATTTCAAATGTCTACTTCAGAACTTAATAAGCTTTAAAGTCGCAATGTATCCTTGCTATTTAGAAACAAGATTAAGGTACCGGCGGCAAATAAGGCCCACCTAACTTTAAAACTTAATAACTCAGGAATTATTTGAAAAAATATAAAGAAGAATAGTTTATTTGAAAGTTTTTTTATTAAAGATAAGAATAAAATATAAATAAAAATTCAAAAATCAACATTAAAAGAAACATAACAGTTTTTAAAAACTCTTGCCATGGGCCTTATTAAACTATCACAGTAAATTAAGGCCCAAAAATAAAATTTTCCTTTCTTATAAAATTATCAACGAAACTTAAACTTAGTTTACTTACTTTTTGGCATTTTACAACTAATTAAATCAACTAATTCTTTTTTTTTAAAAATTAAATTTAAAAAAAAATTATTCATCACAGATTCGACAATAAAACAACTCCTTGTCATTTTTGGTCAACCCTACGCATTCTTCATGGTACCATATGTTGCATTTAATACACTTCCTCATATCCGATACACGATTTTCTTTGCAAGCACAGCAAAACCAAGAATCTTCTGACGATAGTTTGCTTGTTTTTCTTTTATGAGATCGTTCTTTTTTTTCATCTTTAGTTTTCTTCTCTGTTTCTTTGGTTTTTCTTTTGTATCTTTTTAGTGTTGCTTTTTTTGTCTTATTATTTTCATTCAATGTTTCTTGTTCTTTGAATAGGTCTTTTGTGACTCTTTGGCCTTTATAATTAATAGCTTTTCTCCTAGGCTTATTCTTTGTTACAGCATAGTTCGGAGTTGGCAATAGCTCTTGAAAAGGAGACCTAAATTTCTTACCTTTAAGGTTAGCTAAAGGTATGTTGTCGTCAGAACCAAAACCATCCCTGTCTTCGATTTTTTCTTCTAAATTATATATATTATCTATGGCCAGTGACGATTTCTTTGTTGCCAGTTGTATTATCTGCTCTTCAATATTCGATTCAGTATCTGTCTCGGATCCAGACCTATAAATGATTGGACGCCGATATAGAGGAGCCCTGTGAAGTCCTGACGTGGATGGTTTTGGTGACTGCATCGGGGCTACAATGTTATCACTAATTTGGTGCATCTTTTTTGGTGTTGTTTCTACATCATTCAAGACCCTTTGAGATGATTGAATGATGTCTTCGTGTTGTTGGTTAGTGTTAACCATCATGTCATGTGGATCTATGGCGCTTTGAGCAGGAAATTGCTCTAAAAGAGATGGAGAACCACGATCGTTTTGAAGATTTTCTTCTGGCTGATTGACACTATCACTGTCCGAACAATCTGTATCAGAGCCAACTACAGCAATGGGTCCTGTTCGTGGCGGCAGCTCTGTTAAGATAGATGGAGCAAATGCTTCGTCAGGTAATATGTCCGGATTGAATGGGTACAAGCCTGTAGCCCTAAAACCGTTTACTATATTTTCATGGGTTAAACACTGTGACCAGACCTTTGTGAAAATTGCATTAAAATTGGTTTTTGTTATGCGTCTTTCAGGATTTTGGTATATGTATCTCAAAACCTCTTGATCCCAATAATGTTCAAAGGATTTATTAACTGATTTATCGACGGGCTGCAATTCGTGAGTTGTATTACTTGGGAGGCAATAAAGGACTATATCATGACGGTCTGCTTCCTCGACGATCGTATAATCTAAATGGGACGACGCTCCATCGAAAATTAACAAAATTTTTCCTTGTGTCTTATATTTTGCCAAATGTTTGATGAACTCCACAAATAATTCGGTTGTCATGCTACCTTTTGGTGACATTTTTACAAAACTGCCGGCTGGTAAATTGTCACTCAATTCATGTTTCTGCCTCTGCCCTTTAAATATTATCATTGGCGGAATAGCGGTCCCGACAGCATTTACGCATATAGCGATCGATACATTTTCAGCGTGCTCTGGCGCAATTAAATGGACTCGTCGAGCTCCTTTTTGTGCTAAAACAATCTGTTGATTATGAATAGTCAACCGGCATCCCTTTTCATCTACATTGTAAAGTTTTTCCGGATGTGTTACTATATCCAGTTCTTCATATATTTTTTTAACTTCTTCAAAGTGCTGGCTTACTATTGGTCTGTTCAACTTTTGCGCCCTGGCTGGATTCATAAATTGTGCCTTTCTTTTTGAAATTTCTTGATGCCGCTTCAAAAACATCTTAAGCCAGTCTTTGCCAGCAAGGCCAACGTCTTTGTTGAAGTTATGTTTTAGCTCATATTTTTCGCAAAATATGAATGCTTGTCTGCGTATAAGCTTAGGAGTAAGTGGCATTCCAATATTTGCAAATCTTATAATTCTGCTGACCAGATCGCGTTCTTGAGCTTCATTCATAATTGAACTGCGTCCTAAACGTCTTATTATATTTCCACTTTTCAAGTGGTTCCTTAGCGTACGTCTAGGTATGTTATATCGGTGTGCTGCACCACGCTGCGTCAACTGCCCTCGTTCTACAGCTGCCATAGCAGAACGCAAGTTTTCTTGCGTCCACGGAGCTCGTCGTGGAGGCATATCTATTCAATCTGTGAGTAAAAAAAATATGTTGGTTTGTATAAGATAGGTAGGGTAATAAGGCCCATGCCCTATTCCAGTGGGCCTTATTACCCGCTTAGCATTCTTTTATCAAAACATAAATTTAAAACAAAAATAGCACTTATTATAGTTAAAACCATAGAAATTACATACTACGACGTCTAATCTTTAATAAAAATACGTAACGTTATCGCTTAATAACAATTGAATCAAAATACTTACATTTCTTTGTCACAAATAATTATAAATCCAAGTGGTGTAGTGCAGCCTGTCACAAATCGTTCGATACTGGCAAGATGGCGGCGGGTGCCGGCCGCACGCTACGGCGCGGTATACCTATCGGTCTTATGCATGTGTGAGTTAAGTTTGAACGGGAATAGAAGTATTTTAGCGCGACTTTTCAAATATGGGCCTTATTACCCCCTGGGCCTTAATTGCCGCAGGTACTTTAGTACAAAAATGTTATATAAATGCAGCAGCTATATACGTGTAGTGAATGAGACTGTTTAAATTTGCGGTAGTTAATTATAGTTTTGAATAAAATATATAGATGTAAATATTAAAACAGAAAAAGGCATGGTGGATAGAGTCAAAACCTTCTATAGGAAGGCTTTTGGAATTATCACAGTTCATATCACATAGTCTAAAACAATAATAAGTAATCAAGTAAACAATAAAAATATTCGTTTTTTATAAGTAAAATTTGAAGTTTTTTGTTATTATAAGGAGATTGTGTTGCGGCGGATGGCGCGCTCGCTGCGAGCGACGCGTATCAGTGATAGCATCTGAACTATAACAGTTTCAATTGAAAGGTTGTTGCCTTCTCCTCTCGGCGCTCGCCGGCGCGACCGCGTGCGCTACCGCCTCGCCTAAGTGTATTGCTATTGAAATCAATTATATCGATGCCTCGTAGTGCAAAATAATTATTAAGATATTTGCTTAACTTACCATTAAGTTGCTACTTAACCAGTCATCACTTTACGCAAAAGGGACTTGTAATTTTGATGAAATTATGTTTTATTATACTATCATTATTTGTTTTTAATAATGAGTTTAAAATTAAAATTAAATCAAAATGCTTATACAATTTTGATAAGATTCCAGCCTACGAGCAGTGCGGAGTGCGGGCGGGTCGTGAGGGGTCGGGGGGGTCGGCGCGGGTGGCGGGGGGGTCGGTAACCTTCGCGACCCGCTTTCGGCGGGGGTGAACGGCCGCACCTCGCCCTAGCTCAGCCTAGCTCTGAGCTATGCCTGAGCCTACCAATGTTTATTCGCGCAGTATTTGTCAACAGAATGTTTGTTTTCACTTGGATTTTTATTGCATAGTAATTCGGTATGGAATTAAAGTTTAGTCTATACTTCCCAGGCAAGTGTAGATTAGCACAGATTCACTAGATTACTTATAATAATATAGCTACGTATAGTATTTGCATTTTAGTTCTTCCAAATATATAAGGTTATCTTATCTTTAAGTGAAGCACATGCATTGTATAATTATTATTATGGTGATAATATGATAAATAATTAAGTTCATTTCAAAAATAAGATAAAATGGTACCGATTAGAGCCAAATATTCATATTTCTCGCAAATAAACTGATGTAGCTATATAAGGAGACCACAGCAAATGATAAAGTGCCTTGATAGTTATCTTCCGAACATATTACATATAATATTTGTAGCAGCGATATTACGAAGACAGTTCCGACGGGCCGGAGCGTTGCGTCAGACAGAAAAATCGTGACTGAGGAAAATTGCACACAATCTGTTGGAAATTGTTGAACGTGAGATGTCATTCAATTATGTTCTCGATCGTAATTTACTATGAAATTACCATGTACCACGTGATCACGTCCCTCAGAGTCCACACTCTGTTGTAATTTAAATAAATACAAATAAACACGTCTTTACGTTAGGTAAGTCGCGAGCACCGAGGTGCTCCTTACATCTATCCTGTATTAACGCTAAAAAATCTGTTATTAATGAAAAATGTCTCAGTTACTTACAGAATACTTTTAACATAGGAATCAATGTAAATGATGAAATAAAAATGGTAATTAGGGAATAATTACATTTATAAATCAGGAAAAAAATAAATGCAAATACTCAAAATATTATACAAGATCATAAGACCTTCCACCCCAGAGGCAAGGAGATCGCCAACAACTCGACACGTCATGTAACAATAATGATACGAAAGGGATTTCAAAAGTAATATTATGGAACCAAATCAGCGTGACGATATAAACAAACTTGTATTTTTACCCAACTACGGCGAAGCCAAAAGGAAGGGTAATGATTTTGGCAGTCTACCCCCAAAATTAAAGAAGGTATAGGTACAGTAAGTGTGACCACGACTTGACTATTTTTGTACCTTTCTGAATTTCTATTTGATTTTTCTTGTTTCGTCCATTTTAGATCCCATTTTTTTACGTAGTCAGGTTATAGAATTTCTTTTATTTTTTGGCTATTAAATAAAATAACATAGCAAAGTGTGGAAATACCACGAGCGTAGTTAATTGTTTGGTTACCTATCAGTCCCATGTAAAGCTGATAATCTGTTTGACACAGATAGACTGCCAGTGCGTTGAGATTGGGCAAGCTTGCCGGCCGATAGCGGCGACCGCGGGTTGCCGACCCCGCGATACCGCGTGATAAACAGCTGATCCCAACGCATTTTATTTTAATTATTGATAAGTTTTTTAAGTTATCAGTCATGTTATTGCAGACATTCAGTGCAAAATATTGAAAAATAAAGCTTACCTATAGTTTTATTAAATAATAACTTATCCTCACTTCCCTTGTGCGCCTACAACCTAGGGCCTTTTTTAATAGGTATGAATAGGAGTGAGGACTCACGCTATTGCAGATTTTTCTGTAGGCCTTATTAATAGGTACCTACCTAATTTCCTAGTAAATCATTTTTATGTAAATGTTAAGGCTTAGCCAGTTATTTTTCTAAGAACGACTCGATAGAACTAGTTATTGTTTTTTCGTGGAAATGAAAAAAGTTTCCTTTCTTTTAGTAAAAATTTAGTTGAAATCGGTTTAGTCGTAAATCTTGCTAAACTCTCACTGGTCGTGTCGAGTAGTCGACCCAAGGGAGTTATGAGAGTGACAGGTATTGAGTGCCTCAATAAGATTGGCCACCGTGGCCGTCAGTACAAATAATATAATTTTAACTTTTTTTATCAAACTATAATTACTTTTACGATTATTTTATCATTTGCAATAGAAGAAATTGTAGCACATGTAGTGGAATAACATTTTAAAATAAATCAGAAACCACTCTACTCTACAACCTATCAAGTTATTAGGACGGTTTTCCACAGCACAGCTATCACAAATAAAATAAATAGCACACGTGTATGCGATTAGTTCTAAAATATATTTATTTTAATACATTGAACAAATTAAATTATGAAATCATAAAATAAAAAGTTCCTTTTTACAGATAACAAACGTGACTCGTTCCGTATATGATATAAAATGTAATGTGTAAATAATATACATAATTTAATGAAGTGTAGCATCTTCAATTCGCATTTGAGCATTTTCAATGTAAATAGCAACTTTACTATACGACATCCTACGATACAAGATAAATAAAAACCTCCAAAATAATCGATTCCATCCACAATCGTAGTCCATCTACAATCAAGAAATTTTAAATACAATCGCCACGATGGAGTATGCAAAAAGCCAAGCAGAGGGAATGTAAGAATGGCGGGCGAGCAGCGCGGAGGCAAGCGCGCCGTAGTGCCGCGTCTGCGGGCAACTCGTAACAACGAAGCAAAAACCAGCTCGAAACCGGTCGCCCTGCTCTCCACATAAGTTATACGAGAAATGTTGACGGAAATCACGTCGCCATTGTTAGCGATGGTTCTCTTTTTTACTGCTACGTCGCTGCAAGAAGCTGCATTTGCAAGATGTGAATGTGTATGATGCGAGTGAATGGCGCGAGGGTTCCGAGAACTTGCGGGAAGGAATTAATGACGGCACCTTAAACGTTCGGTTTACAATTATTTCAATTACGATAAAAACGGTACAATTTAATAGCACTTAATCTTTTATCGCGAGAACGAAATTTTGGAAGGGAAGATTTCGTCGAATACAAAAAGGATACAAATATACAATGTATTCAATGAAGTATGTAGCACTGTCTGTGCACTGTCACATTTACCTTAAAAATGAACATAATATCAAAAACAATCAAAAGTAATGTTTGTAATTTATCCTCAAAGTAATGTACCGAGACTGGCGAATACAACTCACCGGGATCGGTTTAATTTCGCACGTAATTTGTTTATCAGTGTTGGTTTTGATTACGATAGCGAGCAGCTGACTGGCGCGGCGGGGAAGGGCGCGGGGAGGACGCGGGCGTCGCTATTGGTCGTCGTATCGTAATCTCGCGCGAATGAGCTGCGCATGCGGCACTTATTTTGCTATACAAGCCGGACACGTTTTCAAATTTTTTGTCTATAAGTGTACAAAATTAAGAAATAACTTAAAATATAATACTACTACAAAATATGCGCTGCATTGGAAATGATATTCAATTACCATTCTCTAAATCGGAAAAGTAACATTTGTAACCAGACCCGGCTAAGCCAAAATCAAATACACTCCCCGACAGTAATAAGTAAGCTCCCCATAATAAAATCTTAGTAACAAATAAAACTCGTCTCAAATAAAGAGTAAATTCTAAAATCGACAGGCGGTTTGCGATAAAACCAGTAATTTAGTGGAATGCGTGGCCAATGTTAAACTAACCACCATGTAGGTCTTCCGCTCCCCGGCGCAGCTCTCTTTACCTAACTAGCGTCTTCGGTCTTTCTAGAATGTTTTCTAATAAAACAACATTTGAGCAGTGCAGGTCGGTCTGCATCCTATCCCCTCAATAGGACCGCTCTTATTATGTACCTAACAGAACAAGACTGTACAGTGTACACTGTACAAGTCGACACAAAATAAAAAAGTAAGTGATTTTTTCAAAAATATTAGGTTTTTTGTGAACCTGAAACTTTTGTGTTAGTTGGCAAAGCTTCAATTCTGTAATCGTATAAAGTTGTCGCTGTTTTGTGTCAGCTTTATCACTGATATGTTACATGGATGCCGATATGTTTTGAATATATCGACGAAAAGCTGACGTACTCGTACATAATTTAAATTATCTAGAAATTTTAAAAACAATTTTGAAATGGATAACGAATTCACAAATGTACTCGTCGTGCAAGAGGCTTAAAAGCTTATGAAATACCTTAGTAACGTTCGTACACTTACTACAGGAGGCTGGCGCATGTTTTTGCCGAAGGCTGAGCGTGGTCATGTCTCACTCGTCCGATGCAAGTTTTTGCGAAGCGCTTCGACGCGAGGGGGCCCATTCACTGTGCAATTGCCAATTGATGGGATGAAATGTGATTCACTAATTGTAGGGCTGGCAGAAGTCAGCAGAATGCTTTTAACGCAAATTTTACGAGTTTAATAAAAAACCAATACTTTTATGGTCAACCTAATTAACCTAAATATTTTTGGTTTAGATTCTAGCTTTATCAAAGATCAGGTTTAGGGAAGTGGAAGTTAAAAAAATAAAAAGCTTTGGTGCTTCAGTACTTCGGTGCACCCCTCGGCTACATTCTGGTTTGGTAGTTCGAGCTTCGAAGAAGCGGTTGTAATTAATTTATCCACTTTTGGCGAGATGTTTTATTCATGTGATTCGTTTCTGTCGGACGCGACTGCTGCAGAGCAATACTAATGGATGTAATCCGAGTTGAAAATATATTACGTTTTTTATATTTTCTAATCTAAGATTACTATCTACTAATATGTAATTAGAAATTGCGATTTATTGAGGAAATGGAACGTTATTGTAACATAATAAGGAACGAAGATATAATTATTTTCCTATTTCATTTTTATTTATTATTAACTATATTATTACACTTCTACATCGTTTAATGGTTAGTATCAAATAGAAACTATAGATGTTTAGATTAAGTAATTAGTAAAAGAATAGTCTAAATTTGGTTTAAATTTAGTTTAAATTTCATATCTACTAAGTTTCGACTACGCAGATTTAAGTGTATTTATTACAAACAAACATACGTATGCAAAAGTACAAAAGTTTTCCCTTTATAACAGTAACATAGATTAATAAAATTTAAATTATTAATATAATGTTGCAAGTTGTTCACCAAAATGGAATACAATTAATGTTAGCTCGAAGGAAGTGAAGGTCACAACGAATACAAACACCTGAATAAATACTGATAGCGAGCAACGGGAAACTTTCTGACTGGACGCGTGACGCGACAAGCGGGTGTGGGCATGTCATAGCTGTAATCAACGACAATAACTAAAGATAATGCAAAGAACTTTATATCTGTAATATAGGATATAGTCCCGTTGGACATATTACACTTTTTTCTAAACAATAATCAAATCAAATCTGATTTGATTTGATCTAAACAATAAGTACTAAGAGTAGCATAGAGCAGCAATGAGAATGATAATCTTTGTTAAAATTATTATTAAGCGGCACTTAATACATTCTTAGAAGTCAGTATGTATTAATATGTGATCTGCGGTACTAATAATAATTAGCTACAATTATTTTGCTCATATATAGCGATCTGCGGTGACCTAACATGCATTGCATGTTCTACTGAAGTATGAGAAGAAAATCTTTGATAGGTCTTAATGAGGAAAAAGGATATATCAATTTGAGAAATGAAAATTAGTACGTATTAATTAGTAAGTTTTCAATAATAGGCAATTACTGAAAACTTACCACAGAATCAAAAATCAAATTAGAAAGAGAAAAAAAGAAACCGAGAAGATAGAGGTAAAATTAATAGATAAATATAATATTTTTTTTTATTTTCAAGTATTATATGTTGAACAGGCAGAGATGAAGCTATAACACGACAATGGAAATCAGCCGGTGTTCATCATTACAATCGATGAAGAATTGGAGAACAGAAGTGAGGTGAGTCACTCCGAGCCCCGGCAACACGCAAGGCATGGTATAATAGTGTGAACCCATAAAAAATACTGACTAAAGAAACATAAAATCACCTTCCATTAGCTATTCACAGGCAATGTGTACTGCGTAGTTTGCACGTTTCCGTTTTAACGAAGCGTGTTAAACTACAAGAGAATTTTATTGCTCAACGTGTTTTGTTCAAAAAGCAAGTTAAATTTTAAATCTTCTACAAATTCTAAGCAAGAGGTGCCTCAAAATGAACGATAGCTTTGATTTTGTACATATTGTTTTTAAATTTTCTTTTAATATAATTCTTTTAAACGAATTTATTTAATAAAACTACTATGTTGTTTCAAACAGCAACCCTTCAAAAAAATGTTTCAGATTCAATAACTTACGACGGAAATCATATTTAGTTTTTACATAGGCACAGCCGTGACAAGTTAGAAAGACATGGCAGGACGTGTTTCAACATGTTTAGCGACTACGGCTCGGGAACCAGATTGTATCGGTTCATTTACAACCTTGTTATTCGCTATTCCGCTTAGCTTAGGGTTGTTATAAAGCTGAAATGAATGTCGAATTACAAGAACTACTGTACACTCAGTCATCAAAGTTAGACCCTTATCTTTATTGCAAAATATGTATATCAATTTACTAGGTATTCAAAAATTTTCAACTCTTTTTAACCGACTTAAAAAAAGGGGGAGGTTATATGTTCCACTGCATATTTCTTTTTTTGTATGTTCATCGATTTCTCCGCCAACTGTGGGCCGATTTGAAAAATTTTTCATTTGTTCGGTAGGATCTGATGATGGGATCCCATCCCAGGGAAATCGAGGGCAACTCAAAAGTTATAGGCACCTACTATGTTTTCGATATATTTTCTACAATTGTTGCGTCTGAAAATCAATCTCATGTGGATGAGCTGATGATAAAAGGAAAAATTCCTTTGAACGGTTATTTTTCATGTGTTTTCACCAATTTCTCCATCATCTCTTTTACATTCGTTCATTCATATTCATCATAATATACCATATTTTATTATTTATTAATTGTATACGATTCTTCAAAGTCGATATAAAGATTTACATCGTATAATAAATAAATCTGTTTTGGTTTCTTTATTAAAAGTAAAGTTCATCAGATTTTCAGTTCAGAGATTCAATGATAACTAATCAATAATTTGGATACCTATTATATCCGTTGGTTATTTTTCCATTTTCGAAGCCCTATATTCGGAGAGTCCGGGAGACGAGCCCTGGCCGCAAGGAGTGACGCACGCTGCGCTGGCACCACATTTTACGTTTTGTAGATTAAATGATGCAGATGCATGCATTTATTATAGGTATTCGTCTATAACTGAGGTTTAGTTTTTTTTTATTTCTAAACCAACATTTAATATGTTATATTATACTCAGACCATACAACATAAATTAATACAACTCTAAATATACTAATACTGTATATTTAAAGTACGTATGTTGGCGACCCTAATTGGAAGATTTTAAAAAATACAGTACATAGGTATTTAAATTCAGTTATACGCAATAAAATAGTCTTTATCAAACAAATCTGCAGTTGATTTTATATTTATTACTTACCTTTATTATTTACAGCGATCATTTCAATCCTGTTAATTTTTAATGTGAAAGTAGGTCTGCTAAAAGTAAATCCGGTTTAGGATTACGACAATAAAAAAATTAAACTTCTAACCGTATAAAAGCTCTACAAACTCAGAAACATATAGAAAATATAAATATTTTCGACTACTAAATACTAGGTACTAATTATGGATAAAACGAATAAGTGAAAAGAAAGACATATCAGTCAGCAGTCGACAACCCTGAATACTGATGATTAGTGAATGATGAAGCGTAAATAAAGTAGTTGCGGGTATTTAGACCTAAAAGCTAACAACTTATACGAATATTAATGATAGCAAATTAATATATACATTGTCGTTACTCCGCAGCCGTAGGCCGTACCACCTCAGGCTAGCGCCATTGTCGCAGCGCCTCGCTTGTCAATGCTGCCATTAGTTTATGTGACAAGCTTACAAGGCACGTCGTGTCACGTGTGGCCTGCGCTGTACAGGCAGACAAGCGAGGCCTTTTTATATATACATTGAACACGCCGCGATTAGTATTAAGGATAATTTTTCATACTGACATTATTCACTAAACAAAGAAACAAACGTTTTCCATCGGATTAATTTTGGTACGAAAATTTATTAATTTAAAATATTTAATACCTACTGAAATCCGAATTTTTAGTTTTGTGTGGTCTTCTCTACGCTTTAATTGGCTTCAAATTTCTAACTTTTTTACAATCGCTGAAAAAACAATACACCTACTAACTATTACGCGATAATTTTGCTGATTAGAACTGATTTCGCCTAATGAATAGTAATTTTATGGAATGGTGTAGCTTACAAATAAATTTTGCACTTGGTACTTTTTCTCGTCAAACTTTTCTTTATTGCAGAATTATATTATTTTTATAAACCCCAGTTAAATTTAATGTAACATTTCTACCAGTGGATGGTAATATATAAAGTCGGTACCACGCCAGCGCATCGCCATTGTGCCAACTACTCGCGTGTCAAATATTGTCATTAGTTTGTATGACAGGCTTCACAAAACACCGCACAAGTTTTAGACAAAGCTCTTGTAAAACATGGCGTAACGGTGTTTAGGATATTTCAATTCACGTCTCGAACTCACGTGTTAGACGTTAGAACTATTTAGGTGCTTAATATTCGTAATGTTGCTGGTCGGTCTATATAAGTTGATTGTAAATTGCTTTATTTAAAGCAGTTTGTACGAAATAGACGTATTTTTAGTTTCGAAATAATGACTGTATTAGTCTAACATTACTAATAGAAATAGGTACATAATGAAAATAAGCTACGACGAGACGAGGCCAAATCCGGTTCAATTTAATGAAACCATAGCCGACTATTATTACAGCAACATTATTAAAATGGTCTGTTACGATCTATAAAAATCATTTTTTAGGGTTCCGTACCTCAAAAGGTAAAAACGGAACCCTTATAGGATCACTTTGTTGTCCGTCTGTCTGTCTGTCTGTCTGTCAAGACCTTTTTTCTCAGGAACGCGTCGAGGTATCAAGCTGAAATTCATATCAAATACTCAAGTCTATGGTCTCTTGGAGCTGTGAAAAAATCAAACTTCTAAGTCAACGCGATCAAAAGATACTCCCGTTTATGCCGCAAATTTTCGACACTCGCAAGGGAACAAACAAACAATACAAGAAAACAAACCTACAGGGTACTTCCCGTGAACTCAGAATCTTGAAATTTGGTACGAAGCAACGTCTTATAACACAGATAAAGGAAAAATTGCGAAAAGCATAAATTTTTTGTTACATCATATAATAAAAATATTTTTAATAATTTTATACTTATTACCCCTTTACTCATACACCGTTCCGTACAGGTTTGTACGGAACCCTCGGTGCGCGAGTCTGACTCGCACTTGGCCGAATTTTTTTTCCAAATGACATGAGTTATTACTTTACCCACTTATATGACGGTATATTTATAATATGTACAATGTACATGTGTAAATCTTATACATATATGTAGTATATCAACTATCTGGTATCCGTAACACAAGCTTCATCCGTAGCTTACCACGAAACTAGATGGCGCTGTGTGTAATAATGTCCCAACATATTTATTTATTTAATGAAGCAATCGATAAGTCCTGCGCAGGCACAGGCTGGAGCTTATCGAGTCTTAGTAGCCGGATCGTAAATATCGTAATGACCTTTCAATCAATCTTTGTCTCAATGTTAGTTAACAATAATTGTAGCCGCATCCCGCGAGATCAATCATGAGACTTCCTGCTCCAGCCGCCAGCTACCGAGCTTACGCGCTTCTCATCGCGTCGCTTCTACATATTCCGAGCCAATTATATGAGATAGTTTTCATAATCCATGGACTTCCTTCGAAGTAATTGCTCATGTATAAGTAAGTATGTATTAAAAAAACTACTTAGCGGATTAACTAGACAATTTACATTCTACAAACGCAAACTTCAAAATCGACATTAAGTATTTTAATCTTCAGGACCTTACAGTAAAACTGTACTTTTTAATAGCGCAATTATGTTTCAACATAGATAAATAGTAGGTAATATAATGAACATTTTATTTCACAAACAATGGTCCTTCGAGCCAGTATGATGAGTGCGCCGGCGCAGACTGCGCGACGGCACCGATAACTACAATTCACGCAGTTCACACAATTGATAGCTGTAATGTGACACTATTTATACGTAAACCGGCACAAACCTTGTGTCACCTGTAGTCGAGCGTACTTTGCGTACGAACACTACTCTTCGAGAACAATAAGCATCAATTTGAACAATATCATTCTTAATCATATTAATACAAGCTCCGTGAGCCTGCGCAGACGATACGACGACATCGATATACACATATTTTACATATGAGTGTAACAACATATATTTTGCCGTTCTTGTTATTGTCTTTTATTAGGTACTCTTGTTACTAATTTGGTATTACATATTTCATTTAAGCAAAGTGATACTTTAAGCTCTATTAGGGTTCTAAGCTTAGGTAGAAAGTACGAAAAGAAAGTAAAGCATAAATAACTTATAATATATTTGTTTTTTAATTTCGTACTATGTAGTATTGATAATATTTGCTATAATTTCTTTGTTGTTTAAATGTAAACAATACAAATGCCTACTCATATTTAGTTACATGATAACAAATCGTATTCGCACTCATCGCGCGATACACTGGCGCGACGTGGTGGGTATACAATTTTATTTTATACCTAACTTTGTGAACTTCAATGTAATGAAATTAATTTAATTTAAAATATATTAGAGGACACAATGTAAAGACATTAGAAATTAATCGCAATTCACATCTTTGAAATGAAATACGTATCTAATGAGTTCAAAGAGCTCGGTAGATCGTCGCGTTGGCAGTATCAAGCCAGACCGGGTCCAAATATATATTTTTTTCACGGTAGAGGCTTGTGTTACGCATACAGATACTAGAATATTGACACCCATAATATTGAAATACCAACATTGGTGCTCCGTCCGTCCGGCGTCCAGTGGAAGTAGGGTCACTAACTCACCAAAAACTGAGCCAAACGTTTCAAACGTCTGTAGCATTCTTACGCCCACTCGAGAAAGAGTTAAGAACTTCCGAATACCTGAAATGCTATAATCTTGTTATTTAGCTTTCACGTTTTAATAAAATTTCAAGTAAAAACAACAACGTTGTGACATTTGTGTACATAGTGCATTAGTGCACATGTGTATTGCGTAGAGACATGAGCCAAAAACATCCCTTGTAAGCTGATAAGCTGGTAAGCTTGTAAGCTTATGATATGATGTATTCATATTATATTCTCACAATTTTGTTTTACTTATTCCATACGAAAAATAAGTCACCTAACCATTTCTAACTTCTTAAATCTTAGCCTAAGCTACTACAACTATGATGGTGCTCAGTGCGTGTGCAGGCAATGACGTATGCGATGTGCCGCTCGCATGTACCTAACTACCTACTCGTAGTCGTAACCTAGACCGTGACTTTACTTTGACTTTGGCGATAAAATAATCGCGGCAAGATTACAACGCCGGCCGGTACCGTCAGACCGCGTGGCATTTATATTTTTACATTCCATCACGCTTTGCATTATAACAATACACAAATTATTATAATAAAATACTACTGATCGCCTTACACGTTTCGTGTGTTCACTACCGTACTAATAACATTTCTTCAGATAATAATGAAATAATGGTACAAAATGAGAGTGTAACCTATGATGCCATCGCCGCATTGTGCCAAATCTCTGATACAAATCCCGAATAAGAATATTTTCAATGACCTATCTAAGAAAAAATGGACGAGTTGGGACGACTTCTTATTTAACTCTCCTTATCTTACTCTTGCATACAGATGTAATACATATCTCATTATTGACGAGTAGTAGGTTACTAATGAGTAATACTAATTTGTTTTAAATATAATTTCATAAAGTAAATCAGCTGCAAAACTGTTATATCATTACCATTACGATTAAAATCGCTACTGCAGGAAAATTGTAGCAAAACCATTACGTTGATAGCATTTTAACGTACGTTTGATGTAATTCCTCATATTCCTCCTATAAATTACAATTTGTTGCACTAACTCGTACAGCATCTTGGCAGCCACAGCTCGCATGCAGATGGCAGTGCAATAAAAGTTAAAAGTAATAACTTTATTAAACTAGCGATTCATCCTCGCTCCGCTCGGGATCGTACTTTGATATGTTTTAAGCGATTTAATGAATCATGCCATTTAGAAATATAAAAAAATATGGTGGTGGGTAACGACAAGCGCGAGATTTCTTTCGACTTACAACCCTTTAGCGTGCTAAAGAGTGTAAAACTACATGAAAAGATACAATACATCAAGGTCATCACTGATCATACACCAAGCTGTATACAGATACGGTGATGTCATTCGATACTCCACCACACCACTCTTTACTTAGCCATGTGTTTAGTTTTAGATTTCAATTTGACATAAATACAATTAGTAGAAAATTAATTTTATCGTAACAATTTTATCGTTACATTATCGCACGTTCGCATTTTACTCAAAACTAACTGTACGTAAAATAAAAGAAACTATTACTTTTTTTAATGCCTCCTTAATAATATTATAAATATGAAAAATAATTAAGCATTATGCATAATGTACTGATGTGTCGCGGTGGTCGCGCGGTGGACGGCAAGTGCGGCCGCGGGGCAGGCGCAGGCTAGCGCTCGCCTCTAATCAGCACTTCAAAATACTATTGTTCGCTCAAAACCCTTATCGTTACACAAATACCGATAAGTTATAGCATTCAAATATTTCATAACCTAATATAGTAACAACTTCGGCACTCCACTGAGAATCTTCGACACGTTTAAAGTCAATCCAAATGTTTTCAATAGCTATTTCAACACAAATACTGTATAACAAATACAAGTTAGCCTTTTCGTAATACAAAAACATTACACTCATATTTTTACAATCATAATCATCGTATTCGTGAATCGTGCTCTTTTTAAAGTCCCGCTGCTAGTCATGGGCCTTCTAGTCCGCTACGGTGACCAAGCGCAGGTTGGCGTACTGCACAATGCACATGTCTTTCGAAAACTTGTAAAGTTATTTCAACTAGTGCGGCTTTTAGATACCTACAAAGGTAATAATTTCATTCACAAACATTATATAATAATATACCTACAAAAACAATTACATTTTGTACAAAATTTATATTGTATCTAATTTACCTACTCGTAGCTTCCATATATTACCTACGAGTAACCTAAATTTATTTTCCTGTGAGTTGTGACATGGTATTTATAAATATTTATTATTGTATCGGAGGTGAACTTTGTTTTTATAGGTATTTGTATCATGTTACTATAATACGTCATAATATGTGAATTTATTTCATTTGCCTCTGAAATATGTATATTATGTAAATGTTTGTGGTCATGAATATAGATAAGAACTTCAAATTGTAACCTCTGTGTGATAAAAAGTGATTCGATTACAGTACATACATACATACGTACATATTAAATACCTAGTGAATGCAACTGTCATCAACGACACCTAAATATAACTAGCTATACGAGATTTAATTTATTATTTATAGCAATGCCTCGCCATAGTTTTTGTCGATAAACTTGCAAAGGCCAAAGCTTAGTGTATTCGTTCTCACTGGTCACTTTCCAAACAAAATCCAATTACTAGTGTTTGAACACTTGTCTAAATAGACCTACTATAAGTGAACTGGAGGACTACAAGCAGAGGAAAAGAGACGATGAAGCGTTACTTTAAATCTCAAAGTAGATATGTAACTGTAATTTGCGACTACAAGCAAGCAAGCGCATAAAATACATAATATACACATAAAAAATAAGTATATTATATTCTATTTATTAGATACGTGTTTTTAGTTTATTGTTATACAGTACGACACTAAAACAATAGATTTTTACTGCGGGAAATAGATTCCAAAGAAATATATAATGTCCAGGCTCGACTAAGTTAAAATATCATTAAATATTTATAAGTATCAACTAAATACTATAAAATAAAGTCCTCCGCCGTGTCCGTCTGTTCGCGATGAACTCAAAAACTACTGCTCTGATTTTCATGCCGTTTTCACCTATAGATAGAGCAGTTTTTGAGAAAGATTTTAGTACATAACTAGCGGAACCCGCGGCTTCACTCTTGTTTAGTCTAGGAACCCAAGCGAAGTGAGGGTGAGTCGCAAATTTAATATATATCTAAGTATATGAACAGACCTGTGATCTAATACAGCGTTGAAAGAGAAAGGGCCGGACGCTGCCTAGCTTGTGTTAGATGTAAGGTGGATAGCGCGTTGATTAAATATAATACTGTTTATAATCTATGAAGGTACGAGTACCTTGCACTATGTAATGTTCATTAGGCTCTTGATTTCAGTCATCAAGATTCTTGATAATTGACATTTGTCACTATGTGTGTGTATGTTTGTTACTGGCTACTCTTAGAAATAACATTTACCAAGAGATGGCGTTGCCTCTCTCTACGTGAAATAAAGCATAGTCGCTTGTCGATACGCTAAGATATTATAACTACGCAACGGATTTTGATTCAGTTTCCATCAATAGACAGAGTGATTCGAGAGAAATGTTTCATAAGTATAATACATGCATATTATTATAATGTCAAAGATATAGGGACGACGACGGACCGAGGATGAATCGCTAGTAATATTACACATTCAAAAGCTCTTAGCATGTCATTTGAACAGAGCGAAAATAAGTAATAAAGTCCTCCGCCGTGTCCGTCTGTTCGCGATGAACTCAAAAACTACTGCTCTGATTTTCATGCCGTTTTCACCTATAGATAGAGCAGTTTTTGAGAAAGATTTTAGTACATAACTAGCGGAACCCGCGGCTTCACTCTTGTTTAGTCTAGGAACCCAAGCGAAGTGAGGGTGAGTCGCAAATTTAATATATATCTAAGTATATGAACAGACCTGTGATCTAATACAGCGTTGAAAGAGAAAGGGCCGGACGCTGCCTAGCTTGTGTTAGATGTAAGGTGGATAGCGCGTTGATTAAATATAATACTGTTTATAATCTATGAAGGTACGAGTACCTTGCACTATGTAATGTTCATTAGGCTCTTGATTTCAGTCATCAAGATTCTTGATAATTGACATTTGTCACTATGTGTGTGTATGTTTGTTACTGGCTACTCTTAGAAATAACATTTACCAAGAGATGGCGTTGCCTCTCTCTACGTGAAATAAAGCATAGTCGCTTGTCGATACGCTAAGATATTATAACTACGCAACGGATTTTGATTCAGTTTCCATCAATAGACAGAGTGATTCGAGAGAAATGTTTCATAAGTATAATACATGCATATTATTATAATGTCAAAGATATAGGGACGACGACGGACCGAGGATGAATCGCTAGTAATATTACACATTCAAAAGCTCTTAGCATGTCATTTGAACAGAGCGAAAATAAGTGGCTAATAATAATCTTAAAAAATACAATTAAGTTGATTTACATACATAAATAAACTCAAGCCGAACTGCCGTAATACATTTAAAAGGGCGTAGAGATAAAGATCTAAAATAGAGTCAGAATGTCTTTTTTGTCAGTGTCCCTGACGTTGCTGTCCTTTATATTATTTAATAAACAGCGAGACGTTTCTCTATTGAACATGAAGGTCCAAGGATCAAATATATTATTTTACACTAGCCGGTGCCAATGATTTAAGCTGCGTACATTTCTCTGTCATCTAAATGAACCATTACAATATAACGACTTAATACTGACACTGGATAAAGGTAGGAATCGACAAAAACAGTAAAACGTTTATTTCCTACTCGAAACGATTTTTTTTCCGTGAAGAAATAAAAATGGCATCTCTAGGATGCCGTCCACGGTCTACAGAGACGGACTAATTGGAGTGGTGATACGAAATACACACCGACAGGGAATGAGGCGTGACCGGAATGAATTTGAACAAACTACAATTAAATAAAGCTTAGTAACACCTTGAATGATGAGCTCTGATTTGCAAAATAAAATAGGTCCAAAATCAATGAACCAATTCAAACAATATTTCTCAATTTCTATTTATCCAAAACACTTTTTTCTAATACTTTCTTAGATTTACCCGATTTTTTGCCATTAAGTTATTCGATTAATTAAGATTTTTGGTTTCCGACGTTTAAATATTTTTTTAAATAATACTTTTTAAATGCTTAGAATTTAAATTTTATATCTACAAATATTGTGAGATATCTCTATAGCATGGAGTTTTATCCTCCATGCTCTATAGCTATGGTGGCAATTATTGTTTTTATCATTTATTTAATAAATGTATCATTTATTTAATTAAAACTTCGAAACGTTAAGAGCCCAAAATCAATATAAATACGCAAAAACGTTTTAATATAAAAGTGCAGCTGACTATCAAGCAATAGTGTCACATTACATATACAATACACAAGTCACCACATAAAAACTAAATTTATTATGCGAACGTCGGTATTTCTAAAGTATTTGTAAGTTGTAACTATTATAATAATTAAGCTTACGCGAGAAACACTGTCCGTCATTTCACGTAGCGGTGTGGCGAGAGCAGACATTTCCCGAACATTATTGCATGAAAAGCGTAACTTCGGAAATGTGATGCAAAAGTATTTGAACAAATCAAATCAAATCAAATCAAAATATTTTATTCAGCATAAAAATTGTTACAATTTCTTACTGAACGTCATGAGTCTACCACCAGTTCGGAAAGAAGAAACCTCTGACCTGAGAAGAACTGGCGAAAGAAACTCAGCGGGGCTAATTTTTTTTTTTATCGTATTCTCACTCTTTTTTTAAATTAAATTGTAGATTAACAATAATTCTATATGTTGAAATAGCCTGGTGGCGATCACATCATTCCCAAGGCGTACTGTCTTCTAAAAAGTCGTTAATCGAATAATAGCCTTTAGTACACAAACGTTCCTTCACAATTTTTTTAAATTTGGCAATAGAAGCTTTTTGTACGTTTTCTGGGATCCTGTTGTATAGACGTATACATTGTCCATAAAAAGAGTTACTGACTCGGCGTAAGCGAGTCACAGGCATTACAAGTTTATGTTTGCTCTAACAAAAGCTAATAGCTATAATATGTAAAATATACTTATCTCAACAGTTTGTTGTTATTACTAAATTTGTAATCTTTATCTGAAGATAAAACTTCAAGTATCTAATTCTATTGTAACCTATACCGACATAACATCTTTTGCCTATCAGACTGTTTGTTCCCGTTAATCTCGAAAACGAAACGCCTGGACAGATTTTTACAGGACTTTCACTAGTTGATAGGTGATCAAGATGGAGTAAATCAGGCTATTTTTCTTTTATTTATAGCACGAACACGAGTAAAGCGAGGGTGAGAGCGAGGGTATTTAGCTAGTATTTGTTAGAAATGTTGTCTTAATATAGATGAATAATTTTATAAAAATAATAAATAATAATTATGTTCGGTTTTTACAACAGCGCCATCTAGTTCCGTGGTAAGCTACGAGGCTTGTATTACGGATAGTCGATATATCTACTACACGACATATACATTTTAAATACATACAATAATATAAATATTACCACCCATGACTGGGGACCTGGGGACATGGGGGGAAATATTCGTGCTCAACAAATAAATGCCCCCAGCAAGACTCGAACCCGCGACTGCTGGCGTAGATGTGTAAAATGTGTACTAAATTAAATATTTCTCTCATGAAAATTGTTAGAGATGAAATCAACTTCCAGGTACGATCCTATTCATTAAAAATACGAAAATCGATTCATTGGCGCAGATATCGCGTAACACATTACACGCCAAATAAGGTACACAATCAAACTGTGTACCTGTTCATTTTTAAAGTCAAAACAGTCGTCGTTGGTTCGGTATGAGATCCCACTACAATATAATTAGATATGATAAGAATTAAGATATAGATTTTCAAATTAATTGCACTTATCCTGTCTTTTTTTATTATTTTTTTTCGTAAAAAAATCGATGGCGGTTCCGGGCGGCCGGCCCTCGTGTGCGCTCGATAATAATAATTAACGATAAGAGAACCCCACTGTAAACTAACACACTTTAGATATTTGCGTAAGTTCAAGGTCGCGCCTCAAGGTCACGCTATAAACAAAGCGGTAACGCTTATAGTATGCAATCGTGAGTAAAACATGACGCCAACGATCATTACGAAGGGCTAGGCCGATATTTCCCATACTCTATAGTAAAGCAAAGTACTCGCGTAGTCACGACTAGCACCGACCGCGACTGTGGCTGCGGCCTGCGAGTCGTGACTGCGCTCCGCTCCGCTAAACCGGTATGCTAATAAGAATCTAATAATGCCAGTAACAATTGTAAACTAACCAGCTTTGTTTTGTTATTTTTATTTAGCATATTTATTTACTGCCGAGTTAGTCACGGGTCGCGATAAAAGGTCGCTTTTCAGAGGCCATTGTAGAATACAACCAAATTACCGGCACATTCCTGGTCGGAAATTATATTATTTACACTAAGATAGTGAACCGGCTAATGGTTCCAGATACTCTCTACATTCGGTAGTTGTCGATGGTCTCCGGGCGGTACTCACCGGTGTCGGCGCGCTCCGCCTCGTCGTCCGACTCGGTGCCGGAGTCCCGCTCCTCCACCTGCAAGCAAAGCATTCCTCATGAGAGCGAGCACAGCCGCACCGCCACCGGCGCCTCGCGCACTCGCCGGGAGATGGAACGAGCGACCGTTCCGCTCCTTTGTTCTCGCGAGGCGGCCATTTTCTGGTGGCGGTGTGACCTTCGGCGAGCCGGCTCGGTCGCGTCGACACCCACCTTCTCGGAAACGTTCTCCTCATTCAACGAATGCGTTCGGAGCTTGTGAGTCAAAAATTTGAGCATTATTGAGCCTCGGCTCTCGCGATACTGCACTTTACTCGCACCGGCCGCTTCCGGCCGGGCACGGTCTCACTCGCGGCTCTCGCGATGCGGAGCGGGGCGAAGGCCTAGGGGCTGGCACGGCGGACCCGACACATCTCACACACAAAGACCACGTCACAGCACACCGGCACGAGCGAGCCACGCGCGACGAACCGTCTCCCTCGAGCGCCGGACTACTACTAGTCTAGTTAGAGTAGCCTTGCGTACGACGCAGTCAGCTGAAGTGGGTACGGACGGCGGACGGCGACTCATTAATGCGAGGGCCTGCGCTCGCGTGCGGCGCCGCCCCGAGCTGGCGCTGCGTCCCGGGCTCCGCTGGCGGCGAGGGCGCGGGCATACGTCGGAGAACGACTCAAATATTGCGTAAAGCGGTTCCAAGTGGCACTCGAGGCGAGAGCGCCCGGCGACCCATTGATGACAAAGAACCGGAACACGCAGAGATCGGACGCGATTGGACAAAACATTACAGAATAGGATCGAAATTTAATGCAAGTCGCGCCTCTCGCTCGCACTCGCGCGCTCGGGCGGCGCTCGGGCGCGCTCGGCCGCGGCCCGCGCAGCGCCGCTTACATAACGCCGCGCTGATAATATATCGCTGATAAAACCCGCGCACGACAGGAACTTGTGGACCTGCCGATGACTCGTTCAAAGTAAATAGTCCATTGAAATGTTACAATTTAAGGACTTAATATTGCATTTTTAGTGGACGCAATTTTATTGTTGGGACATGTGGGGGGGTCAATAGAAGCTTAACAGCATCCCTTTTCCCAAGATGGCGGCCGGAGGACAAGAGCGGCAACCCCACAAACTTGGGGTTAAGCTTCTATTGACCCCCCACACATGTCCCAACTCCCAACAATAAAATTGCGTCCTCTAAAAAATGCAAAGCTTATGTAACCTTTCAATGGACTAAAATTCTTTACTCAATATTGACGAGAATAACCGGAAGATACTTAGTCTTGTTCGCAAATCAAGTAAAAAAAAGGTTTTTTTACTTGATCTGAGGTCTTTCTATAGTTTTTTTAACTAGCAAATAGCTAAACTTTGTGTGGGGAATCTCGGAGTTTATCTAATGGGTAATAATGCTTAAGACATTTTTTTAAAATTAATGGCGTTAGTAGTAATTGGATAGATCCAATGAACACAAAATTTTTAATGTTCATTTTTTAATGGTTATAAAATTATGTTTTTGACAGGTAACACATCTATATAATATGAAGTTTTACTGTGTTATAGCACAAATAAATAGGCGTGATATTTTTTCAGTAAAGGGTACCATAGTATGCTCAGGTAATTAAGTATTTTACCTTTCGACTCAAAAGTCAAACATAATCGCTGTTTTATAATATGCTGTAAATTTATGTTTGTTTAAAGTAATTATAATTTAATTAATTTTTTTAGCTATAAAGATTGGATTAGAGAAAGCCACAAATTGCAGAAAAATATTGTCCCTTTAGAAGCACCTTATAAACAAAGCAGAAAGTTAATGTCAAATGCCAATATGGAATATGCATTAATCATTATGGTAACGAAAATAAATTTCATCCAATATACACGTGTGTACTGTAAAGAACTAAATCTATTCACGATTGATACACACTTGATTAAAGTGCAGTGTAATGTTCGCGGGCATGTCCACAGTAAGCGTACTCCACGGGCATAGTGTAACGACTAACGAGTGCTGCCGCCATGCTGTCGTACCTGCGCCGCTTTGCGCGCTAACTTTCAAAATTTACAGTAAACAAACATATTTAATATAAATATACGGTTTTTTTACAATATTTAGTTGTACTGAATTTTTTAATATAGGTTTATTAATGCTTACATTGTATTATTTATGTGATAATTATCATGTTTTTACTAATTGTAAATATCTATGTTCTATAGATTTCTGTAACAGCTATTTATTATATAATGTACACATAATTACATAATATAAAAGCACAAACATTGTACTAAGCATTATTATAAAGCAGGGTTCAATAAAAACACCAAATCGTTATCAAAACGTATATTTAAAAACAACAATTCAACAATCATTCGATACAAGCGAAGGTGGGCTTGGTGATAACTGATATACCTAAAACTTTATTATATTTTCAGCCCATACCTTAAAAATTTGGCACGCGTTCATACGAAATACTTACAAAAAATACATAATTTCAAAAATTTGCCACAATTCATTAATATAATCATAAGATCAATTACAATTACGTACAGGGTGTAAGGTAGATGTATCGAATCTATCACAAATCGAAATAACAAAGTTTGTCTAAATACGCCTATAAAACAACAACGTACTAAACAAGGCCTAGGAAATCGTTATAACGGTAGTTATATTTAAATATGCAGTAAAAAGATAGGAGTACAAAAATATTGTGATGTTGACACGAAAATATTATTTTATTATGATTAATTATTATCTAATTATAATGTTTTGTTTCTTAAGTCATTATATGATAATGTAGTGAAGACTGTCTGTTGATGAATTACTAGTAATGATATGTATTTTGCAATAAAATACAAGAGAATTATCCATGCCTTAAGACTAGATCAAGCTCACATAATATATCCAGTCCCAGATCTAGGGTGGGGGCAGATCAGTTCATGCATAGAGTATGAATAATGGTAAAAAAATAGTTCATCAAAGCGCCTCGCACGTAAGCCTAGATAGTTCACAACATAAGTAAACTCTCGAAATGGCGATTTGAGATTTGCTTGCTAAGAACTGACGTCATTTGATGAGGGCGCAACTACAAAGTTCCTTTTCGTCTCGATCGCGGTCTGGTAAAATATTGTTAAGTACGAAATATATGAGTGCATTCACACTATCGGTAACAGTCAACTTTCGTTCGAATCTCGAAGAAATTATACTACGATCCATTCGGCGGTAAATAAAAATTCTAAAACTAATTCAGAAATTTGAAAAATAATTAATAAATATCAATAGTGAATTGATATTTATTAATTATTTTTCAATAGCGTTTTAAAAATAATACTTAAAAATATTTAAGAGCCAAATATTTAGCGAAAAAATTTTAATCTAACTTTGATGATTGACTATTCGAGACTGAACCGTGCACTGAGTGACAGTGTAATGTGAACATAATTTTACTAGACTGAAATCGGACTAAGAACGGACTGTGAACTAATAATGCGCAGAAACCCTTAACTTTCTGCCCCGGTTAGAAAATAATCCTAGACCCAGGACAGCTACAAGACTTAGACATCAACATATTACAATTATGTATGTATAATGTATATTCCATATAATAATTCGTTTCAACAACTCCAAGTTAAGGCACAATTTACATTGTATATATGTATTCGATTTTTATCCATCGCATTTTCTGTGTTCACTTATATCTTAGTATAAAACAATTAACAAAAACGTATTTCAAAATATGAAACCTTAAAGTATAAGTTTAAAGTAAAAGCTTAAAATGAACTAAACATTATAATATTTACAATAGTGTTGTACAAACATCAATGTGCTAGATCTTCAGGTCAAAACCGGTGTAATATTTTTAAGCAGTAAATTTCTATTCACTGGATATTTATGTATATTTCTTAAATATACATTCCTAAGCAAAAACCGACACTTGAGGAAATTTAAGTTCCAGGCGGCTTGCAACAAATTCATTGAAATAAATTTTAAATAAACCTTAATGGTTTTTTTTTCGCATAATTATTTGAATTTTCGGATCTAAATAAAAAAGTATTATGAGAATGAAATTGTTTTCAAAGTCTGTATACTGTATATAATCCTTCAAATTAATATGTATGAAGTAAGTCCTGTCATTTTTTTATACTATAATTATTTTCATAAAGTCGAAATGAAAAGAATGTGTACAACAATAAAGACGAGAAGATGGCTTTTTTTTTATTTTACAAAGTTAAAAAGGTCAAAATGCCAAAATCACGACTTCTAGTCTATTACTTTTTCGTTCTCTGATGTTTAAAAGAGCATTACATTAAAACATTAGTTATCGTTATCGCGGTATACAATGTATCAAAATTTTCACGACACTGTATTTTTGGTTTCAACATTTTTACCAAACAAGTTGTAAGGTAGAAGTGAAGGTAAAGGAACGTTAATACGATCTTCTAATTATTAATATTTTTTATGAAGAGGTTATCTATACTTAGTGCGGTAATATTATGCATGTTTTAGAACTAAAGATGACTGATAAATTACGTCGTATATATTTTTATTGTGACATTCTTATAAAAATATACTAGGTTCGTTTTTACATATTTTTTTACTTTTATACTTTCCAAAAAATGTTATATATCACAGACGTAAAAGAGAAAATCCCGAAGTTTGTCGAGATGAGAGAAAGACTAATTAAGTGCGGCCTCACCGAAGTAGGTCTCAAAATACTAAATAGTAATATGACAACTCAACAATAGGACCCAAAATGTATTTCCCTGTGGCTTACTACTGTCATTCACTTCGAATACATAGAATATTTAAGTTTTCATTAACTCGAAAGGCACTATGCGAGGCAGATGACACGTCACATGAAGATGAGCTCGTCGTCCAAGTAATTGGAGTGCTCGCGCACGAACGCGTGCAGCTCCTCCACCGCCGCCGCCAGCTCGCGCAGCTCGGGGCCCTCGGCGGCGGGGGGCCCGGCGGTGGGGGGCCCGGCGGCGGGGGGCCCGGCGGCGGGGGGCCCGGCGGTGGGGGGCACTGCGGCGGGGGCCCCGGCGGGGGGCGCGGCCAGGTCGCGCAGCAGCGCGGGCGCGGCGTCGGGCAGCACGTAGCGGCGCTGCGGCGTCACGCCGTGCAGTACCTCCGCCGGCATCCCTGAGATCCTGCAACACGAGGAAGATTGTGTTATTATTGACATCACATTTCAGATAAATTGTAAATAATTTTACAGCCTAGTTCTGTATAACGTTTACGAGAATATTTTGGTAAGTGAAATAAATATAGAAGAGTGTTTTATTAATACATAATTCTTGCAAAAAAATGAACAAAATGAATTATTAAATTAGTGTTTCCTATTTACCGGGTCGCGACCCGGTACCGGGCCATCGAAATAATATACCGGGTCGCGACGTTCCCGCTTTGTTTTAAAAAATAACACCTACTATTGATCGTCGCATCGCATCGCATCGTGAATTAACTTGGATTTACAAAATTAAGTGGGTCACGAAGGGGCAGAGGAAACACTGTATTAAACGATTAGAATTTATTTTAATTAAAAGTATATTTCAATATACATTGTCAAAAATATACGATCTAATGGATTAATATAAATAAAAAAAAATTGTGTACAGAATTAAAACTTAATTAGCAAATTAATTTTTAAATTTCGTTTATATTTATAATAAATAACCCCGTCTAAGGTCGTCGAGAGTGGGAGATGGCGCTACGGTCACACCCACGAGTTAGACAGAGTTAGAAATGTCACTGACTCGCGGTGGGCGAGATCTAACTAAGGCTAACTCTTCCCCGTCTCTGAGCGCCTGGTACTATGAAGTTATTTTTTCGTTTCATCGAGTTTGTAATCACAACGATTCTAAAGAAGTTTCACTTCAATAATGTGTAAGTGTGTGTATACTGACTCAGCGATGTAGTATGCGCGGTAGGGCGCGGGGTGCGCGTGCGCGCTCTCGGCCAGCAGGCGCAGCGCCAGCGCGAAGGCGGCGTCGCCGGCGTGCGGCCGCCGGTACGCCGCGCGCGCGCCCAGCAGCGGCGCATTCACTGCACAGTACCGACATATCATCACATCAAATTAAATCAAAATATTCTTTATTCAAATACACTTTTACAAGCTCTTTTGAATCGTCATTTTTACATTATCAAAATTAAAAGTCAGTCTGTAAGTCTGTGAGTAAACTACCACCGGCTCGGAAAGCTGTTCTGCTGAGAAGTACCGGCGAGAAACTCAACAGTTGCTCTTTTCAAAAAAAAAAATTTGGTAACAATATTGTATTAAAATATTTAATCTATTTATCCTACGTGAGACACAACCAGACATTAATCCCACACATTACCATCCACTCACCACTACTACTACTACTACTCTGTCTGTCTTTTTTTATTTTGTGTACTAAAGGCTATTACAGTTCTCGAGACGTAAGCTTAGCTTTGCGTTTGTGTGAGTGACAGCTAAAAGCCAATAGCCGTGCATCAAAAACCAGTTAAACAAATGCAAAGCTGAGCTTATGCCTCGAGAACTGTACTACTACTAGTAATACAGCCATTAACGCCTACTTCCGGATTATGTATACATTTTTTTCAAATACAAAGGTTTTAATACAAACATATTAATATAACTTAAAATAATGTGTGTGTGTGTATGTGTGTGTGTGTATCAGCCATATATTATAATTATTATGTATTTTATTTTCATAAGCTTTCTGTTTCATCATATGTCAAAACTAACAGCCAAGCTATAACTTTCTTTTTGCATACATGTAATGTTAGAGGATATATATTAAGAACTTTGTTTATCTTATATATAAAATTCTTGTGTGACGGGGTTCGAACTTGAACTCCTCCGAAACGGCTTCACCGATTCTCATGAAATTTTGTGAGCATATTGAGTAGGTCTGAGAATCGGCCAACATCTATTTTTCATCCCCCTAAATGTTAAGGGTAGTCCACCCGTAAATTTTATTTTTTATTTTTTAGACAATTTTTTTTCCTACAGATCAACCCAATGAGGTTGATTCGCAATTAAAAAAATGAACGCGAGCGAAGCCGCGGGTACAGCTAGTTTTATTATATAAATTTTATTTATTTTATGTATACTAACGTGCGGGTAGCGCGGGCGGGTTGCGCGCGCGCAGGTCGCTGGCGTGCAGCGCGGCGGCGGCCGGCGTCTGCAGCAGCAGCACGCGTGCGCCGCCCCGCAGCAGCGCGCGCAGCCACCGCGCCGCGCCCCCCGCTGCTGCCGCCACCGCCGCCGCGCTGTACACGTCCACCACGTGGCAGCCGGGGACTAGGGATGTGGAAATAATATAATAAGGATAAACTCATTATTTCTATATTTGATAATCTGTGACCGAGCTGTCAAGTTGACTATACGTATTATTAGACTAGGCTGTATGGACTATAGTCCTTTGCCTTTCCCTATTGGGGATACATTTTAAAAACAACAACAACAAATATACTTTTGATCGTAATGGCGGGAACGCGATATACGATTCATTGAATCAATGGATAATTGAAACTAATATAAGCTTAAGAATTATTTATTAATTGTTGGATTTATGTGTGACAGTTTTTAGTATTGTTCTTTTATCCTTTTAATATAATAATGCAATATTGTTATCAAATATTTTTTTTGAAAAGAGCAACTGTTGAGTTTCTCGCCGGTTCTTCTCAGCAGAACAGCCTTTCGAGCCGGTGGTAGCTTACTCACAGACTTACAGACTGACATTTAATTTTAATACTGTAAAAATGACGATTCAAAAGAGCTTGTCTATTTGAATAAAGAATATTTTGATTTGATTTGATTTGAACACATTTTTGAAGTTATACTTCTTTATGCGCGTTATGAAAAATTGATGAGAGTGAAATTTTACGATGCGCGCGCAGCAGACAGCGAAACACAAAATCCTCACGGGAGAAGTTAGCTAACAGTCAACAGTTTAGAGGACTTGCAACTATATTTATTTTCAACAATGACATGGGTGACATTTTTGAGGTTTCTCGGGGTGCTGATTGCGAAAATGAGTATGTATTATTTAATGATGCCAAAGAAGTATAACTTCTAACGCGTGTACACACACACAATTTTTTGAAATGAAACTTCTTTAGAATCGTAGTGATTTCAAACTCGATGAAACGAAAAAATAAGTCCATAGTACCAGGCGCTCAGAGACGGGGAAGAGTTAGCCTTAATTTAAATTCACTACCTCTCTACAAAATTCAATTTTACTTTACACACGCACTTTTTTATTTTTCTTATAAACAATTTTTACTAATAGAATCTCTAAATATTAAATATCGATTGTATAACTTACTCTCTTTTTTTTAAGTAAAACAATAAGATATGCGTTGTGGAATTAAACCAATGTAGTTAAATGAAAAAACGCGTGGTCACTAAACGTATAAAAAGAATGTCACTTGTCAGTGGAAAAATGGCGCCATTTGCATATAACTTACTATTGGTTTAATATTAACCCCTTGTGTACCAACACATTCTATAGATGTAAAAAAAAAAGTTAATTTATGCAAATTTATTCATAATTTTTGAAAAGTTTAAAATTGTTCGTAGATCATATATGAGTCGACTAGTATCAAAGGTGGCAATGTGACTTTAAGACAAATGTTGGTAAATTCAAAAAAACTGATTGTTTGGTTTGTATCTCGTTTGTAGTTACAAAACTCATTTAAATAAGATCTTAGGTAAATAGCAGGATGAATTAATGCTATATTACCCTAATAATCATTCTATATCAGTTTTAAATACTATTTCAATTTTGAAGATTTCCGGCTTTGATGCTATTTTTTTAAGAATGCCATATTTGAAATTGAGTAAGGCACAGATAACCGTTTTTGATACTATAGATGTTATTCCAGAATTAGGGTTGTCATACAAGCATGGAACGACGCTTTATTTTTTGGCATAGTATATTGTAATTAAAAAAGTAATGCATTTGGCAGTTACAAAAAATCTTTATAATTAACTTATGAACTAAAAAATTAAGTAACTCTAAAAAGTTTTTTGAGTTTTTTTAAACTAAATTTAAAATTATATGCGCATGTCATGTCATGAGCCATTGTTAAAGTAGCACATTTTAGTGCTTTCGAATTATGACTGCACACTCTATCGAGTAATGATTTCGCCGAGTTTCTAAAATAAAAAAAATAATAATACTACAATATTATAACCTTTTACATGACAAGAATTGACAACCCTACGGGTAAACTTACTTCAATTCCTTATCCCTGTTTCTTGTCCAATTTTCTGGATTCGTCTTGCGTTTACGTGTAAAACTATTTATAACTAAAGGGGGGTGGCTTTCCATAATACTACTTCCACTGCTTTATATTAGTTTAAGTCACAAAAACACGTAGAAAACATTAAAATTCACAGAACGAAATGTTCCTGCGGCCGTTACGAAACGCAAATGAACTCTCGCTTCTGATTGGTTGACAGCGTAAGATTGCCGGGTTTGATTTCAAAATTTTACAGATTGCCGGCTTTGATGCCGATGTCAGTTTTTGACCTGTTTTTACTATGGTTTATTCCAAGTTCTGAACCGTATACTCCAGGGGAAACGTTTTTAATCAAATCAATCTGAGTCGCCATATCATTAACTACTTTTTGTCAAAATGCTCAGATTGCCGCCTTTGATACTAGTCGACTCATATATGTAATAAAAAAATTTACATCTATAGAATATGTTGGTACACAAGGGGTTAACAATGTTTTCCCACGGTAAAACACATAGAAGCGGTTGGAGGAAGTATTTAAAAAAGTTTCATTATTATGTACAAAAAATACAACTTTTAGAATAGTTAGAAAAAATCGATTATTGTAGAAATCGATTTATTTTATGGAGAAGAAAAATCGATTATTTAGTAATCTATTTTCCCCCTCCAAGTGACATCCCTACCGCTGGCCGCCACCGCCGCGCGCAGCTGCGCCGCCACGCGCATCAGCGGCGCGCAGTCCCGCGCGTACAGCAGCAGCACCAGCCCCGCGCCGTCTCCCGCCACCACCGCGCTCGCCGCTGCAGCTGCCGCTTTGGACTCCGCGAAGGGCGGCTCACGCCTGGCATTGAAATATTAACCATTTTCAGAAAAAATCCATTTTTTAAACTTATTTATTTATTAGAGAAACAAACAGTAATATAAAACAGACAATTAAATACATACACCAATAAAGTTTCTACATACAGGCAATTCATATAGTATAAGAATAGACACTAAAAAAATACATTGATTTAACTATAATAATATCTTAAAAAACTTGCCAATAATTTCAATACAAAACTATCAATTAACAAATTATCATTCAAATCATTTCGTAAAAATACAAAAATCATCTCATAATATACAGTTCGCGTCACCTAAAAAGAACGCTAGAGAAAAGTGGTGGGGGTGTGTTTGCGCATGGCTACATTCGCACACAAAATTACTAAGCCTATTCTTTTATTTTTGAACTAACCTTTCGCTCGTGACGTATATTGGTTTTTGGTAGGAATGTTGAAAAATATATTAGATAAAATGTCATTAAATAGAATTTTATTAATTATTTTAGTAATTTTATTTTAGTAATTTTTCATCTATTTACAAAAAATTAAATTAATTCGTTTAATATATATTATTTTATTGATTATTATCATTATTATCAGACTCTCTTTATAAAGCAATATGCGTTAAAAATATTATTTCTCTTTTTTTGATATAAAATCATTTCGTAATTAATAACTTTTGTGTGCGCGATTGTATTTTGAACTGACGAACCAATAGCGAGCCGGATAGCATGCGGCGCGTGCCTCGACGTCCCGCGCCCCGCGTCTTACCACCAAACTGGCCCATAAATCGCCTCTGCGCAACTTGACAGCCAGCGTTCTTTTTACATGACGCGAATTATTCCTGTGTAAAGTATCTTAACGTATGTTAATAAAGTGTGTACGCACCTGGCGAGCCAGGCCCACAACACTCGTTGACGGCGGCGCGCGGCGTGGCGGGCGCGCCAGGCGGCGGCCAGCAGCGCCGCCAGCAGCGCGGCCGCGGCGCCGCCCGCCCCCCACCCCGCCGCGCCGCCCGCGCCCGCCACGCCCACCCGCACTTCCACGTCATGACCTGCGCACACGCCCCGCACACATGACTCACTTCATCTTAATCGTTACAATTGTAAACTCTGCGACAGGATGGTTTTCCAATTACACGTTATTACACATTAAATAATATGTATTCTTCTATTCCTATTATAAGTATATGTATATCCCACGGCAAATATTACCAGCAATACTTTCAACAGCAATTATATTATACAATCTATACTGTCCGAAGTAATGAATCGAAATGTGTCACTCACTGATTAAACAGAACTTATAAAACCTTATTTTACAGCCCCATCAGGTAGTCAATACAACTCCCAATAAAGTAAATTGATAATAGAATAAAAATAGTCAATACCAGTCCATATTCATTATCCATTAAATACATAGAAGTTAACACAATATTGACAAATTGGTGTAATAATAATAATATTAAAACTATTGTTGGTATGGGGTGTTTACTGTCTACGTTAAGATACTAGGGCAGCACACATCACGAAGAAGTCACATTCGAAACGATTCATTAATCCTGAAGTTGCTTAGTCCTAACAGCATATTAATTCATTTAATAGTTCAAAATACACATATATACATACACGGGAGAGGAACGTGTGTTGTGGTCGAGGACTCTGTCACAATAGGTAATGTATAGTTGATTTTTTAATAATAATATGTATTCCAATAACCCATTGATGTTATTTTACTATTACATATTGTTAATATATGTATGTGTGTAAGTGTGTGTATGTGTCTACTCACAGAAGTCGTACGTGAAGGAGCGGTTAAAGAGCGTGACGGCGGCGGTCCACGGCGCGCGGTGGCGCAGCTGCGCGCGGTAGCAGCCGCGAGGCGCGGGTACTCGGCAACGAACCCCCGCCCCCGCGCCCGCGCCCGCCCCCGCGCACCGCGCTGTGATGTCCTCGCCCCACTGCCGACACACAACACTCTCTGATAGTAGTGATGGGCATGGGACTCAAATAGAAAATTAACATTTGATTGATAGTAGGTGTACAGAGTATATACATACATACTCGTACATTCAATTTATTGTGTGTGGTGTGCGAATAATTCGAACTTACGAATTATTCGTTCCGAATAGAATATTATTATTCGATTCGATTCGATTCAAACGATATTCGCACACCCCTAATTGATAGTAGTGATGGGACTGGGATTGCCAAATAGAAACTTAGCAAATCCGCAACAATACTAGGACAGCGGTGTCGGGTCGAGATCATAGTAAAAATTTAAAATATCTTGGTTTTTTTTTAATTTCAAACGTTTTAGCCGTTATTCGTTGCTAGTTTAATTACTAGACATGGGGCAAGACACAAAATTCCAGAACAATCCCGGATTTCCCGGCCATGTGGCAAGCCTAGATGGGACTCAAATCGAAAATTAACATTTGAATCAGTTCAATTAAAGACATTTTTAAAGACAATTACGTTGAACTGATTCAAATTTTTAAAATGGTTACAATCCGCGAGATTCGAATTAACTCGACAGTTCGAATAATTAGAATCAACACAAAATCTCATTCAAATACAGTTTTTACCATCATCATTCGAATCATTCGAATCAAATGTCATTCGAGTCCCATCTTTGTCTGATACTCTCATGCTCCGGTCCGGTGAGTGAGCAGCCGCAATACACCAGCTACCCACTAGTACTACAGAGCCGCTTCTAAGAATTACTCGAGAAATGCTCGCTTGCTACTACTATTACTATACAAATATTTAGGTCGACCTAGGACTCGAACCCACGACCATTGATCAGCAACTGTAAGTACGACTAAACCACTATACGACTTGTTATAATAACCAAATAAATGCAGTAAACTTTTTATCTTTATAACTAAATTCTATTACCTAGTGGTCTCTATCTTGTAATTTATCTCTCTTATTATAATTGTGTCATATAAACTAACCGTATAATTTTTGTTGTGCAGCTCAATTTCATACTCAGTAACGGGAACGTAGCCCGAGTGCAGCTGCAACACTATGTCGTCACTGAAATTATAAATATGTACATATTTTACATATATTTCACATTTTTTACATATATCAATATGTTCAGTGGTAAGCTACGAGGCTTGTGTTACGGACACCAGATAGTTGATAAACATACATATTATAACTTTTTAAATACAAACATATTATAAATATGAACACCCATGACTGGAGTACAAATATTCGCGCTCAACAAACCCTCATTGAACTTGGGTTGGGACTCAAATTCGGAACCGATTTTTTTTTTGTAGTTGTTGTACTTAGATTTTTGTTGTTTTCTCACTTTAGTTTAATATGTGTAAGATATTTTGTACATGTATTAAATATTAAATTAAATAAATAAATAAATTTATGCTCCGCTCCTATTAGTTGTACAAGATGTAATATAGCCTATAGAATTCCTCGATAAACGGACTATTCTACACAAAAATATTTTTTCAATTCGGACCAGCAGTTCCTGAGATAAGCGCGTTCAACCAAACAAACAAACAAACTCTTCTGCTTTATAATATTAGTATAGATTAAAAAGTCATGGTGACGGGAGAGTCCAAGATCTTAGAGGTAATGCTTACAACTTAACGTGCACCACCTATCTTCTTAAAAAATTAGCATTGGCTTCGAAGTATTTCAGGTACTTTATTAGTGAATTTAATTTTAAAAAATTTTTAAAATTAAATTCACTAATAAAGTTTTATTCCAGCGGTAACGCGTCGCTTGGATAACCGAGTGATGCGGGTTCAAATCCGGGTCTCGCACCTCTGATATTTTCATGTGCGAATCATTTATATCATGATTACCACTTGTCTTACGGTGAAGGAAAACATCGTGAGGAAACCTGCATGTCTGAGAAAACCTAATAAGTTTTCGAAAGACATGTGAAGTCTGCCAACACGCACTAGGCCAGCGCGGTGGACTATGGCCTGATCCCCCTCGTACTAAGGGAGGCCCGTGCCCAGCAGTGGGACATTAAAAAGGGCTGATGATGATGATGATTAGTTTTATATTTGAAAAAATCTATAACTACTTATATTATACTCTTACACATTTCTCAAAGAACAGTCCATTTTGATTTTACTTGAATATTTTTTGGCAACATACATACTTATATGCTACTAAACATAGGATTGCTTGCTGGGCTTTGGCTTACCTATTAATTGTTTGAAAGTTTCATCAAAATCGCTACGTCGCTCGTCTGTTTTTAATTTCAAGTTAACAGTTTTTCACTAAATGCATAAGAAAGTATATACGATACTAGCAACAAAAAAACATTTTTTTTTAATTAATGTCAGTCTGTCAGTCTCTCTGTCTGTCTAATCTCTGAAACGGCTAGACCGATTTTGACGGGACTTTCACTCGCAGATAGCTAATGTTATAACACGTAACTTAGGCTATTTTTAACCGACTTCAAAAAAGGAGATGGTAGAAATTTTATTTATTTTAATTAGCGAAACCCATAGCTTCGCTGACGCAAAACCTAAGCGAAGCGAGTGTGAGGCGCTAGTCGGAAATATACTCGTGAGCCGCGCGGCTACATATTATATTATTACGTTCATAGATTATAGAGATAGATTAATATAAAGGTATTAGATAACATGGTCTGATTTTAGTCAGCATTTCTATCAACTTTGAATTAACATGTTTAATAATGTAAAACATGTTTTGTTCTAAAATCAATAGTTTCTGCCATGTATGGGATAAAAGACATTTTATGGTTAAGTTTTTACACCTTGGGTTACATTATTAAAGTTTTAGTAGGGTACCTTTTGTTATTCTGGAATAATGTAGCATTCTAATATTGAAATCTTGTTTAGTAGTTTTTGAGTTTATTTGTTACAAACGTTTGTTTTTTCTATTTCGTGGATACAAATGTTTCCTCATTATATTATTAGTATAGATTATCACTTATTTTTCAACTTTGACATATGACTTTCAATTTTATACAAAATCATTATTAATAGTAATTTCCTTAATATATTTTCCTATTACAACATATTTTATCAACAGATATTATACCAAAAAAGCAGTAGTTCCCCGATGATAAAGTGCTAGCTAAATTTGCCTTTGCCTTTTTTACCTTAAGAAATGTATTTACTTACACCAGCTGCAAGTCTATAGATGGTTACTATACCTAACAAAACATCTTAATGGAAGAAGAATCACTCAACTACAGAAAAACACATAATTTAACAATGCAGACAAAGCCATGGGCAATGCTTATATCATATAAGAACAATATGAATATTTAAGATAATAATACTTACTCAGCACTAAGGAAGGAGAAGTATGCTTGGTTTTCAGTAAAATGCTCTTTATTGAATGGGTTTGTGATGTAATGGAGTGTGTCATGAGGACAAGAACTTGTAGCACCTCGCTGAAGCCATGTCTTAATGTGATAACAGGTGCCATTGAATATTAGATCCAAGTACTTAGTGAAGCATACCTGAAATATTTGAAATTATGTTTCTGTTAATGAAGTTACTTAAAGTTAATACTTCAAATAACACATTTTTTTAGACTGCAAAAGTCTAGACTAAATATTGTTACTTCCCTTTAAATGATAATGCTAAACAAAATACAAGTTATTAGTATAAGAATGTAACTGCCAGAAGTTATGCATAAAAATAAGATTTGCCTATAAAATACTAACATTGGTGCAATTGATATCAAGTGTGATATGTTCATTGAAACGTGAATGCACCGATCCTGGCGCGGCAATGACATATTCGGTACAATTTTCTTTTGGTCGATCATCATAACGCATTACTAGCTCCCAGTTAGTAACATTTCTATCCGCCGCCGTGCACCACTCCACTTTATATCGTCCTCCAACGCCATCAATAGAACTATCTAATGTCACACCAGTTTCAGCTCCATCACCACATCTCGCTTCATAGTCTGATTTCGTTAAATAACAAAAGACCAAAATCAAAAACACTGTCAACATCATTTTAATCTACGACCCATCACGACATTACAAAAATTCTCTGACACTGAATACGAATTACGATATGTGAATTTCAAAATTTATGTAAACAAGCGGTCACAGGGTTATCGATGCGAAATAAAACAAGTAATGTCGCGTATGCCGTAACTTTTGTGAATAATAGCACAATCCATATTTTTGAGTTATCTCCTATCCATATGCACTACCGAAAACTGTAAGCTGTATAATATGTATTGATCAATATGGACACTAAAGGCAAAGAGAAGTGTACTATATGTATAAATACTAAATTTAATCCTTATTCCTTAATCCTTATCCTTATGCCATCTTGTCAGTTGTCTGTCATCTTGTTTTGATTTCCAAGCACAGATAAAATAAACATTGTAATATTGCGTTGAAACAAAAAAAAAGAATGTCAAAGATACAGAAATGTATTTTTTTGATATGCTTGCAATACTTGAATAAATTTGAAATTTAAAGAAAGCCAAATATATAAATAATATTATATAATTTGGACGAAACATTGCTATAAAAATGATTGAAGTGATTGTTTTTAATTTAAAATTAAGGTTGCGGTTTACAATCGCTTGGCAGGATGATGGCAATAGGAAGGGGTGGAGGAGTAGGGGAGATGCTCCCTATTATCCCTATACTACTCTTATTACAAGGTTCCTGAAAAAATAGACTTTGAAATTTGAATGTAGCACTCGTCTGCGGCTCGCGTGCGTTGTGGTCGTATATCTAGCCTAACCTAACCTACCTAGAAAAAACGAAAAAAATAAGGTAAACCGTCTGAACCTATGTTATCAAAGTCGAAAAAAATAGTCATTTACGATGAAAGCACTTTCACACAAATGTCCGTAGAAACGCACAACTAAATATGACGGCGTTAGGGTAGTTGACTATGACATTCCAGTAATTCGACTCATTTTTGACATAATGATCTTATGTCTTTGTCTTACATATATAAAATCCTATTGGTTATCCGTCTCTCTCATGTTAAGTTTTTATAATTTTTTCTAAAAATATGAATTACCTTGTGTCGTGAGTGTTATTATTGTGATCAGTGAATAAACCCCTACCGTATATATAAATTTCACTGAATAAAGCGATTGTAAACCCAGCCTAAAATAAACATTAAACAGCTCTTCACTAAATGCATATGAAAGTATATGGTACCTACTATTCATCAAAAAATCATTTTTAATATAAGGACTAGTAATTAGAACTTAGGGCAGTTTCTTTTGAAATTTTATTTATTTCAAGTTTTAACTAGCGCCTAGCGGTTACCGCGGCTTCACTTGCGTTAAATCTAGCGATGCTATTATTGTTATATTTATAGCGTGATTAATTAATTTTTACGAAATATTTAGTGTATAGAGTATATTGCTACATATATAAATTGATTGATAAGCAAGTAACCGCATCAGCGATCGACAAGGTCACAGAACAATAATACCATAGTATAAAGAGAGAAAGTAAGGCAACTTCATACAAACGCACCGTGCGCGGCTTGTATGTGTGCGTCATAGTATCTTTACGTTGCCGCACGCACACTCAAACAATATCTCGAACCGTTTATCAGTGCGCCAGTCAAGGCTGACGCCGCACAAGTTTTGCGCGTCACGGTTTTTCACTATATGAAAAATGTGTGATATTCGTAGAAGAACTTATTGCTGTGTGTTTGGGTGTCTAAATTCTTCATCGATTCCAGAGTTGTCTTTGTTCAGATTACCTACTGAACAGAAAAGGTAAACAAATCACTTATAGCTATAGTTTGTCCATTTTGTTAATGGTTTTTTGACAGCTCGACGACTGACAAGCTATAGTGATGTCAAAAGGACATAATAATCGATATCTCTTATTTTTTTTAACATAAAATAATATTTATTTTTATATTTAATAATATGAAAATAAATATTGCTATCGTAAAAATCAAGTGTGCTGGAGAGAACTAAGAGAATCATAATGTCTGATTTGGACCGTGACATTGCATTTGATAATTTATGCACACAAGAGTTAATAATTAATATAACTGAAGACTCCTCATCGGACAAATCTAATATAAATGATGATTGTGACGAATCATGTTAATAAAAGGAATTAAACTATTTTAGTAGTTTTACTTGTATGATTATAATAAGAAGAAAGTAAAACTTTACTTAATGTTAATGTTTTCATTTATTGGTTTCTACCTTAAAATTTTGTTGTCTTCCTGATTAAAATAACATATTACACCTTATTTAAATATTAACATTGATTTTTTCCGATTATTTGTAATCTGTGGCACAATCGTAGTAATCGTTGTGTGGCACAGCAGTAAGGGGGCGGTGCCCGTCCATGAAGTACAATATTATTTGTATGGCATTTTAACTTTAATGGCTAACCATATACCTATACGAAACTTTGTGGGCGTGAGCTGTCAAAAAACCATTAATAAAATGGACAAACTATAGCATATAATTTATACTTGATGATGAAATACTTATGTTGGTACTTTTATTTTTGTTGTATTAGTTTATTATTTTAATAGGATGTGATATGATTTTATTAATATATTATACTTTTAATTTTTTTTAATTGTAACTAATAGCATATTTATGTTTTTGTAAAAGCAAGAAATTAAAGGATTTATTTTATTTATTTATACAAATAAATTTCGAGATAAATCTAACAAACAAACATTTTTAATACTATTTTCTACTGATATATCAGTTAAGCAAGTAACTGAAGGCCTAATAAAAATAATCATAAACATGTAGAAACAAAATGTTTTACATTCTTAAATGTATATAAATAATAAATATTTTTTAATAACACACTTCCCGGCCCAATGCCAATTTTTGAGCACTGAATTAAAATTTTGCTACAGTGACAACCTATGACAGGTAATTATATCGCGGATTGGGCCGAAGTTGCCCTACTTTGTTCTCTCTCTTTATACTATGATAATACCTTATACCTACCCTACGGACAAGGTTCTCCCACACATAAGTATAGGTATAAGTTATAACACTGATTTAATAAAGCACTTTGGCATAATACTATACCAAGACATGTACATACAGGCCAGACTTAATTTTAGTAAAATAACATAAAAATCACGAATATTTTATACTGCAATTATAGTCTCAAATACCGCATTGTCTCAAGACAGAAGTCTAAAGATACATTCAACATGTTCATCACCTGTCTTACGGTAGATCAAAACATTATCAGAAAATGTTTAATAAGATAATAAAATTTTCAATAAAAGTATCTGGAGTAAAAAATATTTTCAAGTAATACATTGAGAATATATCACGTTACTCTAATATATCATGGTCAGCATCAAGGTTGCATCTGGCGCGGACAATCTGCGGCTTCTCTTACAAGCGCGTAAAAATTGAAGAAATCTTCACTTGATCAGTTCATCTTGTTAGTGAGCTACCGCGTGATCTTTTAGCTGCTGTGTTAAATGGAGTCTTAAGATTCATGGTTCACTACAATGAGGGCAGGCCAAGGCCACTTGAGTAGACTTATAATACCTACATTTTTATTCAAGCTTAATGATTGCATTCTTCATGTTCTCTTTTGTCTCTGATCATGTTTATAAGATGCCATAATGACAAAAATTAGCAGGCCCAACGAAAAAAGCATCTTAATGCTGTATACAAAATAAATATAAATTAATCATAAGTATATTTTAAAATATATATATTAAAGTCATTATAAAAATAGGTATTAAAAAGAGTTCAATAGGTCCAGAGGTATTGTGTATGTTAATGTTTATTATCTTGTTTTAATATGTCCAAAATAAGTTTATAATTTGAAAATCAAAATTTAGATCTAAAGAAATTTATTAAGTTATAAATAGAATCATCATTAATTAGCAAAAACACTATAAAATACATTTTAAATAGGAATGATATTTATATTCCAATTTGTTGGGCTAGAACTGCATACAAAGCAAGTGCACTCAGCCCAATCACTGATACATGCAGTGTTTTGAGACCCAATAAAGCCCAAGCACTGAGAGAGAAAATGCTACCAATGGCTTCTTCCACTAGACTCCTATATGGATTCAAGGCTAGTAATGTGACAACAATCGGGAAATGTTTCTTTGGTAAATCACTTCTTGTCCAAAGCCATACAAGCGTTGCAGTGGAGGCATGTTGCAATAGTGCCACATTTGACTCTGCACATGAACGGACATAACGCCAATCAAATTCAGATCCCTTCGCTCCCACCCAGAGAAGAATGCTTCTGGTGACTACTACCTGTATAAGAATAAGTTATAATTATTTTTTTTTATATCATACATTCATTATTATATCTTATCAAAAACAGTTTCTAAAAGTATTATTTTCAGCTAAGGAATAATAATATACATACTGCCAATAAGTATACATATAAAAACTAAAACTTTGTAATACATTATTTATGCAAATTTGTTTATATAATTACTGTTTGAGAAATATTAATAATAAAACTACAATTAATGTTTAAAGTTGTCTAAATAGATATATATATAGTGGTAAAATTTATTTACTATGTTGATATTTGCTTTTACAAGAAGTCTTAATATTTAGGTACAGTAATATTACTATAGTATATTATAATACCAAATGTTATTAAAGAAAACATATACCTCTGCACCAGCCCAGCCTATTGCCGCATTTAAAATTTTTGCATGGCCTTTACCAGGAATTGAATTTAAAGCAAAGTATAGACCCAGAAGATCGGCATGATCAACTGTAGCTTTGAGAATTTCCTGAAAAAAAATGTATTAATTAAATTTACATGTTATAAATTTTGTGTCCTTAATAAATCAATTTTTAGATTAGGAAGACTGGGTAGATTAATTAGTTCTAATCCATACAACAAACTATTACATATTTAATACAACTTTTACTTACTAAAACTATATCAAAGTCTCCACCTTCATTAATATTATCTGAATCAGGGAAAAAGGTTGCTAAAAGCAGCATTTTACAAAGCTGTGTGAATATATATAGAAGACCGGCATACACACATTTAGAAAAAGTTGCATATTCAGATCTGTAAGAAAAATATTGCTATTAACCAACCAATAAGCTTAAAAATACTTAACCTTATTAATTAAAAAAAACTTACATTCCCGAGAATTTATATACCATATAATATGGGGCATATACTAGAGCCAGGCAGTTTCCAAAATGGTAAAGAGTCATCTTACTTTTTGTTAAAAAGACCCTACAATATGAAATAAAACATTCGATTCGACTTTATTTTTCTAATAGAATTAAAATTCAAATGACATATCACTAATCACACTATAAAAAAGACTTGTGAAGTCAACTGTCATCTGTCAACGACAATAGTCGACGCTAGTGTTGTCAACTGTCAACCTGCAACCATAGACAAGAGTCAAGAGGCTTGGTCCAGTTTATAACTATACTTATATATGTATCAATATACTCTATGAACTATACTCTTTGGGCTTGGTCATTCACATTAGTCAGGCCTATATTTTAAAAATTGTAAAACAATAATATGATATATCCAATACTCCTGTTTAAATTAATATGTTTTAACAAGACAATTATAAGTTATAGTAATTGTATATGTACTTAAATAATTTTATTTAAGTGATATGATCGGAAAGTGCATAAATCAGCGCGTGAATATTTTTTATACAATACATATTACTATTTACACTTTTAAGCATTAAAAATATAATTTCCTTAAATTAAAGTTTTTATATTCATATGTATTGTAGATTAAAATAAAGGATGACTAATAAAAATAGAATATCGTAACTTTGTAAGTTTGCGTATAATGGACTTTTACTGTCATGCACTATTTGAGCGCGATTTTTGTAAGTTTAAACAAAACTCAAAAGTAAATATATAATGTAAGAGTAAATGTAACTGTAAGGATATTATTAAATACATTATATATTTCTGTTTAATAATAGTATTATTGAATCGCATTAATTATATTTTAATTATTAAAATGTACTAATATGTTTTTTGGAACTATAATAATATTGAATTTTAATTGAAACTCAGGTTAGTTATGAATTTATTAAATACTATCATCATCTTAAATAATATTTGATTAAGATATTTCGCTACTTTTAATATTTCTAAAGTATTGACTATGAATCAGAACTATGAGGGTGCCTATATTAAAGAAAGAGATAAAAAATAAGGGTTGATTTATAAAAAGGGTAGGGTAGGCCTTTAACCCTTTCATTTTTTAGCACACGCGCAAAGGGGTTTGGGTTTTTTTAACCAATGAGAGAGAAGGGTTAAGAATTTTAAGATTTTATTCGTCCGGAGAATAGTTTGTTCACAACTCGGTGGGTGCTCCGTCACCGCTTGCTTTAGTACCCCTTTGGACTTGATAACAGGAACTTGTATTAAACATTTGCATATCAATAAATTTTAAGTGAGTTCAGTAAAATTGAATATTAATTATGAGTATCACAAAATACATTGGTGTATACCAAAAAGTAAAATTTTAATACTGTGGTGTGTAATATTTACCTTTATTTCTTGGATTTTCTCTAATTAATTGGTAAGGTATATTAATTTTTTTATAAAGTGAGTACATTTGGTAATAACATTCAATCAACATATTAATTTTATAGTAAATATGTTTTTAAATTCCATGTGAAAATTATAGTTTAATATAACAGCTTTGATGATTTTATAATGTTGTTGGATTTTAACTACAGAAAAAAAACACTAATTATATTTGGAATCTACACTTAAGTAGCAAAGATCTTATTTAAAAGTAAAACCATAAATAGTAGTTACTTCATAAAAAGTTAAACTAAAAATCTATATAAAATTTATAAATTTAACTTTTTATTCCTATAAGAATAACAATAAAAATTTAAAAGTAATAGATATTTGTGATATTTGTGATAATTAAATTAATAATTATAGTATAACAATAATTAATGTTAATATAATATTAAGATTTTTCAAGTTCTCCAGAAGTGTTGTTTATTTTTAAAAAAGAAGATTTCTGACTCTACTGCGACAAATACATAAGTTTTTTAGTGAAGTAATAACATATTTGCTACATACTGAAATCTTCAATAGTCTGCAAATTGTGTAACAATTTTGGGATTATTTATTTAAACAAAATGTAATGAATGACTAACTAACTATATTTTATAGTGAAAAGCTTTTATTCCATATTTTACTCTTACTTTTATTATCATTGCCTATACTAATTCGGTATTTTAAATAAACCTATCTTTTGGAATATTGTCGCGGACTGTTGGTTGATTTTTAGTTCCCGACGTTTCGAATGCTTTACAGCAATTATCGTCATGAGAGAGACCTTAAGTGACCATAATTTGTTTTGCAACGAAATCCGAAAAGATAGTTTTATTTAAAATGTCAAATATTAAAATTTAAGGAAGTACAATTCAGTTTAGTATTTTAAAATTCAAAGCAATTATTTAATCAGAACCTCGACAGTCTAGTAAATATGTACCTAGGTATAATATGTAAGGGTGTTATGAAATCGACTAATACTGAAATAATTTACAAACTCCAAATCTCTTGTAATTTCCAACAAAAAGCTCATAATAAAACGGCGCAGTTCACTCACGTTATCCCTCCATTACAGCATTGTCCTCTGACAATGGAGATAGAGAATAAAGAATCGCGGCCATTAGGTAAATTTCCTTATTCATTTTTTTGCGTGACACCCTCGGCGTAAAAAGTGGGGAAACTGTTATTTATCATGTGGAGACGTTGAGGCCGTGGAGTGGCCGCTGATGCTCGAGATCTCAATCTTGCGTGGCGTGAGCTTTTTGCTAAACGAGCTTAATCGTTGTTTTACTCTTTGAGCCTCAAATTTTTTATTTGATATTTATATTATATACCTATTATTTTTTTGGGTTATATTAAACATTTATAAAATATAAATACATTAGTTTTATTTTTAATTATAGCGGTATTTTAGTTATGTCGTTTTTTATTAATTATTTAAGCTAGTCGGTTTTATATACTCTAATATCAAAGCATAACAAATGGAACATACCCACTAATAGTAATATCTACCCAATAATAGAGCAATAACGGATGAAAATTGTACCTAAATATTCTATTTGAGGTATAAGAATACCCATCATTACTGTGAATTTATAGAAAAATGATTTCAATTTGGGGAGTGAGTGCATTATTCAGCTCACGCGCGCTGCAGCGAGTGTGGCAGATAAGCGTATAGCCAAAATACCGAAAGTCCGAGCCGGGGGGCCTTATCGGAAACGGCTTAGGTGACCCCATGCAAACTCCCTAATGCGACATTCCTCATCGGCCCTTCGAATAACCCTCCGATCGATCTCAATGCAAAGTTACTACAGGGGATGCTAGTTTTGTTTCTCACTAATATTTGGTTTTATAACCGTATCGTCGTAATCTGCAAGCTCGGTACGGTTCGTAAGTTCCTCGCAGTAACAATTTAACAATTTGCAATTAAAGTAGGTTCACTTCATTTAAAATTTCTGTATTGAAACAATTTTAATTCAATTAATAATAATAAGGACCTAATAATAAACATTATTCATAAATTGATAGATTGAACAGATACATTCTGAACACTAGCATTATGGTTTGTACAATGTAGTTTCAACCGACTGGGTGAAGTTCTGTACTCCTTGCTAGTGCTAGGTTTTAAAATAATCTGTATTAAGGAATCTGTAGTAAAGAATTATTTTATTAAAATTTATAAATGAAACTATCTTTTCGGATTTTGTCGCGGATTTATTATCAATTTTGGTTCCCAACATTTCGAATGCTTTACAACAATCATGGTCAACAATTCAAATTGTGGGTAGGCAATAGGCATTGACTGTAACAAGTAGGTACATATAACATAAACCTTTCAGACGACAAATACCTATACTAAAATCTCCTTACTATGATTGCTATTAAACTTATGCTACATTTCATGTTCAAAGGTAATATTATCGTCTCTATATGTTATAATACAGAGGCAAATTATAGTTTTACTTTTATTATAAGTTATTAAAATAGTACTTATTTTATTTGAGGCGAGTGTCCACTTTTGTATTTTTTCATTCGTAGCCATGAATAATATTATTTATTTAAACATAGATGTCGAGGCAAGGTCGGAATTCATTTTTTATGTATAAGCTATCGCCGCGCGGCGCATAGAATATTTGGTGGCTGATCAAAAAGTCCAATTCGGTTTTATATGCCACTGAATACTGAGTAGCGCTCCGCGGCGTGGGGGCGGCTCGCGTTTACGATATTTTGCTAACATAGGTTCAATAATACATACGAAGCTCCTAGGGGAATATGCGACATGTCCTTTAACTACTGAATTACAATATTAAAAGTATTATACAATAACAGAAAATATATACATAGGTACTACTTTAAAGCTTAATATTTTTCGTATTCCACCTTTACTTAAGTTGTAGGTCATGGATTCGCCCAAAAAACTACGAAACATTAATCTGATTGGTTTATGAATTTCTTTAGTTTTCCAACAAAAAATGCCACTGTAACGATTCTGGTAAGAACTAGTGATATTTTAACGTTCTCATAAATATTAAAGGCAGCTCGTGTCAGTGGGATTTTCAATTCGACCTCGACGTCGATCCCCTTAGATTTTAGGCTTTTTCTGTTCGCGGATTAGAGCGTTGTGATGTATGGCCGCGGGTGGCGGTAAATCAAATTTTGATTGCTATTTTCTTTGTGGAAAGTCCGACTCCTCAGGGAGCGTCGTGTAACATGGGTTAACCGATCCCTCGGCGATCCGACATCGCTGTCTTCTTATGCGAATGTTCTGTTTACCGATTTCGATTTTGGTCACTCTTCGAAAGTATACCTTTCTCCTTACTATTGTGCCTTTATACCTAACTAATTCAGATTAAAGAAAATAAAAACTACAATAATTATTATTATCTTTTATATATAAACCAATACCCAGTCATGGGTTGGGATAAACTGTCAATACCTATGTAGGTAATAAATGATTATAATAATTATTACGGCTCGTATAAGTATGTGCTTATATGAGTTATATATATTAATAAATGATTATTCAAATTAGTTATTGTAGTACATATTTTTGGTTTAGAATTCAAACTGAAAATAAATACAGTAACATTTTTTCAGTTACTCTTACTAACATAATAATACTGAATAGTAGGTACTGAATTCCACTTTATAGTATTCATTTTCTAAGAAGTCAATTCTGTATCTATTAGATTTATATTTTCCGTAACAATAGAAAACGTGTAAATGGTAAAATATATAAATCGGAGAGAAATTGAAAGAATCGCTCGGAGCTATCGCTTTTAGGACAATCGGGGAGCCAATACAAATTTAAGTTTACTTAAGGCTATTGAAATCGAATTTGTTTGGATAAACTAATTTCAGTGAAATAACTTTGAGAGGTCCGCAACCGCTCGTGTGATCCAATTGCGGCGCGCGGGTCGGATCACATTCAGCCGCCCTTTAAATATTTGAACTGATGTTACTACGTTACCGCGGGGATCGGGTAAATGGACACTCATAAATCTAATAACTTATCTCATACTTTACTTTTGCGAAAACATTAATTTCATAACATTATTTGGAATATAATTTACCTAATAATGAAATGCGTGTTTGTTTAGTGATTTACTAATGTACTAAATATCCAAACAAAACATGGCAAAAGTGGACAAAGGATCGCTCCAACTTTACTTGAACTGCACGTCTTTATTCGTAGGATATTAGATGTTATTAGACATTAAGCGTTTTATTGGCTCTATTTGTATAAGTTTAATAGAAACAAGGGTAAGTAAATTTAATAGCACATTGAAGGAAGTGAAGGCCGCACGGCATCCGAACGGTCGTTACGTAGCGTCAGATCTACGATGTAGGTGGGCCACGGGCCACCCCACCTTCGGATAAAAAAGGATCGTGGGGAAATTCGACCCTTTTTATACTAAATAGGCAGCTAACACGGCCTGAGTGGAGTTTCAATAGGTGCTTTCTCGATGGAAGAAGCGACCTGTAAAGAATCGAGTGGAGGGATCCGAAAAACCCTGTTATCTATACGTACATACGTCTCCGACGCGTGTCACAGTTTTTCCTTTTATTTTTTACGCGTGCCCTCCTTCAAGGATAAAAGGTGGAATTCTTTTTAAATTGGAAATGTTTTCTAAGAGGATTACGATTTGCGGAGGTGCGCTACGATTTGAGCCATTGGAAATAAGGGATCGCGTTGCTGAATAGCTACCCGTTTGTGTTAAACGTATAACATTGCACCCGAGCTCGTTCCTTTGTATCAGACATTATTTATATTTTATATTTTTTAGATTTAGATTTAGGTTGATATATATATAAGATACATTTGTAGTTTCTACAAAATCATATAAGTGATATAGAGAGTATTGGTTAATACGCTTTTCAACACATAATAGTACGTAGTAACTAGTACGAATACTAAGAAAGCAAAGAATATTAATATGTAAATATCTTTGATCTGAAGTAGAAAGATTTACAATCCGAGAAAAAACAGTTTTAAATATTAATACGCAAAATGTTACACCTAATATACTCCCACGATACTTTATAGAATCTAATGGGGAAAAAAATTGCAAAGTCCTTTATTAGACTAACAATCGAAATTTGGGAATGACCATTACTGGGAGCGAGACACAAAGCCCTTGCTACGACACAAAGAAACAATTTTAGCTACATTTACCCGCTGTGATTTTGTTGAACAATATCTTTTAAATCGTTGCTGTAAAGACCACTTTCCTTTTTTAACTTATTCAAATTTGCACTTTATTGTAAAAACCAATGTTTATTTGAGCCGTGTCAGCTCGTTGGGGATTTAAAAGTTTTATTTATCCCTCCGGCCGCCCATACATTTGATTTTCACGAAATAAAATGTTAATTTACTAATATACATATTGATGCAACATTATTTAACAAGTGTTTCTGTGTAGAAAGTCTTATAAATCTTAACCTATAAGGAAGCATTTCAAACGTTCTATTGAAATATGTTTTATATTGCAAAAACTGCAAAATTAAATAAAATATAAGTCATATATTAACTTTAACATATTGCTTAATAGTACGAAAGTCTGGCTTCATCGCACAATGCGCTTCATCGTAACACTCAATGACAGGTGACCAGTGAATACGAAATGTTCTTTCGTCTCAACAAAAACGACGGAAATGTCAATTATGCTAACATAATTTTATGGACATTGAGGCAAAAAAATTGTCGAACACCCCATCGTAATATAAATTATATACTTTAAAATCATTACAATGAAGGCATTAGTAACCTGATCCTGCCATTTTAATGATCATAATATTATTATGTACTTGTAACTTTGTCCATGGAGTAACTTTCCTTGGTACATTTGAACCGTCCACAAAGAGTCGGGAGTCATAACTAGTATTTTATACAAAATAATATTAGCAATATGATACTCGTGAAGGTAAACATTTTATATATCATTTTACTATTACTATTACGACGACATTCCGGGAGCCAATAAAGTATTAGTAACGAGATGGTCATTACTCAGAATGCTTCCCACTACACGCGTGCTTTTATATTTGAGCATTAAGCACCAACTACTTTCTTCTAGCTGGGTTTCGATAGAGTTATAAGATCCTTGGCCTTATCAATTATTGAGGCGGAAAAAAAATATAAAATATGTTTTTTAAATTAATGTTCCCACGCAGGTATGATTATCAATTTTATAGCGATAGGGTAGCGATACCTTAATGCGTATTTTAATGACAAGACTCAGTAGTTTTCTTGTATACAGCCTGCTAAATTGTAATAAACAGTTTACGACATTCGAGGAAGCATATCGATTTGTGTTCCATGCATACTGTACAAAGATTTAAAGCTTTATTCATCTATAGGTATACGCTATTTTGGTGTGTTATAGCTACTAGCACAAAGCTGAGCTTTATGATACTTTTGTTCAGAATGAACAAATCGTATTTCAGAGTAATCTAAAGGTTGAACTTAAATAAAAAAATAAACAACTGGTATCTTGTGTTTACTTTTTTTATTTAGGAAATAATGTATAAAAATATGCTTAAAATGAATCACTACATAGATAACGTAGGTGTCTGTATGTGTTTATATTATGTTTCGTGTACATCTCACCTCGCCCTATGGTAATAAAAGAGATACATTATAAATCGCAAGCATATTGTCCGGGCGGCGGCGGTTAAAGCGCGGAATGTTCGCGAGGCGTGTCGTAGTTAAATCTTTTATTGCGCTTTCACGACTGCATCTACATCGCTATGTAATAATTTTGCCTAGTACGTAGTAAGCGAGAAATGCGAGAATAACTGGCCATTTCGTGGAGAAATTGGTTTCGTTACAGAAATAGTCGTATTTCGCGTATTGTCGCGTGGCTCCGAGCACTCTCACATTTCAGAAATATTAGGGCTATAATATAAATACCTCGAGTTTTTTTGCACCTATATTTGAGTTTAATTATAGTTTTCAAGTTTTTGATATACATTTTTAGAGTTTTGGAGATTTCATCCAATTTTAACAAATCTTATATTCTAGGGATAGTTTTGTGTCTTGCGCTCATCTACTTTTAATACCTACCCTGATTATTTAATATACATATTTCTCTATATGAATGTAAATATTTGATTATATTAAGCGAATGTATTAATGATAGATAGCGTAGTTGACAGGCTGTAAGTAAGTGCTGTAAAAGGGTTGTAGTGCGTGGTGATGGATGGCCCTGTTGGCTGTTGTCTTTACGAGTTATGGCCATTAACGGTTTTGGGCTCGCTAATGATGTTGTCATTTACAGAACAAAAGCTAGATTTCAGATCATCATTTTCAATTCATTACTAAAAAATCGTAAATTACAAACGTAAACAATGTACAATGTGAATAAAAAAGATGCACCTATCTGATGGTCAACAGACGTTCATTCAAAATGATTTATTTTATGGACAAACTGCATCGTATTCAGTTATTATTTAATTAAAAATCACAAGATTTAAACTACCGAGTATAAAATATAATTACGGCTTATTGTTATTATATTGAAAATACGTAGAAAATAAATATTTGTAACTTGTAGTAACAATTATTATGATCTTATTAAATGTGTCTTATAAAATGCCAACTGACCTATTACCTACCTAAAGTGTAGTGTTTAACTTTGCCGCTCAAAGCGCTGAAGTCAGCCGGGCGGAGTCCCGCGATGTAGAAGCGCAACAATTAATCAATTCCATTATCATAAAACCGTTTTATGGAATCTTCCCCTGAAGGCTCGTGATTAATATTTCAGCAGTGACTTGCGCCGGCTGACTGTCTATCGCTTTTCTGCTCTACTTAATATGTTACAGACACTACCTAACCTTATAAATTTATAAAATATACCGTCATTCTTTACGGAAAAAATTAAAATACGATTACTTACAATATTTAGATTTCACTTTGATCGATTTCATTTTATAAAATTAAAAAGGAATTTGAAGGTATGTGGGAAAGCAAAGTTATTCCATATTTGAGTTGTTGTAGGCTAAAGTTAAACGTTGGCGCAATCCATTAAGCTCAGCGCTCGAGTTTCAGCGACTCATACAATAAACATCGCGGTGTTTTTGCGGGACACTAAGAGCCTGTATTTTTTATCCAACTTTAGTGCGTTTTTTCTGCTCCCTTGTTATTCCTCAAGTTGACTTACAAATATAAGACATGGTATGGTCTCGGGAAAACAAGCGGTCGCTTGCCTTGTACGCCGGCGACGCCGCCTTGATGTTACCTCTCTATATCACTATATACTCATTTGAAATTTGTACTCGTAATACATATTTTGTCGTCTAAAGTCGACTGTCGACATGTTGCGACAAACGAATACACATTATTATTTACTATAGATAAGTAAGAAAATATTGATGTTTGTAATTTTTTTAAAGCCAACACATTCTTTCTATAATATTTTTGCGTAGTTTTATTTCGCCACTACAAGTATGCACGAGATGTCACATAACATTATTCAACTAGTTTCGGGGTTGTTATTATTCCGCGTATAAAGTAGGGAATACTTTAGACGTCGTCAGGGGATTTTGAGCGGCGTCGGAAAATATGAGGAGACTTTTATCAACGTTGGCTTAGCCACAGAATGTTTTATGGATGTTAGGGCGGTTCAGGCTTGCAATGTTAATGCATGCATTATATCTTTATGTTTAGGTATGAAACATGATCTAAATTTTATTTAAAATCATTAAATGCTAATTTAAATATTCAAAAATACATGCCAACGACAACAATAACGACGCTACTGTCTGTTGTTGAAGGCGAAAGTTTAAAGAATTATATATTCAATAACTCTTTTTTTCTAGAATTATTTGTGATCTTTGATATCAAATGTTATTGTAATTTTAACTCATATCATATGTTTCAAAATAAATCAAAACTTGAAGAAAATCTCTAACATAATGATTTATTAGATGAGGTTATTTCATTTGGTTATTTCACTTAGCCTACACATGATATGTATTTTAGTATAGAGTTGAGTATCTTGCAGATTCCAGGTGACCTTGGTGCAGCATCAGGCCGAGGTTACCGTATCGTTACAATGTCGTTGAAGTAACGGAATACCAAGTTCCGAATTGACTAGATTTCTAGACATTTTACCGTCTAAAAAAGAACTGATAGCCTGCTGACGGTTAAACGGAGTTTCTTGATTAAGCTAAATATAATTCTAGATATAGACACCTTTCAAACAAAACAGTCATAAATGCAGTAAATATTGGAATCTATGTTTGTAGACATTAGGTAAATCTAAAAAGCAATCTAGTCTGAATGTCTGTGTCGTAGTTCAACTTTCTAACGCTGCATCGTAAAGCAGTTCAAGGCGTAATACCAGCGCCGTTTACTTGTAATGAATGACACTTTACGTCCTGCAGTTTCATAATATGCACCCTCCTAAATAAGATATTGCATTCACAACTATTTAAGTTTTTAAATTAATATTGTATAATTTTTAACTTCTTTTGTTATACATTTTTAGACACGGATTTTACTTCACTTTTTATACATTCCAACATGGTGTTTCCATATGGAAACACCGTGGATGTTTAACAAAAGTTAAAACTAAGTAAAAAACTGTTATCATTTATGTAGACGTAGTTATTATCAATAATAGGTACCTACTAGAGTCAAATTCCAAGTTAATTTTTATTGACGAAAAAATATACGATACCTTAAGTACCTACCGATACATTTCCGTCTGATTTTACTTAAAAAAATAATTTCTCAAGATTCGGATCGTATAAAATAAGGTTATGCTATTATGTGCCAGAGTTGGCGCTGTTGGTCTCTACCGAGATCCTTTCCTGCACGTGGCCGTTAAGAATATTCTATTCTTAACGTCATTTTATTTCATTATCGACTTTCACTCGTTCTTTATTTACGAAGAGCTCGTAGAAGCACTTCAACTTGAAGAAAAATATTTTTACATATAAATTTGAGCTCTAACGCCTGAGAGATAGAAATATTTATTGCATTCACTCGCCTTTTTCTATTTTAGAGAGCTTATTAAAGGACAATATGGAATACGTCCTTTCAAACATTCAAATAGGTGTAAGTAATGTATAGAATTCAAGTGACAAGTATATACGAGTAGGTACCTACTATTAAAATAAGTGGCCTTTTATTTTTTGTTGAATTTTGAAGAGCTGTGCACCAGTTAATTATACTTAATTTACTGGTGGAAAGGGAATATCATTGAGAAACTTCTTTCTTTCCCTCTTGTTTTATGACTGTTTTTATTATGGAAGGATTAATAACGGGATAAAAGTTCAGTTTAGTAGGACTCAAAGTGGTGTACGATGAAGAGCCTATTAAGTAACCAAGATTTATCTTATAATTGGTTTTTATCGCGGAAACATAGCGCTCATTTGTAAAAAAATCCGTAAGCGTGCAAGCATGACGATATATTACCGCAAGGCACCTTTTTAATTTGATGCATATAATCGTATTGCACTTAGAATACTTTTCGATCTCATACAAAGAAAGTGACTCGAGTGGAGGTATTGTAGGATACCGTTATATGAATGTTAGATAATTTACGTAGATATGATGGAGTGCGCGGTGTACGGCGGCCGCGGCGCGCTTTGTTTCGGTCGCAGATTCCAAGCTGGCTCGGACATACGAATGTCTAATGAGCCGCGGTATTGCAGAGGTTTGCAAACTTTTAGATGATCTATAAATAGGTATAATAAAACAGTAACGTAGTGTAAATAGATGTGCTAAATGTACTAAACCGATTTTAACAAAATTCTGTGTAGTGACTAGTCAAATTTCAGGATACAATTAATTACAGGAATAACTTTCATTCCCATGGGAAAATAAAAATTTGTTCTCACGAGTCATTTTTTAGAAATTTACATGTCTAAAGCTGGTTAAACCTTATGAGATACATCGAAACATTGTCCTAGAAAATTGTAGGCGTTAATGAGGTTTTTGGAAAAATCTACAATGGTATAAGTTCTTATACCATTGTAGATCATAATATGGTCATATATACTCGTAATATCTATTTAAAACGTACCAACTTAGGGGCGCACCCGAGCGAAGCGGAGGTAAGTCACTATTAGAATATAAAAAATGCAATAGAAAATAGAGCTTTTATAAAGCAGGTAGTTATCACATATGTGTTTATATAACATCTGCCCTAGTTTCTGCTTATTTTACAGTTTAATGCACCCATTAAAATAATTTTCAATATCAATTTTATAACTCGATCTGGTAATTATCGTCACAGGAGAGGTTAAAAAGAAGGGAATTAAATTAAATATTTTGCAGACATTTTCTTCTATAATTTCCCAACAAATGTCCCAACATATAATTATTATACGTTTTATCGTGAGTAGGACGAGTAAATGAAACTGTAATTATCACATAAACTTTCCAATAACAACCAAATTTTATTTCCTTTTATTCATTTGCCGTAAATACAAGTAACTTTATGGTGCAATTATGTAAATAACCAAACAAATCACTATTTCTTTAAATAAAAATACAAGTTTGGTATTTATAAATTGTGAGATTACTTGATTTAATTAACTGTTTACCAGAGTTTATTTATATTGGGTGTCCCGAAGTCCTGCGCCCCTGACTCTTTGCGGCGCCGACGTCACCCGTCATCCATCAGTCTGCGACAACGCGCATGCGCATACCACGCACACTAACAAATATGTGAGCACACATGAATATTTTAACAGTGTAAGCAAATAAATTTAAATTTAACGGTATCGGAGTGGAATGCAACAAAACACTTTGCGTTCTGCCGAGCGAACTAGTTAGTGACGAACGGTGACAAAAAAGCTTATTTGAATGGAATGTGAACTGTATATTTGCAATTATGTATTGAATAGTTGTCTTGGCTTTTGCTGGACAAAGTAGTTCTTTTGCAATGTATTTTGATGATTAGTACAATTCGTGAATTTTTGATTTATATACCTTATCGGTATTAATTACGAGCTTTTATAAAATTTTCCAATTGGCAATAACTATAATTATTTTTCTAAAATAAAATTATCATAAGTTTCTATATTGAACATCAAAACATTACAGTTATTTGCTAGCGACACTTCCATCAAAATCTAATTAGTCATTTTAACGATTAGTCAGAACAAGCAGCAGACATAATATAGACCGACAAAAACGTATTTTTTCTCTTACATATGCCGTACCCATATACTTTAATATTATGCACTTAGTGAAACTTGTTATTTAGATATTAGAATCAATTTTATTTATTTATTATGTATTATATTATAAATATATGCAGATAACAGATTTAAGAATGTGGTGTAAAGTTTAACCTCGGTAGTCTCATTCTCGTAGTTCTCAATTAATTCAAGTGAACATGCCGTTTTTAATTGTCTTAATTAGCATATTAGCGAGATGTCGGCGCCGCGGCTTTGTGTGTTTATTAGAGGCAGACCGACGAACACACGAAGCAAAGTTTATGTTAAATGGTAAAAAAGTTAAATTTATATATAGGTACATATTTTATTGTTTATATTTTATTAGCTTATCCGACATATTTACACATCATTTTGCCTTATATGTTTTTAGAGTAATGTATGCTTATTTTTATTTGTTGATTTGTCCTTCACACTCTACATAGCTGTTGAGCAATTGTTCGATGTCATATTTAACACTAGTGGAACCCGCGGCTTCGCTCGCGCTAAATCTAGGGACGAACCCGATCGAGTGAGGGTAAGCCGTAAGTCGCTTGTTCACAACACAAATGTGTAACTCTAGCGGTTTTGGCAGCGCATGCCAGAATAGCTCGCAGATGATAGATTTTTTAATACTTACTTGACACTTATCGTCATATTTTGGACAATTCACACAAAATATTTATAAATTGTAGCCTATGAGTTATTCTGATGTATAAGCTATATTATTGTAAAGTTTTATTAAAATCCATTCAGTAGATTTCACGTGAAAGAGTACCAAACATCCGTCCATCCATACTTACAAACTTTCGCGTTTATAATATTAGTATAGATACTGTAGAGTAACTGTACGGTTAGAGAGAGCTGCCTTACATGAATTCTTTTAATGTTACAAATTAAGAATATTTTAAAAATTAAAGGGTTTTTTTAATTACTAACGTGAACCCAAAAGGATGTGAATATTTTGCATATTTTTTTGGTTTATAAACACATTGCGTGACTTAATATATCGTATCTACCTATTAAATTAATGGGCTTACTAGTAACATTTTGAAAGTTGTATTTTTATCATATTATTTAAAAGTGAAAGTGTTATTAGCTTGTAGCACAAACCGTAATGCAAATGATTGACCTTTAGGTAATAAAGTATTTTAAAATAGTAAAAACTGAAGCAATAGCGACGCGACGCGCGAGTGTGCGCTGACACGATAATTGCCAGGTAGCCGTAATGCTTTAATTATTTCAACATATAGAATTTCTTTAAATGCAAAATTACTTTCCAACTTACTACACATTACTATTATTTTATTACAAGAAGTTTAATATATTCCTTACTAGCGACTCGCCCTCGCTTCGCTCGGGCTCTTCCCTAGATTTAGCACAGGCAAAGCCGCGGGATCCGCTAGTTATGCATATAAACCTTCCTCTTGAATCACTCTACCTATTAAAAAAACCGCATCAAAATCCGTTGCGTACTTTTAAAGATTTAAGCATACATAGGGATATAGGGACAGAGAAAGCGACTTTGGTTTATACTATGTAGTGATTATTCATAACTGGTCTTTTTTGAATTAGTTTTTTAATCTGATAATTTTGTATGAAAACTTATAAGCTCAGGTGATTTTATAGAGACAAGGGTAGCGCAGATCATTATGAACTTATTGTGTTAATCCATGTCGTAGATACGTATTATAATAATGTAAATATCTGTCAATGCTAAATAATTAAAAATAAAACGTTATAATACTCATATGTTATTTAATCAAACGATTTACATGGTATTTGTTATATTTCCTGAAGTTTTTACAAAATAGTTTTCGCTGATTATGCGCCATTTCTTCGTGAGCTAGATGCAATTACCGGCCGGTGTTTCTTTGATCTCGCCGATAGAACGATGCAGATGGATCGTTTCAAAGTCACCCGCCGCTAATTATTAGGTTTAATGGAGGGTAAGTGTTTAATTTATGCATACCGAGTTATGCTCGGTGGTGTTTGCCGCGCACTCGCATGTTCGATACATTTAAATACTCTTTTTTTATGTTGGGACATTATTACAACAGCACCATCTAGTTCCGTGGTCAGCTACGAAGCTTGTATTACGAATACCAGATAGTTGATATACTACACATGTATAAATTTTAAATACATACATAGGTATTATAAATATTAACGCCCATGACTGGAGAACAAACATTCGTGCTCAACAAATGAATGCCCCCAGCGGGACTCGAACCGGCAACCGCTGGCGCAGAATGCAGGGTCACTACCATACTGAGCCAAACGTGTCGTCACTTCATAGCTACGATCGTTTTTTTGTATTATCTTGTAAACTATACAAATATTTGTTTATGTATTTGTTTTTGTATTGATGTGCGTGTAAATACAGTATTATCATTTAACGTATTATATTACTTTATAGTATATAAAACAGAAGTTTCCCAATGACTTGCCAGTTAAGGACTGGGATGACTTTTACGTGCACTTTTTGCTAGGAGTCATTAACTCACTTTCTCTTCGTCAATTCATTTAGAGGCAATTAACTTTCTCGCTTTAAATTTGGCATTTACATTGTTATGTAAATACACCTAATAATGTAATTAAAACATTTAATTAGGACTATAAAATTAAGTTATTTTATTAAACCTAATATATTATATTGAAACATATCTTGTGTTACTATTGCAATAATAGAATGAACCTCACTTAACCCAAACCTAGTTACCTACCTAAATTTTCTAAAAAGTCGGTTAAAAAGTAGACTAAGTTACGCCTCACAACATGAAAGTGAAAATCCCGTCAAAGCCGGTCCAGCCGTTTCAGGAATTAGCCGGAACAAACTGACAGACAGACAAAAATTTTCATAATTGATTGTTGATGCTAGTACCGTCTATATCTTACATTGCATGCATTTTGTAAAAAGCTTTTAATTTGAAATTAAAAACAGACTTCAATTTTATATGCACATAGATTTCTTTGTCGACATACTAAAATTAAAAGATTAGTATTCAATACTATACAATATTTCAAAGATGTTTATATTTCCATTGTGGCAAATAGTCGCAGATTGCGTGCGACTGCGGGCGGAGTGCCCCATTGTGCCACCCTCGCCCCGACACAGGTACCGAGTACGTACGTTAGTTCAAAATCTGCTATAGAATACTTAATACACGCTATTCTGGTTATTTTGTGTTGTCGATTTCGCATCATCTTTATTATAAGATCACTATAGTTTACAGGTTTCATATGTATCTACTTACTGTAGGCATAATATTTATAAGAGACCTTTAGTTAAATGAACAGAAAATACCGTCTATTTTTATACGGAGCTTTATTTAATTGTCAACCAATTTTAGAAAGTAATTCAAAAAAGTTTGTCGGGCTCGGCGGCTCTGTTTGCTGTGTAAGTTTGCTTCCCCCCGTGGACCCTCGGAACAATTTAATTATCAAATGGAGCGTTTTTCGCGAGCTTTCGAGCATGTAAACACGGCTGCTAACGACGTCTGTATTTCATTCATCGATATTTCTATCGGGCTCGCTAGTAGGTATCCTATCACATACGTCTCTATTCTTTATGATGCTCAGCGGCCAGTATTAGGCATACAGTATATAAAACGTTGAGCTCTCTAATCTCGGATAGCCTCGAACCATTAATTATTGATGAGAACGTCTTTTGAATCGTGATTAAGTCATTACGGACTCGCTTGAATATTCATGGCGAGGCGTGCTTTTGTTGTTTAAATTTAAAATGCTATCATTATCGTCTTGTTGGTTTTTGCCTGTACGAGTATATCAATTAGATTCCGCTGCATCGTTTTTATGGCTAATTGGTATAAATATCGATATTTATGGACGCAATGTTCTCTCTCTCTAGAATTATAATTAAATTTCTCAAAATGTTTTTCTCTATAAGGGCTATGTATATATTGTGGCTAAAATTTAAAATTGCTGTCTACGTTTAATTGCATGGCGAAAAGAAATTAAGAAATGAGAATAATAAATAGACCTTTCGTGTAATTGCCGTTCCCGTTACAACAAAACAGCAAGTTCCTAACGAGATGTTTTTTGCAGCGAGCTCGGTGGAGCCGCCTGCTCGCTAACTAGTACGACAATCCCTCGTTATTTTAAACAATTCGATAATGAGGGCGCTCTACACGCTACATGGCTACAGGCCGGTTACACCGCCCGGCTACATCGCTCGGCTACACTGATTGTACTACAAAGGGACGCTCCCCTAATGACGTTTTCCTCTACAATTTCTAAAATAAAGATTTCGAGATGTTTGCCGTCGGCCAGACTCTCACATAGCCTTCGGAGTACATACGCGTACATATGTGCTGAAGCATAATTGGATTCCAAAGAAGAAACAAAATTTGAAGTTACGAGGGTTCTTTTTAAATTAAGACCCCGTTATATATTAAATGTCTTACAAGACGTACAGGGCAATTATACGAGTATCAATTACTCAGTTTTTCATAGTCATATTAAAAATTATTTTATTAACGAATAACGTCAGTATAGTAAGTTCAAAGTAGTGTTGTAGGTATACACTTGTGGGGTTCGGCGAAACTTACAATACATATTATGCAAATAAAGCTCGCTACCTAATTTACATACACGTGCGAAATCACATTACCTCGAGTCAGCGAATCAAGCCGCCGCGGACGGACGGAAGCGCGCGCAGAACGCCGCCGTACGCAAATGCGCCAATGGCGACGACGCTCGCGAACGACTATGTAAATGTTATATTCAAATCACTTTAAAATCTCACCGCGCATGCACGAGCCATAGTTTTTTATTGGCGCTTGCATAAAAGGGTGCTTACGCGTGCCGCTTCCATGTCATGGGGGAAGATCAACCCTTCTGCAACCCTTTTTTGATTGCAGCTGGTTTTTTAGTCAGAGGCGAACACGCGACCCATTTGACGCGTTTTTTACTTCGACGCTTATTTTCTAACACACTTATTTTGTGTTAGGTTCTCGCACCTGGCTCTATTGTAGTGTTTTTGTGGCATCAAGGTTTGTGTCAAGATTTATAGCTTCTTTTGTGGTAGTGACGTGTGTGTGATCGCAATTTAACTAATTTCCTGCTTTCTATCAACACGGTGTGCCAATATCAACATTAGCACGCGCCGCGCTCACATCAGGCTACCAGTAGGCGCGCTTGTTAAGGTGGACGTACACGCGGTATTACCGACTGTATTTCTGACTCTAGTTTCAACTAGTAAACGATCAATAATCATTAACATTATTTTTTTTGATTAGTAAATTTAAATAACTCTTAGATAAGGATTTGCTACAACACGTATGTAATATTTATTAATATTTTTCTTGTTATTTATTTAATATATAATCAAGCATATTTTTATTTTACTTTTCTATCACTACGCCAATAAATAAAAGGTTGCTCTACTTCGCATCTTCTTCTATTTGCATTCTGAGGTATATACAAGTTATATTTTCGGCAAGAAAGGACAAATTATTTCATAAACTATGAAAAAAAATATTTTAAATATTTAAGTTATTGAAGTGGAGATAAGTGAATTTAAGCATTGTAATTACAATGAATAATTGAAAATGTGTACAGTACAATTAAAGAAGGTTTATCAAGAAATAGTTATTTCACGTAGAATAGTGTAAAGACAGCCTAAAGTCGCGGGTGCGGTCTGCAAATACCGGCGTTGTTTGCGCAATCAGCTAATGTGTAAGATCGGGTCGCGGCCGCACTCTGTACACCGCGCTACCTACTCGTACATAGATAGGTACACGCCTATGGACTCCTTCACTTTGCTTAACGAGGTGACGCGGCTGTAAACAAATGCTAACGGCATTCATCAATACTAATATTATAAAGAGGAAAGGTATGTACTATGTATGTTTGTAACAAATTGGTTCAAAAAGTATTGGACCGATTTTAAAAATTCTTTCACCATTTGAATGCTACATTATCACTGATTAATATAGGCTATTTTAATTGCAAGAAAAAAAATAAGGATTCCTACTAAAACTACAATAACAGGAGAGGAGAAGGAGTGCACGCCGCACATAATATATGAAATAGGTAGCCGCGCGGCTCAGGAGTATATTAAAGCTGAAGTAATTTTGTAGAATTTTTAACCCAGCGAGTGATCGAATGAAGTTTAGTAGCGATTAAAAAAATGAACGCGGGCGAAGCCGCGCGTATTGCTAGATATTAATATAATGCTTTTATATTGTGATACAATTAATTTAAATTTTGGTCTCATTCTTTGTTCATATTATCGTTATATCACTGATATTTCCACTTACTATAAGATATTTCGCTTACAAGTTCCAATCTATAGATTTCTTAGTTTTTTTATTTCGTATGTAAATAAATACAATTGTATGTAAAATACACAAACGACTAAAAATAAATTAGAATTCTGTCTGTTTTACAAATCTTTATATTCACAATAATAGTAGAGAGTCAACAAAATATACCCGTACAGACCGAGACAAACTCGCCAAGTAAAGTATATAATTTTCTTTATTAATGGGTATCAATAATGCGTCTGACAATCGCGGTATTAAACGTCGCTAATGCACTCGTCGGAAATGAAATATCCGGCCGTCAGTACACTCAGTGCCCACGCCGCACCGCTACTTGTTACACATAGTCAATATTGTAGCTAACATATTATTATCTACTAATTTTATTAGTTGTCTCTCTTCATACCGCTCCTATTTTATTTAGCGATGAGGAAAATGAGTTAAAACACAAGCATATTGTATTTATAAATATTAGGGATGCTATGAATTACGCAAAAACTTTTATTGTTAAACAAAATATCTTTAGTCAGCGTATTCTCTGTACAACCTTCGATTGCTATCGGCTTGAAGTTGGCAGAACATTTCATAAATAAACTTCGTAAACAGCTCCTCTTTTTAAGAAAACACCACACAACGCAAATAATCCGAAAGTTTTTTGCCATATTGACTTTCACTTAGCCCTGTTCAAATGTTTGCTCTGATCAGTGTCCAGTTACTACTGTACTTACACAAATCAGAGCGACCTACATAGTCGAACAAAAAACGAATAGTATCTAATACTAATATTCTTCAATTACAAATAAATTCTAAAGACTTCATATATTCTTATTTTCATTGTGTTGGATATTTCGCTCAAGTGGGTAAGAAACGGGGTGGGCTACTTACTTAAGTAAGGGGTAGGAAGGCAACCCTTTCCGAGGGGTCCGTAGCCATCCATCACTGGCGACAAGCGAAATGTATTTTAATCCACTGCCCCGCACCAGAGCGCTTCATGAAACGTGAAAAATGATCCTCCACACACACACCACCGACTTCGTGTGTAGAAGTTAACTACCCTCACCTCTGTGTGCGCCTAAGATTGAATTGAGAAGTTTTAGCCATTTCCATTGTCGCTAAGTACGTAGAAACGAACATTTCGTAGCCAGCTATCGGTAATAAATGACCTATAACGATCTCTCGCCTTTTATTACCCTCCTCAGACCGACCGGAATGTCCAAGCCTCGTGCCATATGTGCAGGTACTGTGGCTCACATTACCGTTACACACATACCTGAAGGTGATTTCAATGCTAGTCCCTGACTTCTATGCAGATAGTAGATTTTAAGAAATGCAATGCAGAGTGCAGCCTGCATTCCGGTATTTTGCATTTGAGATAATTCATTGGTCATCATAACTTTTAAATTTATAGTTGTGTCATAATTTACCAACAACGCCTGTATTTTTATCGTCTGCGCACGACGCGACGTGCCGATATCGTAAACGTAGTTACGCTGCCAAGTTTGTTTAGCAGTGTTCAAGTTTTATAGTCTGAAGCGGTCTCAGGAGGCGCTGAGATTTCCGGCCATTTCGCCGACGCCGCTCTCTGCCATTAATCATACACAAATTGTTGCGTGCCCGAGTCCCGCCGGGCCCGCGCCCCGCTTTGGAGATATGTAAGCTTCAATTGAGCCAGTCATCTCAGCCCTTTGGAAAAACTCACCGGAAAATACTTTATTCAATGCTTTCAGTGACTAAAATATGACGTGACTTAATGATAGACATCCAACAAGAGTGATGATGCGCAATCAGCTTATCTTTTAATATTTTATAGAATAATTCATAGAACATTTTCTATGATTAGTATAAACATTTATTCATAATCATAATAATATATATGTAAATACTTGTTAATATAATGTAATAATAAAAAAACTCAGTAATATTATTATTTTATTGCGTATATAAATGTTTTTTGCGTATTATGTCTTAATACAAGATAGCGACCCCATCGTGAACATAATAATAATATTGAAAGTTTTATTGGCGCTTCGTCGATGATATCTGCTCGGATTACTAAAACATCTGTCTCGGAAAATTCACTCTCAGGTCGTTTATCGCGTGCTCGAGGGTAGATAGAGAAAAAACTGCAATAGCGCGGTGTCATAACAAAGACGCCGCCACCGGCCGATAATACTATGATTAATACCCGGCGTTATCTCGAGAGTGCAGGCCTCGCCCGCCCTAAGGAAACCGCACAGCCTTTCAGAACCTGAACATCTTAATGGCCGCACATGTCAGAGGATTCTAAACTTTAATTTTCAAAGAATAAAGTTGAATGTTAAACTTAGACCATACGCTTAAGGTATTCGCTAGACTCAACATAAGAGTTACGGATTTCGCATAATGCATATTATATTCTTGCGGGGGAGGCTCGAGGGTCGCCGGCGGAGGAGACGGGAGCAGGGCGCGCGGGGGTGTGTGGGAGGGGGAGGGGGAGGGTCCGCGTGACCGCACGTCTTTTGCACGCGACAAGCTCTCGACATTTTTTTATTATTATTGCGCTTCGATGGAATTTATTCCGGCAAGGGTCGGTAATAGAATAGAGGACACGCTTGTTTGATTCTAACGGAGTTTTTGAATATGATTTTTAAATCACATAATGGAGTGTATGAGCCTTTTAGAGTTATTTTTAGGGGGAGATTAGGGTGTAGAATATGAATGTACGAAGAATATTTCATGTAGTCAGCTTATAATTAGTTTTACGGGCCATTTGGCGGAGCCAGCAATTAATAGTGCGGCAATAAACAATGTTAATGGCAGGCTTCAGCAGCAGGTGCGGGCGGTGCTGCGAGGACCACGACGAGAGATGCGTATCAAATCGAATACTAAGAATACTTTGTAGCGTACATTACAACAAATTTAAAACATTTATGATGTTTATCAAATTTAAAAAAACTTCTTTTTATACTAATGGTTAATATTTTGTTTCGTTCTTAAATATGAGAAGAATTATTCACCAAGAATCAGTTAGTGCGAATGAGTAATCTCAATTGAGATTTATTTCTAGGTCTGTTTGTTTGTAGCTGATAATTTAAATAGTCTAAAAGAGGTTGTATAATTGTTATGGATTTTCTTAGGAAAAGAATATAATCTAATTACAATTTTCTATCATTAAGTACGAGACTAATAAAACATTAAACTAAAACTGAGTCAGTTTGGGTAGTAGTAATCTTATTTGTATAAAAATGCGTAATATATCGTAGACAAAGTAAATATGCTTTATTAGTAACGAAGGTTTCATTGATTGATAACGATTTAAAGTTTTAGGGATTTGGTGTATGATAAGTAAATGGTTATGGACGAGGTCCGCCAAGGATAGAGTGCTGTGGAAAGAGTTGGAGGAGGCCTATGCCGAAGGGCACACGGACCACAACCTATATTACCTATAATACTATGTGTATGTGTGTATGTATATGCATGTATGTGTGTGTACGTGTGTATGTATATGCAAATATGTGGGTATGTATGTGTGTATATGCATGTATATGTATGTGTGCATGTATGTATACATATATATACTATTGCTGGTGTCAAATAGTTTTTATTATTAGGATTAATCACAGTGTTACTATACTTATTGTTTAAGGTCTGAATAAAAGGCTTATTTATTTATTTATTTATTTATTTAAGTAAATGGTTTGTTAGTACATTGTTATATAACACAAATAGATTTATATTTGATAAGTAGGTAAACTATTTTCCAGCTTTAGCCATTGATATATCAACGATATTCTATAAGTATTATCATAATTCTGAAAATTTAAAAGCCTCGATACGTTTTTGCACCAAACCATTGTATTAATTATTTTTTTTATTAATATTTCAGCGTAAATTAAGAAGAGTACACTACGTCGTCCCAGGAATCCAGATGGAGTCTATGAGACAAGTGGACTTTTTACCGTCAAAAAAAAAGAAAGAGAGAAGTCTACAAACAGATACGGTACGTAGTTTATAATATATGTATCAAATACTAATATATTTTGAACATATAAAAGTAAGGTATGGAACCTTTACAATACAAAGTTTCTGAAAAACATTCTATTGCTCACCGAGGGTTGGCAGTCCATTTTACGTTTTTGTTTGATTGGTACAATTTCAATGAGCTCATATAGAAATATACCTATCCCTATAAAACCCTAATTGGGTATATTCGTTGCATGTTCGTATATGAATATATGATTAGTTTTATTTTGAGCTTAGTCACTTGTCTTTTCACATCATTTCAATGCACGACGAGAGTTTTATGGTCGGGTGTTTTACACCATTTGTGCTCATTTCTCTACATTTCTTCTATTCAATAACGTAATAATCCCAAAAAATAAATAAAAAAATTCTATGTTTGATTTCATATAAAACAATAAATATTTGAGACGATTATTAGATTAATCCAATGAGGAGGAAGAGTACCAGTGTTACGTTTAACTTATTATTTAAAATTACATAATAAGTAAACAAACTCTAATGATTTTGTAATCGTTTAAAGCACTGCTTTACATCCTATGAAACAATTAAACAATTTGATGGACTAGATTTAACACAGGGTACTTTTTTGTAAGGAACGAAATGGGTTCCCACGAGACATGATTTGGGAGTTTTATAATAATTGTGGTGATGTACGGAAATTTCGTGGAATTTTTAAGAGTTAAAAAACAGTAACTTATCTAAAAACTTATTAAATCTTATAGTTTTCGTGCAATCAAGTTACATAATATTGTATAAGCTTTGCTGCTTTAAGACGACCGTGTAATCGTAAATCTAATTAATTTGTAATAGGTAAGTCATATAAATTATCAAGTACTAACATTTTAACAACAACAGCGCCTTATAATAAAGGATATTTTTTATTGGACATTTTTTTTTTCGTTAAATATGTAGGTATTTGTTATTATGTATTGTAGTATGATAAAGAGTCACCTAGCATTAGTATTAAAATAAGTGAAGGTCCTACTCCTATAAAAAAGGTAAATCTTCTTATATTTAAAGTACGTCTACAGTTTGATATTGTAGCGTAGCAATAGTTACGGTGTATTCGTGCTTCTCGCTTTCGAGTGCAAAGAGTCGGTTGTATCGTCCACTCTGCATTGAACTCTGTGATTTGCGTCGCGATTAGCGCTTGTGCGAGCTTTGCTTAAACACAAGGCTGTTCTCTCTCACCTTTGTGTTGTTGTTTTTAATAATATGTATTTATAGAAATAAGTGATTATTTAAGAATTATTTATATATGACAGGTATGCCTAAAAGTAGTAGAGTCAGATTTTTGTCGTAACGTATTCATATTTTCACCACATGGACCAGAAGTTGGCGTTTTCATGAAATAGTATTGTAATTTTGCATTTTACAGTAATATTAAACTAAGTAGAATAATATAAGATAATACCTCAATCTCTATCAGAAGTGCGATCTAACATGTGGTTGCGAAGTGCGGGCCTGGGCTACGCTGGTGATGGCTCGTACATATTTCTGCAATTGATTAGGCGGGGGCGGTTGCCATGGCGACGGGCTGCACCACCCCGCGCACCCCCTATGCCTCCGACCCCTCCTGCGCCCTCCCCTCGCCCCTCCCTCGCCATCCCCGGCTCGCGCCGACACAAGTCATTGTACAGCATCCGCGGACGTTCATATTGCAAGCCCCTTTACGAGACATCTTTCATTACTGTCTGTAATTATTGACGGTGGAGATGGAGATACTTGTACTAACTCGTATGTCTCGATCGAACTGCGAAATTAAGTTTTGTATGATCTCGCACGAAGCAATCTTAAGCTTACTCGAGAAGCTTCTCGTTAATTTGTTTGATTAATCTTTCACTCGTATATTATTATACGAAAAATTTATGAATATTAAATCATAGGTACCTACTTACGTATAACTAATATTTGGTTTCTTTAAGTTTGAAATAAATAAGTTTGTAAAAAAGATTCAGTTACATCCCCTTTATTCTCAGGTATTTATAATGTCAAGTTTTTGAATTTGGCAAACTGTATTAATACCCTGGACTTAAATAAAACTACGTCTTGTTATACAATAATATTTACAAGTTGTCGCTAATGTTCATTTTTTTATTAGTTTCAGTTAGTAAGTTGGGTGGTAGCAAAGTAGTATCGCGGTAGTTTGGGAAACCGAATGAAACCGATTCAAGTGCGGGTCTTGCACATATGATATTTTTACGTGCGAATCATGTTCAACTTGTCTTACGGTGGAGAAAAACATCGTGAGACTTGCATGTCTGAGAGAACTTAGTAAGTTTTCGAAAGACATTGTGTAGTCCGTAAATCCTCACTTGGCACTCTTGGTGGACTTTGGCCTGATCCTCCTCGTATTAAAGGGAGAGACATTTGTCCAGCTTTGGGACGTTAAATAGGGCTAATTACAGTAAGTCCTCCGAGATAGGTCTGTGTGTAACTCATATATGTACATATACGCGAGGCAATATTACCTGTCGTGGCGACACCCACTACAGTTTGTTACTTTCGCCAAGAATGCAATAAACAGTGTAATGTCGCCATTTCGTTATCGCCGCTATTTTCAATCCACGCAATAAACTCGTACCTGAATTGTTTCATCGGGGATGTAATCACGTTGCCAATTGTCTTCTAAAATAGGAGGCAGGAAGCCATCGAGTTTCAAGTTAATTTCCTCGCTAGAGCTAATCCGCGCGCCTAATTATTGCACCCCTGTCTCGCTCCCCCTCCCCCTACCCCGCGCCGACCTAGCCACCTCGCGGGGTGAATTGATTCCTTACGACGAGGTTCGGCTACGTGATTAGCTGCTATAATTAAGGATTTAAAAAATGCTACTTTCAGTCCTTTAAGCGGTAATGACACCGAGACGACACGCGAGTCCATATTGACTCATGGTTATAGTCGGTTTGCACTTTGATATTACTCTCATGGGAGAAGAATTAAGTACTTAGTTTTAGGTATAAATATTGCAAATTCCATTTGAATAGAAATAGGAAAAAGATAAAAAAAATAAAAAAAATAGTTTTATTTCAAATTGTGAGATAGAGTCAGTAGTTTAAAAGCTAATTTGACGTGATTTGTCAAAGAAAATAAATGTACCTATAAGAAAATATATTATGTGTAACTTGGAATTCGTTAAATTTATAATGTTATTTATTTCTTTAAATAGTTTATTGTACTTTCGTTAATTTTAATCATTTTACGAGTAACGTTGGCAACATATAACTCGTATATAGATAAAGTTATTGATAAGACTCGTCCGGACCTACGGTAACGAGGAGCGAAGTGTCGCGGGAGGCTTAATTACGACCCTCCGTCGGGCTGAGGGCGGGCGGGGGCGGGCGGTATAGTATGCAGCTATACGCTTAACGTATACGAGTACGTCGACTTGTGTTACTCTTTTGTGCGACTTGATTAGTTTCGTTTGAGCTCTCATTTCTTGTGCTGGGCTGGACCAGTTAGATTTTAAAATTAATCTTGCTATTATAAATAAACACATAGCTTGGTTTATGTTGCTTAGACAAGTAAAGCTGCTGTTTCATCTTCACACAATGGAATAAATTAAACCAAAACATTCTTTTTTGTTATTATACAAAAAAAATAAACTCTCAATTTTGTAACTTTGTTATTGTTTAAATAAAATATTTATAGTAAGTAATTGTACAGTGCATTTCTAATAAAGATTACAAAATGTACCTTCAAAAAATATCACAGGGCTCATATTTTGTTGGTTTTTAATAAAAAATTATTTAGGTACTAACAGTATACATAATTTAAATAAATGCAAGTATGTACGTGTAGCACGGGGTACACACAGCTTCAATTATCTCTCCCCATAATGAACGCATCGGCTTATGCAAATATCGCGCGTGCACGTCCGGCGCAGGGGTGCTGCAGATGGGGCTGAGGCGATCGATGCGCATGCATAATGAATGCCGTCTCGTGTTAGTTTTGCGAACACTACTTCGCAGAGACAGATAAATTGTCTACGAATTTCTAGACGAAATAAAAGTAATTCATTAAAACTATTCACTTTTTCATTTTTCATAACTTTTCAAATAAAGTGTTTATCACTACTACATATTATTAAACAAAGTCGTTTGCCGCGTCTGTGTGTCTGGCTGTCTGTTTGCGATAAACTCAAAAATTACTGCACTGATAACCATGCTATTCTCACCAATGGATAGAGTGGATCTCGAGGAAGGTTTAAGTATATAATTTGTACAGTTTTATATATATTTAGTAGTGGAACCCGCGGCTTCGACCGTGCTAAATCTAGGGACGACCCCGAGCGAAGTGTGGGTGAGTCGCTAGTTTAGAATAAATATTAAGACTCTCACTAAAATGAAACAAAGAAGGAACAGGACAAATATTATTAAATTGATATGTATTATATATATTTTTATTAGTCAATTATGTTGATCATAAGTACCAAAATGTGTGATTTTGATTAGATTATACTTTTACAGTTGATATTACTTTTATGATGCTGAGGTCTTAGAGTTTTAAAATATTTAACGAAGTGTATACACAGCGTTGTCGCAACCTACATACAAGGTTTCATTAAGGGTTTAATGACCATCTGATAGAGTTACGAGCGATTTTACACTTTAACTGATATTAAATTGTAGAGCACTTTGACGCGACGCCATCTTGCGCTTCTAATGAAACAATAATACTGTTTATTTGACACTTAATCTTTGCTCATAATTATTTTATTATTTTAAGAAAATATAACTTAACTTATAAAACTTTACGTCCTTATATTAAATCTAAAGCGACTCGTAACTCTTAAAATCATTCATCAAAAGATTAGATTAGAAGTTAATAAATAAATACTTATAGAAAGAAATCTAAAATAGTTATTTTGGTACAAAAATATGAAAAGAGCATATTTTAAAATCTATTGCTACGTTTGCTTTGTGCCTCTTCTATTGTACTGAATTCAATAACTCTCCTCAATAGCAACGTCTGCAAGACTTGGTATTTGGTAATTTATTCGTTATCAATAGTATTTCGCGTATGTACCTACGTTCTAAATATTATATTTTTACTACTAATAAAATCTAAGCATATATTGTACATCTAATGACTCGGTAGAACATACTAATCTACTTGTGTTATTTTCAACGATATTCTTGCATGTGAATAATTATGACAATTTTCTGTCTCTGACAAGCTAACAAATCCAACTATGACACTGTTGATTGTACTCAGTTCCCAAAAGGACGACGTACCTACAACTGCTAATTATTTATTTTTGGCTAAGCTTAAAATTTATAATAATTTAAACGATAGAAATATGAATAAATACATCCATTTAGTCGGTCGACTAGTGTAGATTTTATAGAAGTTAAATGCAATAAAACAGTAACTTTGTAAAATCTGTGCATGAAATAGTTCAATATAAAGATAAACCCTAAATCCATAGTTATAATTTTTTTTGTATTCCCACGTATTTAGATAAAGTTATGCTCATTAAGCCTGCCTTATGATAGGTGTCTTTTATATAATAATTTGTACTTTATCAGTAACTAAAACCAATAGAACCTGTTAGCTTCGTTATCGGATGAGTTTAAACGTACAAATCAAATCAGAATATTCTTTATTCAAATAGACTTTTACAAGCTCTTTTCAATCATCATTTTTACATTTTTAAAATTAAATGTCAGTCTGTTAGTTTGTGAATAAGCCACAATACCAAATTATTATACTTTTTTTGATTTACACTCGATAGTTTCACAACAATATGTCATTTAGATTGGGCTGAAATTAACTTCTTAGTTACAATACATAGGTACATAATACCCTCACGATGTAGAATATATTTTAATAAAGCCATCTGGATTTTTTACACTTTAGTCCATCTGGGTGAAGCTGTTACCGAGAAATCGGTGAACATAATACAAAAAAGCAAAAATCTAACGTAAAACCTCTTTTATTTGAAGTGTAACATCAAAGCATAGCGAGTACTGACGCGTGACGTGCCCACTACACACTACTCGCTGCCGGGCGGCGGTGAACGATTCGCATTTTAGGTGTTATTGGCTCTTCGATGTAGAGTTGTCTTTTTGTCGTCGTTATTGGATTCTCTATATGAGAGCTCTAACTGCTAGTAAAGAGTAGATTAATAAAAAGTTTGCTTTCTATATGACACTTATCAAATATTCATAATTGAAATAATAATAAGTAAGTAATACTAATTTACCTTTGATATTACAGGTTTTAAAGCCCTTATATTCGTATATGAGTACTAGAGTGCATATTTTGTTCGAATGTAGAACGCATGCTTGTAATTTTACAGTAGTTAATTATATTTATACATAAATTACAATTTTCGTTGCAGGTTCCAGTAATAAAATAGAGACGTGATCAGAAAATCTTAATGTTTAACATGCATATTTTAGCAAAATAATTTCTATCCTTTTTAGAACATAACCAATAAAATATAAAAAAGCTTTGACAGTTCGAGCAGAACAACTAAAACGCGTGAACGCCAGTAATCGCGGCTCGTTGACAATGGTATCTCGTGTTATTGTAGATGCAGCATGAGGAATGTTCCTGGGGGTAGGGGGTGGCCCAGTCGGGGGTGGCACGGTGAGGGGGGGACAGGGGTTGCATTCCGCCCAGCCAATATTATACGCTCCTAGTTAGCGCGCACTGATATTAAGAATTCCTCATTGTATAGAGTACTTTCGTTTCACTCTTAGTTTGTAGAGAAAGGTTCAAATCATAATAATAGATATTTCTGTTTCCTTCAATATTTTTTTATTTGATAAAATTTAAATTATTTTCGTTACCAAGTTTAAATAACGGTTTTAAGTAGTTTTGTTTAATCAAAGAATCACTTGATTTCACTGAAAAAACATGTAGCTTTTTCATTGATGGGTAATCATACATCATACATACTCTCGCATTTTTTACAGATGCGAGTATTACTCAGGAAAACAATGCTACATATAGTTAGTGGCTTATAATATGTTTATATCTTTATGATATTATAGTTATAGCACAGTTCTTAATACAGCAATTAAGTGCAGTATTTTAGAATTGATCAGTATTTCTTTTGCCGCCTGCTCTATGAAATCTAACCTGTGTGCTGAGATTGGAGCGCGGCACAAAGTTGGTAATTGAAAAATCTTTGCAGTCGCCCGCTCGAATTAAACTTGCTACAGTCCTACATATTACTTTACAATACCTCCCCCCCTCCACCCTCCACCCTCCTTGCGACATATATACAACTTAGCGTTTCTGTTCAACATTTATTTGACTTTTTCTACTTTACCTATTTATCGGTGGTGTTGCTGGCTGCTTCATACAGAAGTGTAGCGTACAGTTTACTTTTTTATTAAAAAAATATCATCTTCCACCCTGAATGGCTTTAAATAAAATGAACGTTTCTAGCGAGCGAGAAATATATGAGTATTGTATTTATATAAATGTATATCTAACACTAATGGATATAATGGTCTTGGCTGGAGCAGTAAAATAGCAGTACCATGTAAAAATAAAACCCAAAGTAGCAATTCGGTTGTATTATAAAAAGATCACAGTAAAATATTATATATTGTTGTGGCCCTCATTACGGCGAGATTCCACTCTTTATTTATGAAATAAAAATGAAAACATTTCTGCGGAGCGCTGACGAATAGCCTCGGCCGCCCCCACCCCCTCGCACCCCCGCGAGCCCTCCTCACGACCCTCGTCAAGGGGGTACTTGCGACATTATATAATTCGCCCACCTCTAGGCGTAGTGGTTATGGCGTTTAAAATGGCGATTTCTGTAACTATATATGTAAAGGTAAAACTCGGCAGATTTTGTAATCTCACGTAATAAAATGACATAATTATAAAAAACATATGTTATGCTTAAAATATTTACTATTAAACTAATCACTTCAATAGCAACTCAAAATATACTATCTCATAAAATATACTATCTCATAAAATATACCATTCGTGTAATAATAAATCATATAAATATCTAAACTAAATTTAATTTAAATATTCAATATTAACATTATAAAAGCCCTCCCTCCGAACAGTACCAGAACCACCATAAAGCGAGCGTAAGAAATGTATTCATTCGCACAAATGTAGTGAAGTTGCCCGCGCCCATGAATACATCTGACACTCCCTCCTCCGTACACTCATTTTATAACATTTTTATTTTTATGCACGCTGTAAATCTTGTGACATTTGCAATGGCACAGTCTGTAGTCTTTGATGGAGTTTAGATGTAGTGGACTGCAGGGTTTGAAGGTGTGGGGTTTTTATATTTAGTACTTACATCGACTTTATAGTTAAAGATAATGCTATTAGCATATTAAAATGGTTTGAAATATTTATTTGAATAAAGTTTATATTGTTTTTCAGTCAATATTAATTAGGAGGCTGAAAACTAAGCTTCTTAAAAGCAAATAAGATAGAGCAACACTATTAAGAATGAAAAGTATTAGTGATACAATATTTATTACATAGGTATATATAATATTTTCAAAACTCGTAGTTCAAAATAGCTTATAAATTAAATGATCTAAATAACTGTATAATAACCACAAAAGCCCCCGCACAAATATGATAACAAATCCTAAGCCTTATTCAAAACCCCATTTGAAAGCACAAATGTCGCGTCCCCTGTAATATTTTCGATTACGTTGTAAACAACTTACAACATTCCGTAGCAAGTGTTTAAAATTGGTCCCTCAAAGTCGGCGGGGCGCCGCGGGCCTCGGGGCAGAGGGCAAAGTAATTGGTCTCGAGCGGGCGAAGCCCTACGACATATTGCAAACATATTCTCCGCTTGAAATTTATTGTAAATCGCGGCGGGCGGGGATTTGAATGCGGGACCCCCGCCCCGAACGTCAATAAACCGAATCGAGTTTCGACTTGGAAAATTCGCTACATTCCTTGTTTGCGTTTGCTGCCTTCGCTTTTTTCACAGAGAACCCCCCTCGGGCGCTTCCGATTTTATTTATCTAAGGTTTTCCATCCCGTCGTAATTGTGTGAGTTGCGAGCTCGATTGTTGCTAAAGCGAATATTTATTTGGGCTCGAGTTTACTTTCCATTTCGGCCGCTCTCATCTCGCCGTAGGTACGCCGTACGTCTGTACACTCGCAACTTTTTCGCATTGTGCTACAAATTGAATTTGTAGGGGTCGAATCAAATGTTGTCCGTCGAAATAACTTGTCTCCGATGATTGACACTATCAAAAAATTGATCGGCGCTCTCGAGCACGCCTCAGACCGTAGATGTACTACTTGTTATATTATTATATATAATACTTCTTGCAATAGATACGTCTGATTCCCGAAGAAAAGCAATCTAACTCTTAAATTCACTTATTGCAATTGAAATTGTATTAATGTTGATGACAAGGCAATGATAGATATCATTATGAAGATGTAATTGTAAAGTATGCGTACAATGAAATATTTAGTTTTATTGACACGCAAATAAAAAAGTCCATGTAAGGCAATTATTATGGTAAATCATGCATTCAATTTAATCTACATAAAAGTTTACTACATCAATGCGACGGGCAATAATGTTATTGCAGAGCCGGGCCGAAGGGCGGGGGGATAGGGGGAAAGAGGGACAATCAGCATTAGTCGGAATATATTTGGCGTAAATCTTTCACGGCAGCTTTTATGTTTATCGTAAAAAACGGAGAAGTGTCCGAGTGAGCCATAAATATGGTCGTAAAGAGCGCGGCGGTTGTACGTCGCAACGCCGCTCCGCTGCCCCTTTGTCTTACTCTAGATACAGGCTGCGAAAGTCTACCACATTCATTAGTTATACTTTAAATAATAAGTAGTATGAAATATAATATGCACTTGCTATTTTACAATAAGAATGGTACCGCCGTTTGAAATTATAGTTCTACGTATTTAATAAACACATATCATTGAGCTCAACTAAATAAATAACAAAAGTGTTAGCTACGAAATAAAACATTAATGGAGGCAATGTACAATTTATTTAAAAATTAATAACAAATTCATCAACATCGGATGTTTGCATTTTTTGCGCACATTGTATTTAAGTTGTTAGAAAAATAAATTATTCAGTTTGTATTGATAGGGATCGATCGTAAGTCGTAACTTAGTATTCCAGGAGTCCGCCGACGGCGAGGGTCCGCAGAGCGCGGCGCGTCGTTTTGCATGATCAGCTCTATTTAGTAGCTATTTATTATTTCCTCGGGGCTTTACGAGTGTACGGACCCTGTTTTGTTTCCATTATTATTTTTCGTATGATGTTGGATGCTCGCAGCAATAAAATGATCCCATAAAAGTTTCACTGTCTCTATAAAAGCGGAATATGAAAAGCGTGACGCCATGATTTCATGCATTAAGCTGTCGAAACGCAATCTTTTAAAAATAAATATTAAATGTTCCGCGGCGTGTACCTCGCATTGAAGAACCGTTGCATTAAATAATTAGTATGATATCTTACGAGTGAGTGAATTTTTTTAACGCACTTTTTTCTTTTTTTTTTCAGGTGGTGATTCACGCGGAGAAGAATTTCAGATGATGACGTAAAAGCTTACAATTACTCGAGATGAAATCTGCAAACATTTATTAGGTAATAGATAAATATGTAAATAAAAAAATCTTAAGATATTTATATGTAATCACGGTAGCTGCCAAAACATACCTGCTGAAGCGATAGCTATTTAATGAAACTAAATATTGTTATTATTTTTAAGGCAAAATCTTAAATTTCGTCATAACGAGAGAAAATGTTGGTCTCAACATTAGCCTAACCATAAATATCTTTAAAATTGTTAAAATTAAAATTTTACAAATATCAAACAAAACTAGGAATGAAGCTTTATTTGTATATAATATGATTTTAAAAAGATGAGGAATACACTACAATTTTTGTTTTATTAAATGTTCAAAGCGCTCGAAAAAACGTATTCTAATAAGATTTAAGTATTCGTTTGAAGCTTGCTATTACACGAGCCATCACATAGAGTGGACTCGTCTCGGACACTCAAACTAAAGCAAAGCAAATTTACTTGAGTAACGTCCGTATTCTAGTTAAATGTATTCGAATTGCTTTTAATTATTTCCCTATTCTTAACGCTCGTGCGATCGAATAATAAAATAAAACTCTACTTCACTTAAACTTATTATTGAGAGTAGTGATGTAGTTATCACATTCAATGTTGGAAATCATTTTATGTAAGCTCTACTAAATAAAGCCATCAACCACATTTAACTGAACCAAATTTCTGCGAAGTAATTGTTATTATTACTGTTAGGTATATTTAATACTAAATACTTTTCAAGCTACTCTTCAACATGCAAAGCGGCCTCCTGATTTATAATAAAAATAATATAATCTAGCATCATCTATCTACAGTAAGCTGGGCTTGTGCTATATGGTATATAGTCAATGCAGTACACATATATACCTCATTTTAATTTATATAATTATAAGAACACCATGACTGCTTGTACTGCATTGGTGCTTATCACACAAATGAATGCTCACTACAAACGAAGCCAAATGTGCCTTCAAACTTTCTGCCAAAACAAGACCTTAAGGTTCTCTATATTAAGTGATCAAACAAGTATAATCTAAAGAAACTGATAATTTTGCACTTAATAGTTGGTAAACGTGCACGGGAGTGTGCTACCAATGAGGTAGTGAGATGCAGTGAAGATGCAATGTCAATAGTCAACAGTCAGTCCAACTTTCCACGCCGCAGTATCGGCATGGCTCAAAAGATCAGACTGGAAAGATTCATAAGTGGTCGTGATTATGAGTGAAAGAACGAGGCAGAAGAAGAGTGCATAATAAATAACTCTAAGTCAAACTAAAAAAACCCCGCTGAAATTCTTTCGCCAGTTCTTCTCAGGCCAGAGGTTTCTTCTTTCCGAACTGGTGGTAGACTCATGACGTTCAGTAAGAAATTGTAACAATTTTTATGCTGAATAAAATATTTTGATTTGATTTGAAACTAGAGTTAGTTTCCCACCACGTTAGCGCGGCCGCGGGTCGCAGCAGTGCGGGCGACGCACCGCGCTGATCCCGCTTTAGCTCCAATATCGTAACTACATAACTATATTTTAACAAAGAGTTGGGAAAGTATTTTGTGGACGTTTATATTTGTATGGATGCGGTATATTATTTGTATCAAAATTTTAGGCGAAATAATTATTCTTGGTATCTACCTAGCTATTGATGATGATGATGAATGATGATGGAATTGAGGCGTGGGCATTAAAAAAATTGACTGTAACGTTTTTAACTACGTCGTTAAAATCTTTGCTATATACTCATTGACAGCAACGACATGCCTGCGGAGTGCGGAGCAGGGTCTCGCATAGGATGTAATCGATGGCATAGAAAATAATATTTTCCGTCCAAATCTTAAAGCTTTGGTTTATCAATGAATAACATACTCGTATTTCAAAATTCAATCTCTAATAGGACAGGAGCTTTCGCTCGAACAAAGCTTGGGCGGACTACACGTACAGTTTAAGTTTTCGACCATATTATGAGAAATACAAGTCCTAAAAAATAATTACTATCAATTCAAAATATTAGCAACAAACTTTTGAATGGCTTAATACGAGTAAATACATACTAATAGATTTTTCCTCTTATTTCAAAAGCCCTATCCACAATATTTACATAGGGGTAGTTTTCTTAGGTGCGTGTAGCGCGATTGAACGCGATTCTCTCTAAGACAAAGTGTGTTATTTCTCGCGGGATACGTCGGGAGGGGGAAGGTGCTGGCGGCGGGGGAGGCGCGTGGACGGGGGGAGGAAGGGGTGGTGGAGTCTAAGTGGGACGGCGGGCTAGTAATATTTTTACGAGCGAGTTTTATTGCCCGCGCGCGATAAATTTGTCATCGCCCAGTGAGGTCGAGCCGCCGCCTTGCATCGTGACCGCTGCATTTTTGAAATGAATGTTATGATATTGTAGAACACATTGTTATCTCGCCATCATTGTTTACTCTCATAATCATAGACATTTGCTTGAAGATTAATTATAATAAATTATTATAGTATAGACCACCTAAATAAGATAAACTGTACTCGTACCTACGTTTTGTATTGTCATATCAAGAAAGCTTTTAAAAGCAAATAACCGTGACATTTAAATACTTGGCTTATTTCTCCCAATGCGAGGGTGTCTGGGGTATTGCATACGGCTCTCTGGTTAAGTAATCACAGACGAAAATCATGAAAAAAAGTTACGTAGAGTGTCATCAAGAAAATGCTAACAAAGCATTAACATTACACATACTTACTTATAAATAAAGTAAATAATTGTGTAAATAACCTCTAACTTATGAAGTTAGTCATCAAGTATGCAACAGGTAATTGAGCGAAACCAATTTAGTCTGTCCTTATCTACTCCGAGGCGCAGCCAGACTGAGAGACGCTCATTTTATTTAACCTTATGATAACAATTTCCGCCGCCACCGCTACACCGCGGGAGACTGTACAAAGAATTCGAGCTATGGAACGTTACTAACATATTGTAATACATGGCCGAATATATTATCTATACTAATATTATAAAGAGGAAAGGTTTATATGTAAGTATGTTTGTAACGAATTGCCTCAAGAAGTACTGGACCGATTTTAAAAATTCTTACACCATTTGAATGCTACATTATCAGTGATTAATATAGGCTATTTTAATTGCAAGAAAAAAAGGTTCCCTACTAAAACTATAACAGGAGAGAAGGAGGACTGCACGCCGCACATAATATATGAAATAGGTAGCCGCTCGGCTCAGGAGTATATTGAAGCTGGAGTAATTTTGGAGAATTTTCAACCCAGCGAGTGATCGAATGAAGTTTAGTAGCGATTAAAAAAATGAACGCGGGCGAAGCCACGCATTGCTAGTAGACAATATAATATTCATTATAATACTCATCTGTGTCATAAATTATATAAATAATGTATTTATCAAGCTGACAGTGTCTGTCATCAGAAGCGCGGTGCAAGGTGCCGCCGCGCACTCTATACGCTGACCTTTCTTCAATTTTTATATTTACATTTTTCAATAAAGGTTATCTCATCTGACTTAAATTATTACCTTACAATACAATATTTTTTGCATCTACTTTTAACCTCCCTTCCTTCTAGTGTTACGATGCTTGAGAGGAGTTGACTTGTCTAAAGCGAATACATTTATTTCCCGTAAATATAAAATAATTTAAAGTATATGAAGGCAGTTATTTTTTACATGATACTCTTAGCACTCACTAAGTACAGTGCACAAATACCGCAGTTATATCATCAAGCTCTCCGTCAGTCAAACGTTTTTAGTGTCACGTTACACGTACCCACTCGAAGGTTGCGAACGTTACATCTTCATTAATATTCTTTTTTCCCCGTATTTCAGAATGTCATTCAGAATGGTGAGGGAACATGCCCACTGCTGGGAGTGCTGTGGCAGGCCGAGTGCAGGCTTATTGTCTAGTAGGCGCGTACTAACACTCGCCACTCATACGATTTACCCGACTGCTGGTATGAATGGTATGTAATACTTAAGATTAAATGAACTTTGAATGACTAATTTATTATATATTAAAAGCTTGTTGTGTAAATCAAAAATAAACAATAAGTTAAATTGTTATTATAATAAAAACCTAAAGCATTGTCTCAACTGACTTATTTATTAACTATTACACCCTGTATGGGGGTGTTTTTTCTAGATTTTTATATAAATGGCCCCATGTATTGTAATTATTCATTAGAAAAACACTAATATTACTTGTATCGAGTAAAACTCGTACCAAATAGATCGAGTGAGAATGCGAATAATAATTTACTTTTTATTATATTCGATTTGTATATCATTAACATGTTGTAAAACCTTTTATAGAAGTAATATATTACGTTTGAAATAATTATATTGTTTTAATTCAGATCTTTAGTTAGAAGAAGGAATATATACTGTTCTAATTGATATACGATTTTCTGCCAAGTCGCGGGCTCTACGCCCGTAGAGCTTGGTTTTTATACTCTAAGCACTGGCCTGTTTTGAGAGAATATAACTTAAATTTTAAAAATAATATAGAGGTTTTAATGTTTGATAGTACTATAACACTACATGCTTTAATTTTACGAATCACTAGAATAAATGATAGTTTTTAAGTTAGCAAACTTTGGAAGTCCCGATCTGATTTTAAACAATCACTAATAGAACCGTTAATATTATCGGCGAAAGCTGGCGGCCGTCACGGAGCATAATTACTTTAGTTGAAGCCGGAAAAAACAGGCCGATAAGTTCTTTAATTTGGCAGTTCGCTTCAGTTTTATCATATAAAAATGTTCAAACTTAGCGGAATCTGTACTTTAAATATTTTTTGAAAGCCTTATAGAAATTGCAATACTTATATTATCAATACAAAGGCCAAATCTATGTTTTGTGAATGCATCACGAGAAATTTCGTGGACACGTTTCGATGAAAAATGGAATGATGATCCAGATCAACTTGTAGGTGTTTTTGCTGCGGCAACTTTTATTTAGATACATGCTTTTTATTTATCTTATTTATCTCAATTGAAAAATATAAACTAATCGTCAAAACGTATAAATAACCTATAGCTTGTTATAATAATTGAATAGAATATGAGGCTTTGAAAGCATTCATGCTGAAATTAACTTACTCGTAGTTTCAAGAACATGACTACGATAAGATAAAATTTAAGGCCTAAATAACTAAATATAATACTAAATATGATAAAATAATATAATGGAATGACATTAATAGCTCATGAATGAAAACATCGCTAGCAAGAACGCCGCGATCGGGCGCTGGATATGTCGCCGACGACTAACGAGGCTTCAGACCGCTCGCAAGTATTTTAACAAGATCATACTTTTTGCCATTACACATTTATATATTATAATATTATTATTTAACCTCTTGTATATCTGAGTAATAAATACCTCGATTTTGTTCGAGTAAATATAAAACGTATTAAGATTAGATTGTTTTACAAATATGTTTAAGATCTGCGTGGTATTATTACGAGTACATATTTTTAGTACACTCTTAACACTACTTTTATGAAGAAAATGGTATTTACGAAATAATAAAGTAGTTAATTAAATAATTTGTCAACAATATAAGTAAAAAGTGCAGGAAAGTTATGCAAAATTAATAAAATAAAAATTTATTTACATTACCAAACATATCTTTACTTATGATATTAAAGATGTAAATGTGTGTCTGACGGCTTGTAGTTTTAAGTATAAGTATATACCTAGAAACAGACAGACGGATGAGTACAAATATAATTTTAATTTAAAACATCAATAGGTTATACCAATTAACATTAAATACTAGGTGTATTTCAATGTTACCTGGATTTACAAATTATGCATAATAAAGCTTAGAATCACTTTCTGGCTCAATAGTAGAATCTTAATCTGTAGTAACTGTCTGACAGACATTATAAGTTCCTTTATAAGTATTTGTAACTGGCATTTCGAGTTAATTTTGATATTACAAAAATGAGAAACAGGTGCATTTCCATTGGAAACAAAACACGCTTGACGTGTATAACTCGGTTAAAAAATAATTAACAGCAAGTAAAGCCTGGTCTTTGGCCGAGACCAGCTATCAGGATTGACCGATCAGCGCGGGCGAGGCAGACGGCGCCCCGCGGCGCGCCTCGATTTAGCTATAAAATTACTCTTAATTCCCCATCAGCAATGCGACTGCTTCTTAATATTCCACCTTTTTCTACACCCTGGGAAATGTCTGAGGAAACTGCCACATTACGAGTTTATGACGACATTATACATTATAGTACGTGTCTTTTTATATGTTCTGCGCTTGATGAAACTTTTTTATTTTATTTTATAATTTGAAATATAAATTAAGCATTGACTCTATTAAATATGAGTGCAGAGTTAAATACCTCCGTCAGAATGTTACCACACTATAATAGATCATGGGCACAATTGTGATGCGTTTTTACCTTATGTATTTGTTCCGGTTTTATAATCACATGTTTGAAAGTCTAAATTAGAGCTTTTTATCAGTTTCTATCATTCCATGCTTATCAATCGATTTCATGCAAAATGTTATATAAGTTAAGACTATGTAATAATTTGCATAAAATCTTTGACTGAGGGTCAATAAGTAGTTCTCACGAGCGCCACACGTACCTACTGTTTAAATACTATAATATATAACTTGATTCGCGCGAACACGATTTGTTAATAAGCTTTTATTACAAGTAATTGCAGTAGTGTGAAGCCGGCACGTATGTTTACATTTCTCCTAAACCTTCTATCTAATAAGTTTTAACATTTTCCAATTTTGGTCGATTTTAAGTGGTGTTAAGATATACCAAACAAGTCGATTAAGCTCAGTGATGTGAAAGTACGCCGGTAGTTGTAAAATAAAAAATAAAATACATACATATGATAATTACTGTGTTTCGCGCCTTTCTTATTACTCTCTTAAAGAAATAATTGAACTGGTGTATGGGTTAAATATGTATTTTTCATATAATAACGACACATCAGGTAAACAGTACTGAATTATGATGCGAGGCACGACGGGCGCGGGGCGGATGCGGGCGGGCGGAGAGCGGTAGGGCGGCAGGGCGGGCGGCGCGGCGTGCTTGAGAGGACAAAAAATTAATAACTACTTCATTTATCTGCACAGCGCACGTCGCGCGTGTTAGTGTTAATTATAATACCTGAAGATGATATTTTTCCTACTTTTTGTGGAACTAGTAACTTGTCCACACTTCACTCGGGTGGTCATAAATAAACCAAAAAAGAGCGAATGCGTCAAATAAATTTTTTATAATGAGGTCGGAGTTACATACTTATCTACATACAGGTCAAACACATAAACGTGTTTTGGCTTCGTTCGTACATACAAATACGTTACTTTTGAACTTGTATCTATGAATTTGATGCAGTTTCCTAAAGCAGTCCAATTATGTCGATTTCATTTCAGCCGAATATCACTTATCAGATAGTGGCTAGTTACTTAGTTTTTGTTCGAAATCCTAGAAGAGATTTTATTGCAAAAAATCTATTATGAATTCATTATACCTACTAATATTGGACTAAAGTCACTTCATTTGTCGAGACAAGATGTATCTAATCTATATTAGGTCCATAAACTATATCTACATAAAAACGCGCCAAACTTCCGAACCGTGACTCCGTGTATAATTGTAAGGATAACTAACAGACATATTTGTGTATATATGTATATTTAATATTTACATTAGATACTGAATACTGATATCATAAAATTAAAAATGTTCAAATCAAATTACAATATTCGTTAAGTTAGATATGGGCGCCGTGGCTTAGTTGGTTAAAGCGCCTGTCTAGTAAACAGGAGATCGCGAGTTCGAATCTCGCCGGGGCCTTCGTATGTAGAAAATATACGAATAATGTTTTTTTTGTTTTACTTAGTTAGCAATTATCGTGTTACATCATTAGATTACGAGTCGATTCGCTCATCAAGTGTTGTGTGCAGTTGGTTAACTGCCAGTTTCTATAACCTATCTACCGATAGACCGGTAGATACTTTCATACGATTTTGACAGGTTGTAACTTTTAATGTGTCAAAATAGTATGAAAGTAACTACCGGTCTATCGGTAGATAGGTTATAGAAACTGGCAGTAAGTCGCATTATTTATTAATAATTCCGTTGTCACAACTGACAAAAGGGATAGGTATCTATTTATTTATATGTACTGTGTACAGCTAAATTATGATATCTAGATGTCATAAGAATAACAAATTAATAGTGGGCAAAGTTCTGAGTACTAAAAATATAAATTGGCTATTCTCATACTGTATACTGCATAGTATGATATAGTCCATATGCTCTCAAAGTCGTAAATTATGTGCATGTAAACAAATTAATAAATATTTTCCTTTCAAATGAACATGTCTTATAGTGCGGAACACGCGCGAGGCAAGCTTGCACTTGATTTTTTGTACTTTATAGCTATAAAGCTACCTAATCACACCAAATTCGAAGCATTTTGACTGAACTACGAAGGAATAAAAAATAAAAGAAAAAAAAGGAACTTTAATGTTCACTGATTTCTTGGACAGTGTTAAGATAAGGAAGTGGTAGTGTTGGCGATTAGGTACCACACGCCTCGCGGTGAAAGGAAACTGTCGTTTATTTATTCAACAAATGTAAAATTAAATAAAAACTTTTTTGTAAATTTATTTTTGATTCGTAATAAGAAGCTCCTTAACTAATACTTGTTAATAGGCACTTGTTTGTAATTACAATGTCAAAAGTCGTGAATTACGATATTGCAGTTTGCAAACATTCTTGTAGGATTTGACCCCTTGCGACTTCTTCCAAGTACTAAAAATGTAGTTATGGCTATGGTGGGAAAATCAACAAATAAGGCTGTGACACCTCAAACAGCGGTCTCATGTGACCTGTATGTATATGTCTTTGGGGTGAGATGAAGTTTGTTTGTTTGTCTGTGCAAATCATTGTTGCCATTTTTCTCCAAAACTACTAGTTCGATTTTGATGCAGTTTTCAGTTATAGGCTTAGGTTAGATTGTTGCAAGTTTTTAGATAGATGTTACGGTGATAACTCACCAGGGGGCGCTGCAGCAAATATTATTTGTGTAGAGTTGCGAGATTGAAATATCCGTCGGAGGAATTATGGTGAATTGCTAATTCGTTATCTGATAATTTTTGGGTATAGTGAAACGTACAAATGAACATATTAGGTTAGGTTAGACATGAGAAAGACGATTTTAATTAGCGCTAGCATTACCACCGTCCACCAGTCGCCAGTCTGTTTGTGTTGCAATTCGCATAATAATAGCCATATCACTGTTATCACGTAGAAGGGTTTGAAATATGAACGATTATTTTATCGAAGACCTTTGTCTTAATATTAAAGTAAAGTAATTATGTATTATCGAGTTAAAGTGAAGTTAAAACAAACACGAGCGAGTGCGAGCGTCGCCGCGAGGACAATACCTCCACTTACCAACACATTGGCATACTTCGGCCTAAGCTACTCAAATTTACGGGAATTACTTAAATTAAATTCAAAATTATATCTATACTAGTATTATAAAGCTGAAGAGTTTGTTTGTTTGATTGAACGCGCTAATCTCAGGAACTACTGGTCCGAATTGAAAAATTATTTTTGTGTTGGATAGTCCGTTTATCGAGGAATGCTATTTTACATCACGCTACGACCAATAGTAGCGGAGTATCAATGAAAAATGTTGCAAAAATTGGAGAAAAATATTTCTTTTGATTTTCAGCCTTTAGAACGCGAGCGGAGCCGCAGTAAAGGCTAGTACGATATAATATACCCACTTTAAAATGTTAATCTATTAACTATATAGTATTGAAAATTTGACTGATAGTATCGTGACATACAGAGGTATACATCTACCTACTGTAGGTACCTAGTATCGCGTTATTGTTATTTAAATGACTAGCTGATACCCGCGACTTCGTTCGCGTTGCTTGAAATATTAACAAAGTTTTCCGCATGCGCGCTACGCCGCTTGCCCCACTACTCCGCAAGAAGGAAACATACATCACTGAACACGCAGTGCATATACAAATCGTTGTTTCTTGAAACTTTAATAACTTTTTATTAAATGAAGATATCGCAATCATTTTTAAGAAATAAAACTTAGAAAGTTTCATTGAAATCTATCCAGTAGTTTTTCCGTGATGCGCGCACAACTGCAGATCTCTATCATTTTATTTATATATTTTGTAATATAGTATAGAATGAAATATGATTAAGTATATCATAAAGAAAAGGGGACTAGCTAGGGGACCGACAGCGAGAGAATATATGTGCATATGCATTATGCAGCAAGTTGGACTTTTACTGCCTTAAAACATCAAGACGTATGATATTTTAACATTTTATTCATCTTTAGAATACATGATTAATTTAAGTTTTTTATGTAGTAATAGTCTAAGACAAACCTGTAACTCTTCACTATGAACAAACATAAGCACGCCAATAATACTGTTCAGTATTAAGCAGAACGGATACACGCTCTTATGAAAATGATTCGATAGTTGATAGTGTAAAATATACAAATAGTACACGCTTTCCTTCGTATTTGATTACGATAACTTTCACGTATCGCTATCTCAGAGCAAACATTGACTATCGCAAGCGAGCGGGTAAACCCGATCAGGTTAACCGACTTTATTAAAAGATAACTTTATATTATATTTTTTGATAATAATAATTATTATACTAAGCTAAAAATAAAAGTAACTTCTCGTGGTGATGAAACTTTTTACATTTTATATTTTTCGCTAGCTTAATAAAGCCGGTTTTCATTTTAAAATATATTTTTTATATAATATAGCTCTTCACTTTTCACCGATTCATTTATAGCAATTATTTATACTAAGTTACTTTTATACATATAGCAGTAGGTATGTGTAAAAACTTTTATTTTTGAAGACTCACAAACTACGCTTTTTAAGTTTTAACCACTTTATAGGTATATCTAGCTTTATTAAAATCAGCATTTAAACTTTATAATTCCGCAACATAGATTGGCCAAGAAACACAATACCTCCTTTGCGTCACGCAGTTGGGTAATAAAAGTTTTACCCAAAAGAATAGCTACTGGAGAACTAACACAGTAATTGATTATATTAATGATGGATTTAAATTCGGTACAGCGTTATGTATCTGATTGATTAGAGATGCACTGTCCTTGACGTCAAATGTTATAGATTCAAATCTAAAACAAGCGTACAGAGTACAATGTAGATGCATGACGATGCACGTTTTTAATCAAAAAAGTTAAAGGAGAAACTGTACAGTGCTGAGTCATGAGTGTATTCACAGGTTATACAAATAAAACTTCTTAGTATTTAACAATTAAATATCTTAAATGTCATTACTATTTATCGCTTTAGTATGTAAATGTAAAAAGAATTTATTATGAGCGGGGACGTCCGCGTCGGCGCGGGAAGCTTGCGTGCAGCTTTTTTGACCATTGTTCTGAGGATTCCCTATAATCATGTATACTTTGAATAAATTAACCGCTACTTGTTTTTCTACATTTTATTTGAACTTTAAGCTAAATTATTCGGGAAGACAACGTAATGTGACGTAATTGATTGCTATTTCCGACAAATACTTAATTCGTATTAAATGGCAAATGGAAAACTACAATGTTTCAAACATTTAAATACATTAAAAATTCATAGTTTATCTGCAAAAATATTTTGACATAATTTTGGCGGACTTTATCATTCTGTACTTAGATGCAGAATTAGTTAAAGAGCACTAAATGTATGCCGAGTTACAAAATTTATAAACAATAAAATTTTATCAAATTATTAAATAAATGTTCTCAAGTTGATGCATAATCAAAGGGAAATCGACGCGTAAATTCGCATGAACGAATTAGTTATGATTAAAATAAGTTATATTATCAGTAACGTGTCGAGTATACGTTTAAAGGCAAGTGGGCGGGATGCGAGCTGCGCCCGCGCACTCGCTCGCCTTCATCAATGTTGTGCCGCGATTTGCTAAATATGCCAGGAAATGCGAGTTTCCTTCACATGTAACGAATTTTGAACATTATTTTAAATTCGGACGATTATCTGACTTTAGTGTTGTGATCGGTGATCGACTGTGAGAGGATGGACCTCAGCCAGGTCAGTGAAATAATACTTTGTTTTTAACTATTAACATTATTTCATGGTATGGTACAGTTAAGCCATTTTAACGTTTTTTCAAAAATATATAATTTAAACATGTTGCCCTTAAAGTTCGCAGATTTCGGTACATTACTCGCAAATTAAAAAAATAAGCATTTAGGTAACGCGACTATTATTTTATAAATAAAACGGCAAAAATGCTTTATTTAATTAATTAAGTACTTGTTAAATTAATTTTTTATTAATAATTTCTAAAACTTTTAATTAAAATCTTCGTGTATAGGAATGCACGTTAGATTTTTTCTATTTTTTTATTTAGACACGTATTTATAATAAGTGGCAATCAATTACAGTTTTTTTTAATCTTAGTCAAGCTCAGATTCAGTGATAGCTGATTAACTTTTAATACATATACAACAAAAAATTGTAATAACTGCGAAGTTCTTTATTATTATAACATCTACATTAGCTTAATAAAATTAATTGATAATAACTAACACTCCTTCACTGACATCGTAGATCGCTGAATCACATGTTGTTGGAAACTCATGAATATTAATTTATTAAAATGTTTCGAATGATAACGGGCGGTATCGGCCATCGATAAATCAACACTTTCCTAGAAATAAACGTATTGCATCATTATTCAAATCTGCGGTAATTACCTGATTAAGTAAATAAAGAAACGTTAAATTAGTGAGGAACTCGCTTATTTGTGATATTTCAAAATGCATTCTACCGAAATAGGCGGAGAAGTTAGTGATTATTCTAACGTAACAGAGATTCTGGCAAAAATCATTCAGAAATGTATTTGGTGTTTTCATTTTACCCTCTAAACAAAGATGGTTTTGATATCAGTATGATCGAAGATGGTCTTAAGAAGTACCTACTAAGATGAAATGTAGCTTATAAATAATATAGGTTTAACTAATTGCGATTGAAAATTACATTTTAAACAACATTGTTTGATTGTATTTATTATAAACTGATAATATTTTCAAGTATTATGAATGATTATAATCTTAACGTAAACCTTAATTCTCTCCAGTAATCCACCTGTTTTTGATTGATGGAATTTAAATATTTAATGATTAATGAGAGTGTATAATGATAAGAGAAATATGGGTTGAATGGACACTGGTAGGTCGCGTCAGTAGTGGATGAGTACTATCAGGTACAGTCCATACATCGTCACGTAGGTGACCTTAGAGAGGGGGTAAAAAACATTAAAATTCAGATTTTTTTAAAAATGTAGAGCATGTGCGCATTATTATATATTTTTTGCTTCTTTTTTATGCTATGGTCAGGCTTCTTTTAATAGAAAGACATAAACAAGGTTCATGCCACTTTATAATTAATTGGACATTTGTAACTGAGAATAGGGGATGTAAATATTGGTTCAAGGTGCAGGGCGAGGCGTTGTCTAAGACCAGGGCAAATGAGAAGCGCCCATCAATAATAATGTTATTAGGCGAGCCGACAGCCGCAGTCCGGCGCAGACTAAATACCTACTTAAAAAAAATTAATAACTTAATTCGGAATTTCATATCAAAAATGAAAAAACAACGCTAAATAGTCAAAAAAAAAATATAATAAGGTATATTAATTTTTGCGTGAGGTTTCCCTATATAAAGCTGTTAGAGAGTATTGTAAGTGTAAATATCATATTTTTATTGTATGAGTTAAGATGATCGAGTTCAGTAAAAATAATTTTTTTTGTTAATTAGTAGCTTTAAAGTGTACCAGTAAAGTACTGTACTTCCATAATGTCACGTAGAATGGAAACTTTGGTTGTAATTAAACATAATATATAATATATTTTAACAAAATTTACAATAGTTGTTTGCATACAGTTGCGAACAGTATGATATCACTACATACTTAGTATAAAACAAAGTCGCTTTCTCTGTCCCTATATCCCTTTGTACGCTTAAATCTTTAAAACTACGCAACGGATTTTGATGCGGTTTTGTTTAATAGATAGAGTGATTCAAGAGGAAGGTTTATATGCATAACCAGCGGATCCCGCAGCTGTGCCTGTGCTAAATCTAGGAAAAAGCCCAAGCGAAGCGAGGGCGAGTCGCTAGTTGTATTATAATGAGGGATGCAACCCGTTTGACAGATCTCATATGAAATAAAAATATTTTGTTCTTTTATAAACATACAACATATATAGGAATGCTAGTTAAAATATAATACTGAACAGTAAATAATAAATAATAATGACGACGACCGTCTCGTCGCTAGTCCGCGGGCCCGGCACGGCGCGGAGACGGACAGGTGCGCCTCTGACCCACATTGCGACACCTGACTTTATCGACATGTTTGCTCAACTGATAATAAATATAAACGTGGAATCACAATTTCCATAGAATTTTTTGCGATATGCGAAAGTTATTTACTTATGATAAGGGGTCCGCGACGAAGACGACAGCCGATATGGGTCAGTGAAGTGTTTGTGAGGAAAGTCGCCGATTTAGCCTAGTGTCAGGTGCCATCTGAACACGATAGTGACACAGTTTTATTGATAAGAATTTAAAACCTGTGATATTTTAATCTCTTCTTCTTCCTGTCCTTATCCCACGCTATGTGGGGTCGGCACAACATGTCTTTTTCTTCCAATCTCCTCTGTCATTCGTCAATTTAACATCCACCCCTTTTATACGCATATCCTCTTTTATACAATCCATCCATCTCTTTTTCGGTCTTCCCCTACTCTTTCTTCCTTCGACATGCATACTTAACATTCGCCTCGTAATATCACTTTCTTCCCTACGCATCACATGTCCATACCATGCCAGCCTATTACCCCTCATCTTTTCTATAACAGGCGCCACTTTCAAACATCCTCTTATATACTCATTCCTTATCTTATCACTTCTAGTAATACCACACATCCATCTCAACATTCGCATTTCAGTTGCATGCACTTTTCTTTCATCCATCCCTTTTACCGCCCAACATTCTGAACCATACAATGCAACAGGTCTAACGACTGTTTTATAAATTTTTCCCTTAAGTTTAAGAGGCATTCGTGGGTCGCATGTAATACCTGAGACCTGTCGCCATTTCATCCATCCCGCATTCATTCTATTATTCACGTCTCGGTTAATATTGCCGTCGTTTTGAAAGATCGAACCGAGGTACCGGAAATCGGAGCAGACTGGTAGGGATACACCATCTAAGGCAATTCCAGAGAAACCTGAGGGCCCACCAAAATCACAGAACAGATGTTCTGTTTTCGTTCGGCTGATCCTCAGGCCACCACTCTCCAATTTTTCTTGCCATTTTTCCAATCTGCTCTGGACCTCGGACGAATCTTCGCCAACAAGCACAATGTCATCAGCGAACATCATGCACCAGGGTGCCTGACCCTGTATGTCTGATGTTAGAGCATCCATTACCAGGAGAAACAGGTACGGGCTTAAAGCCGATCCCTGGTGGAGGCCCACCTCCACATTGAACCTGTCAGTTATGCCAGCTTCTGACCGAACCCTTGTATTCGCCTCTGCATACATCGCTTTCACAAGCCTCACATACTTCTCAGGTATTCTTTTCACTTTCAAAGCCCACCACAAAACCTCTCGGGGAACTCTGTCGTATGCCTTCTCGAGATCGACAAACACCATGTGCAGATTTCTATGTGCGCTCCTGTATTTCTCGCACAGTTGCCGAAGTGAAAATATCGCATCTGTCGTTCCTCGTCCTGGCATAAATCCAAACTGGTTTTGTGTAACCTCACTTTCCTCTCTCATTCTTCTTTCTATAACTTTTTCCCAGATCTACCTGTGATATTTTAATATGTCAGGTATTTATAGTTCGTCACAGATATATTGTATGGACAAATGTGTTAAAATTATTTTATTTTAGTTTTTTTTAGCAATGCATGGTCTAATTTTAAATCATCTATGATAATCGCTACTGAAATGATGTCTATAAAGTAAATTATTTATTTTTCATATGTTTACACTACTGCACTGGCACCAGGTGGCTCGCTCGAGTAGCCGAGTGATGTGGATTTTTATCCGGGTATCGCACCTCTCGTGAGGTCATCAATAGTGAGGAAACCCATGTGTCTGAGAGAACCTAGCCATCTATGGCATCGTGTGAAAAGGAGGTTTGCGCCCAGCAGTGAGAAAATATTTATATATTTTTTTAATTTTATCTCGAATATTTTAAAATTTTTGGTTCTAGATGTTTCGAATGCTTTAAGGTAGTCATGGATGGTTAAGTGAGAGACTAAAGTAGAGGATATCTTAAAACAATAATAAATATAGAATTGACAGATTGTATTTATGCAAAAAAAATACTACGACCTCTCGTGTCATAAAACGGTAGTACTTCCAATAAATAATAAATAAAAAAGCTATAGGCTTATGTCTAAAGTTTAAATTTATGTAGATTGGCGTAGTAGAGTTATATTTATTAAAATGAATCGATAGAGTTAACCAAGTATAGGTATGCGATAAATAGATTGGATGATAGAACCTCGTCAGACACGTACTTTGTACATACTCGAGCATGCCATTTATAGTTTATTATGTTACAAAAAACGATCTTGACTAAAACATGCGCTAATTAACCTCAGTCCACATCACACATGTCAAGGCTTGCGTTTGATTGATATCAAGCGTAATGATTTTATTTATTTAAGTAAAATATGCAAATACCATTTTATTTATCGTAATGAATATTTAGTGATTTTACTCATTAATACGGGGCGTATAAAACGTCGGTAACATAAGATATTTTACCACTGAGTCAATTTAAAATACAGAAATAGTTAAGACTATCGTTTCATCCTCGCTTCGCTCGGGTTCGTCCCTAGGTGCCTTCCCAAATTTAAAGTCCTGTAATTAAAATAAACACTAAAATAAAAGTAGCTAAGTTATTCCTTATAACATTAGCTTTCTGCGAGTGAAAGTCCCGTCTTAATAGGTCCAGCCGTTTTAAAGATTGGTCGGTACAAACAGGCAAACAGACAAACATTTTAAAAATAGAATTTTTTATGTACTTTCATATGAATTTAGTGATAAACTGTAACATTTTGTTTAGGTATATGTCGAGATGTCTAGATTATCTAAGGATCCATTTCAAAATTCTACAAATAATTAAGCGAAGTCCAAGAGCAACGTACGCGCTTTGAAAACTAAGCAGGTTCAAACCCCAGCCTTTTTTATGTGATCTGTGCCCCAGCCATATTTTCCTACGCAAATCGTTTTCAACATGATTTCCATTTCCTGAAGAAAAACAACGTGAAGGAACTTTCATACCCAAAAAAGCCAAAAGTTTTACATCAATAATTATATGTAATACGTTTATGTCAATGTGGATTACGGACTAAGCTCCTTCGCTTCCAGCGGGTTCCGTGAAGGGTGTGCCAGACCAGCAGTGAGAGGCTGATAGAGCTTCATCACCATTATCATGATGTGAATATTAAACTATGTATTTAAATCCATGCTCAATATTTATGTGCTTTTGCTAGAAAGTAGAAGTGTGTCCCTAAAGGTTTGTACAACGTTCAAAGAATCTGTTTTATCTGGTATCCGTAACACAAGCCTCGTAGCTTGCCACGGAGCTAGATGGCGCTGTTGTAATAGTGTCCCAACAACATAACATGCAACAACATTACTGTGTAGGAGTCTGAGCGTCTGCCCAAAATATAGGATTGGAAAGCCCGGTACGGAAAATGTTCACGAAATGAGTTATAAATATGTCCACAGAACGTGGACAAATACCCGCTCTTCACTAAAACGGCTGGGCGAAGTCGTGCTCGCTGGAGATTGAAGATTTTTTAAAACTTGTACAAATCTTATTACGAGCCTTTTACAAGGCACCTTTTTTTCTGATTAAAATTTAATCATATCACGAGTATCTTACGGTATTAAATCTGAGCTATTGCATTACACTTGGTGTACAAACATTCAATATCATGGTAATTATGTTATCGACAAGACGTTATTTTTAAAGTTTAATTATCTGAAAGCTTCGTTAACGTTTAACAGTTACTTCACTGAAATTCATTGCAATCGATGTAAATTATACAATAAAACGGCAGTTGGCCGTTTAGTTTTAAGAGTTTATGCGATTTAAAATTTAAAGTAAATCTTTAAATATTCAGCTGCTCTTCGATAGCATCTGTAGTAACAGTCACATCATAAAAATGTCCTATATTCAAAAGCTTTTTGCTGATTAAATTGTCTTTCTAAATTATTCAGTGGGCGATATCATTATTTAATATAACTATGAGTATGTAAAGGTGATAATTGATACCGTAATTTCACAACAAATTAAGTCCACTTCGATGACAGGTACTACATCGACCCCTTTTAATTTTTTATACTAATAGTGACAAGAGGGAGGGCGCGTGGGTCGCCTCACGAGTCCGCGCCGGCTTAAATCGCCGTGAAATCGTTCGACAAGTTATCTCACTTTGGATCTCGTGTCATTTACATGTAAATGTTAAAGCGCGAGGAACATACTAATTGAAAGCCGTCATGTGCCAGCTGGCCGCCTTCCGCCGGTATCACATCGACTTCATTGGACTTTTTGTTTTCAAATTCATTTAATGAAAAGATAAAATAACTCAAGTTCGGTGCTTATTTGTATTTTAAGCTTCTTGTAGTTACTTTCTTTTTTGACAGATATTTTAATGTTACTTTGTAAGTAGGTATTTTTTATTTACTGCCTAATCAATGGAATGGATTTAGTTTCCTTAGTGTATGTACCTAATTACTCATCACTATATATATAGTCCTCCGCGGCGTCTGTCTGTCTGTTGGTTATAAACTCAAAAACTACTGCACCGATTGTCATACTATTTCACCAATGATGAAGTGGTTGTCGAGGAAGGTTTAAGTATATAATTTGTCAAGTTTTTGTATACATAGCATCTTGTCATTAAGAGTTTATATTGGGTGTATATGGGATGTATTAGTAAGCTTAGAAGATATACAAAAATACACTGACGCTTTTATAATCCAAGCTAGCGCCTCACCCCCGACGCGCTCGCGTCCGCCTCTCCTTAGTGTGTTTACATTTCTCAGGAATAGTAAGTAAAATATGTTGTCCCGGATAACCAGCTATCGTTACCTATACCAAATTTCATTAAAATCTATCCTGGTGGATAGTGACTGATAATAATGACTATTTTAAAAAAGTTTTGACAAAATACTTATATTCAATGTAAGTACAGCTTCTACTCAAATATAAGTTTATTAGACAATATTTTGTCAGCCAGAGGTGAGTCAGAGCTTCAACTAAGTACAAGAGTATCCTGCAATGAGATACGCAACGAAAATATCTTATACAAGAAATATGGCAAATGAATATGAAACTTGGAGTTATAGATGACGTTGAAGCCGCGCTCTATCGCCGCCACATAAGGCAGCGGCGCCTGCGGCTTCCGACAGAATTTACACCGTATGGGAAACACAGCTTATTATGCTTATATTTCGAGATTTGTCGATTAAAACTAGTTGCTCGAGTCGTAATACTACTGCTTATTAGGTTCTTGTCATAGACACTGGCAAGGCGGGCCGGGGGCGTGGCGCCTCACGTGTCGCTGTCTCGCCATTAGTCGCGTCTACTTTCTAGCCGGCGGGCTGGCTCGGCATTGGCCGCCTGCGCGCGCGCAGCCTCGCGGAGGACCGGCATTCAATGCAAATGCGTCCTCAAGCCAACGCCAGCTATCTCCTAGATTTGCAATCATTACTATTCATCAGACATTTTACTGCTGAATGGAGCAATTATCAACAGTTAGGTACTGAGACCATGTTAAATAAACATTTAAAACGTTTTTACAATGTTTGTAGAATATCATAACTTATCTACCGTAAAAAAATATATTTTTATTATGATAATGATGACATTTTATAAAACTTGATAAGCCTGACGGCTTGGTATCATTACCATACACGCTTTTGTACCCTCAATTTAAGTGAATTCTATATTTTTCATTCGCGTCCATTCTAAACTTTTAGACTACTAAAACCCATCATTTTGTTTTATTTCTTTATTCCTACGATTGCAGAATAATAACTAATTTAGGCAAGTCCGCGGATTTTTGACAGCATATCAACCATGTCAAAAAGCTCGGTTCTGTAAAAAGTAAACAAAATACATTGTAAGGTTTTGAACTGTTATCAGATGTAGCGCATCTGTCGCGGGCCCTCGCTATCGATGATCGGTAATTGATTATCAATTGATACAAACGCGGGCCCACAGCCCTCCGCCTGGCCGCCCGCGGGGGCTTGATTAATACCTGACGTGGTCGCCGGTTCATTTAGTTAATTCTATTAATTCTGTTAAATGAAAGAGGGAAGTGTGCTTAAATACTAAATTGATTGTGTGCAGTGTGCTGACTGCTGGTACTCATTATGAATATTTGTTTGACATTCAATGAAATTTGAGTTTAGAGTCTGTACACATGTTAATTTTGCACTATGTTTGACGAGGACGATGGATGTCATAATGCAGTTTGATGGTAGCAGAAATTTTTTTGTCTTCTCTATTGGACATCAACTGTGATAAAGTCTTGAGTATACCTACATTTTTGATGAGTTAGTGCAGCTTAACTGAATTTATTGTGAAACAATGAACGCAGTGAGGATTTGAGGAACATTAATGAGACATAAAATTAGGACCAAATTAGTTAATTTTATAAAAACAAGCCATCGTACCTACTGCCTGCGACTGCGCTGTAATTACGGGACGAGGCATGCTAATAAACCTCCACTCAACCAATAACTCTTGTGCCGCCTTCTACTTACGATATTATTACACATTTGAATAGGAATGAACTTTATATTAACTAATTTTTAAAATAATTTTGGCTAATATAACATAAATGTGCCAAATTTTTACCTACCTTATATTGTAGCATTATAACACGGATTAAATTTCTTGGTGTTTTTCAAACGTAGAACAAGTCTCAATTTAAATTTTTAGGCTCTCCTTTTATATTTACACAATCAGCTTATCTGTAAATTGGTTCTAGTACCGAGCACTACACTCTACATCATAAAAAGAGACATTTATCGAAATTTGTCGAAACGTACAAGTGTCAAAGTGCTCAGAATGAATGAAATAATGAATGGAGTCATTCAAAAGTCGCCGAGCTCCGCGACTGAGCGCGTTGTCCTCCAAACAAACCAGTTTTTGTTGCAGCGTTCAAATAATTTGACAACTAAAAAGTTAAGGGATATGTTAGCAACTGGGTAATGAAGGCGATATCAAGTGATCTGTAGGTAGATACGTACCTACTGGTATACTGACAATGAGGACCGGAAGAGTTTCTTCATTTATAATTTAAATGTTTGGCGATTTATAAATGTACTGTTAAAAGTATCGTTAGATTATTTATTACATTTATAAATATATTAAAAATCATGCGGCTTCGCCTGTGGGGTTTATTAGAGTATAACTTCTCAGATTAATATTATATTGTTGAAAGACTGATTTTCTTACTACATAGGCTATAGGATTTTTAAAAGAAACTTAGCTATAGCTGATGATTAGCGCGTATAAATTAAATATTTTTCAAATATCAGTAGGTTTCTATTGCACATATAACATTGGCACAGTGATGGTCGGATACAAGCTTAGGATTTTTATCAGTTTTACAACATTCCAAATCCTAACTTATCAGTTCATTGATAATAGGTAGGTATATTCATTAATTTAAATATCTCATAAGAAAGAGAACACAGGAAGTGCAGGAAGTTATGTTAATTATCGATAATATTTTTTTTCGTTCTTGACAGGGACTGTTAGTTTATTCCACAGAGCAGGTGAATATGTTATTTGTCTATTCCTTGGTTTATTCCAACTTATAGTTTGATACATAAACATTATAATTTTGAGAGTATCATTACACCAACGTCGTCGTCGTCAGTTCGTAAGTAAACAGTATTAGGAGTTTCAATACTTCAGGAGATTTGTATCTAAATAAAATAATTTATACCCTGCAATATATTTCATTTGGTTTGGACTTGCTAACTTAAAGTCATAATGAACAAATATATATGAGGCCCAATTTTTACTTTGTGTAACGTATATTGAGTTGAAACATGCATTTATGTTTCAATGTTGGTAATAGTTTTATAACAAACACCCATACATTATAATGTTGTCGAAATTGAGTCGTTAATGTAGAGTTACCGCTGAAATACAGTTTGATTTTTAATGATATGTTGTATGAGAGCTTTAAGTTAAGTCACGTTACAAGTTTAATTTTTTTAATTATCTTTATTAAATTATAACCACAGCGTCGACTCCGCGGCCAAATATGGCTGTAGATTGCGTCATGTGTGGCATATTGTGAGATATGACTCGAAGCAACGTATGTTATCAAGTACAATTAGCATACTATCGTACTCGGCGACGATCATCGCGTGTTGTGCATTTTGCATATCTTCAAGTTTGCGATAAGATTGTGAAAAATAACAAAAATATCCGCTTATTAAATTATCTTATAATTATAGCTAATGAAATGCTTAAAATATCGCAATAATTTGAACTTGTATTGAAAAAAGTTAATAGTACATAATATTTCTTAGAGATGAGATAGTTTACGCAGTGCAAGTTTCTTATATGTTGAGCCGGATCTATCATTAAATATATACCACATTTCGAAAATCCCATTGGTTTTCGTATTGCGTTACTAATCAGTCAGTCATTAACATACTCGTATCTAAACATAGATTATCGTAAATACCGCATCTGTATCGATAATAATAACTGTTTCAATAAATTTTCCCAAAAATATTTAATTATATCCGATGACGATAATTGCTCATCATCACCATAGTTTAGATTTTCCTTCGGAAATTCAGAAGACGTCTGTCAGCTCCCTACCGCAGTGTTTTACAGTTTGGCTAGATGTGGGGATGTCAATGGTCAATTAGTTTGCATTGTGGGCGGGAGTTCCCCGGGCACGGTGTTCCTGATTAATTCAAGGACCCTTGCACCGGCATTGCGGGCTTTTTACCCGTCGGCCTCCCAGGCAACCCCGGCCGCCACCTACAGAGCAGGTATTGTATGAAAAAGGAATATTAATATGTATATTACGCGATTATATGTTAATCGGAGCAAATTTTCACTTAATTAATGACTTTGACTTCAAAGTTGTACTACTTGATACGCTGGCAGCAATTGGTTTGGGCGTTTTATTTGCGGTAAAAACCCTATTTAAATGGTTATTGTTACTTTGCAGCTCGGAAATATACTATGCTTACTTATGCACTATACATTGAGTACTGACATATTTTATATTAAGTTTACAGTGAGTGATAGTCGGAGCACTCGAAGTCATGTTTGTACATTAGTATAAACGAATTGTAGAATGTTATCTTGTCTAATATAATTAGGCTACAGTACTACTTCTCTTGAAAGGTATATTATAAAAATACTTGTTTGCATATTTCGTATGTTTTATTGCTTAATTAAGAGTTTCCACCAAAAAACCTCTAGGAGTAATCTGCAGCGGTATTCGAGGTCCGAGTACAGTGGGTCCATCGGCCACCCGCCTCGCTACCGGGAAGCCGGCGGACCCCCTGCGAATAGCTGGCGAGTTTCCACAGACGCACTGAACTTAGACCACCGATATCGTCCTCACATTCTGAAACGTTTGCGTTTTGTTTGGCAAATAGCCTGCGCGTTGCTCAGTCTTCTAATATTTGGGTATTCGAAGTGCGTACGGAGTAAATCCCTTCGGTTTGGGAAGTACAGTAGGTCTGTCTAACGATTTTCTTTATGAATTACTTTTTTTAATTTTACATTATTTATGTTATATATAAGCGCTAGCTAGTAAAAAAATGAAGTTACTAATTCAACGAAGAACGACTCGATACGAAAGATGAGTCGTACAAAAATCGGAGGAAATTGGACTAGGAGAAAAACATTTCGTGCGAGTCCCTCGAGTGCGACGAGCCTGAAGTATATATTATCCAAAATTTTTATGTAAAAACAGATCAGTTTACGTTTTGCCAACGTGTCTTACGCAAGTGCGTGCCTCGTAGTAACGTGAGTAATGCAAAACTTATGAGTATGCATGTATATTATATGTACATGTGCCTGTGAGGTCTCATGGGAACCTCTCTGTAATGAGAACATTATTAATTTTCAATATGTCAATTTAATATCATAAAATTGCATTGGCATTAACTAAGCGTTTCTTGACGCCGCACATTAGAGACTTTATCGCACATTACTTATTTATATGTACGTATATCATTCGTTTAAAATGAAGAAACTTGACTTAATAGTCCCTGTACGGACTGAAAGATAAATTACATTTTTATGATTCATTAGGCCTAATGTAATGAAATGGAAAAAAACGAAAATTGATCGAAATCGTAGGTACTAGACCTGAAGATCGGGTCGACTAGTTTTCTGACAAAAGAACTGTGTTATAATTTAATGAAAACTAAATATTTCGTTCGGTAAATGGAAAGTGTACGGTGACCGTTACTAATGTAGATGCCGATTTCATATTATATAAGTTGACGCGTTCATTAGTGAATAGTTGTAACACGAATATATAACATATCAGCGAGCAGGCAGGTTGCGACAGGTTACTATTAATATTTCAGAATTAAATCTCGATTAATGATTATTGAAATGTTTAAATTATAAGTTGTAATTGGCAAGCCTCATTAGAGCTTAACAAAAATAATTACGTACTATAATACACGTATCGTATTCACTCTAATTGATGTATTTTTGTGTCAATTCCATGGCATGTTATTGGATAAATGTAGTCGCCACTGTCAGCGCGGCGACCACCTAGCTTACGACGACTTTAATATGACCTAACGTTCACACCTCAACACCTGGCACCTCCTAGCTTATACAAATATGTTTGTATCGCTACATATATTAATAGTAAAGCACTGGCAGCGTTTTCTTAAAAAAGCTGAAGCTCTGGCGCGTTGCTTTTATGTTGTCAACTGCGAATTTCCTTATAAACGTAACGAAATCTTGCAAGGAAGCGCTTTGTACTTGTGGTGGCCTTTAACTAACAAATTATTAAGTACTAGCATTATTAAGTACTAGTACTACCTTATTTCAATATTTATACCTGCATTTACTTGATACTACTCACATGTGCAATGTATGACCACATTTCGGTGCAGATTGTCTTTGAATGCGCCAAATACCTATTGTAAAATAACATGTGTAATAGCAGTAATGCAACAGTAAGAATCATTGTGTTTATCACTTCTTGATAGGTGTATAGCGATAGGTTGGTTTTTACTGATGAATCTGTAAAAGTACTACAGTAACGAAGCAGTGGATAAAAGTACTTAAAAAGTACTTATTATAAGCTTGAATATTTCAATATTCGTTTTTCTACATTGTTTGATACAACTGGTCTTCACAAGTATACCTAGAAAGTACACTTTTGTTCCGCCGTCTTGTGATATTAATTTTGAACTTGATTTCTCTTACCTAGAGTTAGATAACCTGGCGAGTATATAAATGATAGCTTCCTTGTAAGCTCTGTACTGCAGTGCTTTATTTAAAAGAAACGCTCAACAAAATGACGGAGCGCAGAACAGTTCGGTACTGCGCTATGATTAACCAATCAAATAATCATACTAATCGCGACTGCGATCGGTGATTGCGCCATTACCTAGGCATTGTTTGAGCTCGGAAGCGCGCTTCACTTCGCCTCACTCCGCCACGCCGCCATCTGTCATTATGTGCCGTTCTCCAAATATCATTATAGGAAATATTTGAACGGTACGTAGAGGTACTTGACTGGCTAATAATTAAGTTACTCTTTATTTATAATTAATATAGGTATAGGTAATTAGACTTCAATGATAGTTGACACCTAATTCACAAAGTAGGCGAATAGCTTACGAGAAAGGGAACCTACATTTTTTTAGAGGCTGTTTAATTATTACATTGAAGTCTCACAATATTTTAAAAAATAGAAAAATCTTTATTCTTTAGTTACTAAACGTCAAACATCATAATATAGTCAGTCTTTATACTTGTTATATGTTTCAAATTCGACGACACGTTTGGCTCAGTTGGCAGTGACCCTACTTTCTGTGCCAGCGGTCGCGGGTTCGAGTCCCGCTGGGGGCATTCATTTGTTGAATACGAATGTTTGTTCTCCAGTTATGGGTGTTAATATTTATATTATGTATGTATTTAAAATTTATATGTGTAGTATATCAACTATCTGGTATCCGTAATACAAGCATCGTAGCTTACCACGGAACTAGATGGCGCTGTTGTAAAAAATGTCCCAACATATTTATTATTTATTATTTTATTCTTCATAACGACCCGTCATCTGTTCCTACGTCCGCAGGGCTCGCGCGCGGATGTGAGTGCCCTAATCTGGAACACCTGTCGTTATTTCCTTTCCCCAACAATGTTGCGAAAGTATTTTAGAAAGGGTTGTTTATGTCGTAATGAGTTTAAGTAGCGTTTTTATAAATAATTATTGTTGGATCGATATTTATAACCTAACATTTCGTTGGAAGCACACTCAGTAGTATTGAAATTAAACCGATCTGATAAGATGCATCACTCATCAGCTGTTCTTAATACATACTTAAATCATAAATGTACATGATATGTATATAATTGAAGTTATTAGAAATGTTCTTCCGTTTGGTCCATAATGACTATCATCTGTCTATATCAATTACTTAATTACAAGAAAGCTTAGTGTGGACTATCCCAGAGGATCTCAATAAGAAAAAACTGAGTGATATCATCACATAATTAATTGGGATATTGTAAGTTTACGAAGATTAATGAAAAATTTCAAAATCTTCAATTTACTGTTAACACTGATATAAATAAGCAGTTTATTTCAGATATTGCTGGCTGTTGATTTACATTCTACCAGTATCAACTTTAAATAACGTAAGATCTCTTTATAATCGCCCATTTCATACAGCGAAGTTTTTTTAACACTCTACACTCTCTACACTCTACAGTATACATGGGAATTGGGAGTGTAGAGAATATAGAAGATGTTTCTATGTTAAAAGGAATGTAAAGTCACGTGCTACGCATTGTATTTAACCTCCCTGCAAGCCGCGCGGCGGTGTCGGCGCGGCGCGGGATGCTTTATTGTTATTAAGTAAATCCAATCAGTTGCACAGCGCACTACCCGCCGCTAGGCGCGACTTGCTATACGAATATGTCGATTAATCGATAATAATTTCCCCTCAATTCGCCATCAAAATTTCTCTTTTATAAGTACATAGTCCGACTGCATCACCAATTGCTGCATCTGCATCACCTTTATATGATACAGTGATGTATTCTGTAAAAAGATCATTAATTTTAAAATACCGATTATTTTGGTAGTTCTTAGTATATCGATAACAAAACGTGAACAACCCTGTATAAAGATGCGGCTCGTTTTGATAGTTGATCGTTGCGCCTGGGCCTGCGCCCGGCGCAGTGATTGCGTAATTACCACTCGCACTAGGGCTCTACCTGTGTTTGCTTGTTGAGACACTTGTACCAGATTGCTCCCTTTAACTATAATTATCCACTCAGCTTATCTACTCGAAAAACTCATTGATTAATTATTCGTAGTGCAATAATTAATTATATAAAAACTACTAAGATTTTTTTCTTAGACATATTTATAAGAGGACAGACGTTGCAGTTCAGTGTACTGTTTTTTTTTTCTGTAAGTAAGTAGTAATTGACTTTTTTATATTTAAGTAGTAGCTTTTAACGCTATTTTGCAATTGTTATAAATTAAAAATTAATGTAGTTATTAATAATGTTATTCTATTCGTATACATTTCATGCTTTTGCTTTCATTTTCTACAATGATTCTGATCGAATTTCGATCCCTGAGCAATTAATAGAATAGGTCTAATACATACCTGTACTACTAGTCTAATTACCTAAATATGTATATATAATATTTATTTAAATATTTCGCTTCACAACATGGCATATCTGATATACATATTTAGGTAAATAAGTAAAACAATTAATGGTGGTATGCTTCTAAAAGAGTAAAACAAATCAAAAACTTCATAAAAGTATGGCTAAATTGCATTCTTAAAATAGAACATTGCATACTGCTATTATTGTTAGGATATGGATATCCATAATGATTATGAAGCACAATTTGGGACAAGGCGGTGGTAGCGCTGGCGTGTTATTACGCGATGTGAGCGTACGCAAATCACCGCCCGGATAAAAATAATTGCACCCGCGACTCTACAGCCGATATTATCTCAAACTATACGCAATTACCGATCTCCACTTTGCAAGCTACTCTATGACTTTCTAAGGATGATTTTACTCTGGTGTGGCTTCATTGAGCAGATTTAAGGAAGCTGTCTTAGCGCGCACCGTCGAGAGCTTCAATGTATGCTGCGCGCGCGTTGCGGGTCGCGGGCGGCGGGTCGTCGGCGAGCATCGAGTTCATTACAATATTAATCAATGCTTTCACGAGGGATAAAGTCGATGCTCAATATGTAATATTAGTTGTGCAATACTAATTCACGGTTATTTTTGGTACAATATGGACGCGGCTCCGGTCACGTTCTCTTATTATGCATACTTTGTATTCAATTAAATATGACACAGTATACCTAATTGTATATTTTATATTGGTATATTCCAATTTTAGAGCAACTGTCATATGCATTAATGCCAGTTATGTTGATCATTTATGTGGTAAGTTTTTGTCGATAGTTATTTTTCGCTTTAGCTTTGTAAAACAAAGTAGTACTACCTAAGACTACTTCGTGCTTATGTTAAACTGCATGGAATATTCACATTTATACAGAAATAATTAATAGCAAAATTTTTTGTACCACACCCGAGTATAGACATGTGCTCATAAGTATGTATGTATGAGCACTAAGTATGTCCGAGGAGATAATGTAATCCAAGTCGCTTCAGCCGAACAGGCAATTTAGTAAAGTATGAAATTTAATGGCGGTTGCGATACGTAGGCGTGTGTCTGCGACCGAATAAAGCCCGTAATTGAGATCTGAGTGATTTGCATACTGCACAACTTCCCTCGACAATATTAAATTTTTTGAGCGATCGAAATGGACTTTCTACATTAGAGAAAAGCTCGCTGGAGTTGAGATGTTTGCTTTGTTGTGACCAAAATTATATCGGGTACTGGGTTAGTTCTAAGCTTTGACATTAACAGAAGCAAAACTAGGACATACTTATTTATGTACTCAATGCCTCATTTTTAGTATCTGTACATTATTTACATTTTGATTAACAATCACGAATTCTGATACGCTCGGTCACACCTAGCTGATATCGCAGAATAGTCCGTATAAATAAATAATAATATATTACGGGCTTTAAGAAATCGATAATGATTGTAAAAGTCTCTGGTTTTGTGAGATTTATATTAGATTATTAAATTATGGTACCTATTTCCTTCCTCGTTGAGTAATATTTTTAAGTTTGGACACACTCTTTGGTTCTCATTCGTCATTGCAAATATTTTCTTACTAAATATGTTTTATAAATCTTTTAAGGAAAGAAGTCGTTTTTAGATAACTAAACGTTGCGGTTAATGTTACATATTCTTAGGTTATGTATCAGATATAAATCTGCTTAATTAAAAATACGAAACAGTTATATAATTCCATTATAGAACTACAGGCACAGGGTCGAGTGCGTGTGTTTTAATTTATTTCTATTTCATTAGTCATTGATTAAGCAAATAGCTTTTGACCGATTCCATTGTCGCTATCTCCGCGCCGATAACAGCGCGTTCAAACAACTTGTATGCACTTTGTCTTTCACTTGAACGTAACAATGTGTTGTGCCTTATTTAGGTATATTATAAGCCACAGTAGTTACTACATACGAAAAATAGAGTGTTAATTATTTCTGATTTGATAGATACTTAATTTTTTAGATTTACGTGAATATTTGATATTTTAAAATAAATTTATCTTTGGCTTTTTATCAGATTTACTGTGTTGTTTAGTTCCCCTTAAGATGGACAAGAAGACAGCGGTCGATTGATGAACGAAAAATCTATGTAAATCCGGGAAAAAAATCATATCATTCATTTTTTTTAGAAATACATCAAAAGATCTAAGTCGTGAATAGTTATCTCCAGTTATCAATAATGTAAACACTTTGTTAAGTTTATATTTATAATGTAAGGTCGAAACTAAGATCCAAGTACATTACTCTGATCAATGTCGTCTTTTGATTGGGTTTGATTCAATTATGCGACATACGTGGAATTATATGTGACCTTATCGATTACCGAGAATGGAAATATTTTACCTATTGCGTCTTGAATATTGAAAAGAACAATAACATGTCACTAGCTGAATAGCGCTATAACACTCGTATTGATCGCTAACTTCACTTAGGTGTAATCATACGATGAGAGATTACTTTGAGTTTTGCAATTGATATTAATTTATAAGTTAACTAATACTTTTTGTTAGAACAAAGCTGTGATAAAAAATCGTTTTCAAGGTGGTGCGAGAAGTATGTCGTATAACAATGACGGGTGTCGTGATAAAGTTATATAACTCATCGGATACCTAGTAGGTATACGATCATTATACGATGATTACAAGAGTGGGAAAGTACCTACTGTAGTACACAGCCAGCGCCGTGCAGTGCGCTAGTTAAGTTAACATGCTGAGGCTCGGGCGAGAACACTGTTGTAATTAGATGCATAGCTAACGAGTTTCCTTTTGAGGAGCTTCGGAAAGATTTCTAGCTATTATCGCATTTGCGCATGTTTTATGTCATTTTATAAATTTTTACAAGTTGTTGCCCGCGACTTTGAGCGTTCTCAGTTCTCTTAATGAAACACAATTGTTATAAACTTTATTCAAATATAAATAACTTACGAATAATGATAAAGTTGATGCTCCTCTTTAGAAAAATTAAAATCAAATAAATTGTTAAAGTTAAATTTAATTTAAAATCCTATCCCACTTGGTCACTCTACAAAAAATATATTTAAATGACACGTTTTATATATTATCTACTGGAGGATATTGGTACAAACTTATGTATACGTACATTATTAATATTTCAGTAGTACGACACTTTTAAAACTATTCCAGTAAAGTTTTGACTATTTTTACTGGTCAGTCAGTCAATAGGCGACGTCATTTATTAATAACAATAAAAAAAAACTTATAACAAAACTATAACTAGGCAATTTTAATTAATTATATCAATACCTATAATTGCAGTAACATAAGCGTTACAAGTTTCTATGATGCGTAATGGTAGGTAAGGCACAATACGACGACACAACTAAAATAAAAGCTCTGGTAAAAAATCTAATATTATTAAATATTTATGACGAAACATGCCTAATTGCGAGTAGTTTTCGAAACTCAAGTACGTTATAACCTTAAAACTTCTTTGAATATATACTTATGAATAAGTTTGAAAATAAATATATAAATTCTCATATTTTTTAATACAAAATTGAAAGCTTCGCTATAAAGTGTTCGCACCAATAAACCTGTCAGTCGATAATCATCGGGCCTGAATATTCAAAGCAACGTTAATTACTTGGTTAAGAGTGGTTTAGTTTGTCGGTTTGATCAATTTGCAAGCAGGCTGTGTGGGCCGGCGCGGGGTCGGGGCGAGGCGCACTGAGGGCCGTAATAAATAAATTTAGGCAGATTATCAGTACGGCAATGAGCCGTGTACACTACTTGTGCCTAATAAAATAAAATTGCACTTAAAAGTGGAATTGTTATTGTATGTTGAAATAAATAAAAAAAATGTATGTATATAAAGTAAACTACAACAACAGCCTATATAAATAAAGATGTAAACATTTCAATTTAGATCATTTTTCTTGTTGATGCCTTATAGCAGATACTTAAGTACTTATTTTATTATTTTTTGAACATCCCGTCAAATCACGCACAAATATTTTAGAATTGGGTACCACTTACTCTTTTTACGTTAGTAAAATTAAGAATTTATAGTCAGCTACATACCACATATCATCCACAGGCGGCGAGCGATATTCAATGCATACTTGCTTTATAGCGCTTGCGCCGCACGCAATTACAATACTTCAGTCCGGACTCCGCGTGAGAAGATGCGCCGTTTCCTGCCCAGACCCTATTAAATATGAAAACCGCATCAAAACGCACCTTATTCCTATACAGCAAGGGCGGACTGCCACGAGAGCTAATCTGTACACAAGCACTAAATCGTGCAGCGTTTACAAATATTATTAGAAACATCTACAAATTATTATGGCTGTTATTAATTCAATTTGAAAATTATTTCTTGTATTATATAATTGAATATTAACTGAACTAAAGATTACAGTAGGTACGTCCTCGTACTGTGTCTATTCCACTATATAATTCAGCTCTACCGGTACGCATTTTTAAATGAAAAGCTTTATCGAAACATGCATTCCTGCAGTAATCATGAATCTTGTAGAGTTTGGTAACTTGATGTACTCGTAACTATAATATCAGCAAAATGATTTTCTTTATCTTTTAACTAAAACTTTTACTTTCGGATTCATTGTGATTTTTGGTTTCCAACGTTTCGAATACTTTACAGCCATATGTACTCGTCCACGAATAGAACGATAACAATCAGAATGAAATAGTGTCCGGAGCAGGCGCGGCATTTCCTCGATTATCATGCGGTCAGTTTTTGCGCGCCACAATTACGCGGCATCTGTATGCATGCGGCAGACGCGCGCGCAATCCTGCAACCCGCACCCCCCGCACCCCCGCACACCCCCCGCACCCCCGCACATCCCCGCGCACCCCGCCACCGAGCCCCGCGACGTTTTTGCCGCACTCCTGCGCCGGGCCGTGGGAGCCTTCGTGCTTAGATGCTGGTTCGAGCTTGAATATTTTCCTCTCATTAACTAGATGTGATGTAAAGTATTTCTAGAAGCAGTATAATGGCTAATTATACTTCGCAGCATAATTTATTATAAGGCTCTTCTGTTAGCCTAAATATTATACATTTCAACCTATAGATTTTTTGTTCAGATTTGTTTACTTTCTTGAATATAATATCTTTCGAATATATGGAAATTCAAGACATTCCTCCGGCCGTATCTGTTCCATATGCACATATTCATAAGCTTTGCTCACATTTGCCAAATAAAAAGTGATGAAAAATTTAGATAATGAATATATTGGGGCGCTTCAATGCATTTCAACTCTGTATCGGCTGCTATGAATATTTCATTTATTCAAAACTGAGAAAAAATTCACGAGTGATTCGGCTGCGGACGTGTTTGCATCCGTCGCCCGAGACTGCGCCTGCGCACCCCCCACCCTCCACCCTTCCTGTTCCCTCGCGAACTAAAAACTCGAGCATTCAAAGTTCAAACGGCCTGCGTTTTAATGCTTCGTCCTCGTCACGGCTCCGTCCCGTACCCATTCCCTATTTGTTTCAAAAAGATCAGAGCTTCATTCACTGACCGGGACCAATACCTATATACCAAATGAAATTTGCAATTAAACCTTATTGGATAATATTCTATTTTTTGTTCGCGAAACAATACGGGTCGTTAGAAGTGGACAAGAGAGAGAGAGAGAGTGGGTCGTAAACTTTTATTCTTCGAGTTCTTGCTCTTGATGAATTTACACTCGTTATTGCATACCATTTTAATTATCGCGGATCCACCGAGTTATGTTATTATGTAAATGATGTCTTCAGTACTTTGTGCAAAAACTAAAGGATTGTGGTCATTATGCAACTTTTTCATTGAAGGCTCGACGCTTTGCTACCATCTAATTATCATAATACGTATTGCGAAAACGGAATACTACAATTTTCTAATCGATATACATTTATTATTTACATTATTTATTAACTACAACTTTATATTGATTGAACATCTAGTCTATCTACACAGACCTATTGAGGTTTATGTTCCTTGTGTACTTCACACTATGAGCTTACTAAATTTAGAGGGTAAGTACTTTTTAACCGACTTCAAAAAAAATTCAAAAAAGGAGGAGGTTATATGTTCCGTTGTATGTATTTTTTTTTTTTTTTATGTATGTTCACCGATTGCTCCGCCGTCTGTGGGCCGATTTCAAAAATTTTTCTTTTGATTGGTAGGGTATAGTTCCGAGGTGGTCCCATTGTCACCAAGTCAGGATCTGATGATGGGATCCCAGGGAAATCGAAGGCAACTCTCAAAATTTACAGGCACCTATTATGTTTTTGATATATTTTCTAAACCCGATAAAGCTTTTACGTATGAAAATCATCATCTCATGTGGATGAGCTGATGATGGAAGGTAAAATTCCTCAACAGTTGTTTTTTATGTGTTTTCACCGATTTCTCCGTGAATTGTGGGCCGATTTTAAAAATTTCTTTTTTGTTCGGTAGGGTATACATTCAAGATGTTCTCATTGTCACCAAGTCAGCATCTGATGATGGGATCCTAGAGAAATCGAGGGCAACCCTTAAATTTTATCGGCACTGATTACCTTTTTCATATATTTTCTAAAGCTGTTCAAGAATTTGTGATGATGTAAGGTATATATCCTCAACGGTTAGGAGTTGAAAGAAAATGCTTTTAATATTATACGTACTTATGAACTGATAGTCGTACTCCTTCAGGATATTAGGTGGATTGATAATAGAAGGTAAATCTTATTAACGTCTACGAGTTACGTGGAAAAATAGACGTGGACAAATCTCGATTGACTATTGTCGTTCATTTCAAAACTTCGCTGACTTATTGGAGCAGTAGTTTAGTTAGCCTTCCAATATTTTATTTAAACATAATAATTTCCACAAAAAAATTTAAAATAAATTATTTTTTAACAAAAATGAAAACCGACTTCAAAACGCTACAAATCGAAACTAAAAAGAAAAAAAAATAATTTTAATTACTTAGTTATTGTTGGAGTCGGTGCCAGCCAAAGCAAAATAATCCTAATACTCTTTGGCTGGCACCGACTCCAACAATAACTAAGTAATTAAAATTATTTTTTTTTCTTTTTAGTTTCGATTTGTAGCGTTTTGAAGTCGGTTTTCATTTTTGTTAAAAAATAATTTAAAATATTTTAAAATGTAGTAATGTCCTTGCTAAATTTCATCCAAAATGGTGTATCGTAGTTGTAATATGTAAAGTAATAAAAAACTAACAAACATATTAGTGTAGATATTTTTTGAAATAATTCATAAATGGTAATATATTATGATTCTACAAAGAACTTGTGACCCTATGAAATAATGATAAGTTAGGACCTCATATTAAAAGCATTCATTTTAGACAAATTAAAGCATTAAAAGTGAATGCGTAATCCGTGCGTGTAGTCGTTACAAACCATTTGGATAAGCGATCGCCTATTACTTCGTTAATATGACGAATGATGAGTTGTGATGCGAAACCATCAGTCCATCGCCAATCCTTATCGCCATGACCGTTCTGACCTTCTAAGGTCTGCCAAACTATTATACCACAGGACGTTTCTGCGTGAAACGTATAAAAACACGGCCAAGCTTAAGCTAATTTAGTTCAGCATAAATATAAAGCATCAGAGTGGAATGCCTTGACGGCGGTGACTGTTCGTCAAAGAGCGAATCATTTAAATATCATCCTTTTTCATATTTGAAATACCCTTTCGGCTAACTGACTGTCGACATAGGAGCATGACTTTTTACATTCTCAGCAATAAAATATTGTATTAGATTTTATATTTTGATATACTCGTATATATAAGTACGTATCTTTGATCGATAATATTCTATTTTTTTTGATCGACGTACGTCCACGATATTATAAAATTGATCCAGCTCTGAACTAACGGATGAGAAAAAGTTATCTGGTTATTGAATGATTTTCATATCCATCATCAGCATCTCGATTGTTGGCAATCTTCGCCGCTATTCATCTCGGCTACGAGCAATTCGGTATCGCGCCATCTTTGTCCGGACGCAGAGCATAGCTTTGCATAACATTTGACGGTCACAATGGCGGCGCAAAAAGCGATTCTTGTTAACCATTGTCTTATTGGTATATTAGAGGCTAAACACAATGTGCTATTTCTTTAGTACATAATTCCCGACTCGATTTGGATTCGGAACACGTGTCGAGTAGCTTTCGACACTTACTTGCAGGATTATTATCGGACTGAGTATTCATTTGATCGTTTCTTTGACGCTTCCGTTTACAGGCTTCAGCCAGGTGCTTCGAGTTCCTTTACTTTTGTTCCACTTGCTCAAATACTAGATTATATTTGAGGTGAAGGTAGGTTTTCGAACAATAAAATATAAGATAGAGGTGCAATCTAATTTTTTTACATTAACTAGCAAGCCCGGCCCGTTTCGTGCGTAATGTTAAATAAATTACTCTCTCATAACTCATTTGAAATTTTCTAATAATATGAAAGAAGCCTAAGTTTCTCTTTATGACCTTAGCTATGCGCTACAAAAAGTCCCGTCAAAATCGGTCCAGCCGTTTCAGATATTAGTCGGAATAAACAGACAGTCAGACAAACAGATAAAAATTTTAAAAATTGATTTTTTGATGTTAGTATCGTATATACTTACGTTTGGACTTAGTAAAAAGCTTTTAATTTTAAATTAAAAAGAGACATATTAATTTTATTCATATGTAGGTAGTACTGATTATACACTTATTAAATTATGGATATGAAAATCATTCGCTAACCAGATAACTTTTTCTCATCCGTTAGTTCAGAGCTAGATCAATTTTAGAACATGGTGGACGTACGTCGATCAAAAATAAAAATATAAAATAGTAAAAACTTTAAATTTGTAATTTATTACTGTTTTTTATATGGGTCGACTTACACCTATGATAGTTTCATGTGCGAGTAACTTTACCTTGCACGGCAAATATCCCGTTTGTCGTGAGGAATCATGATGTTTTCCTCCACAGTCACCTCATTTTTCTTATAAAAGATGTGAAACAGATTTTTTTGAAAAACATAATCAAATGTTCACACATGTACATTAGTAAAATGAGTAATAAAATTAAATGTAACCTTTTTGTACAATGATATTCATGTTTAGTAATAAAGGTAATTTGATGCACTTCCAATATTTAGTTAAGGCCAGAGCAAGCCCCGCCCGCGGAGCGCGGCGCCGGCGGCCGGAGCGCTGCCATCAATCATACACGGCAATCTACCCCCTGCCCTGATCTTCTACGTCTCTGTTCGACTTTTCAGTATAGTATCGAATAACAACCAATTTCCCTCTATAACGTAAAAGTCGTCGAAATTCTTAATCGTGTTGTGCATATTTAGATATAATTGTTCTGGATCATTTTCATATTCTTCGAGCATAGCTTTTTTCGAACTTAAGCAAATGTGTTATTTATATGAATCTTTCCACCCGAGGATGTCGCAGCAGGCCATTAAATATTATTTCAGGATCACTTCAAAAATTCGGCCAAGTGCGAGTCAGACTCGCGCACCGAGGGTTCCGTACAAACCTGTACGGAACGGTGTATGAGTAAAGGGGTAATAAGTTTAAAATTATTAAAAATATTTTTATTATATGATGTAACTAAAAATTTATGCTTTTCGCAATTTTTCCTTTATCTGTGTTATAAGACGTTGCTTCGTACCAAATTTCAAGATTCTGAGTTCACGGGAAGTACCCTGTAGGTTTTGATTCCCTTGCGAGTGTCGAAAATTTGCGGCATAAACGGGAGTATCTTTTGATCGCGTTGACTTAGAAGTTTGATTTTTTCACAGCTCCAAGAGACCATAGACTTGAGTATTTGATATGAATTTCAGCTTGATACCTCCACGCGTTCCTGAGAAAAAAGGTCTTGACAGACAGACAGACAGACAGACAGACAGACGGACAACAAAGTGATCCTATAAGGGTTCCGTTTTTACCTTTTGAGGTACGGAACCCTAAAAATGGATTATGTTTAAATGTTTATTTATTAAGCATCCCAATTTGGTAATTATATAAATTATTTATTTATTTAACGTATAGATGAAAGTTACACTAGTATCAGGCACAGGGAACTACAGGACGCACTAAAGAAGAAAAGAAATTAGGAAAGCTATAAAAGTCACCTCAGTTCTTGCTAATATCTGTAGCGAGAATTGCAACTTAAGTAAACTTTTGTTTAACTATAAAATATTTGAAAATATTAAGGAATTTTTATGATGGGTATTGTTTGTTAATTAGTCATTTACTTTTTTCCCGTTTGACTAATTACTAAAAAAAATAATACTAACAAATTACTTAGGGCCATTAGATTCAAAATAATTAGTGTGTCGAAGGAAGTGCATAACGATTAATAATGTCGAGCATCGTGTAGACATCGAGTTGCGGTCAAGAAAAAAGGCTTAAATCGGTCGCGGGTGGTTTTTGTGGAGCCGCCGGGTATAATCCTATAAACACAACGCCTTCATAACACCTTCGCGAGAACACAGTCTTACTTTACGTGTGCTAAAGGACACCCCTGCCTGGCTTAGTCGAAGAAGTCGAATAATTCGTTGAAGAAACTGACAATCAATTTCAACTTATTAGACATTAGGTACTGAACTACACTAAAGCTTACTTCATCTACATCGACTACCTATATTAATGAAGTTTGAGCATATTTAGTTATAGTATATGTTATTATTAAAAAATATATTTACTTCTTACATTAAATACTACTAATCACTATTTATTTTAAACAGTAAATTTGCCCATCTATATTTTAACAATAAAAGTAATACGCAAAGTGTGGATAAGTTATAAAGCACCAAATGATAAAACGCAGCTGACTTAAGTTTTTAAGTTTTTTAATGGAGATGTTTTGATTACTTTCTTTCATGTAATTAAAAGCCCATCAGGTGAGCTTCGGAGTTTTTCGGCTATTAAGTAAATTAAATGATGATACTGTTAATGATGAATAATTATCTTAACCCTTCCTAAAGATGGCCGTGGGGCTAACCCTACCCCACAGCAACACCTACTCGTGTGCATGCAGATTGAAATATTAATTACTAGTGGAACCCGCGGCTTCGCTCGCGCTAAATCTAGGGACGATCCCGAGCGAAGTGAGGGTGAGTCGCTTGTTAAGATAAACATTTCCATCATACATTACATATGTATAACTCTAGCGGTTTTGGCAGCGCACGCCAGAATAGCTCGCAGATGGTAGATTTTTTACTACTTACTTGATACTTATCGTCATATTTTGGACAATTCACACAATATCTTTATAAATTGTAGCCTATGTGATATTCTGATGTATAAGCTATATTATTGTAAAGTTTCATTAAAATCCATTCAGTAGTTATTACGTGAAAGAGTAACAAACATCCATACATCCATACATCCATACATCCATACTTACAAACTTTCGCGTTTATAATATTAGTATAGATTATCCTAACAAGTGCAATGTTTTATTTCTATAGCTTAATAGATGCATTGTCAGATAAATAAATAATTATAAAGAGTTATGTAAAATTTATAGTTTTACGGCGACATATTCGTTAGTGATCGTCGATGTCGTAAATAGCAAAGGTGCAAATTTGAAAAGCTAATCCTAGTGCTTGATTATGGGTATAAAAAGGTACACCCGTTTCCCAGAGGACGGCGGCGGCCCTGGACCTGCGCCCGGCGTCGCCACATTCATACATTTTCATAACCGCGTAGTTACCGGGTTTAAAAAACTCGGCGACGCGATATAATTGCTGCATTTCCCACTCCCCGAGACGCTTCATAGAAATCGCATCAATGACATTTTTATACTCCCATTGAGTTAAAGTAATAAGCCACGCCAGAATGCAATCTTTATTTAATAACACATTCGTGTGCATTCCATCGGATCGCCGTTTCTGTGAGTGTCGATAGAAATGGTCACACATATGAATTATAATAAAATAAACAAATCTGTCCAATATTCTCTAGATACAGATTGTAATTATAGTCTTTATTCCGATATTTAAATACAATGTTACGTTCAGCAGGTGGCGGTGTAAGCGCTATAAGTTAGATTTAGTACAGCTGATATGACTCTAGGTTGGTACTGTAGGTACAGTAGGGTCAGTATTTGCTTCAGTGAGCAGTGTTCGCTGTTTAGGTATATTTGCTTCATGATAATCACACGTATATGATTAAATACTATAGGAACATTAGATAGTTGCGGAGACATCAAAGCTAGTACCCAAAATCTATGTCGATGACTACTACACAAGTTTGCTACGGGCATTGAGTCAAAATACAAGATGATCCATGAGTTCACAATGCGAGATTCTTGTGAAACATTCATCGTAATATCTTTTTGTGAATTATTGGAAATAGTGAAACTCATTCTCGCACGGACTAATAAAGAATAAATAAATAAATTATTGTCCAAATACTGCGCAGGTACGAGTTCCTGCATGGGTGTGTTTAAAGTTTACAGCTTTCAGTTAGAATGTAACTAAAGCTAGTTTTATAAACGGCTTAATAATATATTGGTCTTTTAAAACATTGGTGTTTAAAACATTTACAAATCAATTAAGCAAAGCCAAAACGGTGCAGATTGTGATATTAATAGTAAAAACGTTAATTTATGTAATCAGTACGTTACGAGAACTAGACGTACAACGAATAATTTGAACGTATTTTCATATAAATCGGTAGTAATAAAATAATAAATAGCGCTTAATGCCACGACGCTTTTTACCGCTGCGGCGATCTCATTCCGATGAACAACCCGCCTAACTACATTTGCTACTTTTTTAGCGTCTGTCAATCATATCTATTGGGAGGTGGCGCCGGCGCACGTACGCGAAGTATTGCGCCGTAGTGCTCGGCCTGATGCCTGATGCTCGCCGGCGCCGATGGGAACCCATGACACTTCCTGCACTCACTCGCGTATTCCATCACTCGTCCCATTACCTGTATAAGGCCCGGCGCTAGCCACCTCTATGAACGCTGTTACTTACTATATCAGAAAATCATGTCCTAGTTTTTTTATATAAAATATGTCATGGGATAATATTATGTGTAATAATGTAAACTATACGACTACTTAGAATTTTCTTTGGGTATTTTATTTAATTTTTACATTTGCATTGTCAAGTAATAGGATATATTACGACGCGTATTACGAAGTGTGTTCTAATCAACATTCGGTTAATAAATTGTCGATAAACGTGTTTCTTTTATTTATAGCAACCTTTCACTCGCGCAATTAAAAGCCATGTTGGAGTTGCCTTTTTTGCAACAGAATTAATATATAATCGTTTGAAACCCACCTCGTATGCGCGGGTTCAGAGAGCGAGCTGAAGAAAAACTTGACTTATGGTAATCGCGTTGCGTTCATATCGAGCGTCGCATAAGGCAGTGTTCAGAAGCCTGCTTACATTGCGGATTTACATAATTGTCACGCAAATGGTATCATGACCTCATGGACGGTGATAACAATAGTGTTCACACACCATCGCCAGTGAAGTTCGTGTGTAGTGTGTGTGGTCGCAAAGCGAGCGCGCAATGCTCGCTCGGCGCGCGGCGGCGTCGCGGGCTTGCAGGCTGCGGCCGGTTCCCACGGCACACTTGTCCTTATCGCGGGCTCGTGCAATTAATCCGCGTACTATAATGAGCTCGGAATATGCGCCGTCCACCAATAAATATTCTAAATGCTCCTTTATCTACCATATTTAGACAGGTCCGGCTGTAAAATATGTATTTGTTTACTGATTTAACTTGCAACCTCCGGTGTTACGTCAAAATGGGTCAGAAGGAAGAAACAATGACAGAAACAAATGTATAGTTGGTTGTTGCAGCTTAAGCAAACAATACATCTGAAGATATATGTTCAAATTCTTTTAAGGGGTATGAAGGAAATAGATTCATATATTTATAATATACCAACTACTCGTACGTATGTAAATTAAAAATATACGAGGATCCGACGAGAGCTTCTTATAATTTAATTTAGTTTACTTACTAAATTTTATTTTATTAATATAGATACGCGTAGATATGCGAAAACCTGGCAAAGATTATAATATAACGTGACATGTTCCTTAATTAATTGGTTGTAATGATTTTAAATTTTGTCATGTTCCATGTGTGAGAACTAATAAAAGAGCATGTTAGGTAAACCATATATTTAGTATAAGGGTTACGTCAAATAATTTTGTAATGGAGTATGTAATTGCCTACTTGGTTGCGCTAGTCACTGTTATGCCTATATTTATCCGTCAGTTGCGGATGGATTGACAGTTTGACTCTGTACATTGGCATATTCGCTTGTACAAAAAATAACTGTCACCAGTATGGGAACGGACATCGGAAGATATTGCCTACGTTTACATTCATTAATTGTAGTAGAATAGTTTATGTTAAAGGTTATTATAATGCCACATATTCAAGTAGCACCTCAGCAGTTGGGCGAGAGCTTCTAAGACATCGTGTCGTTCAGTAGCAGTCCGCTGCCATTAAATGTCAAGACCAAAAACTTTTATTATAAATGTAATATTCTTATTATTTTCGATTCCTAAAACAACTGTTCAAGCAGAAACTTTGTCTGCTTCTTAGCGAAGTATGGACGAATTTTTTGTATCAAAATATCAAGAGGCTCGAACCCATTGTTTGCAAAATGTATATTTATTTGATGGGTTACACGTCGCGAAACTCGAGAATACACAAAAAATCACAGATTGTTGTAAATTTATAAACTCGAGTCGTTGCTCCTATAAAATAATGAGAGTTAAGAGTTATAAATATTAAATTCAATTCTGTTTAATATTTGTTTCTTCTGACGGCAAAAAGCCTCATTATCGCTGCTGTTTAAATATTAGCAAAGTTTCAAACCCATTGTAGTGTGGAGGAGCGCAACGCAGACCTCATTAATTAAAAAAACTAGGAATATCATTGAAGGGTTATGACAGAGAATTATGGTGCCAATTGAATATACTTGGTTTCGTTATTTACAACTGAAGTCTTCAGCACCATTTCGTGTTCTCGTTTGAAGTTGTAAACAAGCTAAGTACACGGAATAAAAATTAGGTCTTAATTATGTATTTTAAAAATTTAACTTTTCTTTTGTTTTTAAACAAATTCCTTCCAAGTTAATTAATGAGCTGTGCGCATGCGAGCCGCACCGCGCCTGTGCTAGCTACAATGATTAAAACACATTCAAAGTGTTTTAATCATTGTAGCTAGCACAGTAGCGTTACAAAAGTTTTTAACAATTTTTATTTTTATTTCTCAGTGACTTTTCATATATTTTCGTAATATACTGTAGTAATTAATACTTATGATTAGCATTTCAAGATCAGTAGTGAAGCTACGTACGTAATAATAATATTATGTGCCGTCTTGCAGTTCAAGAAACTGTTCACAATACAGACATACTTTTAGATACGTCTTAATCATTATCATAACTTTCATTTTATTTTGAGGAGTTTTGAAAGTTTGAAAGGATTCCACGCGAACTTTCATATTTTACTTCAGTGTATATTCCCCAATAGGCTGTAAGTTTTCAGTTGGTAAAAAGGCTTCGTAGCTTTCCTTAAAACTCTTTTAAAGGTGGGGGTTATTTGTTAAAATTGCATTGTGGCCCAGGGTTGGGCGGGAGGCAGCTCCGAGGGAGGCATGGCGAGGGTTGGGCGGGGGTAGGTCCGGCACCTGCCGCAATATCCTATTTATGAATAATGTTTTATTCTAACAGCGTGCGATCTCACCGAACTACCTCACCTCCCTGCGCCCTCCCGACCACCCCCTCTTTGCCCAACGCCTACCTTCTAGGGCTGACTTCGCACCTATTTGCATAGATTTATTTTTATGCTTTAGTATTTACATTGTAATTATTTAAACAATTATGTTTTTAAAAATATTTATTATAATCGATATGTTGGCAACATTAAAACTTTATATATCTAGAAATGAAACACTTATTATAACGACATTCCCTTTAGACAAGAAGACCATATTATAGCGCTGATTGTGTGCAATAAAACATGAGTAACAGCTTCCGGACAGTTATAATTGCCGACGACGGGCGGATATGTGTTATCGGGCAACTTTCGCCTCCCATTCAGGGGTAACTCTTTTCATAAATCCGCATTCCTGGCGGCAGCCCTGCGCCGCGCTTTGTTAGCGCCGAGCTCGCAGTGTAGAGATACCAGTATGTTAGAGTCAAGTAGCTATAAAATATTGGAATGAGATGACGCTTGTCCGCTAGTAAGAACAATAAGAAAATAATATTTAACATTTTAAATATTGTTTTATTTCTCAATTTTTTCGAAAATTTATTATAATTTTTGATTCCCGATGTCTCTCGAAGAGGTCACAGTCCTCGTCGTGGGAGATTGTGATCATGATTGCTCCAATACAATTCGAAAACGTAGATACTTTAAATTACAATGCTGTGGTCAAGTCATAATACGTATTTTATTTTATTTAATTGGTCGCCATAGCGATTACGTTACGATTACTATTCCTTTCTTTTTTTAATGTTACTGTATTTTTTTTTAATTTTCATTAGTTTGTTTATAAACAAACGATTTCCCTTTATTACTAAGTATAAATTAGCAAAAAACATTCTACTACACTGTGGCTCAGCGCGGCGCGGGCGGGAGTTGTCGCGGGACATAGTTTAATTAATAGAATAACTGAAACAGTTCGCTGTCCGGAGCCGCCCCCACCCCTAACTAATCCACCCCCACGTGGCCACTTACTATCAAAAGGATACATATATGCAAAAATGTTTAAGTGTACATATTAATGTACACTTAAACATTTTTGCAAAGTAAATTAATAAGTATTAACTTATCCACAAAACATTGCTGTTTTCTGGCCTACTGCCTACTTTTCGCACTAGGATTTTTAAATAAAATTTTCATATTCAGTTACCGTTACCGAACAGAGTTTTATTGTTGTAATAACAACATATTCATTCGTATGATATAATTGTTTTAATACAAAACTTATTACATTTTATAGCTTTTAAAAGCTTACGAGGCGCGAAATTATGCCGAGACAGCGTCCATCTCAGGCGGATCCAGGTCGTAAAACTTTGCGGCTATAAATCGTTGAACGGTCGATAGCTTAATGCATTGTGCAGGTAATTAATAAATGAATTATTCTATATGAATTCTTACTTAGCATTCCCGCGGCACGTTTGCCATCCAGCCAGCTAGCCAGCCAGCCAGCCAAGCAGCCAGCCAGCCCGCCGTGCCGCAGATCTCTGCGGGCTCGCAAGACCACTCGTCCGTGTGCATTATTAAAATAAATTAAACGAATAACACACGCACTGTTACAGCTGTAATTAAATATTTTTCCAGCGGATTCTTAGAATATGACTTTTTCTCTTGAAACATGTTCGGTTGAAGTTACACGCATTGGTGCGCTTTTTGCGTTTGGATTTAAAAGCGAACATAATATAGTATGCACATACTTTAGCTAAATGGAGCAAGTTTTCTCACGATTCGTTTGCGCTCTGCACCTTACATTATTATGATTTAGTGAAGTTGCAGCGCTGCAGATCCCCCCGGGAGAGTGCAGGTGGTCGCGGGTTGCGGGGTCGCGCGCGCGAGGGAGGGGGAGGGGGTGCTAGGTCGGGCCGGAGGGGGCGTAAGTCAGCGATGGTAGTAATAAAGCCGGCCATATTTCACACTTAGCGCGTAATGAGCGCGCGCCGAAATAATTGGATCACGTACATAACTCATTATTACCTCGCACCTCACTTCGTGCGAATGTATCATTACTTGACCTGCACCCCACCCCGCGCCCGCGCACCCCCACGCACCCCCGCAACCCCGCAGCCACCCGCAGACGTCTCACAAGCACAATAGAAGTTTGTTAAGGCTCGAGATGTCGTTGCCATTATGTAGATACTTGTAGATGCAGCTCTCGCGGAGACTCGCGCCGACGTCACGTTATCAAATTACCCTCTCTCTGTCTAACAGCTGCATCAATAGATACGAACTTGAGTAAAGAAATAGTTAGTATACTCGCCGAGCTTGCAGTTTAACGAAGAGCAATAAATAATTACAATGAAGACATGTAATCCTCAACTTCGCTTTAGTTTTACAAACATACGTTTAGATAAATTATTAATTACATAAGTAAATATACACCAACCAGCAATATGTACCGAGACTGCGTAGAATTAGTGCACTGTGAAATATTTAGGCACAAATCATATTATGCTATATCTACGTAGAGAAAAATACCCGTAAGAAGAAAATTTGTTTAGTGCAGAGCTCGAACTCGTCAAAAGCAGGAAAAAATAAAATTCTTACTTAATATACCAATTAAAAGTAAGTTTTTTGGATTTTTACTTTATCTTTTGATGTGTTAGAGATACCTACTTTATAGGTCAGAGTGTGTCAAAGGCTACTTATTGCGCTACGCCGATTGGTTTTCCATGTGTGGTAAATTTTTGTATAAAGTCACTAGTGACAAATAAATTAAAATTACATATTTCATTGAATTAAATTGAATATAAAAATTGTCAAACCGAGGCAGAGCGCGGCGCCGAGTGCGGCGGAGCACGCGATGTTATTCAACTTTAGCATTTAGCCGACCGTTAGCATACTCATGTCTATAATTTCACCCTTTCTTTCTATGAATATGGAGATGGAAGAAAGTTCTCTCGACTGAAAAACTCGATGCTACTGTAATTGGCAGGCGTGGTGTTTTTGTAGTAGTGTAGTAACGCTTGTGTAGTGTCGATGTTATTATAACATAATTATAAGATAATTTAATTTGTTGAAAATTTAATTTGTTCACCTTTTACTCGTATGTGAAATACAAGGAAAAAGAGGAAAGGTGTATAACACGCACCTTGGATTTGTCATATTTTATACCTATGTATACCTACTTAGTGCATACGCGTTAAAAATATTGTAATTAATAAGTATAACATTTTTAAATTTACTATCTTACAAAGTTCGCCATACTTAAAACGACATGCTAATTTAAAATAATTTTACCTTATTAGTTTTAACTTTGGGTCAATTAAATTTCTTTTATCGATAGAAAGTAGTAGTGCGTGGACTTGCCTAGTTCAGTTCCGGTCGATGCGCGCACGCACTCGCTTCCATTTAACACTTATATTTGCTTAAAATATTTGCAATTTCGTTTGACCACAACTCAAGTTATGGCGGGACTGTCCGCGTTATGTTACATTCACCTTCCATAATTTTTTTAATTTGATTTTTCAAATCGAGATGTTTTAACTATATAGAAAGCCTCGTAATATTTTTCATAGGAATTAACATTCAATCTAAGATATTTAAAATGTGACTACAAATAGTTTTCTAATCAAGACAATTTGCAATTTCATGTTAATCTTATGCCAACACTCTTATTATTTTTTGCATTTTTATTGAAGATGCTTAAAGCTTGTTACCCAAATCACGAATACAAGTAGATGTAGATAATGTTGTAGTTTATACTATGTTCTTAGGTAGTCTTAATGAACAATCTAACCATGGTGCATCAAGAACGATCAAATTAAATAGACAAGTCCTAACTGAAAACACTAGCAACGTGGTCGCTACATCGTTGCACGTTCACATTTAGGAAATAAATCATCGCCAGTGCTACGAATTTTATAATGTTTATTTTTACTCCATATAGATAATTAATCTACAAACTCTACACATTCGGTACGCTGCGCTGACTGCACTTGATTTCCATTTATTGTTAAAAATTTATAGGCATTGAGATAAGATAATATAATAAATAAGGATGTTCGCTCGCCGCTGTGCTCCTTGAATTGACAATACTAACTATTACATCGAACGAGCCCGTTATGTCGCAACTAATGGATTCCTACTAAAAATGAACATGATAACTATTTAATGTTCTTTCGAGCGGTCAACGGTGAAAGTTGCGAGGAATGCCCTGTGTATAGACGCCACAAAAACAAACAGGTAGACAGTTAGTGACGGTTCACGGCGCGCTTCCCTCGCTTCGTCCCAAATACATGCGCAAAAAAGTTAACACTAATTATGATAAACAATAGAAAGGTTATGAATGTGATGGCGGTCGAGTCATCCGTGGTGTTTTGGTATCTTTAGATTGCTGCGCAATTAGTTGTAATTTATAAAGCTGGAGCTTACAAAGCTCCAGATAGTAAATATGATAAGTAAAGGACTATAAGACACAAATATGAGATACAGCTTAGTTATGACTAGTGGTTATATTATTGTATAGTATTAATATTAAGCTTTTTTCAACGTGCCACTGCTGGGCTCGGGCCTCGCTTCAACTAGGACATAGTTCACCACGCAAGGCGAGTACGCGTTGGCGGAAACGTAGTTTAAATTATATAAATTAAGCTTAAATTATTAGTTTAAAATAGATATATAATAACTTATAATGACGAAACTGAAGAATTATAATATTAAAACCACATTTTTATACACAATTTTAACTTAATATTTGTAGAATTTAACGAATGATAATAATTTCTATGATTAGGTCCTTCTTCGGGAATGACGGCGATTATCAGCACAGTCCATTTGTCCCCCATTACAATATTATTACTTTCGAAAGGGATAATAATATTAAACAAATTACACGAATTTTGTGTTGCGTGACGACTCCAGTGTCCTTTAAACTGACCACGTGACGTCCCTCGACAGCTGTTCCCATCATTCTTAGTTTAGACCTTATATAGAAGGCAACAGAGAACTGTGCACGCTCAATTAGCCGGGCGATGTATCGTCGATTCGATTAGCGATATCGAGATATCACGCTTGATTCATTCGCGAAACAAAACGGTGTAAATAACTCGAATTCATTTAGGTGTCGTTCTGCTTATCTTTATATGTTGGAAGTGCGTGACTCTGGACATGTCTGCTTCCCCCATCGAGCCTCGGTACGCTGTGTTTGTAATGGAATTTTACATTTGTTATCTATAAAAGAAAGCTGCGAGAATTTCACTTCTACTCAGTCGGTACTTTTATATTAATTAATTAGAACGGTTGTTTCTTAGTAACAATATGCAACGCTTGCACAGATCAGCACTCTAAAATGAGATTGATGGTAGTTGTATAAGATATTTTAAGAATACAATATATTTATAATTTTTGTAATTTGTATTTTAATAGTTCATAATTTTTATCTAATATTTGATCCTGTCTAATTTAACGACCGGTGCAATATTTCCCGGTGCCTGTTCGCGGACGCGCATACTCGTAAGTCAGAGTATCGCGGCATCAACACGGCCCGAGTCGTGACGCAACGATACACATATTTTTATTTAATTATGATATTATTTATATCGATCATGAGTATCCATAAATATAGGGATCTCTAGAGGTAGTAGTATTGCCAGAAAGTTGTAATCCAGAGACTCGAAATAACGCCATTTTCCAATTTATTTTAAGATTTGGCATGCCTTTATTTAGCTACTTGTATTTGTAACAACAAATTACCACCTTCAATAAAAATGTAGTTAGGTTCAATTATTAAGCATTTAGATCTCAGCTCTCATAATATTTTTCGGATAATAATACATAATCAACTTAATAACATTTAATACACTTGTAAGTTGTAACATTATCCAATTAACTATGTGACGATCATTTGTACGGGTATAATGTCACTTTATGGCATTATTTTAGTTATTCTCGTTTAAGTTACTTTGTTCTTTTAATAAAAAAATCTTATACCTAACTTATTTTTAGATTTTTATATGTATGCGCCGTAGAATAATTAAATATTATTTTTCATCAAGTATATACAATGTATATTGTACATCCGACGATACATTACGTATATGCATGTGATAAAGTCGATCAAAATCGTAATTTCTATCACATGCATGTTTTGTTTGTACCTCTCTATTCAGCCCTTTGTAACGCCCAACTGCTGGGCCGGGGCCTCCCTTCAATACAAGGTGGATCAGGCCATAGGCCTTGGTTGCTGGACTTCACATGTCTTTCGAAAACCTGTTACATTCTCTCAGACAAGCAGATTTCTCCACATATTTTCCGTCGCTTTGCTAAGACAAGTGTAATCATGTCAGAAATGATTAGCACATGAAAAAATCAGAAGTGCGAGACCCGGATTTGAACCCACATCATTCGGTTATCTAAGCGATTGCCAATTGTATGCATATATTACCAGAATTTAATGTCTTTTATAAAAGATCATAATAACTACGATATGATAGCATAATATACGTACCTATATAATATGTATGTGAGAGTTGACGGTTTGTACCTAATTCAAAACTGACATCAGATTAAAGTATTGAATAATTCTTATAAATATGATTTCTCTGAGACAAGAAGCGATTCCACGCTACTGATCGAATGGCATGACGCTAACAACGTAGAACAATGACACGTTCAATTCGGGAAACACACATAACGGGCCCAGTTTTTTCTGTAGCGTTCGAGTCATAACAAAGTGCTGGTTTATTGGGTATGATGGGGAATGATGACTTTGTTGTTCAAGGTGACGATTATGGCTAGTGCACAGTGGTGATGCGCAGGCGCAGCGGCGAGATGGCGAGCGGACGCAGAGAGAGGCATCTCAGATAATCTGTTGAATTTTCCATGCCGTATCTCCGTGGACATTGTCGGGCGCAAAAAGCGGCCGGCGGCGAATCCCTTCTTCGTTACATAATCAGACGCTCTCACGGCCCTAATATGGCGCTTTTCTCTCATCCTGTATGTTTTTGTCGTGTTTTCGTTTAATTTTGGTTTTTATATCGAAAATAATTACATTTTTGTACGAATTTTATTTATAGCACTCAGTAGGAATTATTATTATAATATTGTAAGTAAAATACAATACAGTAGATTTTCTTAATGAAAGTTAATAATAAGGATAGCACTTATAAAATATGTACTTATAAAAATAAGTAACTCTAAGATTTGGTAGAATTTGGGCACTAAAATAATATAGAAAAGGGTATACCACTTAGAAAACAGACGAGTCAAGTGAAATCTATGTAAATCCATGGTAAAATTAGTTTAGAACCATCGATATATTTACTCATATAACGATCGCTTAAGGCTTAGACGATCCCGCTTCTGCCTCGTCGGTGCTGTGATTTAGCAGCATATTACTCGTCCGGCACAAAAAGTGGCCCATTCATATGCACAGGGAGGAGTGTGGTCAGTTTTTGCGTCGCCGGACGTTCCCCGCGTTTTATTTGTAAATTGGGCGCGCGGGGGAGCGGGACGCGCGGGGAGCGGGGCGCGGGCGACTGCCGCGTAACGAGGCTCTGCAGTCCGGCTCATTCACATGCGCGACTACTTTTTGCCGCACCGCATAATTGAATAGGAATGGCGGGCTCGGATCTAATGCGGCCAGATGAGTCGTAATGAGCTGCGCGTTATCTCGCATACACACAGCCTCCTCTCAGGATGTGCGTCCAACGCCACGATTAATTACTACTACGGATTAATTAATGTTTATAAGTCTTCTTGTTATTTTATCAGATTACACTCCGTTGCCTGACTTGAGACGTGTCACTGCTCCCTAGAGCACCTATATCATTTACAACATTATTTCATTAAATCGTTATTATCTCATCTCATTTAAATGTATTTACCTTCTAAATATGTGACTCGAACGTTATCACTTTGTATAATATTTTCACCGTTAGCCAATATACGTAATATTTGCTGTATAACAACCATTATTGTATGTCACAAAGATTTCAGTGCAAGTGTGAAGTCGTTTGTCTCCTGGAGCGACGCCAGCGCTTTTTGTTGGCGTCTTAGAAATGTTGCAGCTGTTTGTTGTGGACGAGCTACGTACGAGCTCGATACCGCATTTATTTATTAGATTCTCGTAATACTATCTTATTGTGTGATTGTATTGTAGTTTAACTTCTAATATTTTTTTGGGAAATCATTTGAGATATGTTACATTTTAAGGTATCTTAACCAAAAACACAAACGGACCATTTAGGTACTACATTTTTTAATATGTACATCTGTTCATATTGTTAGAGACATTATAATCGGAAAACAATTCCGCAGTCAAATTTTCCAAAAAAGTTTAAACTAAAAAATTAGATGAAAACCAACAGGCTGAAAAAATAATTGGGCCCGGAAAATCTTCTGAGAAATGATGTAGTTACTTCCAGTAGTGTAGTTACTTAAAAACCGATATAGTTACTTCCAGTTCCACGTGACTCTTTAGTTCAATAGCTGATAGCTGTCGATTTTTTCCCACTTTTGCTTACAATAATAATTGTGTTATAAATCGGAATTATTTTCCCATTGTAGCCAAAAGAGACATGTTAAGTGTTATTACTTGCTCTTCAGCGTGTTATATTTATTAATTTAGTAATAATTATAACATATTATATTGAAAATCGCAATTTAATTTTCGCTGATAGTTTCAATTTCATGAAGAAAATGTCTTATGAATGAAACTATCTTTTCGGATTTTGTGGCGGATTTATTTTGATTTTTGGTCCCGATATTTCGAATGCTTTACAACAATTATGGTCACGGGAGAGATCATAATCTCTCGTCGGGGACTAAAAATCAAAATAAATCCGAAAAGACAGTATCATTTATAATGTCAAATATTCGCGTAAACCTAAAAAAGTATTATAAGAAAATTCTATTTAATTGCAACGATTTAAGTTTTATTTGGCAGCTCGCCACATGTAAAGTAGTTAGTGGGCGCATGCTTGCGATGAAGGCAATTTGCCTGAGGTCTAGACACTGCGATCGCACCGTTTAGATAACTCCCTGCACGCATTAGATCCTGCAGTTAGCTTATCTTCGTCGTTACACTCGAAAAGTGCACCGACGTGATGGTTCTACACTTCACGTCAGTGAGACTATGTCTTTCGTCGTTTGTCACACCAACTTTAGTGACTAGAATCAAATATCTTGCATTTGGATAACTATTTAAAGTTATGATTCATAATATTTGAAGACTTTTTCTTAATTTTTTTTAATTAAATATTTAATCTCCTGAAGTTGGTAAAAGAAAGCAGCGTGGGAAGGCTGACAAAAAAATAATATCAGGTCTTACAGTCATACGCTCACGAACTCGTATTGGGAATGGCACGCCTGAGTATCGACTTGCTTTGAAGCCGCATTAATTGCGTGTATTGTTATTTTAATTATATTAACTAATCATTCTTTTGCTTAAGAATCTTGCAATTCTTAGTTGATTTTGTACACAATGTAAAGAAGTTGTTCTATACATTCTATGTAATATTGATTTGAAGATGTTTGAATGTATAGTAAACGACTGGAACAATAGAATAACATAAGCATTAACCTCCGAATCACATGAAATATGAAGAGTGAAAACTCGGTGGAAGTTGCATACATTGTACTGTACAATACAATTTGTTGTATAACCAGAGTACCTACTAAGTAGTGCGGTATAAAGCGTATATCTGCTAATTTATCGGCGTATTTTAATTGAGTACGTCCCGACATTCGGCGCGGCGGTGTCAGCGCATTCAATGTAAATGCGATCCAGAAGTAATGGCTTCGCTGGCAATCGACCGCGCCGCCAGCGAGCCCGCCCGCGCCGGGCCCGCGCTGCCGCTAATCAATGCTAATTTTGCAGCTAAAGTGTGATGAAACTCGCTAATTGGCATTTCTACCGTGACTTACCGAAGAGCCCAAATGATTTATGAACGACTCGCACGAACCTATTAGGTGAAACAGCAAGCATTACCGCTGTTGATAGTCGACTTTATTGGCTCTGCATGTTCGCGCCACACGAAATACACTTGGCACATTTTTTATTCCAAGCTATAATAACAGTGTATAATAAAAATACAGATAACATCTAGTAATGTTGTAATGACTCAGTCGAATAACCTGTCTCTATTAAAATAATAAACAAAAAAGGACGGGTAATTTTAGAAATATCTGCGCCGAAGCAAAAACTAAACGGATAGGAGACAATTTACATAAAGAATTCCTTTAGCAGCGTGACTAATAAGTCCGCCCGGCGACGTCCGCGACCGCCGCGTTACATTTATTCATTTCGTCGTGACGGGTTCAGTAGCCGCGCGTCGAGTTTTTGCGCCGGAGAAAAAATTACAAGTGAGAGACGCGTGCGGCGGGAGGGACATAAATCTTCAGTAAAAAGCTAATTTTTTGCGATTTCTTGTTACCATACGTTTTTGTGGGTAGTTTTGTCTCGGCGCGGCGAGTTCTTGCCGGACGGCGGACAATGGTCGCGATAGTGATTGCGCGGGCGCAGTACGCATTTGCATGCGGCGGCCAATCGGCTCGCGGCCACGCCTCACTCTCCTCCTCTTCGTTACACTCGTTGCGATGACAACCCGAGCCATTGTTCTACTCATCTCCTATCATATGTATCATGTCCTGATGGCTGATGCTGCATGCGCCGTGTGTGTACGCGAGCGACCGCTTCGTGACGCCGCGTACCCTACGCGTACCTATTCAGTTTAGTTCGGACAGTGCCCTTCGGTTTTACTGTAAAATTAATTGATTACATTAGCTTCTCTATGACACGCTAAATAAATATTTACTTAAGGCCATTTATTGAAATTATCTTTTAGATGTTGTTACAATATTCAATAATTTTCTAGTAAAATCCTTTACAAAATATGATTACATAACTTACTAACTAAAGTAAAGAAACTTGCTGAGATTCTTACTTCATAGCTTTGTTTATTATTAGGACTATCGACTATGTAGAGCAAAATGGGCTCGAACGTATTCATACATATTTTTATTACTATTGTTCTGTTTATTAAACAATAATACAACCGAAGCTTGACAAATGACAGTAAGGTCTCTTCCGCAGCGGTACTCGTACATAAATCGACGACACAGTGACGCAAATTGGACGAAATAAATATATTTGCTCGTAAGTCCTCTTGGTTGGTATGGAATTAATTGCACCTTGACATTTGCTGGGGAACATTTCGCTTAGTTTTTATTACTTAATTGAAATAGTTTTGAATTGTACATGTACAATAACAACACATTTACTATAAGTACTACACATTTCAATAAAGTATTCCTGGGTCTGTATTTATATTTATATATACGGAGTAAATTCATTTAAAAGTTTTGAGTACTGTATGCTGAGTATCCATTGGAGTAAGAACAATTTCAATACTGTTCAATTATTTGAAAATAAATAAATAATAGACACTTATTTTTTATACACGAGGTTTAAATAAAAACTATCTTTTAACTAAAAGAGAAGGATATTTATAAATACAAATGTATTCACATTTGTTTTTATAAATGTCCTTCTTTATATTAATAAAATATCGATAGAAGTACGTCGAAGGTGTTACAATATTGCTTAATTCAAACTAGTCGTATCATCAGACCTTTTTAACGTCCCATAGGTTAGGCACGAGCCTCCCTCAGTACGAGGGGGATCAGGCCCTAGGCCACCGTCCTGGCCTAATGCGTACTGCGTGGTGGCGGACTTCACATAGCTTTCAAAAACTTGCTAGGTTTTCTCAGACATGCAGGTTTCCTCAAGATGTTTTCCTTCACCGTAAAACAAGTGGTTATCATGATAGAAATGATTCGCACATGAAAATATCAGAGGTGCGAGACCCGGATTTAAACCCGCATCACTCGGTTATCCAATCGAGCGCGTTACCGCTGAGCTACCACTGTCTTAACTACTACTACTTTAATACAACTAACTAGTCGTATTAAATTCCTCAATTAAGAAACATGAAAATATCATAGATCTGGTATTTGAACCCGCTTTACGGTTTCCCTACCGACGATACCACAGGGCTACTGTGGCCTTCTAGCATTGATTACGAAATAATAGTAAAATTCAGCCCTAAGTACAGAGAAAATAAGCTACATATGTCTATGTAATTATATCGTAAATATTCATCCAAAACCCAAAGGGTAATACAAACAGAAGCAAGCAAATTAAGAATCAGGTCAGTAAGTAATTGACACCTGACAGTCGACCGCGAGTTAGGTGTGACTGAACTTGTTCATATTTCGTGAATATCACATTAATCACAGTCAATTTTCCTACTCCCTTTAAATAAAAGGGCTGAGCAAGTAAGTAAACACACATCGATCACATTATCCAGGATCACCTATAGATGGCTCATAAACATATTGTATGACACTCCACCCCCTTCACTCTCATATTTCACTATCGAAGGGATAGTTTCGTTCACAATCTCGTCCCTTACTTGGGCAATATGGTGTGTTTGTTGAAGTAGTCGCGTGCGTCGCTCTACCGTTGACAGAAATTAAACAGCGTACCTATTGAGTGGACATGCGGGCGCCAGGGCTGCTGCGCCTTAGTCAAACTAATCTTTTTTTAATTCTCATTGTATACTTATTATCTTATATTGATTATGAATCAAATATACATAAAGAAAATCATGTCTCTATCGAATTTCAAATGCCAGATTATTTAATCCCAATGCATAATTTAAATAATATCGGCGATATTATATCGCTGTAATAAATGTACGATTGTATGTATGTAATTTGCATTTAAGTTAATACATTTATTTTAAAAGTTTAATTATTTTTAATTTTCCCACTTAATCGTATGCTTTTGATTACATATAATGTTTCAATAGTGCTTTTACTGGTGGCTCCTGGCACGGCACTCGGAAGAGCCGCGAGATAGAATATACAAAAGAAAATAATGAAATCTTAATCAATTTATAAACGGATTTCAAAAAATATATCTGAATATACGTTTTTGGCACGATTTGTTTTAACTACATCACCTATTATAACATCATATTTCAGTGAAGAATGATGCTATAATAAAACGCAACTCGCACAGCCCTGCTTCACACATTTAACAGGATAAATAACCTAAACGTTCCCTAATTGACCGCCACCCGTCGCCCTTCGCCCTCACCCCCTCCCCCTCCCTCGTCACCCGCACGTTATTGTTTTTTTATTAATATATTACTTATCTAAATCGAATCTAGAATTACTAAATTTACTTTAATTTGATCCAACACAGTGAGGGCTGTAATTGTACTTCAAACTTTTTATTTAAGCAATATCTCTTATTATAAGTAAGTAGGTATATTTATAGATAACATGGCTATTTGAAAGACGATTCACTAGAAAAGTTTAGTTATTATTACAAAAAAGGTAGTTCGATGTTTTACTTTAAGAAGGCACGATTAAATTATTATCGTAACGGTTTGTTACAATTGAGATAATCTACTCGCTCGAGAGTATTTTGCGATTTTGGAAGGAAGCAATCAAAATCGTTCCAAATTCTTCCATTTTGTGAATTGTTTCTTGAGCATTTAATTCAAAAATATTTTACATTCTAAAACAATAAGTCGTAGATCTAATCTATATAAATATAGTGTGATAATCACCTTAAAATGTGTGTCGGTACATGTAGCTGAGTGACTGATCTTACGACCGTCTCTCGCGCGGGTCTGAGGTGTGATAATAAAATAAAACCCTTAATAATGAAGTGTGAAGGGAGTGTAATGTGGACATCAGTTCCGCGCATTCGTCGGGCGACGTGTGCGACGCATCTTAGGCCGGGTTTTCATTGTTTTTAAAATTAAATTTGCAAATACTACTCAAATAATAAATTCCATAATAACTTTGATTATGAAAGAAGAAGAAACGTGGCATGCGAATCATATACAATATTGTACTTCCACATCGAGTAGACTATACAATTTTCATTTAATTTTAGAAAGATAGGATCGAAATAGTAAGCTTATTGTCAGCAAACCAGGGCCAAATGATGATCAATTAAGATATACCTTTATGTTGATCATCATTTACTCAAAGTTTCAAAAAACATGACTTCCTATATTATCCGAAGTATGTGAGATGATAATATTAACAAATCTACAGTATAGTATAAATAATCAATAATATAATATTATTTATTAATTACATAGTCATAGTCCTATTACAATTTAAGGGAAGATAATAGGTATTAATGCCTAATAATGTAATATTATATAATGTTTTAAAACATTTTTTATCAATAATTTACTCACTTTATTCGTTATATAAAGTTAACTTTTACTTTAATATTTCTTAATCTCTTATTTACACGAGATTTTGTTTCGTATCTCTTTATTCCAGATTTGATCGTCTTTGCGGAATTTTAGGGCTATTTCTTCAGATTGTAATAGAGTGGGATTTTTATTATCGTCATGGATCATCTCGGCGGGGAACGGGAAAGTGTCGAATGTTTAGTTCGTCTTACCACGAACATGGTGCGAGAAGAAAATCGAAATAATAACACCCATTTCAAGTTGAGAAAAACAAATTAGGTGCATCATGTTTGAAGATATGTGACAGAATCTTTTTTAAATTATTGTGTAGATACTATACTAAAATACTAGCAATTTACCCTAAACACATTTAATGCAAAACCATCAGTAGGACCCTATAATAATGACTACGCAGCTTGTTAGTTGCACTGACGAAAACAGTTAGTTTGGAGCAAATTAACCAAATGATAGCAAGAAGAGACTCCCGTTTATAGTCAAATATTCAGAGACCTAACGTTTCACGAAGCGAGTAAAAATTGTCAATAGTGTTTAAAAAAAGTAATGAACTGCTGTTATTTTAAAATGACATTGCAATTTGCCGTATAAAGCGTAAACGACTAAAAACGAAAGATGTGTTGCCCGGCGGCGGCGCTCGCCAGACTGACCCGTATCACTTGCCCCGGTTTTTATAATATAAAATGTAGTGCTAGAAATCGAGAAATCGCTCAATCTGCTCTGAAACTCAGCAGGGCAATGAAAACATGGCCTTATACGCACAGACGACCACTCTTGACGCCTTATTTATCGATTAAAATCTTCGCAATACATTCCTCGCGTGCTTCCTTTGATATTAGCAGGCACTCATGGACATGGCGCGGTCGGCGGGTTCCGGGGGTTCGATTATATCTGCTGTGTGAAGAATGTTCACCATTCCATCAAGATATCACGACACGCAGTGCACTATTGGTATCATTTACATTTTCATATTTTATTATTAACGTATATATGATATTAATTCATTTTATTACCTGCGTTATCGTCTATATATGGGAGGGTTACCTTATCTGTATGTTAGCTTAGTTAATAGTCACCTTCTAATGCAACAAAGAGACGGGACTAGAGTGAGATAGATCTCAGACAAATGTCATTAATATTTATTTTACCTTTTTGAAAGTTTAATCGGAAATAACAACTTTTGAAAACATTTGTTTATTTCATTTATTTAATTATCATGTTATAGTAATACTAAAACATTGTTTCAACCAACGGTTTGTGCTGTTGATGTAAGTAAATACTGTAGTATGTAGAAAATATAGTCGCCCTATTATCAGTTGATACTGTTTAAAATTATTTATTTACATCCATATATTCCATTAGTTTGTAATTGGATTTTACCATTTTCCAATAGGTACTTCACATGAGACTGCTTGGCCTCACTCGACCAACGTATTAATATAGGATTAATTTCCAAAAAACTCAAGTGAAATGCCTCAACCCAAGAAACCTTTTGATAGGTAAACTGACAAATTTCCTCTTTTGCCTATTGGCCACGGAACCCTAGAAATGGATCGCTTTGAGAAGGTAATACTAACGTCGCTCTGAAATATACCTTCGGGGTGATCTCCACAAATTAGATTAATATTTGCGGAGAAAAAAATATATATTGGTCACGTAGAGCGTGCTGATGAAGTGAATAGCGACGGTAGTTTTATAATAGTGTAGTAGCGGGTGCGCGGCGGCGGCTGATTGAAATGTCACGGCGCGGGCGCACGCTTGTCTGTGAAATCGCTAATGACGCGCCGCCGCAGGGCTGCAGCTTTAGGGAACACTATATGTTTATCTCATTTCATAAAATAGCAAATAGTTGTGTAATAACTTTCGCATTTATATCGAAGAATCAATAATTTCTGACAAATAATAATAAAACACTTACTTAAAATAAAATTTAAAGATAGCCATTATGCATTAAAACAGTTAAATATAGCTATGCCACCAATTTCAGATAAATAAATAATTTCTCAAAATTCATATGTAGCCAAGTCAATAACGCTTTATTGATATAAATCGATTAAAATACAGTAAAAGCCTGTGTGTCTCGAAGTTTGCCGAGCCCTGTGCGAGCTGGTGGCGAGCCCTCTCGCGTTCGCGGGTCATTATAAAGCCATTTGCGCCGACAATTGTTTATGGACATTTGAATAATTTACATCGAAGCGACGCGTGTGACCACTTCTCCACTCACACCCGTGATTGCACCACTTCGCCTCGTGGAAGTAATCTCACGTTTGCAAATTAATTTCGCTACAATCAAACTTGTTACGGAATGTCGTCAGTGGGCTTACTTCTTATTTTATGCAATCTCTTTGTGGTGCTCATTTTATTTCCATCATATGAAAAAGAATTGGTAATAACTAACACTGCAACTTACATATGTGTCGTTCGGTCTCGTATTTCTCAAACCTACAGAATAACTTAAACGATAGTTGTAATACAATATTAAGGCATATAATAGACTCATAGAGTGAAGTAGATTAGCTATAAACATGTAAGGTAATTTCTTGTAATTCTCGTATATCTAGTAATTAACTACGAGAAAGAATTAATCTACGCGTAGCAAGTACGAGTAAGCATGCCATTAACATAATACACAATAACGGAGACAGTGGAGTAGGTTTTAAGAAGACTGACGTGTACAACTTGCAACTAGGCAGTAGTAAAGTAAAATATCACGCTAATAACTTCAATTATTTTCATCGCTACGGTAAAAAATATATTCTCTGTAAACTTTTTAATAGATTTAACGATACCGACGATATACCTACCAATAAAAATATAGTTTCATGATTAACCATAAAATAATTATTTATTTGCTTATGAAAACCAATTTTTTCGTTATTATTTGTATGTATGTATTATTAGAACATGTAAATTTGTAATTTCTACCATTTTACAACCATTTTAACAGTTTGTATTACCATTTTAACAGTTTGTATTATAATTGCCTCAAAGTCAAGAGCAGGAACTTTGGTTTGATAAAGTTTTCAAATGCTCACATCTCAATTATGTAGTTCACGAGAGAACCTATATAACATCAGCGTAATGAAATTGTTAACTCGTAGTACTTTACTGGGAAATTAAGTATATTGAAGAAAGGCGTGCGCATCAATCAAGGAGGATGTTTGGCGAGAGCTTGCCTCCATCGCATCGTAACATAATTTTACTTGGTACGATGATAGCATCTCGGGCCGCGTCGGCGACCCTATTCCCTACTCACACGATACCATTCAGTTTTCCCATACTCTATTTAAATGGATATTTTACCCATATTAGTGTACGGAATTTATCAGACTTTAAAACTGTTATTTGTCACAGGTCCCCGTTCAGAGACACCATTTAAGGCATAAATATTGTGTGAACCGATTGCTGTACTTTTTTATTGAAATCGTCGAAAAAGGATAATGTTTTAAAATAAGCACTTAATACAAGTTAAAGAATTTTAAATATCCAAAGAATATTGGGAAACTAAATAGGCTGTCAATTGAGACAACACTGCGAGGTCAACATTAAAATACTGTTCTATTGAAAAATCCATATGCTTTGAGAGCAATTGTTTATTGAAAATGAACATTTCTGGCAATTCTTTAATTAGACAAGAATATAATTTTTGGTTACGTCATTAATACAAAAAAGTACTATTATGTAAGCTGAAGATGGACTCGATCGTCTCAACTAAAAAATCGTGATGAATATATTCCTTCCGGGTTTCCAGAATAGAGTCACGTTGAAGTAGACTCGAGTAATTCCGCACGGAGCTAAATTTATTAGAAAGCCAATCGCGCCCTTCTCCGCTCGCCAATTTACTAATCGTAACTCATCTGAGATAAGCGTAGCATTACGCTGCGCCCGCGCCGCCCGCGCACTGCCGGCCGGCGAGCCGCGGCGTGGCGGGCATTGTTGCGACGCGATTATCGATGGCCCGCCAAACTGCTCGTGCCATAATAGCGAACCTAGATCGGTGTAAGTAACATCGATGCGAGGTCACTGACCGCGACTCACTGCGGCTGCTCTCTGCTCATCTACTGAGTACTACAGTCTACATCATACACTCGCTTATTATAAATTTTTGCCAACAATATACATAAACCTGGTCAAAAGACCACTGCAAGTATCACAAATCTTATATTTTTACCTAAACAATTCTTGTTCAGTTATATCAGAATTTTAATTCTAATTTGCTGGTAATGGTGGATTTATTGCAAATCAAATTGGAAAGCAAACCAATAAGCGCAAATACAATTTATGACGAGTTAGAATCGGAATGCGATGGCGCATGTGTGTTCGGCGGAGTTATGATATAACGAGGTGTAACGCATTAACTGACTGCTAGTTTTGTGGGAACCAGCCACGTCACTCGAAATAAGCGAACACAATTTCATATCTATTATACAATTATTTTTTTATTTTACCAATTTGAAACAATTATGTAAAATTCTAGTAATATATGAAATATTTTCTTGAGTAAATAAATAAAAACTCAGACGTATAAATAACAAAACAAAACCACTATTAAAGATACTATAGAAACTTATTAGATCAAAAGTAATATTTTAATTCTCTTCCCAACTGAACTTCGCATACACTACAATACGTGTAAATGCAACTTCTTGGCGAAAGCCTTACATTCAGAATATTAGGCATAAGCAAGTCACTATGCCGTTCGTGTCATCTACTAGGAAGAGTAAAAACCAACCAACTTACAAAAACAAACGCTAATCATCATCCGCAGTGTGAGCCAGCGCCGATGTCTGCCTCAGGTTCTCACGACACGGAGGCAGGCTCTCGCCGCCAATTGATCGTCCTCCAATTAGGCAATTGTCCGCTTTACGCCACTTTACAGAACGCACCCGTCCCCATCCCGTGCCTGGGAACTGTTAATTGTTTATCATCTACTCAGCTAAGTGCCGCCGAGCGTCGCCAAATAATTGTCCTCGCTCATATAAAATACGCATACATATTTTCCCACCTTTTTTTTATAATGACTCACATTTAATTTTAAAGCAGTGCACTGCATGCACAAAACTTGTCCAGACACCGATGGTAATCAACTTGCATTTCTGCCTGCAGTTTGATTCCGATGAAAAAAACATAATGTAAGATTAGTAACAAAACGTTTTTAAATAACCGGGTTGTTGCTGATAATTTTCTAAATCGTAGGGACTATGATTAATAGAGAAGAACCAAAAACCCACAAATCATGTTTAAAAAAACCGGGGCGCCGGCTCCGTACGCAAATTATTTAATTGTCGCTCGCCGACCGCTCTATACTTAGGGGCCATAAATCTAGCGAAATCATGCGCGAATTATTCAAAGGCGCCGCGGCTTCAGACGAGACTACTCGTCTTCTACGCAAATGTTAGGACGTAGAAAACAATTGGCTCAGCACGTCGTCCTTTTGTTGCGAACGTAAGCGGAACTAGTTATTGTCACCTAGTTGATTCATAGCATTCGTTGGTCCTTCCTGTTCTCTGTCAGGTGATAGCGCGGCGCACGCGCACAATCGCCTTCTATCGCGCCATCTGCGTGAAATATTCCACCTCCAGCACAATGCTCCGCTCGCTCGCAAGCTTTATTATTGCTGGCGCTCGCTTAATCCGATGTAATACGAATCAGATTGGCGCGATCGAGACGAAGACAAATCTCGGTGGAACAATAACGACCTGCGGCCACGTAATTCACGCCACTGCGCTCATCATGCAAAGTGACCAACTCTGCAGGAGTAAGACGAAGTGAACTCAGTGAGAATTATCTAAGGTCGGGAGTCCAATGCGACATTTTTGAGTTACGTCGCGGGGGTGTACAGTATTTGCTATCGGAATTTGAATGCGGCGAGCGGTAGTGCGCGGGCGCAGGACAGATACGCATCGTCTTGTTAGCGATATCTGATGGTCGTTGCTGTAATTGGCACGGAGCGTGCGCGCCACCGCTACAGCTCTCATACACGGCGAATAAACGCTTTTATCAATTTTAAATATTCTATAGAAATCAATTTTAATACTGCAGAGACTTAAATTAGCTTATCTATATTCGCCGGAACACTTCAGCCAATTGTACGTTTACAAGCTCTAGGCGAGTTGTTCGACTTGGTAGTTTGATGCGATATTGATATTTAGACATTTTTCTTTCTCAAGATGGGCAGATATGTATAAGTAAATATAATTCAATTTTAAATGTATTGTATTCGAGAAAATAATTGGCATAATGCCGTTTTAATAGTGATCACTTCTTAGGATCGCGCGAAGAGTAAACAACACCTGTTCTGTTTGTGCATACATTTAATAAATTTTAATGAAATAAAAATGATCGCAAGGATATTTCTGGAACGCACCTCTTTCTTATATCAGATGTATTTAAGTAGAATTTATTATTAAGGCATTTTCATATCGAAACCTTAAATATGCAGTGTCGAATTGTCTCGCTTTGTTCGATGTTATCATACAGCGTGACGTATAAGGGGAGAGGCGCGTTAATGGTGCGAGGTGTCGAAGGATTTGCATACAATGAGCGCTGCGCCTGCGCTTTGACTGCTGCCTTGTAATTGCTCAAAAGTTGCTCTACTAGCTGCTAGTATTCAACAGAGCTTTGTCTATTCATATCTAAGAAAATCCGCTATCCTAGGCTTTGTGTGTCAAGAGTCAACATTCAAGAGTTATCCAAAAAAGTGATTTGAAGTGTGTTTAGAGCAAGGCATTATATTGGTCCTAATCAAAGAAGTTAATATAACAGTTCCACAACGTTTCGGTATGTGTAACTTATTTTTGAGTTTTCTTAAATTATTAAATAAATGTAAATACTTCAACCAATGAAAGAAAAAGTTACACCAGAACATTTTCGCACATAGTATTAAAGACGCAAAATTGAAACAGTAACATCGAAGACCTTGGCCCCGAATTAACATGCACATAATCTTCAATCGTGTTCATTAACTGGTGCTGTCTCAGTTAATAAACAAAAATCATTGTCAAAAGCCATTTGAATCAAGCGGATGTCGGAAACATGGCGTTTGTAATTAGTCTGAGCAAAGTGGGAATTAAAAAAGGCGCCGCCAATTGTCCCGCGAATATCAATGAGTACCGCCAGGCGGGTCCGGCGCGGGCGCTGTGTCGCGTGAGAAGACGTTCACGTGGACGTCGTTTATCTCGCTCACGATCGGTCCATGACCCACTTGTGTGAGACCCATTAATCCGTTCTGCTTCAAGAGCATGCAACTCACGCATGCTGTTCTACACCGCGCTGCTACCACTACCTTACACCAATACACTACTGTTAAATAAATAACTCTTAGAAGGTCTTATTCATTATTTAGATCATTCTTTTAAAAATATATTTTATTATTTATATATTATAATACATTGAAAAGATTATTGATAAATAAAGTGAACATATTATATACAATTTATATCGCTTCTTGTTGGTTTTATGAACACAGTTTGTAAACTCATTAAAGTTAATAACTTCAATTAGATTCTTTATTACGATAGCTTTAAGGGCATCCTATTATCGGTCATATTAAAAGGTGGCGTGAGATATAATATGAACAATTTAAATAAAATGGGCTGCGTTAAGCGATGAAGCTGGCCGACGCGGACGGTAGACTCGCCGCAGGCGCCCGTTCTGCCACTCCCGCGCACCTGCTCCTCAACGCGCGCACGCGCACTATCGCCGCGCTGTGCATGTACTTGACATGAGATAAGTTTATAGATTCATATTATAAATAATTTCACATACGGGTAGAAATGCAGGAACACCTCATGAATTAAGTTTTTACAAAATAGCAATCCATAGGTAACTTCATATCTATACTAATATTATAAATGCGAAAGTTTGTAAGTATGGATGTATGGATGTTTGTTACTCTTTCACGTAAAAACTACAGAATGGATTTTAATGAAACTTTACAATAATATAGCTTATACATCAGAATAACACATAGGCTACCATTTATAAAGATATTGTGTGATTTTTTTTTAAATATGACGATAAGTGTCAAGTAAGTAGTAAAAATCTAGCATCTGCAAGCTATTCTGGCGTGCGCTACTACCTAGAGTTACTCTACCGCTAGAGTTACACATATGTAATGTATGATGGAAATGTTTATCTTAAACAAGCGACTCACCCTTACTTCGCTCGGGTTCGTCCCTAGATTTAGTGCGAGCGAAGCCGCGGGTTCCACTAGTTACTTTATAAATTATCTCTTGAATAGTAATTTCACAACCTATAGTATATAATATAACCAGAATTTTGGAATAATGATAAGTAATAAAATTTTAATTGTTATAATGAGCAGGCCATAGTCCACCACGCTGACTAATTTGCGGGTTATTATTATATAAACATAATCTTGTCCATTCAATTCAGTACATAGCTTGCTCGTTGAGCGTCTTTAGACTCCATGCGCTCACGAAAAACGAAACGAAAGTGTATATTATAAGTCATCATACTTACTATTTTAAAGACATAAATAGTGGAGGCTATTATTAGATACGTAAACAAAAAAACATTTCATATCTATACAAGTAAGGCATCTTTGTGAACTTTAAGAAATTAGTAATATACTATTTTATGTTAAGTAAAATATGATAAGCTAGTAGATTAAATGATGCGTGTATATCAACATATAGATCATAGATTCAACGCGAAGTCGAAGTAACCTGCGCTTGCGCATAATGCGGTCATTACAACAATCTAACAATGTATAGTTCATTGTATTATTTTACATCACTTTGTATAAAAGTTGATTAAAATCTAAATAATTTGTTCATTCGAGTGCAAGCGTTCATTGTTTTGTGTTAAGTGAGGGTGAGTAGCTATTTAATATTTATAAAATATTCCGATTAGCATGAAATAAACACCGTTTATGTATGTAGTTGTCATTAACTGATCCTTGGAAAAAATAAATAAATTGTCTTTCATAGTACCAAAACTTTTTTTTTTTTGATCCTTTCTGTAACATGGCAATCTGTCCTAGGACAATAAGCCACTAGGTTGACCAACTTCTAGTCTGTTAGGGTTAGGGTTAATTATTATGAGAGTTTACATATATGTGGCATAGCTCTCATCTCTCTATCTGAATCTATCCTTTAAATTAGGGATGTCATATCTCTTCAGCCTCGTGTGTTGTTGTCCTCCTACTCCACTTAGTGCTAGTGCTAGCTTATTAACGTATTGCGCAAGTCTTTTCCAAAACTTCTGACTCGTAGAATGTTCCCATGGGATCCGCGAGTTGTACTGGAATATGACAGAATAACGTTAATCCGAATATCATTTGAGGAAACAGTGGCACTTTTTTCACATACTTTATATTGGTGAGGATATGCTAAAATACTATTAGTGTAAGTCTTAGAAGGACTGCTATCGAGATGCTAGTGCGAGCGGCCGGCGCGGTGGGCGGCGACCGCCGAGCGATGACTCACACTTTGATTAAACATTTATTTATTGCTGAATGACTTTTATTACTCTCACATGTAATTTCGAAATCATTTTTAAAGCCGCTAAGAGAATAATTGTTCGCAAATTGAATTTCAATAATGGCATGCATCGAGGAAGTGGATTAATTTATAATCATTATTACATCTTAAAACCTCCACGCAACGATTATTCAATTAAAACTGGATGTTTATTCACGAGCGAGTTAATTATTTGGATGTAAATTTCATAATATGTTTTTGCAATTTCGGATTATTAAATGTAGATACGAGTATGATGGCTGTTTAAAAGGTGATAAAAGCGCGGAGCGGAACGCGACGGCGCCTCGACTCGAATACTGACAGGCAAAGCTTTTAAAATTGAAATGAGATAATTCAATTATTCATAATTCGGTGCACTTTTTAACTAGCTATCGAATGACTGCACACAACTTATATTGCTTATGAAGATAAATTGTTTAATTAAAACTCGTTACTTTCATGTACGTATTTGATATTACTACATTACATTTTGTACAGGTTTTTGTTTGTTTTTATTAGACGTAGAAATAGATTTCAGATTTGCTACACTAATTAATGAGTCCGATTTAAGTTTAAATTTTGAGCTTCGAAACAACCATCTAATGACTCATAGGTAGAAAAGTCTATATATCTTCGTTCGTTCGTATATTCGTCTATAGTAAAAATATTTGAGTAAAGGCGAATAAGAAAATAATGAAAAAAAAAACAATAATACACGTGTATACTCGGGTGTACCTACTGATTGTTATTTTACAACAAAATAGTGGCATTGTTAGTGAACCAAAGTAATATTCGCTCAATACACTAAAATAATATGAAATTTTGTAAAATATGCTAACGTCGTTAACCATTGTCACATATACGTATGTGACGAATTTGCGTAAAAATACTTGGCTTTTTGTGAGAAGAGTGTGTACATTTTATCGCTGGTAGTAGTCATTGCTTAAGAAGATAAACTTCGCGTGTTGTGACGTGATCTTTTCTTAGAAGACATTTCTCATAACGCTTTTACACTCGATTATTTGATTTGAACACGTGATTAAGCGTCACATGTGCATCTGATTAAAATGCAAGGAAAGTGGCTATCGCGTGGGAAGTATGTAGATGCGGCTATCGCGACGCCGCGTCTCGCGCGCCGGGGAAAGGCAGGGCTGCTTACTTCACACCTCGAATAATAAATATAAAACTTAATACGTAGTATATAATAATATTACTACTCGGAATTAAAAATGTTTTTTGGATACGCGTTTTTAACATCGAAACGCGTGACTCTGTCATTTTGTACCAAAGGAAAATATAAGTGAGAAAGTATATTAAGAATAAAAAAGAATTTAAAATAAAGATTAGATGAAATAAAAATGAATAAATAAATTATTGACTCGATCGTCTAACTTCTTCTAAACTGACGTTATATCTTACACATGGCTTATAAGATGAGCTGCGTTTATAGTTAAAAATGTTGCATAAACTAGCGAAGCTGTTATTCAAACCTAGCTGAAGAAGCCCTCGAGGAAGTCAGCCGGGTAGCCCTGCGGGTCCCGCGCGAGGAATCTCGTCGCGTAGTATCAGAGATCACGGCACATATTTCGGCGACAGCGGCGCGTCTGATCGCCGTGTGATGCCGACACCGCGCCCGCCCGACTCGTGCGAACAACTGTTGGCTTAACTTTGTTTTGTGTACAGTTACGCAGGATTTTGTCTTTACTAGGTAAAATGACAGGACTTAAGTTACGTTTTAAGAAAATTATTTTGTTAAACTTTAATTATAAAGCTTTATACAAGTTTCATTACATACATACGTTTAGAACCACCTTATTATAGAGTACTACAAAATCTCACGCCAAAGTAACATAATGTAGAAAACTGGTTATACTTAGGTAGTTTATAATTTATCTCTTTAACTATTATAATATACCGATAGATATATGACTTTGTTCTGTTTTCCTAGCAGTAATGTGTAGAATATTAGTAATAATAGAGGTCCGCCAACTTTATTGAGTAACTAACGGTCAGTACTAATCTTGCTTTTTCATAAAATGATATTACGAGTAGGTAGGTATACCTATGTAATGAAATCAACAATTGAAAATTATATATGAACACTTTCAACCAAGGCGTATTATTTCATATTATATAGCACATGTGTATTATGCATGTACCTACTTTAAAACAAGGTAGTGTTGTAGTTATAAATGTTTTTGCTAGGAATATAGAATTCAAAGATGTTTGTAAGATTTCAATCGAAAACTAAAAAACATTGACTTTAATTATAAATTGAAACTGGTATTCGAGTGAAGAGCTTGTAAACGTTTACTTAACTTGTTAGCTTATATTTAGTTTAAGCCGGTAAGCTAATAGGCGAGGCTCGGAGCCTCCAACAAAGCAGAAGCTTGCATAATCGCGCTCAGATCAGTTCTGGGACAGTGTCGATGTCGGGGGTGAGTTATGGCGGGGCGTGTGATTTATCAGGGCTGTGCCGATCTGCCGATGGACCGATATGATATAATTAAGGCCAGCACGAGCGCGAAATATTACCATACCTCGATATCGGGTCACGCACGATGATACTCCACAGCTTAAAATTAACAAGCTTCAATTTTACTTTATACGACACGTTTGGCGCAGTTTGTAGTTACCCTATTCTTGCGCCAGCGGTCGCGGGTTAGAGTCCCGCTGGGGGCATTCATTTATTAAACTTGGATTTTTGTACTCCAGTCATGGGTGTTTAAATTTATAATATGTATGTATTTAAACTTATATAATATGTAGTATATCAACTATCTGGTATCCGTAACACAAGCCTCGTAGCTTACCACGGAACTAGATGGTGCTGTGTTATAATGTCCCAACATATTTATTTATTTATTTATTTTCCTTGAAAGGAGCTTCGCGTACACTTGTGCAGCTTTTGTACGCATGCATTATACGTGCGGTGCGCTACGAGTGTCGTGACTCGTGTCACATCATTACAAGTTGTGTATTTTATAAAATACATTGGGTTTCATACGCAACCGCCTACATTTTTATCTTTAATTTTAATCATTATTTATTATAATGAATATATTAAAATTTACAATAACTTCATGGGCATAATAATATGCCTATCTTAAATGCTTTTGCATTATCTATGTACTTGTTGTCGTCACGTTTTGGGCAGTGCGCAAGTGTTTATGGATATATAATATTTTAGTATTTTGATACTTTAATAAATTAAGTAAAAGCTAATTAGACTCTTCAATTTATCGATACCGATAGCGTGTAATATTTTCGTAGTTGGGGTTATGGGATATTACAAGAGTAATATTTCATGAATTTGTAGCTAGGTGCCTACCCACCTAGCGTACCTGCCGCGCCGGCCGCGGCCCGCGCGGAGACGTCGCGATCTTCGTGAGTGATAATGAGAATCATTTTATTAATATGATTATTTATTATGGTTTAAGATCGGCTGCTTTTAATAAACTATTAGTAGATGCCATGAACATTGCAAGTACAGAGCTAACTATTAAGCAAAATCTTTGTCGGCACATTGCAAATTACTATTAAATACAAAAAGCTTGGATAGTAAAATAAAAAAGGTCTTACGGGAACAAGAGATGGATAGTCAAAATTACAAAAATTACAAAAGGTCCATGAGTCAGTAATAATAATTGCCCAATGCAGGTTTAGAACTTGTATAGCCTGTAGGTATAATGGGAGTAATTCAGAGAAAAATATTTTTAATTTATTTAAACACAAAATTATAACATCGTATCTAAAATTGTATTCATGTGCGTTTTATCATATAATAATATAAAAAACTTGTCAAACACTAGCTTCAGTTTATCGACGTTTTTCGTCGGCTTACTCGACTTAATATATCATTGCATTATGCGCAGAGCGCTGCCACAATGCGCCATAAAGCGCTCTACATAATGTACAGGCAATTTTTGTAAAAAATCGAATTCCTCTTTAATATTCATGAATGTTTGCATTTCGCAGCGGATATATCGAAAAACTATGTACGTAGTTACTCCTCAATGGTATCAGCTTACATAAAATAATCTCTGGAACTTCTCTCGAAGTGATAGAGTCGAATTTGGTGGACGTTACTGATCGATGGTGGAGTAGGCAGAGATGCAGCACTTGGCATGCTGCGCGCGCGCCGCACACCTGCACCGCTCGTGACCAGAATAACGCTGTAAGTGCGTATTGACAAACACTCGATCATTTGATATACTCATATTACTATTCATTATCGGTTCTCATGAGATATCCATTCATTACTTGCGGAAGTGGGATTTGGATTTAAAAAGTTTAAAATTATAATTTTGTTGAAGCATTCAATAAATTAAATATTGGCTGAGATGTTTACAAATAAATATAATAAAAAAACGCTTTATATATTTTGCATTTTGGTCAAACAACTGTAACAGTCTTAATGTAAAATATAGGACGGGAAGATGTCCTTGTCCCGTTCACTACTGTCTCATTAGAGAAAAGCATACGTAAATAAGGAGATTCATTGTGCTGCTTGAATCAGAAAGCCTCAAAACATCGAACTTCTTACTATTGTGTTATAAATCAGACAGTATAAAGTGCGTGTATTAATGTAAGAAGAGGAGATAGGTCGGATTAGGTTCATGGGTACTAATTATATGTAAGAAATTATAAAATATACAATTATATATGTACATGAAAACACCACGTTTATAATGATATGACGTAATAGCATCATCATGAGTAGTTCAATCATTAACCTATGCCTGTGTAAAGATTGTGAAGTTTCATTATCAAATAGATCAAACACAACAGTGAGTGAATTGTTAATTCGCATGAGCTGCTATTTGGCACCAATTTTAGCAGCGTAGCACATCCCGGTGATACCCGAAAAGTCTCGACACCAAACAGCGACTGGGCAAGGCTCGTCCATATTATATCAACAAGGGTATCGCCACCGACCTTGACCGCTCGCACTCGCGGTCCAGCGCGAGTAATGCGCTATACATGTTACGTATGTCTTAGTACAAGTAAGCTCATAGATACCTATGAGCTGATCATATGAATTTTAAAATATGATAATTCTTTAAAATTCAGACTATAGATTGCAAAATTTTATTTAAAGATATCCTAAACGATGGTAATAGACTTCTGTCTATAGTCTAGAGTCTAGATCTAGACGATAGCATGCTTAGGACTCACGTGATCATTACTGAGACGTTTTTCCGAACTCCCGGTAGAGATATTTTTGGAAGTTTTTTTTTATTATTTATTTTATTTTATCGCGATATGGAGAAACACCTTTATCTTCCGTCAGTAAGAGATGTCCTCGCTCTATGCGCTAAAACAACAGTCTAATTAATGCGCTACGCACTGATCGTAGCTTCGATATACTTTGCAATAAGCTGCCTCACTCTTGCTCAGAAAAATATGAAGTTAACAATAGTTATTAAGTATTATATTAAATATTTAAAAGCGATTAATTCATAATCCTCTCTTTTTACTGACTTAACAAACACAATGCGATAACAAGTAAATGTATAAGTACTCTATAACACAACCTGTTTTTATGCCGTCGTTATTCAATGCGTCTATTAATTTTATATAATGCTGTATAAGAAACCACTTTTTACTATGTGATATAAAGGACGTAGTTGACAATTTACCAGAGAAGCATGTAAATCCGAGATTAGAATGATAACCATCCATCACCCCGAGATTGATCGCCTTTCAACTCGCTGCTCGCTATTAATCATATTTTGTACTAATACGGCGCTTATACAATTTACATTTCTATTGTCTGTATGATAATGTATTTGTAAATAGCGGAAAAAAAGTAATTTAACGTTTTTGAGATCTCGATTCGCATTCTCAACGGTCGTGTTACAATATTACAGTGCAAAATTAGAGCCTTACATCTTTTGTACTTGCATGCAAAAAGCATGAGTAAATTAACAAAATGTTTTAGGGCTATTACAAAACGCTTCTGTTAGACAAAAGCAAAGTTGGTATACAGCAAGGCGCAGGTGCATTTGAACATTCATGAAAGATTTTTTTCTGAAATATTTAGCAAAGGTCAAATTGTTGATATTAATTCAGCAATGCGAGCTCCGCGCCGTGCCGCGAGCACCCCGTGCAGCGGCCCGCCTTTGAAGTGCATTTTATCAAAGTTAATAAAACTTAATGATATCAGCTAGTACGGACGCGGAGTGCAGTATGCAGGGAACATTTTGTACCTATTTATATGCAAATTATTACTTAATTAGTTCTCTCGATTATTACAAGTATTTCGTTTCATTAATGTGAAGAAAACACATGTATGTATTAATTAGATTAATTAATATTCCTGAGAACATTTCAATTGTCAAACAACAAGAGGACACATTATGACCGGACATTCTAAGATCACATCACTTCACTTTATACTCGGAATATTTAAAAAAAGAATAGATAAGAATCTTTAAAAGTATATTCATAAAAATCTCTTATATATTTAAGGCATTGTAAACTACAGGGTATTTTCCTATAAAAATTTGCAATCATAAAATAATGAATTCCATAGATTACGAGAGAAAGAGATATAAAGAGAGTTCATGAAAGTCATCTAGAGGCCCAAACTGTAAAGTAAGTACAGAAAGAGTGTTATAGCTCGGCATCGAAACAAACTCCGATTTAATAACCAGATGTCCGATGTACTTTACTGGTAGCGATTATACATGAAGATTACGGGCTATGATCGTCTATTAGAGGTCGCGAGTGCGCCCGCGCATGGCAAGTGCGCAGGTGTGCGGTTCCGAGAGCCGCTTCCTTCCCCGAAGCCGCGCCATTGTAATGCGGACCCGTGAATATGTACACAATCTATTATGATCACTATTGATTTATGTGTCATTTTTGTTCCGGTGACTAATGCGCACTTCATCTTTATAGTGTCCAAATTTTACTAACTTTAACGTTCGATATCATGTGTCGGAGCATACTGGAGGATTGTAAGAAAATAGACATTCCACGCGCAGTAGTCTGTTAATTAAAATAAAAAGTTTAATTTAAATAAGAATTTTAGCCGAAATCTGTGTAATTTAGCAGACTCCATTGCCATTTGAATCTAATCTTAGTAGATCTATCGTCTTAACATGTTTTCTAAAAACGATCTCTACATTTTAATATAGTAGAGTCATAATAATATTATGTTCCTAGTATTCTCGAGGTGTGAACAATGTACATATAATATGTAGGTACCTTTAAATGTTCTGAGAACTGATTTTAAGTGCTACATTGTTAAGGTAGCCTTGAGGTGTAACGGATTTTATTGAAATTTTCGTAGACATGTATAAACTATATGTATGTATTTTTATATCATGGTTACCAAGATCCCACTTCGCAAGAATCCTTTTAATGAATATATTTTTTTCACGACAAAATCATTGAATACATTTTTATAATTTTATTACCATGAATTACAAAAGACGGATTCTTCTTCTAGGGTTTGTTAACATCAGAGAGATGTCACTAATGTGTGTTGATACTCTAATGTTTTACGCCAATATCAGTAACCATGAGTATTTATTATAGGCGATTTAAAATTACTAATTGATATTTTGTTATCCAAAAAGTACGTCACGGATAACAAACTGGTATTATAATATGAAGTTCCGGGAACGCGACTCGTGACGGCCATCCCAACACCTCATTACGCAGCCATAACTCACCAATTACCAGAACTGAGCTATCGGGCCGTTTGTATGTTTAGAGCGTGGGGCTATTGAATAATTCGTTGACAATGTGCACTACATTCAAAGTGACATCAACATAAATAACTTTAAAAAGATTCATTTTATTAATAACCCGCCTTCTGGCGCAATCGGGTAAAAAGATAGATCATACATTTTTACTTATTTGTTATTATGTATAACTACATCAAGAAATAGGGTATTTTGCAAGCCCAATTATGAAGACAGTGACAGCCCTGGAAGATAGTGATAGCGGTAACGAGCTCGCTTGGATAACCGAGTGATGTGGGTTCAAATCCGGGTCTCGCACCTCTGACATTTAATGTGAAGTCTGCCAACCCGCACTTGGCGTAGTGGACTATGGGCTAATCCCCTTCTTACCGAAGGGAGGCACATGCCCAGTAGTAGGACGTTCAAAAGGAATAATATGTCCCATCTATACGAGTAATAATTTTCTTTAAAAAAATTGCGAAAGCATCACCAGTTACATTTACAAAAATACATACCAACATTGTTAGTTATATACCTTCGTTCGTTGTGTAGTTATTCAGCAACACGTATTAGTGCGTGCAATAATTCAGTAAAATAGAGCTAGAGAATTAAAATTGTTAAAATTATGAATAGAATCAACAAATTGTTGTTTATATCTACATGTAATTAAAACTAATACATAAAATATTTTAATAAAGTTTAATTTAGCGAGCGCAGGCGCAGTTAACGAGCGCGGTTTATGACGCAGCACTGCGGGCTGTCGTCGGGCTCGGCGATTCCAAACGTATGAAGATACGTATGTAATAAAACTTAGTGCATAATCATCAATGCAGTTGGTATCTCTTCAGATAAGTTTTAAATTTTAAGTGCAACCTGCCATGAATAATTGCTTGATAAGTGCTTTACGGGAAATCATCAAGTAATAAAAGTCTGAATAATAATCCGTTTCATTCAAAATTTTAAATAACGTGCGAATCGTAAATGAATGTGTTACGAGTTACTTCACGTTTTACTTCACACAAAATTAAAAAGGCCGGAGAATGCTAAAGTTCAACTTTCATTAAAAGGCAATGTGCACCTTCTCGTATGAATATTGTTGCTAGATTAATACAATATATATTAATAGGCTCTAGAAGTTGTATGCTAGGGTTGAACTCGCCCAAGGTCGGGGGAAAGCACGGGTCCCGTTAGCTGCCCTTTCCACTGCCCTTCACCTTCGCCACGATAACGGCCGGCTTGCATAATGACGCCTCATAACGGATCTTCTACATTTTTTACTTGTTTATTCCGGTTCTTATACAAGTAATTGCGTATCCACAGAATATATACTATTATTAAGCATTAATTGGGGAGATATACGATAATAGATCAATATAGCAAATCAATCATCAATAAAATAAAAATCGCAAATATGTGCAATGAGTTCATTGAATATGAGTAACACTTATTATTTATGGAATACTTATATTTAAAATTATTATCAGGTATTTAGTATTATACCTTTACATAATATATGAAGTTTAAGAATTCGGCCTTTTCGACACAGTGTATGAAAGTGTATTCGAGAGTAAAAAAAGGTCTTCTTTCAATGTGATTGCAAAGAACTTATAAAATGCGAAATTGTATTATTTCCTATAATATAATGTACGTTGATAGACTTTGTTTAACAAATTTAAAGAAGATGTCATCATATTATGTATTAATAATTATATTACTGTCATTTTTTATTGCAAAAGTTAAAATGTTACACTTATGTAATGAAATAAAGAAAACACTAGGTTTTCAGTTTGATATACTTTGTGGCAAATGTTTATGAATCATACCGATGTGCACGTCGTTTTATTTAGACCAAGAGTTCCGTTAAGTATCCTCGTTCAGATTTAAGACAAGTGTTGAACTTTTAAGTAGTTAAACTCATAGATCTACAGAAGTTACGTTTAAACTATAAGTCCAAGTGGATTCAATACACGACGGAGTAATCAGCAAGTCTGATTTCAGACATCTGATTGAATGTATTTAAGAGTAGCTCTCTAGGACTTTTTCGACGGCGCTTTGTGTGTGTGGTGTGCGGTGTGCAGTGAAATATCAATAGTAGAGCGTCGGCCGAGCGGAAGCCTTCGACTCTATCGAGCCGCCCGCGCCCCCCCCTGCCCACCTCCCCGTCCCCCGCGACCCCCGCGCCGCCGGAATTTACAATGTAGCTCCCAACCCGCCTCACACTAACTCGCCACCCGCAGACACAAATGCATGCAAAACTAGCACGTCTAAAGATATCGTAAAGACGGAATTCCTCCGCCGCCGCCGTCGCCTTTCGTCGGTGTGCGTGAAATTTTCTCGCGTGGAAATTCTAATGCGCCGCGCGACTGCGATAAAAAATGACTAGCTCGGGAAACGTGAATACATTACGGAGAGAGACGGCGAGCGTCGCTGCCGAGGCGCCGCCTACTCTCTATGTAGTTTACACTCTACATTACCATTTCGACTGAAAAAGGGAGGCTATGTGCGAGTTAGACTATTTAATAAGTGTCTGCCTCGCCCCATCCGCCCGCGGAAATACCCCGTGCTCAGCGGGAAGTTGAAGAAAATTGGTACCACCCTATGAAATATGTTTTAAAGTTTTATAGAAGCCCGTAATAAATTCGTTTTGTCGATGATCGTCGGAATATTTTTCAGTTGAATTACACGAGTCATTTAAATTACTTTAATGATTACAAACACGCGGCAGCTCGTCGTCCTCGCCGTACAAATAGCTTATTAATTATGACTAACCCTTTTCAAATCCAATTAGATAAATAATGACGCGGGACAATAGATATAAAATTAGATACGATAATCGGCGTGAGAATCTAATGGTTAATTAGTTCCGGAGGGCGGCGCGGCGCGGGCAGCTCTTAATTGCGGTAAAAAGCGAAAACGTAACGCAGCGCGACAAAGAGCCGTTTTTATGACCGTTCTTGTGTTTTCTAATGGTTCTTGCGTCTAACGCCGCACCTGTGCCGCGCGATGGCGGGCTTCATTGATAACGTCACCGCCAGGCGATGTAAACAATACACTGTAATATTGTATTTCATTAATTTGTTCACTTATTCATCAACAATCCATTGACTTAAATAATACAATACGTTAATACTTAATAGTACGAAGGGGATATTCAGTTTTACGATTATCGCGGTAACAGATATACCTATTATGTAAATTATTGGTTGTGAACCCAAAAAGAAGATTCATCTCTAGTATAAAATTAATGATTGAACGGAATCAATCAATGTGATTGATTCTTACGTACTATCGTTTAACAAGAATATGCATTTTATAAAATGTTATTAATAATTAGAGTTCCTTATCTCAAAATAAACAAAAAATAACTCTTATAGGAGTATTTCGTTGCTTATCTCTCAGTCTCTCTCAAGACTTTTTTTGCAGGAACGCATTACAAAAGACCTCGCAAGAGAACATAAATTTATACATACTTAGGTGCGGGAACATGATCTTAAACCATGGGCAAGAAGTTATAGCACAAGTAAAGGAAAACACCGTAAATGTGTAGATTATCATAAAAAAAGGAAGGAATTGTAACTATACATTTATTTTATAGTTTTATGCTACCGAAAGGTACATCACCATTGGTATGCGAGACGGAATCGCACTTTTTTTAACAATTTCTTCAAAAGTTCGAATAGAGTCGAACAGTTCACTAAACTTATGCACGTTTGAAGATATTACGCAAATAATACAGACATAAAATAGAGCAAACTTCGAAGAAATTATTAAGTATATTTGTGTCATTTTTGACGGCACGTTTGGCGCAGCTTGTAGTGACCCTACTTTCTAGCGCCAGCGGTCGCGGGTTCGAGTCCCGCTGGGGGCATTCATTTGTTAAACTCGGATGCTTGTACTCCAGTCATGGGTGTTTATATTTATAATATGTATTTAAACTTATATATGTAGTATATCAACTATCTGGTATCCGTAACACAAGCTTCCTACGTAGCTTACCACGGAACTAGATGGCGCTGTGTGTAATAATGTCCCAACATATTTATTGTTGCAGCGGCGCAATGAGTCTCGGTCGTGGCTGCAGTACCCGGCGTCCCGCCTGCAGCGACTCCTGCGCAGTGCGTGTCCGCCGCGCGCCACCCTGCGCCTGCGCACGGGTAAGTTATTCACATTTACTTTTTATATCTTGAAAAATACTATATAAGATATGTATACTTCCCCTCGGTTCGCTTGGATTCGTCCCTATGTTACAACGGTTAGTAGGTATAAGTAGTATCATTTCTAAGAGATGATATTATTTTTCAGCAGTAAGAAGTATCCAATAAAGCGGATGATCGACGTAGGAGCCAAGACCGCCGTTTTAAAGAATGGTGGTTTACTCGCGGCTCGTTGTTGCTGATCGACTAGCGAGCAAAACAGTCGCGCTTGAATTAGGGAATTATACCGAATCTAAAGCTTGTGTTATCTAGCCATTGCATATTGCGAAATTATGAAAAAAAAGCGAAAACGCCCTAATGTTTGGGTTAAAAGTTGGATTAAAAAAAGGCAAGCTTTGTCGCACACCCACTTAATTAAAGAATTGACAGCAGAAGCACTTGATTACAAAAATTATCTGAGAATGTCTGAGGACTCGAGTTGTACAACGAGTTGTTATCTTTAGTAACCTATAATAAAATTTGCTATATCCGAGTTCGGTTCATATTTTTTTGCAATTTCTACGAGTTTATTATATGCTGCAAGCCGATTTACTTTGTTTTTATATTTAGTTTGCCATAGACAGGGACACTCGAAAGCAATTTATGAAGTCTATTATAAAATCGTGGCTGTGAGTTTGTAGATCCATTGTAGAAAAAAATATGACTCGCGCTGTAGCTGGCAACTGACGGCTCGACTCACCAGCCGTGATCGACACGCGGTTTTGCATGGCGAGCCGAGTAAAAAATATAGCAAACATGACGAGCCGCGAGCCAGGGTCGTCGGTATTTAAAACCGCGGTTTTGCAATGATACACCGGCGAGCTTTACCGACGAGCCATAAAACCGCGGTTTTACTCGCCCGTCGATCAGGGGCTTAATACTAAAATTATTTAAATTTTGTCCAATGGGTTTCTCTTGATGTCGTCACAGATAGACAGACACAAAATAATACTTTCTTAGGTTTACGCGAATATTTGACATCATAAATGAAACTATCTTTTCGGATTTTGTCGCGGATTTTTTTTGATTTTTGGTTCCTGACGTTTCGAATGCTTTACTGCAATCATGGTCACGGGAAAACTCTCTCCCGTGATAGAAAAACACAAAATTCTTAAAACTATAGATCCAGCAATCTCGAAAATAATTACTATTTTAATAGGTTTAAGAAAAATATAATTTACATGTTCGAAAAGTTATATTAGTGTATAATATAGGTACATATACATAGATAAGGATAAAATCTACATATTTTAAAAGAAAATAAGTTAAACTGTACGTAATTAAAAAAATTATAAGTTTCTCGTATATTGGTTTGAGATAATGCGACGGTAACGTGGTAGCTAGGTATATGTTATCCTAATTCTCGCTCTCCCAATGGAGAGTACCTACTGCGATATCAGTAATTGTGAAGGCTATTATTGAAAGTCAAATTATTATGTTGAGTTGCATATATATATTTTAATACATATAAAGTTTTACTTTTTATGTAGGTCCTTGTATAGTACCAACAAGGTACTGCAGGTGTCAGTACTCAGTAGCCGCGGTATTATTTGGCGACATCCTGCTTCAAGGAGCTCCATGACCATCTGTACGAACGTGACACACAATCTAATGTTATAAATTAAATCGTTACTTTGAAACATTAGTAGCGGCCCGTGGAGTTGTTCACATTCTCTTGTTAAGTAAATCATATTTTGAAAATATAACATTAAACTAAGCTAACATAATAGGTAGATACATATAATAAAATAAAAAAGTTTGTAAATTTTCATTTAAAAACAATAACTATTATACATTGTGTATTCTATGTAGATCCCAATTCTAAAATATTGTCTTATATAATGTTTATCACACGCAAAAAAAGACCGAATTTTAACCAATTTTTAACTCGGGTCATCAGGTACTTAGCACCTTATACTACAGGAAAATCTTTCATTCCCTTGGAACTCACACACTGAATAGGTGCTATGATAACCCATTATTCGAGTTTATATCTAGGCATAATTAATTTTCTGTGATATGCCGTTGTCCACTGTTGCAAACTCATAAAGATATATGATATAAAAATATAATTAATTGATGTACCTATATGTACTTGTCGGCGTCGCCCGGCACCGACTACAACTAAAACACAAGCCCAACGGACTAAACACACTAAAAAGTGCAAAATAAGTGATTGGTATTTTATGTATTTACCAGATACTTAACCAAATAATTTCGAAGTCAACCGACAATTAAATATTAGGTATAGGTAATCGTAACTTAAAAAAATTATACATTAATTTGTGATGTTTTTGATACACATATTTTTATACGTAGGTAATCGACATGTATTAGGTACGAAATGACTGAAGGCTATAAATTGCGATAGCAACATTACATTCTTATAAGTCTATCTCAAACACATCACAAAATAATAACCAGTCGCCACCTTGTTTATTTAAGATATCGACCTGATAGCTAAAGACCGAACTAAGTGAAATCTTTTGGTCTATAGCTTTAAACAGAATCATAATTATCCCACTTGGAAACAATAATACCTTAATATGTTGGTATGATAAATTATTTCACGCCGACTTCTCACCTCGACTGTTGGACAGTATACTACCTTTCCTAACTTTTATAAAAAATCTAGGTCGTTAAGAAGGCAGTTATTAGCGGCGTAGCAGGCTCGTATATATAAAATTGTAGAGATGTGAACTAGATAGCAGATACTAACAAATACATATCGAACATACTCATTTTAAACAACCCAATTTGAAATATATAATGCCGCCCGGACCGCCTGCGCCGACCGCGACGCCTGTAAATATTATCGCGCATTCCGAGCTTTCGGGTGCCGAGGTAGCACTCAATAAATACGTCATTAGCCCTTAAAAGCCTACGCTCAGGACATCTGTGCGGCCGCCGCTCGTACTACAACTGACTTAATTTGTTCTTTTTAGTTATCAATTTATGTACATATAAAATTATATACTACTAATTATCGAATTTTGTTTGCCAGAATATTAATAACGAGCCTGTAAAATAAATGGTTATTTCAGAATAAATTCCAGAACATATATAATATGAAAAGTGTCTTTTTTATTTAGTCTATTTTAATACTCTCTTACTATAAAGACACGGATGATAAAAAATACTAAGTATGTTTATAGATTTTCCTTCGTCAAAAGAACGTCTTTTTTCTTCATCAAATTATCCTCATAGTTTTATGCAAAATCTTAGGTACCTACTACAAGAGTGAAAATATCTGTAAAATGATACTGGAAGTAAGAAAGAGTGTTCGTTGTTAAACCGGGTGAACCAAAACGTGTATTGAGGAGTGCACACTAGTTGTCACATATTCGTCATTATATATACTAACATTTCCTGCGGCTCCGCCCGCCTGTCTAGTATTAGGTAATTAGCTATTATTATTCTATATTTAAATGTCTACTGTTTTTCTCGTGATGCGGTCACAGACAGAGAGATAGGCAAAAATTCTAATTAAACATCTATATCTAAATTCTCTATCAATAATAATTACTACTTCAATAAGAATTTCCAAAAAGCAGTGATTTGACTAAGTTAGAAGTTTATTCTATGTATAGATTTTATAATAATTTCATACTGACTAAATGAATACATACTGAGAGCCCACATGATCTCTACGATTTCGGTAACTGATATTTATCACTACATTTGTAAATGGTATCGGCATATATTATCGAAAAGAGACGGTTTAATTACTAGCGACCGGTGACCGGCGACACCTTTGGAAAGGGTGCGGATGGGCCATTATGCGATGTGTCCCTCGGGCCGGGATCAAGTCTCGCAAATACTGGACTAGCGATACTGTGCAGGATGTAGCTACCACTGTACTGGAAGTGGCCCGATAAATATTATGGTGTTCGTTCTAAATAACTACTCTACTATTTAATTCTTTACGTTACAACGTTGGTATAGCGAAAAATTTCAGTATGTAAAAATATGCGGCATCTCATGCTTTTTTAGATTTCTGACTGATATGACAAATGATCAAAACTTATTTCTAAGTAAATGACTGCCGAGAATTCTCATTTGTATTTAATATTATTAATTGTATATTTTTAATATGGTTTTTATCCATTATAATTAAGTGGCTATTCCACCAATCGACTCTATATCCGCGTAAATTTCGGTTGTGCTATAAATCTGCATGCGCTGCGGGAGCGCGCCGTGCCGGGCTGTGGGCGGCGGCGGGGGGCGGGCGGGGGTGGTCCAGGTGCGGGGGTGGCAGATGTCGTGTTGTGACGTCACCCGATCCTGACCCACATCCCATCTCTACATCTACCAAAACAAGTCTTATTACAACGAAATAAGATTAATCAAATGAGGTGACCGTTAATGAGGGAGAGCTACGAGCGGTGGCGGAGCACGCGCGGGTCAATCTGCTCTTGACAAAGCTTTTGTTGTAGAGTCGTTGGTTTTAGTCGAGCATCATTTATAAAGAGCACGAGTCTCCGCTCTATGCTTTTAAATGAATAAATTGAACCATGAACTATTTCACATATTACGTTTTAAATGTTAACTCTTATGTTTATTAATATTTATATTTATAACGAAATTTTGACTGTAAGAAGTTTAAGGGATATGTTATTATTGGTATATTGAATTGAAAAGAGTGTTGTATGTCTACTGAAACTTCAGCCTACAATGTTGTATTTTTCATAACCTATTTTTCTTTTTATGTCTAGTAAAAAAGTAGTGACAGTCCTCGAGCGTATTTTTACAAAAACGAACTAAAAAATATGGATTCCGATCTACTAATAATTTCCAAATAATACAATTAATGATTGTTTTTTTATAAGTTAGAACAAATACAGCATAATTTGTAAAAAATAATTTATTACGTTTCATTTCTACTGTTTTATTTATGTTTGATAAAATACACATTAACCACCTCACTCATCCCGCCCTTTTTACGAAGAAATAAAATATAAAGCATCTTCTTTTTAAATTAAGTAATAAATATTTCAATATATGTTTTTTATTATAACCAAGATATCAATAATTAAAAAAAACAAGAAAAGGGTAGTGGGTCTTAAACGACACCTTGCACTTCATAACATGTATTCGAATGATGCGACGTTATTTACGGTAGCTACGAGTATCTATCGATATAATTTATAAATAGTAGGAGTATATCGTATATATTTTTCATTAACAACTCATTATCATCTTACGGTCTTCGTGCAGCAGTTGCAGGTTTGATTTCTACATACAGATAACTCTGAAAATCGAGAACGCAGTGAACAGTTGACTTATTTTTTATCTATCTCCTGTACAGAGCATGTACAATATAAATAAAAAATACAGTGAATTATGCGCAATCCACTAATAATCCTTTTTTAAACAACTCAGATATTTAGATTTAGGGTTACAAGAGTAGCATTTACATGACAAGTTAATATTTAAAATATATTATTGTTATAAGAAATTATGACATTAATTGATATAATCTTTACGTAATAAGTATATTAAGGTAAATTTTAAGGTAATTTGACCTTAGTGTAAGGCAAGAGGAGATTTGTCAAGATTAAGTAAAATAGAAGTAGTTTTCAATGTACCTACTCATTGAAAACTAGTTCTATTTTCCATAGAGCACATTCACATAGAGTCAGTATTTTTTCACGGGCAATGCGCCTGTAGGTACGTGGAATTCAAAATTTCAACTAGGTTTAAAAGAAATGTTATATGTATTTATTATTAAATTATTCTATAGAAAATATTGCAACGTGAACCTTAATTGCGGTATTTTGTTAATCCTATGAAATCCACTACTCAGTCAATGAGTAGGCACATAGATACGACGTAGTACGTACGTCTATTCTGTTAAATTTCTAATGAACTTAATAATCGCACTACTGTGAAATGCGAAAGTTTGTATGTGTATGTCCTTCTTTACTCTTTACGGATTCGGATCAGCGATACATGATGACCTCGAGTGACACAGGCTACTGTCCGATGCTCAGGAACGCACTGACGCTAAGCGAGGATAAGTCGCTGTCTACTTGAGCGAAGCTGCAGGTGAAAACTAGAGTTAAATAATATCTCATTGCAATATTTAACTTCTTAATTAAATTTTCAGAAACTACCTTTTTACAGGCAGTTGGACTTAGTTCAACCTATGACTCCATGGATTCTAAGGCATTTTGTTTTCAAACTTTTAGTATGTTTCCGCTCTACCGACGAAAAAGCAATAATGCTGAATTACAGCGGTAACATTTTTAATATTTTATATCCTACTACTTCCTATTTATTTACTAATATATAAACATTTAGTAAAAATAAGTTTTGAAAATTAAAATAATGTGATGATTATTTTATTTATAGAAAAATCAAAGTAATTTACCATTTAATTGAAAAATAAATAACAACAAGAATTTGTGTACCAAGATGTTTTCCAAAAAGTAAAATGTATTGTTGAATGTATAAAGGAGTTTTTAATTCTGACATATTAAAATATTTTTATTTTTTGCAATGGTTGTCCTTTTCGTAAATCCTGTGTATTTTGCACACAAATGTTTTTGCAATCACGTCACATTAATTTTAAAAAGATCAAACTCTATCATTAGGGTTGCAACGAATGTAAAAAAACTGTAAGCCAAGGGAGAGCTGCTGTAATGAGCGTGGCCTCCGAGCTACTCGCAAAAAGAGGAAAACCAAAAGTTTGCTTAAAGCTTCCTTTGTGTACTTATTACGTTGAGCGATTGAAATTCTTTTCCTCTAACAAGGTTCTTATTGTTTTTGATTGGAATGCCCATTGCTATATTTCAGCTTGATACATATTTACCACATTTTATTTCAGTTTCAAATGTATATATATTTATTTCACTAGTATTTCCTTTTAAGTTTTATATAATTATCAATTTAAATCTATGCATTTATAATTAAATTAAAATTTATAACGAATTATTATTATATACGAATTCATGCTTTAAGGAGTTCGAAAGCTCCGCACAAGGAGATCATTCGTAAAGATTACGGCAATACAATGATTGTCGAGAGCTTTTGTTCGATTTGACTCTATCGTTAGTAGCAGGTCAACGACCTGTGCCTACTTGCTCTGGTGGCGTCAGGTGACAGACAAGTCGACTTTTCTATTCTTAATGCAATAGAAATTAATAATTATTTTTACTTCTGAAACTCCTCGTTTATAAATTTTAATATACATTTCACAAATATTTAATAATAAAGTCGGTATTGGAGCTCAGTGTGGTGCGTTGCGTCTCAGTAGAGGACGGCTGTAAGGCTCTCGAGCGCATTCGGCTCGTATGTAAAACGTCTCGGAAAATCCATAACGGCCGTGGAAAACCCTTTTAATATACGCCACGTAAATAGAGGCGAGCGAGCGCGGCGAGGCGCGGGGGGCGGGGGCGGCGCGGGCGGTCGCGGGGGGCGGGGGCGCGCGCCCATTGGCGGAGGAGGGCCCGCCCCCGCGCGCGCTCTGGAAAAAAACTTGGGAAAAAAGCGGCGAGCGCGCGGCAGTGCCTCTCGGACGCGCTCGGAGGGCGGACGCTCGGCCGCTCGAGAGACGGCGCGACCCACGACCGGCGGCCGCGGCCGCGCCATGCCCGCGCTGGCTCTGCGCGACCAGCCGCTCGACTGCTCCATGCGCCTGCGCGACGCGCCCGCCTGGCCGCAGCGACACCACCACGGTCAGTCACCACCGTCACCACCGCCACCGCCACCACCGTCTCGACCTGACCGTCTGACCGCGCGTGACCGTCGCTCTCCACAGACGACCCTTGCGTACTCGATGTGTCACTGTAGGCCTCTACTCGGTGCGTCTGTGCAAAGTGTTTGTTAACGATTTATATTAGAAAATTGATGTATCACATTAATTACACTATTTATCTCGACACGCAACAAGTAAGTAGCATTCAATTTTTGTTTTCGGCTCGACTCCGCGGTCCGAGCGGGAGTTGTATCGCATTACTATTTGCCGCTCTACATTTCGATATAAACATTAACCCTTATAAAAACTGGTCTCACGAGGGCCAGGATCCACTTGTTTATCCTTCAATAATATTCACATTCGTAACCCTCACCTTCTGTTGACATCGCGATATGTCAACAAGGCGGTAATCCTCGGCAGGTTGAAAGGGTTCCCCTCGATATTAACTCCATAGAGCTGCGAAACGATTCCTTTGACACGCCCCGAGAGGCCAAGGCGGTGCACTTCACCTCTTTATTGCGGCTCGGGGGGTGCTATTCAATTTACTCTAATAATATGAGCCGAGAATGTGATGGACTCGCGCTCGGCCGATAGCGCCGTCCCCGGTCCCTGCCACCCCAGCCTTTCGCACGCGCTACTATTGTCTGATAACGATGTAAGACTTTTTCTTTGACAAATATCAAATTAAGATTTAATTCTGTTTACACTCAAAGATTTTCTTTGTTGTCTCCTTTATTAGATATAAATTCTAAAACAATTATAAAGCATTCTAATATACTCGTATTACTATACAACTTTGAAAAGCCATCAAACATCAGCTGCTCTTGTTGCCTGCGTATTGCGGGTATATATTTAAGGCCACTTAGCGGAATTTGGGCTTGTTATGTTATAATCTAGAAAACGGCTATTCTGATACAACAAATCGCGGCCGAGTGTCACACCGTCATTATTTCTAAACAATAGCCGCATAACGAGATAATCAAAATACCATCAAATTATATTAAAATAATTCATAGTTGCCGAACCCGAGTCTCACCTCCTAATGACGTTGCGCCACTCTCGTATGAAATTGTACGTCTTGTTATAATAATCATCTTGTTTACTCACTGAATTTGTACACTATTTGTATAATATTATAAAAATATGAAAGTATTTCTATCCAAAATTTCGTGGTCGAAAATTATTACTCTTTTTTTCCAAATACATATATTTAGCTTTCATTCTTAGGGCTTTATTATGTAGTTTAATTTCAAAATCATTTTAAAAATGAACACTACTACAGTGTACTACGTGTACCAATTTGAATAAATAATTTGAATAATTAATTATTATCTTTAAAGAATCAAATTGCAGTAACTAAAGTTTTGATCTTACAACCACTCCTCTTGTTGCTATTTTTGATTAATTGTTGTAATATCGAAAATTTAAATCGATTATTGTTACTTTGAGCCTACTAGGCTACAAAAGAGCCGATTTTGATACATCCAGATGTTCTTTTATATACTCGTAACTTCAAGTAAGGTTATCTGTTTATTACATATAAATCACTGGATTATACATAAATATATACATACATAGACTGCCAAGATCTTAACCCTTCCTTTCGGCTTTGCCGAGTAAAAGAAAAATAAAGAGAGCCGGGTGGCATCGTTAGTGATATACTCCTAATATGTACATAACATGGGTACTTCAGTATATAAGCTGTATAGTGTACAAGTATTTAACAAATTCGGCAATATTATGAGTAAAGGTTAAGCGCGCTACATCGCCCGGATTATTGGATCGCGGCGGATTACAGGCGCTAATTGATTTACAAATGTACAGATGTAAGCGCGGCGCTTCACGGTATTCACTTTGCTCCTAATCCCTCGTGGTTGCTATCGTTCAAATATATCCAAAAATTCTTTGTGTAATTAAGCCCTAATAACACTTAGGTTCAACTTAATTAGGTACATCAAGTTCGTTGATATCTAACGACGAAGCATTCTATTGTCTTCTTGTTAAAATCACGTTACCTGTCTCATTTAAAATATTTATAATTCCTATTGAGTATTTTTAATCATAATAAAATGTAATTATAATTAAATAAAACAACAATTAACTAGTTATATAAAATCGTAAGTGTGTTATTCTTTTATATATTTTTTCACTTATTCTTGTAAATATTCATGGTTCATAATAATATATTCATCATATAATCAACCGAGTTCCCTTTTTAATATAATATTTGAAATCGATACTTCGTTCTGAGTCAGTCTTGTACCAAGGCATAGACTAACATAATATTATAAACATAACGAGATGATTTGCATCGTTTAAATATAAAATATGATAATACTTTTACGCTATAGGTACTTTTATACTGTGTACTTTTGTTATTAAAAATAATACAAATTATTTTGTAATATGACAAAAGGAAATGATATTTGACATAAGCAAATTGGTTATTATTTGGGAGCGTTGCGTGCAGCGGTCAGTGGGACCGCGCTGAACTTTGCACCGTCACGCCATCGCTCGCGCTCCGCCGACTGCGACACATCACACACTACACGCCAAATTACTATAATACTGAGGCGCATTACTTAATATTAGTTGCGAGCTCAGTTACAACTGTGTGAATTGTTAAAAAGATAAAATTTCTAATTTTGTGTCGTAACACTTTCAAGCATCACCCTCAGCCAGATAGAAAATATATTGAAGTAGAAGCTGTAGTGTGCTAAATTAATGTAAATTCAAAATGAGTGGAACCAAGTATATCAAGTTAATGGTAATTATTTCGCGTAATTGAAATAATCTAATTATTAGAGGCGTCTCATGTCTAACATTAATAGCTACGAGTATCTCTGTGTCGAGTAGTGACTTCTGCGTTCATTAATTTTAATGAGTGAAAAAAAATTAATCTTTCTATAAAATTTACTACTTAAGTACAACACTCCTCAGGACCCGTGTGTGTACGTTCTACACACGTTCATACGTATATACATATTGGTCGTATATCTACAACAACCTATAAGTTGTTTAAAAAAATAGCATGTTATATTATGTAATTAATATGTAACATTAAAATATTTTTGATTCGGAATCTACGTAGGTATGTTTTCATACGGTAGCAATGGTTTATATGTCCCAAGAAAAAAAACATAAAGTAAAGTATTTCACATAAAACTATTTTCTTTTAAAGAAAAGTTTACAACTATATTTTTACAATCGTATCGTGACAAAAAGTTAACAAAAAGGAATTTCGTTATTTTGCACGAGTGAATTGGTATACCTTACCGTCCTTATAGTTTAAATTTACATTTTACATACGTACTTTGCGTGTCCGTGGGACAGAGACAATTGCTTTGATTACAAATTAATTATAAAGTAGGTACTTAGTGTATGTCGCACCTGGAACAATAGAGTAAACATATTTTTTTATTTCCTCAAACAAACACCAAGAGAACTAAACTAAAATATACTCTGTAAGAAATATCTTCAAGGCATACATTATTATTATAGCCTTGAATTTCAAAATGCACGAAATTCCAAAACTATAATATAAAATAATTCTGCATTATTATTTAGAATACATTTAGCAAGAGGTACCTACGGTGTTGCAAAAGTAATGAAGAATTAAAACATTCCACACTATGAACGTTAATTTATTTTAATATTTTATTAAAAGATTATAGTACCTATATCTTATATAGCCTTTCCCGCGGCTCCGCTCGCGTTCTAAAGGCTGAAAATCAAAAAGCTGAGATTAGCGCTTTCAACCAAACAAACAAACAAACAAACAAACTCTTCAGCTTTATAATATTAGTATAGATAAATGCAGAATTAGTTGAGTGAGGGTCGAGGATAGTGAGGGTTGAGCCGGTGGCAGAGGTGGCTGCTAGCTGCCGCCGCCGTCATCCCACACCAATTACGCTTTCATGTGCCAAGTATTTAGAATAATTGCTTCACCTACATTAGCATGCGCGCTGCGCTCATTAAAATACCACCTCGGTATAAATTACATCGGTATGTAAAATTTTTATTATCTTCCCGGCGTTTTTCATTTTTATTTACGTTTGATTCTCATCCGACATATTGAAGCTCGTCATAATAAATTACGACGTGGTAAAGTACAAGGTTATGTCGGGAATATAGGATTAAATTCGCTTGCAAAATAGATTTTTAATTACAACGATAAAACCGAATATATTTCTAGTTTATTTATAATAATTAATTAATGAGTTAATTGTGATTATTTGCAATTTTAGGCAAATTTTCACCAATCGTGTCGATTACAGTTTAACTCAAATACACTTAAGCATACATATTCTGTAGTCACAACTCTAAAACTGAGTCAAACACCTGTTTCATAGTACAAAGTTATAGTTAACGTTTTTATATTATTGTAGCACTTGATTCTTGTTGTTTCTTGTCAAAATGGTATGTTAGTACATATATACAATATAACAAATGTATAATGTATATACTCGTAGACACTAGATTCTTATTCTTCGCAATGTCACCGCATTGTATACATCGAATAATCGATTCGAGGAACGAAACTGGAGAGTGATCTCGATATAAATAAATTACTTAGCGACGTTTTTACATACATATTTTTTGCGCTCTGTTTCGCATTGTCACATGAAATACTTGGACTACCTACATAAGTAACCAGGCTAGAAGTAATCGTTATAGAGACTATTAAAAATTGTTTCAGTGTTTTTATTTTAATAAAAAGTTCAAATTTCTTTAAATGCCTGCTTTTGCCCAGCGCTGGACATACACCCGCTTAGTCCCCTGGCAATTTTAACATATAAATAGGTATATTATGCAAATTGTAAGTGGTCCAATTGAAATATCATCATCATTGAATAACAATGTATGAAACGGTATAGCTCTATTGTATGGTACTTCTAATCTATACTAATAGATACTATATAAAGGTGAAGATTTTTTTTGTTTGTTTGTTTGATCACACTAATCTCTGGAACTATTGATAATAAAAACTAAGAATTTGTTTTCCGTTATTTAGAATGCGGGCGGAGCCACAGTAATGTTAGTATTTAACCGACTTCAAAAAAAGGAGGAAGAACGGCACCTACTATGTTTTTGATATATTTTCTAAAACTGATGAAGCTTTTACGTATGAAAATTATCATCTCATGTGGATGTGCTGATGATGGAAGGTACAATTCCTCAACGGTTCTTTTTATGTTTGTTCATTTATTTCTGCGTCAAATGCTGGCCGATTACAATTTTGTTTTGTTCGGTAGGGTATACTTCCAAGATATTCACATTATCACCAAGTCAGGATCTGATGATGGGATCCTAGGGAAACCGAGGGCAACTCTCAAATTTTATAGGCATTTATTACGTTTTTCGTATATTTTATAAAGCTGTTCAAGAATTTGTGATGATGTAAGGTATATCTCCTCAACGGTTAGTGGTTGAAAGAAAATTCGTTTGTTAACGTTTTGAAGTCGGTTTTCATTTTTGTTAAAAAATAATTTATATAACAGTTCAGTAAATTTGCTCCAAGTAAGTCAAAGATGATTAAGAGTTTCGTATTTTTTTTTAATTTCGTAGCGAGTGACAAATTCACTCTGGCTTTGAATGGGTTAGAATGGTCGCGAACGGTTTCTTGGAAGAACCGCGTCTAGCAGGAAGCATCACTTAGTGCCTCCCACGGACTGCAGATTTGTGTTGCAACTGCAACCAAATATTCCATAAGATGTCCTCCTTCAAACTAATTCGCGATTATCTTCACAATTATAAAAATATTAATTAATTAAAGCTTTGAATTTTTATGAAATAAAAAACTGGAAATACCTCAACACGCAGCGGGTGTCTTTATATTTTATAATATTCATCTAAATTAAATTCAAAACTCAAAGTCCAAAGTTTTACTTCGTTTGACTTTATGAAAATGTTTAAATTAGTAAAAATAAAATGTTAAGTACATAAAATATTTTAATTAGGATGTCACTGTAACGAGAAGCTAACTATATTATCATATAAGGTTGATATCGGACGTAGGAGATGAAGAGTTGTTAGATCGCCGGCACCTTATAGGCAGTAGCTATTATCTTAGCGTGTAAGCTCGCCGCCGGCTGCGAGCACTCGCGGCGCTCGCGCACTCACAGCAGTACCGTGTCGCCTGTTGCTTGCTGGTAAATATTTCACTACAATTACACTTTATTTATCCCAAAATATAGAACTTATAGTAAACATATTATTGATAATAATAATAGTAAAAATAATACTTTTTGGGATTTACGCGAATGTTTCACATTATAAGTACGAGTATCTTTTCGGATTATATCGTTTGATTTTTTGATTGCGACTTTTTGAGTGATTTTTACCAGTCATGATGAAAAGGTACAATTTGTTATCTTTTATGAAATGATTTTTTAAAATCATGTGTAGGCACTGTTGTTGCTGTAAAGCATTCGAAACATCTGGAACCAGAGATCAAAACAAATCCGCGACGAAATCTCTATAATCTAATAATAAAATGTTCTTTCCATATGTAAAAACATTCTTCCAAAAGGAATATTTTATTGGGAAGTTGTAGTGTTGATCAATTTTTCCACTAACTGCAACCAAAAATGTACTACATATTATAATATGCTGTGATGATTTCTATAATTTAGTGTTGGTATTGAAGGTCTTAGTAAATTAAACCATTTTGTGGATTGATTCATAGCTGTATAATTTGCTCAAATGAATTGTTATTGCACATAAGCGGGCGTTACAACATAATAAAAATGCCGTTAACACAATGAGGATACGTCGTGGCCGCTCTTACACCTTACATCATACATGCCGAAACTGAAGAGTGCACTACTATACTTACTAACTCCTACCGCGTCGTACGAGACAACAGCGCGCTCGCAACAAGCCCTATTAAGAACCCTATTTAGGTTTCAACCTATCGCCAAGTTTTCCTTTTAATGGGCTCAAATTAGAATACCTGAGATACAGGTCTAGATGCGTCTGCAATCTGCATACCTCTCTGTGCTTAGCTCGGATGTAGGCTCTGGTCGTTGACTTTGTTACTCTTATTTTGTATTTGTGAACTTTTGGAGTATTTTTTATATTACGAATATTCCCTTCGATTTAAGCAAGAACTGAAATACTGTCGCGGCATATATATAAGAGGAGTTTGAATCATACGTCCCGTTTGAATTATGTGGTTCGAAAACTATCAAGGGTCTTAACATATCAGTTTTCATTTTGATCTGTCTTAAGTTGTTAAAGGACAATGTGTCGAAAAATTGAACTTGTTCCGGTTACGTAGAGCATCGATTTTCGTATATAGGGCGAATGTTACGTACTATGTGAAGGTCCGCGTGACCCCGGCGCGGACGACTACGGGGTGAGCGGGGCGCGGGGGCCCAGGGCAAAGGGGGGGGCAGGGGTGAGACGCAATTAACCACCCGCGGTCAATCACCCCGCGCCTCTTACAGACAACAACGTAGTTTTTCCTGTGTCAAGTGTACACTAACCACGTAGCGTCTTCCATTCTAACGTGGGAGATAAACAGCTCACCTCGTAGACTTATTATGGTATATAATTACTTACGTCCCTGCTTTACATACTAAGAGAAACTTTTTTAGTTTATATGTCATATATATAGGTGTAATTACCTTGTTTATTATTTCTAAACAATTTGATGGCCTTTTTGATAGCCTTCTTTGTTTTAATTTCGTCTCAATCAAAATACATTATAATCGATTTGTTTAAAGTAAATGGGTGTCATTTACATTTCACATTTAATAATTAAAGTGCGTCGTGAGTGTACTACAAGTACACAAGTATAAAGATACGATCGCGGCGTATGATATAAACAATTTAAGTTTTTGTGGCGGCGGCCACAAGTGTAACATTATAGTTGTAAGCGCCGGGATGCGCCGCGCATCGCGATACTCCCATTAGCATGGGTTATTGTTTGTAGCGCCATTTGTTATTTATAATGCGTTACGATGATGATACGTTTTACATTTATTTCACTTTACAAAAGAAAACTGAATAATATATAACAAATCGATCAATAAACGTGCGCAGAACTACAATATTTCAAATTATGTATGTATATGTAAGTAATGATATTGTTTTGTTTTTAAATGTTTCAAAAACTGCATTTATACTTTTAGTCAGTGCATATGCGAAGTGTATGAGCTGACGTGACGACGCCGGTGTAAAAGATAGGTGCCCTCGAAAAACCCGATGGCTCCTGTATTATGCATGCAGCGACACACAAAATATATTCGTCACAGACGCGTTTTTCGTTCAGCAATAAAAATAAAGACGAATTACAATATGAAAAGAAGTTGATAAAATATTTCCTGCACGCTTCACCTTTAAGAGGACAAAATACTTATATAAAATATACACTTACATACATTTGCACAGAATTCAAGGAATTTGTTTATTTTTAATTTACTCCTTTATTCAAGTGTACTTGGATACAATTCAAATGTAGAGCTTTATATCCCTAGGTAGTTGCACTTTGCTTATCCTGAACCGATTATTATCAGGCTGATACTTCTGTCACAATAAAAACTATTATAACGTTACAATTGTTGACAGTGATAGCCCAGAGGTAAGAATCACGTTTGGAAATTGTTTGAGTGGAACGGGTTCAAATCCGGGTCTCTTATTTCTGATGTTTTCATGTATGAATCATTTCAAATGTGATTACCACTTGTTTTAAAGAGATAGAAGGCATCGTGGCGAAACATGTTTAAGAGAACCAAGCAAGTTTTCTAAAGACACGTGCACTGCAGTCGCCAACTTGCACTATACCAGCGTGGTGGACTATGGCCTGAACCGAATCGTATTCAATGAAACAAATGTTCATAGGATCTTTAGGATATTTATAAAACATAAGGAATATCTGTTGACAGGCATGATTAATGAATAATGGCATTCTGTCTTCATAGGAAGTTTAATTTTATTAATTTAAAACTCGTTTTGTAAACATTAGAACAGTGTGTTCACACACGTCCGAGCTACGGTATTCTAAAAAAACTAAAGTGAAAAGCTACAATTACTATATTAATATGTATATAATGTTTATATCAGCCGTGGTCAGTGAAGCGCAACTACATTTGCATTTGGACAGCGTTGCTGCAAATGCCATATTTGTGCGTATATTATAAGAATCGTAAATGTTTCCTATTCGTGTGAATAATGCACGCTGGATAATCCCGTATTAGCATGTGATCGACGGCATGCATAATATCGACACTAAGAATGCGAGCGATAGTTTCTAATGTACTTATTATGTTGACTCGACGCGCTGAACGATCTCCTGCACTGAGCGTCAGAATCAGTGAAAATGTTTTACTTATTTTTAATAAATCGGCATATAATATTATATTTGAGCGATTTACCAGTTAAAGTTAAAGAAGTTAGTAGTTACAAGTTAAAGAACTAACTGCTGCAACTGAAAATTCGTAATGTAATTTGTTAGGTTAAACGTGTAGTAGTAATTGAAAGCCAAGTTACTTTTTAAGGATGTGAACCAACCGTGCGTAGTCCGCCGCCGCCCGCCGCGGTCCCCGACCGCTCTTTTTGTCGCAATCATTTCAAATCAGCTACATACATACATGTTCTCGCTCCCGTCAGTTTAAAGTTCCACCCCTTTAAATCGCATTTGGGTCACGAATTGCCTCCAGTTCGCGGGTAAAGCGGTATTGATAGCGCGGTCGTCCCCGGGGAGCGTGCTCGCTCGCTGGCAGCAGTAGTATTTCACGCGGCGCGATTTACCGAGGCCGTCCAGAGCGATGGCTGCCCGAACCTTATTCACTCTAAATAGATCCCATCCCAGTCCCGTTTATTTCCCTATCTTTTAATACGATGCTATCTTTCGGCGCGATTACCGACTTTCTTCTCGAACGGCGATTACTTATTCCTTTGATGTCGAAGGCAACAATTCTATTAGGTATCGGTCCGACCCCTGCTTTTTTAAGTTTACTTTAAATGAAATGTGTGATGAAAAGAATTCCTTTATTTTGTTCAGTCGTATAAAGCGGCCCAACTTTCAGGATATATTTAGTAGTAAGATCATTCAGAACGCCGCAGCGCTGCGGCCTGCGGGCCACGCACTGTGTCTTTAATATAACAAAAATTAACAGAAAGTGGTTATAAAAACGAGTTACATAAATTTAGGTTTAACTTAAACAAATTTTATGTTAAAATATTATAATAAAATGAAAAACATTGATGTTATAAAAAGTATAATTAGTAGTTATGCAAATAAGCTTCCCTGTTAAAATCTCGAGCGTTTCTTTGGCTTCTAATTAAGAATGATTTAAGAAAAATCAAGATTTATCCTCAAGTCGTAGAATCTGTAGCGCGTTGTAAAATTAAAATTGATATTGGAATTTAATTTGTTTAATGTACGTTACTTAAATAACTAACGCTTTTACGTAAACTGGCTAGCACCGATTAATTGGAAATACATTAGGGCTCTGTCACGGAAGCTTTGCTCTATGGGTTCGTATTTACATTCAGTTAAAGGTTTCTTCACGATATAAAAATGAGAACTAGTAACTTAAAAATACGTATACAGTTGATAACGTTATGATATGTAAGAAACGTGAAGCAAGTAGAGGGGGCGCTCCGATGTTAGACACTTCAAATGTCTTTCTTAAGCTAGCTAAAGCGAAAACCTGAATACTGATAAAATGTTTCTTTGCATTATATAGAACGATATTTAAAGGAAGTCTCATCGTAACAGCGCGGCAACGTCGTATACACTTTATTCTATGAATTTACGAGTACATTAGAATCCGGACCTGAATAAATGTTTGGTCAGAAACAGATTTGAATATTCATTTAAATTAATTACTTGTACAGTTAAGTTATGATGTTTTGGTTAAAATAATCAAAGTGTAACATTAAAACATCGTTACTGAAGCAGGTTCGCTCTATCGTAATGCGGATCAACATTAGACACTTTTTGTATTTAAATTAGGTAGATAATTTTATGTTTCTTATAGCATAATTTTGAATGTAAATGTTCATACACATGTCGCCTTAGTTCACATTATTTGCTATTACCATATTAATATGTTAATGTTACAGAATAACTAATTTTTTTATCTTTAACTATGAATAAATACAACAAGATCCCAATCTATGTGTTCGAACCCTCAATTTGCGAAACAATTTTTTAAATATTAAAACGTACACACAACGCAATAGGTTTGTTATTAGAGTTTTGCTTCAAACAGTTTCCAATAAAAAAGTAGGTAAAAATAGTATTTCCTGTAACAAGTTAATATCAATCGAAACTAAAAGACTTGCAGGATCGTACTGTTGGCAGTTTTTGTCGAATCTTCATTATTCAGGTAATGTGGATGTCAGCATCCAGGTACAAACAGAACACTTTAAAATAATTAATTTGTTATAGCGGATTATATTTTCCGGAACTAAGCACTATCAAACGTTGATAATTTGATTACTAATTTAATTATATAGGGTTGTTATATCTAAACATCGATCTTAGACTAATATCAAATAACGTAAAAGCAACTTGTTTACACAATTATTTAACCAACGATACGGCTATAACGCAATAAACTATAAGATTAATTCATAATTGGAAGACTAGATTCTAAATATGACTAGTTTCTCAATATGGACTGTATGGTTAGGCCTCTATAGTATGTTCGTAAACAAAGCTTTGCTAAAATGTGTGTCTTACAATTTATCTACACGAGTCGAGAGAACTCGCTCGCAAAAAAGAAACAAGATGACTTGCGCAATCCCCGCCACTTCACACGGCAAGCTATTTTAATGAATTTGCATCACTCAAGCTTCTAAGCGCCATTACATCATTAATTATAACACGCTACCAGGATATCATACGAGTACGTAAAATGATAACTGATCTCAAACGTGTTTCGGAATGAAATTCCTAATTATTACAAACACTTTAAGTGATACATCAATTTGAATAGGTCGTAACTACAAACAGAGTGGGTCCATCACAGAGCGTGTCAGTCAGTCCCCATCGGTCACATCGGTCACATCGGTCACGTGGTCGCGTGGTCGCGACGGTCACATTTGACCGTTTTACAATAAATCCAAGTCTAATTGCGTTATAATGTTGTTGCAGTGTCGGGCCGCGGTGACGTCAGCGGCTTCTTCAACACACAGATGGTGCTCGACCTTAACGGTATGTATTTACAATTCATAATCCCGCGTCTCATTTGAATATTACGTCCGTCATAGCCAAATTATCTTATTACGTTTTTGTACGCGCCACCTTCAAGTTCACCTCGCAGTCGTCAGGCGACGCTTCCTGCTCCGGATTCATTCATGCTACCCTGGTAGCTCGCGAGGCGCTGCGGTCCTACCGATATATCACATTGAACTATATATTATTTATTTACAATACGATTTATCTTTCGCTGCTCTGCGACATAATTGAGTGTAATTTAAACTTCGATTGTGCTTGTGACTTAAAAAGAAACAGTTGAAATCTAATCAAATCACAGTGCGACGTTTTTGTGGTTCGTACAAAAAATCCTAAGTATTTGAGAGCTAAGAAGCCGCTGCGTCGCGGCGAGCGTTCGCTCGGCGATGAATGACCAGCAACGGAGCACGATTCCGCACGATTAATTACGGCGCGATTGTGTGCAGCGTGGGCGCAGACAAAACGACGACATAATTAAATTAATACAAATTCACAGTCGATGTTTTTATTATTTTACGGCTACATGGAGACATTTCTAATTTTCGTCTAGGCCGGTTTTTTTGCTCACGTTAATTATTATGGGATGAATGGGTCGACCGGGAAAAAGAGGTCTACAGAGATGGGGCGCGGCGGGGGGTGATGGCCGGTGATGTGGGTGAGGGGGAGGGGGAGATGGGAGCTGGTCGCACTTTTTGTCGCGCGCGTGCTTCACGGAACTCAACGTCATTGTGCGCCGCTCGCACCGCGCCCCGACCGCGACCTTATTCAAATCGTTGCCACCGAAAACTTCAACGCAGATGTCCATCAGTCACACGTTTCTTGAACCTCTGGTTCACTCGCCATTAAGGTTGATGAGGCTTTGTTACCTTAACAATTGGATTACTCGAATAATGCGCACAATTTAGGATCCTAAATTGTGCGCATTATTCAGTAATTAAGTATAACGTGTAATTTCCTGGTTCATATCTCAAAGTCGCGTACTTATGACCATCAAAGAGTTATTGAATACTTGACATTGTCGTAACCGTAGGTTGTGCATTAAGTAATTTAAAATATGTTTAATTTTTACATAACGATGTTGCCAAATTAAACTGAACATTTAAGAGTAAAGGGTAAAAAGTGCTCCCACGCTGCAGCCATGCGCGCCCGCGCGACTCGCCGCGCGTCTTCCCGGCTCTCACAGACCAAATATAGCCAGAGCATGACTTACCGCTCAAAAACACAACAACACCCGAAGAACCCGCTCGTTAAATACTTTGTCGCATCCAAAAATATATTTAAACATTTCAAATTTAAATTTTACCGTGTGTACTTTCTCACTAATGGGTGTTTCACATGATTTAATATGAATACCAATTAATATTATATACGTTGCTATTTTTTTGTTGATTATGATATATAGGTTTTCAAACTTTAAAGTAAAGAATTTAAAACAATAAGTTAAGGAGGATGAAGCCTCATTTTCCAAACGCTACAAACAAAAACTGGAAAGGCATTCAAGTCGTCTGGCCATCAGCTAAGTCAAGTCTGCCCATAAAAATCACTTGAAAAGACCTACTATAATAGACCTACCAATGACAAACTGCAAAGTTAAGGAAACTTATAATTGTTGAAATGTTGACGTTTACTAAAGTACAGGCTGCCAATGAGGGTCCTCCTCGACAAGTCAAAGCCTATTTTAACTCATCTGCTTAAAGAACTCAAATGAAAAAAAAAACATATTTCTCGTTATGGCTGACATAATTATTTTTTACCGCACTTCTGGTGCACGCAACTTTGTATTTAGAAGAAGATATGCGTACGTTACCATTATTCCATCACTTGGGGTACATTTCGCAGTAAAAGTTTTCATTCAAATGATGTTAAAATTTTATTGGTATGGAAATGAATTGTGTTTTGCATGCCCTTGCCATGTCTGCCCGTTAAACATTTAATCGCTTTTGAGTAAGTGGTATCAAAGTTATAAGTAAAGTCAGGTCATTACGTTTAGTTTACCTCAAATTATTAAAGAATGAACAAAGTTTAATTTTAATAGATTGGTCCAACGAACTGGATTGTACCTCAATCTTATTACAGTGGATCATTGTTACAGAGCGGTGATTTCGGGTTTCATAATGTCCAAGACCTATTTATAAATTAAACAGGTAAATATTTTTTTTACTAAACAGGTAAAATACACATAAATGAAAGATATATTTTTATTAAAATCCGGTCAAGATTCAAAACGGAGCTCAATTATATCATTCTACGTGCTTGTACATATATACAGTGTAGATACATATAGTTCATCAATCGTCATCGCAGCAGACGTACCAAGCTGGTATCTCAGCTCTTTTTTATAGTTTAAATATATTTTTACTTGCGTTACTGAAGTTATAGGTACATCTCATTGATTTCACGGTCTTTTAAACTTCAAATTTTATTAGGCTATCATGTAATTAATACAAATTCAAAACAAGGCGAGTGGAAAAGCAGGAAAGTAGTTTTAGTTCCGCACGGCCGGCCGATGTCACGGAGACGGCGGGACGCGCTGACTCAGCACTCGCCGCTCCACGCAGGCAGCGCTGCCGAGCTAGCGAGTCAATGATCTCGACAGTCGATAGTCCACAGCCAGTCATCGGATAGTGACACTCCCTACTCATCTGGGGAATCTCCTTCGCAACATTTAATGTTATTTCCTAGTAGAGTATCCTACGATGCGGCATATTAAAAGTTTGTCTTGTCGATGAAGATTGTACTGTGTTTATTTACACAAATTATAAACTTTACATGAATATTGAAAAAAGAAGTTTAAAAGCAAGTGAGTTTTTTCTATTGTAGCCGTGACTAGGCTTCACGGTGTTACTCTCTAATAATCGCCGTACTTACTTCTTAATTACATACATAGGTACATATATTTGTAAATTATTGTTGTATATTTTTGGTCATTTTAATTGGCCAGCCTAGTGGTGACTTGAGAAACCGAGTGGTGATCCAACCTCAGGTCACTCTAAAATCTAAATTTCATGTGCGAAATATTTCTTACATGATTATTGATTACCACTTGCCTTGCGGAAAAATAAGCATCGTGAGGAGAACCTGTCTGAGAGATCCTAAGATGTCGCGAACCCGCACTTGGCCAGCGTTGTTGACTTTGCCATGATCCTCTGCGTATTGACTAAAAGCCTGTGTTCAGTAGTAGGACATTCAATAAGTGAAAAATATAAGGATGTCTTGGAATGTCCTTTTTTCACGCAACACGTCAAGGATTAACCGAGTAGTCAGATTTTTCCTAGAGATAGTTTTCAAACCAAAAAGAATCAAACAAATTAAATATTATATATCTTTATATAAAACACTTCTGTGCGTGTGCATGCAATTGAACTCCTCCTAAACGGCTGGGCAGATTTGGATGAAATGTTTTGTGTGTAGGTACTCTAGTGTGAAGTGAGTGTCGAGAGTCAATTCGGTCCACTACAAAATGTATTTTTTGAATTAATTAGTTATTTATAAATTTAGACAATAAATGAAATATTGAATTATTATAAATAAGTCGTTGCTAGACAGCGTTGTTTGTCGACAATGTCTGTCGGATACGCTAGTATATATATGTTATAGTTTGCAGTAATAAGTTATATAATATTTTTAATTTCGTGCGTATTATGTATGCGAGTGTATTAAATCAACGACGAAACTGTACAACTTATTTGCGATTGAATAGTAATATTTAAATCACAAATTCTTCTATAACGGACAGTACAAACGTTTTTTGCCATTAATTCTGCAAGCCTCTAACGGTAGGCCATACATGTATGCAAAGTACCAAGAAAAGAAAGGCGCTAGTACGAGAGCGATAGAAAGCGGTCGCATTTGCATGCGTCGCCGCTACCTGCGCACGCGCATCTGCCCGTTTTTTCTAGCTCACCTTCGATCGGCGCCGAACAATCGGCACGGCTTGCATATTTCTTCAATATCCATTACTTTTTGTTGCCTCGTATACGTGAATAAGTATTTTTGAAGATTTATTGCGAGACGTTTTAAATACGTCGGAGAGGTGACCGGGCGCGCGGCCTAATGGGGATGTTAATGTGCGTGCATTGTGACGACGATATCTTTGTGATAATTGCAGGACGCAGGCGGATGTAGTAACTAGTAAGCCCTGTTTAGTAAGCACTGTTTAGTAAGCCCTGTTTATTATTAACGCTGTAATTAATTCCAATACATAATTTCTCTCATTAACCTTTAAAAGCCTAAGAGAGTGAGCCCATCGCAACTCTTTCAAGCGCATCGCTCCACGTTATAGCACGATTTTGCATTATTGTATGAATAGTACCTATCGTAATACATTTAGATAGATATTTTAAGTCAGTTCTATCTCGTTGCTAAGCTAAAAATAATTGATTACCACTTATGGCTATTAATTCATATAGTTATTATAATAATTGAATATAAAATGAGACGTGCAATGATATTTTTACTTGAAAAATGTATGTGATTCACAAGCGACGCGTGGAGCAGGCAGAGTGCATCGCCGTCCGGGGTTTTGTCTGGTTCTTAGAATTTCGAGTAATGCGTGGCGGGAGCTGCACCGCTGCGTATTGAAATCTATAATCGCACATAGATCGTAGATTGCGCGTGCGTCGCGATAGTCACCGATATCTAGCACGGAATAGGGGATGTTATCGCATCGTGTGATCTTAACAAAGCATTTGCATACGTACGGGTATAATTTTTTGCAGACGTTTTTGTTACCGTTTTGGAATCCGAAAATCAATCATGAGAGCCTTTACACTGTCCCGGGCATTGTTCGCTTCGTAATTTATTCACAGGTATAAATATTTCTTTAAACTTTTTACTGCTTAAACGAAACTATCTTTGATTTTGAAATAGATTTAATGGTGATTTTAGTGGCGGAATTTTACAATAAGGAAAAGTTTTTTAAATCCTGCAATTTGTTGGATATTTGCGTATGCAGAACATTCAGATTACACAACAAATGTGTAGAGTGAATGGTGTATCAACCATCAACGCGCGATCGTACGCCGCGCGGAGTGAGCGGACACAATGAAGGTGATGAGAACTATATCTACCGTTTAATACAAAAACCTAAACACACGGAGAGAGTCAGCGCTCACAACACAACAGCGAGTATAATTGCGCTTCCTGAGAAAAGATAATTGACAGTACTTCTAGAGTTTTACACTATTTGCATAATGAATAGTTCAGTGCGTACGCAAATGAGCAGAACCATTGTAGGAGAAAATAGCAGTGCACGCGCTTCCGCGTCGAGCGCGGCCGGCGGCGGCTGTAGGCCGGCCGGCATCGCGCGCCACAAACTTTAATCAGCAATCCAATAGAGAAATGCAAACAAGTCAAATAGTTTTCAACTACATATTAAAAATGGAAATATACGCCTCCCTACTAAACATATTTACGAGTATAAAACATTATTTGCCAATTAACAGTAATTATACACCATTATCAAGGTATTGGGATGATACGAGTTTAAACCCCATCGCGGACGCAAGCGAGGCGGCCGCGAGCGTGAGCGATACATTCGCTTCTTGTCCCTAATAATTGTGGCTCGCATTCTGCCGCCTGACAAAAAGCAGACCTTAATGAGTCCACTTTCCTGCACAAATGTTATTATTAAATATCTTTATTTATCACTCTCAGGAAGGCTTCATCTTTATAAGATGAGTGCGAAGGAAAGTTTTGCAAAATCTATAAAGAGAAAGATGGCCAAGTTGAGATAGAGTCCGTGAAATTCATAACATATTATATTCATCTAGCCGATTCACGAAATTTAAAACACACTTTCAAATCTGAATCTGTACTCAAGTCAATCCAAAGTTACGTAACAGGAAATTGTTATTGTTCTTCACAATCTAAGATATTATTGTAAAACTTATTCATACAGGCAATGTTTTTCAATATAACATTGCAATTTTAGTTTTTGGCAGGAATTACGTTCGTTGAAACTGAATTTAACATAAAAGAAAGTTCTAAGAAAAAAGAATTCATAGTATTTTTTCGAAAATACCTTATATATTCGAGAATCACGTCGTACCTTGACAGGGGGTTTCGAGGAGGATAATAAACTAAAAACCATTTCAGTCAATACTTAGATGTAGAAAAGATATCACACATAAATTACCTCGAAAAAAATATTTTCTATCTGCTGATTCTATAATTAAAAGCGTGACCTTTTTATCCATTTACGATAATTATGTCGGACACGTGAAGTCCCGTTACGCGGGCCCCTGTTGACATTTCAGTTCTTGTGAGAAGGGTGAATAATGCTGTAACAGTAAAGGGAGGCTTTCAGTAACTCTCTATACTCTATACGGTGAGCGGGAGTCGGTGCGCGCGCGCACCTCTGCATGGATTTTCGTGAGTAATATTTTACATACTTAGTTACTTGTGAGACTTGTCGTTTTCATAGATTTAGACATATAAAAATCATTATTCATTTAAATTTATTACAATATGGACAAAAAGTTATTGTAACTTTACATGATATTCGTAACGGATGTATGAGGAATTTCAAATAAAATATATTTAAAAAAAGTTAACTCTAGTTAGTAGGTTCTTATAATATTTTTAATTGTATTCAAATTTTTTATTCATGATTATTTAAATGTTTCATCAAATAGATTAAAGATTACTTTTAAAGTTTTAATTGTTGTTATTAATGTTAATGAGGAAGATTTGTGCAACTCTAAGTACTCGCTTTAATTACCGCGAGCTAACATATAACTAGCTCAGCGCAATTAGTTAGGTTTCTTAACAAATTATCAATATTGTTAAAAAAATATATTTTCGTTCTAATCTTCTAAAGTTTCTTTTGTAAGCTGGGGCTGTCCCATCCATGGCTAGCGTGCGCTCCGAGCCATGCAACCCGCACCCTCGACCGGTGAATTTTTATTGTCGTCTTCGCAGTAACTCTATTAGCTTTTTTATAACTTTATTACTTTTTTAACGCACTAAATTACTGAATGTCGTTAGAATATTTATAATTTTTGACCGAACATTATATTATTCTTTTTGAGTTTTGAAACAAAGGAAGTTTTTAAACGTAATGTCCAAGGTTCGTAACGATGAAAGCGGTCTCAACAAAAAAATCTCGAATTGAGACGTGAAACGAATGACGCGTGACTTTCTAATTTATTGCTCGACCGCTCCAAACACTTTTTAAAAACAACAAAAGGAAAACAATCAAAAAGATAAAATTGCACAACCCCGGCCGTCGGCGGCGAGCACTCGCAGCCGCACAATGCGCGAGCAACGGCTCCTTTCGTATCCGCCATAAAAGAAAGCACATTTGAATATCTGTTTCGGACACAAACGGTTTATTACATAACAGTCGTAATTGTTCTGCTTAAAACAGTTGTAAGTTAACCGTTTTTTATTGGGGAAAATGGTTCGAGTTTTTGAAGGACATAACGTGCATAAAAAGCTTGCAATTTTAACACGCAATGCGTTTTGGCGTAGTGCGCTGCGATAAAGTGTGGAGCCGAGAGGGTCGTAAATATTTTGCAATATATTTCGCGGGAGAGGTCCGAGAGCAGGGACGAAGTAGTTTATCAGGGTAACATATGCAAGCTCGGGGTGACCTTTGCGAGTCCCGTTGGACACCTGCGACTGCGACGTACGTTGGGGTCCCGCTACACGCTCGCATTCATTAAGTTGTCGCTACATGCAATGCTGCCTTTAACGGAACGCTCGTCTAACTGCATGTTGTCTAATTGCGGTTATGTTGTCGACTAAACTGCATTGTTATTAAACAACCTATAGCCTTAGTTTAAAGTATTATCGATACATTGAAAATGAACACGCCTCGTGCGTCTCACGGCTCGCCTCTACTGTGGTGTATTTGCACCAATATTGAACCACTGCACAGTTCCACAAATTGGTTATCGCATTCGATGATCGACAAGGCATCATAGTATTGCGTAATATTAAGTATTTTGCTTATTGAATATGGATTAGTCGATCGAGTCGGGCAATTTGAAGCGACGTTTCACAATATCGGTAGGCAATAACGTAGTTTATATGGAATAATTCGGAAACATTACAATGTGATGCAAGCGTGCATCTCATAACGCAATATTACAGGGTACGGACGGGCGCCGTGCTCGCTCGTCATTAGCGGAGATTGTGTGCGCGCCGCGGTGGACGCGCCGCCGTAATGCCCCATTAGAATACGTGCCCACATTCAAATCACCGATCCATCCCACAGCTGCTCCCACGCCACGCACTCCTACGTGACACCACTAACGCCTCTACTAGCTAGCTCTGCTAAACCACTAGTTACTACGTACCTACTTGTCATCAGTCTATTCCTCACAAAGTTCTCTAAAAAAACAAAAGTGAAACCTACTATTATTATTTACATGAATAAATAATAAGTATGAAATTATAAATTACTCTCTTACAAAAACAGGGCAATCTAGGCAACAATCTTTTTGGGTATCTTTTAATATTGGACAGCTTGGCTTTTTAGTTAAGAAAATTTATCCTAGTTATCATAATGTAACGGGATGCATAGACGAGGTAGCTAGGGTGAGTGACATTTGTTGATATTTGTCGGCGCGTGCGCAACACCTGCCCGCCGCACACGCGCAGGCGGCGGGGTCAAGGTCGCCCAAACGCCGGGATTCAACCGGTACCGCGGCGGTCTATCTCTTAAGAACAACTCAAAATGCTGCACTGATTGTTATCAATCATAATTCAGTGACATAATGATATAGGTGTTAATAATATTTTGCAGAGCACAAAATGTGATAAATACGTTTTATAAGCTTTAAAAGCTTTTTATCGAGGCAGTGGCAGCCCAGTGATCGATCGCTAGGTAACTGAGTGATGCGGGTTCAAATCTGGATCTCACACCTCTTATATTTGGATGTGCGAATCATTTCTTACATGATTACCACGGTAAAGGAAAAACGTCGTGAGGAAATCTGTATGTCTGACAAAAACAGGCAAGTTTCCGAACAACATGTGAAGTCTGCATTAGACCAGCGTGGTCTATCGCCTGATGCACATGGTATTGAAGGGAAGCCCGTGCCCTGCAGTGGGACTTTAAAAGAGGCTAAAAACATACGCTTTAAAGATTAGAAGAAGAAGTCATTTTTACAACTTATCATTTCTATTTCATCGCTTCAAAGATAAAGAGAGTGAAGATGTCATATAACAGTTAAGGAAAATTAGACTGTAATTTTATGTAGAGTATGATCGCCGAAGCTCGAGCGTGAGTCTCTACCCGGCGCGCGGGAGCGAGTGGGAGAGGTGCGTGCTGCTAACAATTTGCAACTTCCCCGCTCGTTAATGACCCTTATTGTACAACAAGCGCCACTTGCACTTGTTCCCTTGGTATTTGTAAATTAAGTGAAAACTGGTGTTTCACACAATGTAAAGTGAAGCAGATATGCGGCGTTGCTTCTCGAGTATCAAAAAAAAAGAGAACAGTCCTGACATAAAATAAATGGGTAAATTTCTCAAATATAACACAATTACATATAACTATTCCATGATCGATGATGATGATGATTATCGATGATAGGTTTCGAAGCTATAGAAACTTGAACAAATGATATTTAAAGTCAACTTCTTCACGTACATAACATGTACGAGTATAGTTTCATAAGTCACCTTATTTTGTTTCCGTTCCTCGCCTGAGCACGGTAATTTCGAACAAGACATAAATTACTAAGTAGCCGAATGTAAAATTAATTAGAGGAGATTACATTCATTATGTCAGTTCTAGTTGTTGTCAAATTTTTCGGTTCTCGCCACAGCCTTTAATTCTCTGTAATTATACTTATATATGTTAATGCATCAAATTAATATTTTTAATTTGTTAAGCAATTAATTTTGTTAATTTCATGCTATAACTATACTCTAGTAAGCTTTGCCCAAGATGACCGTCAGACACCGCGGCGCCGCTTGCTGGCTCGGACCAGTAAGAGAGCATTATAATCATGACATTTTTCAGAAAAAATCCTGTATATAATGACGGTGAGCAATAAGAAGCAATTTTCGAAATAAAATTCCCTAAAAGATTTAAATAGGGAATTAACTTTTGAGTAACAATTAATAATTATTAATATTCTTTATAATATTACATATATTTAATTTATATTTCGATTACATTTACAATGCGGATGGGAATTCCCCGCCTCGTACACAGTTCGTCTATTAATTTCAAACGTTTTTATTTGTTTTTTTGATTTTTAAATGAGCTTGATGTAGTTTAAATTTATGTTTTAAGATTTGGGCGCGATATAAGTACATATACTTTGAATATACAGTTAAAGTTGAATACAAAATTTTCAAGACTTTGACTTTAGAACGATGATCGTCCGTTATAGTTGCTATGTACCTACATCATGTGTGTTTGCATGTTGTTGCACGATATTCATATTACATTCCATACAATTATTGTATGTATTATATTATCTGCCATTTATAAATCATCATCATTTTATCAGTTCATTTATAAATAACGAAGGATTACATGTAGTGGTGGTGGTGGGTCAACTATCCGCTGCGCACAAACAGTCGTTTTCAAACATACTACTTTTAATTACTTTATCCAAAGGCATGTAGATCACAACATTGAATAATCGTGTGATATCTAACTTTAAATAAAAAAAATCCTCACCTGAATCAATTTGCATAATATAACTGAAGGTACCTAGTCGAGTCCTCGGTGTTCGCAGACTGCACAGAGTAGGTAGAGCTCTCGCACGGACAGCGCACATGCTAATGAGTGCAACTGAGCCGTTCCAGTTATTGCCTTATCTAGTCTAAGTTGCGCAAATATGTCGAGTGTCAAATTAAACACCCGCGGGCCGCGCGCTATCGCTTCATCTCTCCTCGCTTCCACAGCTTCACCTTCATTTGGGACAACATATTATGTATGCACTAATTTAATACTAAGCGTTAACTAAACGGTGGTGTTATTATATATTCTAAACGAAAAAAGATTGCTATTTCACTTGTTACAAAATGTTTTCTTTGTGTTAAGATTTCACAAAGTCTTCGTTCCGAGGCCCTCCTGCCCGCCGAGAGCTGCGTAGCGAGACGCTTCTCTTGTTTCATTATTATTTTATAATAGCGACCGCTTTATAAAATTTATGACGCAAATTTGAATAGCTAATTGTTGCCGGGTTTCATATGATTCACTGCCGTCATTTACATACATTTAATTATAAATATTGTTACATATCTAATCTTATACTTGTTCTAGCATGATGCCTCAATTAACTTTAGAGCGTACGACGTGAAACAGATGTACCCAGATAATATTTTTTATTATATTAGTTGATTCCTATCAGACCGGTCTGAAGCTATTTATAATATTGAGAAAAAATTAAGCGACTTAACCAACATTAGTATCTTTATACGGAACATGAATAACCAAATATTTGAAGGGATTTGCAATGAAAATAAATATATTTCGCAAAGTGTTCTATTGCTATCCACAGTTACTAAGTAAGTAGCCTTTTCATTCACCCTTGTCTGAAGGGACGCTGAAGTGTTTTAAGTTCTTCCAAATTAGTTTTCACTTCGCGCCCCTCGCCGACATCACTTCGACCTCTAACGGTCTTATCTTTATTCAAAATTGCATTATTCTATTTTTACAATAAAATAAATATTTTATATCAAAAAGTCCCTTTTAGATAGGCATATCAAATTACGCCGGACCTTGACTATATAATTTGCTGAAATTCGTCCAAGTATATGTTTGTTATAATACATGATTTATTTATTTATTTATAGATATGATGTGATGTATAATAAAATAGAATGGATCATAAAAGTCATACATATTATGTTTTTTGGTGTTCGTTTTTAAATTTCTAGTACAAAGTTGAACAACAAAGGTCTACAATACGGCGAAACAATTGTTTTTATCTTAATTAATAGTGGTCTGTCGGTTCCTCTCGGCACCCTTATAAATGGTAACAAGCAACAATCGGTACAATTATACCAACAGCTGCGTTCAAGATTCTGATTAAAACTGCTACTTTGTATTCATTCCAATTTGGCGAGAAATTAACTGTTTTCGGAACATCTACTAAATACGAGTATAATGATCGAAATATTAAGTGTCAGTGTCACTGTAAGCTGAAGGTTGGGACCGCGACTGACCGCGTGTGATGCTCTGCTCTAATCTCGAGTGCACCTAATTATAACGAGCGGCGCTCGACGTATCCGAGTGTAGAGAACTGATAATTACGATGAGTAATTGCCTAAATATTATAATGAGCTTGCCGTTTTCAATTAACTTCAGCGCGGTAATGAGTGCGGACGCTGCGGCGGTTCCGTCCGCTGACGCCCGTGTTTGAATATGCTTATTATTTTAGTTGTTATGCTAATCTGCTTTTATATTTATGATCGAGTAAAAAATATTTTATTAAAGTTACAAGTGATACTAAGAATATCTTTTCGTATAAGAAATAAGCATTCTCAGTAGAATAAGAGTAAAGTATAACCACATTTATCTACTACGATATAGGTTTAGCTCGCGGCGGTGCTCACGTGTAAAACATAGAATTGAATATAAAATCTAATTAGTTTACTCGTGTAATTGAGGTTATATTAGAATCAGGACGGTTCTTGATTCTAAAATCATTATTTTACATTAAACGATATGTATGATCATCTATAGTTGAAAAAGCTTAGTACTACCTATAATTCGATATTGTTACAAGACTATGGTAATAGTATCGAGGGCCAACTTGTGGTTGCAAAGTAAATGAATACAAATTATAATGTACGCTACAGAGCAGCAGTGAAAGCTCGGTGACAAAGTAGTTACCTATCTCGTTACGCATCGCAGCAGAGCTTGACGTGTGAAGGGCGACTATACGTACTTTATATAGCACTCAGTTTACTAAGCACTCAATGCAATCATGGAAACACCGCAGTAGTTTTCATTTTGATCATAGTCAAAGTGAACAGTAATAAATAAAAATAAAATATATACTAATTAATTACGTGTATTTATTAGAACATACGACGACACGCGACTTATATGATAATGATAATCCTCCAACAAGTACAGCTAGTTAAATTATAAGAAAAATCTACTTTGAATTCCCTCAAAAGAATTGTAAAAATGTTATAAAAATATATAATTTCCTATCCGTTTTTTGCGGCCAATTTAAGAATTATCAATATAATTTACTTTATTTTTACATTAAAAACTAGCAGCAGTGCTAAGGAAGAGCTTTCTCAGTTGATAAAAACGGGCAGAGCTGTGACTAGTGGACTTTAATCGGCCGTGTAATGTAATGCAAGGCAACCGCCGCCGCGCGTCGTCCGCTCCCGAGCGCTGTCGTGCGTGACACAAATTTGCTTACATTCCCTACTAAGTATAAAACTTGCCATTTAAGGGCTTTAAACCATATGAAATACTACTGAGGCCCTGATCATAACATTAACCAGTTCGTCCGCATTGCCTATAGCCAACATTATACCGGCCCAAAAAATTATATGCACAAAAGCAATGCAATTTCATAACGAGTTAAAACAGGGGGATATATTTCTCTATTTAATAATACATTGGAGTAATGGTCATGTCTCCTCGAGGAGAGTATGAGATAGAGGATAGGTGGAGAATATGATTCGGCGCTGTGTCATATTAATGAGTCATCGATCCCACAGTCGTAAAGTCATCAGTGTCCTCAAATGGTAGTACTTACAACCTACTCGTATGGACGATTGGTGAAGACTGCTCAAAAATTACATGGCTTAGTCTTTGCTTCCCAATGGGCTTCGGTGAGCTTAAAAATTATTCCAATTTGCCATTTATTATAACAGTTTAAGAAAGGATGGAATAGAAATTGGCAAAAAAGACAAATAAGTTTCTTTTCATCTTGTTGGGGTTTGTCTTGTTAGAATTACAAAGTTCTTATTGCAGAAAACACTATTAGTGTTGATATAATCTAGTAGCTACTTGATGGCTTATGATAACAGCAGAATATATTCTCATCGTCATTCAACGCGCGTCGTCAAACCGTTAGAATGCGCGGGCGCAAGTCCCTGATTGGCGCAAGCCTGTACTGTTCGCGATACGTGTACCAGCAACCAGATCATTTGCACTAAATATATATTTTAAATTTTTCTTATAAATCAATCTAGACGTTTCAAAATGGTGGTCTTTTCGATATTCTCCATAAAACTTACATATTATGTTAATATGAATAGTTATATGTGCCATACTCATTTTTAGATAAAATAAAGATTGTAATAGATCCTATAGTTACACTTTAAAATAATCTATATCTATCTATCTATCTAAATTGAACATTGAATATTATTTTGAAAAATCTTATTTAAATAGTTACAAGGTACCTACTATCAATAAATATACACACATGAATTTTTGTCTAACTGTCAATGACTGTATCAAGTGAAAACCATTATACAGATTTTGATAAGATTTGGTATGATGATAACTGGTTATCTGGGTCACATATATGATACTTTTTATAGTGCGAAAACTTCTCATTTCTCAGAAATCTGTCCTAATCGTTGAAACGTATCTAGGGACGAACCCGTGGGAGCGAGGACGGGTTGATAGTATAATAGAAAAATTATTATTTATTTGCGGTAGATTAAAATAAGAAGTAAGTTTTCTTTAAATTATTGCGATATAAGTAACTCATTATGGTCGATAATAGTTGTTACCACACCATTAACTAATATGCATAGATCTATATCATAAGAGCGGCGGAGCTTGTTTTTACTGAACATTATTAAAGTTGCTTTTTTACAATCAGAGCTGCTATCACGGAACGGAATGTACCACCGGCGTATTGAACGTTCTTCCCTGAACTTTAGAAATAGGTACACGTTAGCTTAAAAGTTTGATTCTTACATTTTTATTTACTAAATAGCATATCGTTTGAAAATATATAACTAAGCCAATAATATTTCCACTAAATTTGCTCGGTCGGTCGGTTAGGTTAGTCGAGGGACTGAGCAAGTTGGTCGTGCAGAGGCGGAGAGTGCGGTCGCCGCGATAGTGTGGACGGCGGAGATAGAAAGGCTCATCTGAACACATTCCGGGGGCGAGCGTTTATTCCGCTTATCTGAATTTTAAATTGGGGTCTGTGCGGCCTCTCCCCCCCCCCCTCGCCGCCCGCGCCGGATTCCTAGCGGTCCCGCCAATCCAACCGTAAAAACCCAATCAACTGCCTATTTTTGTACCACATGCCAGCATTTGACACACGATTTCACTTTCAACTCTCGGAATACAAATATTTCCATGCGAATATTTTTGGAACTTTTCGTTTGTTAGGGTAAATTTAAATAAGTACACGAGATGAATTGTGAGCAGTCGGTTCACAACTTACAATACTAGTATTGCAGGAGGTCTGCTGCGAGGCGACGAGGACTCACGAGTTGCATGTTAAGTTTATATAAATGCAATTTGTTTATATAAATACAAATGTAATAGTAAGTATGCCATTAAATTTACAAAAAAAAAACATAATATTATTAGTAAATCTATAATTTTTGCACTACAGATGCAAAATACCTATACGAAATCAATTAACTCCTTAAATAGCAATCGATACTAGCCCACTTGTTTGTTCGATTAACTGATGTTACAATTCGTAATACAAATTACGATAAAATTGCATCGGAGTATAGCGCCAGCTTCGCCCGCGCCCGCCGCCCGTCGCCCGCCACCAATTATCCTTAAGAGGAAAATCAACTCGAATTGAACTTCAAAGAGCGCCGATGGACGTAACGCGGTGATTTCAAATATCGTAGAGTGATGTCGTGGCTCACACGACGACTGCAATTTGTCCGTCATGTGATTTAATTTTCCGTGGGAACCGTCGCCGCCGCCGCCGCTACCGCACAGCATCCCGCTCTCTGCCACCGATGCTGGAACTAGATTGACACCATCAGCTTTGCTTCTTCATTATTTTGATTCAATTTATCATTTTACATATCCATATAACTTTATTTTCAACTATAACATAAACTAACTATAGGATTTTGTATATTTATTGATATACTAGCTGACCCGTGCCCACTTCGTTGGGCATAATGTTAATAATTCTTTTTTAGTACAGAGTGTTTAAATAATTTAAATTATTTTATTAATATTAAAAATTAAAAATTAAATTATCTATACTAATATTAAAAAAAACTACTTTTTTTTATCTTAAATATAAAAGTTAGACATATGCTGTCGTTGAATTTTTGTAGGCATTTTCAAGCTCCACATCTTTTCTCTAGAACTCAAAAATATATATTTCATAGTTAAGGCAGCGTTCGTAAGAAACGCTTTCATTCGACCGTTTTTTCTCCGATTCACTTTGCAAAACGGACTAGCACGTAAAAGCCTTTTTATTTTTCGGTTTTTTATATAACCTATGACACTCAGCAATAATGTGGCTTTCTATTGGTGAAAGAATTTTTAAAATCGGTTCAGTAGATCCCGAGATTACCCCTTACAATTTAACAAACAAACAAACTTTACCTCTTTATAATATTATTATAGTATATAGTATAGATAATTATATAACACTAGCTGTACCCGCGGCTTCGCTCGCGTTCATTTTTTTAATTGCTAATCAACCTCATTGGGTTGATCTGTAGGAAAAAAAATTGTCTAAAAAATAAAAAATAAAAATTTAGGGGTGGACTACCCTTAACATTTAGGGGGATGAAAAATAGATGTTGGCCGATTCTCAGACCTACTCAATATGCTCACAAAATTTCATGAGAATCGGTCAAGCCGTTTCGAAGGAGTTCAAGTTCGAACCCCGTGACACGAGAATTTTATATATAACATATTATGTAAATTGTGTATATTATACGTAGCTATATTATATTTGTGAAGTTTATTAATGTTATAAATTATAATATCTTCTGGCACTTGAGTAAGGAGTCCATTACATAACATTATCTTTCTTATCCTAGAAAAAATCTCTTTTAGGGATACCAATGCCGTTTATAATGCAATGCCTATATAATGGTTCATGAGTGCAATAAAGTATATAATATAAAAGTGATAAAATCCTCATACAATCTTGATTCAACGCGTAGAGTGCTGCATCGTGAATGCTCTTCGTGATGCTTAAAAATTGGTCATTCTGAAATTAAAATAGATATTGTAGCTGTACGTTATACTAACGCAGAGATTTAATTACATTTCATCTCATATAAATATATAAAAAAATCTTTATAACGTGCCGCTCGCGCTCCCGCAGCTTCCCGCGGGCGGTCGCTGTAGCATTGCACCTAATTAATGCATCAAGAAATTTGCAGTTCGATCGTTGATATCAAAGATATATAAATATTTATGACTTTATTTTGAGCAAACGTTAACTTGCCTCGAAACTTCCTATGGCGTGTTCGAAGCCATTTATATTCAATATTAAAGCATGATTACAACAAATGTCAGTGGGAGTTGTTGAGGCATAGAGGCGCGAGGTTGTTGCGGACTGCGCCGGCCGCCGCTACCGAACCAGCGCTAGCAGCGTGCGTGCGCGTACGAGCGCCGCTTGCACGCGAGCTTTCATTATCGTCTCTCATAAACAAATCATATTCCCGGGGAATGCTCGCAGTAAGCTCGCGGCTCTATAGGTCACTAGTCATATATAGATGTGCTGATAACGGTCCGTTTTAATTGTATTTACATTGTAAAATGCTCCTAGTGCTCATTTGTAGACACCAGCAATATTACATTTATATTAAACTTCAGTATAGGTGTATGCAACTCTTTTCAATTCATTGCTGTTATACTAAGAACCGGAGAACTAGCCAATTATTAAACATACATAAAGATGAACTATTTTTAAAAGATATATGAATAAAATTTCAAACTAAATAGTTTTTATAATTTCGTGTTATGTTAAGCATTGAATACATTAACACAAAAATAAAAATATTGTATATCGTCCGAACGGGAGGTCCAGGAATTGATCTCAAAAACAGTGTCAGCGGTTCTAATCTTCGCGTAAAATATGTCGTCAATATTCTTTTGCTTACGTTTAATATATTTAAAAATAGTTAAATCATTTCTTATTAAGAACTAAAACTTATTAGAATAAAAAAGAGCTGATAGACATAGTTTGAAACTGAATAATTAATGTAATATGGGATCAAGTATTAGATACCTACTATCATACCTAATAGGCTTCGCTTCAGAAGTAGTGCATAGTGCATATGCTGAAGGCCGGCGAGCTAGCCGGGGCGAGCCGGGAGGCGGCCAGGTGGCGACGACCCCCCGCGGCGCAGTCTCTCATGCTCGCTATATTTCATCGCCGCAGTAATTATTCGCCGCTGCCTTTTGTCTTACGCCGCCGTCCGCGGCCTCCAGCATCCAGTGCTAACGCCAACGCGCTATATTCGCGAATTTATTTTGAGAAAAATTACATATGAAGTCCGTCAACCAGGTCTTGGCTAGTGACCTGAACCCCCTCGTACAGGTAATGAAAGGCCCGTGCTCAGTAGTGAGATGTTAAAGGGCTGAGCGTATTTCTTATTTTAAAAATATTCTAATAAGAGAAGTTCCATCTTTATTTCATACTGCTTACTTAACGTTATACTCGTAATTATCTAAAGATAACGGGCGAACTTTAGTATTTACAATACATTAGATAAATTAGCCAAAACATCTGATTGAGAATAAACAAACCCTTAGGTACTATAATTTATAAATAAGTCATCGTAGTGTCTCAACTCTCAATAGAGCCGACTGTATGGGCGACGCCACTCGTCAATACATCAGTTGCTTATTGTTTCTCTCACAATCACTTCCCAGGCCGAGACGCGTACACTAAACAACAGTCTAACATAAACCTTAATGCATTATCATAAAAGGTATTTTGTATGTTCGTTTCTCAAAGTTTTTGTAATATAATAATCCGGCAGCGGCCGGGCGGCGCCACTAGTCGCTAATTAAAGGTAGTGACTGGATAAACAAACAAACACACGCGATGCAATACGTTGATTAATGCGCGTGTATTAACATATTTCGTTTCATTTGAATGGACTCCTTTCAGCGGTTACATAATACGATCTAATTGGAATGCAGGCTTTGAGCGCACAGTTCAATCAGCCGGCGCGAGCGACGCTGCTACTTGAGTCGTGAAGGTACCGTCATCCGCTTCTTATGTGATTTTCGAGTAATAGAATTCATTTCTAATATGTTTCTATTTATTGTACTTATCAAACTTTGACTTCTTCAATAACAACTTTCCTAATTGCTTACAACACTAATTGCCTCTACTGGAATTGAAATGATTATGTAGAGTCTCGCCTCCGTGTGTTCTCGTGTTAGTTCGAGATACGAGTACGTTTCACAAGTATCTTGCTAAACATAGGTTACTCGAAAAATAAAAACCATTGACATTGAAATAACTCGTAACTAATATACGTAATTAATTTAGACTTAAAAGTTATTTACTTATAGATATGCATCGCATAAAATGTAAAGTATGTGTATTAAAAACGAATAATGAAGTCGAGTACTTATTTCATTATAATTCCTGTAACAATAAGACTAATATCTAAAATCGACTTCACGCCGCTGAGAAGTGAGGAATGTTTAGATTTTTTGTAGAGCTACGAGTAGTATGCAGAGTGCGCTCAGTGCGATCCTGAAGATAATAAATGAACCGACGGCGCTTCTTTGTCTAAGCGCGGGCCGGCGTCGGAGGTATCGTGGCCGAAATGCACGAATCATGCCTTGTTTCACCAATTACCGTACACTTTGGTCATTAGATAATCTGCAGATGATTAGTTAAATTTTTGTATTTAAACCGGTGTAGTGCATTATTAGTTGTAAGCCTCAGCTATAGTGCTATCGGACCTAATATTGTCATTTAACAATACCGTGCTATTAAAACTAATTGTTATTTGTAATATATATTTTTTATCTTTACTATCTTCAATACAGTTACATTTACTATTAACTAACATCAATTGATTTTTTCCCTTCCCTTTGCTTGTGTAAACTAAATCCGAGAATTAAAAATATCACTAAAACAAATGTAAAATTGAAAAGAAAGTAATGAATATTACGAAATAAAAATAGTATTTAAATTCATCAAACATTTGATATCACTGTCTCGTACTATTTAGGCGTAATTTTGCTTAATGTAACACACAGCAAATGACGTTACGAAATTAGCAACATTACCTAACCACAAAAACATTGTAGGTTAAAGTATGGCGCGGTCGCGGTCGGCAGAGCAGCCACGTGTAAGTGTCGTTTATTCAATTATTTAATATACTCAGATTTTGAACACAACGGGAATGTATAAGAAAGAGTATATAAAGTTTACCTTTTAGCGATACTCGCGCATCGAAATATATAATTTGCTGTGTTGGTAAACGATGACGAATTAAGCGGGAGGTAACGAGTGACTGTCAATACATTTGTTTTGGACATAAACAGTACTTGGATATCAGTGAAAGTCCTTTGCTAGTATTTCTGAGCGGATAGGTTCACTAAAAACCATTAGACGAACTTACGGGTAATGATTGTTTGTGACAGGAAATGCAAATGAGCGAGCGGGAGCGGGGTCGGCCGCCGCTTGATGGACGCGGCGAGCACAAAGTGGATAATATCTTCATAAATCGATATTTCCACCGCTAATAAAGCGATATTAATTATCTAGTATTCAAATCTCGGATGCTGTGCGTCGTGACCGGCCCCCGCGCGTGCGCTCCATTAATATCGGCGGTCGTCGGCCGCGGACGATGCGGTTCGTGCGATTAACGATCATGATTCGATTACGCGCCCCGCACCCGCCTCTCTCCCCCCCGCCTACACAACACGGAGTATTTCACACAGAAACTATCAAAAATACTGTAAGCCCATAATTAAGCTACGATACCGTTTCGCTCTTATTTTCGTCAAAAAATTCTTTGTACCAATATGCTTATTATTATATACCAAAATTAAATAAACATGTGTCTACTCCGGAGAGTGTGACGAGTGTTCTGACGCAGCACTATCCTACGCGCTGCTGTAATTTTCCGTACTGTTTGCTCAGCCAGCTGAACAAATTGAACAATTTATCAACACCACATATAAAAATGTATAATGAGAAATAGTAGAGTCACGTATTCCAGTACAACGAGCGAAGTATACAAATGAGCAGTAATAGCAGGATGGAAGTCCGCTGTCGGCTGTCGGCTGTCGGCAGTCCGTCGCCGCGCGACACCTCTCCGTGGTCCTCGCTCTATCTGACGTTTTTTGTTGTACGAGTAGATTTCATTTCTGATGCATCTACGCAGTAATCGATTCGTCCGTGATGTTCAAAAGAAACCATTGTACCGCCGAAAGTCTATAAAGTTACTTGTCATATTAACGATCCTATCGCCACTCGACTTATTGGCTGTATTTATTTGATAAAGACTAGGTATTGTATGAGCGCGCAGCGCTCGGGCAGATATTCAGATTTCTTTGTTTGCATCTAATAAATAGATCATCGAGATAATTTATCTAACGGTTGGATCGCGGAGTCTGACATCGTTGCAACACCCGCAGAGATACAATCTGTTTATAAGCATTTTATACATATCATAAAATAATAAAACTATCAACAATGTTGCTGCAAACGCGACACACCGAGCCGCTCGCGTCGCGGTCGGTAGAGACAGTCCCGACGGTTGTAACGCGTGTTTTTACATATTACATTGCGCCATAAGAAGAATAACAATATTAATGTTGCGTTATTTCCTGAAATAAATCTTATATGGTAAGGCTCTAGCGATTTGTTCTCGCAGAATTGTAGGGGCATATTAATTACGAAGCGGTTAGCTCGTGTGCACAGAGTGATACGAACGGATTAACTTATTCATCAGGGAGAAAGCGTTATAACTGACATGAAGACGACGGCGCGGCAGAAGTGAGGGGGGGAGGGCATTTGCAGTGCATGCGAGCGATGCAAATGTGCACGATATGCGAAGTGCGCGCGGCCGGAGCGGGGCGAAGTGCACCTTGCTGCGCCGGCGCAGGGCCGACAGCGGCGCGCGCGATGCCGCGTAATTAGAGGCGGATAAGATCTGGCGACAGTCTAACGCATAATTGTAATATTACTGTCACCGAGGCCGCCGCCCCCGCCCCCGCCGCCCGCACCCCCGCCGCCGCCCGCCACGCCGTTCCATCCGCTGCACCCGACAACACGCTACTAATTGTAAACACTTAACTATTAAGTATTCATTTTAACTCATTTTCGACCTGCTACACATAGCAGAAGTTTTGCGTTTTTTAGTAGCTAACTTGTAATCGAACGAGTTAAATTTTTGGACTTATACTCAATAGTCTTGCTAATTCACATGTTATTTTATACTGCTGTTTCAAAATACCGCAAGTGTAAAATAAAGCGTCGTCGTAAACACAATAAAGTCATTTCATGTTATTACAGCATTAACATACTGATACTACAGATAATGTAATAAGTATGGTAATTATAAAAATAAGACTTTATTACTTTCTACGACACGCCTTGGCATTTGTAGTCAATAGTATTGTTATTTTTTATTACAGAGTATTAAAACTGTTTAGAAAACAGGAAACAAGTAAGAAAGAAGACTTATAAAAACTTCCAGTTCCAGCGAGCTCGTACAGAGTCAGTATTTTGAATGTAACACAAACGAGATACGAATTAAAATAGGTACAACAACGGTAGAGCACCGTTATTTAAAATCGAGCTAGAAATACGATATTTATATATCTTTTGTTCGTTAAATTATTTGATTGAATATTATAAAGCATCATCTTAGTTAAAGAAGGCAGGTGTGCACTTTCGAGCCGGAAGCGGAAAGATGATCACCAACTTTGTTTTAACTTAACATTTTACTAAATATTCAATCTATCAGTACCAAATCACAATAAGTTGGTATAATTGGTGAATCTTTGTGCAATATTTGTTTTACTCTGCATCCGTATATATATTTATATAGTATAATTTAAAATATGCATGTATATAAAAGTCATTTACTTATTAGGTTTAAAGAATTTATTTCTCATAAAAACATAACGTTCACTTATAATGAGATACAATCAATATAAATAGTAGGATGTAACAATTTTTACCTCTGGAGCGCTTAATCGAAATATTTATAATTACAATGTATAAACGTGTTCTTTTAATTTTGATTTAAAAATATTTATGTTGTCCGAACCTTTAATATGATTTGGTAAATTATTGTATAGCTGCACTCCCTCAAACAATACCGTTTTCTGACCATACTTTGTACGTACACTAGTCAGCATTAATTTATTCTTGTTTCTTAAATTGTGTTTAGTTATTTTTTTATCAATTTTGATGTTAGAGTGTATTGAATTGTTGATAATATTCTTAATTAGTATGCAGGTGTAATAGGTATATAATTGGTTGATATTTAACAATTTTGTTTCTTGATACAATTTGTTGGTTGATGTAAAATAGGGATAGCGAAATAGTACTTTGATAACTTTATTTTGGATTCTTTGTAATGGCATTAAATTTGTCTTAGCGGCACTTCCCCACACTTCTATTAAATATTCAATGTTAGATTTAACTAAGGTATTATAAATTATCATTCGTACTTTATTAGGAATGCAGTTTGATACCTTTCTCAATGCGCCCAGTATAGGTAGCAGTTTGGCTCTAACGTGTTCTATGTGTCCTTTCCAAGTCAACTTATCATCTATCCATAATCCCAGATATTTTTCTTTTGATGAGCATTGTATGACCTTAGTGTTAATTGTAAGGGGTGTGAAATTAGGTATATGTTTATTTTTTGCACAGAAAATCATGTAGGACGTTTTATTTGTATTTATTGTAAGCAAATTGTACTGTAACCACTCACTTAGCCTGTCAAGATCATTTTGAGCTTTACTTATTAAGTCCTGAATACAGCTACCGTAATAAAAAAGGCATGTATCATCCGCGTACATTGTAAGTTTTCCAATTAGATTAATGTTAATAATATTGTTAACGTAAATTAAGAACATTAACGGACCAACTATGGAGCCTTGTGGAATCCCGCACGTAACACTTTTAATAGAACTGGTAAAGCTATCTATTTTTACAACTTGCGTCCTATTTTGTAAGTATGATTCGAAAATTTTGAAAGCCCTGCCCGTGATACCAATATTCCCTAATTTCAACAATAGTTTACTATGGCTTACCGTATCGAAAGCCTTCTTCAAGTCGATGAAGATTCCCAAAGCAAAATTTTTTTTATCGATTTGGGACCTTATTTCTGTAACTAAGTCTATGGCGGCGGTAAGAGTGCTCGATTTTGAACGAAAACCATATTGTTGACTAATGAGAAATTGTTTTTCAGACAAGTAAGTATTTAAGCGTTTGTACAGTATTCGCTCGAATATTTTGGATATCACTGGTAACACAGAAACGGGTCTATAGTTATTTGGATCACTTTTACTACCACATTTGTGAATAGGACTAATTTTTGCGATCTTTAGCGAATCGGGAAAGGTGCCGTCAGACAAACACTTGTTTATACAATCAGCTAACCTTTGAGAAATTATATTTTTTATACATTTAATAGCTTTGGTACTAATTCCGTCTATCCCAGTACTTGTGTTGCTATCTAGATTATCAATTATCTTTGATACTTCCTCACTACTACACGGTGCTAACTCATTTAATGTTATATTATGCTTATAACTACGGTCATACATTAATATGTCATCGGTATTAGTGTGATATTTGTTAGGTATTGCACTTGCCAACTCTACGCCGATTGAAGAAAAGAAATCATTAAAGCAATTACAAATTGCATTACCTTCCGTAACAGGTCCAGAATCCAATACGAGTCTGAGGGGAGCACAGTTTTCTTTACTCTTATTTAATGCTAAACTATTTATGGTTTTCCACATTTCCTTCGGATTATGACTGCTGGTACTAAACAAAGAATAATAATAATCTTTCTTGCGGGTCCTTATCAGGTTTTTCACTTTTATACGCTCGTCATCATACTGCCTTTGAAGGTTTTCATCAGTTGGATTTACTTTAGTTTCTTGCCATAATCTGTTTCGCTTATCAATCGAGTTAATTATTTCCTTATTTATCCAATCTTTTTTAGGTACATTTAAAAATTTAGTCTTTTTAACTTTATTATTATGTATATGTTCTAAAATAAACTTCTCTAAGTTCTGATATTCTTTGGTTTCATTGCAATACTCTGCCTTTAAAGCATTTTCATAGAGATTTTCGTAATTTAGGGCTTCGTAGTGTATTTTCCTGGTTATTTCCGGTGCTAGGGTACCAATTTCTAGAAAAATCTGTTTATGGTCGGACAAAGATGAGTCTATTATCGACATGTTGAATGAATGATTATTGACATTTGTATAAACATGATCTAATATTGTGCTTGTTGTGCTTGTTTCGCGAGTACTGAACTTACTATCTATTTTGTTTATTATCTTAAATCCGCTTTCCTCTAATCCGTTCATGTATTCAATGACATGGTTATCTGTACTGAGTAGGTCAATGTTAAAATCTCCAAATACTACTGCTCTTTCTCTGCGTTCTAATTGGGTCGAAAACAAATCCATAAAGTTTTTGATATTGGTGTCACCAGGTCTATAAATAATACCAACGTCTAAGGTTAATTTATTCATATGTATCCACAAGTAATGATTCCCATTTTCACATAATTCCTCTGTTGTCTCAAACGAAATGCTGTTGTGTATGTAAAGGGAAACACCACCTCCCTTACTTTTATTTCTATAGTTATATATATGTTGATAGTTTGAGATGTTGTACAAGTTCGCCTCATGTTCCGAATTAATCCATGTCTCAGTAAATAACATTAAGTGAATAGTCTTAGGTATTGTTTTTATTATGCATAGTAATTCATCAAACTTTCCCGGCGTACGGATACTACGTAGGTTAGCATAAAAACATCGTAATGAATTAGAATGACACTGTATATCTTCGTACTTTTTAAAAATGTAATGTTCTAATCTACTATATTTTTTGGTTATTTTTATTTGCAATTATTGTGGGTATTCCTTTTTTATATTTAATTATAAGATCTTACTCGCCACTTTGTTCGCGTTGTTTTATTTCCTTCTTTAATGAATCTAAATACTGTTTCTGCATTGGGGTTTGATCGGAGTAGAAATGGGCATTACCAGACAATTTTGTTTTGTTGCGTAGTAAATATCTCACAGTATTAACATCACTAAAATACGCCTTAATGGGACGATTCTTATTAGGCTCATATTTACCAAGTCGTACTGTTTTTATTGGTTTGGGACAGGATTCATATACCGATGTTAACAATTTCATAACCTCCACATCATCATAACATTGTCTAGTCTTATAGTTTGAATCATTTTTTTCTAAAATACCCACAATTACAATATTTTTCTCGCGCTCACATCTGTCTTTTATTTCTAGGTATAGGTTTTCTTGCATAAGCGGAAGCGGTTTCAATGTTGAGCATTCAGTGTTTTGTGCCTTTTTGATTTCTATTATTTCGCTCTCTATACACTTAATTTTTTCTTGATTTTTCCTATTAGTAGTTTTAATATTTTCTATTTCAGTATCTATTTGATCAAACTTGTTGTTTAATTTTTCAAATGCCGATTTAATTATTTTTACCTCGTTTCTAATGCCAGATATTTCTTCTTTGATGCTATTCATATTTTCATTTTGTTTTTTTGTGAACTCTTCTAAGAGCTTCAGTATGTCTGAACGGAAGTCCTCAAACTCCATCTTATAGTCTTGCTCTTCAGTGCGGTTATTCCGTTTTCTAATAGTTATGTTAGAGTAGTCCTCATTGCCAAAGTTCGACAGGTTAGGTGTTGAACCGCCAGCACTCCCGCTTCCGCTCATTAATGCAGTTCCGGGCGGTGTTCGTTGCAAACTCATCGTAAGAATTTACGTACGAGTGCAATAGAAACAAAAAATGCAGTGCTTCTCTTTACTCGAGGGGGTGAGGGGAGCTGCGAACCTGCTGCTTTCGTGCGTTTGCTTGAGAATCAGAAGGTTATTAGCGTAAACACTGTGTTTAATGTGAATTGAACACAATTACTTTGGTTTAAAGAACACTTTGAAACTATGAATTTTTGAGGAAAAAAAAAATAGATATAATTTTTGCTACAACTTCCAATACGCTATAGTGCACTCACACGTAAACCTAAGCGGATATACTTTTCGTATGAACATTTGAAGAGAAAATTATACTTTAACATCTTATTTATTAAATCAGGGTTTTCAATAAAACTATGTTTTAGGATTTTTCCCGATTTTTTTTTCAATTTTTGGTTCCCGACGTTTCGATAACATTACAGCAATCATAATCTGATGGATCTTGATGATTGAGAATAGTACTTTTTTATATTTGCGCTTGACATGATTTTCAGATATTAATTTTTGGTACACAAAGTTCCGAATGTATTATTGCAAACATGGTCACGATCCACGGGAGAGAATAAGGTTTTAGAAGCCGTAAAGGTTTTCATCGGACAGTTGTTATAGACATTGCAGTCACACAAATACAAACTGATATCAATACATTATTTGGTTATAAAAATCTTACAAAACAATACTCCTTTATAAAACGAAATTGTTTACCTTACTCGTATTGCAAAATATTGTAACGTAAATGAAGGTACAAATAACAGCAAAGCTGTGTGAAGTTCCGTTAAACGTAGTGGCCATTGACGGGACGGAAGTGAAGTATCCTCGCGTTCGTGTGGCAGGTGAGGTGGGCAATATTGGCTCCGGGCTCCTCGTACTCGCAGAAACCTTGTTAGCTGAATATGCACTTCAATCTACGCCAGAATCAAATTTGCGCCTCCGCCCTCCGTCCTCCGCCCGGCGGCCCGGCCCGAGTGCCGCAGAGATGTTGATGGATTATTTGTGAAGTGGCCGGCCGCCTTTGAAATCTTTCACGCGTTAAAATGGAGGTAATCTCGACCGACCCGCGCCCTCTGGCCTCCGCGCCCTTCGTTTTGTTTACCTAATCATTTTATTGCTCCTCCCGCTCCCGCCCGCACTCCCTCACCCCTTACGCGCCTCGTCTCGACCCTTCGATTCTTTGCTATAAATTTATTTGAAATCCGGTAAAGCAGCCGCTACAGATGTCGCGGCGCCAACCCTTGCTCGGCTCGAATTCGCCTCCTGTACTACACGCCGCAACTAGATTATTCGCGAAAAAAACATGCAATTCCTGAGAAAATTTCAACGCAAGCTGCGCCGTAATTTTTATGTTTTTTACCCTTAAAACTGTGTCAGGGGTGCGCGGAGCGGCGGGAGGCGACAGGTCCCAACCCGCGTCTCCGCAGAAATCTATTTTTTAGCATAAAAACGAAGGAGCGGAACAATACGTGACCCATTTCCCGGCCGTGGGAAGGAATAACGTACGATTCTCGGCTAAAAGCTAGCGATTTGTGCAATAAAAAATGCATTACCCCACATTTTTTAAAAAATCGTCGAGTGTAAAAAATGCGATGCGAATGAATTCATTGTTCGAAGGGGATATTGAAATTTGAAAAGTTTGGAAGGGTGAGATTTATGTGTAAAATAACGGTTTTGGCAAAAAAGTTATGGAATCAGCTGCATATTGTTAAGTGAGCGAGCATCGTTAGGGAACAATGTGCCGGAGACGGAGCGTCACCGCGTCGTGACGGGCGCAGAACCACTGAGCCACTGACCCACTCCGCTAATGATCTGCGCATCATCCGGCTCTAACCCTATCACTTACCAGCTACACCATTAGCCTCACACTCACGCTGAACAGGTGCTCGCTATTGTGAATATAATGATGACTAAATTGTAAGTTGTAATTTACAAATGATTAATCGTCTTCTTATTTTTAATAACGCTTGATCTATAATAATGATTTCTATTTTTGAAATCAAAATATCACAATTAGGCGGTGTCTGGTTTAATTAGTATTTAGTTGTTGGTATCCACGCCGGCGCCAGGTCGCTTGATTAAGATGTTAAAAACTCGAACACTCGCGCATTTTGCTCTGGGTTCGCGCTCAATTGTTCTCATAAAATAAAAAGTTTTAATCCGAATCCTAAATACCTTAATGGATACTAAATTGTAGACGCACTCTATAATTGTAATCCTCCAAGTTGCAACTGTTTAAGTACATCTTCTTAAAAGTAGGTCATTTTAGACAATGCTCCGAGTGTTTCTCATATTGTGTCATTTTGACATAATCACTCGCGAATATAATATGAACACTCAATATATTATACTGATTGCTTAACTCAATACAGCTAACCTTGTACAGCAGGAGCGAGGTACCTAGGCCATGGAGGCCTCTGAGCCCAGCTGGTCGTGGAGTGTGAGGTGCGGAATATAATAAAATATTCTATAAATCTTCCTACAGCCTACTGCATGCACTATGTGTAGGTGCTGTGTTCGTACCCTAGTACGAAATAATTAAGTGGTAATTATTCTATTGAGTAATTGTTTTTGTACCTACCTACTATTTTAAATCCCAGCTTAAAAATAATAATTAATATGTTGTGTAACTTTGTGTTATTAAGAATGTTTTGACTTTATGTCATTCTTATTATCTATACTAATATTATAAAGAGGAAAGATTTGTTTGTAACGAATTGGCTCAAAAAGTACTGGACCGATTTAAAAAAATCTTTCACCCTTTGAATACTACATTTTTTTTTGTTTTAATGTTCTCATCCACAGGCTTAACGCCCGTGCCTTTTGTTTTTTTTTAATTTTTTCATTTATTTATTTGGCGTTTTACATTTTTAAACTTAAAACTAGCGATACATCAATACTACATTATCACTGATAATATAGGCTATTTTAATTGCAAGAAAAAAGTAAGGATCCCTACTAAAACTACAATATTAGGAGAGGAGGAGGAGTGCACGCCGCACATAATATATGAAATAGGAAACTGCGCGGCTCAGGAGTATATTAAAGCTGGAGTAATTTTGGAGAATTTTCAACCCAGCGAGTGATCGAATGAAGTTTCGTAGCGATTTAAAAAATGAACGCGGGCGAAGCCGTGCGTATTGTTAGTTATTTATAATTTCCTTTAAATTTTTAGCAGCAAAAAATACTTAAAAAAAATCTTGTTGTTTTTACTGATGACGTGATGGCAAAAGTTGCTTTCACGCGTCAGTGCCATTTGCCAGTGCATTCATATTCATTGGAATTTCAACAGCGCTCTCCCATGCACTCTCCCAGTGTCTGCGCTAATGTCAGAGATAATCTGCATATTTGCTCAGCCGCAATTACCGGCTTAATTGCTGTCTTCTAGAAATCATCATTATTCCTAGAGTCCGGATAGTAAAAAGCTATGAAGAAATAGTAAAATGCGGCGTCGCGATGAGAAGATACCTACGGGTTGTCAGCGAGTCATTCGAGATGGCAGTCCTTGCCGTATGTAGATGTGTGAGTCGATGCGCGATATGCAAAGCAGGCGAAGCCCCGCCCCCGGCGCCGCCCCCCGCGCCGCCCCCCGCGGCCCGCCCGCGTCGACTCGCGCTTAAAACACGTAAAAACCTACCTCGTACCCCTCTCGGAGTCGAGCCTGCACCCCTCATTGTCTCAACTCGGCGCGCAACCCTTCGCCGCGCTGCACGTGCTCACGCACACACTCGCAGGCGGGGACACACCAGCACAAAATACTTTTGACACGAAGCAAAAAATCACATTGTTCCCGTTTACAATCGACACGAATGTATAGAGTTACTCGTACGTCGGTTAAGTTATACATTTCTATCGTATATGTACATTGTACATGTCATAAAAATAATAATTATTATTGTTCGAAGCGGGTTTAACTAAGAGACAGCTAATAGTTGGTAAACAATACGACAATCCAAATTGTTTTTTTTTGTGATCAAACTATTAATTAAGTATATTATGGCACATAATTTCCCTTTTACTTAGACTAATAATCAAACCTATAAAATAGATTTTTATATAGGTGCTATTATAAATAAGTATAAAATATTTAGAGCCTAAAGCCTAACGCTACAGACTTTAGACGCCTGTGACGTGCACGGAACGCGGCAGGGCACGCTCTTACATAAGCCTAATATCACAATTATCCGAGTTTTAATTAATAATATTATACAATTGTTGAATGGCTTAAAAGTAGTATTTGTATAACTGTAAAAATGTAGTGTGTTGGGTTCCAGTGTCAGCGGCCGCGGGTTCGGGCAACGCTGGTCACATTCATGGCCATGGTAAATGAATGGTTTATATATGCCACCAACACAAATAAATATTAACTAACATTATAATATTATATATCAGTAAGAACTTAGAGGAACTGTACAAAATCCTGTCCGTGATGGCAACATCTAACAAAAAATACCAAGTACTCAAACAAAAGAACTTTGCACTCATTTTTTACTATTTGCTGCACGTCTATTCGCGTTATAATCGTATTCTTATTTATAATTAAGTTAGTTGTTGCAAAGAATTCAAAAACATTTATTTCTTTGCATTAACTGCGTACTTTCTCCTCATCAATATTCGCTACTTGAAAGTCACTCAAGCATTGTGCATTTGAGATTAGTCGACTCGGATAGAGTAGTATGCAATTTATCCACATTTATTTCTGAACAAGTTCGGCTCGAATTAAAATAGTTTTTAATTATGTTCAAGTTGTGCAATTACCATAGACATTATAGCAATATTAGAGTTGTGAGTAAACTTTTAATTTTAATTTAAGGTTGCTTATTTAATTGGAGAAAAAAAAATCTAATTTCTAAAACGAAATAAAAAATAAAGTTTAAAATATTAGTGGCACCGCAGAGCCCCGGGCCTCGCTTTGATCCCGGCCTGTCGCGGGCACTCTCCCGCGCGAGTGCTCCCTCTGCCTCCGCACGACTGACGCTCAACAAGAAAGGGTATTCTGTTTACATTCCGCTCTAATATTGTTAAACGAAAATATTCAAGGGTACTCTTTGAGAATACCAGATTTCAATGTGTTTACTTTGTGTAATGCATGACGTACTACATGCATGTAGCGACCTGTACAGGTTTTATCTATTTCGTTCAAAATTTGGGGGAACATTTACAGTCTTGTATTTTTGTGGTAACTTTTCAAATGACTTTTGGTCTACTAGTAACCAATATTATATTGGGACATACACTACAAAGTGAGCAAAACGTGTCGTCAAACAATGTTATGAGATCATCTTTGAATTATATACATCACACTCGAAGTATTTCAAAATGTTCTATTGATAAACAGATACATAAGTTGTGAACGCCGCAAATAGTCGTGAGTAAGAGCTATAAAAATAAACTTCATTACTAGACAGCATTTGCTGTTTAATGTAATTTATAGAGTATTCATCAGTATTGATACAGGACCCGGGACTGTGGGCCGTTTAAGGCGATTAAAGCAATTTGTGTCGTTCAGGAGTCAACGGGTTGCGACGAGCCCGCATGCGAGCTCCCACACTCGCCCACTCATTTTGATAAAAAGAGACGATTGTTTGATCACGGTTCTTCGAAACATAACTATCATCACTACAACATATCAAACTGATTATTGTCATTCTCACAATTAACTTGCAAATGCCAAGTCCTCACTACATGTAGGGGCTCATGTTTGCATTGTAAATTAACTGATTATGTACTTTTTTATATTTGCTTCAACATGCAGTCTAACATTAGTAAAAAAATACACAACGATTAATGTCTTTATATTGATAGATCGTGTTATTTAGACTTCATATCGCAGGTAAATCTTAATGTTTCATTGATAACATTCGCATTACGCGTACGCCGTACGGGGGTGGGATGGGAAGGGTTGTCACGTGTGCGGCGCGTGCGCAGCTGCCGACGCCTCCGCCCGAGCACGCGCAGTTCCGAGTTCGTTTTCTCCTTTAAGCACTCTCGATTTACAATCACGAAAGGGTTCAGGAATTCGATGCACCTTCGCAAGTTTAAATGCTTCTAAATACAGCTGTTAATACTTTATTGTTTAGTATGAACCTATAAATCAAATAACGATTGGCGACACTTCCGCTTCTAGTTTTAATTTAATAAATACACAATAGTAGGTATTAGATCACTTCGAATGATATGTAAATATAAAATAATGAAAATACAAAAACTTTGAACGAAGTAAACATTTGTGGCAGATATAATCGATTTGTCGACAGTTTAGCCGTGACAATGAGCCATTGATCAACATCTGCGCGACGCACGATCCTCGCCGGCCTCGGCGCGGCTCCAACTGTCAGAGTTACGCTGACTTTGCGATTTACGTTGTTTTCTGCATTAAAATTAATCATTTTAACACATAAAATAATATATTCTGTCAACGCTGCATTGTTTGCACGTTTTGAATAATAATTGAAAAATATATACATAATATATTTCCTACGCAACTTATATGTTATAGAATTATTTTTATAAAATCTTATTTTGTTTTCGTTAAACATGGTTATTCAATGCGTTGCTATGGTTTTATGTTTGGTACATTTTATTTTTCATACTTTTTTCCTGGAACAATGTGGCAAATACACATATTTGTTAGTAGTTAAATAAATCTATTACCTCCAGCGAATTACACAGCCATCATCATCATCATCATCATCAGCCCTTTTTTTAACGTCCCACTGCTGGGCACGGGCCTCCCTCAGTACGAGGGGAATCAGGTCATAGTCCACCACGCTGGCCTAGTGCGTGTTGGCGGACTTCACATGTCTTTCGAAAACTTGCTAGGTTTTCTCAGACATGCAGGTTTCCTCACGATGTTTTCCTTCACCGTAAGACAAGTCGTAATCATGATAGAAATGATTCGCACATGAAAATATCAGAGGACGAGAACCGGATTTGAACCCGCATCACTCGGTTATCCGAGCGACGCGTTACCGCTGGGCTACCACTGTCTTCCCTGCCATATATTGCCATATATTGCCATATATATTATTTATACGAGTAGGTTAATATTGTTTTTATCGCGTTAACATTAAATATTAACAGGTTTCGATACTGAAAATTAAAGAAAAATAGTAATATGTAATATAGCGGTGCTCCCACGTTGAGTCCGAACACTTAGATTGAGTGAATTTACAAGAATTTGATTTGTGCGCGTCGTCCCCAGAGGCGTTGCGGGGCGGTGCGGGGGGTTCGGGGGGTGCGGGGGTGCTCGACAAACAATCGCGCTGTTTGCTGCTGCTCTGTTTGAGAACTGCTACCTAATATTGCTATTTGCGCTGCTCGACTGTTGACAATCATACATTCATAACGAAGCGCTCCGCCGCGACTCCGCTCCGGCGGTCCTCAGGCTGTTTGCTTCAGCCTCGGCACTCTGCCGGAAACTTACTTTACAATAGAAATATTGATAGTTGAAGTTTAAGCATTTCTTTCCTTTGCTAGGTGACCGTATATTTATTTCAAATACAAAACTACTATTGAATTAAAATAGAAAAAAAGTGCGTGTGTACAAAATATAGGTAGGTACATGTCAGAAGTAAAACTTGAATTTAAAATAAGGCTAACTCTTCCCCGTCTCTGAGCGCTGGTACTATGGACTTATTTTTTCGTTTCATTGAGTTTGAAATCATCCATTCTAAAGAAGTTTCACTTCAAAAATAAAATTAATCATTTTGTAGCTTTTTTATGTGATGTGATTTGTAGCTGTGTGATAAAATACCTATTAGTAACATTAAATGTTTATATAAAGAATGAGCTTGATGAAATTTTACATAAAAAATGAATTAAGGTTACTTTAAAATCATGTGAACTTAAAATTAATTTTATTGCGCTATATTTTTTATTTAACGACCGCTTTGACGCGATTGGGACGGGACGGGACGGGTTGAGCCGGTAATGACAGTGCGAGCATTTAGCGAGCGACGCCACGTGCCGCTAACGCGCGGCGTCAGACGATCATTCATCATCTAGTTTTAAATTAAAGCCGTCACGCGTCGTCCTGCGCCGCGGCGGAGCTCGCTCGATGTCGCGATATAAATCAGTGCAACCCTTCCGAGGCGACCAATCGCGGCGCCGCACCGGCGTATGTAGATGGGGTATTTACATAAATTTACATTCACGTGGAGTCGGCGCGCCCTACGACCCTTCAAGCTCCCACCTGATGATTGCGCGATCGTTTTCAAAGGGTTAACTATATACTTTTTAATACAATAAAAGCTCCCGGTTCGAATTTTTTTATATCGTATTCATATGTATGTAATTTGAATATGTAAAGTGTCCCTTTTTTATCCGCATACTTTGTTGGATATAAGAATGAATAGATGTACCTAGCATTAACAATGGCACGTGACTGTGCTTATATATAAAACATTGACACAATACATTAATGCGCTTTTTATATTATTATTTTATAAGTTATTTTACTAGTAGTTAAAACTGATGTTAAACTTCTTAATTAAGTCTATGGTTACACATTCGTTGATGTAAACCATTTATATGTCGAAAGTTATCAAATGAGCTAATTGAAAATTAATATTAATAGTTTCTGTTATAATCCGAGTTCAGTATGATTGAAGTTCTTTGCTGCAGCTGCATTAGCTATTGATCAGAGAGAACATCCCCCATCCCTTTCCCCCCGGCCCTCTCCGCCCCGCACCCCGCACCCCGCCGCCCGCCGCGCTCGCGAGTCCCCGCCGCTCTCACACCGTTAATGAGTAAGCTAACTGCAGACGACTGACGAGTGACGAAACGCATACCTACACTTACACTCTGTAGTCGGCAGTCCTCCGCTCCTGAGCCGATAGAAACATCAATAATTTTGTGTCCATTCGGTCGGGGGTTTTACAGATATTTGTACTTTTTATACGTCGCTATTATAAAATAATGCATAATGTAGAATAAATAGCGAGTCACCCTCTCTTCCCTCGAATTCGTCTCTACTTCCTAAGTACTTGCGTTTAGATAGGTTGTAGACGGCTGCTAGATTTCTCAGATACGAGATATTATTTTCTTATAGTAAGAAACTACACCACCCGTAATATTACTTTGACCTGATAACCAGCTGTTATTATATAAAAATTTCATCAAAATCAGTCAAGAGGTTTCTCGCGATACTTAATTTATCAGACTTAATTTATGTCTGTCTGTTAGACAGACATAAATTCTAAAAACTATAAATAGGGCATGTGTAATAATTTATAATAATTACTATTTCGATTTCAATTTTATAATAATATGTATATTGTATAACCAATAGGTATATCATAAACCAGTAAGAGAAGCTTATAATTATTATTTAATTACACGTAACGTAAATAACTCTAACGCAAGATGAAAACTATGGGATAAAGTATTGTATTTTACGTTAAATGTATTTATAATAACATTATATTTTATTGGAATATGCTTAAACATAAATAATTATAAACAAGTAGGTAACCTACATATTGGATAGTTACTACTTATTATTTGACACTCTTCTTGCTATATATTTATACTAGCGACTCGCCCTCGCTTCGTTCGGGCTCTTCCCTATTTATTTAGCATAGATTTAGCACAGGCAAAGCCGCGGGATCCGCTAGTTATGCATATAAACCTTCCTCTTGAATCACTCTATCTATTAAAAAAAACCGCATCAAAATCCGTTGCGTAGTTTTAAAGATTTAAGCGCACATAGGGATATAGGGATATAAGGACAGAAAAGGCGACTTTGTTTTATACTATGTAGTGACATATTGATTCTATACTATCGTTACCGGACGATATTTATTGCTTTTTTAAATTAAATAATAATTTCATTTCATACTCTACATTTTCAATCAAACGTTGCACGTCACAGTTGCACGCATTTTAGTTTAACGAGATCCCTATTATATTATCGAAAATATCATAAATCTATTTACTCCGCAACCCGGAACGCAGCAAAAAGCCTGCATAACAATAATAATAATTTAAAAGTAAACTCGGCGAGTTTAAAACGGTTCAGCGAAGGGTTATCCCCCGGCGCGTGTTGACACGGCATGTACTAGTTAACGGGATTACGGGCACGCGCTACCCTTGCCGCCGCCGCTCGACTCGACCCGCCGAATTGAAAATGCAAATACGCCGCTAATCCAACATGGCCGCGACTCGCCGCCGGCAATCAATAGCCGCCCGCTGCCTACTTCTACACTGATTGCGATTGCATCCGCCGATAGCACCCCGACCCCTGCACCCGATACATTCTGATGAGATCTCACAAAGAAACACACGACTACAAAGGAGATCGTTCTCTCGTTAATATTCTATTTACTCCGAAATTAAATGAAGTGATGCGCGAATAGCATCCCTGAAGATTACGAACATTTGGTTTGTCAAAATAATGCTATTTTGATAATTCATGAGTGACCTATCGCGAGCTGCGCGGTGCTTTCGCCGACGATATTCAAGTAGAATTATGAATTATATATTTTAATTTTTGCATCTAACTGCTTCAAAAATATGAAGCTTCTTTCCGCCTCGAGTTAGCTTTATCTTGTCCTTTATTAAATGCCATGTAAAAACCACCTTATGAGCTGTAAGTATTTCAAAAAAAATTATGATGAAATAAATGATTTTAACTATCAAAAGTAGTGAATAGTAAAGATTTGTTTGTTTGCAAAATATTTGTTTACTGATAAAGTACCTCTAATGAGTGAGAGTGCTTCTTGCGAGATGTAGGGACATATAATATAAAAAAATGTATTAAAAGCGTTCCACACACGGGTGATATATAGTGTAGTTCTTTACTAGCGCAGGTCAGGGCTTACGAAATGGAATCCGCGTGTCCGCTTGTATTTAATGTTTAACCTACTTCCTGGTACAATTTTTATTCCAGTTAACAGAAAAAAATATTAAAAAAAGAATTCCCATTTTTTCTCTTTAACGTCCGTCGAGGGTCATAGAACATTTACAACAACGAGTCGTAAAAGTGCTAGTTTTATTTTTTAATTATATTTAATATAAATTTTAATTCGTACAAGAAAAACCAAAATCAAAAATAAATCACTACGGTAACGACCCAGATACCACCGCATGTTCTACTCGTAATCATAAGTGTAACTGTTGTCGAAATAACAAATTCGTAAATTATTTTTATGAATGTCCCGCGGGAGGGAGGAGTCGCGTCGTGGCTGTGGGGATTGTACACGATACTTCATTTATTTTACTGCTGCATCTTTAACTAGCTTATTTGACCAACATCAGAATATAATAATTAACTTAATGAGGTCACCTGGCTGGGACAAATCAATGATATCTCAAGGAAATTCTAACTAATTGAAAATTAAAACGTCAATATATTATTATTCATATAACTATGTTTTATCTATTTGAACTGAATATAAAAAATAAAAACACATAAATGCACAATTGAAAGCGAATCGCTATCAGTCTACTGAATATGAATCATCGCCGGGTCTCTGTGGAAGTGTCAAGCGTCCGAACGGGCAGCAGGTTGCAGACACGCGTCTGGTGGAGGACGCCGTTACTTTGACTCTATTTATCGCGAATATAATATCGCTCTACATATATCATGAGTCATGAGGGAAAATTAACTTCTGGTAACTAACTAATACATAATTACCAATATTATTTTCATAAGAAATTACGTATGTTTAATAGTTAAATGTCAATAAATCTTTAAACTTTTCTCAAATATAAATAGATTTAGGTAGTCTCCTAAATACGGAATTCAAACATAATCGTATTTATTTTTAAGTATGTAGTACATATTATCTTAAGATTTAATTTTTTTTTTCTCTTCTTTTCACTTTCGTACCTACATGTCTCTATGTATAGGATAGAGATGCGTGTTGGATTCTGACGACGTTCATCCTGACGACGACGTATTGTAATATTTATGGTTGCTACTCTTGCAAAATTAGTTAAAATTTCAACACTGATTATGTACAAAATTAATTTATTATTCAAAATAACATTGAAAACTAAAATATAAATGAATTAAATAAATATCGAGACTAACTTCAAATTAATGAATAAAACTGGCGAAAAATGTTATCTCTACCATTACTTACTTACATATGTTCTGAATGAGCATTCATTTCCATTATAAATGTGTCACGTCCCGATGAAGGTAACTAATGCGTAATACTTGAATACCTTACTGATACCTTACTGATTTATAACGATTGATGTACATATGCATATGTTGACGTCCAGCTCTTAGTGTTATAAACGTAATGCGAGAGGGAACATCGGGGTCCAAAAGTAAAAGGGTCAGATGCTACAAGGCGTGCGTCGGATAATGGAGATCAGCGACGTTGCAGGCGGCGCCTACTGGCGCGATAAAACATGTTAGCCTCGCGAGGGACAAGTGAACTCTATTCAATATACTCGTAATTTGCTTCGTAGAGTTTAACATGTGTTCAACGCAGGGTAATAAAAGTTTCAGTAAAAGGGTGCAACCATTTTAACAAAAGCACAACTCAAAAGTAAATTTATACAACTAATAAATGTACGAGTACATACTCGTAGGGACAAAAAAGTAACAAATAAGATTTCATAGCTTTAACTGTTACGTGTAGAATTACTTTAATAATTAAATTAATGTGCACTAATTCTTATCGCCTACGGCCTAGACTGTTGAGCCCTTCTTTCTCTTATTTCATAATACTTTGTGTTTACCTACTTGATATCATTATTGTAATTTATTAAAGCACTATAAATATTCTAATATTAATAAAGTCTAACGATCACCGCCCTGACTGAGTTGTAATATCCAATCTGGAAAGATTTGCGATCTATGCGCCGAGTGCAACCCTTTGCGCGGCGATAATTAACTTGCGGGGGTGCCCCGCTGTAGCGCCGTGCTACGTACGTAGCTCGCGTAGCACAAACCCGAACGTATACCGCGGACCGGTCAATTTATGTTCATTAAATTTTCTCATTTCATAACCCACTAATAAAGCAAAATAAAAAGGCAAAGTTAAAATATGGAGTTCTCTGTTTAAGCACACACCGCACTGACCCACTCCTGGGTTTGGTCAAACAATGTATATCATTTCCATGTAATAAGGGCCGCTGCGAGTTCTCTTGCGGTCCGCTGGGATCGGGATAATATTCATTGAATTCGACTCAGTTTGAGTAAACATAGTTTATTCAGCTTTTAAGGAGCCGTTATTGAACACCACAAAGGTCGAATATCTTATTCAAAGTAGCAATATGATGGCGCCTAAACAAACAACGAACACATTACGTAAATGCATTCTGATAGCAATGCATGAGCAGAAAGTGGTTCAAAGTGGGCCCGAGCGCTAGCGAGGGGTGCGGGGGCGGGGGTGGCCGGCGGACCGAGAGGAGGAAGAACTTCCTCGAGCGTTTGATCGGCCAGCGTGTTTGTACACATTAGCATCACAAAGTTGCTGCCTCGGTCCAAGCTTTTTATTTTTGGTAGAGTTCATCACCGTCATTACCATTTAAGCACTCAAAGGCTCCAAATACTTCAATTTTGATTCTTTATCATCATTCAGATAGATATCAGATCATTATCTAAGGTAATAAATAATATTAGTAAAAACATCCATCTAGGACTTAGGTGTGTTCAATTAATGAAAGTCGTTGTAGAAGTTTTTGTGTTTGTATTCTAGGTTCTTTTATAGAAAGCCGTTTACTATGGTAAGCATTTAGTCGCTATTTGTTCCTGAGAGGTTTTCTTTGCTATAAAAAAATATATTTTTTAACGTAAACAATAACGAAATGTTAGGCGTACAATGTGCGATTAAAGTTCGGGTGACGATCAACGATTGTCTAAGTTTTTTGACTGGGTTTATGAGTGAAGAGAGAGAGGCTCGGCACACGCGGCCCCAACTGATTCTAACGAGCTTTTTTCAATCAAACCCGATATCGGAATTCGCGCATCGGTTAGCCGAACCCGTCGCTCCCCTTTCCTAAAAAAATTAAACAGCTTTTAAACTCGCATCGCGTACGAAAAAAATCATCTCAGGTAATCGAAATAATGGCGAGGAGCGCGAAAAAAATTCACTAAGGGCGGAAAAAGAAACGGATTCGTACAAAAAGTTGAAATTTTTAATTCGCCGGTGCGCGGGGCGCGGGGTGGGGGGTGGGGGGTGTTGGCAGCGCCGTCGGCCGCTCGCCGGGCGCCGGCGTAGTCTCGCGCAGGCCTTCGCGGAGAGCGAGCCTCTGCCGTGTACACTGTACATGCCCGCCGCGTAGCCGCCCCCCGCGCGATGGTGCTGTCCGCGTGCGTGCGCGCCTCCTCGCGCCCGTTCTGCGCCTCCTACGGTTAGTACCTGTTCCGCTGACTATCGCCTTGTGAAATTTACTACATTTTGTTTTATTTACCTTTATATCTATATTTTATAATACATCATACTATACTTTAGTTATTTTGATTATAAATACTCAATTTTATTAATAATACATAAACAATCGAGACCGAAAACCACTCTCGTTTCTTTACTTTATTAATCCTATCGTAAAGTCTTAACATTAATTTCATTCCATCGTTAAGTACTCTTATATTTATGAACAGTTATTTTTATTATTAATATTAGTTATATTTTAACGTAACAAAAATATTAACATTTAAAATGTTTAGATCGTGTGCTAATTATTAGTGTTTCTGCTAACTTCGCTGGGGATTGTTGTTATTAATTAATACATAAAATTCATAAAAGTTTTGTCTTCTATAATATTGTTAGTATGATTTTAAAAAATTGGAAAATATGAGGAAGCAATTATAAAGACAATTTGGTTTAAATAAAAAAGTAAATAAAATTAATTACCATTTGAAACTGAAGTTATTTTCGTATTACTATTAAAATATTAATGAATATAAAGAAGAATTTCCATAAAAAAGTAGATAGCTAATGAATATCGCAGCGCTTAAAGTAGTAGAATGAATAATTTATTTGAATGTCGGTGAAAAGTAAAAAAGAATTCCGCGTGGTTCTGTCGCCGCCGCAAAGGTATAAAATACTTAAAATTAAAACACACAGAAACAAAACAAATTAAAAACAACATTACAATGCTGTAACATACAGATGTACAGTAGGTATAATTTATGCGATGTAAATGTAGTTTTTAAATATATCAGATGCTTAACAATCTAAGCTCAACATCCTAAAAAGCTCGGTGTGACTGAAAATCAGTGCTGCTGAAGATTTTGGTCTTAACAGAATCAGTCAAGTTATTAATTATAACACTTTGCCACAGATTAAGTTAAGTTTTTAATTTTATTGATTAATTATGTTTACTAAGTTTTTTTGTAGCAATAATGTTCTTTTTTAAATTATTTATTTTTAAATGTGCGCTCTTCCTGTTCCACTACGAAATGGTTTTTGCTTCGAGGTAAACTTAAAATTACTAAAATTTAAAAGGATTTTTCAATCCGCCATCGCAAAAAACGGACAACTGCGAGTTTTTTTAGCAACTAAAAAATATATTTCTATTCGATACACCCCCGACATTTCTGCGACTGTTAGTACCCTTTACAAAAAACGCGATGACGTTTCAATAAGAGAACGTCACAATGCTGAGTCTTTTTTAGTCGAAGATCAGGTTTTTTATCTGTCGATCCGTCGTCTCTGAAAAATGCGAATATTTAATAAATACGATGTAAATCCTTTCATTCGCGACAGTGTATTGCGCGGATTACCCGCAGGTACCGATCCCACGGTACGCGCTGTTCCCGGCGGAGATGCTGGGACGCTGCACGCATTATGCACTAATACTTCTAACAATCAATATCAATAAATGATATAATTTTTTATTAATTATCAATATAAATGATAAAATTAGATTGAGTTTATAATTTTTGCTTTCAGTTAGGTACCTACTGCAGAAGTTTAAATACTTACGCGGTGCGTGCAAGAAATACATGGAATTAAAGAAATGTATAAATTCAACGGTGAAATTATGTTGTAGGTACCTACATAAAACACCGAGGTGCGTCTTTTCGATAGTTTTGGTTATTTTACGGCCCTTCAGAGATGCACATTGACTGTGATATAAATATTTTGGACTGATTTCTGATACATTTTGTCTATAAATAAATTAAACTTTACAATAGGTACTTAGCGTACTGAACTAACACTCTTTAAACTAATTTAACAAGGTATAAGCTTACGTGTACAGAAATTTCTCATCATTATCTAATAGAAAAAAGTGGCTGATTCCATTATTCGACCGTCACAGTGCCACACGTTCCAATGGTAGAAACTGAAGGTGTAGCTTAGCTGCGGCCTTGAGATTATCCGGCCGCGGCGTGAGCGGTCAGCTCGTATTGCTTCCAGCGGTTATCCGATTAATTAGCTTAATTAGATAATCTCATTAGCGACCGCTGACGTGCCGCTGATGTGGAGGACATCAGCTGTAAACACGTATTGTAAGTCCTTAATATCAGTTAATTATATTATTCTTATTAAAAATTCTCTGTTCTTTTTCGATTTCTATAAATCATAAATAGTACTATGATCTGCTTTCTTATAACTACGACGTAAATTAACTTAAATTATAAGAAAGCGCCCAGTTCAATGAGTTATAAGTTGGCATGTTCCGTATACATGAACATCATCTTCCACTTTTCTAAATTCTAAAACGACGAACTCCAACATAAATACCTAATCAGCCCCTGTTTACCGTCCTTAGACAACATTTTTAGCGATTCTTCCGCCACCGTTATACCTTTTACCATTAACAATTATTAGACAAAGAAATTAATGAAACGTATTCAATCTAAATGAATAAAGATTAAAAAATAATAACTAAAGTACGAACAGTATACAAAGTAATCAATTGTGTAAGATAATCCTCCGATTAAACAGCGAGACAGCTCGCCAAGAAGCGTCGCGCGTGACGCGTCGGATTACCAGCCGACTTGCCCTTGCTCGCGAGGAGAGCTCACACACAACACCGCGCTACAAGCTGTACTGTAATACGTTGTAAATACTGACGGTTATGACTATAATATTCGCAATTGTTTTAACGGCTTAAGTTCCTTTTTATTTTGTGTTCAACAAAAAGTGGTAAATGGTATGTTTCTCTTGTTGCAGAAGAGTCGGGTGATCTTATCAAGTCGCCCTCGCCTCCGCCCAGTCATGGTAAGTAATTATTGCACTATATTATGTTAATTATCCTTTATTTCCATTATGAATTTATAATTTAAACTATCGACTCGCCCTCGCTTCGCTCGGGCTCTTCCCTAGATTTAGCACAGGCAAAGCCGCGGGATCCGCTAGTTATGCATATAAACCTTCCTCTTGAATCACTCTATCTATTAAAAAAACCGCATCAAAATCCGTTGCGTAGTTTTAAAGATTTAAGCATACATAGGGACATAGGGACAGAGAAAGCGACTTTGCTTTATACTATTTAGTGATAAAGGTTTTTTCCTATAAAATAATTATTCCGACTTAGAGGTCTCGCAGCGTACTGTTGATGGTTATAAATCCTAACGATTAATTAGTTATTAGTAAATAGTCTGACGTGTCATTCTAATATCATAACGACTTCCGTTTTGATTAATTGGAATGGAATATCATGAAATTGTTGTAACAACAACAGTCAACAACAAAAAATGACACTCTCACTTATTGCGCTTAAGTTGCTACTTTCAGTAACATAAAAAAGAATGTACCTACTTATATAAAAAATGCAATATATTATTACGATTTGTAATTGTTCCCTGATGTCGCTCGAACAATAGCACAATGCTGCGAGTAGCGCGCGGCAAGCGAGCGAGCGTGCAAGGTGCTCCTTAGGGTTGTAAGTCGGGTCATAGAAAGTGAACGGGTTGCACGCGACGGCGGGATCAGCCTCGGCGCGCGCGGACGCGGCACGCTCTCCAGAAAAAACACCTTCACCCTTCTACGTCTCTTTGAAATATGTCTTCATCATTTTGGGGTTTCATAGACAAGCAACAAGTGACTCTTACTTTTAGTGGAAACGTTATTGCTTTTTTCATTTTAAAGTACACGAGTCTGAAAACGACCCTACCTATGTCGAGATAATTACTTCATAAGAAGTATAATTGTTATTGTTGCCATGATTACATGAGACTATGTCTCCCAGGATTATAACGTACTTCTATGCAGATAGTAATAATATATTTTGAATTTCAACTAAATATCTACCTGTAATGCGTTAAAAGATCTATAAGTTTTGCACAGATGGACAAAACATGGTAATATCGGCTCCTATGATGCCGAATCATAAAATATAAAAAAATGATAATAATTTGGACCAAAAATAAAAAAATGAAAAATCTGGAGCGGGTGAACCCTTATTACCTGGGGGAATAACAAATAGCCTATGACCTATTCTCAGACCTACTACAGCTTAAACCATTTCGGAGGCTTCGATAACAAACACTGTGACACGAGATTTTTATATATTAGAATATCAAACGTATGTGTATTTTATGTGTTGCTGTTCAATTTTATTTTTTTTAGTAAAATGACATTTATTTGACTTGATATACATAAAATGATAAACTAAATACAGACGAAAACAGTCGTGCGTTACAAGCGTAGTGATATCGTAGTGATGTCGCTGGACGCGGCTCGAGGGAGGTGATGAATGATCTCGAAACGCCATTTACATTCAATATCCGGTCAACACGAGCCTGCGCCCTCGCGCCTCTACTTACTTTAATGGACTTGTAAGAGAGGATTAATCGGCTTCGCAAAGGATTGAACTCTTGTGGAAAAGCTTTGTTAGATATGCCAATAAAATTACATGTTAAATAAAACTGTTTTAGGGATATTTTCGAGGATTTAAATCCTGTAAATAATCTTTTATTATAAAAAATATTTCGTCGTTTTAAACGACTGTAAAAATCTATATTTCTTCGAAGTACATTATAGCTTAGAATTGAGTTTAACAGACACAATACATTCTGCCAGTCGCGTATCAAAATACACTTTTCTATGTTATTTTGCAAAATTAATACGAATGAGTCAACTGTAAATTATTAAATTTTAATTATTTATATTACAAGTAGTTTTGCAAGTAATATTCGATTGCAGTAAATTATGCAAAGAATTATTAAAATTCAGAGCCGCCCGCTCGTCATGTGACCTGTAATAGCGTGAAGACTTAATAATAGAGTGTGCGGAAGGCGAGGCCATCTGTTCCGACAAGTCTCGGAGGAGAAGTCCAACTTTGAAGCTATAAATTGAACGTGCACCTGATTTACAACTTCGGAGACCCTATTTCCCTTTAGGAGAACAATTTCTCTACGTTTAGTTTACGAACGTTTAAAATAACATACACCCCTCGTGTCAAGTATAAGTGAATGTAAATATGTAATAATTGTTTTTAATTACCGTATAGAACTTAAAACTTTAAATATCTGCTATTAATATTAAACTTTAATATGTATATCTAAACTCCTATTGCTTATCAAATTAATTCATAAAAAATAATAAGTAATTAATTAAATAATATATTGAAATTGAATTATTATTAGATTTATTTTTTTCTCAGCAATAATTTTATATGGATGCAAAGATACATATTATATTTCCAGTATGAACTATTAATATTAGTTTCGTTCGTTCGTGATGGAAGTAGGTATCTGCCAATATCGTAAACTCCCTACGAGCGTCGCGTCGCGTCGGCCCATCGACTGCTGTCTGCTACCATTACTCAATTTAATCATGTCTATGAATTATTTAAACTTCTAATTGATTTCTTCAATTAGAGGTTTAAATAATTCACTCTTATATTTGTATCACAGCTATTACAGATATCTATTTACTCTTTATAGTGTCGCAGGTGCACAATTCTTATTAAATTTAAATGCAGTTTTTTAATAAAAGCCAAGTGTATAATAAAATAAAAAAATAAAAACCGAGATTTATTACTAAATGCAAAGTAGAAATGCCTCTTGGCCGATTTAAACCATGCCTAATAGGAAAAACGAAGCTTTCAACCAACTGCATTACCAATAATATTTAACGTTAACCTTTAGCCATTTAGCGTTAACCTTTTCTTAACCGCATAAGTGAATAATTAATTATACGTTAGTAAATTATTTATTTAGTTTATAATTTATATTGGTTTCTAATAGTGTTGTATATTGCAGACGGTTCCGCGAGCGGCGAGGGCAGCGGCGACGAGCGCGCGTCTCCGGCGGCGCTGGCGCTGGCCGTGCCGCGCGCGCACGCCGTGTCCGCCGCCTCCGCCGCCACCGCCGCCGTGCTGGTCAGTACTCCTCCACCCACCACCACTGTCACCCCCTACATCATACATCATAAATATATCAACTGATCTATATCGACTGTGAAGTGTGAACTGGCAACCGGTACTATCTCAATTTTGACAACTTTACAGGATGAAGAAAAAACTTGTTTGAATCATTAATATACCACCTAGTAAATTAATTATAAATACGTGGATTTTAAATATTTTTATTGCACATGTTATTAAAAACAAAAGTAGCATTATATACTTCCTTCTAATATAAAAACGATATAGGACAATATAAGTCAACTTGGAACAAAAAATTGAGATAGGACCGGTTGCCAGTTTACAGTCAATATATCAATGCGATACAATAATATACTCATAATTCTTTTAAGGTATTGTAATCGATATAACAGTCGTTGTTTTGTATACTATATAGGAACTATTTTAATGCTGTTTCAGAGCGCGGCTGGCGCAGGAAATGCTTTGGCCCAGTTGCAGCATTTACTGCTCACGCAACACGGCGCGCATTCACTACTTCTACACACACAAGTTAGTTTTTAATATATATATGTATTTATAATACCAGATTTTTCAATTATAAAAGTTTATTCTGGATTTTAATTCCGATTAAGAGCTAAAATCTTCGTTTGCTTATATTTTCAGGTGCAACAAGCGGTCGCACAAGCCGCAGCGCAACAGTTACAACAACTTCAAGCAAGAGCAAATGCCACTCAACAACCCTCAGTCGGTACGTCCACATTGATAAAAATTTGATTAAACTTTGGAACTTTATGAAAATAATAGGTATAGATTAAATGAGAATACAAATTGTTAAAATTTTAATCATGAAATTGAAATAAAATGACCATACTTGTTACTCAGAAACGAGATCACCGTCTCCGCGCGGCTCTCCGCCCGGCGCCGCGGCGTTCCTCACGCCGCACACGCCGGGGCCGGGCCGCGCGCGCTCCCCCGCGCACCACCACCCGCACCCCCACCCCCACCCCCACCCCCTGCACGCGCACGCGCACCCGCTGCACGCGCACGCCGCGCAGCCGCAGGCGGGGCACTCGCCGCTGCACGCGCACGCGCACAAACCGCGCGCGCTCGACCCCGCCGACGACACTGCGGACCTCGAGGAGCTCGAACACTTCGCCAAAACTTTTAAACAACGCAGAATAAAACTCGGTATGTACTCGTACTTAGCATCAATAATATCGTTTTAACTAACTTTCCCGGTCTCACTTTTCGTTCGCTTTCAGGTTTTACGCAGGGCGACGTGGGCCTCGCTATGGGCAAACTGTATGGCAATGATTTTTCTCAAACTACAATATCAAGATTCGAGGCGTTGAATCTCAGCTTCAAAAATATGTGCAAGTTGAAGCCGTTGCTGCAAAAGTGGCTCGAGGACGCGGACTCGTCCATGAGCGGGGGCGGCGGCGGCGCCTCGCTCGGCGCCGGCCTGGCGGAGGCCGTCGGGCGCCGGCGCAAGAAGCGCACTTCCATCGAGTCCGGCGTCCGCGTCGCGCTCGAGAAAGCTTTCCTTCACAATCCGAAGCCCACCAGCGAGGAGATCGCCGCGTTGGCCGACTCGCTGTGCATGGAGAAGGAGGTCGTACGTGTCTGGTTTTGCAACCGGAGACAGAAGGTCAATATAGGGTGTTTTGAATAATTCATACGATATCGACTCAAGTTTTTACCGTGGTACTGACTAAACACAATTTTTATATACTTTTAGGAGAAACGTATCAACCCGCCAGCGGGCGAGGCCGGCGGCGCGTCATCGCCCGGCGGCGGCGCGCTGCTGCCGCTGCACCCGCTGCACGCGCACGGCCTGCACGCGCACGCGCACGCGCACCCGCACGCGCACAGTGCGGCGGCGCACGCGGCACTGCAGGCCGCCGCGCTGCAGCCGCTGGCGCTGCTGGCGCGTGCGCCGCGCGACTGACCGACACATATCCTGTAAATAGCGCCGCCCTGTACAGACTCACTAGTGTACATATGAACGATAGTCCGCCGCGACGTTGCTCGCGAGCCGCGGCCGGTTCCTCGCTGGCGAGTTCGATTGCACGATCCTACTGATCCCCGAACGGGCGCTCGACGAATGAAACGTTAATCATTAGATTTAAGTATTCTCTCATTTGACCAATTTTCAAAGACGGCGATGATTTTTGACTGAAAGCCGAAAGCACCTGTATAGTTCATATATTATTTGACATCAGTACACGTACCCTGCAATCGGCTTCGCCGGCGCCGACCCCGCGCCCCCCCCCGCCCCGCCCGCGGTCGAGGGGGCGGGGGCGGCCGCGGCGCGCGCAACGCGCCTCGCCGTAAGCCATAGTGTAGTGCGGGCTCGCCCGCGTTAGTGTTTAAGTTTATATAATAATGTGAATTTTATTTATGTGAGGCGGTCCCCGTCGTGTACAGAACTCATATCACTTAGCGCATAACGCGTATGTAAGGTGGATGTGTAGAAAACTTATCTATATGTTACAATAAAACATGATAGATGATATCGACTTTTATTTTATTTCCCTTATTAGGTAGCTCTTCGATACAATTATTATTACATAGTAACGGCAAAGTATTTTTTCAAAACATGGTTTAAAAACTTACCACCATGAAGCATACCATAGTTTATAAAAGGCATGAACCTCCTAATCATGTGAACTTCTGTCAATATGGTGATATAGGAAAACGGGCAATTATTTTAATGATGTCGCTGAGTTTCTGTCTCTTTTGCAAAATTAAATAAAAAGCTCATTTTGTAGAGCCCTAATTTTTATTTAATGTCGGTAATAGAGGTTGCAATAATCGCACTAATAATGTCCTCCCAACTGATTTCGATTTTTTTCATATGTATGCAGAAAGTGGAAGCCCAAGTGCATTCCCTATTCTTATCCTTCTCCTACTCATGTGGATTGGACAGTTTAACCTGCTTTTTTAAGCATTGGGGTGCCAGCACTGCCAGCTACCAACTTCAGGCTGTTACTTGACACTTTATAATTAGTATGATAAAATAGTCCATTCCCGAGACCGCCACCTATAACTCCCAAATCTGTAGCCGAATATGCTAGCCGCTAGACAATTAAAATTTAAAATAGTGAAAATAAATCAGACTCTGTACGTGTGTGTACGCTTGTCACTTCTTCACGCGGAAACCGTGAACAGACTTTACTGAAATTTAGTACACAACTTCACAAGTAATACATAACCTCGAATTTGAATGACATACTTAGAATGGTATGCTAGTTTGAATCATCTAAGTTCATTAGCGCTTTATCTATTAATATATTAAAATTCATCCCGACGAAGTAGTAATAAACATACCACATTAAAATTTGGGATTCAATGAATGCAAGTCACGACAACAAGTCTTCTTTTATTTGAGCCGGCAAATATGACTCTACATTTTATTCATTAAGTAAAGCTCGAGTTTTTTTTAAGGAAATGAAATAAAATGCTGAAAGTCATACTCATTGTATTTAAAAAGTACGTATATTTTTTACTTACAATATAACGTGAGGGTATCTTGAACGTAAAATTACGAGAAATATATTTTTGAAATCACCATACTAAGAATAGCAAAATCATGGAGTGTAACATTTGCTGCGAAATTTTAAAAGGAACAACACTTTCACGAACACTTTAACGCCACCTCTCACTGTATGAAGGAATCATATGTAGTGGCAAAAACGCCATCTATAAATATAGTGTAAAACCATCGTTACTTACATACGAGTAAGTAACCGAGGTAACCGATGTATTGTGGTATCTCGTCGCTTGCGTAGGTACTCTAGTTATGAAGACAAGCCACATTCGTTTCAATGTATAAAAATAAAAATTTACAACACAAGAGATAAAGTTGTCGACTGTCTCGATACAGATGAATTCTATTGTACATCCACTTAACATTATTATCGAACAAAGCTGAGCTGAGTGTTCATAATATTATTTTATTATACTTATGATGTTATGTATGTATGCAGTGTGGGAATCTATTTCAATAAACATTTGTCTTATTTTTTAATAGTTACTTGATAAAAAGAAATATTCTCGCGTAAATAATGTCCTCCTGACCAATTTCAGCCCCGGCGGCAATCTGACGTAATGACTAATATGAGTAGGAGCCTGGTGGAGCCACTCTAATGCACAAGTATACGCGCAAACACAATTATTATTTTTCATTTTCTTTACACACTTACAAATTGAGATATAAAATATTAGCCCGCTAAAGTATATAAAAGGTAACAACACGCTCTCTGATATTGTTATCAATATCCAGTATATAATACATATAGAGTCACCAACAAATGCATGTAAAACATTTAGAAAGAAAAAATAAAGTGTTTGTTTAAAGTCACGATAACAAACTGTCAGATTAGCCACAGCGTGCTCTCTGGTGCTGGAGAGCAGTGCCAGTCTAGGCAGGACAGCAGGGAGCACGTGCAGCGTGCAGCGTGCAGCGTGGAGCGTACAGCGTGTAGCGTGCAACGTGCAGCGTGCAACGCGGGGTGACGTCGCGCGCGCTCGTCCGCGACCTGTGCCAATGAACTGCGCCGCGAGACCGCGCCGCGCACACAGTACCGTTAACGTGAACCTTACAATTTTATTTCTATTAAAATACATTTGTGCATAAATTGAGCTAGGATTTAATTTAATTTGTTTAACCGACAAGTGATGGACGTGTGCCTCTCTTTTAGAAATGAGGTAATAATAACTCTATGAACGTAAACAATGAATTAGAACAAAAAAATAAATAGCGCGAGCACAGCACGTTCAAAAATGCAAACCAACGTAAAATGTAAGCTTTGTAATGTAATATGCTTGTAGCGCAAAACAATTGACCTAGATGCTGTGAGCGGGTCGACAAAAACATTCGCAGCAAGCGAATCTAAACTCCTCCGCTAATGATCGTCGCATCCGAAGCGATGTAGTGGATAAGGATCAGCGCCCTCCTTACTGCACGCGTGATATCACACTCGTTATCAGTGCGCGATTAGATACCGCCGCGCGCGCACCTCATCGCCGGCAGGCACACCCGCGTGCCCTCGGGAAGCGTTCGCAGTGACCAGTCTACAAGCTAAGTTATCTAAGTGCTAGGTGTGGTGAGAGAACAGTGACTCCTCGGCCCGCACTGGCCCGCCGAAGACATGAGGAGCAAGGATCGCCTCGAGGAGTTGAGGCATGTGAGTGAATTTTTTACAAATGTTTGCATATTTAAAGTTAACTATTTGGAGATTTTATCATTTCTATTACGTAACTGTTTACAAAAATATTTTAAATAACTTAACTGTGCAATTATGTATGAGCAATAATCCATCATTAAAGTACCTGAGTACTAAATGTTATATTCACTAATTACTATTTTATGTTTAACCAATTACGACAACCAAAATTCAAATAAAATAACTAAACTCAAATCAACTTGTAATAAAAAAAGAAAAGTAACGCCTAAATCTGATAAACTCTTAAAATCTAAGAACCTAAAATATTTTGAAGTATCCCTCGGTTTGATTAAGTTTTAACGGCTTAAGACAGGATATTCTATAAGAGTGAGATACTCAAGTTGGGCCAGCAGTTACAGCATAGAGATGTTATAAACAAACTCACTCACAATCTTTCGTATTTATCGAGGTATAATAAACAAGACAGACATGTATTAATGACATTTTATTGTTATTGAAAATATTTTATCATTCTCAATCTGCGAGTATGAATAAACAACTTGATGATAGTCGATGACACAATACTAAGGTCGCTACATCGCGTCGGTTGCACGTTCGAAATTTAATTTCATATTTATATGTAAACAATTATATTGTCCGATATAAATTCATTTAAATAGATGAAGTATTTTTAATTTTATTCTTGTTGGTCTCTACCAAGAAAACACTGAAGCTGAACCACTACTAATGTATCGTCTCGTGCGTCCCCAGCTGGCGAGCAGCGCGGGCGTGTACCGCGACACGGTGGTAGCGGCGGACGCGGGCAAGGAGCCGCACCGCGCCGATATCGACGACCTCTTCAAAGAGGTCAGTTTCATTGTTTCATGTGACACGTGTATCGGATGGAACTGAAGATAGCAGCCGGCTAGCGGCCGGCCGCCTGACGATTTACGCGAAGGGCCGCAACGGTACCGCGCGTCGTAAAAACTTTTTGTTATACAATAAATTCGCTACAAATGCTATTAATTATTACTTTTTGATAATTTTAAATAGATATAGTAGTAATGTACAGTTATTTCTTAAAATATTAAGCAATTTTTTATTTTATTAATACTCGTGTCCGTTCTTAGCGTAAAGGGTAATTTCATTATAAAAACTATATAAAGCAAACTGTGAGCAACTTGATTTTTTTATATATTATTATGCTTATATATACTAACTAAATAACGTTAAAATTAGACATGATCAAATCATACTTTACTTGTAAAAAAATTTTAAAGATTACTTCTTACGGCATCTCGTACTAAGATACAGACGTCTAAAAATAATACAACGCAAACTCGAATCTGGATGATATTTTTCATAAACATTCTTTTAATATCAATAAACAAGAAATAATTAAAATCTCGCAGGATCAAGACATAGAATAGTAGTAAAAAAACTTGTAAATATGCTCATATTAGCCCGCCCGCGGTACTAGAATGTATGAAAACTTCAAGTCCAAGAAAACGATAGAAAGCAAACTGGGAGGTCTTTGATTTTTTTATATACTATTATGCTTATACATACTAACTAAATTACGTTAAAATTAGACAGGATCAAATCATACTTTATTTGTAAAAAAAATTTAAATATTCCTTCATACCGCATCTCATGCTAAGTTTCAGACGTCTAAAACTAATACAACGCAAACTCGAATCTGGATGATATTTTTAATAAACATTCTTCTAATATCAATTAACTTGAAATAATTATAATCTCGCAGGATCAAGACATAGAATAGTAGTAAAAAAAACTTGTAAATATGCTCATATTAGCCCGCCCGCGGTACTAGAATGTATGAAAACTTCAAGTCCAAGAAAACGATAGAAAGCAAACTGGGAGGTCTTTGATTTTTTTATATACTATTATGCTTATACATACTAACTAAATTACGTTAAAATTAGACAGGATCAAATCATACTTTATTTGTAAAAAATTTTTAAATATTCCTTCATACCGCATCTCATGCTAAGTTTCAGACGTCTAAAAATAATACAATGCAAACTCGAATCTGGATGATATTTTTAATAAACATTCTTCTAATATCAATTAACTTGAAATAATTATAATCTCGCAGGATCAAGACATAGAATAGTAGTAAATTAACTTGTAAATATGCTCATATTAGCCCGCCCGCGGTTCTAGAATGTATGAAAACTTCAAGTCCAAGAAAACGATAGAAAGCAAACTGGGAGGTCTTTGAGTTTTTTATGTATTATTATGCTTGTATATACTAACTAAATAACGTTAAAATTAGACAGGATCAAATCATACTTTATTTGTAAAAAAATTTTAAATATTCCTTCATACCGCATCTCATGCTAAGTTTCAGACGTCTAAAAATAATACAACGCAAACTCGAATCTGGATGATATTTTTAATAAACATTCTTCTAATATCAATTAACTTGAAATAATTATAATCTCGCAGGATCAAGACATAGAATAGTAGTAAAAAAACTTGTAAATATGCTCATATTAGCCCGCCCGCGGTACTAGAATGTATGAAAACTTCAAGTCCAAGAAAACGATAGAAAGCAAACTGGGAGGTCTTTGATTTTTTTATATACTATTATGCTTATACATACTAACTAAATTACGTTAAAATTAGACAGGATCAAATCATACTTTATTTGTAAAAAAAATTTAAATATTCCTTCATACCGCATCTCATGCTAAGTTTCAGACGTCTAAAACTAATACAACGCAAACTCGAATCTGGATGATATTTTTAATAAACATTCTTCTAATATCAATTAACTTGAAATAATTATAATCTCGCAGGATCAAGACATAGAATAGTAGTAAAAAAAACTTGTAAATATGCTCATATTAGCCCGCCCGCGGTACTAGAATGTATGAAAACTTCAAGTCCAAGAAAACGATAGAAAGCAAACTGGGAGGTCTTTGATTTTTTTATATACTATTATGCTTATACATACTAACTAAATTACGTTAAAATTAGACAGGATCAAATCATACTTTATTTGTAAAAAATTTTTAAATATTCCTTCATACCGCATCTCATGCTAAGTTTCAGACGTCTAAAAATAATACAATGCAAACTCGAATCTGGATGATATTTTTAATAAACATTCTTCTAATATCAATTAACTTGAAATAATTATAATCTCGCAGGATCAAGACATAGAATAGTAGTAAATTAACTTGTAAATATGCTCATATTAGCCCGCCCGCGGTTCTAGAATGTATGAAAACTTCAAGTCCAAGAAAACGATAGAAAGCAAACTGGGAGGTCTTTGATTTTTTTATGTATTATTATGCTTGTATATACTAACTAAATAACGTTAAAATTAGACAGGATCAAATCATACTTTATTTGTAAAAAAATTTTAAATATTCCTTCATACCGCATCTCATGCTAAGTTTCAGACGTCTAAAAATAATACAACGCAAACTCGAATCTGGATGATATTTTTAATAAACATTCTTCTAATATCAATTAACTTGAAATAATTATAATCTCGCAGGATCAAGACATAGAAAAGTAATAAATTAACTTGTAAATATGCTCATATTAGCCCGCCCGCGGTTCTAGAATGTATGAAAACTTCAAGTCCAAGAAAACGATAGAAAGCAAAATGGGAGGTCTTTGATTTTTTTATGTATTATTATGCTTGTATATACTAACTAAATAACGTTAAAATTAGACAGGATCAAATCATACTTTATTTGTAAAAAATTTTTAAATATTCCTTCATACCGCATCTCATGCTAAGTTTCAGACGTCTAAAAATAATACAACGCAAACTCGAATCTGGATGATATTTTTAATAAACATTCTTCTAATATCAATTAACTTGAAATAATTATAATCTCGCAGGATCAAGACATAGAAAAGTAATAAATTAACTTGTAAATATGCTCATATTAGCCCGCCCGCGGTTCTAGAATGTATGAAAACTTCAAGTCCAAGAAAACGATAGAAAGCAAAATGGGAGGTCTTTGATTTTTTTATGTATTATTATGCTTGTATATACTAACTAAATAACGTTAAAATTAGACAGGATCAAATCATACTTTATTTGTAAAAAATTTTTAAATATTCCTTCATACCGCATCTCATGCTAAGTTTCAGACGTCTAAAAATAATACAATGCAAACTCGAATCTGGATGATATTTTTAATAAACATTCTTCTAATATCAATTAACTTGAAATAATTATAATCTCGCAGGATCAAGACATAGAATAGTAGTAAATTAACTTGTAAATATGCTCATATTAGCCCGCCCGCGGTTCTAGAATGTATGAAAACTTCAAGTCCAAGAAAACGATAGAAAGCAAACTGGGAGGTCTTTGATTTTTTTATGTATTATTATGCTTGTATATACTAACTAAATAACGTTAAAATTAGACAGGATCAAATCATACTTTATTTGTAAGAAATGTTTTAATATTCCTTCATACCGCATCTCATGCTAAGTTTTAGACGTCTAAAAATAATACAACGCAAACTCGAATCTGGATGATATTTTTAATAAACATTCTTTTAATATCACTAAACAAGAAATAATTAAAATCTCGCAGGATCAAGACATAGAATAGTAGTAAAAAAACTTGTAAATATGCTCAAAATAGCCCGCCCGCGGTACGAGAATGTATGAAAACTTCAAGTCCAAGAAAACGATAGAAAGCAAACTGGGAGGTCTTTGATTTTTTTATATATTATTATGCTTATATATACTAACTAAATAACGTTAAAATTAGACAGGATCAAATCATATTTTATTTGTAAAAAAATTTTAAATATTCCTTCATACCGCATCTCATGCTAAGTTTCAGACGTCTAAAAATAATACAACGCAAACTCGAATCTGGATGATATTTTTAATAAACATTCTTCTAATATCAATTAACTTGAAATAATTATAATCTCGCAGGATCAAGACATAGAATAGTAGTAAAACAACTTGTAAATATGCTTATATTAGCCCGCCCGCGGTTCTAGAACGTATGAAAACTTCAAGTCCAAGAAAACGATAGAAAGCAAACTGGGAGGTTTTTGATTTTATTATATATTATTATGCTTATATATACTAACTAAATAACGTTAAAATTAGACAGGATCAAATCATACTTTATTTGTAAAAAATTTTTAAATATTCCTTCATACCGCATCTCATGCTAAGTTTCAGACGTCTAAAAATAATACAACGCAAACTCGAATCTGGATGATATTATTAATAAACATTCTTCTAATATCAATTAACTTGAAATAATTATAATCTCGCAGGATCAAGACATAGAATAGTAGTAAATTAACTTGTAAATATGCTCATATTAGCCCGCCCGCGGTTCTAGAATGTATGAAAACTTCAAGTCCAAGAAAACGATAGAAAGCAAACTGGGAGGTCTTTGATTTTTTTATGTATTATTATGCTTGTATATACTAACTAAATAACGTTAAAATTAGACAGGATCAAATCATACTTTATTTGTAAAAAATGTTTAAATATTCCTTCATACCGCATCTCATGCTAAGTTTCAGACGTCTAAAAATAATACAACGCAAACTCGAATCTGGATGATATTTTTAATAAACATTCTTCTAATATCAATTAACTTGAAATAATTATAATCTCGCAGGATCAAGACATAGAATAGTAGTAAATTAACTTGTAAATATGCTCATATTAGCCCGCCCGCGGTTCTAGAATGTATGAAAACTTCAAGTCCAAGAAAACGATAGAAAGCAAACTGGGAGGTCTTTGATTTTTTTATGTATTATTATGCTTGTATATACTAACTAAATAACGTTAAAATTAGACAGGATCAAATCATACTTTATTTGTAAAAAAATTTTAAATATTCCTTCATACCGCATCTCATGCTAAGTTTCAGACGTCTAAAAATAATACAACGCAAACTCGAATCTGGATGATATTTTTACTATACATTCTTCTAATATCACTAAACAAGAAATAATTAAAATCTCGCAGGATCAAGACATAGAATAGTAGTAAAACAACTTGTAAATATGCTTATATTAGCCCGCCCGCGGTTCTAGAATGTATGAAAACTTCAAGTCCAAGAAAACGATAGAAAGCAAACTGGGAGGTCTTTGATTTTTTTATATATTATTATGCTTATATATACTAACTAAATAACGTTAAAATTAGACAGGATCAAATCATACTTTATTTGTAAAAAATTTTTAAATATTCCTTCATACCGCATCTCATGCTAAGTTTCAGACGTCTAAAAATAATACAATGCAAACTCGAATCTGGATGATATTTTTAATAAACATTCTTCTAATATCAATTAACTTGAAATAATTATAATCTCGCAGGATCAAGACATAGAATAGTAATAAATTAACTTGTAAATATGCTCATATTAGCCCGCCCGCGGTTCTAGAATGTATGAAAACTTCAAGTCCAAGAAAACGATAGAAAGCAAACTGGGAGGTCTTTGATTTTTTTATGTATTATTATGCTTGTATATACTAACTTAATAACGTTAAAATTAGACAGGATCAAATCATACTTTATTTGTAAAAAATTTTTAAATATTCCTTCATACCGCATCTCATGCTAAGTTTCAGACGTCTAAAAATAATACAACGCAAACTCGAATCTGGATGATATTTTTAATAAACATTCTTTTAATATCACTAAACAAGAAATAATTAAAATCTCGGAGGATCAAGACATAGAATAGTAGTAAAACAACTTGTAAATATGCTTATATTAGCCCGCCCGCGGTTCTAGAATGTATGAAAACTTCAAGTCCAAGAAAACGATAGAAAGCAAACTGGGAGGTCTTTGATTTTTTTATATACTATTATGCTTATACATACTAACTAAATTACGTTAAAATTAGACAGGATCAAATCATACTTTATTTGTAAAAAAATTTTAAATATTCCTTCATACCGCATCTCATGCTAAGTTTCAGACGTCTAAAAATAATACAACGCAAACTCGAATCTGGATGATATTTTTAATAAACATTCTTCTAATATCAATTAACTTGAAATAATTATAATCTCGCAGGATCAAGACAGAATAGTAGTAAATTAACTTGTAAATATGCTCATATTAGCCCGCCCGCGGTTCTAGAATGTATGAAAACTTCAAGTCCAAGAAAACGATAGAAAGCAAACTGGGAGGTCTTTGATTTTTTTATGTATTATTATGCTTGTATATACTAACTAAATAACGTTAAAATTAGACAGGATCAAATCATACTTTATTTGTAAAAAAATTTTAAATATTCCTTCATACCGCATCTCATGCTAAGTTTCAGACGTCTAAAAATAATACAACGCAAACTCGAATCTGGATGACATTTTTACTATACATTCTTCTAATATCACTAAACAAGAAATAATTAAAATCTCGCAGGATCAAGACATAGAATTGTAGTAAAAAAACTTGTAAATATGCTCATATTAGCCCGCCCGCGGTACTAGAATGTATGAAAACTTCAAGTCCAAGAAAACGATAGAAAGCAAACTGGGAGGTCTTTGATTTTTTTATATACTATTATGCTTATACATACTAACTAAATTACGTTAAAATTAGACAGGATCAAATCATACTTTATTTGTAAAAAAAATTTAAATATTCCTTCATACCGCATCTCATGCTAAGTTTCAGACGTCTAAAAATAATACAACGCAAACTCGAATCTGGATGATATTATTAATAAACATTCTTCTAATATCAATTAACTTGAAATAATTATAATCTCGCAGGATCAAGACATAGAATAGTAGTAAATTAACTTGTAAATATGCTCATATTAGCCCGCCCGCGGTTCTAGAATGTATGAAAACTTCAAGTCCAAGAAAACGATAGAAAGCAAACTGGGAGGTCTTTGATTTTTTTATGTATTATTATGCTTGTATATACTAACTAAATAACGTTAAAATTAGACAGGATCAAATCATACATAATTTGTAAAAAATTTTTAAATATTCCTTCATACCGCATCTCATGCTAAGTTTCAGACGTCTAAAAATAATACAACGCAAACTCGAATCTGGATGATATTTTTAATAAACATTCTTCTAATATCAATTAACTTGAAATAATTATAATCTCGCAGGATCAAGACATAGAATAGTAGTAAATTAACTTGTAAATATGCTCATATTAGCCCGCCCGCGGTTCTAGAATGTATGAAAACTTCAAGTCCAAGAAAACGATAGAAAGCAAACTGGGAGGTCTTTGATTTTTTTATGTATTATTATGCTTGTATATACTAACTAAATAACGTTAAAATTAGACAGGATCAAATCATACTTTATTTGTAAAAAAATTTTAAATATTCCTTCATACCGCATCTCATGCTAAGTTTCAGACGTCTAAAAATAATACAACGCATACTCGAATCTGGATGATATTTTTACTATACATTCTTCTAATATCACTAAACAAGAAATAATTAAAATCTCGCAGGATCAAGACATAGAATTGTAGTAAAAAAACTTGTAAATATGCTCATATTAGCCCGCCCGCGGTACTAGAATGTATGAAAACTTCAAGTCCAAGAAAACGATAGAAAGCAAACTGGGAGGTCTTTGATTTTTTTATATACTATTATGCTTATACATACTAACTAAATTACGTTAAAATTAGACAGGATCAAATCATACTTTATTTGTAAAAAAAATTTAAATATTCCTTCATACCGCATCTCATGCTAAGTTTCAGACGTCTAAAAATAATACAACGCAAACTCGAATCTGGATGATATTATTAATAAACATTCTTCTAATATCAATTAACTTGAAATAATTATAATCTCGCAGGATCAAGACATAGAATAGTAGTAAATTAACTTGTAAATATGCTCATATTAGCCCGCCCGCGGTTCTAGAATGTATGAAAATTTCAAGTCCAAGAAAACGATAGAAAGCAAACTGGGAGGTCTTTGATTTTTTTATGTATTATTATGCTTGTATATACTAACTAAATAACGTTAAAATTAGACAGGATCAAATCATACTTTATTTGTAAAAAAATTTTAAATATTCCTTCATACCGCATCTCATGCTAAGTTTCAGACGTCTAAAAATAATACAACGCAAACTCGAATCTGGATGATATTTTTACTATACATTCTTCTAATATCACTAAACAAGAAATAATTAAAATCTCGCAGGATCAAGACATAGAATAGTAGTAAAACAACTTGTAAATATGCTTATATTAGCCCGCCCGCGGTTCTAGAATGTATGAAAACTTCAAGTCCAAGAAAACGATAGAAAGCAAACTGGGAGGTCTTTGATTTTTTTATATATTATTATGCTTATATATACTAACTAAATAACGTTAAAATTAGACAGGATCAAATCATACTTTATTTGTAAAAAAATTTTAAATATTCCTTCATACCGCATCTCATGCTAAGTTTCAGACGTCTAAAAATAATACAATGCAAACTCGAATCTGGATGATATTTTTAATAAACATTCTTCTAATATCAATTAACTTGAAATAATTATAATCTCGCAGGATCAAGACATAGAATAGTAATAAATTAACTTGTTAATATGCTCATATTAGCCCGCCCGCGGTTCTAGAATGTATGAAAACTTCAAGTCCAAGAAAACGATAGAAAGCAAACTGGGAGGTCTTTGATTTTTTTATGTATTATTATGCTTGTATATACTAACTAAATAACGTTAAAATTAGACAGGATCAAATCATACTTTATTTGTAAAAAATGTTTAAATATTCCTTCATACCGCATCTCATGCTAAGTTTCAGACGTCTAAAAATAATACAACGCAAACTCGAATCTGGATGATATTTTTAATAAACATTCTTCTAATATCACTAAACAAGAAATAATTAAAATCTCGGAGGATCAAGACATAGAATAGTAGTAAAACAACTTGTAAATATGCTTATATTAGCCCGCCCGCGGTTCTAGAATGTATGAAAACTTCAAGTCCAAGAAAACGATAGAAAGCAAACTGGGAGGTCTTTGATTTTTTTATATACTATTATGCTTATACATACTAACTAAATTACGTTAAAATTAGACAGGATCAAATCATACTTTATTTGTAAAAAAATTTTAAATATTCCTTCATACCGCATCTCATGCTAAGTTTCAGACGTCTAAAAATAATACAACGCAAACTCGAATCTGGATGATATTTTTAATAAACATTCTTCTAATATCAATTAACTTGAAATAATTATAATCTCGCAGGATCAAGACAGAATAGTAGTAAATTAACTTGTAAATATGCTCATATTAGCCCGCCCGCGGTTCTAGAATGTATGAAAACTTCAAGTCCAAGAAAACGATAGAAAGCAAACTGGGAGGTCTTTGATTTTTTTATGTATTATTATGCTTGTATATACTAACTAAATAACGTTAAAATTAGACAGGATCAAATCATACTTTATTTGTAAAAAAATTTTAAATATTCCTTCATACCGCATCTCATGCTAAGTTTCAGACGTCTAAAAATAATACAACGCAAACTCGAATCTGGATGATATTTTTACTATACATTCTTCTAATATCACTAAACAAGAAATAATTAAAATCTCGCAGGATCAAGACATAGAATTGTAGTAAAAAAACTTGTAAATATGCTCATATTAGCCCGCCCGCGGTACTAGAATGTATGAAAACTTCAAGTCCAAGAAAACGATAGAAAGCAAACTGGGAGGTCTTTGATTTTTTTATATACTATTATGCTTATACATACTAACTAAATTACGTTAAAATTAGACAGGATCAAATCATACTTTATTTGTAAAAAAAATTTAAATATTCCTTCATACCGCATCTCATGCTAAGTTTCAGACGTCTAAAAATAATACAACGCAAACTCGAATCTGGATGATATTATTAATAAACATTCTTCTAATATCAATTAACTTGAAATAATTATAATCTCGCAGGATCAAGACATAGAATAGTAGTAAATTAACTTGTAAATATGCTCATATTAGCCCGCCCGCGGTTCTAGAATGTATGAAAACTTCAAGTCCAAGAAAACGATAGAAAGCAAACTGGGAGGTCTTTGATTTTTTTATGTATTATTATGCTTGTATATACTAACTAAATAACGTTAAAATTAGACAGGATCAAATCATACATAATTTGTAAAAATTTTTTAAATATTCCTTCATACCGCATCTCATGCTAAGTTTCAGACGTCTAAAAATAATACAACGCAAACTCGAATCTGGATGATATTTTTAATAAACATTCTTCTAATATCAATTAACTTGAAATAATTATAATCTCGCAGGATCAAGACATAGAATAGTAGTAAATTAACTTGTAAATATGCTCATATTAGCCCGCCCGCGGTTCTAGAATGTATGAAAACTTCAAGTCCAAGAAAACGATAGAAAGCAAACTGGGAGGTCTTTGATTTTTTTATGTATTATTATGCTTGTATATACTAACTAAATAACGTTAAAATTAGACAGGATCAAATCATACTTTATTTGTAAAAAAATTTTAAATATTCCTTCATACCGCATCTCATGCTAAGTTTCAGACGTCTAAAAATAATACAACGCATACTCGAATCTGGATGATATTTTTACTATACATTCTTCTAATATCACTAAACAAGAAATAATTAAAATCTCGCAGGATCAAGACATAGAATTGTAGTAAAAAAACTTGTAAATATGCTCATATTAGCCCGCCCGCGGTACTAGAATGTATGAAAACTTCAAGTCCAAGAAAACGATAGAAAGCAAACTGGGAGGTCTTTGATTTTTTTATATACTATTATGCTTATACATACTAACTAAATTACGTTAAAATTAGACAGGATCAAATCATACTTTATTTGTAAAAAAAATTTAAATATTCCTTCATACCGCATCTCATGCTAAGTTTCAGACGTCTAAAAATAATACAACGCAAACTCGAATCTGGATGATATTATTAATAAACATTCTTCTAATATCAATTAACTTGAAATAATTATAATCTCGCAGGATCAAGACATAGAATAGTAGTAAATTAACTTGTAAATATGCTCATATTAGCCCGCCCGCGGTTCTAGAATGTATGAAAACTTCAAGTCCAAGAAAACGATAGAAAGCAAACTGGGAGGTCTTTGATTTTTTTATGTATTATTATGCTTGTATATACTAACTAAATAACGTTAAAATTAGACAGGATCAAATCATACTTTATTTGTAAAAAAATTTTAAATATTCCTTCATACCGCATCTCATGCTAAGTTTCAGACGTCTAAAAATAATACAACGCAAACTCGAATCTGGATGATATTTTTACTATACATTCTTCTAATATCACTAAACAAGAAATAATTAAAATCTCGCAGGATCAAGACATAGAATAGTAGTAAAACAACTTGTAAATATGCTTATATTAGCCCGCCCGCGGTTCTAGAATGTATGAAAACTTCAAGTCCAAGAAAACGATAGAAAGCAAACTGGGAGGTCTTTGATTTTTTTATATATTATTATGCTTATATATACTAACTAAATAACGTTAAAATTAGACAGGATCAAATCATACTTTATTTGTAAAAAAATTTTAAATATTCCTTCATACCGCATCTCATGCTAAGTTTCAGACGTCTAAAAATAATACAATGCAAACTCGAATCTGGATGATATTTTTAATAAACATTCTTCTAATATCAATTAACTTGAAATAATTATAATCTCGCAGGATCAAGACATAGAATAGTAGTAAAAAAAACTTGTAAATATGCTCATATTAGCCCGCCCGCGGTACTAGAATGTATGAAAACTTCAAGTCCAAGAAAACGATAGAAAGCAAACTGGGAGGTCTTTGATTTTTTTATATACTATTATGCTTATACATACTAACTAAATTACGTTAAAATTAGACAGGATCAATTCATACTTTATTTGTAAAAAAAATTTAAATATTCCTTCATACCGCATCTCATGCTAAGTTTCAGACGTCTAAAAATAATACAACGCAAACTCGAATCTGGATAATATTTTTAATAAACATTCTTCTAATATCAATTAACTTGAAATAATTATAATCTCGCAGGATCAAGACATAGAATAGTAGTAAAACAACTTGTAAATATGCTTATATTAGCCCGCCCGCGGTTCTAGAATGTATGAAAACTTCAAGTCCAAGAAAACGATAGAAAGCAAACTGGGAGGTCTTTGATTTTTTTATATATTATTATGCTTATATATACTAACTAAATAACGTTAAAATTAGACAGGATCAAATCATACTTTATTTGTAAAAAAATTTTAAATATTCCTTCATACCGCATCTCATGCTAAGTTTCAGACGTCTAAAAATAATACAACGCAAACTCGAATCTGGATGATATTTTTACTATACATTCTTCTAATATCACTAAACAAGAAATAATTAAAATCTCGCAGGATCAAGACATAGAATAGTAGTAAAACAACTTGTAAATATGCTTATATTAGCCCGCCCGCGGTTCTAGAATGTATGAAAACTTCAAGTCCAAGAAAACGATAGAAAGCAAACTGGGAGGTCTTTGATTTTTTTATATATTATTATGCTTATATATACTAACTAAATAACGTTAAAATTAGACAGGATCAAATCATACTTTATTTGTAAAAAAATTTTAAATATTCCTTCATACCGCATCTCATGCTAAGTTTCAGACGTCTAAAAATAATACAATGCAAACTCGAATCTGGATGATATTTTTAATAAACATTCTTCTAATATCAATTAACTTGAAATAATTATAATCTCGCAGGATCAAGACATAGAATAGTAATAAATTAACTTGTTAATATGCTCATATTAGCCCGCCCGCGGTTCTAGAATGTATGAAAACTTCAAGTCCAAGAAAACGATAGAAAGCAAACTGGGAGGTCTTTGATTTTTTTATGTATTATTATGCTTGTATATACTAACTAAATAACGTTAAAATTAGACAGGATCAAATCATACTTTATTTGTAAAAAATGTTTAAATATTCCTTCATACCGCATCTCATGCTAAGTTTTAGACGTCTAAAAATAATACAACGCAAACTCGAATCTGGATGATATTTTTAATAAACATTCTTTTAATATCACTAAACAAGAAATAATTAAAATCTCGCAGGATCAAGACATAGAATAGTAGTAAAACAACTTGTAAATATGCTTATATTAGCCCGCCCGCGGTTCTAGAATGTATGAAAACTTCAAGTCCAAGAAAACGATAGAAAGCAAACTGGGAGGTCTTTGATTTTTTTATATACTATTATGCTTATACATACTAACTAAATTACGTTAAAATTAGACAGGATCAAATCATACTTTATTTGTAAAAAATGTTTTAATATTCCTTCATACCGCATCTCATGCTAAGTTTTAGACGTCTAAAAATAATACAACGCAAACTCGAATCTGGATGATATTGTTACTATACATTCTTCTAATATCACTAAACAAGAAATAATTAAAATCTCGCAGGATCAAGACATAGAATAGTAGTAAAAAAAACTTGTAAATATGCTGATATTAGCCCGCCCGCGGTACTAGAATGTATGAAAACTTCAAGTCCAAGAAAACGATAGAAAGCAAACTGGGAGGTCTTTGATTTTTTTATATACTATTATGCTTATACATACTAACTAAATTACGTTAAAATTAGACAGGATCAAATCATACTTTATTTGTAAAAAAAATTTAAATATTCCTTCATACCGCATCTCATGCTAAGTTTCAGACGTCTAAAAATAATACAACGCAAACTCGAATCTGAATGATATTTTTACTATACATTCTTCTAATATCACTAAACAAGAAATAATTAAAATCTCGCAGGATCAAGACATAGAATTGTAGTAAAAAAACTTGTAAATATGCTCATATTAGCCCGCCCGCGGTACTAGAATGTATGAAAACTTCAAGTCCAAGAAAACGATAGAAAGCAAACTGGGAGGTCTTTGATTTTTTTATATACTATTATGCTTATACATACTAACTAAATTACGTTAAAATTAGACAGGATCAAATCATACTTTATTTGTAAAAAAAATTTAAATATTCCTTCATACCGCATCTCATGCTAAGTTTCAGACGTCTAAAAATAATACAACGCAAACTCGAATCTGGATGATATTTTTAATAAACATTCTTCTAATATCAATTAACTTGAAATAATTATAATCTCGCAGGATCAAGACATAGAATAGTAGTAAATTAACTTGTAAATATGCTCATATTAGCCCGCCCGCGGTTCTAGAATGTATGAAAACTTCAAGTCCAAGAAAACGATAGAAAGCAAACTGGGAGGTCTTTGATTTTTTTATGTATTATTATGCTTGTATATACTAACTAAATAACGTTAAAATTAGACAGGATCAAATCATACTTTATTTGTAAAAAAATTTTAAATATTCCTTCATACCGCATCTCATGCTAAGTTTCAGACGTCTAAAAATAATACAACGCAAACTCGAATCTGGATGATATTTTTAATAAACATTCTTCTAATATCAATTAACTTGAAATAATTATAATCTCGCAGGATCAAGACATAGAAAAGTAATAAATTAACTTGTAAATATGCTCATATTAGCCCGCCCGCGGTTCTAGAATGTATGAAAACTTCAAGTCCAAGAAAACGATAGAAAGCAAACTGGGAGGTCTTTGATTTTTTTATGTATTATTATGCTTGTATATACTAACTAAATAACGTTAAAATTAGACAGGATCAAATCATACTTTATTTGTAAGAAATGTTTTAATATTCCTTCATACCGCATCTCATGCTAAGTTTTAGACGTCTAAAAATAATACTACGCAAACTCGAATCTGGATGATATTTTTAATAAACATTCTTTTAATATCACTAAACAAGAAATAATTAAAATCTCGCAGGATCAAGACATAGAATAGTAGTAAAAAAACTTGTAAATATGCTCATATTAGCCCGCCCGCGGTACTAGAATGTATGAAAACTTCAAGTCCAAGAAAACGATAGAAAGCAAACTGGGAGGTCTTTGATTTTTTTATATACTATTATGCTTATACATACTAACTAAATTACGTTAAAATTAGACAGGATCAAATCATACTTTATTTGTAAAAAAAATTTAAATATTCCTTCATACCGCATCTCATGCTAAGTTTCAGACGTCTAAAACTAATACAACGCAAACTCGAATCTGGATGATATTTTTAATAAACATTCTTCTAATATCAATTAACTTGAAATAATTATAATCTCGCAGGATCAAGACATAGAATAGTAGTAAAAAAACTTGTAAATATGCTCATATTAGCCCGCCCGCGGTACTAGAATGTATGAAAACTTCAAGTCCAAGAAAACGATAGAAAGCAAACTGGGAGGTCTTTGATTTTTTTATGTATTATTATGCTTGTATATACTAACTAAATAACGTTAAAATTAGACAGGATCAAATCATACTTTATTTGTAAAAAATGTTTAAATATTCCTTCATACCGCATCTCATGCTAAGTTTTAGACGTCTAAAAATAATACAACGCAAACTCGAATCTGGATGATATTTTTAATAAACATTCTTTTAATATCACTAAACAAGAAATAATTAAAATCTCGCAGGATCAAGACATAGAATAGTAGTAAAAAAACTTGTAAATATGCTCATAATAGCCCGCCCGCGGTACGAGAATGTATGAAAACTTCAAGTCCAAGAAAACGATAGAAAGCAAACTGGGAGGTCTTTGATTTTTTTATATACTATTATGCTTATACATACTAACTAAATTACGTTAAAATTAGACAGGATCAAATCATACTTTATTTGTAAAAAAATTTTAAATATTCCTTCATACCGCATCTCATGCTAAGTTTCAAACGTCTAAAAATAATACAACGCAAACTCGAATCTGGATGATATTTTTACTATACATTCTTCTAATATCACTAAACAAGAAATTATTAAAATCTCGCAGGATCAAGACATAGAATAGTAGTAAAAAAACTTGTAAATATGCTCATATTAGCCCGCCCGCGGTTCTAGAATGTATGAAAACTTCAAGTCTAAGAAAACGATAGAAAGCAAACTGGGAGGTCTTTGATTTTTTTATGTATTATTATGCTTGTATATACTAACTAAATAACGTTAAAATTAGACAGGATCAAATCATACTTTATTTGTAAAAAAATTTTAAATATTCCTTCATACCGCATCTCATGCTAAGTTTCAGACGTCTAAAAATAAAACTGGTTGATATTTTTAATAAATATTCTTCTAATATCACTTAACAAGAAATAATTAAAATCTCGCATCTTAGTACGAGATGCCGTAAGAAGTAATCTTTAAAATTTTTTTACAAATAAAGTATAATTTGATCCTGTCAAATTTTAACGTTATTTGGTTAGTATATATAAGCATAATAATATATAGAAAAATCAAAGACCTCCCAGTTTGCTTTCTATCGTTTTCTTGGACTTGAAGTTTTCATACATTCTAGAACCGCGGGCGGGCTAATATAAGCATATTTACAAGTTGTTTAACTACTATTCTATGTCTTGATCCTGCGAGATTATAATTATTTCAAGTTAATTGATATTAGAAGAATGTTTATTAAAAATATTATCCAGATTCGAGTTTGCGTTGTATTATTTTTAGACGTCTGAAACTTAGCATGAGATGCGGTATGAAGGAATATTTAAAATTTTTTTACAAATAAAGTATGATTTGATCCTGTCTAATTTTAACGTTATTTAGTTAGTATATACAAGCATAATAATACATAAAAAAATCAAAGACCTCCCAGTTTGCTTTCTATCGTTTTCTTGGACTTGAAGTTTTCATACATTCTAGAACCGCGGGCGGGCTAATATGAGCATATTTACAAGTTAATTTACTACTATTCTATGTCTTGATCCTGCGAGATTATAATTATTTCAAGTTAATTGATATTAGAAGAATGTTTATTAAAAATATCATCCAGATTCGAGTTTGCGTTGTATTATTTTTAGACGTCTGAAACTTAGCATGAGATGCGGTATGAAGGAATATTTAAAAATTTTTTACAAATAAAGTATGATTTGATCCTGTCTAATTTTAACGTTTTTTAGTTAGTATATACAAGCATAATAATATATTAAAAAATCAAAGACCTCCCAGTTTGCTTTCTATCGTTTTCTTGGACTTGAAGTTTTCATACATTCTAGAACCGCGGGCGGGCTAATATGAGCATATTTACAAGTTAATTGACTACTATTCTATGTCTTGATCCTGCGAGATTATAATTATTTCAAGTTAATTGATATTAGAAGAATGTTTATTAAAAATATCATCCAGATTCGAGTTTGCGTTGTATTATTTTTAGACGTCTGAAACTTAGCATGAGATGCGGTATGAAGGAATATTTAAAATTTTTTTACAAATAAAGTATGATTTGATCCTGTCTAATTTTAACGTTATTTAGTTAGTATATACAAGCATAATAATACATAAAAAAATCAAAGACCTCCCAGTTTGCTTTCTATCGTTTTCTTGGACTTGAAGTTTTCATACATTCTAGAACCGCGGGCGGGCTAATATGAGCATATTTACAAGTTAATTTACTACTATTCTATGTCTTGATCCTGCGAGATTATAATTATTTCAAGTTAATTGATATTAGAAGAATGTTTATTAATAATATCATCCAGATTCGAGTTTGCGTTGTATTATTTTTAGACGTCTGAAACTTAGCATGAGATGCGGTATGAAGGAATATTTAAATTTTTTTTACAAATAAAGTATGATTTGATCCTGTCTAATTTTAACGTAATTTAGTTAGTATGTATAAGCATAATAGTATATAAAAAAATCAAAGACCTCCCAGTTTGCTTTCTATCGTTTTCTTGGACTTGAAGTTTTCATACATTCTAGTACCGCGGGCGGGCTAATATGAGCATATTTACAAGTTTTTTTACTACAATTCTATGTCTTGATCCTGCGAGATTTTAATTATTTCTTGTTTAGTGATATTAGAAGAATGTATAGTAAAAATATCATCCAGATTCGAGTTTGCGTTGTATTATTTTTAGACGTCTGAAACTTAGCATGAGATGCGGTATGAAGGAATATTTAAAATTTTTTTACAAATAAAGTATGATTTGATCCTGTCTAATTTTAACGTTATTTAGTTAGTATATACAAGCATAATAATACATAAAAAAATCAAAGACCTCCCAGTTTGCTTTCTATCGTTTTCTTGGACTTGAAGTTTTCATACATTCTAGAACCGCGGGCGGGCTAATATGAGCATATTTACAAGTTAATTTACTACTATTCTGTCTTGATCCTGCGAGATTATAATTATTTCAAGTTAATTGATATTAGAAGAATGTTTATTAAAAATATCATCCAGATTCGAGTTTGCGTTGTATTATTTTTAGACGTCTGAAACTTAGCATGAGATGCGGTATGAAGGAATATTTAAAATTTTTTTACAAATAAAGTATGATTTGATCCTGTCTAATTTTAACGTAATTTAGTTAGTATGTATAAGCATAATAGTATATAAAAAAAATCAAAGACCTCCCAGTTTGCTTTCTATCGTTTTCTTGGACTTGAAGTTTTCATACATTCTAGAACCGCGGGCGGGCTAATATAAGCATATTTACAAGTTGTTTTACTACTATTCTATGTCTTGATCCTCCGAGATTTTAATTATTTCTTGTTTAGTGATATTAAAAGAATGTTTATTAAAAATATCATCCAGATTCGAGTTTGCGTTGTATTATTTTTAGACGTCTGAAACTTAGCATGAGATGCGGTATGAAGGAATATTTAAACATTTTTTACAAATAAAGTATGATTTGATCCTGTCTAATTTTAACGTTATTTAGTTAGTATATACAAGCATAATAATACATAAAAAAATCAAAGACCTCCCAGTTTGCTTTCTATCGTTTTCTTGGACTTGAAGTTTTCATACATTCTAGAACCGCGGGCGGGCTAATATGAGCATATTAACAAGTTAATTTATTACTATTCTATGTCTTGATCCTGCGAGATTATAATTATTTCAAGTTAATTGATATTAGAAGAATGTTTATTAAAAATATCATCCAGATTCGAGTTTGCATTGTATTATTTTTAGACGTCTGAAACTTAGCATGAGATGCGGTATGAAGGAATATTTAAAATTTTTTTACAAATAAAGTATGATTTGATCCTGTCTAATTTTAACGTTATTTAGTTAGTATATATAAGCATAATAATATATAAAAAAATCAAAGACCTCCCAGTTTGCTTTCTATCGTTTTCTTGGACTTGAAGTTTTCATACATTCTAGAACCGCGGGCGGGCTAATATAAGCATATTTACAAGTTGTTTTACTACTATTCTATGTCTTGATCCTGCGAGATTTTAATTATTTCTTGTTTAGTGATATTAGAAGAATGTATAGTAAAAATATCATCCAGATTCGAGTTTGCGTTGTATTATTTTTAGACGTCTGAAACTTAGCATGAGATGCGGTATGAAGGAATATTTAAAATTTTTTTACAAATAAAGTATGATTTGATCCTGTCTAATTTTAACGTTATTTAGTTAGTATATACAAGCATAATAATACATAAAAAAATCAAAGACCTCCCAGTTTGCTTTCTATCGTTTTCTTGGACTTGAAGTTTTCATACATTCTAGAACCGCGGGCGGGCTAATATGAGCATATTTACAAGTTAATTTACTACTATTCTATGTCTTGATCCTGCGAGATTATAATTATTTCAAGTTAATTGATATTAGAAGAATGTTTATTAATAATATCATCCAGATTCGAGTTTGCGTTGTATTATTTTTAGACGTCTGAAACTTAGCATGAGATGCGGTATGAAGGAATATTTAAATTTTTTTTACAAATAAAGTATGATTTGATCCTGTCTAATTTTAACGTAATTTAGTTAGTATGTATAAGCATAATAGTATATAAAAAAATCAAAGACCTCCCAGTTTGCTTTCTATCGTTTTCTTGGACTTGAAGTTTTCATACATTCTAGTACCGCGGGCGGGCTAATATGAGCATATTTACAAGTTTTTTTACTACAATTCTATGTCTTGATCCTGCGAGATTTTAATTATTTCTTGTTTAGTGATATTAGAAGAATGTATAGTAAAAATATCATCCAGATTCGAGTATGCGTTGTATTATTTTTAGACGTCTGAAACTTAGCATGAGATGCGGTATGAAGGAATATTTAAAATTTTTTTACAAATAAAGTATGATTTGATCCTGTCTAATTTTAACGTTATTTAGTTAGTATATACAAGCATAATAATACATAAAAAAATCAAAGACCTCCCAGTTTGCTTTCTATCGTTTTCTTGGACTTGAAGTTTTCATACATTCTAGAACCGCGGGCGGGCTAATATGAGCATATTTACAAGTTAATTTACTACTATTCTATGTCTTGATCCTGCGAGATTATAATTATTTCAAGTTAATTGATATTAGAAGAATGTTTATTAAAAATATCATCCAGATTCGAGTTTGCGTTGTATTATTTTTAGACGTCTGAAACTTAGCATGAGATGCGGTATGAAGGAATATTTAAAAATTTTTTACAAATTATGTATGATTTGATCCTGTCTAATTTTAACGTTATTTAGTTAGTATATACAAGCATAATAATACATAAAAAAATCAAAGACCTCCCAGTTTGCTTTCTATCGTTTTCTTGGACTTGAAGTTTTCATACATTCTAGTACCGCGGGCGGGCTAATATGAGCATATTTACAAGTTAATTTACTACTATTCTATGTCTTGATCCTGCGAGATTATAATTATTTCAAGTTAATTGATATTAGAAGAATGTTTATTAATAATATCATCCAGATTCGAGTTTGCGTTGTATTATTTTTAGACGTCTGAAACTTAGCATGAGATGCGGTATGAAGGAATATTTAAATTTTTTTTACAAATAAAGTATGATTTGATCCTGTCTAATTTTAACGTAATTTAGTTAGTATGTATAAGCATAATAGTATATAAAAAAATCAAAGACCTCCCAGTTTGCTTTCTATCGTTTTCTTGGACTTGAAGTTTTCATACATTCTAGTACCGCGGGCGGGCTAATATGAGCATATTTACAAGTTTTTTTACTACAATTCTATGTCTTGATCCTGCGAGATTTTAATTATTTCTTGTTTAGTGATATTAGAAGAATGTATAGTAAAAATATCATCCAGATTCGAGTTTGCGTTGTATTATTTTTAGACGTCTGAAACTTAGCATGAGATGCGGTATGAAGGAATATTTAAAATTTTTTTACAAATAAAGTATGATTTGATCCTGTCTAATTTTAACGTTATTTAGTTAGTATATACAAGCATAATAATACATAAAAAAATCAAAGACCTCCCAGTTTGCTTTCTATCGTTTTCTTGGACTTGAAGTTTTCATACATTCTAGAACCGCGGGCGGGCTAATATGAGCATATTTACAAGTTAATTTACTACTATTCTGTCTTGATCCTGCGAGATTATAATTATTTCAAGTTAATTGATATTAGAAGAATGTTTATTAAAAATATCATCCAGATTCGAGTTTGCGTTGTATTATTTTTAGACGTCTGAAACTTAGCATGAGATGCGGTATGAAGGAATATTTAAAATTTTTTTACAAATAAAGTATGATTTGATCCTGTCTAATTTTAACGTAATTTAGTTAGTATGTATAAGCATAATAGTATATAAAAAAATCAAAGACCTCCCAGTTTGCTTTCTATCGTTTTCTTGGACTTGAAGTTTTCATACATTCTAGAACCGCGGGCGGGCTAATATAAGCATATTTACAAGTTGTTTTACTACTATTCTATGTCTTGATCCTCCGAGATTTTAATTATTTCTTGTTTAGTGATATTAAAAGAATGTTTATTAAAAATATCATCCAGATTCGAGTTTGCGTTGTATTATTTTTAGACGTCTGAAACTTAGCATGAGATGCGGTATGAAGGAATATTTAAAAATTTTTTACAAATAAAGTATGATTTGATCCTGTCTAATTTTAACGTTATTAAGTTAGTATATACAAGCATAATAATACATAAAAAAATCAAAGACCTCCCAGTTTGCTTTCTATCGTTTTCTTGGACTTGAAGTTTTCATACATTCTAGAACCGCGGGCGGGCTAATATGAGCATATTTACAAGTTAATTTACTACTATTCTATGTCTTGATCCTGCGAGATTATAATTATTTCAAGTTAATTGATATTAGAAGAATGTTTATTAATAATATCATCCAGATTCGAGTTTGCGTTGTATTATTTTTAGACGTCTGAAACTTAGCATGAGATGCGGTATGAAGGAATATTTAAAAATTTTTTACAAATAAAGTATGATTTGATCCTGTCTAATTTTAACGTTATTTAGTTAGTATATATAAGCATAATAATATATAATAAAATCAAAAACCTCCCAGTTTGCTTTCTATCGTTTTCTTGGACTTGAAGTTTTCATACGTTCTAGAACCGCGGGCGGGCTAATATAAGCATATTTACAAGTTGTTTTACTACTATTCTATGTCTTGATCCTGCGAGATTATAATTATTTCAAGTTAATTGATATTAGAAGAATGTTTATTAAAAATATCATCCAGATTCGAGTTTGCGTTGTATTATTTTTAGACGTCTGAAACTTAGCATGAGATGCGGTATGAAGGAATATTTAAAATTTTTTTACAAATAAAATATGATTTGATCCTGTCTAATTTTAACGTTATTTAGTTAGTATATATAAGCATAATAATATATAAAAAAATCAAAGACCTCCCAGTTTGCTTTCTATCGTTTTCTTGGACTTGAAGTTTTCATACATTCTCGTACCGCGGGCGGGCTATTTTGAGCATATTTACAAGTTTTTTTACTACTATTCTATGTCTTGATCCTGCGAGATTTTAATTATTTCTTGTTTAGTGATATTAAAAGAATGTTTATTAAAAATATCATCCAGATTCGAGTTTGCGTTGTATTATTTTTAGACGTCTAAAACTTAGCATGAGATGCGGTATGAAGGAATATTAAAACATTTCTTACAAATAAAGTATGATTTGATCCTGTCTAATTTTAACGTTATTTAGTTAGTATATACAAGCATAATAATACATAAAAAAATCAAAGACCTCCCAGTTTGCTTTCTATCGTTTTCTTGGACTTGAAGTTTTCATACATTCTAGAACCGCGGGCGGGCTAATATGAGCATATTTACAAGTTAATTTATTACTTTTCTATGTCTTGATCCTGCGAGATTATAATTATTTCAAGTTAATTGATATTAGAAGAATGTTTATTAAAAATATCATCCAGATTCGAGTTTGCGTTGTATTATTTTTAGACGTCTGAAACTTAGCATGAGATGCGGTATGAAGGAATATTTAAAATTTTTTTACAAATAAAGTATGATTTGATCCTGTCTAATTTTAACGTTATTTAGTTAGTATATACAAGCATAATAATACATAAAAAAATCAAAGACCTCCCAGTTTGCTTTCTATCGTTTTCTTGGACTTGAAGTTTTCATACATTCTAGAACCGCGGGCGGGCTAATATGAGCATATTTACAAGTTAATTTATTACTTTTCTATGTCTTGATCCTGCGAGATTATAATTATTTCAAGTTAATTGATATTAGAAGAATGTTTATTAAAAATATCATCCAGATTCGAGTTTGCGTTGTATTATTTTTAGACGTCTGAAACTTAGCATGAGATGCGGTATGAAGGAATATTTAAAAATTTTTTACAAATAAAGTATGATTTGATCCTGTCTAATTTTAACGTTATTTAGTTAGTATATACAAGCATAATAATACATAAAAAAATCAAAGACCTCCCATTTTGCTTTCTATCGTTTTCTTGGACTTGAAGTTTTCATACATTCTAGAACCGCGGGCGGGCTAATATGAGCATATTTACAAGTTAATTTATTACTTTTCTATGTCTTGATCCTGCGAGATTATAATTATTTCAAGTTAATTGATATTAGAAGAATGTTTATTAAAAATATCATCCAGATTCGAGTTTGCGTTGTATTATTTTTAGACGTCTGAAACTTAGCATGAGATGCGGTATGAAGGAATATTTAAAATTTTTTTACAAATAAAGTATGATTTGATCCTGTCTAATTTTAACGTTATTTAGTTAGTATATACAAGCATAATAATACATAAAAAAATCAAAGACCTCCCAGTTTGCTTTCTATCGTTTTCTTGGACTTGAAGTTTTCATACATTCTAGAACCGCGGGCGGGCTAATATGAGCATATTTACAAGTTAATTTACTACTATTCTATGTCTTGATCCTGCGAGATTATAATTATTTCAAGTTAATTGATATTAGAAGAATGTTTATTAAAAATATCATCCAGATTCGAGTTTGCATTGTATTATTTTTAGACGTCTGAAACTTAGCATGAGATGCGGTATGAAGGAATATTTAAAAATTTTTTACAAATAAAGTATGATTTGATCCTGTCTAATTTTAACGTTATTTAGTTAGTATATATAAGCATAATAATATATAAAAAAATCAAAGACCTCCCAGTTTGCTTTCTATCGTTTTCTTGGACTTGAAGTTTTCATACATTCTAGAACCGCGGGCGGGCTAATATGAGCATATTTACAAGTTAATTTATTACTTTTCTATGTCTTGATCCTGCGAGATTATAATTATTTCAAGTTAATTGATATTAGAAGAATGTTTATTAAAAATATCATCCAGATTCGAGTTTGCGTTGTATTATTTTTAGACGTCTGAAACTTAGCATGAGATGCGGTATGAAGGAATATTTAAAAATTTTTTACAAATAAAGTATGATTTGATCCTGTCTAATTTTAACGTTATTTAGTTAGTATATACAAGCATAATAATACATAAAAAAATCAAAGACCTCCCATTTTGCTTTCTATCGTTTTCTTGGACTTGAAGTTTTCATACATTCTAGAACCGCGGGCGGGCTAATATGAGCATATTTACAAGTTAATTTATTACTTTTCTATGTCTTGATCCTGCGAGATTATAATTATTTCAAGTTAATTGATATTAGAAGAATGTTTATTAAAAATATCATCCAGATTCGAGTTTGCGTTGTATTATTTTTAGACGTCTGAAACTTAGCATGAGATGCGGTATGAAGGAATATTTAAAATTTTTTTACAAATAAAGTATGATTTGATCCTGTCTAATTTTAACGTTATTTAGTTAGTATATACAAGCATAATAATACATAAAAAAATCAAAGACCTCCCAGTTTGCTTTCTATCGTTTTCTTGGACTTGAAGTTTTCATACATTCTAGAACCGCGGGCGGGCTAATATGAGCATATTTACAAGTTAATTTACTACTATTCTATGTCTTGATCCTGCGAGATTATAATTATTTCAAGTTAATTGATATTAGAAGAATGTTTATTAAAAATATCATCCAGATTCGAGTTTGCATTGTATTATTTTTAGACGTCTGAAACTTAGCATGAGATGCGGTATGAAGGAATATTTAAAAATTTTTTACAAATAAAGTATGATTTGATCCTGTCTAATTTTAACGTAATTTAGTTAGTATGTATAAGCATAATAGTATATAAAAAAATCAAAGACCTCCCAGTTTGCTTTCTATCGTTTTCTTGGACTTGAAGTTTTCATACATTCTAGTACCGCGGGCGGGCTAATATGAGCATATTTACAAGTTTTTTTTACTACTATTCTATGTCTTGATCCTGCGAGATTATAATTATTTCAAGTTAATTGATATTAGAAGAATGTTTATTAAAAATATCATCCAGATTCGAGTTTGCGTTGTATTAGTTTTAGACGTCTGAAACTTAGCATGAGATGCGGTATGAAGGAATATTTAAATTTTTTTTACAAATAAAGTATGATTTGATCCTGTCTAATTTTAACGTAATTTAGTTAGTATGTATAAGCATAATAGTATATAAAAAAATCAAAGACCTCCCAGTTTGCTTTCTATCGTTTTCTTGGACTTGAAGTTTTCATACATTCTAGTACCGCGGGCGGGCTAATATGAGCATATTTACAAGTTTTTTTACTACTATTCTATGTCTTGATCCTGCGAGATTTTAATTATTTCTTGTTTATTGATATTAAAAGAATGTTTATGAAAAATATCATCCAGATTCGAGTTTGCGTTGTATTATTTTTAGACGTCTGTATCTTAGTACGAGATGCCGTAAGAAGTAATCTTTAAAATTTTTTTACAAGTAAAGTATGATTTGATCATGTCTAATTTTAACGTTATTTAGTTAGTATATATAAGCATAATAATATATAAAAAAATCAAGTTGCTCACAGTTTGCTTTATATAGTTTTTATAATGAAATTACCCTTTACGCTAAGAACGGACACGAGTATTAATAAAATAAAAAATTGCTTAATATTTTAAGAAATAACTGTACATTACTACTATATCTATTTAAAATTATCAAAAAGTAATAATTAATAGCATTTGTAGCGAATTTATTGTATAACAAAAAGTTTTTACGACGCGCGGTACCGTTGCGGCCCTTCGCGTAAATCGTCAGGCGGCCGGCCGCTAGCCGGCTGCTATCTTCAGTTCCATGTGTATCGGGTAGAGTCGCGAACACAACACACGCAACACATTCATTACGCTAAAGTTAACCTGCTTTACACATTTGATATACCTACAGTATTTGACTACATTAACTGCACCAACTACATTTGTCTGAAACAAATGAAATAAAACTTATATTTCAGTTAATGTTTGTATTAAATCATAATGGTCTATAAACTATTAGATTGTATATATATGCAACGCAATGTCGCGTAATTACCTTGGCTATTTGTATATGAATTTAATAATAATTAATTAATGCCCGCACGCCGCTACTAATTGTGCTCGTTAAGCTCATTAATTATTGTTTACGCAAAATATTTACAGCACACAGTTACAGTTTCATTTAAATCTAAATGTCCGATACACTATTTAGTACATACTGGCTTTATCACTAGTTTTTTACCTTTCCTCTTTACTCATACATATCTTATAACTCACCCTCGCTTTGCTCTGGTTCATCGCTGCCAAATTTAAATCACCAAAAATGTAGAGCTTTCATATAAACTTGCGAGAGCCCTTAGACCTCATTAATCCGGCCCTGTCGCAATATGCGTTCTTAGAGGACTTCTAGTAACTGCCTGCCTACCAACATCATATTGTGATATTTTGTGATGAGTGATAAAGTGAGTGACCTTTCGCTTTTATATATTTTGATTTATACAAAGTTAAATGTATTTTTTTAAATAAGTTAAAAATATAAGTTATTATATGTATATATTGCCCAGTATGTTAGCAAGGCATTCGGTACATGCATGTTTGCTCAATTAATTATTGAGAATGTCTGTTTAGCGACTTGTTGTGATGCCACCGAATGTTACCGGCGACCAGTGCCGGCGGCGTGCTGTTTACGATACGCTCAAGGTGACGAGCGCGGCCGCTCGCTGTTGACATTCAGTTTCATTAATCCGTAATGACATCACATGCCTCGCTCTATCCACTGACATATTATTAATATTAGTCAAGAGGTAACATTATACTCCAGATATACTTCAACCAGGTAATTCTCGGTACATGATGTGATAGAGTTACTTGCTAGAAACGTTAAAGTTATAACATTTTATACTGAACTCTACCACCAATAAGAAAATACTTCAAATATACAAAATAGTACAATATATAATATAAAAAAAGAGTTTTAAACTAAATAAAGAATAGACGGCAACACAAATTACTTACTTTATAACCATGACTATGTATTCCTATTTAAAAAGAAATCCTGTGTGCCGATAAAATTGTTTAACGACCACATAAAAAGAACTTTTGCTACTGGAAAGTATGTAATATGTATATAGAAAATTAATATATTAAAAAATATATAAGTATGTGAAGTAATAAATTGATGTATAAATAATGTAAAAAGGTTAACTGTAACCTCAATATACAAGAAACGGTTATTACAGGTGGAAGAAATTCGAGGCTGGATCGATGACGTGAACCACAACACACAACTCATCCGGCGACTGCACTCGGACCCCACGTATCATACAAACAAGCGTAAGATTACAAATTTAAATAAGTTATGAATCTATATATATACTAATATTATAAAGAAGTAAAGTTTGTTTGTTTGTTAAATTGTAAGGGGTAATCTCGGGATCTACTGAACCGATTTTAAAAATTCTTTTACCAATAGAAAGCTACATTATTGCTGAGTGTCATAGGTTATATAAAAAAACCGAAAAATAAAAAGGCTTTTACGTGGTAGTCCGTTTTGCAAAGTGAATCGGAGACAAAACGGTCGAATGAAAGCGTTTCTTACGAACGCTGCCTTAACTGTGAAAGATATATTTTTGAGTTCTAGAGAAAAGATGTGGAGCTTGAAAATGCCTACAAAAAAGTCAACGACAGCATATGTCTAACTTTTATATTTAAGTGACAAAAAGTAGTTTTTTCAATATTAGTATAGATTAATAATTTAAATTATTTAAACACTCTGTACTAAAAAAGGATTATTAAAATTTATATGCCCAACGAAGTGGGCACGGGTCAGCTACTGTACATAATACTTTCTTAGGTTTACGCGAATATTTGACATTATGAATGAAACTACTTTTTCGGATTTTTATTTGGATTTTTGGTTCCCGACGTTTCGAATGCTTTACAGAAATCATGGTCACGGGAGAGTCTCTTTATGAATAGGTAATGAGGTAGTTTCATTTATTATTAATACATGTTTTCTATCCATTACAAGATGCACGCTACATCAGGTTTCTTACAAATCCGTGCACCGCTTTGCACACATTTTGCACATATATTATACTTTGCTTCGCTTTCACGAAAAATTGACCGTTACCATAGAGTACCTAACAGATAGTTTAGTTTTGAGAAAGATATTTTTTTCTGCTTTTCTTGCTGATAAAGATCGTGAACACGTATGCGGTATGATTTGATCTGGCTATGGAGAATTACGTCCTCTGACAGCTCTCGGGTGAGACATTACATACATGTGTCCAAAAAATAATATTATAATTCGGCAAGAATATAAGTTCTTGTGGCAAATTTGGCACGTACGTATATCGCGTATAAAGTAGAGATGCCGTATAAAGAGAATATAATAGAGAAAGATTGGAAACGTAGGGAAACTCTAGCTTATATATGGACGGTTCAGAATTGCAGGAGCAGCTGGAGTCGGTGGTGCAGCAGTCGGGCGCGGCGGCGCTGCGCGTGTGCGGCGCGCTGCGCGGGCTGGGCGCGCGGGCGGGGGCGGGCGCGGGCGCGGGGGCGGGCGCGGGGGCGGGCGCGGGGGCGGGCGCGGGGGCGGACGCGGGAGCGGGCGCGGGGGCGGGGGCGGGGGCGGACGCGGGAGCGGGCGCGGGGGCGGGCGCGCGCGGCGTCGCCGGCCGCATGGCGCGCCTGCACTACGCCGCCGCGCGCCGCCTCTACGCCGACGCACTCGACGCGCACCACCACGCGCTGCAGCTGCTCAAGGACCACCAGCTACGTCTGTTGCAGGATCAGATCAAACTCAGTGCGTTTTACTTTACTTTTTATGATTATACTCTATTCACGGAGTGAATTGCAATTGCATACAAACTGATAAGGACAGAAAAATGTCTAGCTCCTCCCAATAACGCTTGAAACTGGTTTGAAATCATAGGGCTCGTTCACACTACACTACATAAATAAGATAGGTAATAATTAGTCTAATCTATAATCGTACATATATGATAAACTTAACGAAATCTTTTTCTGTTACTCGGTATACAAACTCTGCCTTTTGATTTGTGCGTGTTTCACACAAATAGTACTTAATCAATAATCTTATTACTAGGATCAATTTTTAGGATACTTTTTACTACAGGAATATCTTTCATTTTGCACTGGCAATATCTATTTTTATCAATACTGTCTCAGCGTACAAAGCGTGTGAGAGTTTTTTTTTTCATTCTCCTTTTTTAGTGTAACTTTGTTTTTTTTTTAATTGCCCAAATTATTAATTTATTGTAATTATGGTCCAGATTGGGTTGCAATGATACCTATGAGTATAGCTGTTTTCGGTAAGGCAGTTTTGATTTAAGAACAGTTCAACGGGTAAGGGTGAACGCACGCCAGTCACCTACTTAACTCGCATTAGCGATATGAAAATGAGCGGTAAATTCATTCACGACGTGTTAAATTATTGTTCATCAAGGAAAGTACAACGTGCGGTACGATGTGCGTCGCAAAAACTGGGTCAGTCTTACTAATCGTGACCTGTTACCTTTTTCAGCGAATCTCACAATATCAGACGAAGAATGCGAACATCTCTTAGAATCCAACAACATATGCCTGTTTGTCGATAATGTAAGTTAACTATCCTACTATTTCTATAAATCCTGTCTCCTTAAAATATACACAGAATAATTTAACAGTTATTTAATAAAATCTGTACATGATTTTTTTAAACACGATGACTTAAGACTAAACCAAACCCAAAACTATAGTTATTAAAAACATTGGCTCTTTATCTAGTTGTATCGTTCCAAACTTTTTTATACTTGAGACTACGGAAATTGAGACTGTAAGAATAACTCTACTCACTAAATGTCACTTGTAAATTTCTACGCAATTTTTTTTGAAATGATATCTTATTACTCCGGTCACTATTACTGAAGGAAAATCTTACATTTCTATAGGAGAACGCATCGATTGGTTTTATTAGGTCGACCTTGGAAAAGAAAGATTGAATCTTAATCTTGCAAGACTGTAATCTTTATTCTTACTCATAAAGCGAACGGATAAAGATGTTAAGAATAGGAATTGTACAAGCTAAGTAGTCATTAGGGAAAGTTTGAAAAATAAAAATTTGACGTTTAGTTGTACTTAATTTAGTGCCGTATTCAGTCTTTTTAACGTCCCACTTCTGGGCACGGGCCTCTCTTCAATACAAGAATTGTTACTCTCAGACATGCAGGTTTTCTCACGATGTCTTCCTTCACCGTAACGTAATCATGATAGAAAAGATTCGTGCATGAAAATATCAGTGCAAGACCCGTATTTAAACCCGCATAACTCGGTTATCTCACTCGTCTCTTGCGAGTAAACTGAGCTCAGCTGTTTTCGCTATTAGAAAAGTCAGGCAGCTAACGGAGGTTGATACTGCCAGACTTGTTTACTTTAGTTATTTCCATAGCATAGCAGGGCAAGGTGTACGCATGTATAATAAAATTCCACAGTCAATATTGAGCTTGCCTTTGAAGTAATTTCAATCTAAAATTAAAAATACGCTACTGAATAAGACTTATTACACCATCACGGAATACTTAGTAGATGTAAATGTGTGGGATTAATGTCTGGTTGTGTCTCACGTAGGATAAATAGATAAATATTGTAATGCAATATTGTTATCAAATATATTTTTTGAAAAGAGCAACTGTTGAGATTCTCGCCGGTTCTTCTCAGCAGAACAGCTTTCCGAGCCGGTGGTAGCTTACTCACAGACTCACAGACTGACATTTAATTTTATTAGGTAATGTAAAAATGACGATTCAAAAGAGCTTGTAAAAGTCTATTTGAATAAAGAATATTTTGATTTGATTTGATACAAAGCGAGCGCGCGAAAGAAAGCTGAGCGCAAATAGGGTACCAGTATTGTCTGGTTTACGTAGTAGATGGTCAGCAACTGGTTTTTAAAAAGTAAAATGCTGAAATCCAACTACCTCGATGGTACGATGGTTGGATATCTGTAGAAAACGAAAGGGACCCCATGTGAGAGGTGTGTGTTGGCCGGCAGCTGCGCGCGGAGACGGCGGAGGCGCGGCTGGCGCTGCGCGAGGCGGAGGCGCGGCGCGAGGAGCTGGCGCGCGTGGAGGCGGCGCTGCGGGACGTGCGCGACCTGTTCCTGCAGCTCGCGCACCTCGTCGCCGCGCAGGTACACTCGTACTCCTGAGTTGTTATGATCCGAGCGGCCGAGGACGATCTAATGACTAAAGAATACATGGAATGGGTGGAAAAGAGACAACGTATTTTTTTAGAGCAAGCACTAATAAATAAAAACAAAAGGTCACGAAATATTGGAAACCGCTTGACCGTATAAAGATGAAATTCGGCAGGGAATACCTAGGGCTGAATCCGAGCGAAGATAGTGTACTATGTAAGTCGGTAGGATTCTTAACTTCTAGAAAATTCTCCTGATATGCCCTTTGGAAAACTCCATTAATTAAAAAGTGCGTGTGTACAAAGTACACATGTCAAAAGTAAAACTTCTTTGGCAAACTAATTTTTAAATCTCGTTTATATTTATATTAAATAACCCCGTCTAAGCTTGTTGAGAGTGGGAGATGGCGCGAAGGTCACACCCACGAGTTAGACAAAGTTAGAAATGTCACTGACTCGCGGTGGGCGAGATCTAACTAAGCCTAACTCTTCCCCGTCTCTGAGGTGCCTGGTACTATGGACTTATTTTTTCCGTTCATCGAGTTTGAAATCACAACGATTCTAAAGAAGTTTCACTTCAATAAATCTATTTTATTCATGTTACAAAGTAAACTCTGCTCATGTTTTCGCTAATAAAACTTAAATATGTACTTCCACTGTACGGTGATATACTTTCGTGCAGAATATTATAGATACCTACTTATAATAAATAATACATACAACATTAGTTTTTAAAAAAAATAACGTTTATTTAACATTATAAGTATAGTGAATTATACTTTTTAAACTTAAGCAATTGTTTTCCAGCAAGAACAAATCGACACCGTAGAATACTACGCGTTGCAAGCGAGTGAGCATGTAGAGACTGGTGGACAGCACCTGCTCAAGGGTACTGTTAGCAGAAGAAAGGCCAAAAAGGTACCTATACAATTACTATATGATATCATTTTCTAAACGATGAGAAGGAAAGATCCATTATACTTAGTCCATTTTAAATTTAACTCCAAAACAATAGTAAGTACATAGAGCAATGTTTTTTATTACTTTGCATTTTTTCATTATTTGAATATTTTGCAGTGTACCTGTTACTGTGTTATGTTACTTACTATATTTATAAAATTTTGTGTTATAAAATTTTGTAAAACAAAATTTAGTTTGTTTATTTATACAATTTTGTTTACAGAAAAAGATAGGTGTTATAATTTTCCTGACGACGGGTATCCTCGTAGTGCTGCTTGTGCTGGTCTGCACGTGACACCTGCTTGCTGCTGGACTACGTAGATAAATCTTCTAGAAAATTTTATTTCAATTATGAAATTATGAAGCAACAAAGGAATACAACATTAACACCTAACTTATTATAAAACCTAGTCATAATCTAATAAATTATATTAAATAAATATTAAGAATCAATTGAGTATTTATTACAATTTTACGAAAACTTTTGTCAATTTAGTTTACGATACACAAATATTAATATAAAAAACCAGTCTGGGTCAGAGCGAACTAAATGACGGAGAAACAAAGTACCTCTAAGCTCTACCTATTATGAATCGAAAGTCGCATCATACATGTTTTATCTTAGCCGCGAGTCTTAATATATTAATTGTAACTGCAGTGGCCAATTTACCAGCAGCTAGAGGCTACTAATTTTGATGATCTTTTTTTTAATCTTAAAAAAATAAATAAAAGGAATTAAATTTACACTACCATACTTATAATGATAAAAAGGTAATGATGATAAAAAGAGACCACTAATCATAAAATTGCATATAATTTTGTCTTTTAAAGTTTTAAGATCTAACGTGAGCGAAGCCGCTGTTGCCGCTAGTGTATTATACATAAAAACCTTCCTCTTGAATCCCTCTATCTATTAAAAAAACTGCATCAAAATCTGTTACGTTGTTTTAAAGATCTAAGCATGATGATGATGATGATGATGATGATGCCATCTAGCCGATTTCGGCCACAGCGACTGCATTCGATAGCTTCCTAGGGTGGTTGTAGTGAGCTTTGGTGTGTTGCTCTCTCATGTGCTCTTATGTGACTAGCAGGGCCCTCTTCTCCACTGGGCACAATGGGCACATGCCCAGGGCCCCGCGATCCTTTGGGGCCCCCTAGTCCTGACTCGCATACCAAACCACAGATCATAACATAATATGACCAAATAGCTACTCTACTCTCGCCCTTAAATCAGGCTTATCGATTGCAACATGTTTAATAAAATTCAATGTATAAAAATTGTATATATTATTTATAAAAAATTAACTGTGTAAAAGAAAATCATAAGTGTATTATTTTTAGTTTGTGTCTTCGATCAAAAGTGATGCGACTCACTACTTAGTGAACATTTGCTTCAAAATGGCAATATTGATTGAAGCACTTTTTTTGAAGTACAAATAAAGTGTAACATTTCATGAAGTAATAAGTTTTCATGTCAATTGCCAATCGAAATAAAATTTACAAAAAAAAAATTAAAACAGAAAGATCCGGAGTATTGGCAACACTGCCCGACTCGATGATCGCCAAATCCCCTGTATTTATATGTTTTTTTCTACTGCAGAGTTCTGCAGGTAGCATCGAACAATATTGTCTAAATAATGAGTCATGTCAATCAGAAGTAACAACATGTTCTACACCAGTTTCTACCGTATCAGGTATGACGAATCACGAAAGTGCAACAACTTCGGTGACTTTACTAACACCGCCAACTATATCAGTTGAATAACACCTTTTTTCCGACCCTGAAGACATATCACAAGTGATCAGCACCGCCCATGGACATCTGCAACACCGCAGGCAACAGCTGGTTCCACAGAGTGGTTGTGCGTGGCAGAAAATGCCTTAAAAATCGCACTGTTGTGGAACGCTGGACATCGAGGTGATGCGGATGGAACTTATGGATTTGGTGCGATGCAGGGGGGGCGTAGCTACCGCCGTATCAGCCGTATCAATTATACGGGGCCCCGGGGGTAAAGGGGCCCCCAACCCATGTAAGCAAAAATTCATAAAGTGCTATCCAAAATCTTACTTGAACTTTAAGGATATATGCAAAAAATGTGCAAAGTTATCAACAATTTATTTGTGTATGAATTTTTCTATTACATACACAATGAAAAATTAAACAAAACTTTTTTTTTAATTTAAATTTAGGCCGTATATTGTAAGAAGGACTCCATAGAATCAAGTATTGTGTTTTACCGTAGAAGTACGAATATCGACGCCAAAATGACTAACAGTCTAATAAACCTGGACAGACGGCAACTCAGACTAATAACGGCGGCCTTGACCGGTCATGGGCCATATAATAAACAACTATTTAATTTAGGTATTACTGACAGTCCCCTGTGCAGATCCTGTATGGGAACAGAGGAAACGGCTGCACACGTACTCTTGAACTGTCCAGGTGTAGCGGCATACCGGGTAAAACATCTTGGCACGCCAAGGGCACTTCCAGAGGTATTCAAGAAGCCAAAGAGGCTTCTGAAGTTCCTCGAAGAGCTGGGGTGGCAGGAATAGCTAAGGAATATTCCCATACACGCAAAATAGGCGCAAAGTCGTCGAGTTGCGGATAAAAGTCCCCGTTTACCATACCATACCATACCATACCGTAGAAGTAAAAGTTTTGTCATTAATAAAAGGTATTTTAAATGTTGCCTCGTATAAATAACGTAGTACTACACAAAATTTTGTTCCAATTGGTTTATTGTCCTATTGTACTCTCGCGCACATCGATCCGCTAAGTTCCTGTTTTTATGAGTGAAATTAAGAGATAGATCTACAATTCGTTTCTACATTGTTTTAATGTATCTCTTATAATTTAGCCACTGCTAGCTTTCCAAAGACGACTCAATAAAAACAATTATTCTATGGACATAAACTTTTCTATGACCCGAGTAATAAGTTATCACGACACATAATGTGATTAAAATTGGTTCAGTACTTTTTGTGTAATACGATAACAATTAACATATAAACAGACAAACAGACAAAAAATTTTATAACTATTCTACATTCACAATAAGAGTATTACAGTCATTGTTTTTAAAAAATATTTCATGTACAGTTTTTTTTAACTTACTAATATTATAATATGTAAAGATATTATGTTTAAATAATTTTTAATGATAAAAGTAGATGGGGTAAGCGAAAGCCAGATCACTCGTTTTCGTTTTAACTCGTTTTAAGAAAATTATAAATATTGGTCTTACAGTTCCGGAAGGAATGATTTTTTTTAGGAAATTTCCTCCTCTATTTGAATCTTTTTTTAGATTTCAGAAATCTCAATTAGTTTTTTAGATATTTGCAAAAACTATACCCCTTTTTTTTGTTTTAGTTAAATGTTTATAAATTTTGCAAGTTTTGCAAGCAGAACTTGTTTCAAAAAGTCCCGGGAGTAAGGACTTTTTTTTAGGAAATTTTCTCCTCTTTTTGAATCTTTTTTTAGATTTCAAAAATCTCAATCAGTTTTTGAGATATTTGCAAAAAACTAAACCCCTATTTTTAAGTTATTTGTTTAAATCTTTTGCAACTTTTTTTCTTCAAAAATCATCTACATGCCACATATTATGATACCTCGTTCACATTTTTCTGAACTGAGACTGCAAAAAAAGTTGACCAAAAAGTACTTGTTGACTAGTCTATGCTGGCCACACACTAAATATTTTTATTCCATTTAGAAAGAAGGGCCCCCCACAAAATTTTGATACAGGGCCCCTCAAGGGCAAGCTATGCCCCTGGTGCGATGTCCGATAATTAAGTTCTGCGGTCGGGATCAGCGCAAACAATTCCTCAGAACACTCACCGTGATAAATGCGGTAGAAGATGCAGAGTGATCCAACATCTCTACGCAGAGCTAAAGGATCAAGCCTATCAGAGAGAGCTTGATCGTCGATAATGCGAGCCGCCCTACGTTGAATGTGGCCAAATGGAAGTAGCTGGTGCTGGGGAGCTCCCGCCCAGAGATGAGAACAGTATTGGCAGTACAGGCCGAATTTGCGCCTTATAGAGATTAAGACGCTGACCCGAGTACTGTCTCGCTTTACTGAGCACACCAAGCTTGTTTGAGGTCAATTTGGCCTTACCTTCCAATTGACCACAGAACTGGATGTTGCTTGAAATGTCGACGCCAAGTATTCCGATACTGGCTGTGGCAAACAGGGGAGTGTCCTCAAATTGAGTAGTGACGACAAATGGCGACTTTTTAGCGGGTAACGCGCAAACTTGTGTCTTTTTGGGGTTGAATTGGACCAATTTAGTCGACCCCAATCCAAGACTTCGGTTAATAATGATTCGATTTCAGACACAAGTTTGTTCCGACACTCGTCGACGTATTCCCGAGAAATATTAGCGATGCCATGTTGCTGATTTCCAACAAGTCATTGACTAACCAAATAGTGCTATATTATGGTCTTAGGGGCCCCATTATCCTAATGTGCCCAGGGCCCCCCTAATAGGTGAAAGACGGCCCTGGTGACTAGCATACCCAGCTTTGGCTGAAAAACTCCGAGCACAAAGCGGACATGTCAAAACACCGTTAACGACATTGTAAATTATGGCTGAAGGTGGTCTAGCTTTAAGGTCGTCACGTTTTGCATCTAATTGTGACCTTCTTTCCTCTTCAAAGGCATGGACCTGGCGATACACATGACGTCTCCACTCGAGCCGATTTTGTGCCTGCTTTTCCCATACTAAGGGGTCAATTTTGCACCTTTTGAAGTGTCTATTCTGAACATCTTTGTAACGCAGCAACTGACCACCACGCTTTCGTTTACCATTTTCGAGCTCAGAATAGAAGATGCGCTTCGCTAGTCTCTCTTCGTGCATTCTGGACACATGACCACACCAACCTAGCTGGCGCCTCATCAAGTAGGCCTCTATTCCGAAAACTTTGGCTCGTTTTAAGACATTCGTATTTCTAATACGATCTGACCATCTGATGTTCAATATGTTTCGGAGGCATTTAAGATGAAATTTGTCCAAAACTTTTATAGGCCTACGATAGAGTTAGAGACACCAAGTTTCCGATGAATATAAAAGCATCTAAGCATACATAAGGATGGAAAGAGTTTGTTTTATACTGTGTAGTGATAGTGATTTAACAATTTCTTATCCTTGATTATGTTTTAATATATAAGTTGTCATAAGTATGTGTAAATATATCAGTTGGATATATTTTTTTAATCGATTCTTATAAATATAATAATCTGAAGGTAAGTCGGGTAAAAATATAATGCCACGTTAGAAAAATATTTTTTCAGGGGAAAATATAAAAAAAACAACAAAAGTAATTAATTACGAGATGAATCAATAATCTAAAATTGATTGATGATGATGATGATGATGATGATGATGATGATGATGATGATGATGATGAGTGAATGATGATGATGATGAGTGCTAATTTCATATTACTAGCAATATCGAGGGTTTACTATAAAAACCTGCTAAACTACATTTTTGGAAAAAATGAGTTAAATACGTGAAAATTCTTATCTTTTCAAACTCTATAAACTGGTAAAATCGGCTTAGTGTTACGTTAAATACTTTAGAAGATATAACAAAGCAAAAACAGTTATATACAACAAATCTTTCAATACTCTACTGCTAAAATATCATAAACGACGTTACTAATAATTAATTAAAAATAATTTTTACCCGACTGCGCCAGCAGGAGGGTTATGTTTTTCGAGAGTATGTATGTTTTATCGATATAGAGGCCAAATCTATTGTTTTTATAATTTTTGTCTGTCTGTCTGTCTGCCTGTCTGTCCGCATCCGAATCACGAGAAAACCACTGGACGGTAGGCATGAAATTTGGTATGATGATAGCTGTTTACCCGGGTTGGTTAATACATAGGATACTTTTACCGCTGGAAAATATCTCATTTCTGAGAAATCTCGAGTAACTGTTAAAGACTGACTGTAAAACGTCACGCGGTATGTGAAATCTGTAAATTTAGTTTAAGGTCTTTAAAACGCGGGTAGAGCCGCGGGAAATGCTAGTAATGTGATTAAAATAAGTCATTAGCATACAGATTGTGCATTTACTCTTTTTACTTTTTGTTAGTATTTCTTGAAAATCAATAAATATTTACAGGTAAAACCAGCTAACTTTTTTTCTTTGTCAGACCAAACCATAAGTTCCCACTTTTAGCATTATTTATTTAATCTATAATACAGTATAATATCAAAGCTACCTAATTTTCAACATAAATCGTATAAAACATGAATAATCTCGCAGTAAGCGCCTTTTAGCGATGTACATGTAAAACCGACTAACTACCTCACTCATAAGTTTCTTAATTTCCACAGACATATAAGTAGTTATATGTATGTGTTAATTTCATACTCTTCTATCACACATATTTACTTAGACTACCTACACAAAAATAAAATCTTTATTATATTTAACTTTTGACTACTACAGTATTTAAGGCCTACTAAAATTATAGAAATTTTGCTACGACCCGTATTTGCTAACACACATATTTAATAAAATATTTTTAAATAAATAAATGGAGATCAAGCAAATGTTTATAGTGAACAAAAAAGAACAAACGTCGAACTAACGATGTAATAAAAAAAAGTTCAAAAGTTTAAAAAAACCTGTGGGGCTAACTTCAGTGAACCCACAGAAGAGATGATACCTATTCCGTGAGTAAACCCAACAGGTATTTGCAAGATTTTAGCGCCATCTATCGACATTTTATTTTCTGGCATACTTATGACGGAAAACATTTTTTTATGAGCCTGTATATTTTATTTTTTTAAATTGTAAAAACCACAGTATGTTTACATTTTATTTCACATATTATTATTATTTATAGTAAAATATTAATTAGTATAAAGTTTTATATATCTATATTAATAATTTTGTCAAGGATTACGGTAGACTCGATCGAAACCTTAACTGAATAATAAAACATACAAAAATAAAGATTTCGAGTCGACAACATATATTCGCAAAATTCGGATTGTCGAGTATTTTGTTTAATTCTAATGATGCTGACAGACAAATCGTAGTCGCCATATTGGCCACTCTAGCGAAACGTCACTGACAACAAAATACAAATGAAACAACGAAAGTCTATAAAATAAAATATATATTATAATTAAATAAAATATAATATATTTACTACATAAAAAAATATTTAATTCCTAAAATACTGTTACAAAAGAATAATATAATAATGTGTTCTAAACTCTTAAATCATACTTCCGTTTTCACTTATCAAATGAAACGTTATGATTTCTAATAGATGGCGTTATTAATATTTTTATTATTTAATTTTAGTAAGTGTTCATTGTAGGTATCTTATATCTATACTATACTATACTATCGATTTAGCGCGAGCGAAGCCGCGGATAGCCTTCCTCGATAAACGGACTATCCAACACTAAAAGAATTTTTCAATTCGGACCAGTAGATTCTGAGATTAGCGCGTTCAACCAACCAAACAAACAAACAAACAAACAAACAAACAAACAAACTCTTCTGCTTTATAATATTAGTATAGATACAATCAAAGACAAAGTAACATTATAAGAATATCTCTATAGTCTGTGCACTCACTATGACAGTCATGAGTCATCTAATGATCTATCTATGATGACAGTTGACAGTTGACACATGACTGAAACTTAAGTTCTTGGCTCTTGAGTCTTGAGGAAGGATTTTTTTTATATATTAGTATGTGCGAAATTTTAGATTAGTTTATTAAAATTGTAGATGAAGTTAGTTATGTCTTTACATTATGACGTGTACGCTATAATACATTTTGGATAATCAACATAAATTACATTGAATTACAATGATACAAGATGACAAAAAACATACAAGATGACAAAAAAACATACAAGAAAATGTCTTAATATTTTGTTTATAAAAGTAAAACAAACATTCCCAAACGGTAGAAACAATCAAGATACAGCAAGTAAGTTACTAGTACTTTCTATATAGGTACTTTCTATAGAGGTAAGTTTTGTTTTCATTTTGTTATAGAATAAACTTATTATTTGCATTTAGCTTATCCTAAGGATCGCTTAATCCTATAGAAATTACATAGATATTTTCATAGATACTCAATGAATTGCTCAAAAATATTAATACCATTATTTGTAACAATATTCCTTAAAGAGGTAATAAATGCAACTGTAATTACTAATTGAAAAACTTTCCCTTTCCAGATGTGACCTCATATGAAGGCATATATGAACCCATGTATAGCCTTGATTTTCTATGACATCTTGGCCTTGCCTTGGTACAAGACATACAAGAAGTAACAGAAATAGTAGAAATGTTCTGACTTCTGAGACAAGTTTTATTTTAGTTTAATATTTATAATACTTTTTTTATATACATAATATATTATGTGATCAAATTTTCAATAATCTACTATTATAGATATAGCTAGCACTCTCTAACTATAGTTTATTTTTACAAAGGGATTATTTCTCTTGTGAATATAAACTATAATAATTATTGATTACAACAGTTTCTTTTTCAGACATATTTCAGGTTAATCAAAAACTAAATATTGTTTCACAGTGGCACTGTCAACCAATACATAAATTAGGCTCTATCTGTACAAGGCTAGAGAGGTAAAGGTAAACTAGTATTTTATTTCCCTTTTTCTATTAATAAATGTAACATTTCCTTGTAAATTGTAATAAATTATATGTATATTGTTGCATTACAATTATATAATGATACCTTGATTCACAAATCTGCTAACTTTGTTAATGTGAACCTTATAAGGGGCCACTAAAATTGTTTATTATTTCAATAATAACAGTTACAAACAATATGATTTTTTAAGATAAATTAAGAATATATTGTTAATACAAAAAGAAAATATTGTTCAGAATTTATAATATATATTATTGTATAGTAAGTATTATTGTATTTCTTAAATATTGAAAAGGAGTTAACCGATTTGCGAATATAGTATCTATAAGCAAACTGTTTCATAATTTTTTTTCAGGTATCATGTGTGAACCAAATCATAATTCAGCTAATCAAAACAATTATGAGGGTAACTAAGAAATTAGAATCTAATGATGTAAGTATAGATTTATAAAAAATTAAATGATTAGTGACTATGTTGATATATTGGCTACTGAGAAAAACTCTTTATTTTATGGGATAATTTGAAGTATGCATGTTTTATGTTGTGGACTATGAATACGGTACAAATAATGTACATTTATGAGACTTCATCAAATCATTCATCTGCAAATTGCAATAGTGTATAATAAGACAAAGTGTCACCCACATATACTTTATAATAATAATAATAATTTATTTTATTTCAAGAAACTTAAGACTCATTTTTTGTTACTATACATTATGATTATTCTTATTATCTATGTTAGTACTTACATTTTAGATATACATACTTTGCCTGTTGCCTCTATAATGTATATCTATTAAGGTTTTTTCTATACAAGCCAATTTTTATATTTTTAAATTAATTGCCAAAGGTATTGAAAAACATTATATGTTTTATTTTAACAAAACTTTAAAAATCAATTATTATATTTAAAACAACGTAATGTATACTTATAAGCTTTGCAATAAAGTATTTGATTTGTTTTTTTCAAAGTACTGGAAGACTGACTGATAAGATTATTTTCTTATATCAAATATACAAAACTTATCCTGTTGTAAACATTTTATATAACTGCATAATATAATAGAGTTACTTTTACTTTATTGCTTACAAAGATTTAGTAAATATATAATTTGAAGCAGCTCTAATGTATATTAAATAAATATATCATACATATTAAAATCTAGATTCTTAGCTATGGAGAGTAATCATAATTTATAATCAGTGGACAATTGTGAGAAATACTTTAATAGTATTAAATTCTAAATGAACTTTTAATATTGAATTTATTTGTTGAAATCAAGTTATGATTGCTAATGTGCAAAATCAGCAAACATACCTATAAATATTTTGTATCATGTTGTAAAATCTGAACTACTTTTTTTTTGTAGCCGCATATGACGTCATATGAAACCAAAATATGTTCTGAAAGAACTGTTTACGAGGTGTGGATCCTGAATGTCGCTCGTTGCGCTCGTTGTTATACAAATAATTTAGCGCCGCGGCGGAAAACATTTCTTTCAGATAGTTTTCGAGTTATTAAGTAATTATTATTTTATTTTATAGTAATAAACGCTATAACCGCTTGTCTTTTATTTCATCAACAAATACACTGGAAAGAGAACTGAGAAATGAGAATCTTAATTCTTGGTAATGACATCTAAATTCTAACGTCATATACGAAACGTCAAATGTCATGTTCGAGTCTTGTCAAAAGTCTATAGAGTATTGAGTCTATGGATATTGTCTCTATTGAGATAGGTTCTAGCGAATGTTAAAAATGTTTCCCTCTAACCAATGATACACGCACGCACTCTGTCTACATCAGTCTATATAATGTTATACGTATGTACGTATGTATGTAGGTAAATGAAACTCAAGCAACGAAGGTAATTATAATATGTACACATGGAATATTATATAGCGTTATATGTGACAATAACGATGATGATGCAACACGTCAGTCCATTCCGTAATGACGTTTGATCTTTGATGTGTTTCTGTGTACAGTATTGAAACTATAATATATGAAATAAAACTTTGTCGCTATATTGTATTTTACTTTGCCTAACTATCCTACTTTCGTAATACTCTTAGCACGTACACAAGTGAACAAAGAACGCTGTTGACTCATGACATATTTTTTCTCATAAGTATTATAATTGTGTAAAATTGGATATTAGCGATGGCAAACAGTTTTATTATTAATTAGCTGTACCCGCGGCTTTGTCCATCAATACTAAACTTCACACGAACACTCGTTAAAATCTAGATAGATTTCCTAAAACTTTACCGTATCGACGGGATAAACATTGTAGTGTCCTCGTTATTGGTATAGTTTACGGCTCAGCAACACCTCAACACGCACACAACGACCGTCTCGGACGACCGCTAGATTGTGACTGCCAGTTGACACTGACGTGTCGTAGGCGCATGAGACAACCAATACATTACATCCCTTATTTGTTATATTATTATTTTTTTAATTATATCCATTCATACACTTTTAATGGTTTCATAGCGTTTCAATAAATTATACTCTCCTTTCGTTACTTAATTAATTTATTGAGTTTGACCATTATAGTTTATTATTTTACTTATCAAACTTTTATGTATCAAATTCCTTTCATTTATGTTAGATTCATTTAAATCTTAATTATCGCATACTTTGCATTATCCTTGAACTATTTTTAAATGAACAATATTCCTTTAACGGATTTGAACACTTTCATTCTTTTGAACTGTGATATCTCCACTAATTCTATTTTACACTGTGTGTGTAACTGGGTCATAATCCAAATTCAATATATTTTAATACTTTATCTCCATGTCTCATGATCACACTTGTCCATTTCCTGTATCTCTTTTTCCTTTCCTTTTTCTTTCCTTTCTTGATCTCTATCTCTAACATCTGTATCATTTGGTATTAATTTAATTGCATCAGTAATTAAAGTTTTATTTATTTGTATTTCAACTCTACTACCATTACTAAAGATGTAATCTTACGCCAAATATTATTTTTTTATAGCTGCTATAATAATTAATAACTAATAATAAGTAATCCCCGCCTGGAAGTGGACCCATTCAATCAATCACAATATCAATCTTCTGCAAAATCAATCCTCTTCATTGGATTTGGTGAATATTATCGCAGAGAGAAGGGTGCATCCTTCAAAAGTTTTTCTAAATTCTAGGTGTCTTAATTAAATTTAAGCCACCAAACTTTTATGCTAAGTTTTGCCCTTGTCAACATAATACTCGTATGGGCTTTATTGGCGACATCCACCTGCTGACGTGTTTTATAAGTTCTAGATATCATTCTAACTCTCCAATAGTCTAAAACTCTGTATGGCTTAACACTTTTTGTTACGTTGTTCATCCAAAGCAAACACTTGTCTTCCCTTATTACTTCATAATTTTCTTTTAAAACAGACTATACCTTCTGTAATCGTGCGTCATGTTCTTCAAGATCTTTACCAAAAACGAGAGATTTACCAAGAAACAATACGCGTTCTAATGTTTTTGAAAGATTTCTTGGGCACACGATAAGCCAAACATCAGCTCCTTTATCAAAACTTTGCAAGTGATGTGCCTAAAACTTAGATATAATTCAATTTCGTGAAAGACGCCTTTATATCTGATTACGTGAAGTGAACTTTGACATTCCTAATTTAAGGCAACATTGTCCATTGTCCGTGGTGATATTATACACTTAATATAATTGCTTCATTGCTTTTTGCATGTCAATACAAAAACGCACTCCTCCATTATCGTTCAACACCGGAACTACAGGAACACCAATTTTGAATAACCCACAACAGGATTTATTATGTCTCTTTGCTTAAGCTATTTGATTTTCTTTTTATTAGCTTGAGATTCTAAAGGTATGGAAATCCTCCAGTAAGGTTTTAATTATCCATAAGTAAACTTATCAAGGTTTCTTTGAATATAGGAAATATCCTAATCTCAATTTTATTAAAGCCATTCCAAAGTTTCACCTAAAAGATTCATCGTGCCATCAAATAATCCTTTTATTTTAATAAGGGTTCGGATGTTTATATAATTACTGAAGCTTATTCATTTTCGAAAAATCACAAGTGGTTTCTGTGATTATGATTTTCAATGTGAAAGACGTACTGGATTTCTTTACTATTTCATATCTTATTACGTACTTGATTAACTTCTTCATCTGATTTTATGCAGCTTATCTTTGTCCTTTGATTATTTTCTCATTCTAAATTCTAATTCTCTTATAAACTTGTCAGCGAAATTGTCTTTCGCAGAACATTTAACATCATGAAGTACGTTTACCATATTCTGTAAATAACAATGTTCTCTGATCGATTTCGGTCCTGGCAGCCTATCTCATTGAGACTGCCCAATTTCGCAGGCGCTGTTATAGAGCACAATATTGCTCTCTTCATTGCTATCACTCTTATACTTCGGTGAGACGACTACTCGACAAGGCCAGTGAGAATTAAGACCAACCGAAGGAGTACCAACGGCTTTACGTGCTCTTCGGGGCACGGGGGTGACACACTGCAACTTCCCAGCTTCGGGCTTTTACTTCGGCTTACCAAACCGAAAGGCTCAATAACTAAACTAGGCCCGACCCGGGACCCGAACCCAAGACCTCTCGATGTGTGACTCTTGTGTACCCTGATTGATTAGCCTTTTACTTATAAAATATATTTTATTGTATCATTATTTTACAACTTTCTATCATTCTTCTTTTCCATTTGATTTTGTGTTGTTTCTTAATTTCTCTAGATGTTTATTAAAGGCTTCTAACGAATTCACTTCCATAATTTCTCCGTCTACTGTTATTTAATCTCCAAGGTATAAGATTGTTTTGCTCACTAATTCCGCCAGGTGTTTATGTTACCTGATCGATAATATTTTCGTCCCGATCTGTAAATTGCCATTTACCGGTTTGTGGCATTAATCTTATTATGAACTCATTCACAAACTCTTCATCGGGTTCTTCTCGGCTCGGCTGAACTCCATCTTGGTGACTTAGTATATGTATCAAGCTTAGACATAGCGTAGATATATCTTGGAATACATTTTGGAGCACATCTACTTCATCCTAAGGGTTGATTTTAGGTCCAGGTATATCTATATATGTGATACGAGTTCAAGTCCGGGTCCCCACCTCCCATATTTTCATGTTCGAATCATATCTACCAGTAATTCCAGTTTTCTTACGATGAATTAAAACATGGTGTGACAAACCCGCAAGTCTGAGAGAACCCAGCAAGATTTCGAAAGGCATGTTAAGTCCGTCAACCCACACTCGGCCAACGCGGCAGACCATGGCCTGTTCCTTCTCGCATTGAAAGGAAGTCCGTGTCCAGTAGTGGGACGTTAAATACATATTGCAGAAAACTTCCTGCATATCTAAGCCGTCTAAATAAAGAAGGCTATGTCTTTTTTTTTCTTTTACATTATTGTCAATTTTGGATGTTTCTAATAATATTAGGAATGCCTTTTTTTCCAGCGCTTCCATTGTGAACCTGGCATAATGAGGCTATCTGGAATGATCAATTGAATGTGTCAGATATTTTTATCTGCTACTTAATATTGCCATCCAATTATAATGGTCACGTGTCAATTTAATGACCGGATATTTCCGCCAACTTTTGTCTCATCATGAATGTACCTATATAATATAATATATTATATACATTCTCTAGTATCAATTTAATAATCAGACATAATCTGCTCATGTTGTTACAAAATTAATAATATTTCATTTTTTATTTCAATTTAATGATCAGATAAACAATTTTATCTGCTTGAATTATTAATAAAATACAGCTATGTCAATTTAATGACCGGATATTTCTGCAAAGTTTTGGTTACAAATAAATATGTATATATATACCTGTAATATATATTACATACATTACCTATTATCAATTTAATGATCAGACATAATCTGCTTATATGTTGTTATAAAATAAATCATATACAACAATTCATTTCTTATTTCAATTTAATGATCAGATAAATAATTATATCTGCTTGAATTATTAATAAAATACCGCTATGTCAATTTAATGACCGGACATTTTCGCTAAGTTTTGTTTCCAACTAAATATGTATATATTACATATACAATACATTACATGCATTCTCTATTATCAATTTAATGATCAGACACAATCTGCTTATGTTGTTATAAAATAAATCTTAAACAACAATTCATATCTTATTTCAATCTAATGATCAGATAAATAATTTTATCTGCTTGAATTATTGATAAAATGTCAATGCTATGTCAATTTAATGACCGGATATTTCCGCTAGATTTTGTTCCGATTAAACCCAAATCTATGTACTATATTACGTACATACTCACTAATATCAATTTAATGATCAGACTTTTAATCTGCTTATGTGCTTAATATTGTAGTAGTACGAACTAAATACTTAGTATTGTTCAATATCAACCTTTTGTATACAACAATTCATTCCTTGTGCCAATTGAATGATCAGATATTATAAAATACACCTTGTATCCTATATATCATAATAATTAATAATACATTTTACACACAAAGTTCAGTATCAATTTTATGATCAGACTTTTAATCTGCTTAATATGTTCTTATATAGTTGTACAACTAAATAGAATTAATTTTAAGCTTTCATATATAAAAATTCATTTTTTTTTAAATGATCAGATAATAATTTAATCTGCTTAAATTACTTATAAAGTACTGATTGTATTTTATTTCACTTAGATCATTGATTATATTTTAACCACAATTAAGAATACCAGCGTAATTCCTTACAAAATAAACACACGCTCATATTTTCATAAAAGATGCATATTTAGTCATACCGATTGTTAGTGCGGCAGATATCAATAGCTAGGTACATAAATTCTTTTAAATGTATAGTGCTTACGCACCGATAGTATCACTAGCATGAATCGGTAGGCACTTCCAAATTGCCTACATAGTTTAATAATATTGATTATTCTACTAAATAATTATTTTTTATATTTCATAATTATTTTTTCTTAAAAACAATTTCAATATCACTATTATATCATTATAATGTTTAGTTACAATTAAATACACTAAATCCAAAGGCAGCTTTTTACTAATATAGAATTCTTTATGCTCCGTAGTAGTGTAACGTAATTCGTGTTATGCAGCTTAGAATCATAAGCGGCAGCGTCGATCATGCTGCGCGTAGGCATAGGCTTTTAAATGCAAAATTTAAATATTCATAATGAAAAGATGTTATAACTGCCTTCTGAATCTCTAATTTAGAAGTTTCATAACATCTTAATTCCACTATTATTTCGAAACAAATCATTTGTAAATTGGAACTTTATAATGCGCAAAATAAAGCACAAAATCTGAAAGTTGTAGTGTATTTACAATATTATCACATCTTTGGTTCATTCAAATATAGATCATATTATACAATATTCAATTTGCATTTTACAAATTAGAGCATATCAAATGTTTATATATTTTTATTTAATCACAAATAAATACATTTTAACAAGTTAAAATTGTTTTAAGGACTTCAAAAGGTGAACAAAGAAGTAAGTAATTTTATGCAACTACCTTCCCTTCTTTTTCATTTTTTTTTAGACTGTTATACTACTTTAATAAGATTTTTCTATTATGTTCTATAACTATAATTGTGAATACTCACATGTTTTGTCCTCGTCGCCATTTGTAGTGTCCTCGTTATTGGTATAGTTTACGGCTCAGCAACACCTCAACACGCACACAACGACCGTCTCGGACGACCGCTAGATTGTGACTGCCAGTTGACACTGACGTGTCGTAGGCGCATGAGACAACCAATACATTACAAACATTAAATAAAACCATGAACATTATGTATGAGCCCGTCAATTTACCAATGTTATAATAGTTATCTTGCTATTCGAGACTGAGACAAATAAAAAAAACCGTTTTAGAGGTGTATAAGTGTTTAAAGAAATCCAACTTTGTTTTATATATTAGATCATATTGTGAGGTATTTATGGATAAAGAAATTACGTTGCATTTTCGAAATAATAACGTAAACCTTTGTATATGATAATTTTGGAGATCATAACTGCAAATTTATCGTGAGGTATTTATTAACTTTGTCTTTTATTTTAAAACAATTTGTTACAACATGAAAGATGAAATAGGTAGCGTAACTTTTCTAAAACAATTCTTTTTTTTTTTTTTTTTTTTAAATCTAACTACCAAACCTCACTTTTCGAAACCTAACCTAACCTAACCTATTTTTCTCAAACATAATTTTACGAAACCTACTTTTTTATATACTTTTTTTTTTTTTGCAAACCTAACTTTTCCAAACCTAACATATCGAAACCTAACATTTTGAAACCTAACTTCTTCAAACCTCACTTCTTCAAACCTAACTTTTCCAAACCTAACTTTTCCAAACCTAACTTTTCCAAACCTAACTTTTCCAAACTTAACTTTTCGAAACCTAACATTTTGAAACCTAACTTCTTAAACCTAACTTCTTCAAACCTAACTTTTCCAAACCATTTTTTTTTTTTTATTTTTTTTTTTTTTTTTTTTTATTTTTTTTTTTTTTTAACGTTGGGAAATCCTGGAAATTACGGATACCACCCGACTTCCCCTGGGGTGGTTATGTGGGACTCTCCGGCTAATGAGACCGGCATACCCACTAAAACCCAACTGCCCAACCCCTGCCGCCATGTGGGACGCCACGGGATCGCTTTCGCATACAACCGTGACGCCCCGACGGTTGGCCGAAGCCACCAACATGAGGCCGCCCCGAGAGGGATAGCCCCATTATGGGAAGACATCCAACCAAGAGACGAGGCTGCTCCCAAGACCACTCTGCTGATCAGAGCAGTGCCCAGAGCAGCCCCAACCAAACACAGCCCACCGAAGTGGGCCAACAATCACCGACTGCAGAAGGCGGGGAGAGCGGCTGATGAGACCGGTCCCCCCACCCCCCCGCAGCCCCAACGACTACAGAGGGCGGGGAGTGCGGCTTATTACCAACACTCCCCACCCCCTGCGGCCCCCCCGGCTCCGTTAACTTTCCCTTGATTTTTCCGCGAACTTTTCCGTTAATTTTTTTTTTTCGTGAAATTTGCTGTAAAATTTTCCGTGAAATTTGCCGTGAACTTTTCCGTGAACTTCTTCCGTGAAATTTTCTGCGAATTTTTTTTTTTTTTGTTTTTTTTTTTTTTAGGTTTGAGAAGGTTAGGTTTTGCAAAGTTAGGTTTGAGAAGATTATTATGATTTTAAAGATATATTTGTAGCAAACGAATTTTCCGGCTCGATGAATACTAAATAGGCGACATAGTATTACTACGGGAGGTAGCGCTGTATTTTTTCTAGGAATTTCATCCCGAATGAATTTTATTTCAAACAGTTGTTTAGAGGTCAGAGATCAGTAAAGTGAGCGTCAGTCGCCGCACCAGCGGTGGAACTAAGAGGGACAGCATGAAGAAGTCATTGAAAAAAAAAGTGCTCCGATGAATTTTATACCGAGCCAAAATGAATTATATGATAGTTTCCATCACATTTTTAAAGAAAATCATCGTCAGCTGTATTGACGGTGGGGGGTTATATGTCAGTCGCGTGCATGAACCTCATAGAAATTTTCACAAAAAAAGTAATTTTATACCTTATGAAATTTATACATCTTAATTTTTATACTTTTAAAATAACAAAGACAATCGTCAGCTGCATTTTTGATGGGGGAAAGACCGTCAGTCAGCGTGTAGGTTAGGTTAGGTTAGGTTAGGTTAGGTTAGGTTAGGTTTTTTTTTTTTTTTTTTTTTTTTTGGCCTCTGGAAATGCTATTACGCATACCACCTTAAGGGTTGGTTATGTGGGACTCGCTGGCCCTCGCCAGAATACCCACTAAAACCAGAGGCGTGTAAAAGTCATAAAAACCTGGTGCTAACGGTATACTCCAGGTTATTATGGTGTGTTTCTGTATGTAAATGTGTGTGTGAAATGTGTGTGAAGTGGCGAATGAAGTGTAGTGTACAATATTGTTATAAATAAATATATAGATAAGCAATATTTACAATGGTAATTTATTAATCTAATTATCTGAATTGTTAAACTTTGAGTAATTACGTGCTATATTTTAATTACGAGTTGCTTAAATCAGATAAGGCGTAAAATGTGCCCTTGCGAGTAATCGAATTATTAACATTGATTGATATGCTTTCTTATACTAATTATTTCTAAGTAACAGGCATTATAATGCTAATTTTATGAACTAAATTTCTTATTTCTAACAAACATTACGTTGACAAATATTTACATAATATACTTAACTAAATTATAATTACTCAAAGTTATTATCATTTTTATAGCATAGTAAGATTTGCAAAATATTAGTTTTTACCGTATTATTTTTATAATGAGTAAATCTGAAATAAATTTTTTAAACTGTACATACATTCTTATTAATTATCTAATATACTATTTTAAACACTATCATTAAAATAAACTTAGACAACAAATTGAAATTAATAACTATACTAAGTTATAGAATGCAAATAAAAACTTATAAAACTATATAACTTATAGAATTACTATCTCTGGGTTTTCCTTTATCTTTTCTTTCCACTCTCTCTCTTTTTTTTTTTTTTTTTTTTTTTTTTTTTTTTTTTTTTTTTTTTCCCAGTGTTTTGTTTTATTCTTTTTATCTTTTCTTCTTTCTTTTGATACTCTTTTAAAATTGTTTTCTTAATCTAATTACAGCATATGGATATATTGAGGTAAAAGGAGGTTTTGTATATGAAAGGTGAATATAACTGTGAGAAAAGTGTATGTGTGATAGACTAATTGTTTATTTACATGATTCGTTCAATTTAACTCAGCTAGCAATATGACACACTTGCTCTTGCGAGAGTGTCCCATCTTAGTCTTACCGGACACTTCGCGTCGAACGCATTGTGTCCGATATCTTGCAATTTCGCGTGCTGGCAGTTTTTACACTTTGGTGCCACCCCAGCTGATCTTCGAGGGCATTGGTCCCTCATATGGGTGTCTCCGCAATGGGTGCACAGATCTTCCTTCTCTGTACACCATTTCTTACCGTGTCCAAATGCTAAACATCTGGAGCATTGCACCAGCGGTGATAAATCATACACCGGCACGCACTGGATGTCTATAAATATTCTGTTTGCTGATGTGAGTCTCTTCCATACGATAGGAGAGACTTGCAGTACGATATGTGTTTCATTAGGATGTTTTGCTTTACGCCTATGTCTAAATCTCATTCTTAAATCCTCATCGGGAATGTCGTTTATTAAGTTGCTATTTTGCGCACGGATTGCACTTATTATGTCTTCGTCTGTGAGGTGCTTATTTACATTTCGAATAATAACTAGAGGGTCCTTATTTGCCTTCTCTTCTAGTTTAAATTTTGCATTATGAAGAGCCGACTTAATTTTATCATAATCCTGTTGATTTTCGCTAGCAATAAGTATTCTTTGGTCTTTGATCCTTCTAAGTTTAGTGATTTGGAGGCCATTTTCCTTAACATTAATTACATTTCTAATTTTGTTGATTACATCTTCGCTAGTGTCGGATGTTTGCTCCGTACCTACAAGTAGGCAGTGGGTTGACTTAGGTGTTCTAGGAGAAGATGCAATCTCTGCATATGTTTTGTTACTTTGGTTAGTGTGTGTATGGCTACAGCAAGTCTCTATGGATTTTAATTTAATTTCTTTAAGTTCCTGTTTTAATTCTGTGATAGCCTGACTAGTCTTCTCAGATATAGCTTCCTGATTTTTAATATGGTTAGCGATTAATTCAGAGTTGTGTACACTAGGGGTTGTGTGTGTGTCTGAGGCTAAGTTTGTTTCAATATTCTTAAGTCGTTCATCCATGTTTACAAAATTTTCTATTATATCAGGTTTTAACATGGCTATTTCTTGACGTAGGTTAATAGTGAGTTTGTTGATGAGGTGCACAGACTCGACGATCTTATCCGAGGGCGAGGCTGCATGGTCAGAGTCGGAAATCGATAGCAATTCGTCGCAGAGCACCTGATTCTGTTCCGTATGTATGTTAATACACTTTCTAACTAAGTCGTACAGACCTTGTGTGCATTCTAAAATTTCTTGTTTGATGGTGCGCTTTAAATTACCTGATGCATTCAGGCCCCTATTGATTCTAGCCACAAATTCCTGTTCCTGGGAGGTAAGTCTCGTGGGTCGACTAATAAGCTATACTTTTTTTATAATGTGTTCTAGAGGGGGTGAGGGGTGGACATATCAAATAAAAATTTTTTTCCTATAGTATTATTTATAAAAACTTAAAATGCTAACCGGTTAGGTTAGGTTAGGTTAGGTTAGGTTAGGTTAGGTTAGGTTAGGTTAGGTTAGGTTAGGTTAGGTTAGGTTAGGTTAGGTTAGGTTAGGTTAGGTTAGGTTAGGTTAGGTTAGGTTAGGTTAGGTTAGGTTAGGTTAGGTTAGGTTAGGTTAGGTTAGGTTAGGTTAGGTTAGGTTAGGTTAGGTTAGGTTAGGTTAGGTTAGGTTAGGTTAGGTTAGGTTAGGTTAGGTTAGGTTAGGTTAGGTTAGGTTAGGTTAGGTTAGGTTAGGTTAGGTTAGGTTAGGTTAGGTTAGGTTAGGTTAGGTTAGGTTAGGTTAGGTTAGGTTAGGTTAGGTTAGGTTAGGTTAGGTTAGGTTAGGTTAGGTTAGGTTAGGTTAGGTTAGGTTAGGTTAGGTTAGGTTAGGTTTTTTTTTTTTTTTTTTTTTTTTGGCCTCTGGAAATGCTATTACGCATACCACCTTAAGGGTTGGTTATGTGGGACTCGCTGGCTCTCGCCAGAATACCCACTAAAACCAGAGGCGTGTAAAAGTCATAAAAACCTGGTGCTAACGGTATACTCCAGGTGATTATGGTGTGTTTCTGTATGTAAATGTGTGTGTGAAATGTGTGTGAAGTGGCGAATGAAGTGTAGTGTACAATATTGTTATAAATAAATATATAGATAAGCAATATTTACAATGGTAATTTATTAATCTAATTATCTGAATTGTTAAACTTTGAGTAATTACGTGCTATATTTTAATTACGAGTTGCTTAAATCAGATAAGGCGTAAAATGTGCCCTTGCGAGTAATCAAATTATTAACATTGATTGATATGCTTTCTTATACTAATTATTTCTAAATAACAGGCACTATAATGCTAATTTTATGAACTAAATTTCTTATTTCTAACAAACATTACGTTGACAAATATTTACATAATATACTTAACTAAATTATAATTACTCAAAGTTATTATCATTTTTATAGCATAGTAAGATTTGCAGAATATTAGTTTTTACCGTATTATTTTTATAATGAGTAAATCTGAAAGAATTTTTTTTAAACTGTACATACATTTAAACACTATCATTAAAATAAACTTAGATAACAAATTGAAATTAATAACTATACTAAGTTATAGAATGCAAATAAAAACTTATAAAACTATATAACTTATAGAATTACTATCACTGGGTTTTCCTTTATCTTTTCTTTTCACTCTCTCTTTTTTTTTTTTTTTTTTTTTTTTTTTTTTTTTTTTTTTTTTTTTTTTCCCAGTGTTTTGTTTTATTCTTTTTATCTTTTCTTCTTTCTTTTGATACTCTTTTAAAATTGTTTTCTTAATCTAATTACAGCATATGGATATATTGAGGTAAAAGGAGGTTTTGTATATGAAAGGTGAATATAACTGTGAGAAAAGTGTATGTGTGATAGACTAATTGTTTATTTACATGATTCGTTCAATTTAACTCAGCTAGCAATATGACACACTTGCTCTTGCGAGAGTGTCCCATCTTAGTCTTACCGGACACTTCGCGTCGAACGCATTGTGTCCGATATCTTGCAATTTCGCGTGCTGGCAGTTTTTACACTTTGGTGCCACCCCAGCTGATCTTCGAGGGCATTGGTCCCTCATATGGGTGTCTCCGCAATGGGTGCACAGATCTTCCTTCTCTGTACACCATTTCTTACCGTGTCCAAATGCTAAACATCTGGAGCATTGCACCAGCGGTGATAAATCATACACCGGCACGCACTGGATGTCTATAAATATTCTGTTTGCTGATGTGAGTCTCTTCCATACGATAGGAGAGACTTGCAGTACGATATGTGTTTCATTAGGATGTTTTGCTTTACGCCTATGTCTAAATCTCATTCTTAAATCCTCATCGGGAATGTCGTTTATTAAGTTGCTATTTTGCGCACGGATTGCACTTATTATGTCTTCGTCTGTGAGGTGCTTATTTACATTTCGAATAATAACTAGAGGGTCCTTATTTGCCTTCTCTTCTAGTTTAAATTTTGCATTATGAAGAGCCGACTTAATTTTATCATAATCCTGTTGATTTTCGCTAGCAATAAGTATTCTTTGGTCTTTGATCCTTCTAAGTTTAGTGATTTGGAGGCCATTTTCCTTAGCATTAATTACATTTCTAATTTTGTTGATTACATCTTCGCTAGTGTCGGATGTTTGCTCCGTACCTACAAGTAGGCAGTGGGTTGACTTAGGTGTTCTAGGAGAAGATGCAATCTCTGCATATGTTTTGTTACTTTGGTTAGGTTAGGTTAGGTTAGGTTAGGTTAGGTTAGGTTAGGTTAGGTTAGGTTAGGTTAGGTTAGGTTAGGTTAGGTTAGGTTAGGTTAGGTTAGGTTAGGTTAGGTTAGGTTAGGTTAGGTTAGGTTAGGTTAGGTTAGGTTAGGTTGAGTTCCGCTCGAGCAGCGGTCGCGAACGGACGCGTCGGAGCTCGAAAACCGCGCTCCGCTAGCTCAAGGCGTTCGTTTTAATCTTTAAAAATCGCGAAAAGTGGTAAAAGTGTCTAAAATCAATGTAAAAAGTGTTAATTTTAGTGTAAATAGTGCCTCTGAACACGATAGTGCAAGTTAAATTTTCAAATTCGGACGATTTTCGCCAATTTTCATAGAAAAACTCAATTTTAGTTATAGTGAAAAACAGTTTTTTGCGAACGCTGCTCAAACGCGATCGACGACCTAGTGTTTTTATTAGTGTAAAATGTGCGTATTATAGTACTCTATAAGTGACAGAAATTTCGGAATTTTTGGACAAAGTTTTCATAGTGAAAATAGTGAAAAACTGTTTATGACGAAATTGCTCGTTTCGCGTACGAGCAAACCAGGGCATCGGGACTAGTATCAAAATAAAGCCCTTGTCACGACGAGTCAAGAAAACAAACTTTCATCGAAATCTGCCTACGGGGTCCGAAGTTATTAAGGTTTTTATGTAACCTATTTTTATGACCTAACTTTGGGACCTAATATCTCGAGAACAAGATCTACGACCCCCCCCAAAATTTATTAGAATCGATGGAGCAACTCTCCAGCTCCACATAGAATCCAAGATCTTTGAAATCCGCTCAGGGAATCAGGAGATATTTAACTTTTTCTGAAATGTGGGAAACTCCATAGTGAAAAAACTACATGTTAAAATATATTTTAAATTTAAGTAGAAACATACAGGTAGCATCACTCGGGTGCTGTCTGCTCATATTAAGATTAATTTTAATTATAAACTTTGCCATTAGTATGTACATTAGTTATTTTAAATTGTTATTAGTCAATATAATGGGAGAGTTTTAGAATACAATAGTTTTTAAAATTTTAGGATTTATATTTAACAGTCAAATTCAGTAAAACTTCTTACGTTGAACATAGAATGTACGACTTCTTTTATTAGTAGATAGATGGGCGGAGCCTATTTCTCGAAGTGACATACAGGTAGCATCACTCGGGTGCTGTCTGCTCATTTCAAGATTAATATTATATATAAATTTTTACAATAGTATTTAAAATAGTTATTTTAAATTGTTGTTAGAAAATAGAATTGGAAAGTTTTAGAATACAATAGTTTTTAAATTTTTGGAATTACATCTAAATAGTTAAACTTCATAAAAATTATTTTGTCATACATTAAATGTTCAACGTTTGTTGTTATTAGATAGATGGGCGGAGCCTATTTTCTTGACTCGGCCAATGAGCGAAACTTTCTTTGTATTAAACCGGTTTTCAATTCCTTTGTTCTATTTTTAGAATTCGTATTTTATTTTGATGTTAGATGCACCTTTTAAGCAAGTTTTCAACCGACTTCAAAAAGGGAGGAGGTTATTCGTTTAAATATTGTAGTTTTAATATTTTATTTATATCAATAAAGAGAATTGATAATTATTTTGGGTGTGTGTATGTATGTATATGTATGTATGTATGTATGTGTGTGTATGTATGTATGTATGTGTATGTATATAGGTATATATATATTTACGAATCTGGGATTTGAAATGTTTGTCTGTTTGTATTAGGATAATGCGTGTTTAATACGAATTGTTAGTAATTTAAGTTTTTATAAATATTATTATATTTTGTTTTGATGTTAGATATATCTCTTAAACAAGTTTTTAAATATTGTAGTTTTAATATTTTATTTATATCAATAAAGAGAATTGATAATTATTTTGGGTGTGTGTATGTATGTATATGTATGTATGTATGTATGTATGTGTGTGTATGTATGTATGCATGTGTATGTATATAGGTATATATATATTTACGAATCTGGGATTTGAAATGTTTGTCTGTTTGTATTAGGATAATGCGTGTTTAATACGAATTGTTAGCAATTTAAGTTTTTATAAATATTATTATATTTTGTTTTGATGTTAGATATATTTCTTAAACAAGTTTTTAATTATTGTAGTTTTAATATTTTATTTATATCAATAAAGAGAATTGATAATTATTTTGGGTGTGTGTATGTATGTATATGTATGTATGTATGTGTGTATGTATGTATATGTATGTATGTGTATGTGTGTGTATGTATATAGGTATATATATATTTACGAATCTGGGATTTGAAATGTTTGTCTGTTTGTATTAGGATAATGCGTGTTTAATACGAATTGTTAGTATTTTAAGTTTTTATAAATACTATTATACCTATTTTGTTTTGATGTTAGATATATTTCTTAAGTAAGTTTTTAACCGACTTTAAATAGGGAGGAGGTTATATGTTTAAATATTGTAATTTTAATATTTTATTTATATCAATAAGTAGAATTGATAATTATTAGTTATAGGTATATATATATATGAATCTGGGATTCGAAGTTTTTGTCTGTTTGTATTAAGGTAATTTATGTTTAATACGAATTGTTAGTATTTTAAGTTTTATAAATATTATTATACGTATTTTGTTTTGATGTTAGATATATTTCTTAAGTAAGTTTTTAACCAACTTTAAATAGGGAGGAGATCATATGTTTAAATATTGTAGTTTTAATATTTTGTTTATATCAATAAGTAGAATTGATAATTATTAGTTATAGGTATATATATATGAATCTGGGACTCGAAGTTTTTGTCTGTTTGTATTAAGGTAATTCATGTTTAATACGAATTGTTAGTATTTTAAGTTTTTTATAAATATTATTATATTTTGTTTTGATGTTAGATATATTTCTTAAATAAGTTTTTAACCGACTTCAAATAGGGAGGAGGTTATATGTTTAAATATTGTAATTTTAATATTTTATTTATATCAATAAGGAGAATTGATAGTTATTAGCTATAGGTATATATATGTGAATCTGGGGTTTGAAGTGTTTGTTTGTTTGTATTAAGGTAATTCGTGTTTAATACGAATTGTTAGTATTTTAAGTTTTTATAAATATTTTGTTTTGATGTTAGATATATTTCTTAAGTAAGTTTTTAACCGACTTCAAATAGGGAGGAGGTTATATGTTTAAATATTGTAGTTTTAATATTTTATTTATATCAATAGGGAAAATTGATAGTTGTGGGTTATAGGTATATAAATGTAGGTCTGGGTTTCGAAGTTTTTGTCTGTTTGTATTAAGGTAGTTCATGTTTAATACGTATTGTTAGTATTTTAAGTTTTTATAAATATTATTATATTTTGTTTTGATGTTAGATATATTTCTTAAATAAGTTTTTAAATATTGTTGTTTTAATATGTTAATTATATCAATAAAGAGAATTGATAATTATTAGTTATAGGTATATTTATATGAATCTGGGATTCGAAGTTTTTGTCTGTTTGTATTAAAGTAATTCATGTTTAATACGAATTGTTAGTATTTTAAGTTTTTATAAATAGTATTATATTTCGTTTTGATGTTAGATATATTTCTTAAATAAGTTTTTAACCGACTTTAAATAGGGAGGAGGTTATATGTTTTAATATTGTAGTTTTAATATTTTATTTATATCAATAAGTAATATTGATAATTATTAGTTATAGGTATATATATATGAATCTGGGATTCGAAGTTTTTGTCTGATTGTATTAAGGTAATTCATGTTTAATACGAATTGTTAGTATTTTAAGCTTTTATAAATATTGTTATATTTTGTTTTGATGTTAGATATATTTCTTAAGTAAGTTTTAAACATTGTAGTTTTAATATTTTATTTATATCAATAAAGAGAATTAATAATAATTTTAGTTATAGGCATATATATACCAATCAGGGATTCGAAGTTTCTGTTTGTTTGTATTAGGGTAAATTTTTCAGTTAGATATTTCGAGTTTGGGCTTATTTTAAAGGGCCTTAAGAGACCTAACACCCCCTTTACAGTTTTGGGTCTCCCCAGATTCGTTAGAATTAAGTTAGTTGTTAAGACAGGTTTAGCTGTATATATACTATTAAGTTGTCCTTATCTGAGCATTATACACTCAGACCACTGTTTTATTGTATTTTTAAAAAGCAAATCAATGAATATTATGTAAAAAAAAATGACAGTTCCAATTGTAAATTACATACTTTGTTATTATTACTTATGTTATGGGTGTGTATATATATGTATATGTATCTTTGTTTAGTTTCCAATTAAAATATATTCTGTTTAGTGACCCCTATAAGTCTACTCGTTCAGAGATCAGCCGGGACGAACGGACAGACAAACAAACAAATGGACAAGATGACTGACAATGTTATGTACATGTTCTACTATATTGTATCTTACTTTGTTTATTTTACGTATCCTCTTATCTGCTAGATATCATACATATTATATTACATATAAGTATATACACTCATTTGGAACTAGTAAGGCCGGTCGATAAGTCGGCGAATGTGCGGGGGTGGTGAAGTCACTAAAGGTTGGCCGGGAACCGGACGGCTGCCAAGTCGGATGATAGTGGGTCATAGGACGATCTCCCGGTACCGGAGTGATGGTGGGGGCTATGGACAGCTGCCAAATCTGAGCCGGTGGTGGGTGACGGAGGTTTTCCCAGATCGGATGATGGTGGGGGTCGGACGGCTGCCGGGCAGTCCGGAGGTGACGGACCGCTCTTAAACTCCACAATACGTAAGGCTGGTTCTGGAAACTCCAAATGGGACATATGTATTTTATCATTTTATATATGTATTTATTTATATAGTATATATTATAATGTTCGCTTATTATTTATATGTTGTAGTTTATGTATTATTTAGTAATATATTTTAGGTTTAGGTGGAACTAGTACGGCTTTTCGATAAGTCGGCGAATGTGCGGGGGGGGTGAAGTCACTGAAGGTTGGCCGGGAACCGGACGGCTGCCAAGTCGGATGATAGTGGGTCATAGGACGATCTCCCGGTACCGGAGTGATGGTGGGGGCTATGGACAGCTGCCAAATCTGAGCCGGTGGTGGGTGACGGAGGTTTTCCCAGATCGGATGATGGTGGGGGTCGGACGGCTGCCGGGCACTCTGGAGGTGACGGACCGCTCTTAAACTCCACAATACGTAAGATTAGCTGGAAAACTCCATATTTATCTGTTCTGCTTATCTATTTACTTAACATTTTTAATTATTATTTTTATTTATTTATATATAGTAATATTTGTAAGCTATATGGCCGGCAACTCATCCCACATTTGAAATATATAACCTCGTTATACAGTTAATAGCAATAATAATAGTGCCCCCACTTAACGTCTTCTTTTTCAGAATAGCCGGAACGAACGGACAGACAGACAGACAATTAGACAGACATTGGAATAGCAAAATCCGGAAACCTGTCTATGACAAAGAGCTATATGCTTGACGACACGGACGGGTGGATGGTCCTGATGGTGAACTGAAGTTCTAACGAACAATTACGGCTTAATTGCTAGAAAGTTCGGTGCATGTATGTATAATAGTACACATGCATTTGTGTATATGTGTATACTTATGTATGCAAGTATATGTATGTATGGGTATATGTATGTGTATATGTAGGTGTATATGTGTGTGTATATATATTATATATTATGTAATTAATTTTTTCTCACATACTTTGTTATTATTACTTATGTTTTCTCAGCATTACTTAGATATATCTCATTAAAATTAGCGACTAACAGACAGACGGTAGGTCAAGAATGGTGAATTAGTAGGGTCTTGGCCCGAAAGTTCAAATCCATGCACTCCCTATGATGAATGACGCCAGTGTACTGGTGTCGGACGACATGGGGAATGTATGGGACTGAAAGGTGATAGATGAATGAGTATAGTGTCTGGGAACTGGACGGCTGCCAAGTCGGATGATAGTGGAATACAGTCCGATTTGCCATAACCGGGTGATTTGGGCGTCATGGACGGCTGTCAAATCAGAGCCGGTGGTGGGAAACGGAGGGACAGTTCCAGATCGGATGATGGTGGGGGTCGGACGGCTGCCGGACACTCTCTGGTGTGATTGACCACTCCTAGGTTAGGGAATAGGTACTTACTTATCATAACGATTCCTGTATGTCCACTTATTTTAGAGTTTAGCTGGAACACACGGACAGACAACTAGACAGATAGAACAGAGAGGCCAAAGTCTCAAGAATGGTGATCTGCAAGGTGAATTAGTAGTACCCGCTTATTGGGCACGAAAGTTCAAAGCCATTCAGGCCCTATGACGATGAGACCTTGTGACGGCGGGGTGTTCGGCGACATGGGGCAGGAATGGTAAGGAATGAGAATTAGTAGAGCTCCCTTTGGTCCGTATAAGGGGAGTTTGAAAGTTCTAAGAATGAATGGGTGTGGTGTCTGGAAACTGGACGACTGCCAAATTGTATGATATTTTATTTATTTATATATAGTAATGTTTGTAAGCTCTATGGCCGGCAACCCATCCCACATTTGCATTATATAACCTCGTTATATGATTAATATATTTGCCTCGTTTCGTCAAAACGAAACTTAGCAGTATGGCTTTTCGATAAGTCGACGAATGTGAGGGGGGGGGTGCCGTCGCTGAAGGCTGTCTGGGAGCTGGACGGCTGCCAAGTCGGATGATAGTGGATTACAGGACGATTTGCTGTTACCGGTTTGCCGGTGGCGGGGAACGTAGGTACTCTCCAGATCGGATGATGGTGGGGGTCGGACGGCTGCCAGACATTCGCGGAGGCGACGGACCGCTCTTAAACTCCACAATACGTAAGAATAGCCAGAAGTTTTTGATTATCTGACTTGTAATAATAAGTAAATTTTAGTCTAGTAAAATACTTTACATTTTTATCAATTTTGAATTTTTGGATTAGAATAAGATTTTACTTGAACTAGTGCCTCCCCCCTATAACGTCTTCTTTTTCAGACTAGCCGGAACGAACGAACAGACAGACAGACAATTAGACAGACATTGGATAGCGAAATCCGGAAACCTGTCTATGACAAAGAGCTAGGCAGACGGCCGAAGACGCTCGACGACACGGACAGGTGGATGGTCCTGATGGTGAACTGACAGTTTCTCCCCCTTGAGGGAGGGGGGGATTCCGAAGTTCTAACGAACAATTACGGCTTAACTGCTGGAAAGTTCGGTGCATGTATGTGTGGCATTACACATGCGTTTGTGTATATGTGTATACGTATGTACGTAGGTAGGTGTATGTATGGGTATATGTATGTGTATATGTAGGTATATAAATGTGTGTATATATATCATATATTATGTAATTAATTTTTTCTCACATACATTGTTATTATCACTTATGTTTCTTAGCATTACTTAGACATATCTCATTGAAATTAGTGACTAACAGACAGACGGTAGGTGAAGAATGGTGAATTAGTAGGGTCTTGGCCCGAAAGTTCAAATCCATGCACTCCCTATGACGAATGACGCCAGTGTACTGGTGTCGGACGACATGGGGAGTGTATGGGACTGAAAGGTGATAGATGAATGAGTATAGTGTCTGGGAACTGGACGGCTGCCAAGTCGGATGATAGTGGAATACAGTCCGATTTGCCATAACCGGGTGATTTGGGGGCCATGGACGGCTGCCAAATCAGAGCCGGTGGTGGGAAACGGAGGGACAGTTCCAGATCGGATGATGGTGGGGGTCGGACGGCTGCCGGACACTCTCTGGTGTGATTGACCACTCCTAGGTTAGGGAATAGGTACTTACTTATCATAACGATTCCTGTATGTCCACTTATTTTAGAGTTTAGCTGGAACACACGGACAGACAACTAGACAGATAGAACAGAGAGGCCAAAGTCTCAAGAATGGTGATCTGCAAGGTGAATTAGTAGTACCCGCTTATCGGGCACGAAAGTTCAAAGCCATTCAGGCCCTATGACGATGAGACCCTGTGACGGCGGGGTGTTCGACGACACGGGGCAGGATTGGTATGGAATGAGAATTAGTAGAGCTCCCTTTGGCTAGGGGAGTTTGAAAGTTCTAAGAATGAATGGGTGTGGTGTCTGGAAACTGGACGACTGCCAAATTGTATGATATTTTTATTTATTTATATATAGTAATGTTTGTAAGCTCTATGGCCGGCAACCCATCCCACATTTGAATTATATAACCTCGTTATATAGTTAATACCTTTGTCTCGTTTCGTCAAAACGAAACT